>JASAUF010000089.1:32500-2432500 GCA_030180095.1 Magnolia changhungtana
ACCTCATCAACCAGCGTGGCCTACTCCACCCCGATCAAGAGCTATTCAACAGTGGATCTACTGACTCCCAGGTGAGATCATACAGTACCAATCCGAGCATATTCAATGCCGACTTTGCTGCGGCCATGATCAAGATGGACGACATCAGGCCACTCACGAGCTCCAACGGAGAGATTAGGAAGAACTGTAAGAGGGTGAATTAAGAAAAATTCCATTCTCCAATCACAATAAATCTTGTTTGTGTTAAAAATAAGATTGAGATGTTTCTTGGTTTGTATAATTAGCGTGTTTGGACGACATTTAATATTCAATTTGTGGATTATACACTTGATTATAAATGATTATCAGATGGATTTGATTATTAGGGATTAATGTTTCTTAGATGAATTTAAAATGCTAAATAGACAAGTTTGGTTTTTAAATTTTAATTTTTGGTGCATGCATTTTCTAATTCTTCTTCTCCCTTTTTGGTTGTTTGAAGTTTAAGTATGGTACTAAAACCTGGTGATTTTACTCGAACTCGGCTGAGTCGACCCAGATAGACAAGATTACAAGCTGAGTCACTAGGAGACCTTGGTTGTGGGCTTGAGAATGTTCATCGAGTCAATTAACAGTCGACTTAGGTCTTGCCACCTTGACTCAGCATGAAGTGATTGTTTATAATAGCTAATTTTTATATTTTAAATGAGATTAATTACTTTAAATCATAGTTTAAATACTCGGATAAACTCAAATTGACTTGCCTAAGTCAATTCGATCAACCAGATTTTACCAAGACTTGAGAAAAACTTGATTAGGTCATAACTCAGTCGAAACTCGATAAAAGGTATATTATTTTATATCTTTTAAATATGAATTAATATTCAAAAAATTAAAAAAGAAAAACTACGATGAGTTTTGACACTCAGCTAAGTTTCGAGTTGACTCGATTTAACTTGGTTTTAAAAAATAAATAATAAAAAAAATAATAATAAAGGTGGGTGCACACCACCATATCATTTATATAAAAGATGCTTTACAACCATTTGGATGTGCCTGACAAGAAGAACTGGGCCACACCTATCATATAAACTAGGTCAAAATTAAACAGATAACTATATATAAAATAAAAGGAAAAACAACCTATTGGAGACAATCACAAAACAAAGAACCACCTGAAACTGGGACATCTGGTCTCCGTTGCAAGAGAGGGTGAATACGAGGAAACGATAAAATTTTCATGAAGATTAGGTTAAATTAGGTCAAATTAATGATTAATTTATGAAAATTAATCATAATAGGAGAACGGCCTGCCAAAACCACTTAAGGAGCTATGGAGCAATGTAAAGATAACACCAAATTAGCCAATTTTTACTGCACACAACACATGTTTTAGTGGAAGAAAGAATAAAGATCATTTAGATATGGTATCCTATGAAGAAACCTCATTCGCGTAGTGGACTTAGAATGTACAAGAAACTAATGGAAAACTCATGACAAACAACTAAACACATGTGGTGTTGCAAAATAGGCCACAACCTTTTAAGGGCTCATACAGTTATTTACATATCAATAAATATGAGATTTCTTTCCAATTATCACCTAAAAATTTTATAAATAAAAGGAAGATCGAAGAGCTCAAGCAGATCACCGACTCAACACAACACAACTCTACAACGTAACCCTACCTATCCTAAGTTAGCTCTTAGCTTAGCTCTTTGTATAATCCAGTCCATCTATGCTGCTATATTAGACCATCTCTAACTTATAAGTAGTATAATTCTCTTTGTTTACGCCTACATTGCTAGACCAAAGAAAACTTTTTTCTTTTAGTGTAATTCTCTTCGTCTACGCTGAAATCGTCGAAACAAGGAAGACTTTAGCTTTGGGGCATTATCATCTACACCATAATTGCTAGATCACTAAGGAATTTCTCTCTCTGTAAATGTTTATTTTTTTATAAACATTTCTTTTCTTTTATATTTCATGTTATATTAATCGATCAATCTCTACTATTATGATAAGAAAAAATTATTGTTGTTAACAGATGTCTTAAATGTGAGGAAATTCGACTAGCCCAAGAAAGTTCGGTTGAAAGTCCAGCAACAATGTATTTTGAAACTTCCGAGAAATTTGACCAGTCGGAGGTCAGGTTCGACTAGTCGGAGGTAACATAGATTGTGCGCTTCGACTAGCCCAAGCTCTGGTTAGACTAGTCAGAGGTTACGCAGATTGTGATCGAACTGTGTAAATTTGAGGGGGATTCCAAACTATTCCAAGTCGGTGCGAAAGTAACTAGGGTTTCGTAATCTATACATAGGAGTTCCTAGGGCCATTCTAAAACATGTTAAGGTTTCTTAACGTATTCCAAAGGGTTTCTATAAGGGGTTCTAGGGTTTCAAAGGGCATAGCAAAGGGTGAGATTTGAGGTTGCTTGAATCGGGTAAGTCCTTTCTCTTTATAATTTATGTTTTCATAATGGATTTTTGTCATTTCATTCCGTGGTTTTTTTCCGAAAGGGTTTTCCACATTAAAACTCTGTGTTCTCTTGTGTTTGCTTGGTCCTCTTGGATTGCTATTCTAGATCCATCTCTGTATGATTCCACAACACAATCCCCAACAAGTGGTATTAAAGCAATCGTCGGGACACAGATTTGAATCTATAGGATTAGCATCAATGGGAAGCACTATGTATGATATTGAGAAGTACTTAGGGAAAAATAACTTTAAGTTATGGAAGATCAAGATGATCAGTTCCTTAACCAAGCAAGGTGAGGATGGTTCTCTTGAGGAGAGAAAGTCTACTGTGACTGATGATGAATGGAATACTCTTGATAAAAAGACCTTATCCTCGATCCATTTATGACTCACAAATGAGGTCCTCTATAATATTTTAAGGGGAAAAACTGCAACTGGTTTATGGGCGAAGTTAGAGGATATTTGTGCTAAAAAATCCACTGAAAATCGCCTACACTTAAAGCTACAGTTGTTTACCTTCAAATTGGCAAAGGGTGGAGATGTGGAGGCCCACATCAATAATTTTAATAAACTGATCTGCAAATTGCTGGACATGAAGGAAGTGATCAAAGATGAAGATCAGGCATGTATATTGTTGAATACTCTACCGCCATCATATAAGTCATTTAGGGACTCGTTGTGCACCAGAAATAAAACCATAAGTGTGGACACCGTTATCTCAGCCCTTCAAGGGAAGGTCATGAAAAAGATGAACGATGGCTTGGAGTCATCTTCTGATGCACTGTTTACAAGGGGAAGAAATACTGAGCGAGGTATAGGATCTTCAAGACCTAGATCCAAATCCAAGGGCAAGGGCAAAAGAAAACTAAAGTGCTAAAACTGTTGGATTAATGGACACGTGAAGAAGGATTGCACAAATCTTAAAGTGAAAAAAGAAAAATCGGACGCTTCTTCCAAGAAAGTTAATGTTGTCACATCTGATGAAGAAAAAAATGGAGGTGATGTTTTGTCTGTGTCTATGGTCGAACACTTGCATGACAATCTTAGAGATGAGTGGATCCTTTGACACAGGAGCATTATATCACATGACTCCTCATCAGAGTTATTTCACCAGTTACAAGGAATGCGATGGTGGACAGGTCTTTATGAGTAATGACAATGCTTGTAATGTTGTGACTATTGGTTCGGTTAACATCAAGATGTTTGATGAGATGGAGCGTACCTTGACTGATGTCAGGCACATTCCTGATATAAAGAAAAGTCTGTTTTCTCTCGGTGTACTCGAGGCTATAGGGTGCGAGTTCACTGGTATTGATAATGTTCTTAAAGTTTCAAAAGGGGCACTCATGGTTATGAAAGCATAAATGTACGAAAACCTTTACAGGTTGATCGGGAGCACTTCAACAGGTGGAGCAACAGCGGCTGTTGAAGATTCCATGTCTGTACATATGTGGTATGCTCGTCTGGGCCATGAGCGAGCGGGGCATGAAGGTACTATCTGATTTTTGTTTGATTCTAGCTTTTAAAATAATTTAGATATATGTAAGTATTATATATATGGTAAACAATCTAGATTATCTTTTAAATCTGAAAAATATGTATGTAAAAGAGTGCTTGATTTTGTGCACTCTTACGTATTGGGGCATTGCCAAAGGTTTCCATTGGGGGGTCATCATAATTTGTTTCATTCATTGATGACTACTGCAGGAAAGTTTGGGTTTACTTTATGAAATATAAATTCGAAGTTTTTATCATATTTAAACAATGGAAGACAATGGTGGAAAAACAGTCAGGACAAAAAATAAAGGTTTTAAGGACTGACAATGGGGGAGAATTTATTTCCACTAAGTTTAATAAATATTGCAAAGATGAAGATATCATTAGGAACAATACAGTATGTCACACGCCCGAACAAAACGATGTGGCCAAGCAAATGAATCGAACTCTCTTGGAAAGTGCCCGATGCATGTTAAGTAATATTGCGTTGGGCAAGGACTTATGTACTGAGGCCATTAACATGACTTGCTACTTGGTGAACTGATCCCATCTACGGTAATTGAGTGTAAAATTCCAGAAGAAGTATAGGGTGGTCATAAGTTGGACTACTCAAATTTGTGCATATTTAGTTTTGAAGCTTACTCTTATGTATCATTAGTTAAGAGAAATAAGCTAGACTATAGAGCTAAAAAGTACACCTTTGTTGGCTATGGTGTTGGTGTTAAAGGTTTCAGGTTATTCGACAATGTCATATACAAAGTCATCACTAGCCGTGACGTCAGGTTCGATAAAAGCTCCCTAATATTCAACAAGAATGATCAGGAGAAGCAAGAGGAACCGAAAAAGTTGATTGTAAACATCTAGATTAATACAGATGATACTCAGACAGAAACAAATGTGCAGACAAAGGTACAAGAGCAAGTGGAGTAGCCAACAGTGAGAAGGAATCCACCGCGTAATCGTAGGTTACCGGCAAGATACAGAGACGACTCTAATATCGTATATGCCCTCATTATAGATGAGAGGGACCCGTCAACTATTCATGAGGCTCTTAATGAGCCTGATGCAGAAAAGTAAAGGCAGTTATGGATGATGAAATGGACTCGTCACACAAAAACCATACATGGGAGATGATAGAACTTCTAGTGGGCCGAAAAGCGATCAGATGTAAGTGGTTATTCAAAAGGAAACAAGACATATAAAGCGAGGCTAGTAGCGAAGGGATATGCTCAGAGAGAAGGAATCGACTTCACAAAGATATTCGCACTGGTGGTTAAGCAAATATCTATCAGATTTGTGTTGGCGCTAGTTGGTTGCCCGATACGATCTTGAGCTAGAACAGATGGATGTCAAGACTGCATTCCTACATGGGAAGTTGAAAGAGCAAATCTACATGAAGCAACCAGAGGGCTACGAAGTTAAAGGGGTAGAGAAAAAGGTTTGTAAGTTAATGAGGCCGTTGTATGATCTGAAACAGTCACCTAGGCAGTGGTATAAAAAATTTGATTCTTTTATATTGAGTCAAAAATTCACTCGGAGTGAATATGATCATTGTATTTATTACAAGACACCGAATGATGACAAATTCATTATCCTAGTATTGTATGTTGATGATATGTTGATCGCCTATTATGATATGTCTGAAATTAATGTACTAAAGACTCGGTTATCAGGGACATTCGACATAAAAGATCTGAGGGCTATAAAGAGGGTTCTCGGCATAGATATTCATAGAGATATGAAGAGGAGTAGGCTTTAGTTATCACAGCTGGAATACCTTAAAAAGGTGCTGATCAAGTATGAGATGGACTAAACAAAGCCAGTAAACATTTTCCACGTAGCTTACTTCAAGCTTTCCTCAGAACAATGTCCTAAATTAAATGAGGAAAAGCAGGTTATGTCTCATGTGGCTTATTTGAATATTGTTGGTAGTTTAATGTATGTCATGGTATATACGAGACCAGATATTTCACAGGCAGTTAGTGTTGTGAGCAGATACATGTCAAATCCTGGTAAGCAACATTAGGAAGCAGTGAAATGGCTACTTCGATACATTCGAGGTACAAAAGATTATGTCTTAACTTTTGAGAAGATAAGAGCAAATTTGGTAGGGTATGTGGATTTAGACTATGCAGGTAGTGTGGATTCCAGAAAGTCAACTTCAGGTTACTCGTTTGTATTAGCAAGTGGAGCAATTAGTTAGATGTCGAAACTTCAGTTCGTGGTGGCTCTTTTCACTACTGAAGCAGAGTATATGGTAGTAATAGAAGCGTTTAAGGAAGATTTTTGGTTGAGAGGCATGATAAATCAGTTAGAGCTTTAGCAGGAAGCCGTGCCAATTAATTATAACAGCGAAAGTGCTACAAATTTGACTAAAATTTTTGTTTATCACTTTCGTACTAAACACATTGATGTTCATCACCACTTTATCCGACAAGTGCTTGAGAAAGGAGGCGTAACACACTACAAGAAATAGGATTTTTACAGACGATTTTTTTTTTGTAGGTAAAAAGGACTTTTACCAACGAAATATATTTTCGTTGGTAAAAGTTTACTTTTACCGACGAAATTTTAATTTTGAAGGTAAATGTCTACTTTTACCGATGAAAATTGTTAACTTTGTAGGTAAAAGTAAACTTTTATCGACGTCAATTTTTGTTGGTAATGGTTATTTTTATTTTTTGAAAAAAAAAAATCAAAAAATTTACTTTTACCAACAAAATTTATTTATTCGTAGGTAAGTGTTTTTCCCGACGGACATGAACCGTCGGCAAAAATCTGGTACAATGTAATTACCAACTAAATCCATCTTCGTTGGCAAAAGTATTTTTCCCGACGGACATTACACGGCTGCACAAATCCAGTACTATGTTAGTTTTAATGAAATACAGTTTCATTGGTAAATGTGCTTTTACCAACGGACATCAACAGTTGGCAAAAATCCGATACAATGTTATTACCGATGAACTAAAACCGTCAGGAAAAGGTTCTCGCCTTTGACCAAATATCTGCCATGACTGAAAGCACGACAGTTTTTCTGACGAACTAAAACCGTCGGTAAAAGGTTCCCACCAGAGCATTAGTTTTTCCGACGAACTAAAACCGTCGGAAAAGGTTCCCGCCAAAGATGTCAGTTTTTCCGACGAACTAAAACCATCGGGAAAAGGTTCGCGCCAGTGACCAAAAATTCCCACCAAGACCGAAAACACACTTTTACCAGAGTGTTTTTACCGACGATTAATTTCGTAGGTAAAAATAGATATTAAAATTTTTCCCGACGGCAGATAACCGTCCCCAATTGTTTTTACTGACGAACAAAAGCCGTCGGTAATAATCCTCTGTTTTTCTGTATATATATATATATATATATATATATATATATAGTTTTTATATCATATGAGTGGAAATTTTTTTGTTTTTTATAATTAAAAAGTAATATTTAAATGATTTGTAATATCACAAGGAAAAGAATATTGAGAAGTTTAAAATTTTAACAATGTTTTAGAAAATTTTTGAAAATAAAATGATGCTTTTAAAGAAAAGAAAATCGACATTTTGAAATTATTGAGAAAAAATTTAAAATATGAGAAAATATTTGGAAATTTTGAAAATAAAAATTCAGAATTTGTATTTTTTTAAGAAATAATTTTAATTTAAAATATGTTATTTTGTTAAAATGTTTTCAAAAATATACATTTTATAAAAGAATGTTATTTTTAAATGGAAATTAAAATTTATGTTTGAAAAAAAAATTGCTAAATTATTAGGCACATCCACTAATTGTACCTTTAATCGTTTTTGGACAACGATCTAGTCCAGATTGAAGAGTAAATAACTTCAAATGTTTAAATCAAATTTCACTAAAATTGTTTATTAATCTTGTATGCCCAATATCTTTTTCATATGTAACTTGATCGGGATGAATAACTAATGAAATTGAGTATTGATCAGAAAAATAGAGTGAATGGACCAGACAGGTAAAATGGGGCAAATATTTTGGTCAAAATTGTGACCCAACTTTATTGACCTCGTGAGAACATAAGTGTTGATGTAAGTTTTGTGGGCCCCATCATAATGTGTGTCGAATATCAACACCATGAATTTAATGTCTCCCCTTCAGGTTATGAGATATGTAAAAAATCATCCGTATACGAAACTCGAGTGGGCTATGCCATCTAAAACTATGTGAAGACATCCTAAAAAATATAAAAGAACTTGGTGGGGCCCACGTGAGTTTTGGATGCGGCTGAAACTTGGTCTAACCCCTCATCTAAGCGGGACACACATAATGAGTGGGTTGGATATCTGAATCACATTTAGGCAAACCCAATATATGATTATGAAAGGAAACCCCTCTCCACTCCATTTAGGTGATTTACTAATTACCCTGAGTTAACTTTGTCGGGTCTACCATTAATTATTTATTTTATCCACTCCGTTCATCCATGTTAACAGATGATTTGGGGTCTAAAGAACAAAAAGGAATCATGTCCAAAGCTCAAGTGGACCACACCACAAGAAATAGTGTGATTGAACCTCTACCATTGAAAAATTCTTGGAGGCCATAGAAGTTTTGGATCAAGCCGATGTTTGTGTTTTCTCTTCATTCATATCTTTTTGATATTATGAACAGGTTGGATGACAAATAAACATTATTGTGGGCCCAAGGAAGGTATCAACGGTGGAAATCATTATTTCACATTGTTTCGTGTGGCATGGCCCACTTGAGTTTTGGATTTATCAAAAATTTGGGATCAACCCACACCGTTCATCCATTTTTTGAGATCATTTTAGAGAATTGTCCAAAAAATGAATCATATCGAAAGATTAAATGGACCGCACCACAAATAAGAGGAACAGATTGGCTACTTCTCCTAACACTAGCCAATGGCTAGTGGTTGGTGCTATGTGGGCCCCACCATGATGTATGTGTTTAATCCATGTTGTTCATCTATTTTTAAAGATTATCTTATGGCATGAGACCAAAAATGAGGTATATCCCAACCTGAAATGGACCACGTTACAGGAAACAGTGTTGAATAAGCATCAACTATTAAAAACATTTCAGGGGCCATAAAAGTTATGGATCGGGATTATTTTTGTTTCCCCCCTTCATCTAGGCCTGTATGACCTAATAAACAGATTGGATGCCAAATAAACGGTGCAGTGGACCTTACGAGGATTTTAATGAAGGATATCCAATCACTATTGTTTTCATGTGGTGTGGTCCACCTGATATTTATATACCTCTTTTTGGGCCCCACCATGATGTATGTTTTATATCCACACCTTCCATCTATTTGTAGAGATCATTTTAGGGCAATATCCAGAGAACGAGTTATATCCAAAGCTCTAGTGGACCCCAACATAGAAAACAGTGGGACAGTGACGCCCACCATTAAAAACTTTTAAAAGCAATAAAAGTTTTATATGAAGATGATATTTGATTTTTCTCATATTTCATGTATGTTTTTAACTTTTTAACAGGTTGGATTTCAAATAAACATTACGATGGGCCTTAAGATAGTTTCAACGGTGGAAATCACTATCCCCGTTGTTTTCTATGGTGGGGTCCACTATAGATTTTTATCTGCCTCATTCTTTGGCTCATGACTTAAAATGATATCTCAAAATGGATGGACGGTGTGGATATAACAAATACATCATAGTGGGGCCCACAAAACTTGGTGACATCACTGACCGTAGGGCGTCCAAGAGACACCCTATGTCAGCGACGGAAACGGATTGGTTACTCCTCCGCCACCAAAGAATTGGTGGTTTTTCTTTGTGGGCCCATCATGATTTATGTATTTGAGCCCCATCATGATTTATGTATAAGAAAAAATAAGGTATATCTCAATCTCAAGTGAACCACGTTACAGGAAACGGTGTTGAATGAACGTTGAACATTAAAAATGTTTTGGGGCCATAAAAGTTTTGGATCAGGCCGATATTTATTGTTTCCCTTCATCTGGGTCTGTACGGACTAATCAACATATTGGCTGTCAAATAAACAGTACAGTGGGCTTAGGAGGATTTTAATGGTGGATATCTAATCATTATTTTTTTTCCTTTGGTGTGGTCCACCTAAGATTTGTATTCCTATCATTTTTTATATAAAGCCATAAAATTCTATGTGAAAATGGATGAACAGAATGGATGAAACACAGACATTATGGTGGGTCCCACAGAGCACCGACCACCAGCCACAAGGCCGGTGCTAGGGAGAGTCACCGATCGGTCTCCGATGCGAATTTCATGCGAAAGCCTTTCGCATGAAGTTCCGGCGCAAGGATTCTAGGTGGGGCCCATTGCGATGTTTGTGAGAAATCAAAGCCGTCCATCCATTTTTTTACCTCATTTTAAGATGTTCTACCAAAAATGAGTAGGATCCAAAACTCAAGTGGGCCATAGGAGATGAAACAGTGGGGAAAGGAATGCCTACCGTTGAAACCTTCCTAGGCTCTACCTTGTTGTTTATATGCCATCTAAACCGTTTATAAGGTCATTTTCACTTAGATAAAGTGAAAAAACCAACAAAAATTATATCGTCAATAACTTTTATGGACAAATATTTCAACGGTTGTCACTAAATCTCCACTGTTTCCTCTCGTGTGGCCCATTTGAGTTTTTGATCCTCCTCGATGTTGGTCCCACGTCATAAAATTATCTTAAAAACAGATAGAGGGGTTAGATTTCACACAAACAACTAAGTAGGACCCACATACAATTTTGTGCAAAACTTCCTGCCAAAGTCTTCCTCAAGAAATCCGCGTCCGTCCGTCTCCGTCAGCAGCGACTCCTCGCATCCTGTATCTCTCCCTCTGTCTCTCTCGGTCCTTTCTCGCGCATCCTCTATCTCTCTCTGTCTCTGTCGGCCCTCTCTCTCTCACGCATCCTCTCTCTCTCTCTCTCTCTCTCTCTCTCTCTCTCTCTCTCTCTCCTCTCGAGAGATCGGGAACCCAATTTGTGATCGGGGCTCCAACTCAAACTCTTCTCGTTCTCTTCCTCAAAGCTCGAAAGGTAAAAACCCTAACCCTTCATCTAAGTGGGACACATATAGCATATGGGTTAGATGTTTGAAACACATCTCAGTTGGCCCTACCACACAAAATAGCAGGGTTAGAACATCCACCATTGGAAACTTTGTGAGGCCACATAAGTTATGTATCTGGATGATATTTATTCCTACAATTTATCGGAGTGGTGATAACCCTATGAACGGTTTGGATTTCATATAAACACCATGATCGGGTCTAGGAAGGTTTCGACAGTGGACATTTCTGTTCCAACTCTCTAGTTTCGTGTGGCCCACCTCAGTTTTAGATGTGATTGATTTTTAAAGATCTGTCCTATTTTTCTCTTGAAAAACTAATGAATGGAGGTTAGGTTAAGGGGTGTTAATCTCAAATAGTAGCTAGTTGTTGAACTTTTGCCAAAATCATGAGAATGCTTGTCTGGGAAACAATGAATGTTAAGTGTGGCATATGAGTTTCTGCCTAGATATTGTTAGCTTTTACACCATGAGTAAAAAAGGGCAGATTTTAGTGTATGTGTGTGTGGTTTTTATTTATTTATTTTTATCTATAAGGTTAATATCGGATCATAGGGAGGATGTTTAAAGAATGATCAGGATGGAGCATATATTGCTTGGATATGGTGATTCATTTATCTGGGGTGTGCCACATGTAACACTGGACTCTGTTTGATCACAAAATGGACGTGTGAACACAAAATCTTCCAAACATTCTCCAGGCTGTTTTCTTTTCTGCCCTTTTGTATCATTTTGTGATAAAAAATGATACAAAAGGGCTGAATCTGCTGAATCTGCCACATATTCAGCAATCTGCTTATTAGCATCCCCATTTTGTGATTTTTGGAAATCTACTAAGAGTAGAAATTCCAAAATCACAAATTACTATAGCCACAAGTGTAGCTTTTCACTCAATTTTAAATGACGAAAATGTGTCCTACTATTATAATGAGGACAGAGCCCTCAAAATGCAGTTATGTTTCTTTTGACTCTAACTGAGTGTAAGGTGGTTTTAATATGGAGATCATTTGAATGCACAATTTAATTGAACTGTGTTTGGCTCAGCCCAATAGAAGAATAATTTATGATTTTGGGATTTCTACCCTTAGTAGAATGACCAAAAATTGAAATCACACAAAACATCCCCATATTGTTGGGATGTTTGATTCACTTAAAGATGCCCCATGCATGTGTTTTATGCAAGAATGTTGGCAATCGTAGGCCCCAGTTTTATTTTTGGATGGCGATCGTAATTTACGAGCTTGGTTTTATCAAGCTGCCATTCCTGCTAATTTCGTGCTGCAAAAGTATAGGTCATTTTGGATTTCAATCTTCTGTCATTCAGATTGAGTTATATAATAAAGTATTCTTCATATATAAAATAGTTCACCAAAATATACTAACACCATCTAAATTACCTAGTGCTTTCACAGGATTAGGGACTTCATTGAATGGGCTCAGTGTCTTTTACTTGACTGGTCTCCAGATATATCCCCTCAAATAGCAATGAGATATTTAACTTTACCAGCAGTGTCTGATTACTTCTATTTGACTTTTCAAATGGGTAGTGCTATGGCTGCTTGTGATTATAGTAATTCGAATCCTACTTTCCCCAGATTTGTCTTGATTCAGGTTTTTGGTCATGTTGATTCAAGTTTTTATTTTTATTTATATCTATATTTTGTTGTTGAAGCAGGTATGTTTCATGTATTTCAATATCTTGGAAACACATCTCACATTCAAAGCATTTTGGGATCCATTGTGCAGAGAATATCAAAATGGGAGCTGATCAAGGTTGATCTGTTGCCAATTACTCAATCTGATAATAGATGCAAGGTCACTTCGTAGGGGCTCAATTTCGTTGCATTTTCTCATGAATGAAATGTTAGTATTGTTTACTATACTATGTATTCTTCTGTTGTTTCAGAGCCGATGTCGGCCTCATGGGACTGATTAATTACCAAAAGGTATAATCCGTGAGACCTCCAACTTAGAGATGCGACCATTATGGGATTTCTCAAAGAAAAAGGTGTGTGAAACAAATGCAAATTTCAATTGGTGATGGAACCAAAACTGAATTTCTATTTTCCTCTGTTGATGCTCTAGCTGCATGGCCTTCGGACTTTTTTTTTTCACATCCTTGATACGGTTCTCTTGTTTCAATTTGTGGATCAACATGTGTATACTTCTTTCTTTCTTTTTTGTAAATTTCCTTATGAGTAAGACTTTCTTAAAAAATTTTGATGTTTTTTATGCTGAATCTAGGTACATTACGTTGTTTGTTGTCTCACTTGTTTGTTATGTGGCAACATTTTCCTTCTCGGGGCTGCTCTTCCATTGGTTTACTCCCTCAGGACATGATTGTGGTCTTAACACCTTGTAAAATATGGCTGCTTGTGATTGTAGTAATTCAAATCCTACTTTCCCCAGATTTGTCTTGATTCAGGTTTTTGGTCATGTTGATTCAAGATTTTATTTTTATTTATATCTATATTTTGTTGTTGAAGCATGTATGTTTCATGTATTTCAATATCTTGGAAACACATCTCACATTCAAAGCGTTTTGGGATCCATTGTGCAGAGAATATCAAAATGGGAGCTGATCGAGGTTGATCCATTGCCAATTACTCAATCTGATAATAGATGTAAGGTACGACACTTTCGTAGGGGCTCAATTTCGTTGCATTTTCTCATGAATGAAATGTTAGTATTGTTTACTATACTATGTATTCTTCTGTTGTTTCAGGGCCGATGTCGGCCTCATGGGACTGATTCATTACCAAAAGGTATAATCCGTGAGACCTCCAACTTAGAGATGCGACCATTATGGGATTTCCCAAAGAAAAAGGTGTGTGAAACAAATGCAAATTTCAATTGGCGATGGAACCAAAACTAAACTTCTATTTTCCTCTCTTGATGCTCTAGCTGCATGGCCTTCGGACTTTTTTTTTTCACATCCTTGATGTGGTTCTCGTTTCAATTTGTGGATCAGCATGTGTATACTTCTTTCTTTCTTTTTTGTAAATTTCCTGATGTGTAAGACTTTCTTAAAATTTTCTAATGTTTTTTATGCTGAATCTAGGTACATGGCATTGTTTGTTGTCTCACTTGTTTGTTATGTGGCAACATTTACCTTCTTGGGGCTACTCTTCCACTGGTTTACTCCCTCAAGATATGATTGTGGTCTTAACACCTTCTTTATCGTTATGACTTTGATTCTGGTTTTCATTTTTGCTATTGTGGTGCTGCGTCCAGCTGTAAGTTGTTACCTTTTGTATCTAAATCATACAGAACATTCTTTTTACCCAATTTTTTTTTATCTGTTGTACTTGGAAATTTGGGTTATTCTGATCACCCTGTCAAGCTTTTCATTGACTATTTAGTGTCGCACATATTACTTATAGTGCTTTTCGAATAATATAACTTTAATATTCTTGGCCTAATTATGGTGTGAAGTTGATATGGGCTTGAGGATGGTTATAGATTGTTGCTTTTTTGTCTTTCTGATGATTATGTTGCTTGAGTATTTGGTGGATTATTTGCTATCTTCTCCACTGGCCTGCTTTCTGTATTGAAAGTTTTCGAGTAGTCCCGATTGCATGTGTATCTATAATAGATTCAAAGGTTGTTTTGGAAAAGTGTGCTATAAAAGAAGTTCATTGTTTATCAATGCTTTTTTTTTCTTAAATAATTTCATTTTTTTTTAAATAAATAAAAATGCTATTCATCGCTGATTCTTCACCATCCCTTGTAAATGGATACATAGTCAAATATAACACTAGAGTTACTGAGGGAGTCTAATACTCGACTAATACCCTACAACTACATCTGTAGCGAATGTATCAAAAATCAAATCTTGCGTACTTCCTTGTGAACAAGATGCCAGGAGATAGCCAGCCACTGAGTTAGGTCGTTCAAGACACTAATCTCCAATCCTCAAAAGCCACAAGTACCTATCTGATAACATTCATCAATTCCCCTTGCTGAATATGAGGACATGTGCGTACTGCATAATTAGTAACTGGTTCTAATAGGACCTAGAACAGAACTTTTCACTGTCATGAACCAAAAATACAAAAATGAGGAATGTCGTTCTAGACATGCCAAAATCATCCTTGAAGGGTCTTGCTTATTGCCAGATTATTAATTCAAGGTTCGTAGATGTGCAATGAGTATGCTCCTGCGTTTTGGTGTTTATACGTGAAACCCAGAACCAAAATTGTTACACAGATACCTAGACAAGTATCTTATTTCAACTATCAATTTCAAATGAAGCCTTGTCTTTGTAATTGTTTCTTCTGAAGTTGCAATTCTAATACTCAAGCTTGGTTTGGCTAATGTTTAAGACTCCGGTTCTAGAACCTTCCTCTAAAACTCCAATTTAGCATTTGCCTCCTTGGTCTTGTCTACCAACACCATGTCATCTACAAAAAACATACACGCAGGGACCCCATCTTGGAAACTAGTGGTTTATTTATCTATAACAATTGCAAAAAGGTAATGGTTTAATGCACCCTTGATGAAGAGCCACTCCTACTAGGAACTCGTCATACTCGTGAGCATTCTCGCTCTTGTAATAACCCTGGCCTCATATATGTCTTTAATGATGTTGATTTATCTTCTTTGGACCCCTTTTCTTCTCATCACCTCACCACATAGCCTCCTTAGGTACTCTAGTGTTGGCAAAACAGGTTTTCATATTGATGTCTTCTGATATTTTTGAATCAGGGGAACACGAAAGCTTTGAATAACTTACCGGCCATTGCAGTTGGAATAAAACAAAAAGAAAATGTGAGCCAAATTGTTGAAAAGGTATGTAAGTCTTCAAGAGCTTTTCTCTAAGAGTACAAGTATATGTAAAATAACAAGCCACTTAGATATGCTTGGTCCTTTGAGAAACCAGATTATTTGCAGTATGGATGGAGCTTGACTGTCACAGTGAAGAGTTTGATATCTAGCTCTCTTCTTAAATGTATTTCCTTTTGTTTTCTTTTTTTCATGATTGTCCCTAGTTAGAACAAGGCCTTAACTTGGACAGTTGCAATATCTGATCTGTAATTATTTTTTTTGGCTATGGCATTCCATGGCGGGGCCCAACGGATGGCCGAAAGGGATCTTAAAGAGGCACAAGAGTGTGTCTCTAGGAGTTCTATATATCCTGGATATTATAATCTAGAGACACGAGAACCTTCCTAAAACAAGCTATCCATACCCTTGTACTTACATCTTTGTACTCTTGAACTTGTCCTCTTGAGAATGTTTTTGTGAGGCATATGGATGTCCACACTCTGAGATTTGTTCAACACTTGGATGTGCAAATATTTCTAGTGAATTTTGGATCCATCTAAAGAAAAATAGGTCCAATCATTCTAGTTTTGGGACCTCTCTTGGATTTGTATGGTTCTAAAGAATTGCATTGTTAAGGTTATGCTCCCATTTGGTTGATTGCTCCAAAAATAGAAATTATAAGAAAAATGGTCTATCTTTAGATGATCGGAATCGTCTGGTTGGTCAGGATTCTGCACTACAGCCTGCAAAGAGTTTGATTCCTTCATTGTTTATTGTAGACCTGCAACAACTTGTTGTATATGATCTTTCTTCAAACGCAAAATTCTATTTATCTGCAAACTAACCAAGTTATCTTTAGGTTGATTTTATGGGTTTATGGGATGGGTGGATGGATGGGTTGCATTGATGAAGCCAAGACTGTGAACTTGCATGCCTGTTGCTACATTTATTCCTTTTACTGAAAGTTTTATGTTGCTTGAAGTCCAATGTGTGATATATTCTTATTCATGACCAGGGAAGTGGATCCATGTACCAGTGAGCGGAGGATCCTATTTCGCACCCAATATGTAAGCTATGTAACTTCCTGACTATGTTGCACTGATGATTCATTCCAGGGTACACAACACAATTCATCCCCACCACATCAGTATTAAAAGTAGTTATTTTAGTTAGGAAATTAAGAATAAAAAATCCCTAAGAGTCATTGACACATACAATGCTTTTTGAATTTGATGGTTGAGTTAGATGGAATTGGTATGACTCAACTTCAGTTTTCAGTTACGGGCTAGTATTTTTGACAGTCTAAACCATCACTTAGAAAGAGAACTTCAACTAAAATGGGTTGCATGGAAAACTCACATGCAACCCAAATCACATGGGTCATGTGTCTAAGCATATAAGCCTTGCATACGATGGACTCCACCATGAGTCACCAGTCACAAAAATCAGGCCAATCTGCTGATGAGGGTTGGTCGCCTTGTACAAGAAGAATGGACAGTCTGATTCAACATACAAATGAGTGCCTATTTGTTGAGTGGACCAGTCTGATTTTTGCATCAGGTCATCTTCATGGTGGATCCCACCGTTTACAGCTAGATGTATTACACTTGACACATTGGCAAATGAGCTTTGTTGCCTCTGAAGCTCACATGCAACCAATTGTATGCAATCATACAGGTGTTGTCAACCCCAAGTTGTTTCCAGCAGCAATGAGTAAATCGACTGTATTATCATACCAGGTGATCGTTATTGTCTGGCCCACATTCTTTCATGGATCAGATCTTCTGCACATTTGGCACATTGGTGGGAAAGAAATAGCCGTAATGAAAGTCCACATGGAGATATTAAAAAAAAAAAAAAAAAAAAAAAAAAAATCTGTTGTTTCCCTTTTTTGTTGATCTTTACCACTGATTAGAGGACAAGACTACCTTTCTTATCTTTTTTTTTTTTTTTGTTATATATTTATATTTATATTGTTTATTCTTTAAGATTTGCAGCTTCGCCCCAATTTCTGTGATGCATGGTCAAATTTAGCTAGTGCATATACGAGGAAAGGAAGACTTAATGAGGCAGGCTAGTGTTGTCGCCAGGCTCTTGCATTGAACCCTCGCTTGGTGAAATCCTTGTTTTGTTTTATCATTTAGTTTCCTTCTTTTATTGTAGATGCATTGAAATTACTATTTGCATATCTTCCCCATCTTGGCAGGTTGATGCTCATAGTAACCTTGGTAATCTGATGAAGGCACAAGGCTTGGTACAAGAAGTAAGTCATAGTGGATTCGATACATTATTTTCATTGGATGTTCTTTAAGACTCGAAGTAGAATTCGAGAACTATGATCCATGACTGGGTACCTTGGGTTGAGCAGTTGTTCTAGTAATGGTGTCTTAATTGTTCTAATAAGTTGTTTTGAAACTATTTCATGATTTCCTATGATTGAATGAAGGATTGTAATTGTAACTGTAAGTGATTCATTATTGAATGAATGAATGATTGTAATTGTAATTGTAATTGATTCATTATTAAATGAATGAATGATTGTAATTGAATGAATGATGGTAATTGAATGAATGAATGATCATGCAGGTAATAATTGAATGAATGAATGATTATAATTTTTTATTTTTTTAAATGTAAGCAATAGTGATTGATATTGAATGAATGAAGGTTCATTCAATTTTTTAACCTGAATGAATTACTTTCATCAGTGGTAAAAGTTTGAATGAATGAATAATAATTTTTTAGGTAAAATTACCGATTATTAGCTACGGATATTTGTACTGAAATAATTTCGTAGGTAAAAGTTTAACAAACAGTTTTTTTTAACCTAGGAAAAATTTCATTTTACTACGTATGCAAAATTTTGTAGGGTATAAGTATTAACACATTTATTAGCTATGAACGTTTGTAGGTAAAGGTCTTAATCACGGTTTGTACCTATGAAACATGTCGTAGGTAAAAAGTTTTAACAAAGTTTGTAGCTACGTAAAACGACATTCGTAGGAAAAAGTCGTATTAACTGCGCTAGATTTGTACCTACGAAAACATTTGTAGGTAAAAGTTTTAACAAAGTTTTTAGCTACAAAAACGTTCGTAGGTAAAAGTCTACCTACGAAATATGTTGTAGGTAAAAGTTTTAACAAAGTTGTGTATAAAAGTTTAAACAAAGTCTTTGTTTAACTATGAAAACGTTCGTAGGTAAAATTCTTAACACAGTTTTTACCTACGAAAAAGTTCGTAGGTAAAAGTCTTAACAAAGTTTTTACTTTCGTTGGTAAAAGTCTTACCATTGCCAACGATGACATTTTTCGTCGGTAAAAGTCTTTAGCCACGGCTTTTTACCAACAAATTTACCAATGAAATATTTCGTAGGTAAAACATTTTGCCTATGAAATAATATCATTTACCTATGAAAGTTTTCGTAGGTAAAAGTGAAATTTCTTGTAGTGACATTTAACCACCATTCCCAAGAAGCATCTGGAGAAGATTTCAAGATAAGAACACAGTAACCACATACATACATTCCTCATAATAGGCCATAAAAGATACATTGAATCCAAGAGAGAAATTAAGGCCTAATCATTCCCAAGGTCCTTCCTATGGAGAAGTTTAAGTTTTGTGAAACAACTTCATCAGGCAATTTAAGTGAACAACCGCCCAATACTATCCCTATCTTAGCAAGTCCATCAAAATGGTGAAATGAAAGACGTCCTAACCCTACTTTGTGCCTGAAGCATTGATTGAAGCTATGATGTGATGTACATTTAAGGCCTCTTAATAAACGTTCGGCCTACTCGCTACTCGGGCTTAAAGAGATATTTAGACCCCACCGGATGGAGGGTGTGTATACATCAAGAAAAGATCAAGTGGGCCTGCTATTGGAAGAGAGAAGAGGGCAATAAGCTACACGTTTAAAAATTGAAGACATGGTGGAGATTGTTGTTAATAGATGTCTTGGAAATGCATTAAGGTAGGTTCCACATACATACACATTGAGCCTTAAAAAATTAGGGATGGTGGGCCTTTAACCAGAAACCTATGGGAAAGTTCAAGAGGTTGATGCATGGCCTAATGGGCCATACACCAAGCCCAACTCATAGGCCAATAATGTATTTTAAAACTTATGGGGTTAGTTTAGTGGGCAGCCAAGGGAAATTGCCCCTAACCAATAATCAAAAACTAAAGGTCAACACAAACATGCATATAATATATCACATAATGGGCCCAAAAGAAATTGTTCAACAATTCATACATTATGGTGGACTTGAAGGCAGTAAACCTAAGAATACACATGGGCAAGGCCTATGCGATAGTGTGGGCCTTGCCACACCAGCCCAAAGACTTAGTAAGGTCCCCACAATATACATTTATGCGGGCCTTGCAAGACAATTAAGCACTTCATGAGGGCATCAAGGCTAATAAATGCACATTCAGCTTGTAGATGGCCCATTGGGCCCGTGAATCAATAATGTCAGCCCTTGCACAATCTTGGGCTCAAGGGATAGGTTTCACCCAAAAGTCCCATAAAGCTACCAAAAAATCTGGTTAAGGCTAGCCCATATTATCACCTCAAAGATGTACCTTAAGAGGCACTAATTACTAATCTAAAGAAATAAGGCAAGGAGTGTGTACAGTGGTGGACCGCCACGGCTCCACAAATTTGGGCCCCTTGCTAAATTCCAGCCCACCCACTTCCGGGCTTCATTTGGAGTAATTTATTGAATTTAAATGGGTTACTGACCCATGGTGACCCAAACTCATTGGGTCCCACCAGATAAGAGAGGGATATATAACACTTACTTCAAGTGGGTCATGCCGTTAGAAAAGAGTCTTACTTCAAGGTAGCATGCCAGGTAGGGGCATGCCAGGGTGGTTAGTCATTTGGGCCTGGGTATTTGGCCCAAAACTGACCCAATTTACAGGCCATACCACGGTCAGTCCAGGGGCCTGATGGCCCTGAAAATTTGCAGGATTGTCCTTCCATAGGTATACCACAATCCCATAAAATTTCAGAATTTTTGGACATCTAGAAATAATTTAATTAATCTGAATAAAACAAGTTGTCCAGAAAATCGGACTGGCATGGACGTCCCAACATGGTGGGCCAGTCTGGACCTTGTCACGGTGTTCACAGGGGTCCGTTAGACCTAAAATTTGGTAGATAGGTCCTACCATGAGTTTAATACCTCCTTGTAAATTTTCATAATTTTTGGATACTCAAAAGTATTTTAATTAATTTAAAGAATACAATCTGTACAGGGTAAAATACTGCTGGAATATAATTGTCCTGAATTTGGGCCATCAAATGGGTGGGTTCTAGGCCTCCAAAATTCTTGAAATTTGGACCTAAGGTCCCTCATTAAGCCCACAACAAGGTGGGACCAAGAAATATGGCCCACCTTCTAAGAAAATATTTTTTTAAAAATTTATTTTTATGGTAGCTGAACTGCATCAGAAATTTCTGGCAGCCCACTATATTGCCCACCCATTTGGATGCCCAAATGGTGTCCATTGCCCTAAAATTTTTCAGGTAGGCCCTACCATTCTCTGAAAAATTTTAGAATTTTTTAATTTATATTTTTCATTTAGTGACAAGAGGTATTTCTGAAACAATGCTGCTGACCTACAAGTTTTAACAAAGTTTGTAGCTACGAAAACGTTCGTAGGTAAAAGTCTTAATACAGTTTATAGCTATGAAAACGTTCGTAGGTAAAATTCTTAACACAGTTTTTACCTACGAAAAAGTTCGTAGGTAAAAGTCTTAACAAAGTTTTTACTTTCGTTGGTAAATCTTTTGTATTCGATCATTTTTGTGTTTGCTTGTAAAACATTTTACCAACAAATATCCTACCAAGAAATTTCTGTAGTGACATTGGAGAAGATTTGAATTTATCCTAGATCCATCTCTCTGTGATTCCACAGCACAATCCCCAACAATTATTTGACTTGAAGGCTAAAAAAACTTATTGGAATGATCAATCATTCCTTTTTGCAAATCGTGTGGTTTCTATTATAGGTGGCTACACGTTTAAAAATTGAAGAATATACTATTATAGGTGGCTGAATATACTATTGAATTGCAAATCAATTACAGTTACAATTACATTCCTTTTTGCAAATCGTTTGGTTCTCGGTCATACACAACCATTCTTAATCACCCTATCTATCTCCACACTTGGGATCAAATGCGTTCAATTCAGATTGAGCTACATCAGGCTCTAGCTTACCTAGCATCACGTACACAGAGCAAAAACCCAATTTCAAGCCAAACAGTCTCATCGTCTAAAAACTTTTGGGGTGTAGACCATTCATGGTGAGAAGAACATCCAATGGTCTGGATTCTTGAATACTGAACTATGGGCCACACTTACCTGTGACTAAAACCATGCAAAGAAAACCATTACCCTCATTTTAGTAGTCGAAATCATAATTCAATTGGGCCAGGCCGAGACAGCCCATGGGCTGTGAAATTTTCAGGCCCAGCCCTACAAATAAGGCAATTCATGATCAAGCCCACCCCTAGGAATATGATTGTGAAAGCCCATCTAGCGAACAGTCGCCAGTCGGGGCCGGAAATGGGCTGAACCCATGCCATGAAAAATTCAATATCTCGAATAGGCCTGGCCCAACTAGTTTAAAGTCCTGGCTTCAGCTAACCCTAGGCCTGCTCGTTTCAAACCCTATGCTCCATCAATCATTCATTTTGACCATCGATGATTCCCATGGCCCAGTGATTGCGTGTTTAAGAACGTCGTCATAGTGTTGTGTTTGGGCAGGGCCATGGCTTCCCCAAGCTTTACCTATCTATCCATTGGGCCTACAATATGGGCCTAGTCCGACCCATGAGGGAGAGAAATACCAAGCCATACACCTAAACTTGGGTTAAAGATGAAAACGGACGGGTGATATTGAAACTCGAATATCTGTGAATGATACCCAATTCTTGCAGGATATCACGGATCATCCTCATGATTTCTACATGTCGACGGAACACTGTACGTCGTCCAAATTGTAGGCCATATTGTTTGAATGGTCGTGGATGGACCGCTAGAACAGTCTGATCGTCACAACTGTGGGCCCCCATCCAAAGTGGAACCCATGATTTGGATGGTCTGGATTAAGAGACAGGTATGTACCACTGCTGAGTTGGAGTTGGACTACAAATGCAGAAGGGCTGGTCCGTTCAACTACCGGACCTAGCCATCCATAGCAAAGGCTGGGGAAGAAAAGGAAGTGGGCCAGGCTTTAAATAAAATGGCTGGGCCAGACCACATTTTTTGCCACCTAATGTGGACCTTCTCCTGGAACACCGAAAACGGGCCAGAGAATTGGAAATGGGCCTCGAGGGAAAAGCTCTCATAATCCAGTCTATTCATTTTGTTGGCCCGAATATCAAGCCTGGGTTGGCCAACGTGGCTCCAGTCCAGCCCATGGTCGGCAAGCCCAACCGGTTCATGCCATATCATCCCTTCTTCCTTTTCTTTGATTCATTTGCACTTTGGGGTTATTCCAAAGCCATTCCAATTATTTTTTGTTCAATAGGCCTGAAAATAAGTGCCATTGCCATTAGAATGTTGACCCACAATTCAATTGGACGGTCTAGATCCCACACATCTGTAATGCATTTGCACTTGTGCAAGATGAAGTAACTGGGCTTTCACCTAGCTGGCTAGTGTTTCTGGGCCCTCTGTTGCACTTGCTTCTTTCGTTTTGGTTTCCCTTGTTTCGACCGCAGCTTGCTTGTAACTGAGGTTAGAGGAATAGCCAGTAACCCTAAGGGCCGTTTGGACGGGTGGATTGGAAGGGATTGGATGGTATTGGAAGGGATTGGCCGGGCCTGCCAAACAGACTGGGTGATCTGATCCCTGGATATAGCAATCCCATGGATCTTAAGACAATCCACTGACAACCATCATTACCTTTAAATCACATCCAATCCACCCTAATCCGTTCAAATTTGCCTAGGACGAGGGATTGGAAGGGATGGGAAGGTTTAATCCCGGGATTGGCCGGGCATGCCAAACAGACTCAATATAGCAATCCAGGGATATAGCAATCCCATGGATCTTAAGACAATTCACTGACAACACCATCATTACCTTGAAATTCATGCCATCCACCCTAATACCATTCAATCCCTTCCAATCCACCCGTCCAAACAGGCCCTATGCTCGGAGGGGTCACCACTACTAGAGTTGGACACGAACTGAGCAAACTCGGTTAACTCGCTTGGGTCAGCTCAGATAAGCTAACTCGGTTAACTCGCTTGGGTCGGCTCAATGTAACATTTGTGCTATGACATGAGATAGTTCCAGAACTCAAGTGGGCCACACCATAGAAAACAGCACACTTGTGATGCTTATGTGTCATCAAACCCGTTCATAAGATGATTCCCACTGGGATGAAAGAAAAACACAAACATCAGCCCGCTCCATAACTTATGTGGCTCAGGAAATTTCCACCGTAGGCGTTCAAGCCTCACTGGTTCTTTTGATGTGACCCACTTAACAGTTGACTCCACATGCTTTTTGCGACATCATCCTATCATGGGTTAGTGCAATTGATGGACGGAGTGGATATGACAAAGACATCGTGGGTGGGCCTACAGAACTAAGGGTTAAAAACCTGAGTCCCTTTTTTAATAATAATAACAAGGGCTAATATTAAACAATTGGACTGAAGAACCCAAATCTTCTTCATCGATATCTTTTCTATAAAGTATCAAAGTTGGACCGTCCATCTCATGGCATATACATGTTTTCAGGAAAATATTGTGGGCCTATTGTATTCCCAATAGCAGTGGGCGGGAATCCACGTGTAACTTCAAAACGGGCTTTCAAAATTTCCAATATCGACGGTGCATTGAGATTCGAGATTATCGGATGGTGCAAATTTTTGGAAACCAAAGAGGTGGGGTCCATTTTTCTAAACGTGATCAATATTCAACTTAGAATAATCTAATACAATTTCAACCTGAGCTGACACTCTGACCCATAGCTCAAGTGGTAGACTGAGTGAAGATAACTCATTTCAACATTGAGGCCATCATAGCTTCCAAGCCAACAAAAATGAAATCAGTAGTAGATTTGTTTGGATGTGGTGGGCCAAACAACCCTCTAAGCCATCAAAACAAAACCAATTTGGTATGATCTGAAAAGCCCTGTAACACTAATTTTTTTACCATGTTGACATCCCTATTGGGCTCGGATTGGGTACTACCCACCGGAACCTAGCTAGAGACAGACGGTCCTGTCAGGGGATCTGTGGGCCCATCGTGATGTATATGTTTTATCCACCCCGTAAATCCATCTTGAAAGATCATTTTAGGGTGTGAGCCCAAAAATGAGGCAGATTGAATGGTCAAGTGGACCACACAACAGGAAGCAGTGGGGATTGAATTCCTACCGTTGAGATATTCCTAGGGCCCACAGTGATTTTTTTTTTCCATCCAACCTGTTCATAAGATCACACAGACATGTACGAAGGGAAAACATAAATATTAGCTTGATCCAAAACTTTTGTGCCCCTGAGAAGTTTCAACGGTAGGCTTTCAATCCCTATTACTCCATGTGGTGTGGTCCACTTAAGCCTTCAATCTGCCTCCTTTTAGGACTCGCTCCTAAATTAATCTGTCAAAATGGATGGACGGTATGGATAAAACACATACATCACGGTAGGCCCCACAGAGTCCCTGACAGGACCGTCCGTCTCTAGGTCCTGTTGGGGTAGTGCCCAACCCGCTCCCATCCATAAGCACCCAGATGCTAGATCAATCAAGAGGTATGATAAGGCCCCATACGCACCCCTATCCACGCACACCACACGTGCCACCTCGCAAGTATCTGGTACATCCGAGCGGTGCATAAAGTGGCCCCCACAGTGAAGATGACTGCACAAAAATAATCAAGATAGTTCACTCATCAGGCGGTCCACACGGTGTACTTAAAAAAGTGGACCTTCGGAAAGTTCTTTCCAAAACGTCCATCTTTTATACAGGTGTGGTCCATCCGAAAAGTGCACCAGCCTGATTTTTACGCATGGATGTCTTCGCAGTGGGGCCCACCTAATGCGCCACTTAAATGTCACTCACTCTAGCAAGCTATCAAAACAAAACATATCATGTTTAATCACACTGATTTTACTTTCCAACTCATTTTGAAGAGCACTCTGATCGGCACAACTGTGGGGCTCAAATTTGGATGGTCAGGATTAATCCACAAGTATGTTCCACTGCTGAGATGGAGTCGGTCTACAAATGCAAAAAGGGCTGATCCGTTCAACTACCAGGCGTAACCGTCCATTGCAAAGGCCGGACGCAGATTGCGTCCTACCCCGGCCCGTCTCCAGCTGGGAACGGGCAGCAGCTTTGAGTCGCCACCGTGATGTACGGGTCTTATCCACACCGTTCATAAACCCAAAAATGAGACAGATACAAGGATCAAGTGGACTACACATGGGGATTAAAATCTTACCGTTCAAAACTTCATGGGACTATAGAAGTTTTGGATGGAGCTGATATTTGTCTTTTCTATTCATCAAGGTCTATGTAAATTTATGAATAGGTTGGATGGAAAATAAACATGACGGTGTGCCCTAGAAAAGTTTCAACGGTGAGAATCATTATCACTGTTGCTTCCTGTGGTGGGGTCCAATTAAGCCTTGGATATGTCTTATTTTTGGGTTTGTCACCTAAAATGATATGGAAAAAAATAGATGGAGGGTGTGGATAAGACCCATACATCACGGTGGCCACTCAAAGCTTCTGCTCGTTCCCGGCTGGAGACCACGGGTGTGGGACGCAATCCAAAAGCCTGGGTAGGGGTGTACATGAACCGAGCTAGCTAGGTTAGCTCACTCAACTCGACTCGAAAAAGCTTGATTAGACTCGGATCATAGCTGAGTTTGAGCTGAGTCAAGCTGATTTTTTTAGCTCGAAAATGAGTTCAAGCTAGCCCCATCTCCACTCGACTCAGATCGAATCCAGATCAAATCAAACTCGAATTGAACCAGTTCGGTGACTCAGTCACTTTTCTATTGATGTTGCTCACCAAGTGTTTGATGAAATGACTTAACAAAGTGTGGCTGGTGGCAAGGAAGGTATGTAAGTGAAATAAATACTCTTTTTCTTTTCTTGGTTTTTATGTTATTTAGAAGGTGTTTGATAAAATACCTATAAAACCATTGCTTCTATTTTACATATAGGGGGATTTTGAAGATGCAGTTCAAGTGTTTGTGGAAATGCTGCGCAGGGTAACTAGGCTCTATCTCAGCTCGAACTCACTCGAGCTGCTGACCAAACCAAACCGAGCTGGCCAGTCAGGCTCGAGGACCGAGCCGAGCCGAGTTCGAGCTGAGGTCAGCTAGTGGCTGAGCCGAGTCGAGCTGAGGCCAGCTGGACTTGTCAACTCGACTCGATCCGACTCAATGTACACCCCCAAGCCTGAGTGAGAAAAGGGCAGAGGGTCGACTAAGTCTGTTTTCCAAGCCCAACAAATAAAGTGGCCAGGCCAGACCACAATTTTGACTAGGCCTTGATGGAGCCCGTTTTAGGCCCACTGAGCTTCTACGGCTGGGCTTAGCCCAAACTTCAGACATCTTAGTGGGCCTTTTAGTACAGGCCCCAAAAGGCTGAAGGATCTATCTCGGGCTCAGTGTGGCTCACCTAAATATCCGGTGCGCCTGCAATTGGACGGTCTGGATCCTACACACGTGCGATGCATTTGCACTTATGATCTGAAGAAACCCAGTCAACTTCATGGACGTCTCTTTATTATCAAGTATTGAAGTTGGACAGTCCATCTCATATCATTTACATTTTTTCAGGAAAATATTGTGTGCCTGTTGTATTTCTAATGGTAGTGGGTGGGAATTGACGTGCGAAAGGGATTCAAGATCATCGGATGGTGGAAATTTTCAAACACCCAAAAGGTGGGGCCCATTTTTCTAAATATTATCAATATTCAACTTAGAAGAATCAAATACAAATTTCAACTTGGGCTTACGTGGAATCTGTAGTGTATTCGTTTACATGTGGTGGACCAAACAAACCTCTAATCTATCAAAATAAAACCAATTTGGTATGATTTGAAAAGCCCTGAAACACTATTTTTTATCCATGTTGACATCCATATGCACCAATCAAGATGTTTGGTAAGGCCCATACACACCCCTACCCATACACACCACACGTGCCATCTGGTAAGTGTCTGGCACATCCGAGCGGTGCAAAAGGTGGCCCCCACAGTGTAGATGACAATACAAAAATAACCAAGCTAGTTCACTCATCAGGCAGTCCACATGATGTACTTAAAAAGTGGACCTTCGGAAAGTTCTTTCCAGAGCGTCCGTTTTTTTTATACAGGGGTGGTCCACCTGATAAGTGCGCCAACCTGATTTTTACACATGGATGTCTTCGCTGTGGGGGCCGCCTAATGCACCATTCAAATGTTTCACACTCTTGCCATGCCCGCACATGTGTGGCGTCTAAAGGAGCATGTGGGGTTTGCAAATCTCACCAGTAAAAACCTTAATAAAATAATAATAATAATAATAATAATTCTACAAAATATGCAAGAGCATGTGTAGAAGCCCTAATAAAAATGCAACGTGAAGTCCACCAAACTTCATTCCCTAGGAAGCAAAATTAAATAATTAAACTTGTAATGTAGATTCTTCTTTCATCATCTTCTATCTTAAACAAATTCATTTTGCAATTTCATTTTTACAAAATTCAAACTATAATTCTGTGGGCCTCTTGAATATATTCCTCCACAAATGCCTTTAGAGAGAGAGAGAGAGAAGGGTCACAGCTTGGTCAAAACAAGCTCCCAATGGCATGTTTGGGTGTCACTTAAAAATTAGCTCATTTCATATTAATTAATATAAATTATAAAAATTAGTTCATTTATGATGTGGAGCGGGTTGCGGACACTTTCATGTTCAAGATGAATCAGAGAAGGCTCAATCAGAGTTAGAAGTCATCAAGACCGTCACAACCTTAAAACAGGCATATCTCGCAAACTGGAATGATTTACTCAACGTACCACATGTGATTTTGGGGTAGGACGAGCTACTTTAGCCAACCAACGTGGCCAAACCGGGTTGCCCATGCCGAATTTGCGAGATTCCATCATATCGACGGTCAAATTCCACATTTATTTATGTTTTTAATATTTCTAGTAAGTTTTAGTTTTATTATAACTCTTCATCCTTTGAGATTTAGGAATTGTGTCCAACCTAATTTCTTAGAAAAATTAGGAGAATAACGTGGTCAAACCACATAGGACACTATAAATAGTAAATTTATTATTTATAGTAAGTTACGAATTTTAAGGAGTTTTAGTTATAGTTTTTAATTTTGAAATTTCTTCCAAGGTTTGGTATCCCTATTTAAAGGGTTGTAGACTCATTTATTTCAAAATCAATTAAATTACGAATTTTATAGAATTTATATTCTATTTTTCTTCTCGTGGATTTGAGAAGTCTTTGTGAGGAGTCCAAAAAAGTTAATGGAAAATGTTATCCTTGAGGAAGACGGTCATCGACCTCATCATGTTTATCTCTGCGTCAATTTCATTTTAATTAATATAAATTATAGAAATTAGTTTATTTCATTTTAATTAATATAAATTATGTAATAGAGATGATAGTTTGGTTTTGGTTATAAGGATTATTTTTTAATCCATACTAAAAAATGACTTTTAATACCTAATGGAAAATGTTGCTTCCATTATGTGTGCTGGACATTCACCTACATCCACCTTGTACATTAGATGGGTCCCTCCATTTTAGGCCTAGAACCCAAAATTTAGTGATCCGTAGCTTAGGTGGATCATATGATTGTAAATAGTCTTAAATAGGCCTGCACCATTAAAACCTTTTTGATTGTTTGTGGGATCCACTGAGATGTGGTTCAGACATCTGACTCATCCAATATTTGTGGCCCTCTTGGATGGGGAGCGGGTTAGTTGAGACCCTCGCCTCACCGAAGATGGTGCGGCCCTTTCATAGGAGCACACCTTGCGATTTGTGTATTATGTATCACCCGTCCATCCGTGTGGCCCTTTCCGCGGAGCGCACCATGATTTGTGTATTATGTATCACCTGTCCATCCGTTTTTACAGATCGTTTTAGGGCACAACCCCAAAAATGAAGAAGATCCAATTATCAGGTGGACCATACTCTAGAAAACAGTGGAATCACCCTACCATTAAAAACTTCTTAAGGCATGGTTTAATGTTTCCGTAGTGTTTATTTGCCATCCAATCTGTGGATAAGGTCACGTAAACTTGGACGAAGGGGAAAAAAAACAAATATCAGCCTGATCCGAAACTTTCGTGGCCCATTTTTAATGGTCAGTCACCACTGTTTCATGTGGTAGGGTCCACTTGATAAATGGATCTGCTTTATTTTTTGGATAATGCCCCTAAAATTATCTGGAAAACGAATGTACAGTGTGGAAATAGAATACACACATCAAGGTGGGCCCCATGGTAACAGCGGCACTGTCTTGGGTGAGGCCGGGTCTCACCTAATCCGCTACCTCTTAGATGAGGGATCCCACCAAATTTTTGGCCATTCCAAAACTGGGTAAACACTAAGAAATGATTTAGATATTTGAAGCATGATTTTACATTGTTCTAGATGGTGTGGCTCACCTGAGTTGCAGATACAACTAATTTTTAGGACAGCCCATCACCTGAAGGGGAACTCACCGCATGCATAATTCAGATGTCTGTCTAACACAAATTATTGTGAAGCAGACCGCAGTCGAACTTACTATAAGCTACCGTAAGGTGGCATCCATCTCTTAATCAACTAATGAGAAATGAACTCATTTTTAGGTGGCATCCATCTCTTAATCAACTAATGAGAAATGAACTCATTTTTAGGTGGCATCCAAACATGCCCTAATGAGATAATTTGGATACACAGCACTTTAATGCTTTCATTCCTTAATTTTAGATTGACCAATCCAGGCATTTATTCTCAATCCCTTCTCTGGGGTCACTAGGCATTGATCGATGCATTGACCAATCCAAACATGCCCTAATGGGATAATTTGGATACACACATCACTTTAAGGGATTGAAGACTTCCTTAAAAAGGTGTGATTGCACAATCTTAAACTTAGCATTTATCTCCCATCTCCTCACCCAACCAAAATAGACACTTCCCTGGTCTCCAACGACCGTCCATCCAATGTCCAACGCGGCCCGATTACCTCTTACACTTGTTTGAGAGAACAATAGTTAATTAAAAGACCACTTATCAAAAACATCCTAATATAAGTTTCATGTTTTGTTTACATGGTGAATTTGGACCTCAAGCAAGTCTCACCTAATTTAGAGGTCGGATGCTAAGATAGTCCATGATCTCTACTGATGTGGTATGCATCCCCTAAATAGCACCTGATGCACGATTTAGATGTTATGTACATATTGTTAGAAAATTTAAGAGTATCTTGTACACAATGGAGGATAGAAGAAAATGATAACGAAACGATTAGATCTATCAGGTTCAAGGCTTGACTTGAATAGTCAATTTCTCAAGACAAATTTACTGCCCTTTTTCTAGAATTTTCAGCAAGTGTAAACGAAGGAAATCTAGAAATTGTCTTCAGGATACAATGAACTCTCAATCCGATTTTCAACATGAAAATTTGCACATTTAAGTGTTGAACAGATCTCTAGTTTTGACACCGATATGCCTTTAGACGTTCAGAAAAAACTCAACAAGAAATCAGATCAAGAGTAATTGCACAGAAGAGTATTCGGAGTGTTCCCTTCTGGATTATAGTATCCAGGATTTATATCAATTAAAAAGATTATGGATTTCTTTCTGAAAAGGTGCTAAAGAGCCTCTTCAGGAAATTCATACCCATTCACAGCAAATAATTGCCTTTCCATGAAAGGACATGACTCTTTGTCCTATGGAAATGGATATTTCTATACCCATTCTAGCGGTGCACCAAAAGGTGATGTGCAAACCCAGTCAAGTTATCCAATCCCGCCTAGAAGTGGGATTTAAAAAATTGGGACGAGTAGTGGGTATCCATCGAACCATCCAACCTGTTCGGACGAGGGTTCACGTTCGTCCTTACATCCTCTCAAGGTGCGACACGTGGCATAGGTGTCACATGTACAATCATGTCACAAGTCTAATCGCTTGAAAATCATCAATCATCCAAAAAAATGAATAAAACATCAAGGTAGACGGTGCCGATTCGGAGATTGGGCAATACCTCAACCTTTGAACCATGGCTCGAAAAAAATTGAACCATGTGTGAAAAGACTAAGGCTCTTGTTGCTCCTTGCGTTGACGATGCGATTTCATGAATTGCGTAATGTTACGCTGCGAAAGTGCTATAGTGTGCCTAATAAAGCGCTAAAAGAGCGTCATTAGTCCCTCAAACAGAGGAAGAAATGAAAGAAAAGAAAAGAAAAGAGAAAAGAGAAAGAAAAGAAAAGAAGAGAGAAAGGAGGAAGGAAAGAAAGAAGGAAAGAAAGGAAAGGAAAGGAAAGGAAAGAAGAAAGGAAAAGAGAAAGAGAAGAAAGGAAGAAGAAGGAGGGAGATAGAGTCCAACCGAGGCGACTCAGGGTGACTCAGTGAGTCAACTCGCTGACTTGGGTAGACTCAATGGAATGTCAGTTGGCTACATATGCAATCCACCAACATTGGATTGTCGGGCTGAGATTGCGGGACTAAGAAAAGGTAAGAGGTCCACCTCCACTAGTTTGAATTCTAACTTATATTAGCCTAGATCTAACCTCATGGTATACTAAACCTTTAATCATTAGCCCTTAGGACTAACGTTTGAGGAGATTTGAATCCTTTGAGTTGCATAAGTAAAAACTCATTCTCTTTGATTTGTCTTCATATCATTTTATCTTGGCTTTTATACACACTATTTATAGAAAGTTTAAATAATTAATATATTTATTTACTTTCTAAAAATAATGTATTCCATGTTTTTATTTTTGAAATTTATTTTTATTATATGAAAAACACAACAATCCCTACAATTTCAAAAATATAAATCTTTATTGAGATTCTTGAGCGAATGGCATATCACTGCTTTGAGTTATAAATAAGTGCATAAAGTAAAGGTATCTTTGGAGTTGAACATTTACTTTAGTAGGTATACGTATCGATTAGTTATGCATGCGTGGTAGCGGCCCTCTTAGTGACCCATTAGTCTTGAACTAAGGACCTTATATGACTCACCATGGACACATAACGTAAACACATCTATTCATATATAACTAGAGATCTAAAAGTTCGAATTATATTCCACATTTGACGGCCTTATGCGTATCCTTATTTCATGAGTATTCTGAAGAGACGATCCCAATCTCTTCAAACGGCCTCACTTCTCTACTCATATAGGTAGATCTATCAAAGATGATTCTGCTACTCATCTCAAAGATTAAAAATGTTACCTTCATATAGATCTATTAAGAGTTAGTACTCGAGCCTCTTATGAAATGCAGTACAAAACCAAACACTAGAATTTTTAGGAATGAGACTCAATACAATCATGTCACAATTTTTATTTCTAGTATATATTCGGTTGAACCATGGCTCAAAAAATTGAACCATGTGCCAAAAGACATACTTGACTTGTTTATTCCTTTGAACCTAACTTATATTTCAAAACATATGTAGGGTTGCTATCAAGAGTGAAAGTTATATCTTTATGGATCTTAGTCTCATTCCTTTAGTAGTTCTTCTTATTTGATCTCTTGATAAACCTTTTGTCAAGGGATCTGCTAAGTTTAGGATGAATTTATCATATTCCACTGTAATTACTCCATCTCTGAGCAATCGTTTAACAAAGTTATGCCTTAGACCTACATTTCTAGACTGTCCCTTTGAACCTAACTTATATTTCAAAACATATGTATGGTTACTATCAAGAGTGAAAGTTATATCTTTATTATCCAGTAGTTCTTCTTATTTGATCTCTTGATAAACCTTTTGTCATGGATCATATTCCACTGTATTCTCCAGTTCTCTTATTTAGACTTACCATTATAAGTCTTACTCATAGCACGACAAAGTATAGCCTAACTATCATAAAAAATAGATATGGCAAGAGTAGGTTTTGGCTAATATGAGATTTCCAATAGTAGGTATCTTAGCCATTCACCTTCTTTACAAGCAGCACCAAGTGCAATAAACTCACTTTCTATTGTAGAGTGAGATATGCACGTTTGTTTCTTAGATGTCCATGATATTGCTCATCCTCCAAGAGTGAATATCCAGCCACTTGTAGATTTAGATTCTATGTTATCTGCATTCCAGCTTGCATCGTTGTACCCTTCAAGTCCAGTGGGATATGATTTATAATGCAGTCTATTGTCTATGGTTCCTCTTAGAAACTTTAAAACTCTCGAAATTGCATTCTAGTGTACTTGTCCTGGATTATTGGTATACCTGCTTAGCAATCCTACGGTGAATGTTATATCGGGTTTAGTGCAATTTATTGCATACATTAAACTCCTAATAGCACTCGCATATTCTTGTTGTGTTTTACATCTACCAGTATTTTAAACCAATTTAATACTTGGATCAAATGGAGTTGAAACCGGTTTACTATCATAATGATTAAACTTCTTTAACATTTTCTCCAGGTAATGAGATTGTGTTAAGGTTATTCCATCATTAAGATTATAAATCCTAATACCTAATATTACATCGGCTTTGCCCATATCCTTCATGTCGTAGTTGGTACTTAGAAACTTTTTAGTTTCTTTTACACGGTCTTCATTTGGTCCAAATATTAGCATATCATATACGTATAGGCAGATAATAATTTGACCTTTAATACATATGCACTTATCTACTTGGTTTACTCTAAAACCATTAGATTGTACTACTTGATCAAATTTCTCATGCCATTGTTTAGGATCTTGCTTGAGCCCATAGAGAGATTTGACTAGTTTATATACTTTCTTCTCTTGCCCGAGTTGAACAAACCCTTTAAGTTGTTCCATATAGACTTCCTCATCTAGATCACCATTTAATAATGCCGTTTTAACATCCATTCGATGGATTACTAGGTGGTGAATTGTTACAAAATCAATCAAAGTCCTAATGGTAGATATTCGAGCAACAGGAGCATATGTATCGAAAAAATCGATACATTCCTTTTGTCTAAATCATTTAGCTACTAATTGCACTTTAAACTTATTTATAGTTCCATCAGGATTGAACTTTCTTTTAAAAATTCACTTACATCCTATAGGCTTTTAACCTGGTGGAAGATCGATAAAACACCATGTGTTATTGGAGATTATGGAATCCATTTCATCGTCGATGGCTTCCCTCCAAAACTGTACATCAGGAAATGAGAGAGCTTCACTAAGTGTTGATGGATCACTTTCAATACTTAGTGGTAGAGTAATCTCCTTTCTTATTTTATTTTTATCCCCTTTTATAAGGAACATATAGAAATCTGGGCCAAAAGATGTTTCTTTTCTTGCCCTTTTCGATCTCCTTAGTTCATTTCTTTCTTGATGAGTGTTAGATCTATCATGAAAGTTGTTAGGCTCTTCGTTCATTGGTTCTATTATATTTTCATCAACCTGCCTTTTTATATGATTATTTATATAGTCTTTGTATACTATATTTTCAAAAAATATAGCATCCCTAGACTCTATAATCATGTTTTTGTAAGCAAAAGAAGTTTGTTCTAGAACCAAGAATCTATATACGGGACTATGAATCCCATAACCCACAAAAGCACACTTGATTCCTCTAGGACCTAACTTTACTCTCTTAGAATCAATAATCCTGACCTCTGCTATACTTCCCCACACTTTGAAGTAATAAAGATATGGTTTTTTCTTTTTCCATAATTCATATGGAGAGATTTTCAAATTTTTGTGTGGGATAGTATTTAGAATACGATTTGCTGTTAACGATGCTCCCCCCCACAAATTCAGTGGTAATCCATAATTTAATATCATACAGTTGATCATCTTAACTAATGTCTTATTTTTACGTTCCGCTAGGCTATTTTGCCGAGGTGTGTAAGGTGCTGTAAATTCATGGATTATATCATTTGATTCACAGAAGTCGTTGAATTCATTAGAAGAGTACTCACCCCCTCTATCACTTCTGAGGGCTTTAATCTTTACATTCAACTGATTTTCCACTTCAGCGTTATAAAGCTTAAACTTTTCAAAGACTTCATCTTTAGATTTTATCAAGTATACATAGAAAAATCTAGTGAAGTCATCGATAAATGTGATAAAATACTTTTTTCCTCCACGAGTTAAGGTATTATTTAAATCACAGATATCGGAATGAATTAACTCCAAGGGTTGTGATTTTCTCGTGCCAGTCCCAAATGATTTTCTGGTTATTTTAGAATGGGCACACACATCACATTTCCCTTCTTGTTGAATTTCATGATTTGGTATAAGACTTAGGATCATCATTCTTTTCATTGAATGATAATTAACATGACCTAGTCTAACATGCCATAAAGATACAGAATCCACTATATAAATGGAAACATCATTATTATTATTAATATTCAGTTTAATCATACCATTACATGAATATCCTTTGCCTACAAACATACCATTCTTGGTGATAACCAACTTATCAGACTCAATCACTATTTTGAATCCTCTCTTATTGAGAAGATCACCTGACACTAGATTTTTAGACATGTCAGGTACATGCAATACATTTGTTAGTGTCAGTCTTTTTTCTGATGTAAACTAAAGCTCTACTGTTCATTTTCCAACAACGTTCACATGAACGTTATTACCCATCTTCACTTCTTGTCCAATTGTTATACCTTCATAGGTCTTAAAGATGTTTCGGTCCTTCAATATATAAATGGTTGCACCAGTATCTAGCCACCATCCACCATCGGATATTACTGTATTAGCTTCAGTAACCATTGCTACAAGTTGGTCTTCTACCATGTTAGCCTGAGCTTTCAGTTGTTTCTTCCTGTGTCGACATTCCTTTATGTAGTGTCCAGGCTTATTGCAGAAGTGACACTTGCCCTTTTTCTTTCCATTTTTCTTAAACTCTGTATCTTTTTTGGGGGGAATAGATTTAGAGTTTTGAATTTTTAGCTTGTCATTTTCCATTATATTTGCTTTGGAATGATTTTCCGAAGCACTTTCTTTCTTGTCTCGGTTTCTGGACTCTTTTTCTATACGAAGATGTCGTTGAAGCCCTTTAAAATTGTACTTCCTCTCATCATGTTTCAATTTCTTTTTATAATCAAACCATGATGAGGGTAATTTTGCAATTACTACACCAACTAGAAATTCTTCAAGAAGATCTATACCACCAATTTTCAATTCATCAACCAACTTCTTTAGTTCGGTTACTTGGGAGGGAATTGGCTGATCATTTTTAAACTTGAAGTGGACATAATTGTCGATCAGAAATTTCTGAGTACTGATCTCTTCAGTTTTATATTTTTGATCTAATTTTGTCCACAGATCTTTAGCAGATGATATTTTACGGTATGAGTTATAGATGAAATTAGAGAGGGCGTTTAAGATATGACCTTTGTATAGAAAATCGTCCTCCTTCCTTTTATTCCGTTCTGCCTTCACTTGTTCTGAGTCATAATCTTTTGGCTCGGTCAGAAAAGGCAGATCATCATCTAGGATGTAAGATAACTTCATAGTTGTCAGAAAGAAAAGCATCTTCTGCTGCCATCTTGAGAAGAATTGACCGTCGAAACGATCCGATCGTACAAAGTCTTGGTTCATAACTTGAATGGAATGAATTGCTTCCATTGTGAAAAGATAAAAAATCTGTCTTGAATGTTAGAAAATTTAAGAGTATCTTGTATACAACGGAGGATAGAAGAAAACGATAACGAAATGATCAGATCTATCAGGTTCAAGGCTTGACTTGAATAGTCAATTTCTCAAGACACACTTTTACATCCCACATCGCCCTTATTTTTTTGAATTTCCAATCATTAAGCAATGACAATCAAAAGTGCAAACATTACTCATACAATGTGGAAGGAAATCATGGCAAATTGTCTTCAGGATACAATGAACTCTCAATCTGATTTTCAACATGAAAATTTGCACATTTAAGTGTTAAACAGATCGCTAGTTTTGATACCGATATGCCTTTAGACGTTCATAAAAAAGGTCCCACTGTGGTGATGTGGTTCGCAAATCTCACCCATACATTATGTGTGTTTCATATTGAAGAGATCAGATCAAGAGTAATTGCATAAAAGAGTATTCAGAGTGTTCCCTTCTGGATTATAGTATCCAGGATTTATATCAATTGAAAAGATTACAGATTTCATCTTGAAGAGGTGCTAAAGAGCCTCTTCAAGAAATCCATACCCATTCACAACAAATAATTGCTTTTCCATGAAAGGACATGACTCTTTGTCCTATCTTGGAGAAGTGGACGGCGTGGATCACATACATACATTATTTATGTACCCATTCGAGCGAGGCCACGGTGGGTCCCAACGTGAATGGCCCACGTTATCCAATATTTAGAAAAGCAATATCCACATAAGCCACACGTGGCATAGGTGTCACATGTACAATCATGTCACAATTACTCTCAATCATAAGAACTTGTGCACTCCTGATAGCTCATTATGCCATTGGACACTGTCTTATAAAATAATAAAACATCGGGGTACTTGTTTCCTTGACCCAGTTCAATACCAGTTGAACTATGGCCCAAAAAGATTGAACCATGTGCCAAAAAAACTAAGGCTCTTATTGCTCCTTGCGACGATGCGCACGTGCGAAGTGCTAAGTGCGCCTAATAAAGCGCCCAAGCAGCCCTACAACCCACGTCTCGCTCGTGCGTGTGCGAACGATGCTTCGCACCGTCCTCAAGGAGATTTGAACCCTGGTTGCATAAGCAAAAGCCCCTTCTCTTATCGACTAGCTATACACACTATTTATGGAAAGTTTAAATAATTAATATATTTATTTACTTTCTAAAAATAACTTTTTATTTTGAAATTTATTTTTATTCTAAAAAACACAACACATATCATACTAGGCCCACAAACAACATACGGTAAGTTACCATAAGATCTAATTGTATTAGATCATACTTAAAATTTTAGACCGTTAAGCTTTTAATAAATGGTACAACTCATGGGAAAAGATAGAGTAATACAAATTATTTGATCTGTCTCACTATGGATGATGTTGTTAGATGTCATCAATCTAACTAGAACAGGGTTTAATAGATGTCATTGATAGATCACTTGATCCCATCGAACATCAATCGATGTCATCAACAGACATGTTTGACACCATTAAGAAATCTTGATTTATTCTAGTTGCTCACTAGATTGTTTTTGGGGTGCTACTCAATGCCATCGAGGAAGGGTTCGATCCCTATCGAAAGGCCTTCGATGATTGTCAATTCCATCAACAAAGCACGTAGTTTTGCAAAATTGTTTACTATTCTGGGTGTGACACTATATATGGGTGTAATTGCGAGATTAGGGTAATGATAAGCTATTTTAAGGAGGGCTAAATGTTTGAGAGGCTTGGAAATGTGAAAATGAGTAAGCGATTTCATCTCTTATACTTTTGCTTTTATAGTGATTCGTTGTCGCTTTGTGCTGTATTTTTTTCCATGTAAAATCGTATATGCTTTGTGATTGCCTGGCTTATGTTTGCAATCTCGTGTGATCTGAATTTAGGATTTGTTTTCTCAAACTCCCAACAAGTGGTATCAGAGTGTACGTTGGGATTCGAGTTTGGATTAGCATCACAACGATTAAGGAATCGAACGTGAAATTTGAAATGAAGAACTTCACTAGAAAAACCAACTTTGAACTATGAGAGGTAAAGATGAGAGGCATTCTAATTTAGAAATGGTTGCAACATGCACTCCTTGGTGTTGAAATCGTCCAACATTTATGAGCGATGAAGAATGGGAAGAGTTGGATGAAAGATAGAAAACATCAGTCCAACTATTTTTGGCGGACGATGTCATTTATAATGTCCTATATCAAAAGACCATCGTTGAACTTTATAAGAAGTTAGATAACTTATACACGACGAAATCATTGTTGAATCGTTTATACTTGAATAAGCAAATCTATAATCTGAAGATGCTGGAGGGGTAAGATCTTAATAAACATATCAGTGCATTCAATTATATCATTTGTAAATTGACAAGCGTGGAAGTAAAGATGGACAAGGAAGATCAAGCCCTAATTCTTATGAACTCCCTTCCAGAGTATTATCATACCTTTATAGACACTATGTGTCACGGTAGAGAGACCAATGATGTTGAGACCATCATCTCAGCCCATCAGCCGAGGTTATTGAGAAAGAAGGACAGTAGCACAGGTTCCTCCACTGATGTGTTGGTAGGTAGGGGAATGAATTCAGAGTTGGAGAAAGGTAGTTTGTCACATTCATGGTCCAAGTCTAATGATAAAGGGAAGATGAAGTGTCGGAATTATGGAAGACATGGGCATATGAAGAAAGATTGCCAAAGTCCTAAAATCCAAAAGGGAAATAAGGCAAATCAATCACCGAAAGAGGCAAATGCAGCGAAGTCGAGTGAGGATGTCGACATCAGTGATGCTTTGACCGCATCCAAATCCAATTACCTTAGTGATGAGTGGATTTTGGATATGGGGCATCGTACAACATGATCTCGCATCGGGATGGTTCATCACATACAGCGAACATGATAGTGGCTGGGTGTTTTGGGCAATGATATTGCATGTTAAGGTCAATGGAATTAGATTGGTGTACATTATGATGTCTGATGGTATGGAACGCATTCCGATAGATGTGAGACACATTCTTGACATATGAAAGAATCTGATCTCTCTGAGAGCTCTCGAGGTAATTTGGTGTAAATTTACCGATTTCGATAATGTCTTAAAGGTTTAAAAATGGTCACTTGTAATGATGAAGACCCAACAAAATAGAGACCTTTATAGGTTGATCGGGAATACAATTTAGGGTAGAGTTGCAACATCTGTAAAGAAGTCCACGTCAGCACGTTTGTCACATACATGTCTAAGCCACATGAGTGAGCGTAGCATGAAGGTACTTTCTGATTATTCATTGATTTCTGTATTTAAAAACATTGATTTGAATATATGTGAGCATTGCATATTTGGTAAACAGTCAAAGTTATCTTTTAAGTCAGGAAAACATATTAGTAAGAGTAATCGAGATTATGTACATTCTGATGTATGAGGGCATTCGACCGTTGTTTCTGGAGGAGGCCTATCATTCTTTATCTCATTCATAGATGACTATTCTAGAAAGGTGTGGGTATACTTACAAATCAAACATTTTTATCACCTTTAAAGTGTGGAAGGTGATAGTGGAAAAATAGTCAAGGCGGAAGTTGAAAATTTTGAAAACAGATAATGAAGGCGAATTCACTTCTAATAAATTTAACCGTTTTTGTAAAGATGAAGGAATTGTGAGGCATAACATAATCGGGCATACACTAGAACATAATGGTGTAGAAGAATGGATGAATTGGACTCTTTTGGAAAGAACTCGAAACATTTTGAGCAATGTTGGTCTACATAATGAGTTATGTACTGAGGCCATTAAAATGGCCTATTACTTAGTAAATTGATCCTTGTCTATGTCGATCGGTTGTAAAATTCCAAAAGAAATGTAGAGTGGTCATGATATTGATTACTTGGGGATGCGAGTTTTTTGTTGTGATGCTCACTCTCATGTACCGCCAGTTGAGAGAGATAAGCTAGACCAAATGGCTAAAAAGTATATCTTTATTAGCTATGGTGATGGTGTGAATGGATACAAACTGTATAACCGGGTCACACTGAATATTACGATCAGTCATAACGTCAAGTTTGATGACGATTCTTTGTTCTATAAGGAAGAACACAAGGAATTAGAAAAATCAGTAATGACGATTATTGAAATTGACAAGGATAAAACACAGGTTGAAGCTGAGCAGTAGCAAGAAGTACATGAGCAGGTGGAGCATCCACCAGTGAGGAGAAATTCACCTATAAATTGCATATTACCAGTGAGATATATGGATGACTTGAACCTTGTGCGCCCTTATTACAGATGGGGGAAATTCATCCACCTTTCGGGAAGCATTGGGTAATCCAAATGCTGAAAAGTGGATGGTGGCAATGCAAGACAAGATGGACTCTCTATACAAGAATGAGATGTGGGAGCTTGTGGATCTTCCCGTTAGGTGTAAAGTGATCGGGTCCAAATGGATTTACGAAAAAAAAAGAAGGACAAATATAAGGCAAAGTTGGTGGCGAATAGTAGGGCTGAAAGTCGGGCGGGTTAGGTCGGGTTTGTGCTCAACCCTAACTCAACCCAAGGTTCCTATACCTCAACACTAACCCAACCCAACCCAAACTCGGGTTGGGAATTCTCAACCCAAGCCCAACCTAAGCGGGCTCGGTCGGGTTGATCGGGTTGGTCGGGTATATACGTGCTAATATTTTCGTTATTACATTAGTTTATTATATTTCAATATAGGACTTATTTTTTGTATCTATAATTTTATTAATTATATATGTGATTATTCATTATAAAGAACTTCATTTTTTTTCTTTAAAAAAACAAGCTAAAATATAAGACAACTACTCCTTTAAAAGTCATGTAGCATAGCACGAAGTCTATTTGGGAGAGAGAAATCTGGCATATCTTGTTAGCTTGAGTCCTTGGAAATGATGTGGACAAATAAGACTGGACATCACTAGTGTGCATAAACGATCCACACTCAATTATAATTTATATGTAACTTATATATTTATCGGCTTCGGGTTGGGTCGGGCAACCCAAGACCTCAACCCGAGCCCAACCCAAGTTTTATCGGGTTGGTGTTTGTATAGCCCAAGCTTAAGATCAGACCTGAAATATCATGCCCGAGCCCAACCCAATGTCGGGTCGGTCACGGGTCAGTCGGGTTGAACCTGCCCAACTTTCAGCCCTAGCGAATAGGTATGCTTAGAAATAATGTATCGACTTCGATGAGATATTTATGCCGGTTGTCAAGTAGGTAATATTAGGTTTGTGTTGGAGCTAATTGCCAATACAACCATTAGTTGGAACAGATGAATGTAAAGATTGCTTTCCTACATGGGAAATTGGAAGAGTAGATTTACATAAAGTAATCAGAGGGGTTTGAAGAAAATATATAAGAAAATAAGGTTTGCATGTTATAAGAAGGTTGTTGTACGACTTTAAACAGTTGCTTATGCAGTGGTATAAGAAGTTTGACACTTTCATGATGAGTCAACAGTTTATTAGAAGTGAATATGATTACTGTATTTACTTTAAGACACTAAGTGACGGAGGATTCATTTTATTGGTATTATATGTTAATGACATGCTTATCGTTAGTCAAAACATGTTTGAGATCAATACATTGAAAACTCAGTTGTTAAAAACATTTGAAATGAAATATCTAGTGGTTGCAAAGAAAATTCTCAGCATAAAGATACATAAAGATAGATAGAGGAATATATTATACTTATCTTAGATGGAGTACCTTGATAAGGTATTGGTGAAGTTTTTGATGGACAAGGCTAAGCTATTTAGCGTATCCCATACCACTCACTTCAAGCTTTCTTCAGACACTTTCATGGCAAAGATGGACTAAAGAAGGCCCGATCGAAGGCGAAAATGATCCAGACCATTAATGGGATTTTTCCTCAGTTCGAGCTGCTCGACTCAAAGTCCAGCGAGTTTTTGGTTTAGGAATCCCATGGTGCTCGACCAGTCGAGGAGTCTACTCCACTGGTCGAGGGTCCGCTCGACTAGTCGAGGACCCTGCTCGACTAGTTGAGGTTACGTAGATTCAGTCAGGATTTGGTGCGGACTGTGTAAATTTGAGGTGGTTTTACAAGAGGTGCGAAAGGGAGTTGCCTAAACTATAAATAGGGGTCCTATGGTTATTTTAGGGTAATGCAAGAGAGTTTCCTAAAGCTTTGCAAGGGTTTGCTAAAGGGTTTAGGGCTATCGAAGGGTGAGAGAAAGAGGAAGCTTGTGAAAGGGATGTTCTGCTCGTAGAAGTGATCTACTTCGCTGTTGACGTCTCAGCGCTTCTACGTCCTCGTGATCAGTGAAACTATCCGTTTTTCCTTTATTCTCTTATTGTGCATCCACTCCTGCATGAGTGAAGAAGGTTTGATCCAAGCGGTGTGTGGTTATGATCGATTGTAATGTTCTACTTCATAGTGGATTGTTAATTTGAACGAGGTCCCGTGGTTTTTACCTCTTTGAGGGTTTTCCACGTAAAAATCTCTTGTGTTGTGTGGTTTGTGCTTTGATTTATTTCATTGCATTATTATCTCATAATTTTGGTATTTTTGAGAGGTTAGATCCTAAGGTTTTGTGCAATGGCTCCCAACAAATTGGTATCAAAGAGTTCAGGTTAGTTGAACGGCGTAGGATCGATTCCAAATTATGCAAGGTGGCTCATCAAGGATGATCAGTCTCAATGGCTCTAACTGGACCATATGGTAGGCTAAGATGGAAGACTTACTTTATTATAATGACTTGTATTCTCCAATTCAAGACATATCAACAAAGTTAAAGGATATGTCAGATGATGATTGGAAGTTGGACTGGAAGGCGGTGGGGTTTATTAGACAATGGCTGGATGTTTCCATATTCCACCATGTGTCTATGGAGACCTCAACCGCTAGCCTATGGCTGAAACTAGAAGGGATATATGAGAGGAAGACAGTTATTGCTTGTGAATCTTAGGTTCAAAGATGGTGGTTCTGTGGCTGCGCACATGAATAAAGTCTGCAACATATTGAACCAGCTCTCCGCTATGAAGATGGTCTTGGACGATAAATTGCAGGCCTTGCTATTGCTTAGCTCATTGCCTGATAGTTGGGAGATATTGGTGGTGTCTCTGAGTAACTCCGTGCCAGAAAGAAAGGTGTCCATGGAACAGGTAACTAGTTGTCTCTTCAATAAGGAGACAAGGAGGAAGTCTTAGTGGTCTACTCAGCAAGAGGCCCTTGTGACACAAGATCGGGGGAGAGGAAATAACAGAAAGGGCGGGAAGGTCTGAGATAAATCAAAAACCAAGTCGAATACCAGGAAGGATGTTGAATGCTGGAATTATGGCAAGAAGGACCATTACAAGTATGAATGTCATAAGAAGAAGCATGACAAGAAAAGAAAAGGAAAGGAGAAAGAAGATAAATCAGATTCTACTACGGTCGCTTCATATGACGACATTGTAATTATTCTTTCGGTCGATCATGATGTTTGTCTCACGGTTACAAGTCAGGACACCGACTGGGTGATAGACTTAGGAGCCTCGTATCATGCGACTACATGCAAGGATTTCTTCACAAGCTACAAGTCAGGTAACTTTGGGACCGTGAAAATAGAAAATTCTGGCATATCAAAGATCGCAGGGGTCGGTGATATTTATGTGAAGACCGATGTAAGCTGCACATTGGTTCTCAGGGATGGGAGGCACATTTCAGACCTTCGTCTCAACTTGATATCGACAGGAAGGTTGGATGATGTTGACTATGAAAGCCGATTTGTTAATGGGTGTTGGAAGCTCATCAAGGGTTCATTGATCGTGGCCGGAGGAAAGAAGTGTTGCACCTTTTACAATGCAAGTGTCAGTGTGTGCAAAGGTGGGTTGAACGCAGCAGAAGATTCAGCTATTGATATGTGTCACAGGCGTCTAGGCCACATGAGTGAAAAAAGGGCTTCAACTGCTAGCAAAGAAGCGGCTCCTTCCAAACGTGACAGGTATACCTCTCAAAATCTGTATTGATTGTTTATCAGGGAAACGTCATAGAGTTTCATTTGTTAAATCTGTTTCTCATGTTAATAAAGTGCATGCATTCGATTTGGTTTATTCTGATGTTTGTGGTCCTATGAGGACAAAAACCTTGGGTGGAGCATTGTATTGTGTCACTTTTATAGATGATGCATCTAGGAGGGTTGGGGTTTATGCTTTAAAATCCAAGGACGAGGTCTTTGGTGTGTTTAAATTGTTTCATGCTATGGTCGAGAGAGAGACAAGTAGATCATGAAAATGCATCTGAACTGACAATGGTGGTGAATACATTGGTGACTTTCATGAGTATAGTAAGTCCGTAGGCATACGACATGAATAAACGGTTCCCAAGACCCCCCAACATAATGGTGCGGCTAAGCAAATGAATCGCACCATTGTAGAGAGAATCGGATGCATATTATCCCATGTGAAGTTGCCCAAGACGTTTTAGGGAGAAGTAATGCACTCGGCAATGTATTTGATAAACAGGTCTCCATCAGCCCCGTTGAATGGAGAAGTACTCAAGAAGGTGTGGACTGGACAAGATCTATATAAGACCCGTATCTTAGCCCGTACCGTTCCATAGGCCTCTGCGGTTCTCTCAATCGAATTCCGGTGACCCGCGATCTGTTATTAGCGTTTGCGCGCGATCTTGAGTTGTATCCCGTGTTTTAGAGTCGGCTTGACCCTAGACTTGTACCCTTACGACCGCGCCGTCGTTGCGGTTCCGATGCCGCATCTCACGCGCTGAGGTGATACCCGGACCAAGAGATGTGGGCCCGCGTTCAGTTCGAGAAAAAATGTCACGCAAGAGAATCTCTACCAAATGTCAAATTAGTCCCATCAATCAATCAAAGTATAATCCATCACTCCATCACATCCCCAAGTACACAAACCATTCCCCAAGTCAACTCTCTCTTACACAACCCATACCACTCATCACCCATCATCCATCACCCATCTCTCTCTCTTACGTCACTCCTCTTTTTCTATCTCTTCACTCCATTTTCTCAAGCAACCCCATGTGAGCAATTGTCTAAGCTCCATGGATAGAGTTTGTATGGCCCACTTTTCTATCTCATATCTCCACTATCTAAGTTTCATCTCAACCGTCGAAGTTGTTCCTTTGGAGTTCTAGAGCGCATCGGTGGAAAGAGGAGTTCAAGATCTAAAGGTAAGTGCTTTTCTAGGATTAGATTTATGTTTCCTTGCAAGGACTTGATGATTTGAGGGCCCACTTGTTGTGGGGCCCACTTGATGTATGCATTGTTTAGGGAGGGCTAGTAGTGGCGGGGTCCCTCCCCTTCACATCTCTCTCTCTCCCCCCACCATGATGAATGGATTAGATTCACACCGTCCATTAGAATACCATGTATAAGTGGGGCCACCTCTATACATATATGTGGTTGGTAGGCCACAAGTACGGGTACCCTACCTTGATGAAGGTTCTGCACTCATTCCTTGGACGTCCAGCAGTCTCTGCTGCTGGACTGTGTAAGGGAAATCATACAAGCAGCCATATATTTTAATGTATATAATATATATGTACTATATAACGTAATATATCATATATTATATTAATTCTACGGTGTGCCACTCCCACGTGGACCCACCTTATGTTTATGAAATCTGCACCGTCCGAATGAATCTGGACGGTGAATATGGCAGTGCTGCCACCTGCACATTTATATATAATATATAATATTATATTATGTAATATATTATATATTAATAATATTATGTTGGTGGGCCACATCCACGTGGACCCACCAGCCGTGGACCCACACGTGAGACCCCATGCACATCCATACCAGCTAAAATACAGTATAGTGTGAACGTACAGTGGGGTGTCCTAACCAGCTAAAATAAAATATAATAAAATAATATATTATATTGCTACTGCATTGATGGTCGGCCTACGTGTACAGCACACCATCTATATAGATGCTGTATTGACGTCAGAGCAGTGGGGCCCATCTGCTGCGCTGACCCATCCTCACCGTCCTTGGACGGTGGGACCCACCCCACGTGTGGGAGCTGCACCGTGATGTATGGGTCTTATATTCACACCGTCCAGTCCTTGGACGGTGGGACCCACCATGATGCATGTGTTGTATCGTTACCGTCCAACCATTCGGGACATCATTTTATAACATGAGGCAAAAATAAATAAATAAATAAGCAGATTCATTCTCTGGTGGGTGGGCCACGTACGTGGACCCCACCCCTGATGTATGTATTGTACAAGCCGTCCATCCTTTTTTTGCTGGTGGGGCACACGTGTAAACCCTAGTATGAGGTATGGGTTTTATCCAACCCTCGGATCCGTGGACTGATTATAAGGTATGTGTTATACATAGCAGTCCATTTATCTGGACCCCACATTGATAGATGCGTTGTATCCCCACCGTCCAATCCATGGAGGGTGGGAGCAGATTAGCTGGAGTACCTCACGTCAGCAATATTGCTGATGTATTGACGTCAATAAGTTCGGTGGGGCCTACTCCTGTGATGTCATCAGCAAGTTCTATGGGTCCCGCTGATGCATGTGTTATATCCAAACTGTCCATTCAGATGGTGAGATCGCCTTAAGGCTTGAGACCAAAAAAAATTTTAAAAAAATAAGGCAGATCTATCAGGTGGACCACACTACAGAAATCAGTGGAGATTGAACGTCCACCATTGAAACCCTTTTTGGGTCATGGGAGTTTTGGATCTATATGAAATTTGTTTTCTTATTAGTTCAGGTCTTTGTGACTGTATGAACAGGTTGGATAGAAAATAAACGTGATGGCGGGCCCTGGCCCAGTGATTTATATAATGGTGGAAATCATTATCTCCACTGCTATTTATGGTATGGTCCAGATGATCTTTCGATCCGCCGCCATTTAGGGTGTGGCTCATTAGTGTGGCCCATCATGATGTATTTTTGGCCCATGTGCGGGGCCCGCTTATTTTGTATTTGAAGCCCATATGATGGGGCCCACCTGCTTGAATCTTAGGCCTATGGGCAAGGCCCATTGTGATATGTATTAGGCCCATTAGTGCAGCTCATTGATGCAGCCCAATCGATGTATATGAAGCCCATTGGTGCGGCCCATGTACGCGGTCCACTTGATGTATATGAGGCCCACTGGTGTGGCCCATGTGATATGACTGACTCGATATATATGAGGCCCATTGGTGCGGCTCATGGACGCGGTCCACTTTATGTATATGAGACCCACTGGTGTGGCCCATGTGATATGGTGGACTCGATATATATAAGGCCCATTGGTGCGGCCCGTGGATGCGATCCACTTGATGTATTTAATGACCCATGGGTTGAGGCCCAATGTGATGTATATAAGGGCCACGAGTGAAGCCCAATGAGACGTATGTGGGGCATTTGTATAGGGCCGAATGTGATGTATATAAGGTCCATTGCGATGTATTATTACTCCATGATGTATGTAATGATGATTATAGTGGGCCATGCCTTGGGAACAATGATCGTTTAATGTCTATATCGATGAGCAATGATGGTTTAACGTCCACATTATGACCTTTCCTTAGGCCTTGTTAGGCCCATTCTCATTATTCCCTTAGTGGGTTAACCCAAATAAGTGGGCCCCATTCGCCGTATACGAATGACTTCATGCTATCTGATTTGATATAACCACGGCTGAGTACCGATCCTTATACTATGGTTGATCGTCTGTTCATCTATGGACCCCGCTATGTTTATGTGCTGGTTGTCGGTGCCGATTATTGATGCTGATTGTCAATTCCGATTATCTAGGCCAATTCCGATTGTCGAAGCCGATTGTTGAGGCCGATTCCGATTTGTCGAGGTCGATTGTATAGGCCAATTCTGATTGTCGAGGCCGAGTATCGAGGCCGATTCCGATTTGTCGAGGTCGATTGTATAAGCCGATTCTGATTTTTCCAGGCTGAGTATCGAGGTCGATTCTGATTTGTCGAGGCCGATTGTATAAGCCGATTCTGATTTGTCGAGGCTGATTGTATAGGCCGATTCTGATTTGTCGAAACTGATTGTATAGGCTAATTCCTATTGTAGAGGCCGATTGTATAGGCGGATTCCAATTGTTGAGGCCGAATATTGAGACCGATTCCAATTGTCGAGGCCGAATGTATAGGCCGATTCTGATTGTCAAGGTCGAGTATCGAGGCCGATTCCGATTTGTCGAGGCCGATTGTATAGGTCATTCTAATTTGTTGAGGTCGAGTATCGAGGCCGACTCTGATTTGTCGAAGCCAATTGTATAGGCCAATTCCGATTGTCGAGGCCGATTCCATTTGGTTGAGGCCGATTACAATTATTGAGGTCGATTCTGATTGTCAATACCGATTTCGATTGTCGAGGCTGATTTCGATTGTCAAGACTAAGTTTGATTGACGAAGCCGATTCCGTTAGTCGAGGCCGATTCCGATCGTTAACTTCGATTGTTGAGGGCGAGTACGATCGATAAGGCCGATTCCGTTGTCGAGGTCGATTCCGATTGTGGAGGCCGATTCTGATTGTCGAAGCCTAATGTGATGTATATGCGGTCCGTATTTGAGGCCCATTGTGATGTGTATTCAGCCTGTGTTTGAGGCCTAATGTGATGTATATTAGGTTTATGTGATGAGGCCCATTGTGGTGCATTTGAGGGCCAGGCGATGGAGCCCATTGTGATGTATCTTAGACCCATGTGAGAGGCCCATCGTGATGTGTATTGAGCTCTTGAGTGAGGTCCATGGTGTTGTATATTTGGCCCTTGTGTGAGGCCATGGGTCCACTATATGTTAGGCTCTATGTGGGTCATTCCTTGGGTGACAATGTTGGTTAAATGTCCACATTGTCGAGGTTGATTGTCGGTGCTGGTTATTGATACCGATTATGAATATGTGACTTTATAGCATCATGATACATGCTCATATGCATCATCTGCATGTTTGTTATGAGATGCGATTGACCATTGCATATATCATTGGGCAGGTTATGAGACTCCCTGATAGGCGGAGGTTATCTCACATGAGTGCACGGTATGTGAAGGATTGATGCATGACTGGATTGTATGACTCATGCATCCTGCATTATGTGTTGTGATTACTGTATGCCCTAGCGACATCAAGGTTGTAGCCTCCACAGGCATATCGTGGATGGCCAGATGGGACACCGAAAATGTTTGGTTCTAGTATATGGGCGTCATAGATGTCCCTGGGTGAAAATCCCTAAACCTTTGTGCCAGGAGATGCCTCAACGTCGAGACCGAGTGGATATATATATATATGAGCGCGTGAGGGTCGTATACCAGTAGGCCGCGTCTCCCACTGTGTCATGATCGGTTGGGAGGGGGTGTGACCTTATCCGCTTGAGTGAGGGGGTAATGTCTAGGTTGAGTTTGACCAGCTCGAGGAATGGGTTCGCTATCGACGAGCCGGGCCCGATATTGGCAGGAGGATAGTGAGGTCTCTTTCACTTACCCAGTTGTGTGCTCAGATCGGAGCGACAAGTTGGCGTAGCATGTAATAGACCCCGGTGATGATCCCATAGAGGAACTGTACTGAGCAGGAGTTGCATACTCATTTATTCATTCACTATTCACTCGGGCTGGTGGTGCGCAACTATTTGTTACGTGTACCTTCGCAATGGCCAGGATTTCGGTTGGGGCGCGCGACTAACCTGAGATTAAGAGTCTACTACATTGAGTCTAACTATCCAAATTTAGGTATGAGACTGGTTTGAATAGAACTCCCTTGTGATGGACCCTATAGCCTGCAATACTACGTACTATCATCCCGACTTTACACTCCAGCATGGTCATTCCATTCGCACCGCATATCGCATTACATTTATAGCATATGATATTTTAGGTTACTATGTTTCTGCATTTATACGGCCTAAATACGACTGACGGTATTCGTAAACTCATCAGGATTTGCATATTGCATTGCATCATTGACATCTGATATTTGGCTTGTTGTCTCCGCATTGCATACTTGATCTGCATTGCTTCATCAGCATATGATATTATTTTTATTATATTTCTGCATTGCATAGCTTGGATAAGGCTAATGGTATTTATGGGCCTATCAGTATGTTTTCGCATTACTTTGATATCGTATGATTTATGAGCTTGTCCGTATTTCCGCTTACTCTGATTTCTCTAATATTGCTTACTTAGCACTTACCTTGTGCACACACTTTCATCGCCCACTAAGCTTTCTATAAGCTTATGCACCATAGATGCGTGCAAGTAGCGTTAAGTTACAGTAGCATTGAGCATGGAGCATGCAGCGATCTTCTGGAGCTTTGATTTTGACATACGTATTTCTCTTTCAGCATTGTATTCAAATGTTTATGTTAGTGGATATGTGGTGATGATGGTTTTCTTATGATTTGGGTATACTTGTGGTTATGCTTCTTATGAAACAAATTCATGTTGAAAATCCTCCTCATAGGATCCCAGGGATCAGAATCTCGAGTATGAGAGCTGAGAGCCGAGAATGGGGTATTACGGAGGCTGTTGGCACCGGATTCGACGATCGGGAATTTTGTGAGCCCGATTTCTGAGTTTGGGGCATGACAATCCATCGTATAATCATCTCAGAGTGTTTGATGCAGGGCATCCGTTCACATACTGAAGGACGAGAGGTCCAAGCTCGATATGAAGATCAGGCAATGCGTGCTCTTGGGGTACGGTGATGAAAAGTTCGGCTACAGATTGTGGGATCCGATTAAGAAGAAGCTCGTCAGGAGCAGATATGTGGGTTTTTTTTTAAGACCAATGTATTGAAGACATTTGTAAGCCAAAAAAGACGCAGCTTAGTTCACGAAAGCTAGAGGATATAGATCCGGTTATTCCTCCAGTGGTGCCTGATGACGGGAGAGTACAGCAAGGTGTAGAGGACGAGGGAGTTCCTACAGAAGATGAACTAGGAGAGCAACCCCCACTTGATCCACCTGTTAAGCTACAGTTGAGGAGGTCATCTAGGGACAGACATCCATCCAAGAGGTACTCGCCGCATGAGTACATTATGCTCACTGATGGGGGAGAGTCAGAAGATTATTCTGATGCCCTAGCCGATGAGCATAAGGGGGAGTGGTTGAAAGCTATGCAAGAGGAGATGGAATCCTTGCAAAAGAACCACACCTATGATATGGTGAAATTGCCTAAGGGCAAGAAAGCTCTGAGCAACAAGTGAGTGTTCAGAAAGAAGATTGAGCAGAAGAATTTACAAACAAGGTACAAGGCCAGACTTGTGGTGAAAGGGTTTGGTCAGAGGAAAGGTATAGACTTCAAGGAGATATTCTCACTAGTGGTGAAGATAACATCTATATGGGTGTTGCTTGGGTTGGCGGCAAGCATAGATCTGGAGATAGAGCAGTTAGATGTTAAAATTGCCTTTCTCCATAATGACCTGGAAGAATGGGATCTACATGCACCAACCAGAGGAGTTCGAAGTCAAGGGCAAAGAGCATATGGTGTGTAGGCTGAGGAAGAGCTTGTATGGGCTGAAACAAGCTCTAAGGCAATGATACAAGAAGTTCAACTCGTTCATGTTGAAGTATGGATATGACAGAACGGAGTCGGACCACTGTGTGTTCACGCGCAAGTTCTCAGATGGTGATTTTTTTGTTTTATTGTTATACGTTGATGACATGCTCATCATGGGAAAAAACATCAAAAAGATTGACAGGCTGAAACAAGAGTTGGGCAAGTCGTTTGCGATGAAAAACTTGGGCCTAGTTAAACAGATACTAAGAATAGAGATAACCCGTGACAGAAGCAGCAGGAAGCTTTAGTTGTAACCAAAGCGGTATATTGAGAAAGTCATATAGCAGTTCAATATGATTGCAGCGAAGCTGATCAGCACTTCGCTGGATGGTCACTTCAGATTGAGTGACAGACAGTGTCCTAAGACGAAGGCAGAGGTGGATGAGATACAGAAGATATCCTACGCGTCAGCAATAGGAAGTTTGATGTATGCTATGGTGTGTACGCATCAAAACATAGCATATGCGGTTGGTGTAGTTAGCCGGTATCTTGCCAATCCTAGCAAAGAGTAATGGGCAGTGGTGAAATGGATACTCCGATATCGAATAGGCTCATCCATGTTGAGCCTATACTATGGTGACGAAAAACCTATGTTAGAGAGCTACACAGATGTAGATATAGCAGGTGACATAGACTCCAGGAAGTCTACATCGGGGTTCATGTTCACATCTGCAGGGGAAGCGGTTTCTTGACAGAGCAAGCTAGAGAAGGTCGTAGCATTGTCGACGACAGAAGTCAAGTACATTGCGTCACAGAGGCATGTAAAGAGATGCTTTAAATGAAGAGGTTCCTACATGAACTTAGCCTAAAGTAGGAGCAGCATGTGGTCTATTGCAATAATTAAAGTGTTATACATTTAAGTAAGAATACAAGTCAACACTCCAAGTCGAAGCACATAGAGACTCGGTATCACTGGATCAGGGATACTTTGGAACAAAAGGTGTTACAGCTTGAGAAGGTCCACACGAACGATAATGGGTCAGACATGATAACTAAGGCATTGCTCAAGGGCAAGTTTGAGGTTTGTAGAAACTTGGCTGGCTTGAAGAAGGTGAATTCCTCCTGAGTCGGAAAGGGGGAGATTTGATGGAATTTTTCCTCCTCAATCCGAGCTGCTCGACTGGTCGAGTGAGCCGTTCGACTCAAAGTCCAGCGAGTTTTTGGTTTTGGAATCCCATGGTGCTCGACCAGTCGAGGAATCTACTCGACTGGTGGGCCCTGCTCGACTAGTTGAGGTTACGCAGATTCAGTCCAGATTTGATACGGACTGCGTAAATTTGAGGCGGTTTCGCAAGAGGTGCGAAAGGGAGTTGCCTAAACTATAAATAGGGGTCTTAAGGTTATTCTAGGGTAATGTAAGAGAGTTTCCTAAAGCTTTGCAAGGGTTTGTTAAAGGGTTTAGGGCTATCAAAGGGGGAGAAAGAGAAAAAAAAAGAGAGAGAGAGAGGAAGCCTATGGAAGGGAGGTTTTGCTCGTAGAGGTGATCTACTTCGCAGTCGACGTCTCAGCGCTTTTACGTCCTCGTGATCGATGAGATCTCTCCATTTTTCCTGTATTCTCTTATTCTGCATCCACTCATGCGTGAGTGAAGAAGGTTTGATCCAAGCGGTGTATGCTTGTGATCGGTTATAACGTTCTACTTCATAGTGGATTGTTGATCTGGACGAGGTCCCATGGTTTTTACCTCTTTGAGGGTTTTTCACATAAAAATCTCTTGTGTTGTGTGGTTTGTGCTTTGATTTATTTCATTGCATTATTATCTCATAATTTTGGTGTTTTTGGGAGGCTAGATCCTAAGGTTTTGTGCAATGTCCCCCAACAACCATAAGTACCTTAAATAAGTCATATCTCATAAACTAGGATGAGTTTTTTGACATATTATATATGATTTTGGGGTAGAAGGATCTACTTAAGCCAACCCTAATATGTCGGGTAACCCATGGAGGATTTGTGATATTCCATTTGATCGATGGTTTGAAATCCTTTTTAGTTTCATTTTTACTATAAATAGTAAGTTTTAATTCAAGTATAACTTTTGATCCTTTTAGTTGAAAAAGTCGTGCCCAACATGAAAAGGGCTTAGAAAAGTTAGGAGAATAATGTGGTTAGGCCAAATTAGACACTTATTATTTTTGGCGAAAAAATCATGAAGTCTAGTAGAAATAGAGGTCGTCTATAAATATTAACTTTACTATTTATAGTAAGTCATGTTTTAGGGTGTTTGAATTAGAGTCTATGTCTAAAACTCCATCCTAGGTATAAAGAGTTGTAATTTCATTTTTTATTTTTATTTTTTATCATCAATCAAATTATTTCAAATTTATTAGGAATTATTCATGCTTTTATCTCTCGTGAACTCGAGAAAGCTCTATAAGGAGTATAAAGAGCTCCGTGGATTCAGAGTAATTATCCCCTGAGGAAGACGGTGATCGACCTCATCGTATCCCTCCCTATGCCAATTATAAATGAAGAAAAGTAGGTTGTCTTGTGTGCCTTATTCGAGTGCAGTTGACAGTTTGATGTGTGTCATAGTCTTTATGAGACTGTATATTTCACATGCAGTCGGTGTTGTGAGCAGATATATGTCATACCCTAGCAAGCAACATTGGGAGGCAATGAAATGACTATTTCATTATTTACGAGGTACAGTGGATTATGTCTTGACATTTCAGAAATCAAAGGAAAAGCTTGTATGTTATGTTGATTATGTAGGGAATGTAGATAATGAAAGTGCCCTGGTTTGTCAAGTTATGTGAGTGTTGAGTCAGATTGTCTACAGAGCTTGATAGGAAGATCAATTCAAGCGTCTGCTTCAACCGGATGTATGTAAGCTCGCCATAGGTAAACCTAAAGCCTCACATCTCATAACCCAAAACACCAGGTGAATAAAACCCTTAAAAACAAGTTAGAAATCATAGGGTTTTAAGGAGATTAAACTTTTTTCAAAATAGGAAAATCTCTAAGTTTTTCTCCTTATCGATCTTATCAGAACACCCTCGATATAATCGACCTGCTCTGTCGATGTCCTCGATACCTTAACGATATTATCGATGTGACGACCAAAAGTATCCAGCAACTAAATATTCATCTGGACGGATTTATCGATGTATTGATACACCTATCGATATCATCGATATAAGAACTAAAAATGTCCAGTAACTTCACAACATATCTGGACGAATTATCGATGTATCAATACACCTATCGATATCATCGATATTCAAATCTTGAATCCATAAAAAATGGCTCGATAAGATCGACAGACAGATTTTTGGCGCCCCTGTTTTTTAATGAAAATCTCAAATTCCTTCGATATATCGATGCTCTTCCGATATGATCTGAAATCAAATATCGATAACATCGGAAGTCCATCAATGATATCGATCGTGGGTGCGCATTTCTTACAGTAGATATTTTAGGTTATTTTAAACTATGATTGGGGACCCTTCGATAGAATCGATATTCAAATATCGATGATATCGGCACCAGGTTGATTGCATCGAACAAAGTCATAAATCGTCCAGCAAGCTTAAAGACAATCCGCTGGATTTATTGATGCCTCGACTCTGATCTCGATATCATCGACATTCAAATTTCGATGACCTCGACGGTTCCCCGATCATTCATGAAAACCTGAAATATTTCAAAGTCAAGTCTCTCTCATTTTTCAAGTGTCGATGGATCGAACCTATCATCAATGGAATCAGAGTTCGAAATTCAATGACGTCGACAATTGTTTCGATTCATCGACCAAGAGTTCGAGTCATCAAGCAGACCATCGATGCTATCGAGAGTATACGCTCGATGATATCGAACCTGCTTGATAATATCGAACTATGTCATAAATGTGACCATTTTATATCCGTTGGAACTTTTTGCCTATATATGAGGACTTATCTTTTGTTGCTGTGAGAGAAAGAAGAGAGAGCTTTTGAGTGTTTCAACTTATATCTTATATCCAAAGCCCTTTCTCTCTAGGGAGTTCATCCTCCAATACACCCTCATCATTGACATTCGATTGAGTGGATTGGGGAATGAACTTCCGCATTCAAGGATCCTCCAGCTACTACCTTAATGACAAATCATTAAGCTGGGATGTCTTAAATGTATAAGATTGGAATCGCTCTATCTTCTTGATAGGAAAATATTTTAAGAGTAGGATTCCATCTTCACCTTGACCCAACCCGAAGCTGAGTATTGGTATGTCATTTTGTGTTGGGATCAAAGGAGCAGAAGACTCTTCGTCAACAAGGAGGAGGAGATCTTCGGCATTGTGCTAAACGGGACTCATCAGCTTATTTGTAAGTATCCAGAGTCCAAGAGAACACTTGTGATCATTCCTTTCTAGAATTGGGTCTTAAGTGGTTCTCACCCTTTGAAGTCCTTAAGGAGGCCTCCGGCGGGAGTGTACGTGGTGGGTGCGTTGTGTGGACCCTTACTCTGTGGAGAGCATAAACATCTGGTTAGGAGTGAACCAGTAAAACTCTAGGTTTTAGGTGAACCTGGTAAAATCTTAGGGTTTGAGGTTAATGTAGAAACCTCCAGTAGGGTCTTATGAAAGATCCTTGGCCAGTGTGCCTAAAAGTGGGTGCGTTGTGTTGACCCTTGCTCGTGAGAACATAAACAGTCAGCCTCAATGTAGGTTGTAAAGGTTGAAGGTGAACCTGATTTAAAACCTTAGGTTAGAGGTGAACCATTGTGAAACCTCCATAGTGAAATCCGGTACACTCAAGGGTTGAGTGCGGTTATCGGGAGTGGAGTAGACTCATCGTCAAACCACTATAAAAATGACTGTGTTTGAGATTGTTATTCTTATGATTGTGTGATTTATTTTAATACTTCCATATCTGAACATTTGATCACACCACACACACCTACACAGTCATATCCATCATAAGCTAGCTTGCATACTGCTTATCTCTAAAATAGTTTGTGATTGGATCCTCTACCAGGCTTGAAGGCCAGTAGAGTTACATTTGAGTAATCCTGATAACCGCATGATCATAGGATTAGTGAAGTAGGATTTTTAAATAAATCATAAAAACTTTAAAAAGTCCTATTCACCCCCCTCTAGGACATATTGGCATATTCCTTCTTCAACTAGTACGATTTTTACCGCCATTTCAGATAACAGAAGGTTGAGTTCCTATTACTCGTTAATATTAGTGGGTGGAGCGGTTAGTTGGATATCGAAGCTTTGTCTATGGTTACTCTTTCCACAATAGAAACTGAGTATATGGCAGTAATAAAGGCATTTAAAGAAGGTGTTTGGTTATGTTGAATGATGAACGAACTCGGGCTTCAGTAGGAGGTCGTGCCGATTAATTATGATAGCAAAAGCGCAATCAATTTGACGAAGAATTTAGTTTACCATTTTAAAACTAAACATATATATATATATTGATATTCTTCACTATTTTATCCAGTAGGTGCTTGATGAAGGCGGTGTCACTCTAAAGAAGACCAACATGAGCTTAAATCCAGTGAATATGTTGATAAAGGTGATTCCCACAGAAAAGTTCTGATTTTTTCAACTTCTCTGGGTCTGTCATTGATAAAGATGGAGTGTGCACGAGAATCAAAGACGATGGTAAAGTTATGATGGAGGCGATTAGAGATAAAGTTATGGTTGATGATGATTGAAGTCATGGTGGAGTTGTTGTCAGATGTCTTCAATCTGTCCGAAATAAGGTCTATCGATGCCATCGATAGATCACTCGATCCCATCAAGCATCATTCGATTTCATTAATGGACATGTTCGATCTCATTGATAAAATTCTAATTTATTCCTTTTGCTCGTTAAACTATTTTTGGTGTGTTATTCGATGCCATCGAGGAAGGCTTTGATGGTTAACGATCCCATCGATAGAAGCGCGCGATTTTGCAGAATTACAGGAATTATTTCGTATTTTGGGTACAACACTATATATGGGTATAATTGCAGGATTAGAGTAATACTAAACTATTCTAACAAGGCTTAAACATTTTGGGGGATTGGGAAAGTGAAAATGATGGTTTTCGAGTATTGTAAGTGATTTCACCTCTTGTACTTTTTCTTTCATAGTGATTCATTGTCACTTTGTGCTGTGATTTTTTCTGTTGATGTTGTTTTCGGCTCGCCTCTTCTATGACCCTGGAATCTACACACACGTAAGAAGGAAAAGGTGACCCTGGTCTTGCCAAGGGACCCTCCGATGCTAATGTCAAAATCTGGGTCTCTTTTGAAAGGTTTTAGGGGCGAGAGTTTTTGCATACCTTTTACCATGTAGGTCTCCATATTTATAATGGCGTCGTGCCCCGTGGGGCTTCCATATTTTTTGGGATAAATCCCGTAAGAACAAATCTCAATATTTGAGGATCCGTAATCCATACCGCCTTTAGATTCTCGGAGTTTATCATCTTATCCTCCGAAGATCTCAAGTAGAATCCAAAGTTTTATTAGGCAACTTCTGAATATGCAGCGTTTATAGCTCAGCCGATGCTTATCTCTCCGATATTGTCGTACTGAGATAAACTTTAAGGCTAAATCTCTGCTTATTTTATTGGCCGACTCAACTATTGAGTCAGACTAAAGTTCGGGCAGCTCTAGGGCCAACTGATCTTATCCTGTCGGTTTAGGCTTTTCTCTAAGAGGCTTTAATCGGGCCTTGAGGTGCACTTCTTTTGAGGTTTTACTTTACGGCTCAGGACGCTCAAGTTACAGCCGGGTCAGGGACCTCGCAGTCCGAGCTACGTCTCTCCATCCAGTTTCCTTATGGATTTTGGGTTCTATCCGGACTCGGCATCCAACGAGTCCGAGCTATTACCTCACTACCCTTCCACTCTTCTGGCCGACTCAAGGACTTGTCATATTTTTTCCCAAACAGTAAACCCCCTACTTCATACATCGCATTAAGGCGGTTGTGGAGTATTCCGGAATTGAGTTGGATTGCGTTAGATCCGAGTAATGATGAAGCATTTATTGAACATAGGGCAGTTTACGCGACTTTCGAGATACGTCGCTTCGTTCGACCACGTGTTGACTCGTTTATTGAGACCGCACGAGCTGGGCGGCCGTCGTTACAGCATCAAGGTGTATAAAGGTCGGACATGTGGCCACATATTTGGCGGCGGCGCACAGGGAGTCGCCACACGTAAAGTCGAGGCACTTGAGGACGCGTCGCTTCGGCTCCTCATTTATTGTTGAAGCCATATGTCAGCTCTATAAAAGAGGGTCGCCCTAAGTGAATTTTCGCCAGTTCGCGCCTTCTTTCAATTTTCTCCTGTGCTTTCGCCTCTTCCCTCCTTTAACGAATTTCGGCCCTGTGATCATTTGTGCTCTCTCCTCCTTTTAGCATTCTTGGATTTCTCCTGGTGAGCTCCTTCATCCTCCATTTCTTTTCCTTTTAACAATGTCAGGCCCCACAAGCCCTAGGGAGGGAGAATTCAGTGGTGAGGGTGAAGTGATCGGCTTTTGGTTAGCTTTGGAATCACCCTCACTGTTGGCGGAGGTTGCCGGAGAGGTGGACCTCCTGTTTTGCCATTCGCAGAGGGTTGTAGACCCTCCGGGAAGAGAGGCCGGTGGTGTCAGTGGAGGCATTGGATTCCCTTCCTAATCGTATGGCCGTTGGGGGCTGTTCTAATCGCCATAATTCTGAGGGAGGCAGAGAGAAGGAAATTGAGACCGAAGAACAGGTTAAAGGACCTGTTCCTTCAGTGATGAGAGCAGAGGAGCTGTCAAAGATTCAGTCTGGATATCACATTCTGGATTCAGTCATTTTAATTCTTCCTCGACCTGGAGAGCTACCCGACCAACCTCCACCTGGGGCAGTTGCAATTTTTCTTGTTGTGCTGCAATGTGGTCTCCAATTGCCGCTTTAAAAGATTACTCAGGAACTGCTGGCGGTCTAGGGATAGCCCCGGGACAGGTTGAACCGAATGGGTGGAGGGACTTGTTCGGCTGCGCGGTGCTCTTGGCCGAGGCACGACAGCCCGAGCCGAGTGTGAATGAATTTCTCCATTTATACCAAGTCCGAGCTCACACCCAGCATCCTGGTTGGTTCTTACACCCAGCATCCTAGTTGGTTCTTCTTCTACTCCTGGTGGAACATTGGTGAGCCCTTAATAACTGGCTCCCCTTCTTCGAACAAGCACTGGAGAGATAGATGGTTTTGGGTCCTCGGTAAGTGGGAGTCGGCCGAAGCTGGACCTATCCACCCCTTTGTTCCTCGAGCTTTTTGTACGGCGGCAGGTAGAGTTGATGCAGTTTACCATCCCCCTTTCTTTTTCTTTAACTCACTTTTACCGAATCGAGGAAGATAAGTACCTGGTCGAATAGCATTTGCGATTATGTAGGGGCCTTCCCAGTTGGGGCCCAATGTTCCCGTTCCACTCTCTTTGGTGTTTTGAAACATTCTTCAGAGGACTAAGTCTCCTGCTCGGAATCGCCTAACTTTGACTCAGGCGTTGTAAGACCGAGACACCAATCTTTGATAGGCGGATATCCAAAGTTGAGCCAATTCTCTGGTTTCGTCTAGGAGATCGAGGTTGAGAGTCAGCAACTCCTCATTGGTTTGCTCGTCATATGAACTTACTCGGGTGGTAGGTAGGCCGATTTCCATGGGGACGACTGCTTCCGAACCATAGGCTAGCGAAAAGGGGGTTTCTCCCGTCGCAGTTCGGTATACCCAAAGGACTTTGGGAAGTTCATCAGCCCATGCTCCTTTGGGTCGGTCCAGCTTAGTCCGTAGGTATTGCTTGATAATCTTGTTGATGGCTTCGACTTGTCCGTTTGCCTGTGGATGACGCGGAGACGAGTAAATGTTCCTGATTCCTAGATTTCGGCACATTTCCTGATATCGCTTGTTGTCAAATTGCTTCCCGTTGTCGGAGACGATAATCAGAGGTATCCCGAATTGACAGATAATATTTTTCCAAATACAATCTATGATTTTCTGTTCAGTTATCTTGGGTAGGGGCTCCGCTTCTGCCCACTTAGTGAAGTAATCGACGGCGACGATGGCAAACTTAGTCTATCCTTTCCCTAGAGGGAATGACCCGATGATGTCAATTCCCCATTGGGCGAAAGGCCAAGGCCCGGCCATTAGCGTCAACTCTTCAGGTGGTTGTCGAGGGATAATAACGAATCTCTGGCATTTATCGCAACCCTAAACGAGTTTTCGAGCATCTTGTTAGATGGTCAGCTAGTAATATCCTTGCCGAATGACTTTGTGGGCTAGGGATTGGTCGCCTGAGTGATTACCGCAAATGCCTTCATGAATTTCACGTAAAATATAGTCGGCCTCACTCGGTCTCAAGCATCGTAGGAGGGGCGCATAGTATCCTTTCTTGTATAGGACATCGCCAAGTATAGTGTAGCGGGCTGCACGAACCTTCAGTCATCAGGCCTCGGCTTAATCTTCAGGGAGTTCGCCAGTTTCTAAGTATTTGACGATTGGATCGACCCAAGATGGTTCAGAATAATTGGGGAGCAAGGTGGGAGACTTGGTTCCCCCAACACTTGGCTCGGCCACAAATTCGATAGGAACGGACCTAGGGATATTGTCTTCATCAGCAGAAGCAAGTTTTCCTAGTAGGTCGGCTTTAGCATTCTCGGCCCTTGGGATTCGGGTAACAGAACATTTGTGAAACTCAGCGATTATCTCTCTAGCCTTTGCAAGATAAGTTTTCAGTCTTTCCTTCCTAGCTTGATATATGTCAGCTATTTGATTGACGACTAGTTGGGAGTCGCTATACAAATTCAGATGAGTGGCCCCTAAACTGGCCACTAGCCAGAGTCTTAGGAGAAGGGCTTCATATTCAGCTATATTGTTCGAAGCCTGAAATCTAAGTCTTAAGGCATACTGAATGGCTGTGTGATCAAGAGTTTCTAGGACTACCCCTGCCCCGTTTGCCTTAGAGTTGGATGAACCATCAACATAGAGAGACCAAAAGGGAGGGGGCGCGATTGGACGGCTCCGCTGAATCAGCAGTAGAAATTTTGGGTTGCACTGTGACTTCGACGATGATGTCTGCCATGACTTGTCCCTTAATTGCGGTCCAGGGCTTATAATGAATGTCAAATTCACTAAGTTCGATCGGCCATTTTGTGAGTCGCCCAGACGACTTTGGTCTCTGTAGTATATAACGTAAAGGCTGGTTGGTCATGATAGTGATCGAGTGTGCCTAGAAATATGGCTGCAAGCGTCGAGACGATATGACCAGCACCAGGGCCACTTTTTCCAGGATTGGGTATCTTGTTTCCGCCGGAACGAGGGCCTTACTGATGTAGTAAACCCGGAGTTGTTTGGCTTCATGTTCGCGGATTAGGGCCAAGCTTACGGCTGCATCAGATACTGCTAGATAGATCAGTAATGGCTCGCCTGGCTCGGGCTTAGAAAGCAATGGTGGTGATCTTAAGTATTCCTTAATCTGCTAAAAGGCGCCTTCACATTCTTCTGTCCAGTCGACAATTTGCCGACCCTTCAACTGTTTGAAGAAGGGGAGACATTTGTTGATTACTTGAGACACAAAGCGATTTAAGGTGGCTACTCTTCCAATTAATCGTTGGACATCTTTGATCGTCTTAGGAGATTTCATGTCGAGTAGAGCTTTAATCTTTTTCGGGTTAGCTTCAATTCCTCGTGACTGACCAGGAATCTGAGGAATTTTCCCGAACCTACACCGAATGCACATTTGCTCAGATTAAGCTTCATCTGATACTTTTGCAAAATAAGGAACATTTCCTCCAGATCGGTTATATGGTCAGTCGCTTTAATACTTTTGATGAGCATGTCGTCAATGTAGACTTCCATTGTCCGTCCTATAAGCCGAGTGAACATTTTGTTGACCAATCTTTGATAGGTCGCTCCAGCGTTTTTCAACCCGAATGTCATTACTCGGTATCAATAAAGACCTTTGTCAGTGACAATGGTGGTTTTTTATTTATCAGAATAATGCATTACAATTTGATTATATCCTGAATAAGCGTCCATGAAACTGAATAATTCATGCCCCGCAGTACTATCAACTAGCTGATCATTCTGAGGAAGGAGAAACTGTCCTTAGGGTAGGCTTTATTTATGTCAGTATAATCTATACAGACTCGCCACTTCTCGTTAGCCTTTTTGACCAATACAACATTGGCTACCCATTCGGGGTAATGTACTTCTTCAAAGAAGTTGGCTTTGAGGAGTTTTTTGACCTTTTCCTCGATTACGGCGTATCTCTCAAGGCCGAGGGTACGCCGTTTCTGTCAGATCGGCTTGTAATTTGGGTCGATATTAAGCCGGTGAGTCATGAGTGAAGGGTCAATACCCAGCATGTTTTCATAAGTCCACGCGAAGACGTCGATATAGCAGCATAACAGGGCTATCAGCTTTTCCTTCAATGACGTAATCAAGGACGATCTAATTCAGATAGTCTTTGAAAGGTCTGACTTATTTAAGGGTACTTAGATGAGCTCTTCCACAGGCTGACCGCAGCCGAGAGATTAGTCGCGCGGATCCAGAGTTTCGATCGTTACGACTTCCGTAGGTGTTCGCAGGGTAGTAGCATAACATCGTTGAGCATCGTGTTGGTCTCCTTTCACTACCCCAATGTCGTTCTTAGTCGAAAACTTCATAGACAGGTGGTAAGTTGAGATGATGGCTCAGAGGAGACAGAGGGAAGGTCGACCAAGGATAACATTGTAGACTGAAGATTGATCAACTACTAAAAAGTCGATCATAACTGTGGCTTGGCTCGACGCCTCCCCAATAGTGAGTGGGAGGCAAATCGCTCCCTCAAGAAGGATCTGTCCGCCTGAAAATCCGATCAACGGAGTCCTTACAGGCCTCGGAGCCGATCGTTTGGTGCCCATTTTGTCGAATGCTTGTGTAAACAGTACGTCCGCAAATGAACTCATCTCGATAAGAACTCTGAAGACTCGGCGGTTCGCGATAGTAACAATGACGACCAAAGCATCGTCATGTGGGTGATGGATGCCCTTGGCATCTTCCTCTGTGAATGTTACCATGTACTTTTCAAGCTTCCTTTCCTTTAGAGGCCGAGCTAGATACATGATTTCGGACTCAGGCCGACCAATATTCCTCACATGCTTTTTTCGAGCATTACTTGAATCGCCTACACCCAAATGGCCACCGATAATAGTTCGGATATCCTCAGTGGGCCCATTATCATTTGGGCATTCTTCCGTGGTTTTGGCTCCAGAATCGACGTGCTCGCCGAGGTGGCCCTCTCGGATGAGCCTCTCGATCTCCTACTTCAGTGTTATATCCATGATCACGATGGAAATGGCAGTATTTGGCTTTATTCCATCGGTTCAGGTTGCCTCAAAGTCTGTCTAGCCAGTTGACAAATCCTTCGCCTTTGATCTCCATTAGTATCTGCTCTTGTGGCTTGTTGAGTGGAGTGTACGTAAAAAATTTATGATCAGGCCATTTTCACGACTTACGTTCATCGCCAGACCGATCATCTTTTCACTTTTTTCTACCAGCTGAGTCAACTTCTTTTTTGGCTGGCTCTTTGGTTAGGGTTTTCGCGTTTTGGGTGGCCTTGCGCAGGATTCGGGTTTCTTCGGCATCTGCATACTTGCCTGACCGAGCCATGAATTTAGACAAAGTAACGGGCGAGTTTTTGTTGAGAGATGCAAGAAACGGTTTGTCTCAGACACCTTGCATAATTGAATTGAGAGTTGTCTCGTCCGAGTGTTTCCAGACCTAGAGCGATTCAAAATTAAAACGCTTGATATAATCATTAAGTAGCTCTCACTCCTTTTGGATTATATTGTTCAGATATGCAGACGACTTCAATTTTTTCTTTCCGCCAATGAAATTGGCAAGGAAAGCGTCACCGAGTTCGGTGAAGGAGTTGATCGACTTTGGTTTTAACTGTTTGAACCAAAGCCGAGCTACGTCGGCCAAGGTGAGAGAAAGGGCCCGACACATCATGACGTCCGAGGCATCATGCAATTCCATATAAGTCTGGAAGGACTCAACGTGCTCGGTTGGATCGGTTTTGCCAGTAAAGGGCGGGATTTACGAAAGGCGGAATCGTTCCGATAACAGAGCTTTCATAATTTCCTCCGTGAATGGGGACGCCTTTGCCTCAGATCCCGTCGGATTGGTGTAGCGGTTTTACTTTATATCGGCGATCTCTTCCTGCACTTCCCTCCGAAAATCCTGAAGATCAGCTTTCCATGGTTCGTTGCTATCAGCCGTACCCTCAACCGGAGGCCTACTGTGCCTTCTCCGATCTATTTCGTGTCGAAGATTGGTGGCAGGTAGCGGGGCAGTCACGGAATGAGCAGGTACAGGATTAGTTGAACCATGGTGCTGACTTCACTGCTGAGGGACGAAACGCGGAGCAATAGGCTAAGGGTCGGCAAATTGTTGTAGAGCATTTGTCTAACCGCCACCATGCTGAGGTGGAACTTGCTGGCCATGGATCTGTTCCAGCATTTGCTTCATGAAATTTATATCGGTCCTGAGATCTTGAACTTCCTTGTCTAATCGTCCATTGCCACGATTTTGTTGTGTGTGTCTGGTTGAAACGGAGGTTGCCTGACTGGCCGCAGAACCTTATCGATTTTCATGTTGGTTCTGGGCTGCTTGGGCATGAGCTCCATTTGTGTCAGGGGGCCTATGGTCGCCGATGGTTTGATGACTGGAACCTCGTTGGGTTCATTTTGGACGGTTCTTCTTGTTCTTGCCATTAGAGAGTGCTTTGTACTTGGAGAGAACAACTTTTCATATCGATTTCCCATAGATGGTGCTAAACCGTTGATGCTGTTTTCGGCTTGCCTCTTCCATGACCATGGAATCTGCACACACATAAGAAGGAAAAGGTGACCCTGGTCTTGTCAGGGGACCCTCCGATGCTAAAGTCAAAATCTGGGTCTCTTTTGAAAGGTTTTAGGAGCGAGAGTTTTCGCATACCTTTTACTATGTAGGTCTCTGTATTTATAATGGCATCGTGCCCCATGGAGCTTCCATATTTTTTGGGATAAATCCCGTAAGAACAGATCTCAATCTTTGAGGATCCGTAATCCATACTGCCTTTAGATTCTTGGAGTTTATCATCTTATCCTTCGAAGATCTCGAGTAGAATCCAGAGTTTTATTAAGCAACTTCCGAATATGGAGCGTTTATAGCTCGGCCGACGCTTATCTCTCCGACATTGTCGTACTGAGATAAACTTTAAGGCCGAATCTCTGCTTACTTTATTGGCCGACTCAACTATATATTGAGTCAGACTAAAGTTCGGGCAGCTCTAGGGCCGACTGATTTTATCTTGTCGGTTTAGGCTTTCCTTTGAGAGGCTTCAATCGGGCCTTGAGGTGCACTTCTTTTGAGGTTTCGTTTTACGGCTCAGGACGCTTAAGCTATAGCCGGGTCAGGGACCTCGCAGTCTGAGCTATGTCTCTCCATCCAATGTCCTTGTGGATTTTGGACTCTATCCGGACTCGGCATCCAACGAGTCCGAGCCATTGCTTCACTACTCTTCCACTCTTCTACCCGACTCAAGGACTTGTCATATTTTTTCCCAAATATCTTCCTACAACGGTTTTTCCACATAAAATCATGCATGCTCTGTAATTGCTTAGTTTACATTTGTTTAATCTTGTGTAATCCGATTTCAGGATTTCTTTCCACATATTCCCAACGGATGAACTATTTCCAAAAACTCATTTGACTCTATCTACTGACCGCAAATCAAAAGTTTAAGGTTGTTGAACTTCTCTTTCAGGAAGTAGTGGATCAACGGTAGAAGACAATATAACAATGGTCTAGATCACCAGCCCTGACCCTACATGTCAGAACTGGGAAGCCAGATCGATCTATGACTCCTCTCAGGGGAGAGGTTATCGCGCGAGTAATACACTCAAGACACGTATGGACCTAGTAAATGTGTGGAAATCTGACTATGCATAAGGTGGATCCCACCGCGAGGATGACCATACCTAAATGTAAGGATGGTCAGGTGGCATGCCCATGTAAAAATATGGACTGTTTAAATAAAATTTCAATGGTCTCTTTTTTTTTTCAAGATGTACATATCATCTCACATCGGCATGGGCTGATATGTATTGTGGTGATTGATTCATTGCATCCATACCGATGATGCTAATGGGACATTGAAAGAAATTTTCAATAGGTCACATCCCACCTAATCCCTTCTAATCCCACCGCCCAAACAGACCCTAAAGTTACTTGGATCCTTAGTCTTGCTCCGGCGGTAGACTCTCAGGAGTTTTCACATCCGGTCAAGGGTTCGAGTATCCATAGGTGTTAAATCCCACTACGGCGTGAGCGTGTGGGGGTGTGTGTGCGTGTGTGTAAATAAATAAATAAATAAAAAGCTAATGTTATTATCATCCTTGAAATGTAGTTATTGGGCATAGCTTGTTTATGGGATCAGTGAGGAAATGGACGGCTCCAATCGTCTGGGACCCGTTGTGGATAGGTCATAGACCTAAATCATATTGATGAGAAGATCCTAAACCCTAATTAATAGACATTTACTCATTGAATTCAGACTTTCCACTGGTTTTTCGTTTTAACCATTGGTTATATGCCCACGAATCGACCTGTAGTTTATGGCCCACCTAAAGTGGGGCCCACAAATTGGATGTTTTAATTTTAGTTATATCTATGCCATGTGAACAATTTCGTAATAAACTATGAAGCTGTTTTTCTAAATAAAAATAGAAAGTCTCCCTTGGATATCATCTCTTCACATGCAATGCTAAAATCGATATTACACTTGAATTAAATGAAGCTCGTGGCATGCGACCAAAACTGACATTTTAGTTCCTTCTTAGCTTTTGACAATTTAATGAACTTTGCATCTTCCTATATAAATATAATAACTTCTGGACTCCATAAGCATGTGTGCGTGACCGTGCACATGCATAGGGTTTTGCTAACGTCACCACTTTCATAACCTTTTAAATGACACACGGGGTAGCCTATTATCCATCTGAACCATTCATTTATTCATACAACTAGGTGCAAGACATGATGCAAAAATCATGCCACTTGGATGATCCTAAGCTTTTAATCAATAGCATAAAAATAGACGGTCACGATTGACCAGAGAAACAAATTAAGTCCAATCATCATCTTAAAATATCTAGTAGTAAGATCCCACATCCCACTTTGTATTTCTTATTATTCTAAAGTAACACTTTTATTGATGATTCTAATCATATGATTTGGCTTCATAAGCAATGGATGGTTGTAACAAATTGGCCCCATTCAAAGGGTTAAGATCTCTTCTCACACCATGGCTTGCTCCTAATTGCATGCATGCATGAACAGAGAGTTTAGATCAACCATAGGTCACCTTGTGTACCGTTTAAAATGTTTCCCCAAACATACACAGGTTAGGAACATCCCCACGCTTTTGACCGAAATGTGGCACCCCAATCATCATTCGAAACCATTGATTCAATAGTACCATTGGGAGCAAGCCATGGTGTAGGAATCAAACACATTAGATGATCCTAATCCTAGGAATGAGACTAATTTATTACAAACATCTGCTTTTTATAAGCCATTGACTGCATAATTAGAATCATCAAGCCAAAGTATTATTTTAGAATTATAACCAATACAAAATGGGATCAATAGGATGGATAGTTCAAGATGATGATTGGACTTACTTCATTTATCCACTCAATGTTGGCTATCCATTTTCCATGCTATTAATCTGATTCTTAGGATCATTGGATTGGCATAATTTTTTTTGTCTTTTCACTATGGTTTGTTTCTAGTTGAATGAAGGAATGGACAGTTCAGATTAATGATCATGGGCTGGCCGGTTGTCTCAGGAGATGATGTAGAGCGGGTCGTAGACAGTTTCATGGCCAAGATGGATCAGAAAAGGCCCGGTCGACGACAGAAGTGATCCGGACTGTCAGACCTTAGATCAGCGTATCTCACAATCCAGGAATGAGTTAGTTGACGTAAAATATATGATTTTGGGGTAGAACGAGCCTATGTAGGGTTGCGATGCCGGAATTGAGAAAAACCCCTGGATCGACGGTCGTTTCAGGTTTTTACTATAAATAATAAGTTTGATTACCTCTTCATCCGTCGGGCTTTAGGAAGTCAACATGAAAAGAGTAGAATTTAGAAGAACGGTTTGGTGAAGCCAAATAGGATACTTACTATTTTTGGGACTAGTAGACATCACGACCATCTATAAATAGTAAGTTTACTATTTATAGTAAGTCGCGGATTCTAGGAGTTCTAGTTGTAGTTTGATTCTGATTTCGTTCTCATTGCTTGGTACTCCTATTTAAAGGGTTGTGAACTCATTTTTAGTCATCAATTAATAAGTTTCGAATTTATTAGAATTTATTTCTATTTTCTGCTTTCTTTCCTTGTGGATTCGAGAAGTCTCTGTGAGGAGTCCAGAGAAGCTCCGTGGATTCGGAGTATTTATCCTCATCACATTCATCCCTGCGTCAGGAGAAGTTTCGCCTGGGAAGTCCATGTTTTGCGATTAGGAGAGGCCAGTTGATTCTTTATTTCCTCAGTGTGTCTATAGTCTTTATTTTTCCTTTTTGCGTTCCCAAAGTAGGCAAATATGATAGGGCTGTTGTTTTTTGTGGAGCCCACCTGAAAGTCTGGTTTGTTCATCATCTGTTCATATTCAATGATATAGGGGGATGACCCCTCCTTTTGAAAAAAAAAAAATAAATAAATGATCATGGGCCGGTGTGTCCATAAAAAACTTTGGGGATGTTACTATCATCCTCATGGAATTTTGTAAAACCCATATATGTGTATGTATGCATGCATACATATATCTACTTGATTAGGACAAGTGTGGTATCCCCATCAAGTACCTAATTAAATAGCTTATAGAATTCTACATACATGGTGATGCCACCTTTAGTTTATGGGTATAACTTAATTGGTGCTTTCAAACAAGTTAGATTAACCAACTGGACATCAAGTTGGGTCGACCCATGGCAACCAGAGCTCTACAACCTAAGCTTAATCAGATGGACCATAGCCCCAACCCTAACTCATCTCAGATTGGGTAAGTTTGAGATGGGTTGGTCGGGTTGAGTCAGATAAAGTTGAGATTTTATTTCAATTTGGTTGGTTGAATAGATCGAATGATAAAAATGTAGAGTCTAGTACTTATACATTTGTTGAATTTTAAAAGAGATTTAAATTTTATTTTCTCTCCAACAACTTGTTTGAAAATTGAGGTTTTAAAATAATAATAATAATAATAATCTTTACTCTCACATTGCTTAAAGAGAGAACCAGTGAAGTTCACAAGCTTTGACTTCTTTAATGTTCTTACTTGAAGAATAGTGAGAAAAATATTGGTTGTCACACGGGAACACATGCACGGACGCATATGTGCTCGTGTTAGTATAGGTACAGTGAGGGCGTGGGTTGTGCGGCAGTGTGGTTGTAGAAGCGCTAGTGACACACTTTGCACTTGGCACGTACATGTGCGTGTGTGCATCGTATCATGAGTGGTGCTCTCATGCGACCTACCATAGATCGACGCGATCCACTGTGATTAGGCAACACTGTTGAAGAATCATCCATGGTGAGTATGTCCATCGCAAGATCGAGCGGATCAGTCAGCAGATAAACGCCAATCATCCATATGCGTATTTTATTTATGGATTAACATATACAACCTCCTTTCATTCGTTTTTATCTTAAAAGCAAGCAAAGTGGGTTTTTTATTTGTTTTCTCAATAAACATAGGTACCGAGTTCCTGTTGTGGTCTCTCCGTACTTGTTGATCACAAAACCACTAAGAAAAGAGGTTCACTAGAATATTTGATATCAACGCAAGGGGACAATTAATGCTTTAAGGAATATTTGATACGTGTTTCAAGTTTATTTCTAATTTGATGTATGTTTTATTTAATGAGTAATGCTCACACGCAACTAGTTGGACGTCCAACTAGCTGCCTAATTTCAAGGCTACTTATTGCTATTAAGTATTATCTAGATAACCGATATTTCTAAGGAAAAATGAGTTTTTCACTTGAGTAGGCCCCACTATGGTGTTAGTGTTTAATCCACCCCAACCATCAAGTGTGGAACCAAATTTTAGTTTTAAGGTCCAAAAATCAGCACCGGCCATAGTTTATTTACACTACAGGATTGGACATAGTGTACATAGAAAGCACACCCTTGAAACTGTTTCTCATGGTGTGGCCCACTTAAATCACGCATGCACCTACGTTTTGGGCCTCAAAATATATTTTATTTTGGAATTTAATGGTTAAAGTGGATTTTGCATGTTCATCACGGTAGGCCCTGTAGAAATCAACTGTGGATGTCTCTCTTCCAACAGTTTCAACTGTTATGGCCTATTTGAATAACGGATTAACCTGATTTTTTACAAATGGATCCAGAATATGGTTCCACATCTAATGGTCCGAGTGGATCTCACGTGCACGTTATGGTGGACCTTGTGAAAAATAAAGGGTGGCTTCCTTCTCAGTGTACCCAGCATATCAGAAAAATTGGGACTTTAATTGCCGAGCCTGTTTCGTGCCCAAAAAGTCTCTGGATGCAAGGGAGTTCCGTGTTAACGTGACCAAGTGTTGTGAGCCCCACCATGATGATGTATGTATTATATCCATATACCGCCTATAGGGATTGAATGCCTACCATTGGAAATATTTTGGGCTCAACGGAAGTTTTGAATCAAGCTGATATATGTTTTTTCCTTTGTTCCCGTCTAAGTGACCTTATGAAAAGGTTGAATGGAACATAAAGAGCACCCTCGGAAGGTTTCAACAGTGGGCGTCACTGCCAAGCTTTATATGGTGTGGTCCACTTGATCTTTGGAGCTGCCCATTTTTTGGATTATGCCCCAGAGCTCATCTGTAAAAACGGATGTACGGTGTAGATATAACATATAGATCACAGAACTTTACGACGTCAACACCGTACCCATAAGGTTCTATGCTACGCAATCCACACAATCCGAGTCAGGCTTACGTGTAACCTGGGTAACACTCTTTCCCTGACTGTGGGCTACCTTGATGCATGTTTTTTTTAATCCACGCCGTGCATCGGCTTTTCCGACTCAGTTTAGGTTCTGGTATGAAAAAGGACATAGATCCAATTCTCATGTTGACCACAACAGAGGAAGAAGTGGTGATTGACCATTAAATACTTCCTGGGGCCAAAAAATTTGGATCAAGCTGATATTTTTGTTTTCCCTTTATCCAAGTGCGTGAGACCTTGTCAACAGGTTGGATAGAAAATAAAAATTATTGTAGGCTCTAGGAAGTTTTTAATGATATGAGTTTAATATCCAGTGTTTGCTATGGTGTGGTCCACTTGTAATTTGGATCTGCTTCATTTTTAGGACCTAATAATAAAAGTATGTGTAAAAACTGATGAACAGATTGAATATTCTGAAAATACATTAAAGTGGGCCTCACGGGCACAGAAAATTTCAATACGGTGCTACCCGAGTAAAACCTGATCCACTCCATTATTCTCGGGAAGTGACGCTTCTACGGGAACTAACATTCGGTTAGCTTTGGCTGTCCCTCATTTTTAAGTGGCCCACCGTGATGTATACATGAAATCCACTCGAACCATTAGATGCCACACCAAGACGTTGGCCCAAGAACCAAAAAGCAGGCCCATGCACGATTCAACTGGGCCACACCAAGGGAAACAATTTAGAGAATGTTATTTTTATGTACATTATTTCCAATAGCGTGATCCACTTAAACTATGGATGGGGCTGATTTTCAGACCATGGGTTTATCATGGGGTGATGCACCTGATGGTTGGGTGGATTTCACATTAATGCATGGTGGGGCCCACCCAAGCCAACAATTTCTTTCCTCCTTGAAATAACTTTCATCGAAGACATTTACTGACATTAATTTCTCCTTAAATGAGGCAATTAGTTGGACGGTCCAACTAGCTGTGTGTGAGCATCTCTCTTATTTAATTTCAATTTCTACCTCTATTTTATCCAACACACAATACACTACTAATATTAGTAAATAATAATTAAAGTTTCTCATACTATACATATAAACAAATATGGTCTCCGGTCCACCGGATTGGACAGTCCACCCAATGGATCACTTCCAACCTTTCATGTTTGTGCAACATCAAATCCATCCGGTAAGTTGGCCTTATCATGAAAAAGAGCTCATCAATTGAGCTACACTGGTATTTTTATATCCATCAATGACTAAACATTGTTTTCTACGGTCTGATCCAACAGATAGGCGGATAGAGATGATTTTGCACTATGTGATCCTCACGTGAACTTAACTAGTTGGAAGTTATCCGCCGGGGACCGTGCCTTATGCTCCAACCAGTTGGACTTGAGACCTTCTCTACTGAGGAAACGAATATAAATAGGATCGTATTCGGTCTGAGCCAGGTTGCACGAGGAATCAATCCCTAAAGCTTCAACCTGAGCCATTTAGGTTCGAGATGAGCCCAACCCAAGATGCACACCTGCATTTCTTGGGGATCGAAAACTTTGATACTCTAGCAGAGTGTGCTGGCTGATACACTAGCGCTAGGAAATTGTACATGTCGGACATAAGTAACTCAAATTAAACCATCTAAATAATGGACACTAATTTGATAGATCCAAAACTTACACTAATCTGATTTTTTAATCGAGACGATAACCAATCCATGGTGGGTCCACAATTTGAACGGTTCGCTGAGTTATCTGAGTACCTGTTTACCATATCTGAATACCTACGCATCAACCCTTCGGTTACTGAACTAGCCACTACACACATGTAATGTATAATATCCATCGATCCAAGCCATCCAAATTGCAAGGCCCACGGTGGATGGGCATATATATATATATATATATATATATATTTCAATAAAACATGGTTGAAGCAACGGATGATCTAAGTTTCCAGATTCACGGCCATCAAATGGATGGTTAAAATAATCTGAAGTTAACAATGACCAGTCAATCTGATTTGGAGGCTATGTATTTAGCCATATATTTTGGATGGTTTCGATTGAGGCACGTTCATGCCATATGTACAGTGCTCGTGTGCATGTGTACTTGCCAAATATAAACCATTGACCTCTTAACTTCAACCACCTGCTTATACAATGTGGCTCAGTTGTTCTTCCAACCAATGTGATCTTCTCAAAATGAGTATTCCAAGGTGGGCCAACCAGAAAGACGGTTCGGATCATGAATACGAAACCACGGCCATACACCATAGAGGAGCGATGAACTATAATTTGCAGTGCTCCTGCGAAGCATCCTTTTCCTTTTTCTTTTTCTAATCAAAATTTCTCCCCTGTACTTGGTAATGGCTACCAAGTACCAAACTAGCTTGGCTGCATGAAGATGGACTTTGAGAATTTTTAAATCGGAGTAGAAATTCGATTCATGAATTTAATTTTTTTTTATATAACTGATTAGGTACAACCGGAGGTACAGTCGCTTGCCGTCCAACTAGCTCTTTCCCGCCAACATGGTAACTATAGAGGAAATCTGTACCATGAAAACGATAGGCCCCACAATGGAGATCTCCTGGCCCAAATAAGGTAGGCCAGCAGAGTAGGTAGACCACTATGATTGTATGTAGATTCAGACCGTTGGTTTTTCATTGATTCGAATGGTATGGCCAACATGATGGTTGGACTGACCTCATCAACTTCATGGTGGGGCCTACTGTTTGTATGGCAGAGACATCACACACAGCTGGCATATTGTTGGGAAAGACCTGTTTGGACGATATGTTGTCGTACGTGCAGCTGCACCATATTTTTCTTTTTTATATGATGCATACGCACGTGGGAAGCTGAGCAAAGACAAGCCAAGAAGCGACTAATTCAAGCAACCACGACAGTAGACCAGATTCCATCACTATCTCAGCAAAGCTCCCAAATATTCAACACATTCAAGAGAGAAGGGGGGAATAATAATAGAAGGCTCGATACGCTTCAAAGCTTTTGTATTTTAAACTCAACCTACAGCCTACAAGCCATGTATGGGACCCATCCTGATGTATGCTTGACATTCAATCTGTCTTCACATCCGCTGCTAAGAACCAGATCAATCTTAAACTCAGATGGACCACACACTATGTAAAATCATATAAGGTAGTAACTTAAAATTTGATGTGTGGGGCCCACAATACTGTTTTTGGGACAACGAATCTGTCCACCCCTCATATTCTCCTCACCACAGAAATTAGGTCAATCCAAAACTCAAGTGCGCCACACTATGTGAAATCATGCCTAAAATATTTCATATCATGTGTAGTAACTCACAATACAAGGTGTGGGGGCCCACTATGATGTTTTTATGATATCTAATCAATCCACACCTCATGCTATTCTAGGCTCCAAAAATCAAATCAATTGAAAACTCAGTTGGACCACTTATGTAAAATCATGACTAAAACCTTTGAAATCATGTGGGGTGGCTCACCGAAATTTTGGAATGGCCTAATTTTCGAGCTGTCCATTCAAAGGGGGGTGCATTTGGATGTCATATACCAAATATGGTGGTCCCCACCAACTCCTAAAGGTTTTAGTCGTGGGTAGCCCAATCCCTACAGTTCTCCCCTACAGTGTGGCCCAGCTGACTTTTGGATCTGTTTGATTTTTGGATATGGATGAAAACATCACAGGGAACAAATGATGGCCGTATTGGATGTCATGCACACATCATAGTAGGGCCCCCAAAAGCGCACCTACAAAGCTTTTGTAGTAAATATCCAGCCTTTTTAGTCTCCTAATTAATGAGACCTAATGAGTAAGGTTGGCCCCACAATGAGGATTCCCTAGTGTAAGAGTCAGCCATATCTATACTTATCAGGTGGGCAATACAAGATAAAACAACATCTAGCCATTGATAAATGGAAAAATACAAGTGCAATCCACTCAATGAGTGGATGTGAGTGATTGTTGCACAAGGTCATCTTCATGGTGGAGCCAACCTATTGGATGGGTAGGATGTTGTATCGTACTTAAGAGAATGGAAGCTATTCACTAGGTGAACCGTAACGTACGGTCCAACCGCTTGGACATGAAACCTACTAATAAAAGATGGGAGTTACCGAAGGTACGTACTTCCCCATGACTCTCTCTTTTTTGTCCCTTTTTAAAATGTATTGAGTATTAAGGTCTCTCTCCCTTGTAGAATTCCACACGCCAAGAAAACGAAATTAGAAAAACAATAGCTGGCAAGATCATTGACCACCCAACAATCTCTCCCTCTCTTTCTCTGAAATAATCCCATTACAAGTTCTAAAAATAGATAGAGAAATACATTGATACTCTGGTAGAGATGGATGATACACAGGCAGTTATAAAATACTCAGAAATTGTTTACACAGAATACAAATAACTCAAACTAAACTGCCCAAATTATGGGCACCAAGTTTAGATGTACAATGAAGAAAAAATTTATCTTATTTAGTTCTCGAAATTTTAGATTACGGAACATTTATTGGACAGTATTAAATAAAAATATCCCATGATCATATTTCAAAAAGCAAGTGTCCACCAATCATTGTTTAGTATTGTTCAACCTACCAGATTTTTGTAATTTGAAGACAGTGGGTTCCACAATTTAGCCGGTTTGATTTGGGTTAACATGCCCACATGTACTATATCTAAGTGCCTGAGAATCAAGTATTCTATGCAACCGGAGTATCAAATAAGTCCCCAAACAGATCACATGCTGTGGAATCACGACATAAATAAGAATATAAAGATAGAAATCCAGGTTTCGCCAGCTAATAAAATCGCCCGGGTGGTAGACTCCCTGGAGTTTCAACACTGGGTCAAGGGTTCAGGTGAGTGGGCGTGTGTAATAAAAAAAAAAAAAAAAAAAAAAAAAAAAAAAAAAATCGCCCTTGAATTGCATGCAATTTCAAATGGATTCAGGGCAGCTATTATGATGCACCCACATGCACCAAAAGACTCTTCAACCATGCACGTGCCAGTAGTGTACATTGATCACGACAGTTGATTTGATGGACCATCATGTGGAGCTGAGATAGCTTTAAAAACATCATGGCGCCTTGACTATGTCTATGCTAGCCATCCTAATAGTGACTACACAACATTAGCTTAGTAGCCGTACACAATTTCAACTGGAAAAACTCAACGGTTAGGATTGTCCAATCACTTCAATTTCTCGGCCACAACCCATCCGTTTGGTTTCCCAGCAGATCAACGGCCCGGATACCCTTACTTCCCATAACAATTAGTCTTATGGTTTACAGTACTAGTCTAGAAATGATGTAGGTTGTTGTAGGAAAGAAACACCAAATCTTACGCAACGTTCTGCCGACATTTCGTTGTTTGTACAGTGTACTTGGGTTTTCAGTTTGTACATGTGGGACCTATGGTTTGTTGATCCGACCCGTTGATATGATGGGGCACACCTTTGATGGTCGACCCAAAAAAAAAAAATCCCCCCATTTTAGAGGTTTCTTTCTTGACCGTGTATTTCATGGATACAAATTGAAGAGTCAGAATTTTCCCGTGTGGGATTTTATTTTGTTGCATGGGCCATCTGAAGTGGGTCCAACTATACCAACGGTTTAGAATGAAAGGGACCCAAACCTCAACAAGAAACTGAATGCAACAAGAATCGAAAAAAGGAAAAAGAAATGTTTTCAAATTTCAAGAGCTCTATGGTATGAAAAGTGAAAACATGAGGTTTGCTACGTCCATACGCGTCTAGCTGGTATCCCATCTACGCGCCAACAAATGTGCCAATGTGGCTTATGGGAAGCAAGATCCAAGCCGTCCATTGGATGGGTGAAACCAGGCTGACCCATTCTCCAGGAAATCGCGGTTAATAAGAGTAAGACAGTCTAGAAAAGCTTTTCCAAGGATCTTGTCAGCCATCCATTTACTCCTTAGATTATGGCTGATATGACAAGTGTACTAGCCTGATTTTGGAACCAAGCTATCTTCACAGTTCTACCTACCTGATGGACGGTTTGGATCCTGAACATGTATGAAATGATGGGACACACGTTGGCCTGTAGATAGGCTGTCATGTACACGCGTGTGGACTAAAACTAATGATATAACAAGAGAGAGAGAGAGAGAGAGAGAGAGAGAGAGAGAGAGAGAGAGAGAGAGAGAGAGAGAGAGAGAGAGAGAGCGCGAACAAGACATGGGATGCAGTCTGGGTTACTTTCCTCCTCGGCCAGCACGTGCCAGTAACTCACATGTGTGAAAGACCGTGGCGTTCACCAGGTAGAGCCAGCTTATCATGCTCGTGGCTCAAAAGCCAAACCAGTCCGGTCGTGGGGTGGGCCTCTCGTACGTTGAACGTGGACCAAGTTAGGAAAACTCTCAACCGTCCATATTATTAATGCACTCGCGGCCAGATCTTTACTTCATTCCACAACATATCGAGGCCCACAAAATGAACGGCCCGGATATGAAACACACGTACCACATGGCACGTGTGGGTGGAATGGAGTAAAGATGGGTAACCATTTGAAATATGAAAGCATCAGGGGCACTTTGGAAAGCGGTTTGCTATAATACATTCCCGCTAATTGTTATGAGATACGTGGGACTATAGGCATTGGATGTGGGTCACGTTCTTTGATCCAAACCGTTGATATGAAGATATATGAGGCTGATAGTGGCTACAATGAAAATTTTCAATATTAGAAGATCCTAAGCTTCAATTTATATAGAGACGGTCTATATTCAAAGGAAAAAATTCAATGTTAAAATATGCTAATTTGAAAAGTTTGTTTTGTGGGTGTTTCCTATCCTTGATGGGGCCATCTGATAAAGGGTTTGGACCAACCTCCTTACATTGCAGATCCAACGGCTATAATACATTCCCAACCTCCTTTCGGAATTTCTCAAAGAAAGAGGTGGGCCACTTACATTGCAGCATTCCAACACCTCCAGATTCTCAGAAAGTTCGAAGCTCAAAACAACCCTACCTTTTGTCCCCTCTCCTTTCAATATTTCAGAATCCCAAGTGCACTGACAAACACGTGAGGGGGCCTAGACCCAGTCACCTACATTCCCCACACGTGCAAACAGCACACGCCCCCACCAACTACCACGTGTGTAACGTCGCCGGCTGCCGGACAGATCATGGTTTTCCCAAACCTGCAATGCATGTTCTAGGAAAAGAAGAAGATGAATTACATGTATTTTTTGTTTTTCAAGTGTTCTGATGTTCTCATTCTATACCTCTCAGTCCCTGGCCTTGATCCTGACCATAGGTTTGATGGACCCTCCATAGATGTCGCATGACCCAAAAACATTCCAAGCTAGAAGATCCTAGCGTTCCCATCATTGACCTTTTTTTTGTAACCACGATTATTCATGGACAAAAAAAAAAAAAAAAAAAAGCTAGGATCTTCCATCTTGGGAGATTTTGGGCGAATCTCAGATCAATGGTCTGGATCACGAACCATCGACTGGCAATGGGACCCAAATTACGGAAAAAATAACAAACATAGAAATCAACAGCTTGAAATGCTTAAAATGTCCCAATGATGCAACTAAGATATCTATGTTCTACGCAGGTGAGTAAAAATAAAAACCAAATCTTCCCTTTTGTTTTATGGGCTTTACCAGAAGAATATAGTACTAGTGATTTCACCATGAAATAGGGGGGAAAAAGTAAATGGAACAAAGAAATCAAAACCCATCATTAGATATGATTTAGAAACATATGGACAGTTTAACCAACGACTAAGATTTGAAAAAAAAAAAAAAAAAGACCCAATAATCCAATATTTTTTTCCAACTTTATTTCCACATGATTCAAGATGAGATGGAAAAAAATGTGTTTTTAGCTATGAATTAGCCAAAATACGACACGTTTTCATTAGTAATGGAACTATAATCGGTGGTGTTCGAAGGCGGCGTGTACATTGAAGAAGAAGAGGTGGTGGGAGGAGGAGGCTGCGGTGGGGCAGTCAGGGCAGGCGACGGTGCTGCAACCGACACCGCCCCAGAAGCGAAAAGAGTTGCATGAGATGATGGAATGATATTAGCACTAGTCTCCCTATACTTATACTTTAATATTTCAGCTCTTACTGCATTAAGCTCCGCTTGTAAGGATTGCACTTGTTGTTGCAAGGCCGATATTGCACCCATGCACCCATACACTGGGTCCCTGAGCCTAACGTTCGCTTCATAAACAAGGCTATTCGCTGCATCGGCTCTTTGGCTTTCGGGCACCTCCTAAATCAATCAAAGCCAATAATCACAAAGCATGAGTTGGGGGATCTGAGAAAGATAGAATAGAAGATTAGGGTAAATTAGGGTTACCATGAGCATCTTGGATACATTGCTTGCGCCGAAGACCTTGTGCACAGAAGCGAACTTCTGGGGCTCGTGGGGGGAGAAATAAGGAGAGAATGGGCATTCTTGAGCACACCTCCGCCTCAAGAGCTTACAAGCAGCGCATGGTGTGATGGTGTTTAAGGTCCCTGGCGGGCCTAGTAAGTGCCGCCTTCCCATTCGATCGGTGGCATCGGTTTCTCTCTTAATCTTCTTGCCTACCTCGTCAAACCTCTCCCTGAAGAAGACTAACAAAAGATCAGAATAAAGGAAAGATAACAAATTGAAATTGAAATGCTACCAAAAAAATATATATATAGGGAAAGAGGAAGTTTGATAGTTAAGGAGTTGGAATTAGGGTTAGGGTTTTGATGTATTTGTAAGAAAACTCATGATTAAAGGAGGAAACATGAAAAGTTAAATTGAAAAAGATGGGGAAGATAAGGGGTCGGGTTTGTGGGTTTTCTTTTCCCTATCTCAAAAAGGAAAAAAAGGTGCCAGACAATCGAATAGGAGGTTAGAGTTTTAATATTTTTAGAGAAGTGGTGGGGTGGTTTTTCTTTTCTTTCTTACCTGTCTCTGGACATTCAAGCATGCTCCTTGGCAATGGAGATGGAGTTGCAGATGTAGAGAGAGCAGAGGGAGGGAGGGAGGGAGGGAGGGAGAGGGAGTGAAGAGGGATTGGAGGAAGGAGAAAGGAATATGAGAAAGGAAGAGAGTGCTTAAAAGGCAAGGTATTAAAGGAAAGTGGGCCTCAGTTTATAAAAAGAAAATGCAAAAGGAATATGAGAAAGAGGGTGAAATCAGATGTATGAATTTGTTTGTTTGTTGTTGCTGATGCAGTTGTTGATGTACGAGGATGGATCATATGTGCTGGAGTTCAGAGAGAGAGAGAGAGAGAGAGAGAGAGAGAGAGAGAGAGAGAGAGAGAGAGAGAGAGAGAGAGAGAGAGAGAGAGAGAGAGAGAGAGAGAGAGAGAGAGAGAGAGAGAGAGAGAGTATAACTCACTCCCAACCGTCGATATGACAATCCTTGCTAATCTATTAGGTTGCTAGCTATTGAATGGCTGAAAACAAAATAGCCAATGGTCCAAATTCACCAATCAGATGTCCTTTATTCAGAAAGTTGTAGTCACCCACTCAGCCTGATTTTGCGTCTGGGCCTCACCCAAGTAGGACCCAGAACATGGACTACTTAGACCATGGGTTGCATGCATGCCACGTGTACAGCACGGGTATGATATGCCATGCTCCGCTGGAGCATGGTATGAATCCCTATCTGCTGTAAATGCAATCTCTCTGAAACTGCTTCCTCACGTGGACGTCTTCCAGCTGTTGACTTTTGGAATCAATCGCTGGAATGGCTTGGCTTGCCTGACACTTTTGGGTTCTTTCAATTTTTCTTGCTTCTTTAGTTCCATGGGATTCGTGTTCTAGTGTTTCCATTTTCTTGGGTTGCGTTTGGATGGTCAATTGAATTGAATTGCAATAACTCAAAGTCAAGATAAGTTCAAATGACCAAAGTGGGTTTACATTAGGAATTAAAATGTGCCAATTTCATTATCTTCATTTCTTCTAACTGAAATAATCACAATTCAATTCAATTGAGCATCCAAACGCTTCCTAGAGTTATTTGATAATGTGATTTTGAACCATAAAAAATAACCAACAAAAACTACAACTAAAATGCCATTAATGTAAAATAATAATAATAATAATAATAAGAAGAAGAAGAAGAATACCATTAATGTTGAGTATATTTCACTAATGGTAATCCATGGAATCTAGTGAAACCAAGTTGATTTTGGTCAGAGCTTCATTGATTTTTTTTTGAGTTCTATCAAGTATAGTTGATTTTTTTTTGTTTCTCAAGTCTGCAAAATTCGCCAAGAACTTTGATTTTACCAACCAATGCCTTCACTTTCTAAAATTCACTCATCATGTCTTTTTGGATGAAATGACTACCATCGTCCCACTTTATTTAAGGTGGTAAGTCGAGTATCGTGGGCCCATGCATCCAACCCTCCAACAGTTATGCCCTACTGTGATGATCAGATAAGCAAATATTCAGGCTGACCGAATAATTAGGTGGGCCAAACCATAAAATACAATGTTAAAAATTTTAAATCATGTATGGACTATATGATGATTGGATCATCCTGCTTTTATAGTCATCTGATGATCATGATAGGGGACACCTGCTGGATAATTTGGATGTCATACACACACCAGGTGGGTTCCACATGTTCCAACTCAACCACCTTTTAGGGAAAAAAAGAGGATGATATTTTGGTCATTGCACACTACAGGAAGTACTATTTGGAACTCGAAAGAAATCAAGGCAGTGTTTGGTAAAATCAGAATTCTTAAGGAACTTTCTTGTAAAAATCCCAGTTAAGTTTTCATTGGGTCTTGATGAGATCCAATCTGAGTCCAGTCGACTCGGCTGAGTTTTTTCGAGTTTTAAAATTATGGCTGGTAACCACAAAAAATATGAATAGTTCAAAATATCACTATATTCATGGTCTTTGTAGTCCAGAAAAGACCCATAATTAGATAATTAGGAATATTATAATACATTTTTCAAAATTCATTTTCTTTGTTATTTCTTATTATGGGAACTCGTTGGAGCCTGCTTCTCATACACATCTAATTTGGGTTGTTATACTCAAATCACTACAACTAAATTAAGCTACAAAAAACATATGACTTTACTTATACTTCAGCTTAATACTTGTATTGTGAGATTTCATGTCCACATCAGTCCATCAAATAACAAATAGAATACATCAGAAAGTGAAAATGTGATTAGGGCCCAATTAGCAGAGATGATCGAAGAACGAATGGACTAAGCCCACCTCAAGTAACTTCGACTAGGACAGAATCAACATGACGTTGCGGCCACGCATCCAAAAGTACTTAACATCGAAGGAATAGAACGATTGAATATATTGTGCGCTAGACGCCCAATTGATTATATTGTGATAAAATTCAACAGAATTGGACTCAATTCAATTGGATTTTTAATCTACATGAAAACTCGTCCTGTTGATTTATTTATTTTTTCGAGTTGAGTCCAATCTTTCTTGGGTTTTCTGTGTAATTTATTAAAATTTCATGTTTTAGTAATGTATATTCAGATTCTACCAAGTCTTCTTCGAGTCAACCCAGTCTCTCGGACTAAATCGAGTTCTTGGGTCCTTGGACTAATCACAAGTACTTGGTCCCAGCTTCCAATCACCACATGATCATGATCAGATGGTGACCACACTACTACACACTGGAATCCAATGTATATGGTATATACTTATATCATTCATCTGTGAATTGCCAATTTTCAGAGCCAAGCCGAGCCAAGTAGTGACTCGTTCAACCCTAGCTGAGCCAGGCACTAGATTGAGGTTAACACGTTTTGAAGGGTATTTTTCAAGGTGGGTGAAGAAAGGGAGAGAGAGAGAGAGAGAGAGAGAGAGAGAGAGAGAGAGAGAGAGAGAGAGGGGCATTTTTGGATACTTCCATTTTATTTTTATTCTTTTAATATGCGTATCTTGTAAGAAAATGGCACATCGATTCTTGTTTGACCCGTATTTTTTGCCTAAGAAGTCGCACCGTTGTTCTCTCATTCCCAACCTACCCTTCTTGCACCTCGTTTTCCCAAAGAAAGTACCATACATCCATCAGAACCGAGTTTATGTGCAGATTGCTCGGGTTGACAGTCTTCACTAGTGGGGTCCACTGTTCTTTAATCCAGTCTGTAGATAGGGTGGGGCCCAATAATCTATTGCACTATAGCAAAAATGTCTTTGTTTGAAAGACTGGAGAATCGGAACTTTGGCCTTTTAGCGGTTGAACCTATACCATTTCTATAGTTTCTTTCTTAACCGTCTACTTCCTTGACACCAGTTTAACTGTGGACCGTCCATGGAGGATCATTGATGGGACCCACATGTAAAAAGTGAAGAAAACTTGGGCAAATGTATATTTTCTCAGATGCAGGCATTGTATGATAACTAACTGCGGGGCCCACCTTGTCAACCCTTTGAACACCTATAACGTGGCCCCCAGTACTTGACCCAAGTTGCAAAATATTCTTGCCTGAGCATTGATTGTAGAATACATCCTTCCCAAAACCCTTCTTTCCATTCAACTCATTAATCTCTTCTTAAGAAATCCAAGACCCAGAAACCCTAAACCTCCCTCTCTCCCAAAAACCTAGCTAACCTTTTCTTCATTGTCTTCAAAGCTCAATGCCTTGAGCCCGAGAGCCAATGGACCCCTTTTTCTACTTGTAGTGCCAACCAACATTCCTTTTGAAATCTTGAGGACAATGAATGGGGACCAAATCCACACCATCATATGATATGAGCTTGTGACCTAACTTCCAAACAACGGTGCACATGCCACGTACAAATGACTCCATTTCTTTCTTCTTCTTTTTCTGGGTAGCCTAAATTCAGTCCCTTGATCACGACATTGGCCTCTTGGATGGGACCGGAATCCGCTACAAACACGTGTTGCACACAAACAGTAAAAACTTGCGTTCTGTGGGGCCCACCCTGTTGTTTAAGAGTCATCCACTCCGTGCATCAGGTGCTCCTTCTCATGTTCTTACAACCCCAAATTCAGCCCAACACAAAAAATACTCAGTGGGCCACAAAACGGGGAATGGTGTAGAATCACGTCTAAAACTTACAAGTGCACATGAGGTGGGTGATTTTTGGATTGTCTAATCATCCTTCTGAGGCTCACCTGATGAATAGGTGAATGGAATATACACACATGGTATTTCCCACAAATAAAACCTATGGTGGGTATCCTCTATCCATGGTTCCCTGTGGTGTGGCCCTCCTGAGTTGTAGATGAGGCATTTTCTTTTGGCTGCAGGTCCAAATATCAGGTTTCCCAACTGATAGACGAAGTGGATGTCACATAAAGAACAAGGTGGCCCCACAGAGCTAGGGACAACCTTAATCATCTTTTCCGGTTGGATTTGGACCGTTGACCGGTTTCTTCTTGAGCGTCCATTCAATGGCCATTGATAGCTAGAGCGGCCTAGGATCGTTCGAGTGTTGTGGTTTTAAGTCTGTATTCCATCCATCGTGGAGCATGAATATTTGCCACGTGTACTGTGGATGGAAGCGCATGCTCTGAGTCTTCCCACGTGTGGAGAAATCGGGAGGTCCACATTAGTCAAAAACGGTCAGCATGGTAAAAGAAGTGGTCAAATACTGACTATCTATACCGCTTTTACTTTTTTTAGTCCAAGATAGATGGCTGAACGCTAACTTCATTTTGGTACACATGGAAAAGATGTAGAGGATTCTGACCGTCCATCTTGTTCTCCATATCTTGGATGGTCCAAAGCTAGAAAATGGCATTAGTCAGATATATATAGCCTCTGATTTGAAGTGATTTTTTGTTGATTGTTGACCATCGACTGGACATTTTTCAACCCCACACAGCTGCGACGATCAAAAGATAGGATCACCCGACCGTTGCAGATTCTTGGCCCGATCTACATCGGGGACCAAAAGATGAACCATGCAGATTGTGTACAAGTGCACCACAGGTTTAGATATTTGGACAAATGCCAATCCAACCGTCCAACTCATGGATCCCAATGTGGATGGATAGTAGCCTAAAATCCAAACTGAGATAAACTTGACCATATGATCATGCCCCTTAGAGGTGGGCATTTGTTACCCGATCCGACCCGATCAGACCCGATCCGGCCCGTTCCGAACAGAACCGACGGCCAAGATCAGGCCTGATCAGGTTTGAATGTTCAGATCCGTTTGATTTTCGGGTCAGGTCCGGATAGACCTCTGTCCGGACCGACCCGACCCGTATACCCAAACCGAAGAGACCCGACCTGAACAGAACCGACCCGACCCGAGTGAGCAGGCAGTATAAATTAAAAATTTATTTTTATTTTACCCTAACTTTCTCTTTCCCCTCTTTTCTTACCCTACCCATTTTTACAGCAACTCTCCCTTTACCCTCTTTTCTTACCCTAACGGCCTAACCCAACCTGAATGACGGACGATCGTCGATTACTGCCCGTCGGACGATCTTCTTCCTCTTCTTCTTCAGTGCCGACGTCCGTCATTGTCCCGTTGTCCGTCACTGTCCCGCCGTCCGTCACTGTCCCGCCGTGGATTTTACAGTGCCATCCTTGTTTGCATCGATCGGGTAAGTATTTTTTTTCTAAATGCTCACTTGATTCCTGCCAATGTCTTCAATGGTTGTTAAATCTGAACAGGAGTGCAGAGCTCATGGTCGGAGCATCGTGCAATGAAAGACAGATTCACTGCAAAGCTTTGTACGTTGAGTTTGACCTTCAAAACGATGTCTAGGGCCGGCCATGATGCGTGCATAACATCCGTCGGTTGTGTGCTTCCTCTCATGTTTTCTATGGATCAAAAGATTGGGTGGGCCACACTATAGGGAACAATTGGATGAGAAATCACACCGTTGAATACCTTCAGGATTGTGTGGGGCTCACAATGTTCGAATATGTTATCCGCCCATTCAAAAGATGGTCCCCACTAAAATGAATGGACACCCAAGAACTCAAGTGGGCCACGCATGATTTTAGAGGCTTTAGGAATGGCACACCTGAGTTTCGGATATGCCTAATTTTCCACCGCCATTAAGAGCACAAGGGGACTTACATGGATGGACAGATTGCATGCCATGAAAAAATATCAGTAGCCGGGCACGTCACCTTGTCTGTTAAGATTAACCCACAGAGCTTTGTAGTGGATCCAACATCTCTGTGCAATACATCAAGTGGCTGGAGACACTTCGGCTCTGGGATGAACTTGTGAATCTGTGATACTCCCACATCAGCAGCATTTCTTGCTGATGCTGCACATAAAACAGGCTGATTGTTTTAAGATAGCACTCCGAGGGGATGATTCTGCAGCTTTTCACTAGAAGGGAATGCATGTAGATTACATCAATTGTTCCTATTAATGGCATGCAAGAAAGTTGCTCTACCAATTATGTATAGAAATTTATGAAAGTTAACTTCAAGAATGATATTATTGATCAGAGAGTTATTCTATATTTGAATGAGTGCTTCTGCGGAAAAATGCATTGCAAGGAGAATGCAGCATATTTAGTTCAGAATCATTTGAAAAAAGTCACTTTAAAGGATGTTGGTTTTGACTTCTCCATTGAGCATGTATCATCTATAGTTTGGCATTTCCTTCATAGTTTATACGCTGCATTTCTCCATTATTTACTTGACCTTAGTCCTATCTCTTGCTGTTTTGTTTGCTTCTCCATTTTATAACACATTTGTGCTGAATTTGTTCATGCAACTCAATCATTGGATTTGTGGTTAAATCTTGGTTTGTTGTCCTGCCATGATATTAATCTTAAAATTGTTCAAGTAATATTGACCAGTTACTCATCATTTTGGTTGCTTGGTTCTGTGCACATTAATTAAAATATTTGGGATCATTACAAGATAGCCCCAACAGTGTGGAATTGTTTGCCAAATGAAAATGCTGATAATTATGACAGTTATAGTTGACCATTGCTACTCATGCACGAGAAAATAGGGTGCATGTTTGAAAGATTCAAGCCACTTATCAGGAGGCCCCAACTATGTCTATCACTCGACTTTCGAGAAAGGTATGGGTAATTGAAATAAATCACTCCTTTAACAATCTATCATTGCCTATTGGCCAGACTGTTGGATATAGTATGATCTATGGTGGGTCCAACATGATGAATGTCATGGATTTCATGCAATTGTGCTCTATTCACACACATACAACCTATTCGCTCTTGTATAAAGATTAGCAAACCAAACAGATACGAAGTAAAGAAATCCGTGTTGTGTTGTTTAATGGATTTTCTCCTCCTCTAATGCAATGAAATCTTTTGACCATGGATAGATATCCTCACTCTCAGGGCACCAAAACAGTCACATTGAACTGCAACACTCACAAATATCATATATCTCTCTATTCATGCACCCTTTTAGATGTGTGACTGAATATCACGCATACATGTATAGAGTCATGCTCCTAGGCATGTGCGCACCTTTGCACACGTGCCATGGGTGTCTAATCTGAACGGTCCATGTGATGCAGAATCCCATGAAACCCCATGTGACAAATTTTCACCCTGATCTAAAATTCTGGTGGGCCATAGCAAAGAGATGTAAATCAAGGGAAGAAAATGTTTTCATTTTTCATGGCCCATCAAAGTTTTATATCAAAGTAAAACTTGGGCCCCTGGGGTTTCACGAAGTGCTGCTTCACATGAACGGTTCAGATTTTAGATCCCCATCATGTATGATGGGTTCTCAGAAAAGTTAGTAAGTAGTACGTACGAACGGGTTAGCAGGTGAGTGTTTCCGTACATATATATATATATATATATATATATATATATATATATATATATATATATATGTATATATATGTAGGCATCCATATATATGGCAGCATGTGGAGAAGCAAGGATCTACAAGCCTTGTGGAATTAGCAAACCTGACAAACAGAGACATGAATGAGAATGCATGTTCATTTCACTAAGCCCACATTCATGTAAAAGAAAGACAACCCCATGCGCCAACATGGCCCACGAATTTGAGATCCAAGAAGTCCATCACATTGTCTGAAGGTGCACATGCCCCCGTCCTAAAATCAGGGAAGTCCACTCAACAAACATACCACGATATTAGAAACAAATGGATGGTCTAGAACCATGTAGCTCAAGTGATCTGGAGACGGACCTGAATTTTGGTCAAGAGCATTTGTATGATGGGACACCTTGACCCTCACATGCTTGTGCCAAATTGGAACATGGGGTGATGTGTATACGGCCTCCCTTGTGCAGGTGTGGATTTAGCAAGGCTCATGAGAATGAAGGAACGAAGCGGACAGCCGAAGAATTTCCGCACAAAAGCTTTCCATGCTCAGTCATTTGAAGGAAGTGACAGTTATAACCAGTTACAGCCTAATCTTCTCAGTGGTTGTTTCCTACTCCGAACTAAAACAGGCGTGAGAAACCATACCTTCCAGCGTGGCGGAGACATGCATGAGAAACCATACTTTAAAGGACTCAACTTTTCAATTTCTATCACTAAATCTCTCTCTCTCTCTCTCTCTCTCTCTCTCTCTCTCTCTCTCCTCTTTTTTTTTTTCCTTGTTATCGATCCGAACCTGGGCCAATCCTATCCGACTTGGTTTTCCTGACCGAGTCGGACTCGGATCGGTCCAGGTCAGTAGGATTTAGGATTGGATTGGGTCAGAGGACCCAGACTCGGTCCCGGTTCTAACCGAGTTTGGGTCAGGCCATGCAGAACTCAGACCTGATCGAGTTAGACCGAAGCCGATTCGACTCAGTTTGATGCCCAGCTCTAATGCCCCTTGAATTTGGATCATCCACCACTTTCTTTTTTTAAACTATATATTGGATGACTGACTACTGAATGGCTAGGATCACCCCGTCAAAGTAATTTCAAGAAATGCTCCATCGAGAGAGGAAGGAACGATTTGGACCTATTAAAAATGTATGCATGGAAAAATCACAGGTGGCAACGTGGTATATTTGTCAAATACTTAAGTCAGTCATCAGGTGGACCCCACCGATTAGACGTCTAGTATCAAACGATGGGCTAGTGATCTGATGATCAGGTGGTTCATACGGTAATCCAACGTGGGTTCAAATTCAATACACACGTGCAGCTCATTTGACAGTAATATCAGCTTAGTTTTTAAAATGGGGCATCTACCTATTTAGATCCGACTGATGAGTGGCCTCGATCTCGTACGTGTGTTATGTCGAATAAGCAAGTGACAAAATAGCGTTTTCTCCATTCCATGTAGGTGAATCAGGACCATCCACCTTGTGATATCTACCATGGATGGCCCACAGGAATAAAGCTACTCGGATCACAAAAAAACTAGCTGCACCACTCTCCTCTCCTTCGTCTCAATCACTCACTCACTTTTTCTTACTCTGTCCAATCGAGGCCCAATGATTGGATGTTCAGTATCAGCCTTTTTGTATATAGATTTTCATCAATAGGCCTTCCAGGTGGGGCCCACCACCGTATCATTTTAGGTCTAGTAATTGGCTCGATCTAACCTGGATTAGGTACAACCTAAGGGGGGACCGTTTATTTTTCGAACCAGATAATCAAGTTAGGCCTGACCCACAGACCTGAAAATGGGCCCAGGCTAACCCATGGCCACTGTAAATGGGCCTCAACCTAGGCTACATTATGACAGTTAGAGGTGTACACGAGTTGAACCGAGTCGAGCTTGGCACAGCTCAACTCGACTCGGCTAGCTAAACCCAACTCAAACTCGACTTGGAATTCGGTCAACAGCTCGGGTCAGTTCGAGCTGAATTCGAGTTCAGATCAAGCCTCCGCTGCATTTTCTCAAACACATAGAGTACACCTTCAATTTCTCACGGAATGTAAAGCAGCAACATCGGTTTACTAGTATTTCATCAAACACACTCAGTAGGCAACATAAAAATCAAGATACAAGGGTATTTTTGTAACACCCTGATTCTCATAACCTGAGGATAGTCACTTGCGAATGAGAACCCGAGTATTACATTATAGAGTGTACTACCATACATATAATTAATAACAAATCCCATGACATAAAGTGTAAGACAACTACTATATAACCCATAGGCGTCACAAACATTAACAAAGAAATTTAATACATGTAAAAGTCAACAAAATGAAATCCCACAACTGGGGATTTTAATAACAATTCATGGAATTAAAAGCATAAAGTTTTAATAGTGAAAACATGTAAATTATAAACTACCAGTTAAGCTCAAACGGCTCAACCAAACTAGCACGATATCCTTCCTCACCAAACTCTTCATTAGTCATATCTGGAATCCCAACTAGGGGGTCTGTTCACTCCCCAAGTGCAGGGTTGTGATGTAGTAATAATCTCGGTAAGACCGAAGTCGAATCCACAGGGACTGAAACCTGTACGTTATCTGAAAGTAACTAGAACTAGAACTAGAATAAGATGAAATCTAAATCAAATAATTTTGAGGAATAATAGTGAAATAATAATCTAAAACTTAAGAAAATTCGGAGAGAAGGAAACTAGGGATTCGGAGGATCCACTTGTAGCCCCAGGCAATTAGCCTCTGGATATCGGGAAATCTTATGCCTGCTTCACAAATTATGGAAATTTACTGAACTGTCATTGATATAGGTTTTAAGAGATGAAAAGTGTATGAATTAGAATGGATTCCATCACCAAACTATGCCCAGGAGACAAAGCAAACAACAGAATTAATCTAATTACCAATGTCAACATATTTATGAAGGTTAGGAAAGCACATATCAGACATCCAACCATGCCCTGGAGATGATGGTGAACAACGGGGTTTCTGACGTCATAAACATAAAAGAAAAGAACATGCTCAAAGCCAGTGGACCCATTGTAATTTCGGTCACCACAATGTTAAAAACTAAAAACATCCCCTTAATAATCAACTAAAATCAATTTCAATCCATAAATTAAATTAAAAGCACAAAAATACAATCTCCCATCTCACTACAAGCTTCACCACTTAGCCCTAGCTAAGAGGTTTAGCCCGACATGGATGGGCCCAATCCCTTAAACAAATAAAATAAATAAATAAATAAATAAAAGAAAAAGAAAACAAAAACAAAACTCTAACTCTTCTCTCTCCCTGGTGCTCCACGTCGAAGCCCAAGCCTCGGGATTCTTTTTCCAAACCTCCCTGTTTTCTTTTATAGAAATTTGGTAAGTCGATCGTTTTATCATGGAGAGAGATTAGATCACTAGAATGCTTCATGCAGTGATCTGTGACCACGCAAGTGAAAGCATCACCAATTTGTTTTTTTTTAAAATCAAAACCACGGCTGCACATGCGAGATCTAAGACGTACAATTGTCTTAGCTATGGTCGATCCCACCTTGTGAGTATTTTGACGGTCCAGATCGTCGGACCGATCCTCGTCATGGCTTGCAAAGCTGTCGCGAAATATGGTCTTCGGACGTCTTTGAAACAAAGCCACGCGTACGTGAGCTTTACTTTGAATGATTAATGGGGCCCACTTCGGTGACTTTTGCAAAATCCACGCCATCCACCTCTCTTCGTGATGAAATTTCAATATGGAGAGCCAGGTTTATTGCGATGGACGTGGCCCACTTGATTTTTCGGTTTCTGAGTCAACCTACGTTAAAGCCTTCACATACGTGCAGCGTCAAGAAACTCAATAAATAGGTCAGAGAACGGTCGGTTTCACCTCCTCGTTTCGATTAATGGCTTGGATCAGCGATTGGTCTAATGATTGTGGCCCACCGAGCCTCATCCGCAGCTCTCTGTTGCGAAACAGAGATTCGATTTCCCCACCGTCAAGATTGGTGGGTCCCACATTGATATCTATGTAAACTTCCACCCCGTCCATTGAAATCACGGGAAAAATCGACGACATGACCTTTTTCTTTATTTCGGTGTGGGCCACCAGAAATTTCAACTCAGCCGTATATCCTTCGTTTGAGCAGTCAAAAATTGATCATCGCTACTTCTTCGAATTATGCCACCTAGGTGATGGTCACAGTCCCCCTCCAGATATGATGAACGGCTTAGATCGTTGAGTTGCACGATTGGTGGGGCCCACAACGCAAAAACGGACAGCGTCCGTCCGTTGCTCTTGGTGTGAAACGGGTCGGGTCAGCAACGCTGACCGACTTGCTCTGTTTCGGTGAACGGCGAGTGCACCGTCACTGTGCACTCCCTTGATGTAAATTAGGCCCCACCTTGATGCATATGTGAAATCCGTTCCATCCATCCATTTTTTCATAACCTTTAAACCATCAAAACCAATTTTGAAGCATATCCAAATATCAGGTGGGCCCCAAATCAAGAAATTACGAGCTGATCCATCCGTTGGGCCACTTCTGCAGGGATCCGAGGGTTAAGATTTGACGTGTACGGTTCATTTATGGTCCCTAGGCCATGTATGAAGTTTTGACCCAATCAGATAATGGGAATCCTCTGATCTTGCATTCTGGGCGTTTTTCAGGCCTGTCGAGCTTCAGTTTTTCGATTTTTTCGTATTTCTGGCATTGATCTTGGTTCCACGGGGTCCGTCACTTGCCTTGGTGACTTCAGACCGTTAAGTCCGTGCTTTTAGCACCCTATTTTAGTCCCAGCTTGTAAAGTCACCTTGCAACACAAACACGATTAAATCATTTTTACAAAAGCGAGTTTCATGGTCGTAAATTCATGTAATAACTGGGGTCTAATATGCAATATTTGACCCTCAACACATCAACCCCCAACCAGCATTTTGCTAGTCCTGAGCAAAGTATGTGAAAAATAAGTTGAGAATTACAAGATAATTTCTATGAAACCGAGTGATATTTTGAAAAATGATCCAGACACGAGAAATCTAAGATTCATGAATGTTGGGCATTCTTTCTTCTGGACTCAAGTACATGACAAAACCTCATAATCAAGTCCTAAGCATTAATCCATCAATTAGAAAAATTATAAACATTGAGTTCCATGAGTGTAAAGTGTAACTCGGCTTAGCAACATTAAGATTTACTTCTTTATTTCATGATATCGTTGGTAACGAATAAGAGAACCCAAAACAAAACATGCCTCATAAATCATCCTACTAACTTTGATTTGATTTTGATATTCTCTCTTTTTTTTTAAATTATTATTTTTAAAAGAATGTCAAGAGGGGAATCAAATTATCACTTATAGGGAGCAAACCTATGGTGAAATTAGTCGTCCAATTCTTTTCAACTGTTAACCATGGGAAATCGAATCCACACCTATAGGGAGCAAACCTATGGTGAAGATTAATTGCCCAACCTTTTCAATATATATATACCCTGATGGCAAAATATTTCAGGCCGGTTCCCTTCATGCTCAGTGATTACCAAGTTAATCCTTCAATATGGAACTGAAACCTTAATGTGTAAGCAAGATGTGACATGTGAAATCATGACTCAATTAATGTTTACAACTTCTAATCCTGGATTAATAATTCAAACTTGACTGTGAAATCTAACGAGCAACTGAATCCAAGAGTAGTAAATCACCAACATTCCATATCCTGTAATTTTAAATCAAAGATGGTCATCACATCACTTCGAATTTACCAGAAAGTTTAGAAAAATTTAAAAATTTTCACAATTTTTGCTCAAGACTAAGGAAAACACTGATTAGGTTGCCTAATTTCCTACCCCCAACCCAAAATCTACATTGTCCTCAATGTAAAAGATATAAACATGCAATGCACATGGGACAACGAAAGTAAAAGAGAAGTGTTGGGAAGATAGTACCTGGATAACGAATCGAGAGACTTTTTCAAAAATATCAGCGAGAGAGTAAGTCAGCGCAAGGAGAAACCAACACAAGTAAAACACAAATAACAAAAATAACTCCTACCTATACCACTTTCGCAGGTGCTCTCGATTGCATTTAGCGCATGCAACAAGCCTTTAAACCCCTAGGTTGCCCCTAGTGGACGAGTTGTAGTCTCGTGAAGGTTTGCAGCAATGTTACCCACAAACATTGAACTAACTAATTAAGAAAATGGAATGGCATGAAAAAGCTGGGTTGCCTCCCAGGAGCGCTAAGTTTACCGTCTATCCTAAAACAATATAAAGGAAACTACCCTAGTCCTAAGAAAGCAGAGAAAAACTACTCAGTTATGCCGCAAGGTTCCTCTACTGGCTAGTATCGTGATAAATTTCTCAGTAGGTTTCTGAACAGGATCATCCAAAAGCCCTTTTTGCAATAGGCTTGGATGCCCTGGAGTATGACATTCCAGAGAAACTTATGTACCTCATCAAAAATTTGTCGTCGATTCGCCTGAGGTATCCAGAGTATATACGATTCACCTGTGTTAGAAAAAGTTTCAAAGTTAGTATCCCATAGTGAATTAGAGACTACAAGTAGATCAAATTAAGAAAAATTTTCAAGAAGTGGTGTAGTCTCAACACATTCCGAAGTATCAGACTTCGGTTCAATTTTTAGCTCCTCCTCCCTTAATGGTAAATAGTGAGGATCTGGGGAGGGAGGGGCTTTAGAGTAAGGGTTCTCTCGGTCAGTGATGACTACCGAGATGTTGTCTTGCAAGGCATCCACTTTTTCTTTTAACATGAGATCGTTTGAATCTGAAAAGTGTGCCAAGCAATCATCCAAAAAGTTGGGAAGTTCAGCTGAACGTGACTTATTTTCCACGTTGGAGCTCGTGATGATCCGTATAAGGAATCCATCATCTTTGAAAGTGGATGGAGGTACGCTCTTTTGCTCCAGTCCTTCACAGACAGATTGAAAATCAATAGGGAAAGCATCGATGTGGTCACTCTGTTCATTGAAACTACTCAATCGAGGCGTTGAATCATAAAAATTTGACAGTTCAGATGGTGACCTCAACTGGGTGGTTTCAATTTCAGGAGTCATATTAAGTGGCCCGTCCATCTCCCGCATCATATCATCATTCAATTTAGGGGAGTGGTCTAAACATGCATCACAAGGGTTGAAAGGGTCAATTAAAATTGGTTCATTCTCCACATTCAAATCAGTCATGTCAGACAGGTGGAGTAGATCATTATGGTTGACAACTTTCTAAACCTCTTGATCATTGGCAGGGGCTACACTTGAGATTGAATCCCAATACTCATCATCGTCAAGTTCCGTGCAGTGTGCACTTGGGATGGGATCACATTCCTTACATTTTATTCCTTGATTGGGTTGAGGTTCGAATAAACTAACCTCTACCTTATCAATGTAATCATGTGTATCATGTGAGTGAAGTGTGTCACTATCATTATATTTAAAAGACACCCACGTTTCTCGATCATTCCTTTGGACAGTCATCGAGATCGACTCATAGGGAAATTGAACCATGTGCTCATCAATACAATCCAATTCTTCATTCTCAATTGCACTATTTTCCATAGTCACATCACGTGAACTTCACTGTTGTACATCTTTTACAAGTTCTTGAAATCTTTGGAGCGTGTTTTGTTGAATGAGCTCCAAATTTTGTATGGAATTCTGAAGTGAATTCTCTTGGATCGTTTTTGTGTTGGATTTCAGAGGTATAGGACCCAAGAGAATCGTTATCATGATGCATTATTGATTCAACTCCCAAATTTTGATGGTTCCATTGATCATAGGTATGGAGTTGTGTATGGAGAATTGGATTGGGTTGAGGCTGAGGTGCATTAGCCTCCATTAACCTATCAAGGCAGTGACTCAAGCTCTTCTAGTAATTTCCTCATGTCTGACAGTGAAGAGTCTATGTTACTTTGAAATGAATTCTCTTGGATCGATTTTGGTTGAATCTCAAAGGTAGGGGATCCAAAAGAATAATCATTATAATAGGTTGTTGGTTCATCTTTCCAACATTGATGTTTCCACTGATTATAGTCATACGGATCATAGGTGGGAGAATCTGATGGTTGGTAATACTTATTATCACTTATAATATAATCACGCATTGTTTTCTTTTTCTCGGATGGGTGATAATAATTCTCACTCCCATAGTTATGATAACCCCAACACTCACGTACTGTTCATGGGGTGGAATTGTTCTCCCGTATATGATCGCGTAACGATTTCTTAACCGATGAAGCATTATGCTCTGGTCGGTTCTCAATGATTGTTTCAGGAAAATTCTGAGACATGGGTTGATGTCTATCATAATTATCATCCCAGTATAGATTATTCTTCTCAGCATACTGACGTTCCCACTCGTACATATACATGGTGAAACCCTCAATCTGAATCTAATCCTAAGAAAAATAGAAGAAAAGATCCTATAGCAGTATAGAAAGTAAGAGGAGGAGAAGTTAGAAAGAAGTTACCAGACTTGGGAGTTCCTATGTGAGAATCCTGCAAAAGAAAACATAATAGATTAGTTTCTACAAATAGAAATCCTAAAGTCAGAAAGTTTCTAAAAATAAACTAATTCCTAAAGAGGAAAGTTTCTAAAAATAACTAGTTTCTAAAAATAGAAAAAGTAGAGGAATTAGAAAGGGATTACCAAATTAGAAGTTTATTTCAGGATCCTAAAAAAATAGGAAAAAGGTTAGTTTCAAGAAATCTGAAAAACCCAAACCTAAAGTTAGAAAAAAAAAAATCATAATCTTAAACTAATCCTAAAACTAATTAATTTCAGAAAAAAATCGTAGCCGAGAGTCGGATCAGTCAATCCCACACTTGGCGCTTAAAAACTTGTTCACTCCCCAAGTGCGGGTTGTGATGTAGTAATAATCTCGGTAAGACCGAGGTCGAATCCACAGGAGTTTTGAAACACATACGTAATGTGAGAAAGTAACTAGAACTAGAACTAGAATAAGATGAAATCTAAATCAAATAATTTTGAGGAATAATAGTGAAATAATAATCTAAAACTTAAGAAAATTCAGAGAAGGGAAACTAGGGATTCAGAGGATCCACATGTAGATATCAGGGAAATCTTATGCCTGCTTCACAAATTATGGAAATTTACTGAACTGCCATTGATATAGGTTTCAAGAGATGAAAGGTGTATGAATTAGAATGGATTCCATCACCAAACTATGCCCAGGAGACAAAGCAAACAACAGAATTAATCTAATTACCAACCAGTCAACATATTTATGAAGGTTAGGAAGGGTACCGACATCCAACCATGCCCAGGAGATGATGGTGAACAACAGGGTTTCCTGACGTCATAAACATAAAAGAAAAGAACATGCTCAAAGTCATTGCAGACCCATTGTAATTTCAGTCACAACAGACCATTAAAAACTAAAAACATCCCCTTAATAATCAACTAAAATCAATTTCAATCCATAAATTAAATTAAAAGCACAAAAATACAATCTCCCATCTCACTACAAGCTTCACCACTTAGCCCTAGCTAAGAGGTTTAGCCCGACATGGATGGGCCCAATCCCTTAAACAAATAAAAAAAATAAATAAATAAATAGAAGAAAAAGAAAACAAAAACAAAACTCTAACTCTTCTCTCTCCTTGGTGCTCCACGTCGAAGCCCAAGCCTCCAGGATTCTTTTCCCAGCCTCCCTCTGTTTTTCTTTTATAGAGCTGGTAAGTCAGTCGTTTTATCATGGAGAGAGACGGACCTTTTGCCACAGAGTGATACGCGACCACACAATGAAAGCATCACCAATTTGTTTTTTTTTTAAATCAAAACCACGGCTACACATGCGAGATCTAAGACATACAGTTGTCTTAGCTATGGTCGGTCCCACCTTGTGAGTATTTTGGACGGTCCAGATCGTCGGACCGATCCTCGTCATGACTGCAAAACTGTCCGCGAAATATGGTCTTCGGACGTGAGTTTGAACATGATTGCAGCCACGCGATTTTGCTAAGAGCATGTTGAATGATTAATGGGGCCCACTTCGGTGACTTTTACAATCGCGCCATCCACCAGCTTCGTGACGAAATTTCAACTGGAGAGAGCCGGTTTTAGATTGCTGATGACGTGGCCCACTTGATTTTTCAGTTCACCGTCCAACCTACGTTAAAGCCTTCACATACGTGCAGCATCTAAGAAACTCAATAAATAGGTCAGAGAACGGTTGGTTTCACCTCCTCGTTTCGATTAATGGCTTGGATCAGCGATTGGTCTAATGATCGTGGCCCACCGAGCCTCGTCCGCAGCTCTCTATTGCGAAATAGAGATTCGATTTCCCCACCGTCAAGATTGGTGGGTCCCACGTTGATATCCATGTAAACATCCACCCCGTCCATTGAAATCAATAGGAAAAACCGGTCAGACATGACCTTTTTCTTTTATTTCAGTGTGACCCATTAGAGAATTTCAATTCGGTAGTATATCCTTCGTTTGAGCAAATGAGGTGGGGCTGATCATCGCTACTTCTTCGAATTATGCCACCTAGGTGATGGTCACAGTCCCCCTCCAGATATGATGAACGGCTTAGATCGTCGAGTTGCACGATTAGTGGGGCCCACAACGCAAAAACGGGCGGACAGCATCCGTCCGTTACTCTTGGCGTGAAACGGGTCGGGTCGGCAATCTTGTGAGCCCGCACAATTGCTGTTCGGTGAACGGCGAGTGCACCGTCACTGTGCACTCCGCCGATGTAAATTAGGCCCCACCTTGATGCATATGTGAAATCCGTTCCGTCCATCCATTTTTTTCATAACCTTTAAACCATCGAAACCAATTTTGAAGCATATCCAAATATCAGGTGGGCCCCAAATCAAGAAATTACGAGCTGATCCATCCGTTGGGCCACTTCTGCAGGGATCCGAGGGTTAAGATTTGACATGTACGGTTCACTTATGGTCCCTAGGCCATGTATGAAGTTTTGACCCAATCAGATAATGGGAATCCTCTGATCTTGCATTCTGGGCATTTTTTAGGCCTGTCGAGCTTCAGTTTTTCGATTTTTTCGTATTTCTGGCATTGATCTTGGTTCCACGGGGTCCGTCCCTTGCCTTGGTGACTTCAGACCGTTAAGTCCGTGCTTTTAGCACCCTATTTTAGTCTCAGCTTGTAAAGTCACCTTGCAACACAAACACGATTAAATCGGGCTGTTAAACAGTTTCATGGTCGTAAATCCATGTAATAACTGGGGTCTAATATGCAATATTTGACCCTCAACAGGGTCTTCCTCTGTCAATAAACCTGCATCTATTTCGTGCAACCGCACGATAAGGTAAGTGATAACTCGGTGGGAGTTTTCCTCAAAGATTTCATGCATACCAGAGTATTCCAATATAGTCTAAACCAACTTAGCAATTCTTAATGAGATTAATATCATATGAACATGTGCATGAATGTATGAATTTATGTCTAAAGTCACAGACCTAGGGATGTACATCCAGCTGTCAAAAAAAGGGGTCACCCACGGTAGACTAATTACCTAAAAAAGACCATGTAGTGAGAGCGCCCAAGGTAATTTAGCCTCCTGGAAAAATATTCAGGATACACCCGAGGTCCTAAAAATCCAGAAAAAGCTCATGTAAAGAGAGTGGCCCATAGTAGTATGAATGCACACCAATTGAGGGTTATACTAGAATGATAGAATTCTTAGTAGACCTGACAGGAGGTGGCTTACATCAAGCACCTGATAAAGCTTATATGTTATGCATGAATGTTATGCACCATGATTCTCATGCACATATCTTAAATTCGGCAATAATGTTCCTTAATTTGTGATCGCTATTTGTAGACACTGAAAATCGGCGTCTACGCTGATTTGTAAATGTTATGATTAAGTAGTGGGGATGATTAAGCTGATTTGTGAATGTTGGAGTCACCACTAGCCGAATAATCTCAGAATTCCGCAGTCGGCTAGAACCACGGAATATGTAAGGTTGGAGAAATCTGAAGACTCTCCGACCTTAGATTGACTCCTGATCTGCGATCCAGGATTCCAGGTAAGGGACCTCGGTTACAAAGAGAGAAGGTGTTAGGCACCCTCTCTGCCTGTACAAATGTATGGTCTCTACTTAGTGTGGTAAAATAGTCTCAAGGGATGATGATGATGCTGTGGTCATGATGGGACTAGTCACATATGGATTTCTGATGTAGCAAGATCCAAGATTTCGGCAGGCCACAGAGCATACGTCCGACAATGTATCTAGAGGGCGGATATGATGATGCTTATGCAAAGAGGTAAGAAAAATGGATTAGATCACTAGGAATTTCTGATGTGACAGGATCCGATGTACGACAAGTCACAGAGCATACGTTTACTAGAGATCTGGAGAAGCAGGAGGGTTGAGAAGGGAGTAGATATCATGACGAATGCTTGTATGTAAATGGATCTTTGGCTTGATTCTTGAGTAGGCTAGGACATAGACTGAACCATGATCAAACTGGGCTAGGTTAGATGGGTTGGAGAGGTTTGGAGGAGGGCTAGGGGGTGGCTAAGAAAATCTGGACTTGGGAGGCTTGGGAGCTCCTTCCCTCTCCCTCACTCTCTTCCTCTCCCTCTCTTTCTCTCTCACTCTTTCTCTCTCTCTCTCTCTCTCTCTCTCTCTCTCTCTTGGATGAGAAGGTGTGTTGAAATATGAAGAGGAGAAGGCTATTTATAGCCTTCTCCAATGGTTCTATTGTAATTTTTGGGTTTTAGAGGGGTGAAATCTGATGTGGCAAGTGATGATTGGTGGGGAGGAGAGAGAAGCCACGTGGCGTGCTCCCATTAGCTATGAAGGCCAGTAAAACTGTAAATAGTGGAGATGGGAGGGATAAATTCCAGGAAGAGTTGACTTTTGGACGCTGGGACAGCTGTCCACACGCGGGCCGCGAGCGGCGTAACTCGGAGTACCGCCCACGGTAGTCCGACTACCGCACAGGCTAGGTTGGGTCCAAAACTCGTGTGGCTGGCTCCACGCACGTTTTTTGAGAGGAAGCGGTAGTCAAACTACTGCCCGCGATAGTTAAACTACCACCTCGGGTATAGTTTCTCCCAAAATTTGGCCGATGGGTCCTTTTTTGGGTCCTGAGGGTGAAACAAAGTCTGTTTTGGATATTTGGCTTTAAAAGGCTCATAATTGGCTCGATTGTGACCTAAAAATGGACCGAAAAATGAGTCGATTGTGGGTGACGGTTTAGGTATGCTTTGGCTTGAATGATGGTTTGTGATGGCTTAGGTTTGGTTGGGGTTTGGATCATGATTCCCGGATTGTCATAGCTTTCTCAAGATGTTAGCCTGGGTGGGGTGTCTACACTATCAAATCTTAAGGTCCTTGGTAAGACCTTCAACATTGAGTCGTGATTTTGATCTCACTTTGATATAATTCTCCATAATTCCTCTATTTTTAGATTTGATATGATCACACATGTATAGAACGCTAGCATACACGTGAGTGAATCTGTTCTATGTAGTAATTTTAATTCTCCAACTAAGACAAGAATATTGTAACATGATCTTTCTCACAAGATGTAATAAGAGAATATAACATATTTCTAAGACTTGTATCATGAGTATTAGAAGTAAATATAAACACACAAGATTTATTAAATAAAGCGGGATAAGTAGCAATGAGAGATCAAGTTCACAAGACTTTGCATATTATAATTATATTCTACAGATTTCATATCATGGAATTCAATGACTACAGAAGGCCAAGAGGGTGATTCCTCACCTTAGGATATGGGTACTCTTCTTGCTTGATTAGAACACATTCTAAATGAGGAATTTGGGGGAAAGTCTCTAGTTGATTTCTACTTTGATATGAACTTGGAGGCTTGGATCTAAAGAACCGGATGATGGGATGTTGAACTGAATCAACCCCACACAGATAGCATACGGTGCTTGACACCTCATGCCCAATGAGTCAACTCGGCTTAACTCGAAAGCCCACGACTCTCTCACCCTTTATTTCTTCTTCTTTCTTCTCCTTTCTCTACTTCCTTTCCTCATGTTCTCTATTTCTCCTTGTCGGAATGTCCAGCAGCTAGCTGGACTCAGCCAAACTCAACCCGAGTCGCCCAAAAACTCAGTGAGTCTACTCAGTTTAACCGCTTCCTCCCCTGCCATTTCCTTTCTCTTCCTTTTCTTGCTTTCTTCTCTATCACTCCCACAACCAAGTAGGGTCTGGTCTGAATCCATGCTAGGAATCGTACACAACTCAACCAAGTCACGACTTAACTCGATGCGTCCATGGAGAATGGCGCATGCCCCTTCTCTCTTTGTCAAATTTCCTCTCTCCCTCACTTCTTCTTCTATCTCTCATGGACAACAGGTTAACTGGACTCGTCAAACTCAACCTGACTCAGATCTAGCCAGACGAGTTCACTCGACTCAGTAGTAACCCGAACCAGCGACTTGATCGGTTGAGTTGGTTTTCCAGTGAAACAGCAACTATCCCACTCTCTCTACCTTCATCCACTTCTTCCTCATTTCTTTCTCTTGCTTTTCTTCTTCAGCTCTTCTTCTTCTACTCTGGACGACAGTGGAGACGAGACTCGGACGAAACTTGTTACGCCGGTTGCCGACTCAGCACGGCTCATTGCAGTGCAACGCTTAGCTCACTCTCTCTTTCTTTTCTCTTCTTCTCTTTTTCTCGTTTCTCCTTCTCCTTTCTTTTCCTCTGCTGGAAGACATCCATCAATGGACTCAGCAAGGCTCAGTCTTCCAACTCACTGAGTCAGTTGGTGCGGCAACCTTCGACTTGAATTCTCTCTCTCTCTCTCTCTCTCTCTCTCTCTCTCTCTCTCTTTCCATCTTTCCTTTTTGGGAAAGGGTTGCCCTAAAAGGTAGCCTATTATAAGGCTTTATTAACCTATTTCTAAAGCCTTCTATCTCAACTAATCGCTAGATTAGTTACGCACTAGCGGCTCTTAATAGTGGGATTTTACGATAGTATACTCAGACGGTGTTTGCATGGCTGAGATCCATCTATTGGAATGGACATTTAAGGCTATGAGCCACCTGATGGATGACTCAGATCTGAAGGTGGGGTCCATTTAGAGGAGCTGGGTCTTTTAGATTAGCAGGGAAGATGACCTCCTCGACAAATGGCAGTTTATCTACGGGTGGCTAATCTGGTGATTTGATGCCTATGGATGGTGTGGATTTGATAAATGATCATGGTGGGACCCATGTTTTGGATGAACGTCACTCGAACTCAATGGTGAGTGAGATTTGTGAGCCACGGCCTATATTTTCTCAAGTCGTTGATATCTCTTGAGAGGACTAGTAGTTGTTACGAGAGGGGTGTTGGTTGTCCTAGGACGAATGTACCAGATATGCCAATGAGGCTTCTGGAAGCTAAGGAACGGTCGAGATCGAGCTAGCACAAATACAAAAAAGATTCTTTCCGCCTTTTGTGTTGTGGAAACCCTAAAGCGAGGTCGGATTAGAGGGTTGAGATTACCCTAGATCAATGGTCAGGATAGCAAGAGGATTCCATTTATGGATCATTAGCTAACGAAGAAAATGGAACACCCATTTCTGAAATAACAACCGCACGCGGCATTTTGCATAAGCTCGCATGTACGCACATGCGTAGTAACGTGTAAGATGAGTATGGTTTTGATCTGATTCACATGTTCTCCAAGATGAATGATTCAGATCATCCATCTTATCTCAGATGGTGGTCCACAATCGGAACATGGAACATCGTTTTTCAAACGTCGTTGCCGATGAGAAACCTAAAGAAAGAAGGGAAGAGGAAAATCCTCTTTTCGGATTTTCATTGAGTCAACGTGGTCAAACCGTGTTGACGAGTTCGGTGTGTTGCGGGAGTACCATCCCTGGTGCACACAATGCTTGTGTGGGGTCCACTGTGATGTATATTTCGAACCACTCTATTCATTCACTTTAGAGGACTCAGTAGGGAGCTCTGACTCAAGATCAGGCAGATCTAAAGCTTAGGTGGGCCATAACAATGGGTTTGTGCGTCTAATGACAATATCCGATGATCATTGGAGATTCGACGGTCAGATCTTTTCCTAATCTATTCATTAGTGATTCTTAGGATTTCTAGCCCCACTTATATGGAAATCCTTAGTAGATTTGATGATCGTAGGGTCCAATCGTAATGATTGAGTGATAGATCATTAAATTGAGTATAATGGCCTGATAATTTGTGTCTCTAATGTTTAAAAAGGCTACCCGATGTACCTTTTGATAATTAATCATTGATACCAGATGATCTAATGGTCGGATCTGCTTAAATTTTTGCTTCATAGTCTTATGACTATTGGATGGCATCTAGGTAACGTTTATTGACAATTTAACGGTCAGATCATTTCGAATTTGAACATCAATGGTCTGAATGTCCTAGGGTTCATCCAAATAAAGATTCATGGTTAGATTAGTGGTCTGATTGTCTAAGTGTGATGAACAAGTAGAAGGCCTTCAAATTCGACCCCGATGAAGGGTGGATCTGGTGATTTACGACTCTGATTTGATACTTAAGGTCCACTTTCAAGAGAATGTGATTGTCCCTCTTAAGGATCAATAGTTAGGATGAGCGGATTTTGAATTATCAATTGCTAGTGAATATCATAGGTTGGGTGTGTACGTTCACACAAGTTTGCTAACTTGGACTACAATGGTAACACCCGAGTACTGAAAAATACAGGGTGTTACAATTTGTTTCGTATCCATACCTTCCTCACCTTGAGCCAACACTTCGTTGAGTCATTTCATCAAACACTTGCTGGGCAACATCAATATCAAATAATCGAGTGACCGAATTGGTTCAATTCGAGTTGGGATTCGATCCAAGTCGAGTCGAGCTTGGGCAAGCTCGAACTCGGCTCGAAATTTTTTCAAGTTCAAAAAACCAGCTCGACTCGGCTCGAACTCAGTTTCAAATCGAGTCGAATCAAGCTTTTTTTAGTCTAGTCGAACAATCTAACCATGCTAACTCGGTTCGCGTACAATTCTAATGATAGTGACATCAAGCCTGACCCATTTACTCTTTTTGTAAAACCTTTTTGGGCCTATACACTAAATTTTTTAAATATTGCAATATTTTTATTAAAAACTAATGGGATGTTTACCCTAAAATTCCTCATACATTGGGATTTTACCAGGTAATGCCTCTACCGATTAGCAGAGTATTATAGACTTTTTTACTTTAGATAAGAGGTAAAGTGCAGAATTAGAGGACCCACATGATACTTATGTGATATCCAACCCCTCTAAAAGATGTAATGTGCCATGGTGTTCAAAAGAACCAAAAGTTAGGCGGATCAAAATATAAAGTGATCCACATCAAGTGAGCCACACCATAAAAAATAATATAAATTGCTTAAAACCATCATAATGCACGTGTAGCTCATTTGATGCTTTATAGAAAAGAAAAATCAGGTACCACAGTTTTTATGATTGGATGCATTTATTTAACAGGTTGGATGTCACATATAAATTATATAGCTTTGAAAATTTCAATTTATATTAAAGAAAAATAATATACGAGGGTACTTTGCTACCTTTTCATCTTAAAAAGCATTACCAATACCAAGACATTTTGATTCGTCCGAGAATTCTTTGGTAAATTTAGAATTTATGATAAAATTTTCCTTAATTTCAAAATTAATCAAATGAGTTGAGAAATACTCCACCACTCTAATAGTGCTCTTAGTTCCATTGGATATTTTATACAATCTAATCAATTAATCTAAACTATCTGTTATGCTTAGAGCCCTTTTATGGGTTACCAAATTAAAATCATACTATTCAAATTATCCAATTCATACTTGTTTTGGCCTTATTTTAGTTGTACCTTTTCTAAGCCATGTATGGAATGGTTAGAATCACCTAAGACAACTAAATTGTTAAAATCATAAGCAAACCATGATTAGCCCACACAAGGGTCGAATTGTTGGTTGGACCCATTTTTGTGTAATGATCTTAACCATCCAAATGCTATTGATCAAATGCTTAAGATTGTTAGATTGGATGAAATGATTGTCTGACCAAATTAAAGTTGAAATTAATGGATCAGACTATTGGGAAACCACACACATTTCCCTTCAATGTGGAAATCAATGAGATTAGTAATACAAAAGATTATTTGATGATAATCACTTATAACATAAGCAAGCAAATCATCAAACATATAAAATGCAAGAAACAACGAGATTTTTTATGTGAAAAATTCTTCAATGTGAAGGAAAAACCATGGGACCTAGTCCAAATAAAAAATAAAAAATCAACTATGATAGAAATAATGGAAATATAATCATAAAGAAACCAACCTCACTTGGATATCTAAATATATCATCCAAATGTGGATTACAAGCAACAATAAAAGAAATCATGAGTTCTCTCACCAATTATAAAATATTGTACAAAACTCTTAAAATAATCCTTGGAGAAGACAATTGAAGAAACTAGCATTGTGAATGAAGCCTTGTGAACTTAAATACAGAAATTTTTGTGGTAGAAGGTTCTTAATGTTGTTTTTCTACAAAAACATTTTTCTCTTCTTCTTGATGGTTTTTTTTTTTTTGACCCATCTTCGACCGGTCGTGAGCCCTGCTTGACCGGTCGAAGGCTGGTGGTCGACCAGTCGAAGGTTCGAGTCGTGACTTCGACTCAAAGTCCAGCGAGTATTTTTGCTATTTTTTACTGTAGCTACGACTGGTCGAAGGGATGTCTCGACTAGTCGAAGGGTCTACGACTAGTCGAAGACTAGGTTCGACTATTCAAAGGTTACGTGATTTGTTCCGCGATTTTGCGCAAAACTGCGGATTTGAGTCCTTTCACAACAGGGATGCGGAAAGGAGTTTCCTAAACTATAAAAGGGGTTGCCTAGGGTTTTTCTAGACACAGCAAGAGGGTTTTCTAAAGCTTTATAAGGGATTTGCTAAAGAGTTTAGGGCTATCAAAGGTGAGAGAGAGGGAGAAAGAGAGAGAGGAAGCTTATAGAAAGGAGGTTATGCTCGTGGAGGTTTTCTACTGTGCAATCTATATCTCAGCGCTTCTATGTCCTCGTAATCGGTTAGATCTCTCCGTTTTCTCTATTTCTCTTATTGTTTATCCACTCCTGTGTGAGTGAAGAAGATTGTAACGTTCTACTTCATAGTGGATTGTTGATCTGGACGAGGTCCCGTGGTTTTTACCTCTTTGAGGGTTTTCCACATAAAAATCTCTTATGTGGTGTGTGATTGATGCTTTAATTTATTTCATTGCTTTATTATCCATAATTCTGGTTTGTTTCGGGAGGCTAGATCCTAAGGTTTGTGTAAGGCATCCCAACAAAGTGGTATCAAAGCTAAGTTCATTGAACGGGTAGGATCGGTTTTGAATTATGGAAGGTGGCTCATCAAGGATGATCAGCCTCAATGGTTCTAACTGGACCATATGGAAGGCTAAGATGGAGGACTTGCTTTATCGCAAGGACCTATATTCTCCAATTTTAGGCATATCAGCAAAATCCAAGGATATGACTGATGATGATTGGAAGAAGACGGACCGAAAGGCGGTGGGGTTTATTAGACAATGGTTGGATGATTCTGTGTTCTACCATGTGTCTATGGAAACCTCAGCCGCAAGCCTATAGCTAAAATTACAAGGGTTGTATGAGAGGAAGACAGCCGATAATAAGATATTTCTGATAAGGCGACTTGTGAATCTCAAGTTCAAGGATGGTGGTTTTATGGCCGAGCACATGAATGAGGTCAGCAATATAGTGAACCAACTCACCTCTATGAAGATGGTCTTGGATGATGAATTGCAGGCTTTACTATTGCTTAGTTCATTGCCTGACAGTTGGGAGACATTGGTGGTGTCTCTAAGTAACTCCGCGCCAAACGGAAAGATATCCATGGAACAGGTAACCAGTTGTCTCTTCAATGAAGAGACAAGGAGGAAGTCTCAGGGGTCTACTCAGCAAGAGGCTCTTGTGACGCAGGAACGGGAGAGAGAAAAGAACAAGAAGGGCGGGAAGGCCCGAGATAAATCAAGAGGCAAGTCGAGTAACAGAAAAGATGTTGAATGCTAGAATTGTGGCAAGAAGGGCCACTACAAGCATGAATGTCGTGGTAAGAAAAACGACAAGAAAGGAAAATGGAAGGAAGATGAATCAGATTCCACTGCGGTCACTTCAGATGGCGACATGATAGTTATTCTTTCTGCAGATCATGATGTATGTCTCATGGCTACGAGTCAAGGCACCGACTGGGTGATAGACTCGGGAGCTTCTTTTCATGCGACTCCATACAGGGACTCCTTCACAAGCTACAAGTCAGGTGACTATGGGACTGTGAAGATGGAAAATTCTGGCGTATCAAAAATTGTGGGAGTTAGTGATATTTGTGTGAAAACTGATGTGGGTTGCACATTAGTTCTCAGGGATGTGAGGCATATCCCAGACTTTCGCCTCAACTTGATGTCGACGGAAAGGTTGGATGATGATGGCTATGAAAGTCGGTTTGCTGGTGGGCGATGAAAGCTCATTAAGGGTTCGTTGATCATGGGCAGAGGAAAGAAGTGTTGCACCCTTTAAAAGGCAAGTGTCAGTATGTGCAAGGGTGGATTGAACGCAACGGAAGATTCAGCTATTGACATATGGCACAAGCGTCTAAGCCACATGCGTGAAAAAGGGCTTCAGCTACTGATGTTTTATTTAAACCAACCTGATTTAAATGATTTTTAAACTCGCAAGTATACGAATCAAATATATATACGGTACATATTACAAGATCGTTCCCTCGAGGACTGGTCATCACAATTCAAATTCACGATTCTTCTTAACTAATCCAACAAATAATAGAGTGAATTACTAATACAAATCTACAAAATATCACAGAGAATAGGGAAGAAAATTCAATCAAAGAGAGCACTAGGACTTTCGAATCCACCCCTAATTATCCTATCCCTTGTTTTGTTTGTTGATTCACCCTAATCTAGATTGATACAACTTATATAAAGAAAGCACAATCTGTGTCCTTAGTCGGGCATACAGAATGTCTAATCTCCTAAAGCAATGCAATGAATAACACCATCTATGTCCTTGGTCGGGCACATAAAATGCACAATTCATTAAAGCACTCTGTTTCTTCCTCTATAGGAAACCTGTTCATGATCAGACACAAGCACCTAGAATAAGCATCCAGACAACATCCATATATAGACTCTGGTCAAGTTCATAGATGGAGAAGTATAAAATTTAACCCAATCAAGCACACTAGAGAAAGAAACAAACTAATTGAATCAAGGTAAAATCAACAAATTATATCTAATTACAACTACAAGATTTAGAAATTCAAAATTAGAATTTCAGTTGGAAAGAAGAAAACTACAGGTGAGAAGCACATCCCTGGCCAATCTCTCTTTCTCTTCCTTGCTTCACGTTTCCCAGAATTTCTTCTTTCTCTGTCATTCCTTTTCTTTCTTCCTCTCTCTTTCTTTTCCAAGCTCTGGATCTGGTCTGGTTCTCCTCCTCTATGGATCTCAACGTCTGCCTTCCTTTATAGCTGCCCAAGGCTGAGAGTGGCTGAATCGGTCTGCGTAAAGAGGCGCGGATGCTAAAACAGGGGGTTTCGCTGAATCTCTGTGGAGCCCATATGTGACGGTTGCTTAGTAAATCAGAGCCGTTCATTGATCTTATAGGGCCTATTTAGGCTATTTTCTAAATGTTAAATGGATTTGAACTCTTGGTGGACCTCTGCACTGATCAACGTACAGAGAACGATCCAATCTTTGCACTTCTGTTCCTAAGCATGAATGCCCGGAAATGATAGGGGTATGGTCGAATTTTTCTCCTGGACGATATGGTCGGTTTGGATCAGTCATCCGATGCATGCCGGTGGCCCACGCAGCATCCTAGCAGACGGCCTGCGTAAGGCATGAAGAAGGAAGTTTTCTTCCGCTGTGACACTGGTGGGGCACATTTCATCTGTCATATGAGAGATCCAATCCATTCACCGAATTCCTCTTGGAATTTCAATTGGAAATATATACTTTTTCCTCCATTTTGGTGTGGCCCACAGAATAACTCATTACACCGTCTATTCTGTGTTTAAATGGCTGGATTTCACTCCTGATGATCATTTGCAATTCTTCCACCTAGGCAGTGATAATAGACTTTATGTGGATCTGATGGACGGCTTAGATTGTCCGTTCGGACAGTATATGGGGCCCACAACTAAGGACAGGGCGTCCGTTTCACGGACGCTGTTTAAAAATGAAAATTTCTATTTTTTTGCTGAAGGCGGTCAGTCAAACCGTCTTTCAACGAGCTGGGTGATCCTGTGCGGCGCGAGCGTGTGTACTCTCTGTACACACACTGTACATGTGGGATCCACTGCAATTCTTCTGAGAAATCGAATCCGACCATCTGTTTTGTCTTGGCATATAATGCGTTGAGAACAAATTTTAGGCAAATCCAGAGACCATGTGGGCCCCACTTAAGGGATTAATGGGCTGATCTATCCGTTGGGGCACTCTCATAGTGATCATAGGGTTGAAATTTGATATGTACAGTTAATTTATGGTCCTCATCTTATGTATGAAGTTTCAAGCCAATCAGATGGCGGGAACCATGTGATCTTGCATTTTGCACCAATTTCAGGCCTCTTTAACGTGAACGGCTTGATTTCCTCGAATCCCTAGCATGTAAATTCTTCAATATTGGTCCTATGGAGTCCGTCCATTGCTCTGATGACTTCCAAACGTCAAATCCACACTTTTAATATCTTTTTTCCATCAACGCTCCTGATTTCATTATATAACGAAAATATAATTAAAATACTCCGTTAAGCATTATCATGTACATAAAGTTAGGCAATAATTGGGGTCTGGTATGCAATATTTGACCCTCATCAGCTACTAGCAAGGAAGCAGCTCCTTCCAGACGTGACAGGTATACCTCTCAAAACCTGTCTTGATTGTTTATCAGGGAAACAGCATAGAGTTTTATTTATTAAAACTGCTTCTCATGTTAATAAAGTGCATGCATTAGATTTGGTTTATTCTGATGTTTGTGGTCCTATGAGGACAAAAACCTTGGGTGAGGCATTGTATTTTGTCACTTTTATAGATGATGCATCTAGGAGGGTTTGGGTTTATGCTTTGAAATCCAAGGATGAGGTCTTTGGTGTGTTTAAATTGTTTCATGCTATGGTCGAGAGAGAAACAAGTAGATCATTGAAGTGCATCCGCACTGACAATGGTGGTGAATACATTGGTGACTTTCATGAGTACTGCAAGTCCCTGGGTATACGGCATGAACAGACGGTTCCTAAGACCCCCCAGCATAATGGTGTAGCTGAGCGAATGAATCGCACCATTGTTGAGAGAATCAAATGCATGTTATCCCATGCGAAATTGCCCAAGACGTTCTGGAGAGAAGCAATGCACACAGCGGTGTATTTGATAAACAGGTCTCCATCAGCCCTGTTGAATGGAGAAGTACCTGAGAAGGTGTGGACTGGACATGATCCATCTACAGTCATCTCAGGGTGTTTGGATGCAGGGCATCTGTTCACGTACCAAAGGACGAGAGGTCCAAGCTCGATATGAAGATCAGACAGTGTGTGTTCTTAGGGTACGGTGATGAAAAATTCGGTTACAGATTGTGGGATCCGACCAAGAGGAAGCTCGTCAGGAGCAGAGATGTGGTTTTCTTTGAAGATCAGTGTATAGAAGACATTGGTAAGCCGAAGAAGAACCAGCCTAGTTCAAGTGAGTTAGAGGACATGGATCCGATTACTCCTTCCGTGATGCCTGATGACGGGGGAGTACAACAAGGTGCAGAGACGAGAGAGTTCCTTCAGAAGATGGACCTGGGGAGCGGCCCCACTTGATCCACCTGTTGAGCCACGGTGAGGAGGTCATTTAGGGACGACAAAGTAGTCAAGAGGTACTCGCGCCATACGAGTACATTATGCTAACCGATGGGGGAGAGCCAGAAGATTATTCTGAGGCCCTAGCCGATGAGCATAAGGGGGAGTGGTTGAAAGCTATGCAAGAGGAGATGGAATCCTTGCATAAGAACCACACCTATGATATGGTAAAACTACCTAAGGACAAGAAAGCTTTGAGTAACAAGTGGGTGTTCAGAAAGAAGGTTGAGCAGAAAAATTCACAGACGAGGTTCAAGGCCAGACTTGTGGTGAAAGGGTTTGGTCAGAGGAAAGGCATAGACTTCGAGGAGATATTCTCACCAGCGGTGAAGATGACATCTATACGGATGTTACTTGGGTTGGCGGCTAGCATGGATCTGGAGATGGAGCAGTTAGATATTAAAACTGCCTTTCTCCATGGTGACCTGGAAGAAGAGATCTACATGCACCAATCAGAGGGGTTCAAAGTTAAGGGCAAGGAACATATGGTGTGTAGGCTGAGGAAGAGCTTGTATGGGCTAAAACAAGCTCCACAGCAATGGTACAAGAAGTTCGACTCATTTATGTTGAAACATGGGTATGACAGAACGGAGTCGGACCACTATGTGTTCACGCGCAAGTTCTCAGATGGTGATTTCTTAGTTCTGCTGTTATATGTTGATGACATGCTCATCATGGGAAAAGACATCAAGAAGATTGACAGGCTGAAACAGGAGTTGGGCAAGTCTTTTCCGATGAAAGACTTGGGCCCACCTAGACAGATCCTAGGAATGGAGATAACCCGTGACAGAAGCAGCAGGAAGCTTTGGCTGTCACAAGAGCAGTATATTGAGAAAGTCCTATAGTGGTTCAATATGAATGCAGCGAAGCTAGTCAGTACTCCACTGGATGGTCACTTCAGATTGAGCGACAAGTAGTGTCCCAAGATGAAGGTAGAGGTGGAAGAGATGCGAAAAATACCCTACGCGTCAGCTGTAGGAAGTTTGATGTATGTTATAATGTGTACACGCCCAGACATAGCATATGCGGTTGGTGTTGTTAGCCGGTACCTTGCCAATCCTAGCAAAGAGCATTAGGCAGCGGTGAAATGGATACTACGGTATCTAAGAGGCTCATCCAGGTTGAGCCTATGCTATGGTGATGGAAAACCTGTGTTAGAGGGCTACATAGATGCAGATATGGCAGGTGAGACAGACTCCAGGAAGTCTACATCGGGGTTCATATTCACGTTTGCAGGGAGAGCAGTTTCTTGGCAGAGCAAGCTACAGAAGGTCATAGCATTGTCGACGACAGAGGCCGAATACATTGCAGTCATAGAAGCATGTAAAGAGATACTTTAGATGAAAAGGTTCCTACAGGAACTTAGCCTAAAGCAGGAGGAGCACGTGGTCTATTGCGATAGTCAGAGTGCTATACACTTGAGCAAGAATCCAAGTAGCATTCTAAGTCGAAACATATTGAGATACGGTATCACTGGATCAGGGATACTTTGGAACAAAAGGTGTTACAGCTTGAGAAAGTCCACAAGGACGATAATGGGTCAGACATGATTACCAAGGCTTTACTCAAAGGCAAGTTTGAGGTTTGTAGAAACTTGGCTGGCTTAAAGAAGGTGGATCCCTCCTGGGTCAAAAAGGGGAAGATTTAATGGGTTTTTTTTTACCCATCTTCGACCGGTCGTGAGCCCTGCTCGACCGGTCGAAGGCTGGTGGTCGACCAGTGAAAGGTTCGAGTCGTGACTTCGACTCAAAGTCCAACAAGTATTTTTGCTATTTTTCATTGTACCTATGACTGGTCAAAGGGATGTCTCGACTAGTCGAAGGGGTCCTACGACTAGTCGAAGACTAGGTTCGACTAGTCGAAGGTTACGCAGTTTGTTCGCGATTTTGCGCAAAATCATGATTTGAGTCCTTTCGCTGTGAGGGATGCGGAAAGGAGTTTCCTAAACTATAAAAGGGGTTGCCTAGGATTTTTCTAGACACAGAAGAGGGTTTCCTAAAGCTTTACAAGGGATTTGCTAAAGGGTTTAGGGCTATCAAAGGTGAGAGAGAGGGAGAAAGAGAGAGAGGAAGCTTATAGAAGGGAGGTTCTGCTCATGGAGGTTTTCTACTATACAATCTATATCTCAGTGCTGCTATGTCCTCGTAATCGGTTAGATCTCTCCGTTTTCTCTATTTCTCTTATTTTTTATCCACTCCTACGTGAGTGAAGAAGATTGTAACGTTCTACTTCATAGTGGATTGTTGATCTGGACGAGGTCCCATGGTTTTTACCTCTTTGAGGGTTTTCCACGTAAAAATCTCTTGTGTGGTGTGTGATTGATGCTTTGATTTATTTCATTGCTTTATTATCCATAATTATGATTTGTTTCGGGAGGCTAGATCCTAAGGTTTGTGCAAGGCATCCCAACACTTCTTTCTCCTCATTTTTTTTCTTAAAAAAAAAAAGTTAAATGTTTTTGTATTATACATTTTTTTTCTTTTTTAATTCTTAAACAATAGAGATCTGCCAAAAGACCAAAATATCCCCATACACATGTGGTATTTAAAATAAAAAAAATAATTAAAAAAAAAACTACTTAAACCCACACTTGTGGTCTTACCTCCACATGAGGAGTGAGCCCTACGTATCTCCTCCTCCTGACTCATGAGGGCTCCAACATGCCTGAACTTGTCATACTTATGCAAAACTATGCTTTTCTCTAGCATTGGTCATATTCAAATCATTCTTGTCAGTATAAATCTTTTCAAGTTGTAATAACTTTTCTTCAAGAGAATCATGAATCTAATGATACATTATAGCCATGTGCTTAGACTTGGAATGGAGACTTAAATTTTTACCAAGGTGGATGAAACTTTAATTGTCATAATAAACAATATAATTATCTTGCATCAAACTAAGTTCTTAAAAGAACCTCTTCATCCACAATATTTACCTGTAAGCTTTTGTTACTATAATATATCCAGCTTTTATAGTAGAGATGGCCACGCAGTTTTACAACTTAGACTGTCATGCCAATGCGTTCCCTACAAAAGTAAGCATGTACCTATATGTGGACTTCCTAGACTGCCATGTCTACATCTATATAGCCTTATAATGTAGTCTTACCACCTCCAAAGTATAAATACACATTATACTAACCCCTGAGATATATGAGAATCAATTTAAATATTTCCTAGTACTCTTTGCTAGGATTTACAAGAAATCTACTAACAACACCAACCGCATGTCCTATGTCGAGCCTCGTGCACACCATGCACAAGGAATTTTCTTCATTTTTTCTTTCTTCTTTCTCACTTGAAAGGATTTGCTCACTACTTAACTTGATGTGACATGCAAGTGAAAAAACTGACATGTTTTGCCTTATTCATATAAAACTTTTGAGACACTTTCTCAATATATATTTCTTATGATAACCATCGCTGACCAACCTTCATATCACGAGAAATCTTGATGTCCAGAATTTGTTGTGTAGTTCTCAAGTCCTTTATGGTAAATGACTTGCTTTACTCCTTTTTCAGCCTGTCAATTTTGCTAATATCTTGACCAACAATCAACTATTAAATGTGAAATATCGCATATTTACCCTTAATTGTGCCTTGATTTTGTACACATAAATGTGTTAAGTTGATCTAATTACATGCATTTTACGATGTGAGGTGATTTGGAGAACTAAGATAAAAAAGGCGATTGAAGTATTGTTTGAAAGCTCAAAGAATGATCAAGTGGAGAATTGGATGTTTAGAGGATAGTTTTGAAGATTTCAAGTGCTAAAGATGAAGAAAAGTTTAGAAAATAACATAATTAAATAACAGAATTAATAGACTGTTTGGTCCCACCTGAAGTATGTTCGGTCCAACCGAAAGTGCCAAGAACAGTCTAGCAAAAAATAGTGATTTTCATAGTACATTCGGTTCAACTGTTAGGTACAATCGAAGTGATGTTTGGTGCCACTGAAGGTAGGTTCGATGTGACTTAAAGGAGACAGATTTTAGACATGTTTTGAAGAAATTTAGCTATAACTGGAAGGACCTTTAGCTCGACTCAGTGCGACTTTGGGTACCATTACTTTGAGGCCTCTTTTAACCCATATAAGCTCTTCTTTAGCTTGTAAATCATGTACCCATTGCCTTCAACTATGAAACTTTCTAACTGCTCTATATATCTCTTCCTACAAATCACCATGAAAGAATGTTGTTTTGATACCCAGTGCTCAACCTCTAGATTTATGCTTACGATCAAACCCGATACGACCTAGACAAATGACATCATCACTGTTAATGCACTAATTTGTGCACTTATTTATCACATGAGCCCGTGTGTCAGGGAAATTAGTTGAGTCCTTGAAAGTTGAAGACCGAAGATGCAAGTGGACGTGGAGCATAAATGAGTGAAGAACAAGTAAATGAAGTACCTTAGTGACCCTAACCTTAGACTAAAAGTAATCTTAATCTTTAATGATCCTAACTTTTATTAGTAAACCTTGTTTAATCATCATATAGCCTCAGGAGCCTTATTAGAATATGATAAGTTAGGCTATAAGAGGTGTGTGGTTGTTGTAAACATACAAACTTAAAACAATAGTTTTTGAGTGGTCCCCGATCCCATCGACAATCTATCGATGGGTCTGATGGCATCAAAGGACCTACTCGATGCATTCGAAGAAACAATTCAGTAACCTAAATAGAAAAAACTTGGAGTTTCTCGATCGAATTGATAGTGTGCTCAATCGTATTGAAGGGCCTTCAATCCCATCAAATAGCCTTTTGATCATATCGACATAGTCGTTAACTCGTTGTTTTGTAATCGTTAGAACATAATTTCTATAAAATGAGCATTTGGCTCTTGGGCATAATTATGAATTTTTAGTGCAATAGAAGCCTAAGTGATTCTACATTCATATCCGTTACCCTAGACTCTATACCAAAGAGGTTCACGTCAATCTTCTTATGATTATTCACTCTAATGAGTATTCCATACTCCACTACGAAAATGTGGATGAACTCTTCCTTCTCTAGATATTAGACACTAAGCTTATTAGTATATCATTGTTTAAATCTTTTAGGAAGACCCATCTAGGTGAATCCCTACTAGGAACTTACTCACACCTTTATTTGTAAGAGATTCAATCACATCCCTTGCCTTGGTCACCTCATTGGCACATCAAATGCAGGACAAACGTTCGTAAAAGTTGAAGCATCATCATCAACGATCAAGAGAGCAAATTGAGAAGCGGATTCGTGCACTGGAGAGCATTGAAGAAGCATCTCAAAACGGCGCTACAAAAGGGGCTCAATTCGATAAGTTGTCATTTGTAAGAGTCAATGTACACTCTTTCCTTCTATAGGATTAAGTGTAAGAGGTTGTGACCCAAACTTGATAGATTCTCGCGTATGACCTATGCTCTTGTATAGCGTCGTATTCACCAATATGGGGGTATGCGTTGTTCACTGAGCATGGGTGCGTATGTGTTAGTCTCTACGGAAGCCTCCAACAGGAGTATACATAGGTCTTTGCATTAGGAATGCCAGTGGTTGTTAGTTAACCAATAAAAAACCAACTTAATTTTCATGGCAGCCATCAACATGGGTGAATACATGGGCAAGTCCTTGTGTAGGCCTCTGATGATAGTGTATGCTTGTAAAGGTTAGAGGTGAACCTGATTTAGAACCTCCGATTGTGAATACCAGTACACTTGAGGAGAGTGTGTCCACTAGAAACAGAGTAGGTAAAATAAACTACTATACATGCTTACGTTTGTGATTGTAAATATATCTTGGTTGTGAATTCTCTCATCAATCTTTAACATTCACTTGTTCTTGAGTACTTTCTTGTTCCTTTAACAGCTTCGCCAAGTCATATGGGTGATTCTTATGCAAAGAATTTACCTCCTTTTGCATAACTCTTAACGACTTCCCTTTATGTTTATTGGTTTGAGCTTCTTATGCTTAGAATCCACTACAACTTCCTGTTAACCACTTCCCCGTACAGAGTACCATAGCATGAAAAACATTTGCATTTACCTCTCCTACCATGAATGAACACTGGGAGTTAACAATGACAATGGATTTCTTCATTTATTTTTAAAATCAAACATACAAAAACACAAACCTGAAATGAAGGAAATTTATACCATTTCTGAAATGGTTAAGTAATAATTACCCAATTGCCCTCCGCATATAAATAGTTTATGATGAAGTTCAAAGTGATGGTTGGGATTGTCTGTTTTTCAACCACAGGATATCCATGATTAAGACCCACCAGTTGGACGACCTGGATCTAACGGCCCATCTACCAATGTCAGGTAATGGGAGACAATAGGGGCCTGGCACATCTATCTTTGGCCTTATGTTAACTCCAATCCCAAATTAAAGAACATGAAATTCAGCTCTTTGCATGTCAAACCTTTGGGCCCACCTAGAAAATGACCTGATTAACGGCCGGATGGACCCGTTGGAGTTCTGGCCTGAACCACTTCGTATCAAGCTTGGGCTGGATTGCTAGGCCCAAGACCTGGGTCCATGAATAAAATCTAAGCCTATTTATTAATTCGGCTAGGCCTGGGTTGTGTCTAAAAGCCTTACAAGCGAGGCCCGCCCAGGACAACACCTAAGGAACAGCCAAGATCTTGCACAAAAGTGGTAGGCAGAACTTGAGCGTGGGCCATCCAAGATCATCATGGACTGGGAATGGGCCTTTTTGTTTCCGCCCATATCGGGCTTAAGCGTCTAATATACTGGATGGGCTGGACATGGACGAACTTGGCCCAGACCATTGACAGCCATACAAAAAAAAAAACCCCGGCCCACTGATAAAAGTGACCATCCAACCATCTTTAAAGGGTATCAAGGGACGGCCCACCATTTAGACCTTTGGGCCTGACCAGATACAGGCCAGATGCGAGGCTATACTTCAAGGGTCGGATGATAGGTTGGGTCTAAAAGCTCATTCCTAGTTAGTAAACTAGCTGGGTTTGGGTCAACCTCCTTCAACCGTCTGATCAGATTGGGTCAGGCTCTGCTCTGATAATAACTATGATGCTTGTTAGTCTTGTGTGGTCTTAGTTCTCTAATAGTAACAAATACTTTTCACGGAATTTGTATGTGAGGCCCTTGATTTGATGATCAGGACCGTTGAGCTTTTGACTCTCATCATTGACGGACCATGCTTAAAGAATCTCCTGAAATGTACCCTTCTTTATCTTGAAGTTGGTAGCATGGAAATACATGGTTAAGAAGAAAAAAACCAACGGTCCACATTCAATGTGAAAAAAGCAAACTACTGGGCCACTAGGATCTCCAAATTGAGATATTTTTTAGGGTACAGTTCACCAACGGTTGCTAATATGAGATTGATGGGTTGGATAATGCGTCCATGGCCCCACATGAGAGTATCCTAGCACTAATATGCACCGGACCTGCTTCCACATGAGTATTGAAAGAAATAATTAAGAAAAAAATGGGCCTGCCTGCATAGGGAAAAATAGGCCGTGAAAAGGACTGATCGATGGCCTACATTCACGGCCTCTTAATGGACGGTTCCCATGATGCCACGTTGCCCGGCCCACCTAATGGACGGTCAAGATATTGTATGCACTTGACACTGACGTCTAAGATGATTGTACATGATGATCTTAACCATTCATTCCGTAGGTTCTAATCAGGATTAGGAATGGGCCAATCGTGACATTCATCAACCAATAAGAACATTTTATTATTTCTTTTTTAAGCACTGGATGGAGATCTCCGTCATCATTTTGAACCGTTCATCTTTTACTTCAGATGCGTTGATGGGCATCGTCGGGCTAGCCTAATTTTTGGATCAGATCACATCGGTGGTGGGCCCTGCCTGATGAACGGCTCGGATCTTGTTCATCATGAACCAAACTTGATCTAAAAACCATCTCTGGTCCTAGATGGATGCACAAGTGGCACATGGCCAAAATATTGCAATGATCAAATAGCTCTAAAATTTTGACCGTTGGATCATTTTTATGGACCATAGATCATCACATTTGTCGGCCCCAAAGAATTTTAGGGTTCACTTACTGAGAAATTAAGAAGATCCAACCGTTGAAACGATGGCCCTTACCACTTCAGGAACGGGCTGGGCTGGACTTCGCGGGTCCCAGCCCACTACGGACGGGCTCGGCCCTGTAAAGGAAGGCCATGGATCGGATATGGGCCTGGATTGGAATCCTCATTTACAAACGAGTCTGTCAAAAAGTTTATTTACAGACCCGAGACCGAATCAGGCCCAGTTATGATGTTTACAGGTATGCTTGGACCCGACTGTAATAGCCCGTTAAGTAAATGGACTTGCATCGGACTGAATTTTAGGACCCGTTAATAATCAGGCCGATCAAGCTGACGTGGCCATTGCCCAGAACTGGCTGGTTGCAGCCCCTAGGGTGCTAAAAGGATATTTAAGGCTGCCAATTGTAAAAGAAGAATCTAGGCTCGAGCATTGCCTGGGCCCACACGAGCAAAGAAAAAAGATCCCCGGCCAGATCTGAGCCGTTCATTTAGTGTGCCCCACCATGCATGATATATATGACAAAAATGCCCTTGAAACCCTAGTCGAAATGCAGTTTATGAGGTCTCATTCCGTCCAAATGTACAATCTGCTGATGGGCAGGATTCCGTATGCCTGCGACCATGTTCGATGATCTGAACCATTGATCTGGTGGGCCTCGGTGCGGATGAAACACATACATAATGGTGGGGCCCACAAAGCACCGACCATCAGCCATTTCTCTGGTGGCAGGGGGAGTAGCCAATCCGTTTCCAGTAGCTGGATGGGAAGTGAACCACATGGAAAATATGTACAGACAATCCAAACTGACCAGCAGATCAGTAGTAACAGACTCACTAATGGGGTGGGACACGTTATAAAATCAAGTTTTAGGGACCATCCATCAATTCATTTTTTCCTAGAGGATTAGAAGATCTGGACTAGTTTCTCTTTCAGTCATCCATTTAAATTCTACAAATTGAATGGGACTGAGAATGTTACAAGCAAATTTTCCAAAGGAAGCCAATCCATAGAAGATCCCACCAGATGAATGATCCTGATCATCCAAATTTGTATCCTTGTGGGTCCCATCAGTGACTAAATCGGGTCCCACGGTCCAACGTATAGTATGCAGCAGCAAACATTAACTAGATCCGAGCCAAAAGCCAACGTAGAGGGAACGCGGATTGACCATTTATGAGCGGGTTGAAATTCATTAATATAGTTAAATGCTAGGAGGGATGCTGATTCCACGCGCCTCATCTTCAAGCGCCTAAAATCTCTCATGACACGTGCTAATGTGGCACATGTGAACGAGATCTGAGACGTCAATTTGGCGGTTCCAAAAATCAGGATCATTCTCATTAGAGAACCAAGACATGCGCATTGAATATAGACCACAGGATATCAATTTTTCAAACCGTCCATTTCTTTTAACAGGTGTGGACCACTTAATATGGGGAAACAACGCATGTAAATACACGCGCAACGTTTTCATGTACGTGTGTCTGTTTCTGGGACTTGAAAATGTGGTTTCGCGTATCCTAAGTCTCAAGGCCAGCCGGTTGTACTGCAAGTTACAGTCCACCCCAGCGGATAACTTCCAGTATAAGCGGATTGCGTCCTCCCCCCACCTGGGCGATGACCGATAATCAGTCCACGCAGGGTTCTGTGGGGCCTGCCGTGACGTACGGACTTATCCACGCCGTCCATCCGTTTTTCCAAGATCATTTTATGGTCTGAACCCAAACATGAGGTATATTGAAAGCTCAAGCAGACCACACCGTAGGAAGCAACGGTTATGATGACGCCCACCATTGCAATATTCCTAGGGTCCATCGTGTTGTTTATTTACCATCCAATCTGTTCATAAGGTCATATATGCCTATATGAAGGGAAAACACAAATATCAGCTCGATCCAAAACTTCTGCGGCTCCCAAGAAGGTTTTAATGGTGGGCGTTCAATCCCCACTATGTGGTCCATTTGAGCATTGGATCTGCCTCATTTTGTGGTTCATTTCTGGCTCTTATCCTAAAATGACATAGAAAATGGATAGACGGTGTGGATAAATCGCAAACATAACGGTGGACCCCACAAAGCCCTACCTGGATGGATTATCCTGGACGGAGAAGGACGCCATCCACTTCCCTTCCAACCGTTGTTTGCAACATCTAATCCGTCCAATACGTTGGCCTCATCGTGAGGATTTTCTTAAGAAAAAATCAACCTCATCCACTAATTGACCAGGTGAACATTCTATGTTTCTATTTATCAATGGCTACATATTTTTTACTAGGTGTGGCCCATATGATGTGTATATGGAGCTGAATTTTTTCATTAGGTGAGAACCGTGGTGAGCCCATCCTATTGGAAGGATTGGATGTCGCATTCTTAATAAAAAGTTATCAACTAGGTAGATAAAATAACTTGTCATCCAAACGGTTGTACTTGAAACCTTTCCACATCCTCACATGCATGCACACGTATTAAATAGCCGACAGGAACAGTTACCTGTCCTTCCGTTTTCCATTACTATCAATTCACAAACCCCAATACGGCAATACCCTCTTAATTAAAAAATAATATCATAATCCAACGTCGTGATGGTTCCTCCGCCGCGTTTATAAAATAAACTTTATTCGACAGCAGTGTTTGTGGGCCATACCTTGATTTTATTTTATTTTTTCATATCATCCACTCCGTCCGTTATGTGAGCCCAATGATCTTCTTCTTGGATCCAAAAAATCAGACCGATTTAAAGCACTGTTGAGCCACAAGATGAAAGACCATTTCCAGTAGACTCTAAAATAACGTGCTGTGACCCACGTGGGTCTTTTAATTGACTGATTTTTGGGTGTCTATTTATCCTGGTGGGTCGAGTCTGATGAGTTGATTGGATGGAATATGTAAGAAACAGTGGGCCCCACACATAATCTGAAAGGTTTTAATGGTGCCCGTCATCATCCCAACAGTTGGAGAGAGAGAGAGAGAGAGAGAGATGATATGGTGATCCTAGTTGCATAGGATTCCTGGACAACCCAATTGATGAGTCTGGACTTCTTCTAAGGTCCATTAAACCTATCGTGGACCACCATGTGAAATAATTCGAATCATACGGTTATAACCATTCCAACAATGTCTTATAAAAATGGATGGTTGAGATCATTTGTTTAAAATTGGCCTTACTCCACAACTTTTTTTAATCATCTATTTTGTTGGGAACATCATGGATCGATTATAGTCCTGAAGAATCACTTTTATCGGACAATCATAACCATACCATCTATGGCTTGGAAATGGATCGCTAAAAATTAAGGAAAACTTATATATGGATGAGGTCATCCAATGGGTGTGAGACTTTCATGGCACCCCACAAAATGTGTGAATGATCAGTTGGATTCGTTGGATCGGATTGTTCAAATGTCTTAATGAAACTAGGAGCAATACATGCAGCATTGTATTTCAACTTTAATATACAATCGTTTATTTCCCACCATTAATTAATCCGGCCCGTGAAAATCTGGAACACACCATAATAATCAATTATCATTACATGAAAGAGATCAGTTCTGCCCATTCATCATTTGCGGCATATCATCATAATACATTGACAACCGACGGTATGATTCCATATGTAGTTGTGTACCATCAAATCAATGGACGACCCTGATTTTTATTTCAGGTTGTCATCAAGGACGTCGGTTTGCAAGGATAAGATTTCCATCAAGCATGCAAGTTGGCGAGAAAGAGAGATGGATACCAAAGTTGCGTGTCGGATCATTTCTCAAAAGATAATGCATGGTCGCCGGCTTCAATAAGAGAAGGTTTCAGGTCCGACCGGTTGGACCATAAATTGCGGTCCATCTAGTATATAACTTCCAATTTATCATGTTCGTGCGACATCTAACCCGCTCAAGATTTTGGCCCACCATGAGGATCTCCTTGTACGTGCAAAAACGACCCTCATTTACTCATTAGGTGGACCATTTAATAGAAAACAATCTTAACCATTTGATTAAAAAAAGTCTACTTGATTGGGAGCTTGTAAATGGAGATAAATAAAAAATGGAATTGAAGTTATATGGATTTGGAGTAAATGGCTTACTCAAATGTGTTTGGTTGTAAGTAAATGAAATGAGTTTGAAATTCAAATATCATGCTTGCATGGAAATTTTAAGAATGAGAATACATTCAAAATTTCAATATTTCTACGGAAGGGACGTGATATCTTAAGTCAATTTTAATATTCCAAAGTCGTATACATATGAGTTATTTAACAAAATGATTATAATAAGCTCATTGAAATACATACTTTAATAAAAAATGAGAAAATTTCAAACCTTAAATGAGCTATAAATATAACATCCTGGATTTTCACTGTTTTAGATTTCCAAAAATCCTTAAAATTTTTGTTATATAATTAACTTATATTATCACTTACTGACCATTAGCACTCAATGTTAGTTTATACATAGGTGGTACCAGTAAAGAACCGCACAAGTCCGATTAATTAACCGTAAGAAGCCAACGAATCCGTTCGATCACTTGAACATCAAGTTTAGCCCTATGATTTACTCACGTAGGGCCCAAATCTAACCGACCCATCGCTAACTGTAAACACCCCACCTATACAAACATCTTGAGAAGGCTAAAGATAATCCGGGAATCATGATTAAATCTTAAACCCATACCAGCTTAAACCGAAACCTCACCCAAAATCCTGACCCAAACCTCAAATTCTCAATCCGTAACCTAAAATCCTAATCTAAACCGTTCAACCCACATACAACTCCCGCCTATACACTATACCCTGATCTGAGTCATTTACCCAAACCTAAGTCCACTTATTTGAACCCCAAAACCCTAAAAAGAGGACTATTGGACGAACTAGTATACCAAACAAACCCACACACTTGAGCCCGACCCGAGCCCTTACCGGGCAGTAGTCTAACTACCACCGAATGTAGTTTGACTACCGCCGGCGGTACTCGGAGTGCTGTTGCTCGCGGCCCGCATGTGATCTTCTGGGGACAGCTGTCTCGGCATCCAAAAGTTAACTTTCTTCGAAAATTACCCCCCATCCGACTTTATTTACAGTTTTACCAATCTCAAGAGCCAATGAGAGTGCGTCACGTGACATTTCTCTCCCCTCAACTATTCACCACTTATCATGTCATCATTTTCCCCTCTCTAACCCAGAAATTACCACATTGCCATTGGAGAAGACTATAAATAGCCTCTTCCTCTTCACATTTCACAACCACTCCTCATTTCCAAGCTTAAGTGAGAGGGAAAGGAAGAGAAAGGAAAAGATTGAGGGTGAGGGAGATCTTCCAAGCCTCCAAGATTAGATTTTTCTAGCCATCTCTTAGCTCCTCCTAACCTTCTCAATTCTAAGTCTGGCCCAGATTGATCATGTTGAAACCCATGTCTTAACCTACTCAAGTTCAAGCCAGAGATCCTTTTACCTTATGCAAGCATTCATCATGACATCTATTCCCTTCTCAACCCCCTTACTCCTCTAGATCTCTTATAAACGTATGCTCTATGACTTGCCGTATGTCAGATCTTGTCACATTAGAAATTCCTAGTGATCTAGTCCACTGTCATTTATCTTTTTATATGAGCATCATTACATCCGCCTTCTAGACACGTCATTGGACATATGCTCTATGGCTTGCCGAAATCTCGGATCTTACTACATCAGAAATCCACATGTGTGCCTAGTCCTATCTCGGCCATAACATCCATTGTCCCTTGAGATTGTTTTACCACACTAAGTAGAGGTCATACATTTGTACGGGTAGAGAGGGTGCCTAACACCTTCCTTCTTTGTAACGGAGGTCCCTTACACGGAATCATTGATTATAGATCAGGAGTCAAATTAAGGTAGGAGAATCTTCCGACCGCGGGTAGGCGAATCTAACGTATTTTACGGTTCTAGCCGACCGCGGGATTCTGAGATTCATCAGCTAATAGCGACTCCAACATCCATAAATCAGCCTAGTCACTCCCACCATCAAATCTAACCATACAAACCAACGTGGACGCTGATTTTCAGTGTCTACAGAATAGTGACTCCACTGGGGACATGCTAGAGTGCACTAGCTGAGACCCGACTCGAAAGTGTGTGGCTCTCTAATCCCACGGGACATCATTACTGCATTCATACATAAACCATCGATCAATCTTTGGCTTATACTTGTTTAGGCATCAACTCGAAACATGACCACTCGATCTCAGGCAGCCATAACTTCTCAAGCTACCTATGAAGGAGAGTTGGCAGCTTCGCCAGGTCCTAAACCATCAGCATCAACACCTATGCCAACCCCGACACCGGTACAGATGGCCCAAACAGATTTGCCAGTCACAGTAGCCTTGAATGAGATGTCTCAGAATTTCAGGGCATTACAAGAGTTACTACTTCGCCTGGTACCAAGTATAGTACCAAACATGTAGGCGGCGCAACCTAATATACAAAACAGCTCAATTCCTCAAACCCCTTTTGCCTTTTCCCTCATTCCTCCAGCAAACCCTATTCTCCCTCTCCCAGAAGAGTCAACACAGGATCAACAACAACCAGCAAACGGAAACAACCCTCTTACACATCTCTACTCAGCACATCACAACAATCAGGTTACAACATAGGTTCCCCCTAACGGGAACCACAGACAAGAACTAGCGGATGCCTATGAAGAGGGTCAGTTTCGCGCCCAACTCACTCCCCCTAACGGGAGAAACATTCCGAAATTGGCAGATACCCCAGGCGAGAGCCATTTTCGAACATCACACCCTCCTCTGAAAGGGAGCGACGTTCAATTCCAACTACCTCCCGCCACTAGGAGTCCATCTTCTTTACAACAACCCCCCATTCTTGATCCGTATGAAGAGGAAGCAGCACAAGCCCTGCAGCAAGGGATAAGATATCCACAGCAAAGCAAGTCAGAAATCGAGAAACTGAGAGAACAACTACAAATGGTACAAAATCAACTCCAAAGGCAATAAGGAGTAGATCAACCATCCACCAAATTCAAGGATCTATGTCCCTTCCCAGATGCCCAAGTACCTCCGAACTTTGAGGTACCCAAATTCAAAAGATATAACGGTAGCGAGTGCCCCACAGCACATCTGAAAGCATTTTGTGGGGAACTCAATGTGATAGCAGGGAACGATGGAGCCTTGATACGACTCTTCCAGAAATCTCTTAAGGGTGATGCTTTGGATTGGTACACATCGCTAGATAGCCATCAGATTAGGACTTGGGAGAGACTCTCCCAGGCATTCATCAACAGATTTTCATACAATTTGAACATGGCTTCGAGAAGGGAAGATCTGGCTGTCTTGAGATAAAAAAGCGACGAATCATTGTCAGCATATGTGGGACGATGGCAGGCCATGACAACCTGAATGAGAAACCACATCGACAACGAAGAACAGATATCAAGCAATACCAGACACAATCAAATTGGCAGTACCAACCACAATAAGCCCAACAGGGATATCAGGCACAACCGCCTCAACAATAACAACAGCCTAGGGGGAATGCTCAAGGCCTATACAAACAGGCAATGTTAGGCAGAAAGTTCACCCCTTTAGCAAAAATATACAGTCAGGTTCTAACAATGTTAATGCAAAAGTAACTTCTCACACCGCTCCAGCCTCGACTTCCACCTAATCCCTTGCCACCTGGTTATAATGAAAATCAGTATTGCGCATATCACCAGGCTCTTGGCCATCTAACGAATCGTTGCTTCACTTTGAAACACGCGGTCCAAGATTTAATCGAAAGTTAGAAGATTGCGATCACCCCGTAGGCTAACAATATGGCTCAAGCCAACATTCTCCAAAATTCTCTGCCATCACATCTAGGACCCAACACATCCAGCACCTCTACCGTCAACCACATTGAGGTTGAGTGACCTACGTACTCCTCTCCACATCATTCCATACAAGCAATCATACTAGATACAGCAAATCGGACATAGGGATACCGACAGACGTCATTGCCTGGGCCACAAGTATTCCTTGAAGCAGCACCAACAATACAGCCTCTCATATTCCTTGAAGTAGCACCAACAATGCAGCCTCTCATCCTTAAGGCGACACCAACAGCACAACCTCTCATCTTACTCGAAGTAACATCTAACAGGTCACACTCTCAACACCTCGCTCTCCAAGGGGCGCATTCAACTCCATCCTCGGCAAATTTAAAAAGGTCAAATTCTGAACCCCTCATTCTTCCAATAGGCCTCCCTGATCTAGCCTCGTTAACCTTGCAAGGGGCATCACTGGTCCAAACACCAAGTTCCCTAATGCCTCACCAATTGGCACATGCCCGAAGGATCTCTCCCACACTTCAGGGGGAGGAAGAAAACTCCATTGCCAAACCTTACCCATATTTGGCCACACTCCAAGGGAAATCATCAAATCCACTACAAATAATTTCAGCTGCAACACCTCAACCTCAAGAACCAATGATATACCTGGAAGGAAGGATGGTTCCCTCCTACAACCCAAAGACAGTCCTATGACATTACCCAGAATGCGCTGAAGTGGGCAACAACGGGAGGTATTTCAGGAGAGATAACCAGAATCCAAAAGAAACCCAGGAAACTTTGTCAGGAGTCACCCATATAGCCGACGCTGCTTATGACATAGCGGCCCAACTCAAATCCATCCCCGCACAAATTTTCATTTGGGAACTCTTATGTACATCAAGATCGCATCAAGAAATCTTTGCGAAAACATTGAATGATGCACATATCTCCCTTGACGTACCTCCTGAAATGGTGGCGAGTATGATTGGACAACTCCTCGCATCGCGAGCAATCACTTTCTCTGATGATAAGTTGCCCTCAAAAGGACACAAACATGGGCTCTCATTAAACATAGCAATCCATTACAAAAATTTCAAGGTCTCACTCGTGCTTATAGATAACGGATCAAGCTTGAATGTCTGCCCTTTGAGGACGGCCGAACGTTTGGGGATAAAACTATCTTCTTTCAGGCCCAGTACTGTGAGCGTCCGAGCCTTCCACAACTCTCGGAGGCAAGTAGAGGCTGAAATCGACATTGAAATACAAATTAGACCAGACATGACACTTGTCACGTTCCAAGTCATTGACATTCCTACCTCATTTAACCTTCTGTTAGGACGGCCATGGCTCCATGTTGTTGGGGCCATCGCATCCACTCTCCACCAGTGGGTTAAATTCCCTTCGGGAAATCGGATCACTCAGTGTTGGCCGAACCAGAAACCATCCTACCGGTGATGGTCAATATCCCAGAAACCGACATTCCAGTGATAACCTCCAGCATGCAAAGGGTGATATATCATATCACAGCTTCGAGTTCGAAGTCGTGAACTCAATTGCCAACCCTCGCCCACTTGCCATTGAATATGTCATCCGCCTTGCTAAACAATTAATCCTGAACTACCGTACCGAATTTCATGAGAAAGGTATGACAATAAAGCCAGCATGTGGCAACGTGCAAAGACAAGGACTATGATATCAACCTACACCGAAAGATTAGGCCGCAATGTCAAAGAAGAGGCAACCATTCAAATACACACCTATCGAGTTTGTCAAGGCCGAAATGGTCTGTGGTGACACGATGACTTCTCTTGAGGATCACCTCTAGCAGCTCAAACTCACAGAACACTCCCACCAGGAATCCATTTAGCAGCCCATACGATGGGACAAGATCCTCAAAACATCAAAAGCACATCCAATGTTAAGGGCAGAACCCCCAGACTCATCACATGAGGCTAGGGACATGGAAGCAGAGCCACCCACGGTGGACCAAGGACTAGGAGGGCCTGTTACAAAGGACACAAGCAAGAACAAGGAGGCACCTATCCCCACCCACAGTCAAGGGGACACACCCCCACCATCAACTCAACAGCACAAGGGGCAGAAGTAGCTCATCCGTTGGATTAATAAAGGGAAGTGGCCTTCCCTTGACTGGACAGATAACAGGATCCCACCGCAAGGTGAGTCCGAGGAGCCTGAAGAGCTCCAACTTCTGAGTGAAGAGATCGAATCAGATTCCGACTTTAAGCCCAGCCCAATAGACATCATGGTCATAAGGACAGATGACCCCCAGGAACAAATAGGACAGAACGACAAGATCGAAAGAGGAAAAGAACTAGGATGGTCAGCCATCCCTCTGACGGTCGAATCAATCGGTAAGCCATCCATGGATGCCGGTCCAAAAAAAACGCGAATGTAAATAGCAGCTGGTATCCCGAACTAGGACAGGATCAATCATGGTTTGCAACACCGTCTTGTTCGGGACCTCTTGGCAACACAAAAAATCAGAAAACAACCTTCAAAACACAAAAACATCACATATTCCAAAAAACACAAAAATATCAAATATCCCTCAAAATCACAAAACACCAGAAAATCTTCAAAATATAAAAACAACTAAAAAACTTTCAAAAATCACCATGCCAAACACTTCACACGCAGAGCACGAGTTTGAGGTCGACTCCTATGATTTAGATCTAGAGTTGGACTTTGAGCTCATGGGTTTGGATGAGGCCCAAGATGAGAGAAATGATAATACAACTCTCAAACTCGAGGATTCCCTCAAAAAGTTCGAAACAAAGGCCAACGTTGTGGCAGACGACTTCGAGGTTGTGAACTTGAGATCGCCGAAACTCCCCAGAGAAGTGCGCATCGGTAGATCACTGTCTCAGGAATACAAGCAGAGGATGATGGAATTCCTGAGCCCAAGGTTGTCCAACTTTGCTTTCTCTTACAAGGACATGTCAGGGCTCGATGAAGATTTGGAAGTGCACCACTTGCCTACAAAGCTAGACGTGAAGCCTGTTAAGCAGAAGTTGCGGAGAATGAAGCTAGAATGGGCCATGAAGGTCCGTGATGAAGTCATCAAGCAATACAATGCGGGATTCTTAGTAGTCTCTAACTATCCGGAATGGCTCGCAAACATTGTACCAGTTCCAAAGAAGGATGGCAAAGTCAGAATGTGCATCGACTTTAGGGACCACAACAAAGCAAGTCCCAAAGACGATTTTCCTCTACCTTATATCGACAGATAATACTGCGGGACACAAGATCTTCTCCTTCATAGACGGCTTCTCCGACTATAATCAGATCAAGATGACCATTAAGGATCGAGAGAAGACTTCTTTCATCACACCATGGGGAACTTTTTGTTACGGGGTTATGCCCTTCAGGTTGAAGAATGTGGGAGCCACATATCAGTGAGCCATGACTGCCTTATTCTACGACATGATAAACAAAAAAATGAAAGTCTATGTGGATGAAATGATCGTCAAATCTCACACAATCGAAGGACATTTCGAAGACCTCAAAAAGCACTTCGACAGGCTGGAAAAGTTCAAGCTCTGCCTCAACCCGCAAAAGTGTGTCTTTGATGCAACTGAGGACAAACTGTTAGGCTTCATCATCAGCGAAGATGGCATCCGAGTGGACGAGACCAAGACTAAGGCAATCATCAAAATGCCACCGCCCAAGACTGAAAAGGAGATTCGGGGCTTCCTTAGACGGATTCAGTATATTAGCCGATTTATCGCACAGCTCACGCCCATCTGTAAGCCCATATTCAAACTTCTCAGGATGAACTCGCCAAAGGAATGGAATGATGACTGTCAAGTAGCCTTTGACAAGATTAAAAAGTACCTGCTAAATCCTCCAGTGCTTATACCACCTACCCCATGAAGGCCACTACTGCTATATATCTCTGTCATAGTGGAAGCAATCAGATGCGTCCTTGGCCAACACGAAGACACAGGAAGAAAGGAACAAGTGATCTACTATCTAAGCCGACGGTTCACAAGCTACGAAACCAAGTACTCTAGCCTAGAAAAAACATGTCTCACCCTGGTATGGGCAACGCAACGATTACGACAGCACATGATCGCTCACCCAATCCTCCTACTCGCTCGCATGGACCCGTTAAAATACTTGTTCGAGAAACCAGCACTAATGGGTAGGATCGCAAAATAGCAACTACTGCTTTCTGAGTTCGACATCACCTATGTCACTCAGAAAGTAATTAAGGGACAAGCACTGGCTGACCACTTAGCAACACACTCTTTGCATGATTACCAACCGTTGAAGACTTTCTTCCTTGACGAAGACATCCTAGTGATTGAGGAAGAAGAAGAAAGAAAGACAGGAGAGTGGACACTCTTTTTCGACGAAGCCGCAAACTCAAAAGGGAGTGGAGTAGGCGTCATACTCTACTCTCCCAATGACGTCCCAATTCCCATATCTAGGCGATTGACATTCCAATTGTAACATCCCAAATTTTCACTGTTTTGGATTTCTAAAAATCCTTGATTTTTAATTAACTTGTACTATCACGTACTGACCATTAGCACTCAACGTTAGCTTATACACGAGTTAATTAATCCAAGATTAGCCCAATTTAATAGACCAGACAGGCCGTGATAAGGCCTAGTGCGGGCCGCTAAGCCAGATGGCTATTTACACTTAAAGACGGCCCATGTGGGCCACCCAGTGACCGTGAAGGGTCAGAAAAATCTAAAAAATTAGGAAAGTGAAGATCTCACTGGGCTTGTGGTCCATCATGGACTACGGATCCAAAGTGGACACCCAGAAGCGGGATCCGGCACTAGCCGAATGCACCCCACCAATGCCGATTGGAATCGGCACTTACAAATAAAATTGGGATACCGGCGTTCTAGCCGTCGGATTTCTTCCAAATTTACGGTGGAGGTTTAATATATTTTTCTACGCCCGTCCACCAACTGGGCCCGATCGTGGCACGATGACCGTTGATCGCGAATCGGACCCGTACGACCAAACCCGCATCCGTTTGTTCCCAAATTTTGTAAGACCCCTCATCGGGCCATGGACCACTTATCCTATAAATTTCATGGCCGAGGGCCATCGAAATGCTCAAATCACCAAAATGGCCCCCACGGGACCACTTAAAGGTCGAAACGCTTTCTCAGATCATATATCCGTTCATCCGTTCGTCCTCAATTTTTGCATGGGCCCTAGTCAGGCCATAAGGCACCTACACACCAAATTTGGTGGCCAGAGGGGTGATAGGGCCCTAGATCCTAGAAAGACCCTCCCATAAGTCTAGTATAGTAAAAACCTAGCCCTTGGGGCCATTTACACTAAATCTGGAATTATAAAAAGGGCCACTTTTGGGCACCCCTCTCCCCATACGAATTTTGCCCTAGAAGAGAGAAAAGGGGGAAGAGAAAGAGGAGAATGGAGAAGAAAGAGAGAGGGATGAAGGCATGGTGGACTCTCAATCAAGGTGGGGCCCAAGAGGATCAAACTCACAACCTCCTACACCTTCTCCAAGGGGGAAACCCATCCGAAAATCATCATCTTCATCTCGTGGGTCGTTTAGGTAAGATCCAACCCTCTTTTCCTTTGAAAACCCTTGTAATGAATGGGATTTGCATGAGAATCTAACATGTGATGGTTGCTCTAGGATTTCGGCCGTTCTACACCAAGATCCACATCTTCTAGGTCATTCCCAAGTCTTCAACAAATCCGAAGGTGCGGACTATTGTTCTTAGGTGGCCTAGCACCAATTATAATACTAGCTTAATGATTTTGGATGCTTGATTGGTACATTTGAAAGTCTAGAGAATCCTATGAATTATAGGTTCTTGAATTTGTATGGATGCACATGATGTTCTTCATAATGTTATTGTTGTTCACATGATTTTCATGAATGGATGATAATATGCTTATGCCGTGTCATTCTTTCACATGTTATTAATCCATGTTGTGTATGCTTCTATTACCCTTATGTATATGATGGCTTGAGATGGAGGAAGTGCGTAACTTCCTCACCCACACCCACACACCTCACATGCACTATATTACTTGATTGCTTGCTAGGAACATCTAATTCGTATGATTGAGATGAGTGGAGTATGATGATGACATACTAGTGATAGTCTGTATAGTTGGCTTGTTAAGGTTGGCCCTCACTACATTGGGTTGGTCAGGAAACATGAGGAGAGCGAAGGCGACTCCAAGGGTAGGACCGCCTCGAGGCTAAACCCGTGAGTTTGGGCGGGTGTGTTCGGGTGGCTGTAGTTTGACTACATGGGTCTCTCGTGCCCGAGGTCGCTCGTCTCACGCTCGCCTGGCTCGTGCGGTCTAGCCTACAATCTGATCAACCCTGTTTGTTAACCCTGTGTGCCCACATATGAATGGAATCTGAACCACCCTGCAACCATTGTAGCCCATTGAAAATCCACTTGAAACTGGTCCACAGCCTCGTGAGCCGGGCATGGTGGAATGGGACACTATGTCCGAGCTGTCGGCCTACGCTGGGGTACCGCGCCTCCCCGTAGTGACCGCGAGCGATCCCTTCCTTTCGGCACTCCTCATGTGCTTGGTGTCGGGGATGAGGAACCCGACGGGATCACGGACCGCGAGGTCTCGGCCTCACGCATTGATGGGGTCTTGGCCTCGCAACCAGTTTAGGGCATTGATACGTAGGGTGAATCAGAATCCCCAACCTGCTGGATGAATGAACTTAACTAATAACTCGGCTAATACGATCGCATTGCACGCATTAGTTAGGGTGGCGACTCGGAAGTCGAGGTCGCTCTGAGGGAGTGTTGTCATATGCGATCGTTAGATGGAGTCGCTTGAGGGAGTGTTGTGGCGAGGGCATGCATCATATCATCCCGCATGCATACATTTTAAATAAGAGTTATTAGGTGTTGATGATTGTCTGCTTTTCATTAAGTTCATATTACAATTGATGCATGTTGTAACTTGAGACCAATAGTTCACACTGAGTTGATTACTCACTCCCACTCTGGGACGGTGTTTTAAAACACCAACCAGACCCATTCATATATGCAGGTGACTCAGGGCATGAGGAGCCTGGCGAGGCGAGCTTGGACGAAGAGAACGAGTTCAGCTGATGGGCAGCTCACTATCGGCTAGATCAGGCTGGATTTGGATTTGCTGAGCCGTGGGCTCAGTCTTATTCTTTTTGGACCTAGCCCTCTTTTGTTGTTCCGTTGGGCAACGCCTTAGGCGACCCTTTATTATTTTTGGACCTGTATATATGTGTGATTTCCTTCACTTCAGTAGACTGGTGCGATTGTGCTTCATGTTTCAGGTAATTCCAATTTACGCAGTTAAATTTGATTAATCATAAAAACCATAAATGCATGATAAGTGACACTCGGGAACTCGGGAGTCGAGTCTATGCACGACCCCCGATTTTCTGGGGCGTTACACCAATGCACTAACAACGTAGCTGAATATAAAGCATGTATTGCTGGTCTAAGAGAAGCCATAATCCTCAACGTGAAGAAGTTACAAGTCTTCGGAGACTCGCAACTCATCATTAATCACAAATGGCGATTGGAAGACTAAAGATGAAAAGTTGATCCCTTATCACGTCTATCTGAAGAACCTAACCGAGAAATTCGAAGAAATCACATTCTCTTATATGCCCCGAGTCAAGAACCAGTTTACGGACGCTCTGGCTACCCTCGCTTCAATGCTAGAGATTACAAAAGGAGTTGCTGAATGGGAACTCACTGTCGAACTCCAGGAAGAACCCGCATTCTGCCTACAGATCGATGAGGTTGAAACCCCCTCGAATGATCAGCTGTGGTACATAGACATCAAGGAATATCTTGAACATTAGAAGTACTCGGAAGGAGTAACATCAACTAATCATTGCACTATCCAGTGGCTGGCAGCCCAGTTCACGATCACCAGGGGCATCCTCTACAAACGATCATTCAACCAAGTCCTTCTCCTCTGTGTGGATAAGATAGAAGCAGTGCAGATCATGTCAGAAATCCATGAAGGACTATGCGGCCCACACATGAACAGACATATGATGGCGAAGAAGTCCTATGACTCGGCTACTATTGGCTTATGATGGAGGCAGATTGCTACAAACACGTCAGGAAGTGTTTTAAGTGTCAGGTACATACAAACCAGATCCATGCGCCCGCTTCCAAACTCTACAACCTGACAACACCTGGGCGCTTCTCTATATGGGGACTTGACATCATCGGTAAAGTCAACCCTAAAGCTTCAAACGGACATGAGTACATTCCGGTGGCAGTAAATTACTCCACCAAGTGAATAGAGGCAACATCCTGTACCACTATTGCAGCATCTCACGTGGTCAAGTTTTTAAAGAACTATATCATCAGCCGATATGGAATTCCTCAAGCCATCATTACAAACAATGGAACTCCATTCGTCAATAAAAAGATGGGCGACTTCCTTGACAAGTTCAAAATCCAACGTCATCGGTCAAGTCCCTACCGTCCTCAAATGAACGGTGGGGTCGAAGCTGTAAACAAGACTATCATTCGCATACTGGAAAAGAAGGTCAGAACATATCGTGATTGGTCAAAAATGTTTCCCTACACACTCTGCGCCTATCGAACGTCTGTACGGTCAGCGACAGGCGCAACTCCATACGAGCTCATATACGGAATGAAAGCAGTGCTGCCAGTCGAAATCGAAATCTCATCACTCCAGATACTCTGGAAAATAAAGTCGAAGAAGGCGAGTGGCAACAAGCAAGGTACGATCAACTGCATCTGGCAGATAAAAAGCGTATGTGTGCGCTAATCTACTCTCAGTGTTATCAAAGAAGGATTGCATAAGCCTACAACAAGAGGATCCAAAATAGAAGCTTCAAAGTCGGTGACATGGTCATGAAGCGTATCTAATCGCCATACTTGCTAGATCCCAGAAGAAAGTTCAAACTCTCATGGGATGGACCGCTGATCATTCGGGAGGTACTCTCAGGAGGCGCTCTTCAGCTCACCAGTCTGAGAGGAGAAGACCTTCCCGAGCCTATCAACGCTAACAACGTGAAAATCTATCACGGGTAACCGTACCTAACCTTGTCAATGATCACAATCGTAAAGTTGTACCCATCACTTTCTCTAGCTAAAACAAAATTCGCCATCCTTCCCATCAGAAATACCCGTCATTTCTCCCAAAAAAAAAAAAAAAGAAGAAGAGCACAAAGACCAAAAAAAAAAAGAGAAAAAGAAGAAACAAAAGAAAAAGAAAGACAAGAAAAGCCTCAAAGAGAAGACAAAAAAGAAGAAGGGAATAAGACCGTCCCCAAAAATCCGACCAAAAATAGCTTATGATTGTGATCAAAGACGAGGACAGGAAGGTAACCAGGTGGTCGGCTATGAAGGAAGTCTCTCCATCTCTTTCAACACTAAAAAAAAAAAAAAATAGAAAATAAAAGAAGAGAAAAACATGCCTAAGCACAAAGGGTGAGTTGAAAACAAGAAAGGGCAGGTCGAGTAAAAAATAGCGAGCATGCATGTAATGGACTTGGTGAAATTTTGAAAAAGGTGCCAAGGGTAAAAATAGCACAGCTGCCAAGGGGTAGGCAAGAGCAAAGACCCGGGACGTAGCGAAAATTCGAAAGGACGCTATAGACAAAATTGACGGGAAAGCCAGTTGTAACACCCTGGGTTTTTAAGTCCCTTGTAGGAACTCGGCCTCCAAATTCTCCGGTGTTGTTTATATCTTATTTATGGTGATTTGTACATAAATCAGTTTAAATGAGTAATAAAGGAATCGGCTGGAACATAAACCACAACCACAACCACAACTAATCTACTGAAATAAATGGGACTAAGAATTACAAGTCTATAGGAACATCTAACGAGTCGCACAAGGCGTCGCCCGACAAAATTTATATAAGAAATGCCCTAAAGGAAATGGTGCGTTAGATCCCTACTCAACAACCCATAATCAACCTGCACAGTCTAAGGTGATCCGCCCATAAGCTGAAAGTAGGAAAGCTCCTCTTCCCTATCCGTGTTCACACCGCTCGGCTCGTCGAGCTCCCCCTCATCTACATCTAGTAAAAGGGTTCGGTTGGTGTTCTAAAACACCGTCCTAGATTGGGAGTGAGTACCTAACTCAGTGGTTACAACAAGCATCAATTATATAATGAATTTAATGAAAGGCATACATTCACAAATCCCTAACTAGTCTTATTAATGCATATGCATATATTATGATATGATGTATGCCCTCACAACAACACTCCCTCAAGCGACTATGTCTAACGATCGTGCATGACCAACACTCCCTCATTGCGACCTCAACTGCTGAGTCGCCAACCTAACTAGTGTGATGCGATCATGATCGTGTTAGCCGAGTTTTTAATTAATTTCGTTCATCTAGCAGATTGGGGAAACTGGTACACCCCACTTATCATTGCCCTCAACTGGTTGCGAGGCTAAGGTCCCTCAATATACGAGGCCAGGACCCCGCGATCCTTAATCCCATCCCTGATTTCCAGCACATGGGAAGTGCTGAGAAGAGGGTTCGTTCGCAGTCACTATGGGGAGCCTCGTCACCTCGGCGTAGGCCGACAGCTCAGACACAGTGCCCCATTCCACCATGTCCGGCTCTCAAGTCAGTGGATCGGTTTCAAATGGTTATCAATAGGCTTCAGTGATTAAAGGGTGTTCCAGATTATATACAGGTGTGAGAAGACATAGCTAATAAACATGGTTGGTCAGTAAGCGAACTAGACCGTGCGAGTTCAGGCGAGTAAGTGACGGATGACATCGAGTACTTTACCCATGTATTCTAACTACTGTCGCCCATTCGCATTCACCCAAACCAGCTGGTTTAGTCGTAGGATGGTCCTACCAATGGGACCACCTTCTCCCACTTCAGTTCCCTGACCAACCCAGGGGTTTATGACATTCAATAACACTTCAACGAATCAGAATTCATCATCTAACACAAGTGATGTCATGCACTCATACATTAAACATATAAATTTAGATTTTTGTACAATTGCAACTACTAACAATAATATGAAATAAATGTGTATGTGTATTGTGTGGGGTTAATGAAGAGAACAAGAACTACACATCATTCAAAGGACAAACATACAACAAGGATTTATACAATCATGCATGCCACAAGAAAGGTTATACTAGGATTGCATACGAGACGAACATACCATACTAAATCAAGCCTAATCATGTTAAAGAGCAAATAAACAACACTCAATCATATTATGAAATTTAGTAAAATCATATATGGGATGAACATGTTACATTAAAATCAACCTAATCATGTTAAAGAATAAATAAACAACACTTATTCATTTCATAGAATTTAGAGGGACCTATCATGTAGGGTCTTGGCTAGGCTCTCTCTAGATTACTTAAGCACCTGATACTAACATTCATAATCATTAAGCTCATAGTAAAATTGGTGTTAGGCTACCTAAGGATAATAGTCTGCACCTTGTGATGAACCGCTCGATTCACGGCGCTTGTATGGTTATGGTGTTAGGAAATCATCGTTGAAATGCCTAAATAAGCATACAAGCTTGTAAGAATTAGAAAATATTAAACACAAGACCTACAAACATAAGTCAATACTTACTTTCAATCGTCGTCGAATCGACACCGATGAAGGATAATGTTGTTATAGAGGAGATGAGAGGGTGGAGGTGCACAAACCTTCATGTTTTCAAGCTCTCCCTCTCTCTTTCTCTTCTCTTTTTCTCCTCTCTCTTCTTTCTCTTCTCCCTTTCTCCCTTTCTTTCTTCTAAGGTAAATTCGTATGAGGAGAGGGGTGCCCAAATGAAACCCTTATATAGTGCCAAATTTGGTGTAAATGGCCCCAAGGGCTAGGTATTTACTATACTAGCCATATAGGAGGGTCTTTCTAACCTCTAGGGCCCACTATGGAGCATACATATTGATATACACCGTACGATAGTTAGCCCTAACGATGATCTATGTATGGATATGATCGGCCCACCATTCGGATAAGCCGATCGAAAAATATGATTAGAAGTCTGTTCAACGGTCACCAATAGTCGATCGGGGCCACGGCTATATGGATATGAGCAGGAAAATATCCTTACTCCATGTGTGAAGTTTGGTCGTAAACCGACGGTTCAAAATCCTCGACTTTGCATAAGAGTGGACAACCCAATTCACTTAAGTTTCAGCTTCTTCCTTTAGGGCGTGTTTGATTTCCAGTGGCCGGATAAATACCCGTGAAAATATATAATAATTATTTCTTCCCTATTTACCTCCCATTTTCCGATGTTTGATGTGACAAGATGCAGTTTTGACACAAAAACTAATAATGTCACATTATATTTGTGGGTCCCACCTTGATGCATATAGCTTATCCACACCGTTAATTTTATTATGCCTCTTGATTTTTTGGCATGAACAAAAAAATAAGATCTATCAAAAGCTCAAGTGGACCACGCCACAAGAAAAAGAAAATCAAACACTTACCGTTAAAAACATCTCAAGTCCATTGTTTCTTTTGGTGTGGGCCATTAGAGTATTCAATCTACCTCATTTTTCGACTCATGGCTTAGAATATTGTGTTAAAAGATATGGATGGAATGGATTTATCATATACATCACATTGGGGTCCACAAATTTAAAATAATTCTTTTAAACCGGTTTTCAAGGTGAAAACTAGTGTGAATTTTCAAAGGAAATTCGAACTGGTGAAATGGTAATAATTACAAGTTTCACAGGTATTTATAACACTTCTGAAAATCAAACACGCCCTTAGGGTATTTGCACTTCTCATGCACTCGTCTTTTGGCTCAAGTTGAGCGGTTCTGGACAGTACCCAGCTCCGACTCCCGCGATGGATGTCGAGCCCAATAAGACGGACATTATTCTATAGTTTTGGAACTAGTGGCCCACTAACGAGCGGTCTAGATCTTATTCAGAAAATCGAGGCATTTCTATAATGAATTGGGCATTGAGATTTCTCGTGGGTAATGATTAGGGTTTGGATTAACTATGTTCATAGCATGGCCTATTTATAACTAGTGAAAGTGGAGATTTGGTCATGATTACTCTAAACCGTCGGTTTTAGGCTAAAAGAGTAACAGGGTTGATTTGGTTTATTAGTTAAGATCCGGGCCTTATATAACTCAGCTTCGAGTAGATCTTTTAATTTAGTTATGATTGTCTTGATTAGTTAGCGATGGGTCGGTTAGATTTGGGCCCTATATGAGTAAATCATGGGGCTAAACTTGATGTTCAACTGGGCAGATTCGTTGGCTTCCTAACAGTTGATTAATCGGACTTATGCGGTTCTTTACTAGTACCACCCGTGTTACTTATGCGGTTCTTTACTAGTACCACCCGTGTATAAACTAACATTAAGTACTAATGGTCAGTAAGTGATAATATAAGTTAATTACAAAAAAAAAAAATTAAGGATTTTTAGAAATTCAAAACAGTGAAAATCCAGGATGTTACAATCTACCCCCCTTAAAAACAATTTTGTCCCCGAAATTGCCTAAGGGTAATAAGTAAAGATTTTATTATTTCATTTGCCTAAGTTTTATTGATTTTAAGTTCATATGTATGGTAGGGTGTATACTATCTATGCTAGTCTGACACATTTTAGTCTACCCCCCTTAAAAACAATTTCACCATAACGGTTTACTACAATTTATTTATTTATTTTTATTTTTATTTTAAAGATTTGGATTCATGACGATGATTTCCCTTTATCTAGAGTAAAAATATTTATTTTCAATGTTCGACCAACACGGAGAGACGATTGTAGTGGGCTTGAACTCGATACGTCGATCATCTACTTGACCAGGGTAGAAGGCTCATTGTATCCTTTCTTTGTCCTGGTGGATCCTTGTCTTCTGCTCGGTCAAAGCAGTGAGTCTGATGGTAGTCACTTAGGATTGAGAATTGGGTCAAGCTACAAATACTTCGCAAGTGTATGGTCCCGTGATTCCGTAGTCCGATCAACTTAAATGTTTAGGGAAATCACACATCATTAAAAAGTTGTCGTTCAGGTCTTGTACAAAGAGAGAGTTCTCGTCTTGATTAATGTCCAAATTAGTGATTAATAATCTTTCACTAAGCCTATGGTCAAATAATTATCGTAAAAAGGTTTCCAATGGACTAAGATTGTATCTTTATGTTATCATCTCGATCCTATGGCTAGTAGGTTATGAGTAAACTGTGTTTAGGTTTCATTAATTTTGAGAGAGAATAAAGAACCGAAAGTTCTAGGATATTTCAGAGGTTTGAAGGGATGGTGAGCCTAGAAAGGCCATGGGAATGGAAAAAGGAAGAACATCATCTCCTCCAAGTGGTATGAATATTGATTCCATAAGAAAATAAGAAAACTTACAATATTTTATTGAAGTCTGCCTCGAATATGAACTTAGAAAGTATTAAACAATCAAACCCAACCCTATTCAAGAGTCGTAGTTCAACCGTACTGGAAACTACTTGAAGTAGAAAAATATACGAAAATAATATAATTTAATCATACAAACGATTTCTGTCATGCTTAGAAGTAATTTCTAAAAATAAAAAAATAATAAAACTCCAATATGAAAAAAAAAAAAAAAAAAAAACACTTACTTCATTGGCAACTTGAGGTTGCAAAAATTTTTGGTTTCAACCTATCTATTGTCCATAACATCTTTGTCACATTTAGTTACTAAATTATTTTCATAATTTATTTTTTTTGTAATCCATATTTAAGTTAACATTTATCTCACAAAGTTTCATTTCATTTTAAGCCTTAGTAAAATTATAAAAATTTCTGGAAGTAACGGTTGTCGAAAACCAATGAATTTTATATGATTTCAAAAGGTCGCTATTTCTCGTAACGTTTCTTATATATATTTAGCAATATAATTATTTTAATAAAAAATTATAATAGTTTATCATTAAGTTTAAACTCACTCCAAAAAAATTTATTTCATTTGGAGTTGTAGAAAAAAATATTAAAATTCTAGAAGTGACATTTGTCTGAAACTAACGATTTTTTTTTTTTTTATGATTACAAAATGTCTCTATTTCTTATAAGGTTTCTTATACTTTTAGTAACTGAATTATTTTTAAAAATTTTATAATATTTTATAATTAAGTTTAAAGTCATCCTAAAAAATTTCATATCATTTGGAGTTTTAAATAAATTATTAAAATTCTAGGAGCAACAGTTGTCCGAAATTAATAATTTTTGGGTAGTTGGAAAAATATCTTAATTTTAACTATATTATAATTTTTATTTTCTTTTTATATAAAACTAGACTCATCAAGCTTTAATCTTACTTTTGAATCACCTAAATCGGAGTTGTAACGAAGGATATATGAATTTTTTAAGTCGACCCAAAATTACAGGAAATTTCAGCGGGGCAACGCCGAAACTGGATTCCTCGTCTTGCCGGCTCGTTGAACAGTTGGGCAGGGTCCCATGGATGGGTGGGGGCGTGTGGATGGGCGGGATCCCGCCAGCTCAGTGTTTCCCGGGCAGGAGCACCTTGCAATAGGCATATCTCATAAACCGGAATGAGTTATTCGACGTGCCATTTATGAATTTGGGGTAGGAGAAGCTACTATATCCAAATAACCTAATTATTTCTCTATTAGGGTAATGGTCAAAAATCCATTTTATTTATATTTTTACTATTTATAATAAATTTTCATTTGATTATAGCTTTTCATCCTTCGAGCTTTGTAGTTGTGTCTAATTTGAAAGTACTTAGAGAAATTAGAAGGATAAAGTGGTGGAAAGTAAGATTTTTTTTTCAAAGAAATGGATTAGAAAGAGGAGTTGAGACTTAGGGGTTAAGTTTTGAGAGCTTGAGAAGAAAATGGGGTGATGATTGAGGGTGAAAGGGGTAAGAATGGCTAGAAATGACCATAAGAAGAAGCCCATAGGGCCTTTAAGGAGCTTAGAGAGGCAAAGAGGGGGTCCCCACGTGTGGGAGGGCCACACCTATTCATCGGGCCAGGATACACTAGATGTTGGGATCGCATAAGCTACTTCAGCAGCTTGAACCTATCACATTTAGGTCGGGTCGACTCAAGTCATCCAACCTTCTAATTAGAAGTGATTTGGATCACTTTTCACAATCTAAGTCTTTCTATTTGTAAACCCTAACGTTTTAGTCTTCGGACTTGCCAAATGGCATGATCCTAGGATCCTATGGATGTTTCTAAGTTCGATCGCTCCCTCTTACGTCAGTGAATGCGTTATGGCAAGTTCATAATTCATAGCCCAATTTAATCCAAACCATTACTTTGATACCATCTGTAACACCCTGGGTTTTCAAGGGCCATGTAGGAACTCGGCCTCCAAATTCCCGGGTGTTGCTTATATCTTATTTATGGTGATTTGTCATAAATCAGTTTAAATGAGCAATAAATGAATCGGCTGGAACATAAAACACAACAATAACTAATATACTGAAATAAATGTGACTAAGAATTACAAGTTTATAGGAACATTTAATGGGTCGCACAAGGCGTCACCCGACAAAATTTATATAAGAAATGCCCCAAAGGAAATGGCGCGTTAGATCCTTGCTCAACAACCCATAATTAACCCGCACAGTCTACGGTGATCCGCCTATAAGTTGGAAGTAGGAAAACTCCTCTTCCCTATCCGTGCTCACACCGCTCGGCTTGTCGAGCTCCACCTCACCTACATCTAGTAAAAGGGTCTGATTGGTGTTTTAAAGCACCGTCCTAGAGTGGGAGTAAGTACCTAACTCAGTGGTTACTATTAGCTTTAAGTTACAACAAGCCTCAATTATATAATGAATTTAATGAAAGGCATACATTCACAGATCCCTAACTAGTCTTGTGTAACGACTCAGAAAATCCCGTACAAAGATCCGAGTACCATCTCAGGCAGAAATCACTCAGGACCAAATTCTTTAGAAATTAGACGAGGATTAACTAGTGTTAAACTAGATTACATACGAAATCCACACTAATCATTTTAAATATGATCTGTAAGATCTAAAACTTGTGGAATCGTTGACGCTACATTACCCTAAAATCTAGGATCAATCTCATTACCCAGCTGCTCTCGGGAGCATCACGAAACTCCATATTAGATTTAGACCGCACATCGAAAGTCTGAATAATACGAGGCTATAGAATTAGGACCGCCTTGCTGGGCTTGACAACCATCTCGGAAGTCAAAACCAGATAGTGTCACTGGGCTATTCGCTTGAGCCCGGAGCGAGGAGTATAAGAAAACATGGTTTTCGTTAGAAATTAAATCTAATTTAAGTAATCTGAGACTTGTCGCATGCGGGCCAAATATAAGCAATCAGACCATCGGAATCTAACCCAAATACACCCTCGGATCAGGAAACATTTTCCATACATGTCCGTGTACTTGTAACCTTAATCGAGTTTCAGTGACCGTTGAGCTGAAACTGGTCTGCCATGTGTGATCTGGGTACCCGACTGGAACGAAAACTTAACTCAACCTATATCCAAGGTCGGTGAGCTTAAGTCCGACCTTTGGCTCAAGGGAGGGGCTTCAGAAGTGTTCTGTTAAGATGGAACAACCTCACTTTGGCTATAACCTAGGTATATTATGACCCTGGGTCTAATTTAGTGAGTTTTAAGCCTATATAAGGACCTTAAACCCTCACTCTTTCATCCCATACGAATTTGAGAAAACCCTAGGTGAGAGAAGAGAGTAAAGAGAGAGAAAGTGTGAGAGAAGTGGGAGTATCTTCCTGATACTCTATCCCACTGCTATACGTGCTTGACCATCGCTTTCTAATCGTTATTCCAGCGATTCTATCGACGTAATTAGGTAAGAAAAACCTAACCTTAATCTGTTTTAAGGTTTCCAATGTTGCAAGTAGCGAAATAGCTAACTCAACTTGTGATTTAGGTCGTCATATCAACCTCGACGAAGACTTAGATATTCTATCGATTTCATTACACTTCTACGGCGTAAGGTACAGACTTTAAACGTATAGGTTAAGGTTTTTAAAGCTTTTAATGTTAGATAATGATAGATTCATGATCTGGGTATTATTGTACATGCAAAATGCGATGTTTGTTTTGTGATTCAGTTACGTATGCAAATTATGGCGTTTAGTGTATTCTGTATATTTGTAGAAAATACCGTATATGTACAAATTATGAAAGTGTGTTTGTCATGATAAATTACTGTATGTATATGCTATATATGTGTATAATACTTACTCGGCGAAAGGATTCGCCCAAATACATGTTTTGGCTAATACACGTTATGTATGTAAAATGAGTGTACTCTAAGTGTTTGTGAAAATTCTTGTAAGAGTAAGTACTTAGATGTTAGTGCTTTAGATAGGTGTTGAGATAGGATTCTCAACTATCTTAGAGATGTGTATGATTTCCTCCATGCAAGTTGTTTAAATTAATTACTTACTTATGAAATATATGTGTTTGTATCTCCTGCTTACCTTGTGCTTTATAATATGCTTGTTACCATGTTTGAATTATTTTGTTTATTCTGCTTTATTCTACATGCTTCTGGTTAAGGATTGAATGTGATTGGGACTATGTTATAGTCCAGGCGATCGGTAACAGACTTGAGTTCGTGGTTGAGATTCATTCATCACGTAGGACGTGTTTGACGAACCCAAGTCGTGTGTTGGTCGTCGGTAGTGGTTAGGTCACACGAAGTGCTTATGCACTTCATGTCAATCGATACAATGTACGCTCGTGCTAGTCGAGCTCGTCAAGTAACCCGATCTGCCGATGTATGTTCACCATGTATGGACACTTCTGTTTGAACCTAAGGTACCAAACTCACCAGTGAAATCCCGTTTAACCTTGGTACCTCGATCCACTAAGACTCATGAGCCGGACATGGTGGTATGGGACACTGTGGTCGAGCTGTCGGCCTACGCTGGGGTGATGAGCCTCCCCGTAGTGACCAGTGAGCAACCCAGACTCGTGAGCCGAATACGGTGGTATGGGACAATATATTCGAGCTGTCGGCCTACACTGATAAGGTGATGGGGTAGTGGTATAACGATTGCGTGTAACAGCCCTGACAGCCCTTTGTAGTGACCTCAAGCATACTTTAAATCTGCGGTGAGGCGACGAGTCTCCCCGTAGTAAACAGAGTATAAACTAGGCCTGTATTGATAAGGTGATGGGGGAGCGGTGCAACGAGTACGTGCAACAGCCCTGGCAGCCCTTTACAGTGACCTAGAACTGCATCATCGTATAAGATTATCTATGACTGACGATCCTATAATGGATCATTGTTTGGGAATGATATAAGGGAGGTACCTTAGTTTCCCTAATACTGCTGTATGAAAAGGACTAATAACAACTCGGTAATCACGCTCATAACATAGCACTGCATGTGCCTGGCGTTGATGCCTCGGACGTAAGATGGTGTCGCATGAGGGAGTATTGACAAGGGCATGCATCATGACTGCATTTCATACTTGCATTAATAAGAGTATTTAGGAGTGTTTGATTATACTGCTTTATCATTACTGCTTAACTGAATTGATAACATGTTAACCTATGCTTTATTGTTTAACTGAGTTAGCACTCACTCTCACATTACGGGATAGTGTTCTGGACACCCACCAGACTCTGTCTTAGATGCAGGTATCGACGAGACGCAGGAGGCTGAGCCTGATTACTATGATGATCAGGATGAGTTCTCCTATATGCAGTTCTCTGGAGGCTTCGCTTAGGCCATTCAGATGATGGGGCTACAGGGTTTACCATTATAGTTGTACCATTTTTGGGATTTTAATTTTGAAACTAATACATGTATATGGTGACTCAGTAAGGTGTTCATACTCTGGAGACCGATTGTGACCGTTTCTGGCTTTATATACATTTATATACATCTTTCTGTTTTCCGCTTGCGTCTTATAAATTGATTTGGAGTATGAATTACTGTTTTGGTATAATCTCACTCATGATTAATGTACTAACACAGACAACATTCAATCATAAGCATTTATGTTGCATAAGTGATGTTTTGGAACTCGGGTGTTGAGTTGCTACTCGACCCCCGATTTTCAGGGTGTTACATCTTGTTAATGCATATGCATATATTATGATATGATGTATGCCCTCACAACAATACTCCCTCGAGCGATTTCGCCTAACGATCACATATAACCAATACTCCCTCATTGCGACCTCAACTGCCGAGTCGCCAACCTAACTAATACGATGCGATCATGATCGTGTTAACCTAGTTTTTAATTAATTCCATTCATCCAGCAGATTAGGGAAACTGGTACACCCCACGTATCATTGCCCTCAACTGGTCACGAGGCCAAGACCGCTCAACGTGCAAGGCCAGGATCCCACAATCATTGATCCCATCGGGGTCCTCATCCCCGATTTTGAGCATATGGGGAGTGCTGAGAAGAGGGATCGTTCGCGGTCACTATGGGGAGCCTCGTCACCCCAGCGTAGGCTGACAGCTCGGACACGGTGTCCCATGCCACCATGCCCAGCTCTCGAGTCAGTGGATCGGTTTCAAATGGTTATCAATAGGCTTCAGTGATTAAAGGGTGTTCCAGGTTCCATACAGGCGTGAGCAGACATGGCTAACAAACATGGTTGGTCAGTAAGTGAACTAGACCATGCGAGTTCAGGCGAGTAAGTAACGAACGACATCGAGTACAAGCGACCCATATATTCCAACTACTATCGCCCATTCGCATCCGCCCAAACCCACTAGTTTAGTAGCAGGATGGTCCTACTAACGGGACCACCTTCTCCCACTTCAGTTCCCTAACCAACCTAAGGGTTTATGACATTCAATAACACTTCAACGAATTAGAATTCATCACCTAACACAAGTGATGTCATGCACTCATACATTAACCATATAAATTTAGATTTTTGTATAATTGCAACTACTAACAATAATATTAAATAAATGTGTGTATGTTGTGTGGGGTTAATGAAGAGGTCGAGAGCCACACATCATTCATAGGACAAACATACAACAAGAATTTATGCAATCATGCATGCTACAAGAAAGGTTATAACAGGATTGCATACGAGATAAATATACCATACCAAATCAAGCCTAATCATGTTGAAGAGAAAATAAACAACACTCAATCATGTCATGAAATTTAGTAAAATCATATATGAGATGAACATGTTACACCAAAATCAACCCAATCATGTTGAAGAATAAATAAACAACATTTGTTCATTTCATGAAATTTAGGGGGACCTATCATGTAAGGTCTTTGCTAGGCTCTCTCTATATTACTCAAGCACCTCATCCTAACATTCATAATCATTAAGCCCATAGTAAAATTGGTGCTAGGCCACCTAAGGATAATAGTCCGCACCTTGTGGCAAACTGCTTGATTCACGGCACCCGTAAGGTTATGGTGTTAGGAAATCATCATTGAAATGCCTAACTAAGCATAAAAGCTTGTAAGAATTGGAAAGAATTAAACACAAGACCTAAACCTACAAACATAACTCAATACTTACCTTCAATCATCATTGAATCGACATAAATGAAGGATAATGTTGCTATAGAGGAAATGAGAGGGTGAAGGTGCATAAACCCTCATGCTTCCAAGCTCTCCCTCTCTCTTTCTCCTCTTTCTCTTCTTTCTCTTCTCCCTTTCTCCCTTTCTTTCTTCTAGGGTAAATTCGTATGGGGAGAGGGGTGCCCAAATGAAACCCTTATATAGTGCCAGATTTGGTGTAAATGGCCCCAAGGGCTAAGTGTTTACTATACTAGCCCTATGAGAGGTCTTTCTAACTTCTAGGCCCACTATGGGGCGTACATATTGATATACATCATAGGATAGTTAGCCCTAACGATGATCTACGTATAGATATGATCGGCCCGCCATTTGGATACGCCGATCGACAAATATGATTAGAAGTTTATTCAATGGTCACCGATAGTCGATCTGGGTCACGACTATATAGATATGAGCAAGGAAATATCCTTACTCCACATGTGAAGTTTGGTCGTAAACCTATGGTCCGAAATCCTTAACTTTATATAAGAGTGGATGACCCAATTCACTTAAGTTTCGGCTTCTTCCTTTAGGGTATTTGCACTTCTCATGCACTCGTCCTTTGGCTCAAGTTGAGCAGTTCTAGACAGTACCCGTGTCCGACTCCCGTGATGGACGTTGAGCCCAGTAAGACGGACATTATTTTATAGTTTTGGAACTAATGGCCCACTAACGAGCGGTCTACAGCATGTTCGAAAAATCGGGGCATTTCTGGAATGCATTAGGTATTGAGATTTCTTGTGGGTAATGATTAGGGTTTGGATTAACTATGTTCATAATATGGCCTATTTATAACTAGTGAAAGTGAATATTTGGTCACGATTACTCTAAACCGTCGCTTTTATGCTAAAAGAGTAACAGGGTTAATTTGGTCTATTAGTCAAGATCCGGGCCTTATTTAACTTGGTTTCGAGTAGATCTTTTAATTTATTTATGATTGTCTTGATTAGTTAGCGATAGGTCAGTTAGATTTGGGCCCTATGTGAGTAAATCATGGGGCTGAACTTGATGTTCAAGTGATCGGGCGGATTCGTTGGATTCCTAACGGTTGATTAATCGGACTTGTGTACTGGTACCACCCATGTATAAACTAACATTAAGTATTAATGATTAGTAAGCGATAATATAAGTTAATTACAAAAAAAAAAAGATTTTTTGAAATCCAAAACAGTGAAAATCCAGGACGTTACGATTTACCCCCCCCCCCCCCTTCCTCCCTTAAAAATAATTTCGTCCCCGAAATTGCCTAAGGGTAATAAGTAAAGATTTTATTATTTCATTTGCCTAAGTTTTATACCACATTGTCATTCGAGAAGGCTATAAATAGCCCTCTCCTCTTCACATTTCACAACAACCATTCCTCATTTCCAGGTTTAAGTGAGAGGGAAAGGAAGAGAAAGGAAGAGAGTGAGGGTGAGGGAGAGCTTCCAAGCCTCCAAAATCAGATTTTTCTAACCATCTCTTAGCCTCCTCCTAGCCTTCTCAATCCCAAGTTTGGCCTAAATTAATCATGGTGAAACCCATGTCTTAGCCTACTCAAGTTCACACCAGAGATCCTTTTACCTTATGCAGGCATGCATCATGACATCTATTCCCTTCTCAACCTCTTTGCTCCTCTAGATCTCTAATGAACGTATACTCTGTGACTTATCGTACGTTGGATCTTATCACATCAGAAATTCCTAGTGATCTAGTCCACTGTCCTTTATCTTTTTGCATAAGCATCATTACATCCGCCTTCTAGACACGCCGTTGGACGTATGCTCTATGGCTTGCCGAAATCTCAGATCTTGCTACATCAGAAATCCACATGTGTACCTAATCCCATCTCGACCACAGCATCCATTGTCCCTTGAGATTATTTTACCACACTAAGTAGAGGCCGTACATTTGTATGAGTAGAGAGGGTGCCTAACACCTTACCTCTTTGTAACCGAGGTCCCTTACACGGAATCACTAATCACAGACCAGGAGTCAATCTAAGGTAGGAGAATCTTTGGATTTCTCCAACCTTACGTATTTCGCGATTCTAGCCGACCGTGGGATTTTAAGATTCATCGGCTAGTAGCGACTCCAACATCTACAAATCAGCCTTGTCACTCCCACCATCAAATCTAACCATACAAACCAACATTGACACCGATTTCCAGTGTTTACACTAACTAATCAAGACAATCATAACTAAATTAAAGATCTAACCGAAGTCGAGTCAGATAAGGCCCGGATCTTGACTAATGAACCAAATCAACTCTGTCACTCTTTTAGCCTAAAACCGATGGTTTAGAGTAATCATGACCTAATCTCTACTTTCACTAGTTATAAATAGGTCACCCTATGAACATAATTAATCCAAACCCTAATCATTACCTACGAGAAATCTCAATATCTAATTCATTTCAAAAATGCCTCGATTTTTCGAACAAGCTCTATACTGCTCGTTAGTGGGCCACTAGTTCCAAAACTATATAATAATGTCTATCTTACTGGACTCGACGTCCATCACAGGAGTCGGACCTGGGTAGTGTCTAGAACCGCTCAACTTGAGCCGAAGGATGAGTGCATGAGAAGTGCAAATACCCTAAAGGAAGAAGTTAAAACTTAAGTGAATTGGGTCGTCCACTCTTATGTAAAGTTGAGAATTTTGGACCATCAGTTTATGACCAAACTTCACATGTAGATTAAGGATATTTTTTTTCCCATATCCATATAGTCGCGGCCCCGATCGACCATCGGTGACCGTTAAACAGACTTGTAATCATATCTATCGATCGGCACATCTAAATGGCGGGCCGATCATGTCCATACGTAGATCATCAATAGGGTTAACTATCCTATGGTGTATATCAATATGTACAACCCATAATGGGCCCTAGAGGTTAGAAAGACCCTCTTATAGGGCTAGTATAGTAAAAACCTAGCCCTTGGGGTCATTTACACCAAATCTGGCACTATATAAGGGCTTCATTTGGGCACCCCCTCCTCCCATACGAATTTCAACAAAAGAAAAAGGGAGAAAGGAAGAAGAGAGATAAGAGAAAGAGGAGAAAGAAAGAGGGAGAGCTTAGAAGCATGAGGGTTTGTACACCTTCACCCTCTCATCTCCTCTGTAGCAACATTGTCCTTCATTGGTGTCAATTCGACGATGATTGAAGGTAAGTATTGAATTATGTTTATAGGTTTAGGTCTTGTATTTAATTCCTTCTAATTCTTACAAGCTTGTATGCTTACTTAGGTTCTCGACAACCTTTCCCCAACCCCCAAACCTTACGAACTCCGTGAAATGGGGCGAAACGCCTTAAGGTGCAGACCATTATACCTAGGTGGCAAAGTACTAATTTTAGGATAAATTTAATAATTTTAAATGCTAGAATGATGTGCATGAGTGATTTGAAAAAAAAAAAAAAAAAAACCTAGCTAGAAACTTACATATTAGGTCCACCAACATCCATACAATGATAAATTGCTATTTGTTTGGTTTTCAACATGTTTGAGCATGAAATTAGTGTTGTATGATCATCTCATATTTAATTCTTGCATGATTTTCCATATAACATATATGATTGTATTATTTCTTGTTGTATTCTTATACTATGAGTGGTGTGTTGTCCTTGGTCTCTTCGGTTATCCAGCACCACACACACATACGTCTAACTCATATTATTAAGAGTAGTTGCATTTATATTAACAACCTGAAACTTCATGCTCGATGTATTGTGCGCATGATTTCACTTGTGTTAAAAGATGAACTCTTAATTGTTGAAGTGTTATTAAATACAATTCACTTTCTGGGTCATTCAGGGAACCGGGATTGGCGAAGGTGGTTTCCGTTGGTAGGACCATCCTGTGACTAGACTGACGGATTTGGGCGAATGCGAATGGGCGACAGTAGTCGGACTACGTGGGTTGCTTGCACCTGATGTCATCCGTTACATGCTCGCCTGAACTTGGACGATCTAGTCCACTTACTAACCAACCATGTTTGTTAACCATGCCTATTCACGCCTGTATGGAACCTGGAACACCCCTCACCCACTGAAGCCCACTGACGACTGGTAGAAATTGATCCACTATCTCGAGAGCCGGGCATGGTAGAATGGGACACTATGTCTGGGCTGTCGGCCTACGCTGGGGCGACGAGCCTCCCTGTAGTGACCGCGAAAGATCTCGCTTCCCAGCACTCCCCACGTACTTGCAATCGGGGGTGGAGACTCCGATGGGATAAAGAATCACGGGGTCTTCGCTTCGCACGTTGAGGGGTCCTGGCTTCGCAAATAGATAAGGGCATTGATATTGTCGGGGTATACTAGTTTCCCCAACCTGCTGGATGAACGGAGGTAAATAAATACTTGGCTAACATTATTCATGCATCGCATTAGCTAAGATTTGGCAACTCGGCAGTTGAGGTCGCAATGAAGAAGTGTTGGTCATACGTGATCGTGAGACGAAGCCGCTCTAGGGAGTGTTGTGGGTGAGGTCATGCATCATACCATAATTCAAGCATACGCATTTAACAAGATTAGTTAGAGATGTGTGAATTTATGTTTTTCATTAAATTCATCATGGAATTGTTATTTGATGAAACTTATGGCTAATAACACCCACTGAGTTAGCTACTCGCTCCCACTCTGGGACGGTATTTTAAAATACCAATCAGACACGTCATTAGATGCAGGTGAGGTGGAGCTCGACGAGCTGAGCGAGGTGAGCATAGATAAGGAAAAGAAGCTTCCCTGCTTCCAGACTTTCGGCGGATCCTTCTAATCTAAGTTCGAGCTACCGCGGTATATGGGTCAGGGCTATAGTCACTTTGGGTCATGTATGGGTGGGACTAGTTTCCTATTTAGATTATTTTAGATTTTGGTTTGGATATTTTTATATTTAGTGGCACTTGATATTGCTTTATGACTTACTTATACTTTATACCTTGCTAAACTCTCTATTGTTTATGAGATCATCCAAATGTAATTAAAATTTGAAGTCCATTAAGACACCCGTAGCACCTGGGAATTCGGGAGCCGAGTTCCTACACGGCCCCCTGAAAACTCGGGGTGTTACAATAAACGTGAATATCACAAACAAGCAATTTATTAGTAATTGTTAATCGTTCATTTATATAGCTAACCTTTAACTGTTTGAATCATGCTATTCATGTGATTTTAGTGATGTAGCTGATAATTGAATTATTTTAAAGTATCATCGGCATGTCCGGTGTATGGTGGGCATATGTTTAGTGGCACTTTTGTTTACTGGTGTGACTCTCAAAGAGAATTCAAAAAGTCAATTCACTCTTTTTACTTCGAAATCCTTATTTTTAAGGAAGGATTTCATTTACATGTTTATTTATTTTCTTTTCATTTTATTTTCATGCATTTATTGCTATCTAAACACATATTGGACGCAGAAAATGTTATGAACCTACAAGCCAACGAGTCCAATGATAAAGTGGACAACACCACGGACAAATGACTTTTGCATTTAATGTTTTGTGCATTAAAAGCAACCTAAGCTTACTAATTTATTTTTTCTTTTTTAACACACTCATACACACCCCACACACAATTTCACCACCTATGGATACTCGAACCCTTGATCGGGTGTTAAAACTCCTGAGAGTCTACTACCCGAACAAGAGTAAGGATCCTAAGCTTACTATGCGGTGTGGTCCAGTTAAGCATTAGATCTGCCTCATTTTCTATCTCATACCTTAAAATGACCTAAGAAAAGTAATGGACGGCATGGATAAACAATACATCACGATAGCCCCACACAATTATGCTGTTCATGGCTAGATATGAGGGGGTAGGATGGAATTGACGCCCACCTACTTTAGCATTGGACTGCTTTAGTATGGAATTGGACGCCCACCTAATATGCCCTTCAAATGCCATTTATCGCCTTTTAGTCCCAGTTCCCTCCAATTATTCCCATCCAAACAGCCCCTCGTGGCTGATTTTCACCCTGTCTACTCATATGAATGTCGCACCCAAATAAAAGGCGGGAAGTTATTTGTTGAGCGGACTGTAATTATGGTCCACCCGGTTGGACTTAGACCGGAAGGGTGCGATGCTAAATGCACAAATCTAATCTAGTTACAATCATCCATATCCATACATGTGCCACACATTCACAAGATCCGGACCGTTCTTCATCTAGGCCCAGTTGTGGATTAGAATCGGGCTGGTTGCAAGATCCTAGGCTTCGATTCAAAGATATGCTTTCTTATTGAATGTTGACCACTGGTTGGACCTTGTCGGTGGCGGATCCAACCAGTATATATTTTGGGAACATGGCCCACCAAAGCAAGGTCCAAGAATATGTACAGTCTGGATATAGTAATAAGTGCCGCATGTGCACGGCATTTGATAACCAACTTAGAAATGGAGAGATGATACCACCAACTTAGATATGGATAGATGATACCACCTAATCTTAAATAATAATAATAATAATAATAATAAATGGAAGCGGACTGCGTAGTGAGTAACTCACTATGCTTAGAGTACCGAGTAAACTCTGAGGTCGACCATGATTTATGTATCTGATCCGCTCTGTTCATCAATTTTATCAAATAATTTTATGGCATAATCTAAAAAATGAAGCATATAAAACATTCAAATGGACCACACCACATGATAAAGTTGAATTGAACGTCTACCGTTGAAAAGTTCTTGAGGGCCACATAAGTTTTGGATCAAGCTTATATCTGTGTTTTCCCTTCATCTTCATCTATGTATGTATCATCTTATGAAAGGTTTGATGACAAATAAACATCACTGTGGGGCCTAGAAAGGTTTCAACGGGAAATCATTATCCTTACTGTTTCCTGTGGTATGATCCACTTGATCTTTGGATATGCTTCAATTTTGGGCCCAACCCCTTAAATTAGATGAAAAAATGGATGGACGGTGTAGATAAACAGCATACATTCAAGGTGGGCCTAACTGAGTTTACTTCAGTACGATAAGAGCGTACTGAGTAACTCACTACGCAATCCGATTTCGTAAAAAATACTTCTCTCTATAGATATGGATGGATGATACCACCTAATCTTTTTTTAGGAGTTAAAAATACTCCTCTCTCTCTCTCTCTCTCTCTCTCTCTCTCTCTCTCTCACTGATGACTACATACACCCCAGGTACACATGCCAACCCCATCCAAAGAAGAAGAGAAATATTGAATGCATACATCTCATGTATGTGAAAGTTCACATGCAAGCCCACGTGTGGGACAACCAAGACCCTGTGAGTTCCAAAACTAGCAAATGGGTAATATTCCATTGGTTTCATACAGCTCAATTCCCATATATGCTACAAACAAACACTCGCAATTTGTTGGTTTGTCTCTTACCCAATTAAACTACATTTCTACTTGGATTCCAGGAAACTTCCACCCCTAGACTCTAGAGATTATGATCATGATCATGATGATGGACGGCTGACATTCAAAGCACCCTATTATTATAAGATAAAAACACTTTTTTTTTTTTTTTTTTGGGTTTTGGTAGTTTGAGTGACTACCATACATTTTGACCCCCCAAAGATGAACACCAAACTCCACAAAGTTTCACATAAAAATTAAGTACCAAAAAACTCTAGGCAGTAGTACCTTGGCTAGATCCATGCCCTACAATCGACAACAAGGCGTTCTTCATGATCACCATTGAGTAGCATCCCCGCCGCGGCCCGCCTTCCCTGCCGATGCTGAAACAAAAGGGCGAGGTGGGCGATCCAACTTCCTGATCTTCGTCGTCTTCCATGAGTGAAAATGATGACCTAGGGCTCCTCCCGTGGGAGTTCGAAGATAGCGATGGCGACCAAGGCGATGATGACGATGAAAAAGACGACGACGATGATGATGATGATGAAGATGGGGACACATGGGCCTTCCTTAGATTGAGCCTAGGAAGTATGGTACCCAAGAGATTGGATCCATTGCCCTTCTTTGTAGTCTTTTTCTTGGGTTTGAAATGGTAAGAAGGTGGTGGGGTGAGAGGAGGTAGTGTTGTAGTAGGAATACTACACTTGGGTGTGCCTGGTTGGGACTCCCACATGAATGGGATTGCACCACTAGCCACACCATAGTAGACTCTAAATGAAGGGTTGGCAATGGAACTCTCCTTGGACAAGAGCCTACCATAGAACTTGTCATCTTGCTTGATTTGGAGGGATTTTTGGGGAAGATCTGAGCTGGATGGGGGCATTTTGCCTTGGCGTGGGACTCTTGTGTGTGAGTTTGGGTAGGATTTGAGGGGGTGAGAGATTTGCAGATTGGAGTTAGTTTTGTTGGAACCTTTGGATGTGTACCAACTTGAAGACCCCCAGTGCATTGATAGTCATTATAATATAATGGAGAAGGTCTTAAGTACAACCAGTTGTACCAAAAGTTTCCATCCAGCCATCAGATAACTTCCAACTTGTCATGTCCATGTGAAATCCAACCTGTCCAATTGGTTGGCCCTACCATGAATGGGTCAACTTCTTTTGAAATTATGGATCTACTCCTCAGATGGGCCACACCATAGAACCAAAGTCTAATCACCAATGAATAATTAAAAAAAATAAAATTGGTCCCCTGATAAGTGGGTCAGGCTGATTTTTGTACTAGTAATTCTTATGGTAGAACTAACTAATTGGACGGTTTGGATGTGGGAGGAACATGACAAGTTGGAGGATATCTACTGTGTGGACAGTAACTTATGGTCCAACAGGGTTGGACGTGAGACGTGCTTTATAATATACGGATCCGACCCACACAACATGGGGTGATTGACATTAGGATCTGTGTCATATGATGTCATCCCACATGTAATTCAATTTACTAGGTTTGTTATTTTGGTTGCTATTTTGACTATTCCTTTTGGCCCTAAACAGTTGTGTCTGTTCATCATGGTTTCTTAAACGGTGATGATTAGTCCACTGTACACTCGGCAAGCGTCTGAGTCGGACAGACGGCCAAGATGAACATTAGCCGTTGAATCTCGACTACTGGCTATTTTCTCTTCAATGGTCAATTTGGGTTAGATCAGTATAATTGTAGGGATATGCAATTCATTGATAATGGGACCCACAATCTGGACGGCTAACATTGACGTACATTTACGCCAGAAATTAGATAGATGGGGTCACCACCATTTAAGAAATGGTGGAAAGGTACGCTGGAGTTTACCTTTCTTTATATACATTATTACTACTACTACCATGTAGAAATGATCTGGTTAGCGTCTAACTGTATGGGAACCTTACCATGCAGCTAGTTGCATTTGGTCATGTGTACAATCCATATTATAATCTGGGACAGTCGGTTGGCCCAACCCACTCGGTTTATGACACCTTGAAAATATCATCTTGAATGGATAATCCAAACCATCCATTCAATGGCATCAAAGAATGGACGGACAAGATTACTCATACAATATGCATCTGTTTAGGAACGTTTAGGATCATCCAATTGTTGTGATTTCCATGTAATAGCAAAAGAAGGGTGGAGGGGACCTAACGGACGGTCCAGATATAAGAGATGAATGCTAATAAGCCCAAATACAACTAAGTGCATGGAACCTACCCATACACTTAGTCCATAGAATCATTTCTCATTACTATAGTGTAATAATGAAGAAATTAAGAAACTGTATTCTATCTTCTTATTGTGAGATCACATTAACTGGTATTAAATATTGTAAAAAAAAATTTCAACCCTCTCCCATGCATCACAGAAGCATCTGGACCGTTGATGTCCTTATCGAGGATCACTACAATCACACATGAAATCACTGAGGCTGATGCGATTGATTTTGACCGTCGAATGTGTGGACAAAATTTCAGAATGCCACAATATTGCAATGGCCGGAATCCGATCACCCATATATGGAGGAATATCTAGCCCGTCCATATCCATCTCGACGGTCATTACCGTGAGATGTTGAACCACTCAGGCAATTGAGACAGACAAGAACCGTCGAAGTTGTGGTCAATATCTCATGCGATCGCAATGCTAGCAACGGATCCGATCGAACGATCGACCGAATCAACGGTGTGGATTGGTTTGAGATAGTTTGGTTTGGGGGTTGTGGGATAATAAATGAGAAGGGATGCGGTCCCGTAGGTCTTGGATTGGTGGAATGCTACAACGATTCGCGCGAAGATCAACCGCTGCACACGTGCCATGTGTTCCGACCGTGAACGTTCCCTGGCCACATATCGGCAGGTGAAATCATCAGGTGGGCCACTCTCAAATAAACGAACGGTATCTTATAAATCTGTGTGCCCCATGATGAGTGAACCATACTGCATTTTGGAAGAGAGCAAGTTCACATAGAGCCTGATGTAGAGCGGGTCGGGGACAGTTTCATGGCGAAGATGGATCAGGAAAGGCACGGTGAATGATAGAAGTGATTCGGACTATTGGACCTTAGATCAGGCGTATTATCTGACGTAAAATATATGATTTTGGGGTAGAACGAGCTACTTCAGCCAACTAACCCAGCTATGCCGGATTACGACGCCCGGAATTGCGAAAAACCCCTAGATCGATAGTTGTTTCTCTGTTTTAATTTCATTTTTACTATAAATAATAAGTTTTAGTTTGATTATAACTCTTCATCTATCGAGTTTTAAGAGTTGCGCCCAACATGAAAAGAGCTTAGAATAATTAGGAGAACGGTTTGGTGAAGCCAAATAGGACACTTACTATTTTTGGCCAAAAACCTTGCGCACTAGTAGACATCACGCCCGTCTATAAATAGTAAGTTTACTGTTTATAGTAAGTCGTGATTTCTAAGAGTTTTAGTTATAGTTTGATTCTAATTTCTTTTCCATTGCTTGGTACTCCTATTTAAAGGGTTGTGAACTCGTTTTTATGAATTCATTAATCAATTTCGAATTTATTGGAATTTATTTTTATTTTCTGCTTTCTTTCCTTGTGGATTCGAGAAGTCTCTGTGAGGAGTTCGGAGAAGTTCCGTGGATTCAGAATAGTTATCCTCTTGAGGAAGACGATACTCGACCTCACGTCCTCCCCTGTGTCAGAGCCCCACCTGGCACACGGGTCCATTCTAGCACATGTGCCATGTTGTTACGTGTGTCCCCATTCGTGTCTTCAATGTATCCTCGCGCGAATCTCTTTAGCATTTCTATTGTATATAGGGTGTGAGCGACGAGCCAACGACTGGTTCGCGGTTCGCACGCATTAAAGAGGAAAACTTTGATACTCTGACGGAGTGTGATGCATAATACGCAGTCACGGCTTAGAAATTTCATACTTAAAATATAAATAAATCAAATCTAACTGTCCAAATTGTGGGAGCTGGTTTATATATGTCATGAAATATAAATTAAGGTGATTTAATCATCTGATTGTTGAATTGGTGGACATATATTGGACAGTTAAAAATGATATAATCCAACGGTCCTTTTTCAATCAATAGGTGTCTGAAAATCAAAGGTTAGGATTCTTCTAAGAATCTTATTTTGGGGTAATAACTTTTTAATAGTAATTAATAAGACTTAGTCGGTTGAATTATACCCAATGTCTTCCTATTGTGTAATTTCTCAGTGCTTGTGTGTGAAGTATCATTCACTGCCAGAGTATAAAATATCTCCCCCACGCAAAAGGTCTGATTGGCCACAGGCCCACAGCTATGAGCCGGAAACAGAGTACGCCGTTGAAGCTTTAAATAGATTAGAAGTTGTAAGGCGTTTTCACGGTGCACGTGCTAATCTGGCATACGTGTGAAAGATCTGGCCCATTAAACAGGCAGCGACCTAAGCAAACATGTCGTTAGTTTGTAAATGGGGCCAGTCTTCTTATCAGGTGGGCCACATGTGTATGAGAAAAAAGAAAGATGATGGTCTATCTTGGACATGTATTGTGGACAGGCTTGATTTTGGGCCAGGCAATGTTCATGGTTCCAGTTCATCATACGTGCGCCATTTTTGCACGTGCGAGAGTGAACAGCTTCAGAAATTTCTCTGATTAGGAACTAATGGAGCATATGATATGAATGGACTTGAATCTGTAATTACAGTGCTATCAGACCATCAATCACATTTGCGACAGCCTGATCAATACATCTTGTCCGTCCATCTGGCCCATCCCACCCTTCATGGGCCACTATGAAAAAAATTCACTCCGATCGCACGATCCTCCATCCAAAATTGGAGGATCATAACTAACCCAAGATAGGGCCACTAAATGGATGGTTCAGATTGTTGGGTGGGCCTAGGTTTTGATTGTCCATTTTTAACTATCTGATGGATGTTATTTTTTTTCTCAATGGCTACAAGGAGTGGTTGGATGAACCTCCAAAACAATTGATTACTGTCCACATGTCCCTACGAAGATGTGGGCTGGACCAGATAGATGGACGGTCCAAATCAATTGATCAAGTGATCGTCCAATCGCTGGTCCTTCTTTAATGAGTAATAGATGGTTGGGAGAAAGTAGGTGGCATTTTTCATCTTTACAGCATCTATCAAAGGTGAAGGACCATTGGGGAAGAGACGGAGGGCAGAGGAAAGCCCAAAACGATGCCACGTGTTTTCTCCTCATCCCTCCAATGTGTGAGGGTGTTAAGATATCCGAACCGTGCAGAAGGTGGGTCCCATCATGAAGATGTCCAGGAGAAAAAATTAGGTTGGCCCAATAAATGACCGCTTAAATCGGACCTTCCATTGATTTGCTTCGATCGTACACGTGTGGCCCACCTGAGGATTAATGTACTTCTGTGATTTTTGCACGTGTTGATCGTCACCTCGTCTTTCAATCTTTAGATATCATATACACGGGACGCAGATTGGGTATTATCCCCACCCGTCCCTACGAACGGACAAGGGCTCTGAGGGGCCACCGTGATGTATGGGGTTTTATCCACACCGTCCATCTATTTTTTCATATTATTTTAGGATACCATCCAAAATATAAGGAAGATCTAAGGCTCAAGTTGACCACACCACAGGAGGTGTCGGTGATAATGACACCACAGTTGAAACTTTCCTAAGCCCACCGTGACGGTTAATTGCCATCCAACGTGTTCATGAGGTAACATAGACCTCGATAAAGGGAAAACGCAAATATCAACTTCATTCGAAAAGTTTTCAACAGAAGATATTTAATTCCCAATGTGTGGTCAACTTGCCTTGTGTAACGTGTTGTTCAACCAGAACAGTGTCTTAAGGCGTTCACGTAGGATTTGCCGCAGGACCGTTTATTTAAACTACTTGTGTGTGGAGTATCACCAGTTAATTAACTCTGGTAGCCCATTAGGGTGGACCTATCTAGTTATGATTGGACCAAGTGCGGGCCGTCAAGCCAGATAGCCCGTTAGCATTTAACAACAGCCCGTGCAAGCTATGCAGCGGCCAAGGAAGGTCAGAAAAATCTAAAAATTTGGAGAACCACGGACCTCACTAGGCTTGTGGTCCATCGCAGACCACAGACTCAGTAGACATCCAGAAATTAATTACCACGTCGTCCCAGCGGCAATTGCCAAACGCAACCCACCAAAGGCCAGAATTGAAATCTGGCACATCTTAAATAAAATTGAGATATCAGGCTTTATAGTCGTCGGACCTCTTCTACATTTACGGTGAGAGCCTAAAGTCCTTTTCTATGCCTATCAATAAAATTCGGGACCTGATCATGGAACGGTGACCGTTGATCTCAAATCGGACTCGTACGATAAAACGTCACGTCCGTTTGCCTTCAAACTTTGCACGACCCTTCATCGGGCATTAGAGCACATGTCCTATAAGTTTCATAGTCAGGGGGCCATCAGAACCGCCCCAACAATTAAAATGGACATAGTAGGGTCATTTAAAGATCGGAGCCGTACAATAAAACCCTGCGTTCGATTGTCTTCAAATTTTGCATAGCCCCTCATCGGGCCATGAGTCACCTACACACCAAATTTGATGGCCAGAGGAGTGATAGGGCCGCCCCAAAGCTAAAATGAGGTCCTAAAGGGCCATTGTGGAAATTTATTGAAACTTAAGGTCAATGGGCCCAAGTCTAAGAAATAAGCCCTAAGACCTCTTATCTCATAATTTCCACCATTACTCCAACAACCAAGGAGAGTAAAGAGAGAGCAAGGAGAGTAAAGAGATAAGAAAGAGAGTAAAGGTGAGAGTGTGGGTGGACCATAGATCGAAGTGGGGCCCAAGAGAGTTCAATCTTGCAACTCTCTACCTCTTCTTCAAGAAAACCATCCACCACAACCGCAAGAATCGCTCCCGCTAATTGTATAGGTAAATCCATTTTCCCTTTCTCTTGAAACCCTTGTGTTGAGAGGGTATTTTTATGGAGTTCTAACATACAAGTGCTTTGCCTCAGGAATTCCGGCCAATCGATCCCAAAATCCACATTCCTAGGTCGTTCACAAGATCTCAACGATCCATAGGTGTAGACTATTATTCTTAGGTGGCCTAGCACCAATTGTAATACGAATCTAATGATTTTGCTTGTGAGGTAATGTATTTGGGTAATCTAGAAAGACCTAAACAAGACCTTACACTTTAGATCCTCCCCAAATCAATATGGAATAATAATGGAATGTTTGATGTTTCTCAACATGATTGGGTATGCAATTGATGATTGCTTGTACATCACTTACTCGATTTGTGTATGATGTTTCCTCATAACATGGTTGATGTACTAACCCCTGTGTATATTTTGGTATTAGGAGAAATATGAAATGCTTGGCTCCTCACTAACGTACACAACACACATGCACCCTTAATTCATGATATTGTTAGCATTTGCTTTGTAGAAAAATTTGAATTTTATGTAAGAAATATGAATGCATGATGTTGCCTATGTTAGTTGATAACTTTGATTGTTGAGATATTATTGAATACCATCAAAACCCTTGGGTTGGTCAGGAATATGAGGAGAGAAACGGTGGTCCTGTCAGTAGGACCATCCTGAGGCTAAACCCGTAGATTTGGGCGGGTGCATATGGGCGACAGTAGTTAGACCATATGAGTCGCTTATACCCGATGTCGTCTATCACATATTCACCTGAGCTAGTGTAGTTTAGTCTACGTACTGACCAATCATATTTATTAACCCTACCTGATCACGCCTGTATGGAACCTGGAACACCCCTCAACCGTTGAAGCCTATTGATAGCCAATTGAAACCGATCCACCGACTCGTAAGCCAGGCATGGTGAAATGGGACACTATATCCGAGATGTCAGCCTACGTTGGGGCGACGAGCCTCCCCGTAGTGACCGCGAACGATCCCTTCTCTTAGCGATCCTCATGTGCTTAAAGTCGTGGATAAGGAACCCGACGGGATCAATGATCGCGGAGTCATGACCTCGCACTTTGAGGGGCCTTAGCCTCGCAATTAGTTTAGGGCATTGATACGTGGGGTGTATTAGTTTCTCCAACTTACTGGATGAATGAAATTAATTAAGAACTCGGCTAACATTATCATAATTGCATCGCACTAGTTAGGATGACGACTCGGCAGTTGAGGTCGCAATGAGGGAGTGTTGGTCATACGCGATCGTTAGATGGAGTCGCTTGAGGGAGTGTTGTGACGAGGTCATGCATCATATCATTTATCATGCACCTGCATTAACAAGATTAGTTAGGTGTTTATGGATGTTTGTCTTTCATTAAATTCATAATATAATTGATATTTGTTATAACTTAAGACTAATAGCACCCACTGAGTTGATCACTCACTCCCACTTTAGGACGGTGTTTTAAAACACCAACTAGACTCTCCCGTAGATGCAGGTAACGCAGAGTATGAGGAGCCTGGTGGCGCGAGTTTTGATAAGGAGGACGAGCTATCCTACTTTCAGCTGATGAACAGTTCTCCATCGGACGGTGTGGATAAAACTCATACATCATGGTGGCCCCTCAGAGCCCCTGTCTGATCGGAAGAGGATTGCCTAAGCGTAATGACTAAACTCTGTGGGGGTCCACTGTGATTTATTTATTTTATCCACTCCGTCCATCCATTTTAAAGATAATTTTATGATTTTATTTTAAAAATAAAGTATATCCAAACCTCAAGTGGACCACACAGGAAACAGTATTAATTGAATGTCTACCGTTCAAAATTTCTTACGGGCTACAGAAGTTTTAGATCTTGTATTTGTTTTTTTCCCTTCATCCATGAGTTTGTGATCTTATGAACAGGTTTGATGAGAAATAAACATCATTGCGGGCCTTAGAAAGATTTCAACGGTGGAAATTATTATTCCAACTGTTTCTAGGACGCGGATTTCCTGCGAAAGCCTTTCGCAAGAAGTTCCTGCGCAAGGATGATGGGTGGGGCCCACCACCATGTTTGTAGGAAATATACTCTGTTCATCCGTTTGGAGAGCTCATTTTAGGACAAGCCACCAAAAATGAGATGGATCCAAAACTCAATTGGGCCACGCCAGAGGATACAGTGAAGATTCACTGAACTGTTGAAACATTTTTATGGCCATAAAAGCTTTTTTTTTCAGGTTAATTTTTTATATTTTCATTTCATTTATGTGGTAATGACTTTATAAACGGTTTGGATGGTATATAAACATCAAGGTGGATCTCAGGAAAGTTTCAACGGTAGGTATTTCTTTTCCCAATTTTCCTTCTAATGTGGCCCAATTGAGTTTTGGATCCACCTCATTTTGGTGGCTTGTCCTAAACTGAGCTCTCCAAACGGATGAACGGAGTATATTTCCTACAAACATGATGGTGGGCCCCACCTATCATCCTTGCGCAGGAACTTACTGCGAAAGGCTTTCGCAGGAAATCCGTGTCCCTGTTTCCTATGGTATGTTCCACTTGATCTTTGGGCATGCTTAAATTTTGGGTTTAGATGGACGGCGTGGATAAACGACATACAGTCACGGTGGCCCAACAAAGTTTAATCAGTACGAAAACAGCGTACTGAGTAACTCAGTACGCAATCCGATATCTGTCCGTTCATATCCAGGGACGGAACGGGATAGTTCCCTATCCGCGTCCATATACGCGGACGCGGATTAGGTGCGGCTCCGATTCTAGCCAGGTGGGTGCGGCCTTTAATATGGGGGCCACCTTTATATATTTGTCGTGCATCCACGCCGTCCATTAATTTTTTCAGATTATTTTAGAGCTTTAAAATATAATTCTAAGGTGGACCACATAATATTAATTGAATTTTCACGATTAAAACTTCTTGAGGTCACAAAAGTTCTCGATCAAGCTGATATTTGTTTTTTCATATCACCCAGATCTTTGTTACATTACTAACAGGCTGGATGGTAAATAAACATTACATTGGATACTAGGAATCTTTTAATGGTGTACATTCATTGACAGCTCTTTCCTGTGGTGTGGTCCATCTGAGATTTTTATCTTCCTTTTCAAGATGCCCTAAAAGGAGTTTCTAAAACGGTGAACGGCATGGATATACAAGATATACATGGAGGTGAGCCCCACGATCAGGTACGCACACACATGGCTCCATCCAGGGTGGCACCTAATCCACGTTCCACACACCTGACACGTTGATGCGTGAGACACCGTATCCAATCCGCTTCCTTCCGAACAACGCATTGCCTATGGTTCGGGATTACGCTGGCAGAGTACCGACGATCCAAACGTATGCACACGGATAATGCACTATATCTACCTCAATCCAAACCGTTCAACTAGTGGGACCTATTTTAGATGTCTACATGTCCAAAACTCACACTGATTAAATTCAATTTGAAGCAACCAGTGGAACATTTAAAACGAAAAATATTATCAGTGGTCCAAATTCAACGAACTATTGTTCGTTAATCAGAGGTTAGATCATAAAAAATCAATCCAAGTTTTCAGGCCTACGACCCATCGAAATCTGGCCCCACATCGAACTGTTTAGTTTGAGGTTCATGTATGCCACGTGTACGGTGTACGTGTGCATGTATATGGATAGCACCACTCCCTCATATTAGTAGGAATTGGCTGGTGTACCTCACACCAGCTGTATAGTTGGTGTATTTATTTGAACTTTGTGCCGTGGGTCTGATGATCAGATATATGCCATCCATCCATTTGGCGAGCTCCTCTTAAAAGCTTGAGACGTAAAATAACACATATATAAGTATCAAGTGGAATGCACTACAAAAAGCAAAAAGCAAAAAGCAATGGAGGTTTGAACGTCTACCAGTGAAAACTTTTTATTGTCACAGAAGTTCTGGATCAATATAAAATTTGATTCTCCTTTCCATTGGTCTCTTTTTGACCTTATAGATAGATTGGATGTAAAATAAACATTATGGTTAGCCCTTCGGATTGTTTAACAGTAAAAATCATTATCTCTGCTGATGATCTTTGGATGTGATTATTTTTTGCATAATTCTATAAAATGATGTCTAAAAATAGATAAACAGCGTAGATATAATAAATACATCACTGTTGGGCTACGATCTCCTTTGACCTGTTCGTACAACTCGGAGCTCAGGAGCATCGGTGCTCATCTTCGTACGATACATACCTACCGCAGCTGTATAGCTGGTGTGTGGTACGCCGGCCAATCCGCTTCCTAGGCGGAAAGCATGAAGGGTCATGGTCATGGTTCAGGTGCTTTAAAAGGAGGATGGCACTCTGCCTTGGGCTTTGATTGCAGCAGGTGATGGGACATCAGCCATTTCGGGAACACGACTTCCCTGTAAGACAGGAAATCCCTGGGACGTAAGTTCCATGGACCCCACCATAGAAAACAGTGGAGATTGAACGCCAATCGTTACAAACTTCTGGAGTGCCACGGAAGTTCTCGATGAAGCTGATATTTGCGTTTTCCCTTCGTTCATGCCTGTTTGAACTTATGAACGGGTTGGATCTCAAATAAACATCTTGGTGGGCCCTAAAAAGGTTTCAACGGTGGGCGTCACTGTCACTACTGTTTTCTGTGGTGGGGTCCACTTAAGCTTTGGATCTGAATTATTTTATGACTCATGCCTTAAAATGATCTCTCCGAATGGATGAAAGAGGATACAACACACATCCTGGTGGAGCCTATGGAAGTCGGTGATATCACTTCTTAGCAGCCAGTTGCCTTCTTGAAATCCCTTGAAATTCGTACGGGTGAGCAAACGTGTCTCTACATGTCAGCGGAATGCGGTATACATGATATGCAGATGACACCCTATTTCTATATATTATGAGGAAAAAAGGAGAGTTCAACATATGTCATTGCAAAATAAATAGAAAGTAAATGAAAAAATGTTTAAGATAAGATATATCAAGTGCTTTCGTGGAATCACATCAAAAATAAATCCAATTTTATATGTTAGTAGATGGTCAACTAAGTAATTTGACAATTATTCAAAAGTTTAACAATTGAAGAGAGATATAAAGTCGAGTAATTAAAATACAAAGGGTGACTAAGGTAAACAAAGTTTGGCCTTTAAAATAGTAGTCACAAAAGAAAAATATAATAAAAGAAAGGTATGGAGGAATAAGTTATAATAAAACTCTATAAATAGTATACGAATCCAATAGAGAACCAACAACCAAGCACCTACAAATCAAACCAAACAAATCTATCTTTTATCTAAACTTATCCTACGAATAGTAATAATCAAGTAGCAGTAATTTTTAGCTACAATGTTTAGTTTTAATCCAAATATATGCTCATACATTGGATTTGTTCTCTATCCAATATCACGCATTTCTTTTTCAAGACGTATTCTTGTTGTCCCTCCTAGTGATCAATTGTGATTATTATTATTTTTTTTTAATTGCACTGGTATTCTTGAAAGTCATTTCTTATGTAAGGCACAAAGCAACCTATCTACGTATGAAGAACCCTACCCTCTAATTATTACCTAATCATTATAAAATTCTGTAAGTGGCTAAGTAAGCGATCGATCTTCTCAAAATCTGGTCATATATGTTTATATTATATGTATTTCCTTATTTCGGCACTTAGGGTCAAAATTGATCAGTTTAGATCAAACCGCTTTACCGATTCTGGCATGCCCGTACACATTACACGTGATAAAAAAACAAACCGAAGCATTAACATTTTTTGTGCGCCTAGTGGAACTACAAACTACTTAGTTGCCATAAATAGCGCACTGATTTGTGCACTTTGTTTGCCAATCACGTGAGTCCATGTGTCATGTACTTGTTTGAGCCCTTAGAAGCTGAAGACATAAGACACAAGAGGACATGCAGCATCAAAGAGCAAATAACATGCATAGGAGGTGCCTTGGTGACCCTAACATTGACCAAAAATAACCTTTGAACCTCTAGATAATCATTGCCTTAATAAGAAAACCTTACATGATCATCGTTTAGCCTTAGGAGCCTAATTAGAAAATGAAAAGATAGGCTATGGAGGTCCTAAGCTGCTTGAAATCAAACTGCTCAAACCAGCTGACTCAGTGGTGTTCTTAAGTAAAGCTCGATCGATCGAGTCGATCGACCAATGGCCAAAAACGTCTAGCAAACATCTAGCATAAACATGATGTAGTTTGAGCGCTCGAAGCATGAGCTCAATCGATCGAGGAATCTCGAGCGATCGAACATGGCCAAAACAGTCCAACGAGTTTACTAGACCATTTTCGGCCTAAATTGGTCAATCGAGGGCCAGGCTCGATCGCTTGAGCCTAGCTGTTGGAGTCATTTTGTCATATATATTGCTTTCGGATCTTTAAGCATCCTATGAATTTTGGCATTTTAAAGACGCTGATGCATCCCAAGCTCTACCAAACCTCCTAGACTCTCTCTTATTAAGATTTATATACTCTTCTTAGTGATTCTTCACTCTAATGAACATTTCAAACTCCTATATAAGAAGATCATGATCTTAAACCTTCTCTAGAGTTTAAACACTAATTTTATTAGCAAACCCTAGTGTCTATCAATCTCTAGAGTGCCCATTAAGGAGAATCCCCAATGAGTTCAACTTTCCATTAGTTGTAGGAGATTCTACCCAACTCACATCACCTTGGACACTTCAATGGATCATTGCTTGCAATGTGTTTGATCTTGAAGTTGAAACATTGGTAATGCATCGATATTAATGATCAGACGAGCAAAAGGTAGAGCTGATTGAAGCACGGGAGAGTATCAATCAAGCAACCAAAGAAGGCATTATAAAATATGTTCAATCCAGCAAGTTATCAAATTGTAAGAGTCCACGCATTCCTTCCTTATGTAGGATTGAGTGTAGAGTTTGTAACTCAAACTCATGTAAGTTATTGTGTAGGACTGTATCACCACCGACACGGATGAGTACATGTGTAAGTCCTTCTGTAAGCCACTGACACGGGTGTGTACATGGGTAAGCCCTTGAGTAGAACACCAACACAGGTGTGTACATAGTAAGTCCTTGCATAAGCGACAAATACGGGTGAGTATATGGGTAAGTTCTTATCTAGGCCATCGGCAAGAGTGTACACTTGTAAAGGTTAGAGGTGAACCTGATTTAAAACGTTCGACAGTGAAATCCAGCACACTCATGGGTTGAGTGCATCCACTGGGAGTGGAGTAGAAAAACTGAACTATTATACATGCTTATGTTTGAGATCGTCATTTGTACACTTTTCTAATTATGCTTGTGGTTGATTAGAAAATTATATGTATGCATAATTAGATGAATGTTAGGAATTAATACTTAGCACTGAAATTACGGTTATGGGTCGCAATGCGTCTAAGTGCGGAATATGGCAGAGCTATAGCATGTAGACTAAGTCTTAGAGGGGGTGATTAGAACCAATTAAAAATTATGACAATTTAAAATTCTAATTGCCTAACTTAAACTAATTTGCAATTAAACTAATTAGTAAGGCAATATAACACTAAAGGCTTCTAAGCCAATAGAGAGTCCAATCACATAGGCTACACTAAATATACAACTTAGGCGACTAGCATATATAAGATAGTGTATATGAGTGTGTAGAATGTGTTTCTAGTCAATCCTAGACATTCATCTGATCATGCATCATATTTAAACATTCAAGACACATAAACATAATTAAATAAATGCATAAATAGCAATCCCAAATACGATCATATATAGTGGTTCGGCTACGTACCTACTCCACTCCTAGCGGACGCGCTCGATCCATGAGTGTACTAGATTTCACTATCGAAGGTTTTAAATCAGGTTCACCTCAAACCTTTACAGCCCTACACAAGAACTCTACAATTTATGCCCTACACAAGAGCAAAGGTCATAATCCTGAACCTAACAGTTTAGGCCACACAAGCCAAGGTCCTAATCCCGAACCTGACAGTTTAGGCCACACAGGCCAAGGTCCTAATCCCAAACCTGAGATTTATGCTCTTCACAAGAGCAAGGGTCCTACTCCCGAACCCAACAATTTAGGCTACACAGGTTAAGGTCCTAATCCCGAACCTAATATTTATGCTATATACAAGAGCAAGGATCCTACTCCCGAACCCAACAATTTAGGCTACATAGGCCAAGGTCCTAATCCTGAACCTATGATTTATGTTCTACATAAGAACAAAGGTCCTACTCCCGAACCCAACAATTTAGGCCACACAGGATAAGGTCTTAATCCAGAATCTGATAGTTTAAGTCACACAAGCCAAGGTCTCACATAAGGCACCTACGTTTAGGCCCACCAACAAAGGTCTCACACAAGGTACCTACATTTAGGCCCATCGGCCAAGGTCACACACTAGGCACATAATCGAGTTTGTTAATAGCAAACTCTTAGCTTCAATCCTACACAAGGATAGAGGCTAACTTGAGGACTCCTAACAATGACACTTACTTGTCGGATTGAGTCCCTTTTTATAACTTCTCTTAGGTTACTTGACCTCTACTCTCCCGTGCTTCAATCAGCTCCTCGATACTCCCCCGATCGCATAGCTTGGATTTTCTTGTTGGTTTAGCTTCATGATCAAGAACCTTGCATAAGATATACTTATAAAGGTGACCATGGTAATGGGAGTCGGTTGAATCTCCTATTTAGGACAATGAGTGGATTTCTTAAGGGATGCAACCTATGGATGCTATATAGTATCAAAAGACAAGATTTTCCTATTGGTTTGGTCTTTGTACTCTAGAGAAGGCACGCGTTCATGTTCCTCATTAATAGGAGCTTTAAATGCTGATAGAAGTGAAAGATCACAATGAAGAGAGCATGAAACTCATATGAATAGAGTCTAGGTTGGCTAGGATAAGCTTGGGGTACATTCGAGACTCTAAGATGCCTTAATCCACTATTTTTGCAAGTTTTTATAAACCACTTTTATGGAGGAAGAGTTCCAACGGATAAAAAACGGCTAGTTTACGGTGCTACCGAAGCTAACTTTGGTATCTCCGAACTTGTTTTGGTGGTACCGAATTATCAATCGATAGTACCGAATTAAATTCTCAAGTTTGTTGAATGAAAAAGATCCCTTTTGGTGACACCGAACTTTGTTCGTCGGTGGCAGTCGATGTTATCGAAATGTCCAGTTAGTGATACCGAAATACCTTTGAAATGTTGTTGGACTGTTTTAAGTACTTTCGGTAACACTGAAGTATCTTCGGTGATACCGAAAGTACTATTCGGTGGCACCTTTTCCTACTGAATGTGGACCGATTTTCCTATTTTTCCATTTAATCATTTATTAACTTGGGACTTGCTAAAGCCAAGACTAAATGATAGAAAATATGAACTCGGAATTGGCTTTGAATAGATGACCTAAGTAGGTTTTCCTATTTGGGTTGGGATCATCTATTTGCAAGGTCAAGATCATAGAAGCAGTTCTTTGTTTTCAATGTGGCTTTGGTGCTTCTGATCCAGTTGCGTCGCCAGTCTTCATATGCCAAGAACTCATCCGACTACTTGACACAACTAGTCACGTGATTCAGAAACAAGTGTGCAAAGGTGGGTGCACTTACAAGAACATCCCACACTCATGTACACTATCATTTATAGACTAGTTGATTAGCACATTACATCTATTGTAGTTATGTGATTGGAGTCACTATTGTCTTAGAAGCCTTAGTAGTAATTTGCCTTAATTAGTTTAATCAGTAAATTAGTTTAAATTAGGCAATTATGTTTTAATTGATAAAAATTCTATTTGATTCTAATTACCCTCCCCCCAGGACATAGCCACTATTCTATAGCTCCATCAAACTTTTGCACGTAGTCATGGTATCCTACAACACATGCAATTTCATGCACCGGTCGTGCAATGATTTTGGCAAGTGCCAACATTTTTAGCACGCTCGGTGGGACTACAAACTACTTGGTTGCCATAAATATTTATTGTGCATCGGCCATGCAACAATGTTGGTAAGCGTCAACATTTTTGGCATGCCCAGATGGGACTAAAAAAATTACTTGGTTGTCATTAATCTTCATTTACCGATGTAGTAATTTCTCATAATCATGAGCCTAAGGGGTAGTCCTAATGCTGCAACAATTGCTACTAATGATGTTATAGCCAACGAGCCTCCTGTTCACGAGGAGTAACAAGTTTAACGGGTGTCCGAGCAAGAAAATCTACCACATAGTCTAGTGCCTATTCCACCAAATCCAGATAGACTCTTGACAACCCAAGTTAAACCTCTTGAGATTATGTCAGCAGGGATGGTATGCAAAAGGGGATTCAGTACATCGAAGAATTTTCATGAATTTAGGCTGAACACACTCGAGCTCAAACTAAAACCTTTAATGGGTGGATGGTTGGTCATATCAAGAGTAAGAATCAATTGATGGCTTTGTTTGCTAAAAAAGTACTTGTTACATCGTGGCAACATGTCGATACTAATTCTTTTGAGAATCTAACACTTATACCTCCAGCCCAGCCAGTGCCACAGATCTACTTCCTTTATGGAGAAATACATCCATATTCCTATCATTGGTCTAATCTAGGATGTTTGAAATTCATCAATACCGGTAGATTTCAAACGTCCTAAACATATTCCAGTCCAGGATGTGCGAAATTCACCACTACCGATAAATTTCAAATGTCTTAAATGTGAGAATATGAACTTAATCTCTAAAGCCATGAATAAACGAATACCTGGTGGGCAGCCTTTGCCTAGAAATCAACCTTATAATGAAGTGCAATATTAGGTTGTCCCAGAAGTACCTCTAATTATTGCACAATAATATTGGGAGCGTAACTAAATTGTTCAACTTGTTCAAGAAGTAGCAGGACAAATTATCGGCTGAACTACTGCACCAATTTATCGTAAGTCATATCATGACTGGATCGACCGGCAATATCCATTGGTGGGAAATTATTGACCTAACTTTACACTGTTTACAGGTGATACAGGTCAATCGACCATGGAACACATAAGTCGATTTACCATATAATGTGGAGAGTTGGCCAATAATGAGTATTATAAATTACAATGATATGGTCATTCACTCAATGGGGTAGTTTTTACCTAGTATTTTAATTTGTTACTGAATTCCACAAAGGATTGGCCAGAGATAGAAGAAAAAAATTCATGCACAATTCTTTTCATAGTCGATTTATCTCATTTTTTACAGTTGATAGGAGAATCAGTCAAAAATTATATTGCTCAGTTAAAGAGAGCAAAAAGTCGATACAAGGTAGTCACGACCGAAGCATTATTTGTCTAGTTATCTCAATATGGGTTAGAATTCAAGCTTTGAAAGAAGTTTATTGCAACAGAATTCATAAATCTTTATGAATTCACCATAAAGGTGTCTCAGTATGAGGTCATGCTTCAGGAGTCAATGCGACAAAAGAATTCATCAGCATGAAACATATTATTATTACCCTAATTATGAGGTCGTAGTGATTGAAGTAATGTCTAAATAACCATTCACATGCTCGGCCTTAGTTAAAGCGGAGGCAACGACATCTTCTAATGTGAAAGAATGTTTGACTATCTTTATTGGTGTTGGGGATGGGACAGTCAATGCGACCGAAGTCATCTTCCTTAATCATGTCTTCCTCTAAGCAGGAGACATGGTCGACTGAAGTACAGTTGATTTTTTTATGCCTTCCTTAGTCGACTTCTTCTTCTTGGCCATAGGTTTCTCCACTTCGGATGAAAGAGAAAGTCAATCGATGGTCAATTATGGACCCACAAATCAAAGTCTCATAGTAGTTTTTCCACCAGGAGTGGAATGACTATAGTTGTTGGGGATAATTGGTAAAGAGAGGAAGTGCGAAGGAAGAGCTTATGTAGTTAAACCTTCTGTGGAGAGTTTGAAAGGTGATGACTAAGTCTACAATTGGTCAATGAGTTAGAGGTTGGTTGCAAGTTCGGTGAATAAATGGAAATGAGATGTCTTGAGCGAAACCAAATTGATGACTAAGGAGATTGGGGCAGTATTGTTCAATACCAACCTTGGCATTAATACCCGTATCTATTGTGTTGTCATATGGAAGGTCTTTGCAATTAGATAGCTTTTTCAAGCCGCATCCCTGAGGCTTGCCATCTTGGTATCGGTCGACTCGTAGTCTTCAGTAAATTAAATTGGGATGAACTCTTTATCTTTAAAGAGATAGAAAGAATGGTTGGACTTATCGAGGGTGAAAGAAAGGAAAAATACTCATATATTTAGTGAAAGAATAATTAATTTTACGACAGAGTATATTGTGATGGCTGAATGATATAAATTTCACATCTACTAGAACATATTTAACAAATTTTGCTTTAAAATACTCATTGAACCACATCTGGACAAGTTAAATAGGCCCGCCAGAGTGATAAAAACTATTTGTAGTTACTTTAAAAATGTTACGGTAAAGATGGCCGAGCATGAAATGGGCGAGAGCAAGCTGACTTCGTTGGGCCGACGTCTCGGCCAGATGAATGTATTCCTTGGTGATTTGAAGGGCACTCATACATAACAAGAATCGGCAAATCTACATCAGAAGGAAAGTCATGTGTTCTTGCTCAACCACTTCATCCTGAGATTTGCATTGAAAGCCATAAAAGTGGAATACGCCTACTGGTCTTATCCAGAATGGTGACGGGATGTTGATTGTAAGACTCGTATCCTAGTCCGTATTGTTCCGTCCACTCCCACAATCCTTCCCGATGAATTTCGGCAACCTGCGACGTATAATCAATATTTGTGCGCGACTCTAAGTCATATCCTTAAAATTGAGTCGGCTTAATTCGAGACTTGTACCATTGTGACCGCACCGTCGCCGTGGTTCCGACGTCGCGTCTTATGCACCGATTCGATACCTTGACCAGAAGATGCGGGCCAGCGTTTATTTCAAAGAAACACCACGCGTTTATAATTCCAAGAGAATCTATACAACATATCCCATCAATCAATCAATCAATCACCTCATGTCAAGTATACACAACTCATGCTTTCTTTCTCCACAAGTCAAGCAACCACCAAGTCAACTCTCTCTCACCCTCTCTCTAACACACCCATACATGTCAAGTACACCATCACCTCACCCATCACTCATATCCATCACTCTCTCTCTCTCCTTACATCCATCTCTCCCTCTCTTTCTCAACACACAATTCCAAGCACCAAAAATATGGACATCCAAGCATCCCAAGTGTGAGAAAAAGTAATTTTTGTGTGGCCCATTTCCCATCCAAAATCCTTCATCCTAACCATCCATTTCTCATCGTCTCCATCAAAGTGAAGCACAAGGAGATTGGCTTTCCAACGGACCAAGAAGATTGAATAGTGGGTGGTTCTATAGGCTTAGATTTTATTTTTTAGATGAAGGGCCAAGTGAAGCCTACCGATTGATGGTATAGATCTCATTTTGGACCCTAGGTGTGGCCGATGGCCCACCTTGATCCTTATGATCATTCCATGGTGGGGCCATTCTCCATGGACCCCATCATGATGTTTATTTTATTTGCATGGATAGAGGTCATCTAGACCATCCATTTTAGTGGAGAAGGAATCTCTACCGTTGAATTTTGATTTAATGGGCCCACGTGTAATGGGACCCACTTGATGTATGATTGATTGCAAAGGAGGGCCCGTAGTGTCGAGGTCCCTCCATTATCACGTGTCTCTCGATCTCCCTCTCTCTCTCTCTTTGTTAATGTGATGAAATGGCCTGTGGCCCACCCGGATGGACCCCACCATAAGGCATGTATTTTATCCAAGTCACCTATAGGTGGGGCCCACTTTATAAGTGTTATATCCACACCAATTATCATTTAGTGGCCCACCTGGGCAACCCACTTGAAGAGCACAAATCGTCCAACGTCCCTGGACGCTGGACGTTCACGGAAAACACAAAAATATTAGCCTTGGTTTTGGATGGGCCACTTGTATAGGCCCCACCTTGATGTATGTATTCAATCCACGCCGTCTATCCTATTTACCCACTCATTTTAAGCGTTGAGCCGAAAAATAAAGCTAATCCAACTTTCAGGCAGGCCATACCTTAGAAAACAGTGATTTTCACCGTTTAAATGTACTAAAAATTTTCTACACTCCGAAAGATGCCCAATATTGGGCTTGATGGATTGTTTATGGAGTATAGGACCCATTGAGTGGGGCGGATGCTTCTGATGCCAGCCCCACACGTGAAAAACCTCAGAGATTAGTTTTCAAAAAAAAAAAAAAGAAACATAGGCAGCAGGCGTCGCTGCTGCAGGCACAGGCAGCGCCTGCGTCATTACGGGTGGATGGAAGGCAAGGACCCATGGCCCCTACCATGGGCCCCACCATGATGTATATTTGATATCCACACCGTTCATCGGGTGAGCCACTCCTTAAAGTGGACCCACTCCAAAAATCAGCCTGATCTAGGACTTAAGTGGCCCACATCACAGGAAAGAGTGGGGTCAAACGTTTCCCATTGAAACCCTTTTTGGGTAGCAGAAGGTTTGAATCAATATGAAATTTGTTTTTACTCTTTGTCCAGGTCTGTGTGACCTCGTCACTGGGTTGGACGGCAAGCAAACATTATGGTGGGCCCCACGTGGGACCCACAGTGATGTATGTGTTTTATTCTCATCGTCCACTGCTATAGACGGTGGAACCCACCCAAATGTAATTGTTTTATCAATGCCGTCCAGCCATTTGGCTAGACTACTGGACTGCTAGTGGCCCCCACACTTGATGTATGGTTACATCCAAACCGTACATCTAGTGGCGAGCTAGCCTTAAGGCTTGAGGCAAATGAGGCAGATCCACCTATCAAGTGGACCACACAACAAAAAGTAGTGGAGGATTGAATGTCTATCATTGGAACCTCCCTGGTTCCACAAGTTTTGGATAAATATAATATTTATTTATTATTTATTTTTGGTCTGTGTGACCTTAATAAATAGATTGGATGGTAGATACATGTTATGGTGGGCCCCACGTGGGACCACTTATGTATGTTTTGTAATCCACACCTTCCATTAGTGTGGACTCCACGATGAGGTGTGTACTTCATCTATGCCGTCCATCCCTATGGGACCCACCATGATGCATGGGTTGTATCCAAACCTTCCAACCATTTTCAGAGATCATTTTATGGCTTGAGACTAAGAATGAGTCAGATCTAAGGTTCAAGTGGACCCCACCATTGGAAATAATGTGGACAGTGACCTCCACCATTCAAACTTCTGAGGAGCCACAGTAGCTTCCAATTAAGCTTATATTTTGTTTTCACTTCATCTAGCTCTATGTTAACTTATGAATTGGTTGGATCTCAAACACATCACGATGGGCCACTCTGTGATATGACCATCTGTAAGGTCCACCTTGATGTGCATGAGGCCCATTGTTGAAGCCCACTTTGATGTGTTTATGGCCCATCCATGAGGCCCACCTTTGATGTGTTTTGTGGCCATCTGTGAGGCCCACCTTGATGTTCTTTGTGGCCCATCCGTCAGGCCCACTTCGATGTATTTTTGTGGCCCAATCAAGGGGCCCACTTGGATATACATGTGACTCATCAGGATGTATCTTTGATCATGAGCGGGGCCCACCTGTTGCGCGTTTTGAGGCCCAAGTGCAGGGTCCACCTGTCATGCATTTAGGGCCCGTGGGTTGAGGCTTATTGTGTTGTAATTCCGACCCATTTGGCAAAGCCCATTGTGATGTATTTGGAGTCCATGGGTGAAGGCCCATTGTGATATATTAGAGCCCATGGGTTGATGCCCATTGTGATGTATTTGGAGCCCATGGGTTAAGGCCCATTTGAGGAGGCCCACCTTGATGTATTTGTGGCCCGATGTTGAGGCCCACCTTGGTATATATATAAGGCCCATTTGAGGAGGCCCACCTTGATGTATTTGGGGCCTGTTGTTGAGGCCCACCTTGATATTTATGAGGCCCATTTGATGTATTGGAGGCCCATGGGTCGAGGCCCAATGGGATGTACATGAGGCCCATTGAATGTGATTCCACCATGGTTTGTGTAATGATATTTATGGCGGGCCATACCTTGGAAGCAATGTTTGTTTGACATCCACATTGTAAGAATAATGTTGGTTAAATGTCCACATTATAACTCTCCATAGGGTCCATTAATAGGCCCATACTTGTTGTATGTAGGCCATCTAGGCCCATCTTCATTGTAAGGACTGTTCATCATTTTAACATGCTTAGTATAACTCCATAATTCATAACCATACGCATCATATGTATACTTGATATGAGGAATGTTTGATCATAGCATAAGTCGTTGAGTTAAGACATTTACGGGACTCTTTATGAGACGGAGCGCCCCACATGAGCGCATGGTACGCGCGAGATTGCTGCATAATTGTACGATATGACTCATATATCTCGCATATGTGTGACTTGATCATTGTACACCCTAGCGACATCAGGGCCGTAGTCTCCACAGGCACATCGAGGATAGCTAGATGGGACACCAAAAATATTTGGTTCTAATACTATAGGTACTTAGGATGTCCTTGGGTGAAAATTCCAAAACCTCCGAGACCAGGAGTAGCCCCAACGTCTAGACTGAGTGGAACATGAGCGCCCGAGTACCAAATACCAGTAGGCTGAGTCTCCCACTGTGTCGTAGTTGGTTGGGAGGGGGTGAGGCCCTATCCACCCGAGTGAGGGGGCTATAAGCTAGGCTGAGTATGACCAGCTCGTAAATGGGTCCGCTATCGACGAGTCAGGTAGGTATTGGCAGACTACTGGTCAGGCGGATAGTGAAGTCTATTTCGCTCGTTGGGCTGTGCAGCTAGGGAGGAGGCGGTCGGTGTCGAGTGTAATAGACCCCAGTGATTTCCCCAGAGAGCAACCGTATTGATATATGGACTTATTGAGCAGGAATTGCATATCCATTCATTCATTCATTCACTATCCACTCAGGCTGGTGATGCGTAACTATTTGTTACATGTACCATCGCATGACCAGGATTTCAGTTGGGCGTGTGACCAACCTGAGATCAGGAGTTTACCACATTGTATCTGACTATCCAAATTTAGGTATGGGATTGGTTTGGATAGAAGTCCCTTGTGATGGACCCCATAACCCATGATACTTCGTATTATCATCCCGACTTCAATTCCAACATAGTCATTTCATTCGCATTGCATATTACATTGCATCCGCAGTACTTAGCATTTTGGGTTATTATGTTTTTGCACTTATATGGCTTAGATGAGGTTGATGGTATTCGTGGTTCGTCAGAATTTGCATATTGCATTGCATTCTCAGCATCTGTTATTGTCTTATTATGTTTTGCATCGCATAGCCTTAGTACGGCTGATAACACTCATGGACTTACCAGTATATTTCCGCTTACTCTGATATCGTATGATTCATAATCTTGTTAGTATTTTCACTTATTCCAATGATGTATGATTTATGAGCTTTATGGTATACTTGGCACTTATCTTATACACACACTTTCATCACCCTCTAAGCTTTCTATAAGCTTATGTACGATAGATGTGTGCAGGTAGCGTTAAGTTGCAGCAGCGTTGAGCTTGGAGCGTACAGCGGCCTTCTGGAGTTTTGGTTTCCAATATATGTATTTCCCTTTTAGCATTATACTCAAATATTTATATTAGTGGATATGTGATGATGATGTTGTTTTGTGACTTGGTTATGCTTGTGGTTATGCTCCATTACAAAAAAAAATCAGACTGAAAATTCTCCTTGTAGGATCCCAGGATCGGAATCCGGCGTATGGGCGCTGAGAGCAGAGAATGGGGTACTACAGAGGCTGTCGGCACTAGATTCGGTGATCGAAAATTTTGTGAGCCCGTTTTCCGAGTTTGGGGTGTGGCATTGATTCTTCAAAGCGAAGCCCGAATATATAGGCTTCCCAAAGGGCAAGAGGTGGGTGAATATACATACATCCATAATTGTTGAGCCCATAGGGCTGCTTTCAAGATGGAATGTATTGGTTAATCAACTCTAGAAAGTTGAACCATTACAAGGAGGAAGATATTGGTTGAATATTTGTGCAAGGAAAGATTGATGCATTCGTAGATTCCTGCATGCCTCCATGTGTCACTGTGCTTACTTCAACGCGTGTGAACCATTTGACCCAACCATTTATCAGTTTGGCCATGGAGACTTAAACATGTTGGAAGGATCCAAGAAATTATCGAATTAGACAAGAAGAATTTTATTGGAACACTTTGGGAAACTGGGTTTGATCTCACAAAGTTGTTTGTGAGTAACTGTAGGGTGAAAGGTTGGACCAAGTGTCAACAATGCATTGTTTGGTTCGATAAGAGTATTGAACAGAAGGTCATTAATTACTCCTGACAACAGAACATCTAGATCTTTTGTGAACGATTCTAGATGGAAAGCTAGAGTGGAAGAAGCGGAAGATGCAAGCATGATAATCGAGAGGAGAAAACTGTAAAAAAAAAAAAAGGTTTCTGCGCAAGAGAGAAGAAGCAAAGACTAAAGGAACAGTAATACCAACTTAAAGTTTTATTTATATATCGACCATGATACGTGTGTATTAATGAAAGGATAATCATGACTCCTCATATGATACGATTCTATGTAACATGTCACATGGGCATCCTAAAAGGGTAAGGCAAAGGATATCTTTCGGTACAACCTCAGTCAAGTAGAATCAATGGAGAGACAACACATGGACCAACGGCCAATTGCGTTTATTGCATTGGGCAACAGAATAATGTCAATTTCACATTTTTTTCAAAGGCGAAGCGACACTGGGACCAATGTTGTACTTTATTTCTAACTATTCTGGGGAAAGCCAATAGAAGGGTGACATGTGGCATTGCATGAGAAATAGGAAGTGGATGAAAAGATCTTTAAGATATTTGGAGTACTTTTTACGGAATCATAGTTGGCATCAATCCAGTTTTACGCGTTAGTGGATTGTCGATGGAATGATGTGGTCGATTTATCCAAAAATTTAACTACCGAAGAGAAACGCGGTCGAGCAATTCAAGATACAAAAGGCGACCGAGAGTAACAAAATTTGGCTAACATAAGAGGAATAGTCATAAAAGGGAAAGTTAGCAAAAGAATAATATAGAGAAAGGCATTTCGACTACTGTAACTATTGCAGTAATAAAAGAAGGATTTGTAAGAACAATGTAACATCCTGGATTTTCACTTTTTTAGATTTCCAAAAATCTTTTAAAATTTTTTTATGTAATTAACTTATATTATCACTTACTGACCATTAGTACTTAGTGTTAGTTTATACACGGGTGGTACCAGTAAAGAACCGCACAAGTCCGATCAATCAACCGTAGGAAGCCAATGAATCCGCCCAATCACTTGAACATCAAGTTTAGCTCCATGATTTACTCACATAGGGCCCAAATCTAACCGACCCATCTCTAACTAATTAAGACAATCATAACTAAATTAAAGATATAACCAAAGCTGAGTCAGATAAGGCCCGGATCTTGACTAATAGACCAAATCAACCTCGTTACTCTTTCAGCCTAAAACCGACGGTTTAGAGTAATCATGACCAAATCTCCACTTTCACTAGTTATAAATAGGCCACACTATGAACATAATTAATCCAAACCTTAATCATTGCCCACGAGAAATCTCAATATCTAATTCATTCTAGAAATGCCTCGATTTTCTGAATAAGCTCTAAACCGCTCGTTAGTGGACCACTAGTTCTAAAACTATAGAATAATGTTCGTCTTACTGGGCTCGACGTCCATTGCAGGAGTCGGACCTGGGTAATGTCCAAAACCGCTCAACTTGAGCCGAGAGACGAGTGCATGAGAAGTGCAAATACCCTAAAGGAAGAAGCTGAAAATTAAGTGAATTAAGTCGTCCAGTCTTATGCAAAGTTGAGAATTTCGGGTCGTTGGTTTACGACCAAACTTCACACGTGGAGTATGGATATTTCCCTACTCATATCCGTATAGCCGCGGCCCCGATCAACCATCGATGACTTTTAATCAAATCTGTCGATCGGCGTATCCAAATGGTGGGCCGATCATGTCCATACGTAGATCATCATTAAGGCTAACTATCCTACGGTGTATATCGACATGTACGCCCCATAGTGGGCCCTAGAGATTAGAAAGACCCTCCCATAGGGCTAGTATAGTAAAAACTAGCCCTTGGGGCCATTTACACCAAATCTGGCACTATATAAGGGCTTCATTTGGGCACCCCTCTCCCCATACGAATTTACCCTAGAAGAAAGAAAGAAAGAAAGAGAGAAAGAGAGAAATAAAATAAAAAGAGGAGAAAGAGTGAGGGAGAGCTTAGAAGTATGATGATATGTGTACCTTCACCCTCACATCCCCCTATATAGCCACCTTGCTACTCATGGATCCTTTGTGGAGTTCTCTCGACGATAATTGGAGGTAAGAAATAGATTATACTCTCTAATCTAGCATTTTGGGTTAGGTTTTCTAATCCTTACAATGGTTCGTATGATTATTTAGGCTTTGGTGAATTTTCCCTATAACCATAATCGTAGGAGCGCTTTGAGTCAATCGAATCAATATAAAGGCGCGGACTATTATCCTTAGGTGACAAATTGCCAATTTTAGGATGAACTTAATGATTTTGGATGCTAGATTGATATGCATGTGTAGATTTTAAGAGATTCTATCTAGGAACCTGTTTGATATGTATGCATAACATGCATGCAAAGATAAATTGATGTTTGATCAATCTGAAATGGTGTTTAGGCCTGAGAATTTTGTTGCATGTTCACCCTTGCATTTGATTTCCAACATAATTTTTTATACTTTTGTACGTCTGTGTTTCTTGCATTATGAATGACATATGAAATTTTTGTTTCTTAGAAAAAAATCCAATTCCATGTACATGCATGTCTAATTTTTGCTACTAGGTATAGTTTGCATTCATTTTGATATTCTGAAATTTATGTCTTGACTGCTTGTGTGTTATATCATATGAATATTTGATAAGAAATCATGACTATCTTAATATGTTAAGAATTGAAGCCCTTTTGTTTAGGTTGGTCAGGAACTTATAAATTATGAGGGCAGCCCCGTCGGTTGGGCCATTCCGAGACTAGACTGACCAATTTGAGTGAACTCGTATGTATGACAGTAGTGGGACTACATGGGTTGCTTTCACCCGATGTCATGCGATACGTGCTCACCTAAGTTTGGGCGGTTGGGTCCACCAACTGACCAACCGTGTTTGTTAACCATGGTTTGCTCATGCCTATTTGAAACCTGGAACACCCCTTGCCCACTGACGCCCACTGATAACAGCTAGAAATTGATCCACAGTCTCGTGAGCCGGGCATGGTGGAATGGGACACTATGTCCGAGCTGTCGGCCTACGCTGGAGTGATGAGCCTCCCCGTAGTAACCGTGAGTGATCCGGCTTTTCAGCACTCCCCACGTGCTTGCAATCAGGGGTGGGGACCCCAATGAGATCAAGGATCACGGGGTCCTGGCCTCACACGTTGAGGGGTCCGGGCCTCGCAAATGGATGAGGGCATTGATATCATCGGGGTGCACCAGTTTTTCCAACCTGTTGCATGAACAGAATAACTAAATACTCAGCTAACATTATTCATACATCGCATTAACTAAGATTTGGTGACTCGCTAGTTGAGGTCGCAATGAGGGAGTGTTGGTCATGCACGACCGTGAGACGAAGTCACTCGAGGGAGTGTTGTGGGTGAGGTCATGCATCATACACAACTCACCCATACGCATTAACAAAGACTAGTTAACGATTTATGAATTTTTATTTTTCATTAAAATCATCATTGAATTGTTATTTGATGTAACTTATGGCTAATGACACCCACTGAGTTAGCTACTCACTCCCACTCTGGGACGGTGTTTTAAAACATCAACTAGACACGTCATTAGATGCAGGTGAGGCGGAGCTCGACGAGCTGAGCGGAGTGAGCATGGATAAGGAAGAGGAGCCTCCCTGCTTCCAGACTTTCGGCGGATCCTTCTAGTCTGAGTTTAGGCTACCATGGGGTATGAGTCAGGACTCTAGTCACTTTGGGTCATGTATGGGTGGGACTAGTTCCCTATTTAGATGATTTTGGATTTGTGATTTGGATATTTTTATATTTAGTGGCACTTGATACTGCTTTATGACTTACTTATGCTTCATGCCTTACTAAACTCTCCATTGTTTATGAGATCATCCAAATATAATTAAAATCTGAAGCCCATTAGGGCACCTGTGGCACCTGAGAATTCGGGAGCTGAGTTCTTACACGGCCCCTCAAAACCCGGGGTGTTACAAACAAACTGTAATAAAAGTCTATAAATAGTATATGAATCCAATAGAGAAACAACAACCAATCATTTACAAATTAAACCAAACAAATATTTTATTTCAACTTATCCTTGGAGTAAAGGTAATTCTTACGTATAATCTTTAGTTGTAATGTCATAAGGTGGATTAGTTCTCTATCCAACATCCAATATCACGCAGTTCTCTTAAGAGTCGCATTCTTGCAGTCATTCCTAATGACCAATTGTAAGCTTTTCTTTTTGTTTTATTGCAATTCTTGTGAAAGGCACAAAGCAACTCATCTTTGGAAGAAGAACCCTACCTTTCGATTATCGACTAATCATTATAAAATTCTGTAAGTGGCTGAGTAAGTGACCAATCTTCTCATAATCTGGTCTTGTATATTCATATAGAGTGTATCCCCTTATTTATGGGCTTGGGGTCGAAGTTGATTGATTTGGATCAAGCCACTTTATCGATTCTAGCACACCGGCGCACATTACACGTGACAAGAAACAAACCAGAGCGCCAACACTCCTTACATAAAATTTTTTTGACCATCCACCAAACCCCATGCATGAGTAAAATTCAATGGTCTAGATTAACAATCCATTGGGCCCACATATTCAAACTAAAACCAGCGTACAATTGTACATATACTCCAGTTGGGTATATAACGATTACTCTAAATCAAGCGGATGCGAATTTAGTACAACAATGTGTAGGCTGTGGGTGCAATACAAAGCTCTATGGGGGCATCGTGATCTGTGTGTGACATTACACTGATCCACTATTTGAGACCGATATCTCACTAGAAAAATCATTCTGATATAAAACTAAAGCGAGTCACACTTAGAGCTGTACATGAGCAGAGTATACTCGGTTACTCGCTTGACTCGACTCCACTCGACTTGTCGTGAGTTTGGGTCGAGTACGAGCACGTTTTATATACTCGTTTTGATTTTGAGTAGAGTACAAGTTGGGCAGTACTCGACTCGATACTCGACTCGTGTGCTCGACTCGTACTCGAGTTGTAACGCCCTGAAAATTAGGGGTTGAGCAGAAGCTCAGCTCCGAGTTCCAACTTATCACTTATGCAACATAGATAATGATGATTGAATGTTGTTCGTATTAGTGCATTAAACATGAGTGGGATTATACCAAATCAACATATCATACTCCAGAGACAGTTAAATTACGCAAGCGGAAGACTGTGATAGATATATAAAATATATAAACTGTTGTAAGTCTCCAGAGTGTGAACATGTTACCAAGTTAAATATATACATGTATACTCCAAAAATGAACAAAACGAATATACATGGGTGTTTCAAAAGTGCAAAATAACAAGTGTAATGACATCTAATTAGCAACCCTGTAACCTCGTCGATCAGAACATAGTCTATATAGACCCGCCTGATAGCTGCATATAGGAAAAACCCTCCTTATCTTCATAAAAGTTCAGCTCCACTTCGTAAGCATTGCCATCATCTGAAACTAAAATAGGGTCTGGTTGGTGTTTAACATACCGTCCCATAACGTGGAAGTGAGTGATCAACTCAGTGGAACTATAAGGCAAAGGTTAACATGTTATCAATTCAATCAAGAAGTAATGATAAAGCAATACAATCAAGCATCCCTAAGTACTCTGATTAATGGAAATATGATATGTATTAATGATGCATGCCCTTGCCTACACTTCCTCAGCGTCTTCATCTGACGGCGCACATGGTAATCTCCCGAAAGTGCTCTTCCTCGCCAAAGCACATGCAGTGCGGTGCATACTCATGTTAGCCAATACTTAATTAGATTAATTCATACAACAGTGTTGGAAAGCTAAGGTGTTGCGGTTCTCATACGATGTTGCGGCTCTAGGTCATTATAAAGGGTTCGTCACCTAATCAGTGTAGGCCTAGTTTATACTCTAGTTGATATGGAAACGCTTGAATACAGTGTAGGCCTAGTTTTCCAAACAATGATCCATTATAGGTTCGTCAGTCCTAGTAAATCTCATACGACGATGCGGTTCTAGGTCACTGCAAAGGGCTCGTCACCTGATTAGTGCAGGCCTAGCTTATACTCTAGTTGCTACGGAAAAACTCGTCGCCTCTACGCAGTCTCAGAGTATGCTCGAGGTCACTACAAAGGGCTCGTCACCTGATCAATGTAGGCCGACAGCTTGAATACAGTGTCTCATACCACCATATTCGGCTCACGAGGTGGTGTTGCTCACTAGTCACTATGAGGAGGCTCATCGCCCCAGCGTAGGCCGACAGCTCGACCATGGTATCCCATACCACCATGCCCGACTCATGAGTCTTAGTGGATAGAGGTACCAAGGTTTAAATGGGATTTTCACTAGTGAGTTTGGTACCTTAGGTTCAAGCAATGGCGTTCATACATGGTGAACATACATCGAGTCAATCGGGTTACTTGACAAGTTCGATTGGTACGAGCGTACGTTGAATTAATTGACATGGAGTGTTAACCACTGTCAACAATCATCGTACGACTCGGATTCACCGAACGCATCAGCTGTGGTGAGACTAGCTTGGCCACTCAAACAGAAATTTTTACCGATTGTCTGGACTACGTCGCAGTCCCAAACACATTATGATGTAAGAAATATGTACATGTGGTAATCATACAACACTTAACAATTATTTTAACCATGGATAGCATTTGAAAATACAATGAAACACGTATAACATACCATGTTACATATACATATTCTACTCAAACACACCATATAGATTTACAGCTACTTGAAGGAATCCTATCTCAACCACCTTATTAACTACAGTTCATCTAGCAACAACTCATTTAAGCATTTTGTCAAATACTTAGACTACACATAACCGACATACATGACGTATGTTGATTTCAACATATAATAGGGCAAATCCTTTCACCGAGGAGTTGTCCAATACACATCAATCATGTTCTTACATTCCATACACATGGCAGGCAAAAATCATGAATCCATATTCATTCAGTCATTTCAACAAACACTTAGACTACACACTATAACATACATGACGTCTGTTGACCATAACATGGATTAGGGCAAGTCCTTTCGCTAAGGAGTTGTCACGAATACAACAAGAATATATATCCACGATGGATAATCATGGCAAGTAGGGATTCAAATTCCATACTCATTCAATCATTTCCACAAACACTTAGACTACACATTTCAACCTATACGATACAACTCAGTTATAAGCTATATTAGGACAAATCCTTTCATAAGGAGTTGTCACGTATTCAACAATCACATGTTCACGGTGAATAATCATGACAAGCACAAAACCAAATTCCTGACATATCTAGTCATTTCAACCTACACATGGAATAACCTATATTCAACATAGTTCATATCTAACCGTAAAGCAAGGGAAACAGCGTATCTAACATGTGAAACAGTAACCCAGTCAGTTATAAATCATTAACCGACACTGAAAGCCTTAAAAACCACAACCTATACGTTTATAGTCTACACCTTTGATATTTTATTTAAACTAACATGATTTAAATGATTTTTAAACTCGCAAGTATACGAATCAAATGTAGATATGGTACATATTACGAGATCGTTCCCATGAGGACTGATCGTCACAACTCAAATTCACAATTCTTCTTAACTAATTCAACAACTAATGGAGCAAATTACTAACACAATTCTATATAAAAAAAAAACAATTGAGAGCAAGGAAGAAAATTCAATCAGAGAGAGAACACTAGGACTTTTGAATCCACCCGTAATTATCCTAACCCTTGTTTTGTCTGTTGATTCACCTTAATCTAGATTGATACCACTTATATAGAGAAAGCACAATCTGTGTCCTTAATCGGGCATACAGAATGTCTAATTTCTTTAAACAATGCCATGAATAACATATCCCATGTCCTTGGTCGGGCACATAGAATGTACAGTTCATTAAAGCACCCTGTTTCTTCCTCTATAGGAAACCTGTTCATGATCAGACACAAACACCTAGAATAAGCATCTAGACAACATCCATATATAGACTCTGGTCGAGTTCATAGATGGAGAAGTATAGAATTTAAACCAATCAAGCACACTTAGAGAAAGAAACAAATCAATTAAATTCAAGATGGAATCAACATATAATAAAAGTCATTCAAATTAGGGGCTTCATCTCAACCCTAGCTGAAAGATTAGCAAGCCATAGTATGTAACAGAAATTCAATTGGGAAGAAGAAAACTATAGTTGAGGAACACATCCCTGGCTAATCCCTCTCTTATATGCTTAACGTCCCCAGACTTTCTTCTCTTTCTTCTCTTTCTCCCCCAGTTCTCGGATCTCCTCCCTGGTTTCTCTCCCAGGCTCTCTCTCTATTTCCTCTTTTATAGCCTTCTCCAGGCAGTGACAAAATTTCTGAAGTCGGTGGAAGAGAAGTCGGTGCGTATACACCTTTGACGCAGCTAAAAACGGAGCTTCAAAAGTCTCTTGTACTTTGAGGTTCGTTCAAAGGATTGACGTCCCTTTGGACGGTTTTGAGTGGCCTACCCGATGGACGGCTTGGATCTTGCATCCGATCGTCGCCGAGACCACACCACCGCCCGCAAAATGGGGCTGCGGTCGGTCGCAGAACAGGGGTCGTGGCTCTCCTCCGCTGTACGCTGGTGGGGCCCACTCCGTAGTTGTTTCGATAAATCAACTCCGTCCATTAGATGGAGGACTAAATTCCAGGTGGGAATGCTTAATTTTGGGTCAGATTTGTGGTGGCCCACAAGGTTTTAAACTCACCGTCCGTTTTACCATTGAACGGATGAAAAACTAGTCTTCATTATATTTTCCAGTTCTGTCACCTTGGCGTGGATGAGAGATACCTAGGGACTCTGATGGACGGTTTGGATCGTCCATTTGGACAATGGGTGGGGCCCACAACTGCTTAGAAGTTTTTTTTTTCACGGACGTGCGTAAGCCTACGCACGTCTTTCGCTGCGATGCTCGATGCGCCCCACAGTGGTGTTTTCAGGGAAATTCACCCCGTCCATTAGATTCAGGATGAAATTTCAGTTAAGAATGGTTGGTTTTGAACGTCCATTGACGCGGCCCAGAGAAAAAATCACGCTGAGATCATTTTAAACGTCGCAGGGCAGTCTGTTTGTGGCCTCTGTATCGCGCACATGTGTATGCATGGGTGCAAACAGTAAGCATGGTTCTGACTATCACGAGACCCTCTACAAGATGGACGGTTTGGATCGGCCTTACGTACCATGATGGTGGCCCGCTGCGATCCGCAAAACGGACCGCCCGTCGGTCTGCGAAACAGAGAGTTTCCATATCTGTTTTGGCAACTGAGATGGTGCAGTAAAAGGTCGGTTTGACCATGGTGGAAGTACAGCGCACGGCTAGTGCACTTGTGAACGTGCACATGCCACACAAGGTGGGGTCCACTGCAATTTTCTGGAGAAATCTGCACCGTCCATCTGTTTTGTCTCCCAGATTAAGTGGTTGAGACCAAAGTTGAAGAATATCCTCTTATCAGGTGGGCCCCACTTATTGAATTAAGGGGCTGATCTGGCCGTTGGGCCATTTTCATAGCGATTCGAGGGCTGAAATTTGAGATGTACGGTTAACTTATGGCCCTCATCCCATATATCAAGTTTCGAACTGATCGAATGGCGGGAACCATGTGATCTTGCATTCTGGACCAATTTCGGGCCTCTTTAACGTGAACGGCTTGATTTTCTCATATTCCTGCCGTGTAAATCCATTGATCTTGGTTCTCTGGAGTCCGTCCCTTGCTTTGATAACTTCGGAGCATCAAATCTATGCTTTTAATACCCTTTTTCAATCAACGCTCCTTATTACATCCTGCAACAAAAACATGATTAAAATCCGATGTTAGGCATTATCATGTACGTAAAATAGGGCAATAATCAGGGTCCGATATGCAATATTTGACCCTCATCAACCTTTCGCTAGTAAACTCGTAACGGATTCAATTTGAACACTCTGCCTTCGTCTACGGTACAACGACAACCTATAGTATGAAATAGGTTAGCTATTTCATCACATACACTATCTGAATCCCTAAAACAGATTAGGGTTAGGATTTCTTACCCGAAAATGGAATCTGAGTCGCTGGAATAGCGATACGGTAGTGGTAGCTAAGTACGTGGAACGGCGGGATTGAATCCTGAGAACAAACTTCTCACTTTTCCTCTCTTTCCTTCTCTTCCTTCTCTCTCTAGGGTTTAGAAATTCGTATGTGAAGGGAGAGAGAGGGTTTAAGGTCCTTATATAGGCCCAAAATCGACCTCAATGGCCCCAGGGCCATGGTATACTTAGGTTATAGCCAAAACCTGACTGTTTCGACTCAACGGAGCTATTCTGGAGCCCCTTTTCTACGTGTAGTTGGACTTAAGATTCCTGACATTGGATCCAGGTCGAGTTAGGTTTTCGGTCCGATCAGATTTACAGATCGACCTTGGCGGACCAGTTTCAGTTCAATGGTCACCGGTACTCGATCAGGGCCACAAGTGCACTGACATGTATTGAAAATTTTTCTTGATCTGAGGGTATAATTGGGTCAGATTCTGACGGTCAGAATCCTTAGATTTGACCCCCAAGTGAATGACTCAATTCACTTAAGTTTCAGTTCGTTTTCTAAAGATATTCGCGTTTCTCACACACTTTGCTCCGGGCTCAAGTTGTGCGGTTCGGGATATTATTTAGACTTGATTTCTAGGATGGTATTCAAGCCCAATAAGGCGGTCATATTCGTATAGTTTCGCAGTAATCAGACTTTTGACGTGCGGTCCAGGTCCGATACGAAGTTTCAACATGCTCCCGAGAGCAATTGGGTTTAGAGATTGATTCTAGATTTCAAGGTAATGTAGCGTTAACGGTTCATTTCATTTTGGATCTTATAGATCATATTTAAAGTGGTTCAAGCTAATTATACTGATTATTCAGTTTAGTACTTAACTAAATTATACCCTAATTATTACAGAATAAGATCCTAGGGCAGTTCTACACCTCCTTCTGGCACTTTCAGTTAGTATATTATTTTAATTATTTTTTTGATAGTTCATCATCAAGTCTACTTCATCTCTATCAAATTTTATTATATTTTGTGTCGTAGAAAAATTTTAAAATTCTAAAAGCAGCAACTGTCCAAACTAAGGATTTTCGGGCAGTTTTCACAATGACCTATATTTAACTATATTTAAATTTTTATTATATTTTTCACTTATTTTTTATATAAAACTAAGCTTATCAACTTTAATCTGGCTTTTGAATCACCTAAATCGGAGTTATAACGAGGGAGATATGACTTTTCGAAGTCAGACAAAACTTTTACAGAATAAGGTGATGAAAGGTGAGATTTTGAAGGAAATGGGTTGAAAGGGGATTTGAAGCTTTAGAATTGAGTTCTGAGAAGTCAATTAAGGTGTTATGATTGACTCATCACCCAAGGATGTCTAACCCCAGGTTGGCAAAAATCCGTGGCGTTACGCGAATGTATATATATCCACCTCCAAAAAACAAACCCTACGCCCCTTTTTTCTCGTCGTTTTCACAGCGTAGCCCACCCGTTCAAAAAAACCCAAATACCTTCCCTCCCAGCGCCTGTTTGAAAATACTCTCTCCCTCTCTCTCCTCTCGTTCTCCTGTAAGGCTGTGACCCTGCCCGGTGCTGTCCGCCGTCCGGTCCGTCCCTCTTCTTCCCTCTCACTCTCTCCCTCTCTCTCACTCTCCTGTCCGGCAGAGCTAGTCTCTGCCGCTCGTCCCTGCCTGCTCGGTGCCCTTGTCCAGTGGTAGTCTCTCTCTCGTTCGGTTGTTCCGATGTTCCCCTTTTAAAAAAAAATCCAAAAACCCTAACCCGCACGGTTACAACGACCATCCGGCGGTCCCTGCCCTGCTCGGTCGCCTTCTCCCTTACCCTTCTTCTTCCCTCTCTCTCTCTCAGGCACTCACATTGCCCTGTCCGGTGCCCCTGTCCGCAGCTCGTCACTGCCCTGCCCTGTCCGCAGCCCATCCCTGCCCTGCTCGGTGCCCCTGTCCCTGGCCTGCCCGACGCCCTTATCCACAGCTCGTCCCTGCCCTGCCCTGTCCGCAGCTCGTTCCACCCCTGCCCAGAGCCCCTGTTCGTCCATCAGGTAAGAATTTTTATTTTATTGTTAATTGTTATTGTAATGGTATATAAAATATGATTAAATATGCCACTAAAATATTATTAAATATGCCATGTCAACTTAATTTCTGCTCGTATTCGAACTCGCCTCGAAAACTTAGACTCGACTCAGCTCGTTTTCTACTCGTACTCGGCTCGTGTTCGGGCGAGTAGAGCACGAGCAGGGAATCCATGCTCGTTAGCCGAGTACGAGTAGGACTCGGACATTAAGAGTCAAGTATAAGTAGGGCGATACTCGGCTCGGCTCGACTCGACTCGTGTACAGCTCTAGTCACACTGAGGCAGTGAGAAGGGATTTCCACCATTGAGGGAAGCAGATTGCGTGGTGTGCCACACACCACCACACCACCGACCTTAGTGGTGTGTTGACGTCACCAATTTCTATGGGACCCACCATAATGTATGTATTATATCCAAACTGTCCATCAATTTGGAAAGATCATTTTAGGGCTCGAGCAAAGAATGAGGCAGATCTAAAAAGCTCAAGTGGAGCACACCACCAAAAGTCTAACCAGGCAGATCTAAAAAGCTCAAGTGGACCACGCCACCAAAAGTGAACCACACCACCGAAAGTAGCGGGGACAATGATTTCCACCATTGAAACATTAAGTCTTGGATCTTGCTTACTTTTGGTTTTAATTCATAAAATGAGCTCAAAAAATGGATAGATGGAGTTGATTTCTCAGTGGGCCTCACCTGATTTTCGGTACAGGAATTTCATGCAAAAAGGCTTTCTTAAGAAAACCGCGTCCGAATGGCTCAGCTCTCCCACAGACACGGATTTCTTGTGAAAGCCTGATATTTGCAAGAAGTTCCTTTCTTAAGAAACCCTTGTCCGAATCGCTCAGCTCAGATATCTTGTGAAAGCCTGATATTTGCAAGAAGTTCCTTTCTTAAGAAATCCGCGTCCGAATGGCTCAGCTCTCCCACAGACACGGATTTCTTGTGGAAGCCTGATATTTGCAAGAAGTTCCTTTCTTAAGATATCGGCGGCCGAATGGCTCAGCTCTCCCACAGACACGGATTTTTTGTGAAAGCCTGATATTTGAAAGAAGTTGCAGCCCTGGAAACTGATGTGGGTCATCCTGTGGTTGTGAGAAAATCACTTTATCCATCCATTTTGTGAACTCATTTTAGGACTTGAGGCTAAAAGTGAGCAGGATCCATGCCGTTCGTTACATCATTCCTACTGGGATGTACTGAAAATACAAATATTAACCTGATACAAAACTTCTGTGGCCATGAACATTTCAACCGTGGACTTACAATCCTCACGTTTCCCGCCCACTTGAATCTTGGATCCTGCTCACTTTTGGTCTCAAGTCCTAAAACGAGCTCACAAAATAAACGGACGGAGTGGATTTCTCACAAACACCAAGGTGGGCCCCACCTAAGTTTTCATAGCAGTAACTCCCTCCTAGAGGCTATCGCAGGAAATCCACCTCCGTGAGATAGCCGAGCCATTCGGAGTTTGAAAGTTGAGAAGGCGCCAAGGCGGGCGCGTCTCGATGCGGATTCCGCGGCGGTAAAAACCACGCAGCACGTGTACCACCTGGGAGCACGTGCGCCCTCTTCCATTCTTCCCCGCTATTTCGTATTTCCATCAGCTTCCGCGCGGAAGAACCAAAGAAAAATGAATGGTCGTGGTTGGCAATAAATGCAAACACGTGGTGGTACCATTAACGTGGCCCTGATCTAGTTCTCTCCAGGAATGTAATGTACCGTATGATGTATGCACACATGCCAAACAAGAACTAGATCTGAGCCATCCATTTGATGATTCAGATAACTTTTAGGCAGCCATTCAAAATAGACACTGTTTGGGCAATCCTAACACTTATAAAAGACAAGATTAGCAATGGATGATGTTCTGTATATAAAGGTCTTTATTAAATGGTTATTATAGACTAAAATAAAAATAAATATTACTAATCAGAGCTAAATGATGTAAGATGCATGGCTTGGATCATTATAAACCTGTATCAGTTGTATAGTACAGGATCTAGAGTTATGAAAATTCCATGCATCCAGTTGCAGTGGATCAGATCCTATTTATTTGGTCCCCGAAACTTAGTTCCGGTCAATAAATTTTACAAAGTCGAGAATCATTCTTCTAAGAGGCATTATAGGATACTCGGCCAGGAACACTATACTCGGATTTTTGTTTACAAGAAGTTGGGCCCATGGTTATTTAATCCAAACCGTTGACCTGTTGTTAACTAACGTGGATGAACCATGTCTTTAAAAAATGATTATATTTTATGATCCCATATTGAGTTGAAGGACCCGAATTTCGTGGAAAGCCTTTGGCAAGTTCCTGCGCTGGGATGTTATGTGGGGCCACTATCTGTTTCTGAAAAATCCACTCCGTTCATCCATTTTTTCAGATCATTTTAAGAGATGAAACTAAAAATAAGGTGGATACAAAACTCAAGGCGTCCACGGGAGAAGGAAAATGAATAAAGGGTTACCCACCGTTGAAACCTTCCTAAGCTCCACCTTATGTTTATACGTCATCCAACCGGTTCATTTTTACAGGGATGAAATGAAAACACAAAACTCTTAGCCTGATACCAAACTTTCATGGACATATGAATGTTTAAACAGTGGTCACTGAATCTCCATTGTTTCCTCTCATGCGGCCACTTGAGTTTTGGATCCACCTGATTTTTCGTGTCATCTCCTATGAAAAAATGGAAGAATTTCAAAAACGTCTGGGCAGGTACCACCTAGCATTCCAACAAAGGAACTCTCTGCAGAAGGCTTTTCACCTTCTTATGTTTTTCTTCTCTGACTTTTCTTTCTAGGTTTAGGGTATTTCGTACATGGAACTGAGTCATGTGGTCGAGTTCTCTTTTGCCTACTCCTCCTAAGCTTTTTGGAATTAAACTTATTGCAATAGGACCCCTTAGTTAAATGGTGACATGTGATTTCTTAGTTTTATTGTTGTCCTCGTGGAATATCAAGCGTTCGATTCTATCTTTGAATATTTAAATCCATTCATGTTGTAGTTATTATTTACTATTCTATTGTATATATGAGTTAGAAATTTCAAACCACGTTCATTGTTGTAACTCTCTTTAATGGCTCACTCTCTTTAATGGCTCTTATCATTTTCAATTCATTGAAAAAATTGAATATTTTAAAGATATAATCACTTAAAAGAACTCCCTCTTCTAATTTTATGTTGTACAACTTTCTTTCCAGAGTTTAATTTTGAGTAACTAGGGAATCAAATATACCCTTTGACTAAAGATAGATATCTCTTGCATTGATCATGTTCCACAACTAATTACAGAGTACATCATAGAGGCCAAATTGTATACTTTATCCATCTCATTTTCTTTCTTCCATCAGAATAGTTTGAGGAAGTAGCTAGGGTTTTATTATTGTTTCCACTAAGGGAAATAAGAGTTAGCTTGCGAATGATATATAGCACTCACTCTAAGGTGAGCACAAGCTCTAATTTCTGGGACAATGTAATGAATTTTTATTTTTATTTTCACAAGATTTTTAAAGATAATGATCATAGATATCATATTTAACTTTGATATTTTTCACTGCACAAATTTATGGGACAATTTGATGAATTTTTATTTTTATTTTCGCAAGCATTTCAAAGATAATTATCATAGATATCATATTTAACTTGGATATTTTTCACTGCACAACCATGGGCTAATTTATGTGGGTGTACCTTCTGTCTTATGTTAGGCATAATATTTTTAAATAGACCGACATTGAGCCTATTAAGTCATGCCTCCAAACACAATTTAACGGAATTCAAAGTAGCTATATCAAGTTATGTGAAGGAATTGCGCTGTAATGTTGATGCCTCTATATAACTTGACTTAATCATAACCATCTACCTCATATCATGTAACATTGTTAATCATCCACAAGTATCTAGAGAATTCAACCTAGTCAAATATATGAAATAAGATATTTGAAGAATTTTTTTTCACGTTTTAGGTTTGATAACTATGTGAATGACTAATGCACCCTCTAGGTTTTCTAAGCTTTTAGTTCCATGTCAAATCATAGCATAGGATTATCTATGCTCAACATGTTATAATCATGGTAATCGGCAGGATGTGCCATATCTAAGTGATATTTACATTGTGTGCCTCATTAGATTATGTAACAGCCAATTCAGTACTAATCTTAATGAAAGTACAATTGGGATTTCGTGATTGTCCCACATATACATTTGAGGAATACTCCAATCCAACTTTAAATCACTTGTTGTGATGTGATCAAGCTTGTAACCACACCATCAAGGATAAATATGATCACATTATCATTGTCCATCATTGCAACATCCAGTCAGCCACTCCATATGAGATGCCTTACAATGACCAGCCCTTTTCAACATTATAAGTTTTTTATAGTGGTATGCTCCAGGTTATCAAGAGATTGATGTGTCCCATATCATTTATTGGATCATATGACTCTTCATACAAAGCATAAGAAAAACTACGGTATTTATCAATATATATTGGACCATAATTTCAAAAATCATTTCTATAGTTTTACCAATGCAACGCATATGATAACTAAGATATCCCTCATTATGCTCTAAGGCCATGTGGCATCCACCATCATAATCAAGAGTCATGACCAAGAAACATCATGTATATAAGACATGTAAAGCATGTCATAAAATAATTAGGAAACATTTACGATTCTGATCACGCCATGCAACAATAATGAATTGTTTCGATCATATCTCCTAGATTTGAACCTCAACCGGCCAATTTGAGCCTTTAGATACATCATTGGCTAGGGTTCAACTTTCAACCTAATCTGACCTCAAACAACTGAGATTCATCGAAAATAAGATGAATGGTTTTGATTTAACCCGATCCAGATATTAACTTTATTGCCAAATCTAACTAGACCATCCCGTAGAGATCATAGAGATGTCCAAGCTGACTAATTTTTAAGCCAATCCGACATATGATTAATGAGATATGGCCCGATCAATGTTCGACAAATAAATAACATTCACTTTTCTCACAATCCATGAATCCCACCGCTAAGGTGTCCACATCAATTTGATGTACATGATGTGCTAGACACTCCCACCTAAATCGATCGGTCCTATAGACCATTGTGAATGCTAGTTTTTTACGTCCATGCATCTTTTTTCTTCTTTGCGCATGTGGGCTGACTTGTGTATATGATATATTTGACTTGGAGTCTCTACTAACCAATTGGCTCAAAATCCCACAATCGGTTAGACCCTTCAAAATATATAAAAGCTAGAGAATATGAGGACTCTCTAGCTTTGAGATGACTCCTAATTCGCAATGTGAGATCCCGAATAAGAGACCTCAATTACAAAAAAGATAAGGTGTTCGGCACCCTCTCTGCCCACACAAGCATACAGTCTCTACTTCATGTTGTTAAGAAATTTTAGGTGATTTGATGATTTTGTACTAAAATGCAAAAGTGACTAAGTAAGCTCGAGTTTTTTATGTACATGATCTGAGATTTCGGCAAGTCATAAAGTATACACACTAGAGAATGCCTAAAGAAGCCAGAAAGTTCAAATGAGATGTTATAATGTGTAACGCCCCAAATTTTAGGGGTCGAGCGTAAACTTGATCCTCAATATTTTGGGCATCACTTATGATTTTCGAAAGCATGATTTGCCTGTATGGTTTTATTTGTACCGCAACATTCATAGGAGCTAAGCTACACAGTATATATTAATCCAACCAAAAGCATATGCAAGATGGGAATCCAAAATATACATTCATATATCCAACATATCATAGAGTCCACTGAGTTGGGGACCCAATATATATGTCTAAAAGAATAATAAAGTGTAGAGAGAAGTGTTTGTGCCCAAACATCAAACTAAAATGGCGATCGACTATGTCAAACTATAACTGATCGCCCGCTAGAAGATGGTGGGTTTCTTAAGCTAAGTGGAGAAGATAATCTAGTCGTTAATGACGGATTATCAATGGATGGCTAATTGTATAATCCACAATGTACGGACGGTGTGGATAGATCCTAAGACCACAGTGGGACCCACGAAAGGGACGGTTATTAGCATTTTCACTTAATGGGATTTGGTTTCGACTTACAGCGGTGGTGGAAAACCTTAAGCAATAGTTGAGGAAGCCCTAATTCGAATGGCTGAGATTTACTGAGGTGGAGCGTCAAGATTTCAGGAGGTAAGGTGCACGCGGACTGCCAGCATGGAAAGAAAAACAAAACTTTTCCATTTTTAGAAAACAATCACACACACCTTTGCTTGCTTTAAAAAACAAACACATGCACACATAAGAAAAGGTTCGAAACCAGACAAGGTGTGGTCAGACTTCCCCCCTCTCCATGATGGATGATTCAGATCCTTCGATCAGATGCAAATCGTGGACTATAGATAAGTCATAATGGACATCATATCATCCGTTCGCTGGACAAAACATGAGAGGGAGAGGAGGTTTTCCCTCCTTTAGACTCCGTCAAACCCAGTTTGACCGGGTTGAATGGTGTGGTGTGGCGCGGGTGTTCTCCCGATGGCTGTACTCACACAACATATGTAAGGTCCGCAATGTTGTTCTGATGGATCCAGGTTGTGCATTTGTTTTGTCAGCTCAGTTTAGGACCCCAATCAAAGGATGAGTCAGATATTAAACTCAAATGGGTCATACCTATTGATTTTTAAGTTTTATTGTGGAATTCTGTCAATCAAACGGTTAGATCATCTCTAGATCTGATATTCAAGTTTCCTATGGACTCCTAGTCAATTCAAGAGGGAACTTAATGGTTAGTTAGGTATTGATTAGCTAGCTTGTATGGTTTAAGTATGGTTTGATCATCAGGTTGTACTTAGAATGCGTTGAACGGTTTATAGTATCTGATGATTTGGAGTTTAACGTTGTTAAGGGATGGTTTGATTTATTTATCAAGGAGATTAAAACCCTAAAAAATAGGTTTCCTAAATGATATGAAGGCCTACCTTCAAAACCAATGGACGAATGTTTTGATTTATAATTACAGATCACTCCCAACAGTCAGATTTATACTAAAGTGTGTGAATGTTCACATTAATTTTAATTTGTGTTTATGCTCGGTTAGGTCTTTATGGTAATACCCAAGTAATAGAAAGTACGGAGTATTACACTGAAGTACGAAAATTCATCCAGGGGATTCACATACTCACCATTCAGAACATCTACCTTTAAGTACATGCGTCAATAATAACAACTAGTTAGTGTTTTAAAACATCATACCAGGTGAGAGTGAGTGATCAATTCAATAGTACTATTTTCTTAAGTTACACATGTTATAAGCATAATCAAGTACAGTTAATGATAGCATAACAAAATAATCAGTTTCCTAAACTAGTTGATTAGATGCATGTATGGCATGATATCATGTATGTCATTCTAACGACTTTCTAGCTCGGAACAATTGACCAATATCAGTTAATGGTTGTTTGAACAACACTCTAGCATGGAACAATCGGCTAACATCGAATAAAAATCACTCTAGCTCAGAACAATTGACCAATATCAACTAACAACCACTCTAGCTCTGAACAATCGACTAGTATGAATATAACGGTCGTACAAATGGTACTCTGACTCAGAATAATCAGTCAGGTACCCAATAATATACATGTGTTGTGTGCATGCTTAGCCCAGCCTTTATTAATGCATTTTCATACAGGCATATTGATAAAGCTAGGATACAACCATCATATCTTTAGTCTCTACTCGGATCTCATGCCTCATTGAGGCGACTTCTCACCAGTCTCCCTCGATCCAATTTAAGATTTGTCACCCAATAGTCTAAATCATATAATCAAACAACAGTATAGGCTTACCAACCAAGGATAATCACAAACAAGGTAAGGGCTCGTCATCCAACACATATCAAGGCAAAAAGGGCTCATCACCCAATTCTCATAACAATATGGTTGCTCGTCACCGATATCACCAATCAACTAACAATCCTAATATAATATGATGTGTCACCAAAATTACCCACAACTATCATTCCTAATGTGATATGACACATCACCTCCATTAGTACTCAATGGTCACTACAGGGAGGCACCACCCCAGTGACAGCTAACAACTCAGACGTGGTGTCGCATACTATTATACTCGGCTTATGAGTTTTTATAGGATCGTAACGCACTAATGATTGTGAATGGACTTAGATCACTGGTAACAAGGGTATGCCATATTCCTTTGAACATTATATAATCACCAGGCATAAGAATGATCGGGTCCTGCATTGGACTAATCTGGTCGATTACAGAGAAGCTCGATAAAACTGACATTGAGTGTAAAGTATCTCATATAATTCCAACATCTGTTGATCGTTCGTGTTTGACTTTGGTCAACCGTATAAGTTTAGGATAACCGACTCAAAGCAGGCCATCATTCACTTATTATCCAATTTGCAGGGCTAGTTGCACCACAACAACAATTCTGAATTTTCAATACATAATCATGATCACAAAACAACTTAATACAACACCAAGGTATATCAATTTAAACATGTGTGAATCAACATAACCTAACATATATTAATAATACTAATTAATACTCCACCAGAGTATATCAATAGAAGACATATACGAATTATTGCAATCCAATGTATATCAAGACAATCTAACATTTATCAATAACACAAACTAATACCACAATAAAGTATATCAATAAAATAATTATACGAATCAGTACAACCCTATACACACACACACACACACACACACACACACACACACACACACACATATATATATATATATACAAACCAACATCCATTAACAACGCTTAATAATAAGAATTTTATATCGATCAATCCTTTCACCAAACATGTTGACTATTCTAATAATAGCATTAGGGTTAGCAATAAAAAAAAAAAGTAAATACGGCATAAGTATCACTTGAATTCCTAATCACCAACTAAAAATCATTGGCTAACACTCTTAAGGGTTAATAAAAGAAAATTAAACCTAGGAGAATAGCCTGCACCTTAGGAAGAGATTTCTCAATTCCCAAGCTCATATGGTTAGGGTTTTGGAGAAACGTTGATCCCTAAAGCAAATTCAAATGAACTAGGTGAGATTCATTGGATTTATAAGTAAAAGAGCATAGTTCGGAAGATATGAAATGTTTCTTACCTCCGATCACAAAGAGAGACGGATTTGATGGAGGAAACAACAACAACTAAGGTTTGTTGCGGCAATTACAACAATCGAGAACAAAAGCCTAGCAAATCTAGCTCTTAATCCCTCACTCTCATTTTTTCTCTTCTTCTTTTTCTCTCTTTCTCACAAAACCTAGCAAATTTTGGATTTGAGGCTTTATGGCTTAATAGTGGTATTTATAATGTCCAAAGTGGTGCCTTTGGCCCCGACATGCACTTGCTAATATAACCCTATACCGAGTCGTTTCTAATTACTAAGGTCCATTAGAGGGTGTATGAGTTGATTTATGTTGTATGGTAACTATCTCAAATGGTGATCTATGTAAGACTTCGATTAGCACATCATTTGGACATGTCGATTGATAGGTATGATTAAGATTTAGTTCAACGGTCATTATTCATCAATTAGGGTCACACCTATAGAAATATATGTAAGATATTAACTCAAGATAGCACCCTAAATTTGGTCATGATTTAATGGTTTGACTGCCACAACTTCAGCAAAAACAGGTTATGGACAAATTACTTAAGTTTATATTTAATTTCAAGATTATTCATGCGTCTCATCCACTGGCCTTGTGGGTCCAAACTGAGCGATTCGAGTTGATATCTCAATTGTTTGATCTACGATGGATGTTAAGCTAGCTAAGACGAATGTCTTTTTATAATTTCATGTTTAGTGGCCCACTAACGAGTGATCTAAAGCTTGTTTGGTTAATCTAAATATTTTTGAAATAAACTAAACAATAAGATTTATTATGCACAATTATTAGAATTTTGATTAGATAATTCGTAACATGACTTATTCATAATTAGCAAAAATGGAGATTTGACATTAAACATACAGAATTGTAACGCCCTGAAAATTGAGGATCGTGCATACACTCGACTCTCAAATTCCTAGGCATCACTTATAACCAATTTTTCACTATTTTCCGTCTAATCAGGTTTAAATGCGCAGTATAAAATTACTTGAAGCATGAATCACAATCACAACAAGTCTACTTAATTGAAAGAAGTTAAATATATACAAATTCAAAAGGATGTAAACGGGTCGCTCAAGGCGTTGCCCAACAATTCACAAAAAAATGATATATCCAGAAAATAAAGCTGAGTCCACAATTCAGCGATCCAGAATTCCGTCTACTGAGCCGATAAAGACCCGCTCACCAACTAAAAGTAGAACTCGTCCTCCTCCTCGAGGCTCGTGTCACCAGGCTCCTCCAAATCTATATCACCTACATCTACGGGAGAGTCTGGTTGGTGTTTTAAAATACCGTCCCAGAGTGGGAGTGAGTGATCAACTCAGTGGGTGCTATTAGTCTCAAGTTATAACAGGCATCAATTATATTAAGAATTTAATGAAAAGTAGTCAATTATAAACGTCTAACTAATCTTATTAATGCGCATGCATGATGGGTGATATGTTGCATGCCCTCACCACAACGCTCCCTCGAGCGACTCCATCTAACTATCGCGTATGACCACACTCTCTCAGAGCGACTTCGACTGCCGAGTCGCCACCCTAGCTAGTGCGATGCAATGAGATGGTATTAACTGAGTTCTTAGTTAAGTTCGTTCATCCAACCAGTTGGGGAATCTGATACACTCCACGTATCAAATGCCCTAAACTAGTTGCGAGGCCAAGGCCCCCCCAATGTGTGAGGCCAAGACCCCGTGATCCTTGATCCCATCGGGTTCCCCATCCCCAACTTTGAGCATATGGGGAGTGTTGAGTAAAGAGATCTCTTGCGGTCACTACGGGGAGGCGAGTCACCCCAGCATTCGACAGCTCGGATACAGTGTCTCATTCCACCATGTCCGGCTCATGAGACTGTGGATCGATATTCAATTCGTTAACAATGGGCTACAATGGTGTAGGGTGCTCCAAATTCCATACATATGTGAGCAAACATGGTTAACAATCACGACTGGCTAGTGAGTAAGTTAGACCGCACGAGTCAGGCGAGCACGCGACGGACGACATTGAGCGCAGGAGGCCCATGTAGTCGAACTATTGCCGCCCATGTGCACCCGCCCAAGTCCATGGGTTTAGCCTTAGGGTAGCCCTACCAATGGGGCTACCGTCTCTCCTCATATTTCCTAACCAACCCAAGGGTTTGAGAACGATTCATAACATGCCAACATCAAGTCATCAACAAGTATAACAGTATCATGTTCACATATATCTCAACATATGATTCAAATACTCCTAACGAGCAAGCTATAACATCATGATTAAGGTGCAAGTGAGTGGTATGGATTAAGGAGGAAGTTAATCACTTCCTACACCTCAAGGGATCAGATACACATGAGCAATGAATCCTACACACTAGGAAGCAAGCAAATATGAGAGAAATCAACCAAACATAAGCATGTAATCATCCATATACCGAATCATGTGAGAGACAATATCAATCATCAAATGAGAACCAAACATGCAAATCCATACAATTCCAACAACATACCATTCTTAGGCTTCCTCTAGATTCTTCAATACAACATTTTAAAATAAACCAAAATCATAAACTTCTACTATAATTGGTGCTAGGCCACCTAAAGATAATAGTCCGCACCTATAGTTCGTTGAGATCTTAGAAATGACCTAGAAATGCCGAACTTGGAGTCGATTAGCCGGAATCTCTAAAGCAAAGTATTGCATGTTAGAATCTCATGCAAATCCTCCCTCAACATGAGGGGTTTCCAAGAAGATGAGAGATTTACCTATTAAATTGGCGGAGAGGGGTTCTCCCGGTTGTGGATGATGGATTTTCTTGAGGGAGAGGTAGGGTTTTACAAGACGGGACTCCCTTGGGCCCCACTTTGATCTATGGCCCACCTTCACTCTCCTTCACTCTCCCTTCCTCTCTTCTTCTTCTCTTCTTTCTCCCTTTTCTCTCTTCTCTCTTTCCTTCCCTAGGACAAATTCGTATGGGGAGAGGGGTGCCCAAAAGAAATCCCTTTTATAATGTCAGATTTGGTGCAAATGGCCCCAAGCTTCCATAATTTCCTAAAATAGACCACTAGGACTCCCTATTGATGTTGGGGCGGCTCTAACACCCCTCTAGCCACCAAACTTAGTGTGTATGTGTCTTATGGCCTGATAAGAGGTCATGCAAAGTTTGGGAATAAACGGATGATCGAGTTTGGGTTTGAGCATACAGTTCTGATCTTTAAATGGCCATGAGGGGCCCATTTCGGTGATTGAGGTGGCTCTGGTGGCCCTCTGGCCATGAAACTTACAGGATAGGCCCATGGCCCGATGAATGGCTATGTAAAATTTGGGGACGATCAAATATGGGGCTTGGTCCCACAGGTCCGATTCGTGATCAACGGTCACCGTGCCACGATCGGGACCCAAATTTTGTGGACGAGCGTAGAAAAATACATTAGACCTTCATTATAAATTTGAAAGAAATCCAACGGCTGAAAAGTCTGGTATTTCAGTTTTATTTGCAAGTGCAAGATTCCAATTCTGGCATTGGTGGGGTGTATTTGGCAGGTGTCAGATACCAGTTCTGGGTGTCCATTGGGTCCACAGCCCATGATGGACCACAAGCCCAGTGAGATCTATAATTTCCTAAATTTTTAGATTTTTCTAACCCTCCTCGGTCGCTGGGTGGCTCACATAGGCTGTTGTTAAGTGTAAACAGACCATCTGGCTTGGCGGCCCACAATCAGTCTTATCATGACTAGACAGGACCACTCGTGTATAAGCTAACGTTGAGTGCTAATGGTCAGTAAGTGATAATATAAGTTAATAAAAAACAAATTTCAAGGATTTTTTGGAAATCTAAAATAGTGAAAATCCGGGATGTTACAAGAATCATTGATTTTTTTAGGCTAAAAGGATTATGCAGTCAATTTGGTTTATGTACATAGGATAATTAAGATCTAATCCATCAGTCATCTCAGGTTTAGATAGATCTTCATTAAGTTATGCTAAACTTGTTTAATTGGTGATTAGTCATTCAAATTTGGATCATAGATGAATATATCACAAGGTTAGGCTTACAATTTTGGTGATCAGGCACAATCTTTAGCCTCCTACGGGTATCTAATCGAATGTGTTGTTAGTGCATTTATTTGTACACCTTGTTTGTCGATTATGTGTGTCAATGTATCAAGGAGTCGGTTGAGCCTTTAGAAGTTAGAGACCTAAGACACATAAAGACTTGACCATTAAGGAGCAAAGAACGGGTATATGAGGTACCTTAGTGACCATAACCCTTGACTCAAAATAACAATTAACCTCTAGATGATCATGGCTTAATAGGTAAACCTTATTTAATCATCCATTAGCCTTAGAAGCCTCATTTGAACATACTTAGATTGGGTATAGAGATCACTAGCTACAGTTAAACTAAAATGTCTAAAAACAACAAACTCATAAGTGTCATCGATCGATCGGGCTCGAGTGATTGAATGGCCCAAATCGCCCAGCGATCATTGTAAAAATACTGAAATTATAACGATCGATTGATGCATCGCCCGATCAATCGAATGGGAGTTCGATCGATCGAAGGCTTGGATCGATCAATCGAACCAACCGTTTTCTATCCATTTTTTTACCATTGGACCTTGGTTCCTTTATAAATGGCATACGTACATTGGGCATTTTTATGAGTTTTTGGTACAAATAGAGGCTAGATATTTTTTCACTCATACCGCACATCCTAGACCTCTAAATCCATGATATTCAAATATCCTTCTTGAGCTTCATCACTCTAATAAGGATTCAAACCTTAATGATGATGAAGAGCTTGATCTCCACCATTATTCTAAAGATTAAATTTAAACCAATAGTCAAATCCTTGTCAAAATCCTCTAGGACACCCATTTAGGTGAATCCTCTAGGAATTACAATATTCTCATGTGTTGTAGGAGATTCACCCAATCTCCCTTACCTTAGCCACCTCATTTGCACATCATGCACAAGGCAAACAATCTTAGAGCTAAAGCATTGGTAAGTCATCAGCATTAATATTTGGAGAAGAAAAATGAGAGTAGATTCAAGCACGAAAGAGCTTTAAAGAAGCAACCCGAGAAGACGGATCAACGATGCTCAATTTGACAAGTTTTCAAGTGTGAGTCCATATATTCTCTTTCCTTGTGTACGATTGATGGTAAGAGTTTGTAACCCAAAATTGATAAATTCTTGTGTGGGATGTAGGCTCTTGTGTATAACTAAATTCACCGGATGCGAGTGCGTACGAGTTAGTCTCCATGTGAGCATCTGGCGAGAGTAAACTTAGGTCTTTGGACTAGGACCGAGGTTGTTGTTAAGCCGATAGGAAATCAATTAAAGTCTCTTACAGAAGCCTTCAGCGAGAGTGTATGGTAGGTCCTTGTATATGGTTATAAAGGTTAAAGGTGAACCTGTTGAAAACCTCCGATAATGAATACCAATACACTCGATGATCATGCAGATCAAGTAATAGACCCTTATATCTAAACCATCATATTATTATCAATTATGATTAAAACATTTTTAATGGTTAGAATAAAAGTTTAATGATGGAAATTACTTGAAAACCTTTTTATTGTTAGGTCCAATAGAAAATTCACTTAATAAACATATGATTTCGAAGATATAAGCCACAGGTAGGTTAGGGGATCCCTTATTGACCCATATGAGTATCGACAAACTGTGACGGATGAGTCTAATTACATCTACTTTTATTGGCCACATGATGACTTCATCAAATAATATCAAAGTACATATAATTAAGACCTTGAATCCTCACATGCCTTTAGGTCAAATGATAAATTAGATCTAATGGATCTTCAAGTCGATCATAGTTAAGGCATGATAAGCCTCCCAGTTTAAAGATTTAACCTTGATCCGCCAATCACTACAAGAAATATGGTTTTTACCTACGAATTTTTTTTTTGTAGGTAAAGATGACTTTTACCGACGAAAATTTTTTTCGTAGGTAAAAGCCTACTTTTACCAACGAAATTTAATTTCGTAGGTAAAAGCCATCTTTACCTATGAAAATTTTCGTAGGTAAAGGGTCCTTTGACTTTTTCAACTTTCAAAACATAGAAAACCCAACTTTTACCCACCAAATATAATTTCATAGGCAAAAACCATATTTACCTACGAAAATATTCGTAGCTAAATGGTGTTTTGAATTTTTCAAAAAAACAAAAAATCCAGAAGTTTACTTTTACCTACGAAATTAAATTTCGTAGGTAAAACCCCTATTTACCTACGAAACTATTCATAGCCAAAGGGTCTTTTCAATTTTTTGGTCATTTGAATTTTATTGTACGTGTTTCGAATTTACTTTTACCTACGAAATCAAATTTCGTAGCTAAAAGCCATATTTACCTATGAATATATTCGTAGCTAAAAGGTGTTTTTAATTTTAAAAAAAATAAAAAAAATGGAAAACTTTACTTTTACCTACGAACCATAATTTCGTAGCTAAAAGCCATATTTACCTTGTTTTGAATTTACTTTTACCTACGAAATTAAATTTCGTAGCTAAAAACCATCCATGTTTTGAATTTACTTTTACCTATGAAAGAAAATTTTGTAGCTAAAGGGTCATTTGAAATTTTCACCGTAAAAATTGAAAACGTGGCTTGAATTTACTTTTACCAACGAAATCAAATTTCGTAGCTAAAAGCCATCTTTATGTACGAATATATTCGTAGCTAAAACCTTACTTTCTCCCAAAAATATTCGTAGCGGCTCTTAGACTTTTCCAAAGGACAAAAAAAAAATCAAAAACTTTACATTTACCTACGAAATTGAATTTCGTAGGCAAAACCCATATTTACCTACAAAAATATTCGTAGCTAAATGGTGTTTTGAATTTTTCAAAAAAATAAAAAATCCAAAAGTTTACTTTTACCTACGAAATTAAATTTCGTAGGTAAAACCCCTATTTACCTACGAAACTATTCGTAGCCAAAGGGTCTTTTCAATTTTTCGGTCATTTCGGTGATTTCAATTTACTTTTAATAGCTAAAAGCCATATTTACCTACGAATATATTCGTAGCTAAAAGGTGTTTTTAATTTTAAAAAAAAAAAAACAAAAAAATGGAAAACTTTACTTTTACCTACGAACTCTAATTTCGTAGCTAAAAGCCATATTTACCTTGTTTTGAATTTACTTTTACCTACGAAATCAAATTTCGTAGGTAAAAGCCATCCATGTTTTGAATTTACTTTTACCTACGAAAGAAAATTTCGTAGCTAAAGGGTCATTTGAATTTTTCGCTCTCCCACCGTAAAAATCGAAAACATGTCTTGAATTTACTTTTACCAACGAAATCAAATTTCGTAGCTAAAAGCCATCTTTACGTACGAATATATTCGTAGCTAAAACCTTACTTTCTCCCAAAAATATTCGTAGCAGCTCTTGGACTTTTCCAAAGGACAAAAAAAATCAAAAACTTTACATTTACATACGAAATTGAATTTTGTTTGCCTACGAAAATATTCGTAGCTAAAGGATCTGTTAAATTCACAAACGTCTTTGACCCCTTCTAAAAAAATCAAAAACTTCACATTTACCTTGTAAAACTCACCTTTGGCTACGAAAATATTCGTAGCTAAAGGGTCTTTTAAAAATCTTGCACTCACCTTTGGCTAAAGGGTCTCTTAAAAATCTTTGCAAGTTTTGGCAGGGTGTTGAAAAAATGTTGGCGGTAAGACTTTTACCGATGAAAATTTTTGTCAGGAAAAGTTTTTCCTAAATATTTTTTTCCGACTGCTAAAAACCGTCGGTAATAATGAAAATTGTTTTAAACTTAAAAATTTTTGTCTATAACCTAAATGTGCACATATATATATGTATATAATTAAAAGGTAGTATTTAAATAATTTGTAATATCACATGAAAAAGAATATTGAAAAGTTACAAAATTTTAAATATGTTTAAGTAATATTTTGAGAACAAAATAATGCTTTTGAAGAGAAAAATTGGCATTTTGAATTTTTGATAAAAAATTAAAATATGAGAAATTTTTTGAGATTTTGCAAATAAAAACGAAAAATTTGTTTTTAAAATATTTTTGAAATATTTTATAATAAAAATGCTATTTATTTAAAAGAGTAAAAATATATATATATATATATACCTTTTTAAAAAAATGTTAAATTTATTTGTGAAAAATAAAATTACTAAATTATTAGGCACACCCACTAATTGAATCTTTAATCATTTTTGGACAATCTAATCAATTTAAATTAAAGAGTAAATAACTTCAGATGTTTAAATCAAATTTCATTGAAATTGTTGATCAATCTTGTATGCCCAATATCTTTCTCATATATAGCTTGATTGAGGCGAGTAACTTGTCAAATTGAGGGTATTGATCAGTAAAATAGAGTGAATGAATCAGACATGTAAAATGGGCCAAATATTATGGTTAAAATTGTGACCCAACTTACTGACCTCGTGAGAACCTAAGAATTGATGTTAGTAAGTTTTGTGGGCCCCATCATGATGTCTGTCGAATATCAACACCGTAGAATTGATGTGTCCCCTTTAGGTTAGGAGATATCTCAAAAATCATCGGTAAATGAAACTCAAGTGGGCCATACCATTTAAAACTATGTGAAGACATCCTAAAAAATATAGTGGGCCCCTATAAATTTATTTGTGACTTTATTAACAGATTGGATGGAAAATAAATGTTATGGTGGGCCCCTATAAATTTTTTAATGGTGAAAATCCTTATCCTTGCTGCTATTTTTATCGAGGTCAAACCTTTGTATATGATTCGTTTTTGGCGTAATAGTCTAAAATGATCTCAAAAAAAATAAAAATGGATGAATAACGTGGATATAGTAAATGCATAATTATGGGGCATATAACTTTAATTTCATTTGAACCAAAGCTCGAGAAGAGTTGGTGCTCTTCTTAGCACTAAACGAACCTACACTGGCTATATAGCTGGTGTGTGGTACACTAGCCAATCAACTTCCATGGTAGACTCATAAGAGTTTCAACAACAGGTCAAGGGTATAAGGGTTTAAAATACTCATAGGTGGGATTGGCTGGTGTACCACATGGTACTACTGTATAGCTGATGTGGGTAGTTGTCAGGCGTTGACACTAGACACCAACAATTTCATTAATTGACTTTAGTGATTATACTTTTAACCAAGCTAGTCATCTTTTTTACTATCTCAATCAAAAGTAAACTCCACAAAATTCTTGCTAACCTCTTAATACCCGGCACTGAAACTACTAATAAATTGCATACGTGCATTTAACATATCTAAATTGCAGTATCCAAAGGTCGCGGTTTAGATGTATTTTTACCAAAAAAATTATGTTTATTTGGTTATCTAACTATACGATTTTGGTGGACCTATGTTGGACGGTTGGGAATGGAAGTTGTCAAGTATCTTGTTTCCATTAAATAAGTGTCCATGAATCAGAGGTTAAGTTTGTTCAACCGATTTAATTTTAGCATTACGAGTTAGAGACACTAAGTTCCGTGATTTAGTCGATTTACTTTTGAGTTATTATATGCCAATCGAACAATTTTTGAGTGCCTGAGTATCAACCGTCAAATGCAGCTGGAGTATCAAATAACTAACCTTGCTATGTGTAATGAAGTTAAAACTAAAGTGGTCGCGAGACATGTATCTAAAGGTGCATAATCAGGTGGGTCCAACATGAATGTGACCTATCCAAAGATCAAGCAAGGAACGGCTAACCTTGCGCCAGGTTATGTATCCAGTGGGGCCCACCAAATAATTGAACTTCTACCCTCGAAAACTTCAATGAGAGAGCTTTGTACCGAAATAATAGTTGTTAAAAGAAACCCGTTAAATGACAAATAAACATCACAGTGGGCCCTAACAAAGCCTTAATGGTCAGAATCATTTATCCACGTTGTATTATGTGGTGTGGTTCACTTGAGCTTTGGATTTATCTTATTTTTTTAATAATAAATTAAAATAATCTCTCCAAATAAATGGATGGTATAGATATAATAAATATTATGATAAGAGGTAAGGTCGGTGGTGTGTGGCCAACCCCGTAACGAAAGTGGGCCACATATGAAAAAAATAAAAAAATTAAAAAAACGACCCCTCAAATTCCCGGAAACGGATTGGCTACTCCCCTTACAACCAACCCTTGCTCTATGCGCCCCACCACCATGATGTATGTGTTTCATCTATGCTGTCCATCTATTTTTATAGATCATTTTAGAGTATATCCCAATCTCAAGTGGACCACGTTACATGAAATAGTGTTGAATGAGTGTCGACCATTGAAAACTTTTTGAGGCCTATAAAAGTTTTGGATTAAGCTGATCTTTGTTTGTTCAATTCATCTAGGTCTATATGATATAATCAACAGATTGGATGTCAAATAAATAGTACACTAGGCCGAAGGAGGATTTAAATGGTGGATATCCAATCACTATTGTTTTCCTATGGTGTAGTCCACCTGATATTTATATCCCTCTCATTTTTTTTTATCAAACCCAAAAATGATTTGTAAAAATGGATGAACGACATGGATGAAACAAATACATCATGGTGGGCCCACATAGCACCGACCATCAGCCACCGGGCTAATGGCAGGAGGAGCAGCCAATTCGTTTCCCAAATTCCCTGCATTAGTAGAAGCTCCGACCCCTTTGGTCTCTGGACTATTATACGTCCAACGTGTTAGACCATCCATTGGAAGGCAGTTGAATGGAAGGGTCAAGATCCCCCTATCTGGAATAATTTTAAGACGTCCCCCATCCAACATATGATCCATCCAATCAATGGTCCAGATCACTGAACTACTTAGTGGTCCCTGACTTTGGGTACATCGTCTGGATATGTTACAGGTGGTCACCTACATTAACAGTGCATTGAAATTATGATCTATACCATCCAAACAGAATGTGTGTATACCATCCAACATTTTAATGGCTACCAATGATCTATACCATCCAAACCATTGCTATTATGATCCAGATAATCCAAGTTGTTGATATTATGATGTAGACCATCCGAACCATTGAAATTTTGATCTAGACAATCTAGACCATCAACATTATGATACAAACTATTAATACTATTGATATCGTGACCTATACTATTTTGACTGTCAATATTATGATCTAAACCATTCGAGCTACTGAAATTATGATCAAGAACATCCAAACCATTGCTTTTGATGATTTATACCATCTAGATCATCGATACTATGATCCAAACCAACTAGACCATTGATATTATAATCTAGACCATCTAGACTGTCAATACTAATTGTTCAGACCATTAAAACCCACCTAAGGCCCACTGTACTTTTTATTTGACATCCAATCTATTGATTAGGTCATACAGGCCCAGATGAAGGGAAAAAAATATCAAATTGATCCAAAACTTTATATGGACCCCAAAAGGTTTTTAATGATGGACGCTCATTCAACACTGTTTCCTATAATGTGGTCCAGTTGAGATTGGGATATACATCATTTTTTGTCTCATACCATAAAAAGAAAAGAAAAAATAGATGGACGGCAGGGATGAAACACATACATCATGGTGGGGCCACGGAGCACCGAGCATGTGCGGGGCCCTCACGCGCGAGAGAGATAAGTCTCTCTTGCTCTCTGACCTCTCTCACTCTCTCTCGCTCTCTGTCCTCTCTCTCTCTCTCTCTCTCTCTCTCTCTCTCTGGTCCGAACCTCCACCGCGCCCTCCCCTCTCTCTCTCTCTCGGTGCTCTCTCTCTCTCGCTCTCTCGTCTCTCTCTCTCTCGCTCTCTCTGTCCTCTCTCACCCTCACTCTCACTCTCGCGCTCTCTCTCACTCTCCGCTCTCTATCCTCTCTCTCTCTCTCTCTCTCTCTCTCTCTCTCTCTCTCTCTCTCTCTCTCTCTCTCTCTCTCCATCTCTCTCTGTCTCTCTTGGTGCTCTCTCTCTCTCTCCACCGTGCCCTCTCTCCACCGCCCTCTCTCCACCGCGCCCTCTCTCCAACGCCCTCTCTCCACCGCGCCCTCTCTCCACCGCCCTCTCTCCACAGCGCCATTGACCATGATCGGAGCTCCAACTCAAACAGGTATCTCTCTCTCTCTCTCAATCTCTCTCAATCTCAATACTGATTGAAATGATTTGGGGATTTAGGGATTTTTAGGGGTTTTCTCTTCCTTTTGGTTGAAATTAGGTTTATGATAATTGATATCTTGCATTTCTGGATATGGGTTTTGCAATTTGGGAGTAGATTCATAACTCTGGGTAGGAATCTACCCTGCATTTTCTGTCGATAGCTTGCTTGTAATTTCGCCTTTTGATGAATGTTAAAAATGGGGACTGATTTTATCAATTGATGAGATGGGTGATGATTTCTTGTTCTGTGGATGTTTCTAAGCTCCGATTTGGCGATCCAACCCTTTTCAACAATAATGAATTAAAACTTGTGAGAATGTGAGAGTACTGAGGAGTGAAATGGCCCGATTAAAGGATGTGATAGTGCATACCATCTGATGAACAGTCTAGGTCTGGCCATTGACACATGTTGCTGATGTGCTAGGTAGGCAGTCTTTTTGTTCATGTGAATGCTTCATCATGGTTATGTAGTTAGGGCAATGAACGAGTCGGGCTTAGGTAAGTCTTGCACCTGATTAATGACCTGATCTTTCACACGTGTGTCACATAGGCATGTGTGACTGTGGGTGCTTCACAAAATTATTCAATCGAACAACACTTTCGTTTTTTACTTTTACATGCCGGTAGAACTGTACAAGAACTGAGTTCTCGCTCGACCCGACTCGAAAAAGTTGGATTAGACTCACTTTGAAATTGAGTGCCAGCCAGTCGAGCTGATTTTTGGAGCTGGAAAAAATTTTGAGCTTGAAAGATCAAATCTACATGAATCGAACCCGGACTCGGATTAAACCAATTTGATGACTTAGTTATTTTAATATTGATGTTGATCACCGAGCATTTGATGAAATGACTCAACGAAGTGTCGGATGGTGGTGAGAAAGGTATGTATATGAAACAAATACATACCTATCTTAATTTTGATATTGTCTACTGAATGTTCGATGAAATACCTGTAAACTGCTTTTGGTGTTTTACACACTGTGAGAAATAAAGGTGCAGTCCATGTGCTTGAGAAAATGCCGCACACACTTGATCTTGACTTGAAACTGACCTGAGATGCTGACTAAACTGAGTCGAGCTAGCTAGTTAAGCTCGAAAACTGCACTGAGCTGAGTTCAAGCTAAGGTCAGCTAGTGGCCAAGCCAAGCCAAGTTGAGCTAAGCTCAATTCGGTTCAACTCATGTACAGCTCTACATCCAGGTAGAGGAAGTGGATGGAGGTGGATTTTATGTGAAAGGTTTTCACAAAAGTTCCCGAGCTGAGAAGCTACGTGGCCTACAGTGATGTTTGTGAGAAATCAATAATGTCCATCTGCTTTGCAAGCTCATTTAAGGGCATGGGACTAAAAATGAAAAAAGATCCAAGACTCGAGTGGGACATATGAGAAGAAATAGTGGGGGTTGAATGACCACCGTTGAAACATTCAAATAGCCACAAAAGTTTTGTATCCTGCTAAGTATTTTATGCTTGGAGTTCATCCCATTGGGAATGATGTTATAAACGGTTTGGATGGAATATAAACATCAAGGTGTGGCCCAAGAAAGTTTTAACAATATTTCTTTCTCTAATTTTTCCTCTTGTATGACTCATTTAAGTAGTATATCTGCTTATAAATGGATTGATTTCTCACAAATGTTATAATATGCTTTGCTTGGCTTCCCATTGTAAGAAGTTGCAAACTCTTTAGCATGAAATTAGAGTCCAAAATAAATTGCCAGTCGTAAAATTGCAGTCAGAAAACTTTACACGGCTCATCATGTATGTCTCTCTATGTTGTCCATCCAATTTTTCATCTCATTTTAGAGCATGAACCTAAAATTGAAGTATGTCTAAACCTCAAGTGGACCACACCTTAGGAGACAATGTGAACATTGGCATCCACCGTTGAAACCTTCCTACGGGTCATAGATGTTTATTTCGTCATCCAATTTGTTCATAAAGCCATACAAACCCACATAAAGGTAAAAATACAAATATCAACTTAATCTAAAACTTATGTGGCCCATTAATAATTAATCACCACTTTTACTTGGACGAAGTGAAAGCACAAATATCAGCTTGTTCCAAAACTTATATGGCACATTCATAGTTAGTAGTGATTAAGCATTGGATTTACTTTATTTTATGGATCACCATTGAAACCTTTTCCTATGATACGGTTTGCTTAAGCATTGGATTTACTTTATTTTATGGATCATGCCTTAGAATGATCTCAAAACATGGATGGATGATGTTAATAAGATGTATATGGCATGTTCATAGTTAGTCACCACCTTTTCCTATGATAGGGTTTGCTTAAGCATTGGATTTACTTTATTTTATGGATCATGCCCTAGAATGATCTCAAAAAATGGATGGATGATGTTAATAAGATGCATATGTCACTATTTACCTTCTTTTTTTGTTAGCTTGTTAGTACACCCACTGTTAAATCACACTTCACTGTTAGCCACCCTCGCTTGGGAATCGATGCCAAGACCTCGGTAGTAAAAGAAAGTATCTTTCAGTCGATATACCACTTCAGTTATGGATATGGTTGTATCACTATTTACCCTTATGGAGATTACTTAATACGTTTTCACACCATCCCATTTAAGTATTACAATCTCTTATCAAATGATTCTACTTTGATTTCTGATGATATAAAATGATATATTACTCTAGAGATGATAGAATATTTCATTGTACCCATATACAAACACCAAAGGATTATCCAATTGGATATAAACAACTTTTATCCACGGCTTCGACCCATAACTGAAATGCCATGCCAGGCTACCATTGAAGAGTCTTGATCATGTGGCTATGTTCTGGCTTACAGAATCAAAAGATTTGGATCTCACCAAAAATGAAAATATTTCTGACAGATAAAAGAATTATTTTATGTGATCCACGATGGTGTCCTGACAGAGTTATATATATATATATATATATATATATATATATATATATATATATATATATATATATATATATATATATGAGAAATGGTTTTCTGGGTCGACCTCATGGGAACTTCCTATGAGGTCGAGTTGTGTGAGCTATCATTCCATGTTAGGCCACGGGCTTAAAAATCAAGTGAATTCATAACTTAAATGGCCACACCACATACAACAGTTGAGAGGGGTTACCCTCCTATTAAAACATTCATAATCATTTAATGGGCCCACAGAGATGTGGTTCACAAAACCGCCAATTGAGCCATAGTCCTCTGGAGAAAGACTTGAGTGGACCACTAAACAGGCCCATTTTTTACTCCCATGTTCTGTCAGCCCAACCTTACTATTCATGAAACACTTCCCATGTATTTTTGCCAAATTGCAGCCACGAGTTCCTTTTGTATCTCACCACACTTAGAATTTTTGTTGTAATGCACATTATTTGAACCTAAGAAAATCTCTAAACAATTACATTCTGTACATGATAATAGATGAAGACGTTGCGCACAAGAAACTCTACAGATGCGTCTGATGCACTATACTCGTTGGCATGTGGCCCTGATAGACGTGTATCTAGATATACAGGTTATACTGTAAACGGGATTCGGTTTCACACCGAAGAACGTGACAAGTACAAGACCACATAAAATAGTGGGGTGGTTATGAAGGGAACGAATGACGATGATGAAATTGACTTTTATGACATTTTGACGGATATTATTGAGATGAATTATTATATGAGAAAGAGGGTGTACTTATTTAGATGTGATTGATGGGACATTGGAAATAAGAAGTTGAGAATACAGACTGACAACTACTTTATGAGCGTAAATTTATCTCGGAAGTGGTTTAAGGACGACCCATTTGTTTTCGCCAGCCAAGCTGAACAAGTATTTTACCTCGCTGACACCAAGTTAGGCGGCTCTTGGCATGTGATGCAGAAAATAAAGCCCAGGAATGTATTTAACGTTCCCGTACCAGAAGTTGAACATAGGGAGGACGAGGGAAATGACACGGCTAGGGTTGAACACGTATATCAAGAAGACATGCCGTCACATGTTGATATAGGGATTGATTCAAGTGTTGATATTGATGTGGTGTAATTGGACAGAGATAATGTGCTACCTGATCATGTTGATGCCTCAATAATAGATGACATTATTAGAGATGATAGCGGTTTCATTGATGACAACATTACAGACAATGAAGAGGAAATACTGATCAGCGATAGTAATGGTGAAGAAGAAATAGTCCTAAACGATAGTGATACAGACGACGATTATTAATGTACACATGATTTACATTTCATTTTTCAATTCAAATAATTTATGTATTCCACGTATACATGAAAATTACAAGTCATGATATATTCCTCTTATTAACTTGTTTATAATTGATATTTGCAGTTGAGTCAATTTCTGATAATGTCCTCCTCAAACCGGAGCGTATCAGAAGTACACAACATACTTCATCAGCTGTTGTGGATGGACTTTCCGGTCCTATCTTCTTCTGGTAGGACCATAGAGATACCCGGTCTGGTCAATGAGTGTGGAGTGGAATATATCGATGACGACTCAGACGAAAGATTATACGATCTCAAAAAAATTTCAGAGCTGGTGGAGATATATTATCGTGGGAAACGAGATATGGAAGATGCGACTCCGTCACTTGCACATCTGAATGGAGTCTCGAGAGATCAGCTTTCTCCTATTGTGACTGTCATGCTGGCTATAAAAATGCCCAATGCTTCACACAGGATAACATATACTTCTGAAGCATACGATAACTTACGTAGGGAGTACTTCAGATAGTTTACCTCAAAGTTGTTTCGTATACAATGAAATATGTATATTTAATATAGAATGACAATGTGTAATGAAATTTTCAAGGGTTATAGATTAAAGTTTACTATTTTATTATATTCTGCTTACATTATAGTGTAATGGTCTAATCATATTTTAATCATTTCTTTAAACAGAAGCACAAATGCATTGTATAATGTTTTAGTATATTCCACTTGTATTGACATCGTTTAAATTTATAAATTCGTAGCTCGCACATATTCAGTGATGGCACCAGGTGGGAGACTACGTCATTCGCACACTGGATCTACCCCTTCTACCCGTAATGCGACGGAGCCAACATCGCCGTCACATATTGCATCGCAGGCGTCTGATCCCTTAGTCGCGCATACACCGGGCACAACATGTAAATTTAGACACATACTTTTTTAATGACTTCTGTTTATGTTTAGACTTACATATTTCTTTTGCAGCAGCATCGTTGACCAGTCGACGAGGACGTGGACCCACGCATGGGTTGTTTTTAGAGCAACTTACGCGTGAGGGTAGGGTGACGATAGAGTTCCCACAGGACTGTATTAGACCTGTTGAGAACAATGCCAGCTTGTTTACGTCGAAGGTCGGTGTCTTATGCCGATCTCTGATCCCCACCACCACCCCCCGTTGGGTAGACGTGACAGATGATGTGCGGCAGCTCATTCGTCAGCGCCTTCAGGTAAATTTTAGTAAATTAAAATTAATTTTATAAAAGTTCATTTATGATTAAGTTATTTATATGGACAGCATTGGAGGGGCCTGGCCATTTAGACAGGCCGTGTTTATGTATTTGCTCGAGATTAATGGAGCAGACCCGGATGTGCGTCGGAGCTATCCGGATGAGTGGGAGTCCCTGGAAGGTGGGAACCGCTGTTATGACCATGATAAAGCTTTCCATTTCCTATGGACAGCATTGGAAGGGCCTGGCCATTTGGACAGGCCGTGTTTATGTATTTGCTCGAGATTAATGGAGCAGACCCGGATGTGCGTCGGAGCTATCCGGATGAGCGGGGGTCCATGGAAGGTGGGAACCGTTGTTATGACCATGATAAATCTTTCCATTTCCTATGGACAGCATTGGAAGGGCCTGGCCATTTGGACAGGCCGTATTTATGTATTTGCTCGAGATTAATGGAGCAGACCCGGATGTGCGTCGGAGCTATCCGGATGAGCAGGGGTCTCTGGAAGGTGAGAACCGCTATAATGACCATGATGAAGCCGTCCATTTCCTATGGACAACATTGGAAGGGCCTGGCCATTTGGACAGGCCGTGTTTATATCTGTATTTGCAGGTACCACACCCCTAACCTATTCTCAGTTCCCCACAGCTATAACCTATAACCTATACCTAAAACCTAGACCTAAACCTAAACTTAAAGCCTAAATGTGTTCCCAAATCCCTCAACCTAAACGTACACCTATTCCTATTCTCAACTCCCTAACCTAAACCTAAACCTAACCTGGAAAACCAAAAGCAAAACCTGATCCCGAACCCGATTTCCTAAACCTAAACCTTAACCTATTCTCAGTTCCCTACAGTTATAACCTATAACCTATACCTAAAACCTCAACCTAAACATAAACCTAAAGCCTAAATGTGTTCTCAAATCCCTCAACCTAAACCTACACCTAATCCTATTCTCAACTCCCTAACCTAAACCACACTAATCCTATTCTCAACTCCCTAACCTAAACCTAAACCTAAACTTGAAAACCCAATGAAAAACCGATCCCGAACCCGATTTCTTAAACCTAAACATTAACCTATTCTCACTTCCCAACAGCTATAACCTATAACCTATACCTAAAACCCAAACCTAAACCTAAACCTAAACCTAAAGCCTAAATGTGTTCTCAAATCCCTCAACCTAAACCTACACCTAATCCTATTCTCAACTCCCTAACCGAAACCTAAACCTAAACTTGAAAACCTAAAGCAAAACCCGATCCCGAACCCGTTCCTAAACCTAAACCTTAACCTATTCTCAGTTCCCTACAGCTATAACCTATAACCTAGACCTAAACCATAAACCTAAAGCCTAAATGTGTTCCTAAATCCCTTAACCTAAACCTACACAGAATGTTATTATCAACACCCTAACCTAAACCTAAACCTAAACTTGAAAACCGAAAGCAAAACCCGATCCTGAACCCGTTCCTAAACCTAAACCTTAACCTATTCTCAGTTCCCTACAGCTATAACCTATAACCTAGACCTAAAACCTAAACCTAAACCTAAAGCCTAAATGTGTTCCCAAATCCCTCAACCTAAACCTACACCTAATGCTATTCTCAACACCCTAACCTAAACCTAAACCTAAACTTGAAAACCCAAAGAAAAACCCGATCCCGAACCCGATTTCCTAAACCTAAACCTTAACCTATTCTCAGTTCCCTACAGCTATAACCTATAACCTATACCTAAAACCTAAACCTAAACCTAAACCTAAAGCCTAAATGTGTTCTCAAATCCCTCAACCTAAACCTACACCTAATCCTATTCTCAACTCCCTAACCTAAACCAAAACCTAACCTTGAAAACCCAAAGCAAAGCCCGATCCCGAACCCGTTCCTAAACCTAAACCTTAACCTATTCTCAGTTCCCTACAGCTATAACCTATAACCTAGACTAAAACCTAAAAACCCTAAACCTAAAGCCTAAATGTGTTCCCAAATCCCTCAACCTAAACCTACACCTAATGCTATTATCAACACCCTAACCTAAACCTAAACCTAAACTTGAAAACCGAAAGCAAAACCCGATCCTGAACCCATTCCTAAACCAAAACCTTAACCTATTGTTGAGGGTCAAATATTGCATATTAGACCCCAGTTATTACCTGATTTTACGAGCATGATACCCCTTAACGGTCAGATTTAATCGTGTTTGTGATGTAGGATATATTTACGAGCTTAGATCAAAATAAGGTGCTAAAAGCTGAGATTTAATGCTCAGAATTCACCAAGGCGAGGGAAGGACTCCAATGGACCGAGATCGAAGGATTTACATGCCAGAGATTCGAGAAAATTGAGAAACTGAAGCTCAAATGGCCTGAATGACATCCAGAATGCAAGATCATAGGGTTCCCGCCATCCGTTCCGCTCAAAACTCCATACATGACCTGAGGACTATAAATGAACCGTACATAATGAATTTCATCCTGCGGATCCCTGTATAAGTGTCCCAACGGACAAATCAGCCCTTAAATCTCTAAGTCGGGGCCCACCCAAGATCTGGATATGCTTCAAAATTGTTCTCGACAGCGTAATTAAGACGAGAACATGAATAGACGGAGCAGATTTCTAAGAACCATCTCAGTTGGTCCCATATTGAGAGGTGCATGCATACTGTGCATGTACTCTGGAGGTGCACTGAACCAAGGGAGTCGGTCAGCTTATGCTGACCCAACTCCCATTCAAAAACGGAAACTCCATTTCCGCGCCGACGTGAAACCGGACGCTGATTTGAATAGTGGGCCCCATGTTTCGTCTGGTTCGATGATCCAAGCCGTTCATTTGCCCCAGGAGGTGGCCAAGACCCTCTCCAAGATCTCCTTTCGGCTCCATGCATGTGTACGCATGTGGATTGTTGTAAAACACAAGATGGACGGCTGAGTTGTAATTCTCGGTGGGCCACACTAAAAGAGAAGAAAAAGCTTACGTCTGACCGGTTTTTCGTGTTGATCTTAATGAATGGAGTGGATTTATCAAACCGACATCGAATGGGGGCCCACCAACATCACAGTAACCATCTGCGCGAGCTCTGTTCGCAGCAGAGGTTGCGGGTGTTCTCTGTGGGCCACAATCATGGTCCATATGATTAATCTGGACCGTTCATCAGAATCTTAAGGTCCCTCTCACCAAGACCTAGGTGGACAACTTCCAAGAAGCAGCAAGAATTCGTTTTCAGCCTTTCAAAATATAAAACGGATGGTGGAGTAAAAGTATAGGTGGGCCGCACTAAATCTGAGAAAAAAGTATCCAATTCGGGGTGGTTTTTCGTAACTAAGCCAATGGACGGATTGGATTGATCAACACAACAATCAAGTGGACCCCACCATCACCACAGAGGGACGGCTACGCATCCCTATTTCGCAGCCGGTTTTTGTGGGCTTTGATGTGGTCTCGGTGATGATCATTCGGCTGATCCGCTCCGTCCATCGCGTAGACCACTCAAAAACGTCCTAAGGGAGGTCATTATTTTGTACAGGATCATATAAACAAAGGCGTGGGGAGAATCCGTTTTTGGCTGCGTAAGAAGAGCTGCATAGAATCAGCATCCGCAGTCCGATTTTGCTGCGGACGAAAGTGTGAAGGAGAGTAAGTTCTCCGATTCCAGGAAGGAAACACAACAACCACCCTTGCCTATAAAAGAGAAGAAAAGAGAGAGAGGAAGGCATCTTTTGCTGGACGTGGAGGCAGGGACAGAGGGAGAGAGTTTTATTTTATTTTATTTATGTTTTTTTTATGTTATTTTTTTTAGCCCAACCATGGTCGGCTAAACCTCTTAGCTAGGGCTAAGAGGTGAAGCTTCTAGCATGATTGGGACGTTTGCTTGGCTTTAATTCATGTTTTGTGGAATTCTTATGGATTTTAGTTATGAAGGCATATTTTTAGTTTTTAATGGTTTGTTGTGACTCAAATTACAACGGATCTGCGATAACTTTAAGTATGTTTTTCCTATTATTGAGATTGTGAAATTAGTATGACCTGTTGTTCACCATTGTCCCATGGGCATGGTCGGGTGATGGAATTCTTCCTAACTTTCACAATTTTCCTGTGATTGATTGTGGGTTTAGTAAATTCTTTGTTGTTTGCCATTGTCTCCTGGGCATGGTTAGGTGATGGGATCACATCCAAATTTACACCAATCATATTTGTTGATGATTAGATCCATGAGACATTCAGAGATCTGACAAATCTCTTCTCACCAACTGGATAGGATATGGCTCTAATTCCAGTTGTGTACTTGAATCAATACAAGGTAACTTCCCAATTGCTACAAGTGGATCCTTAGCACCCTAGTTCCCACCTTTATTTTTCACCAGTTTTAGATACATATTTTACCATTAATCCTCAAATTCACTTGATTTAGATTTCATCTTAGGCTAGTTCTAGTTCTAGTTAGTTTCAGATTACGTACAGGTTTCAGTCCCTGTGGATTCGACCTCGGTCTTACTGAGTTTATTACTACATCACAACCCTGCACTTGGGGAGTGAACAAGTTTTTGGCGCCGTTGTCGTGGACTGATGGCTACGATTTTCTAAAATTAATTGGTTTTAGAATTAGTTAAGATTAGGATTTTTTCTAACTGTAGGTTTAGGTTTTTTTTTTATTTTTAGGAACTAACCTAACTTTCCTGTTTTGTAGGATTCTAAAATAGAAACTTCTAATTTGGTGATATCTTCCTAATTTCTTTACTTTTTCTATTTTTAGAATTAGGATTTTATTTTTAGAAATTTTCTAACCTTAGACTTACTATTCTTAGAAACTAAGTTGTTTTGTTTTTTTTTGCAGGTTTTTAACATAGGAACTTCTAGTCTGGTAACATCTTTCTAACTTCTCCTTTACTTTCTGTATTGCTGTAGGATTTTGCTTTCTTCTAGGATTAGATTCAGAGTTAAGGTTTCACAATGTATATGAATGAGTGGGCACGTCAGTATGTTGAGATAGCTTATGGAAAACAGCCTATGCCTCAAAATTTTTCTGATAATATCTTCGAGAACCAATCGGAATATGATGCTCCACCGATTAAGAAGTCTTTCGGTGATTATCTGCGGGAGAATAATTGCGCTCCACGAGTTAAGAAAATAGTACGTGATTACTGGAATGATGACGCGTATCAACTCCCGACCGATGACCCGTATGATCTTAATCAGTGGAAACAGGAATATTTCGAAGTCGAGTCAATAAAACATCATGGTAATAACCCTCATGGATCAGCCACGTTTGAATATCCACCAGAAACAATGCAAGAGGAGTTATCTCTGAGTTATATAAACTATATTACTGACATGAGGAAGTTAATAGAAGCACTTGAATCACGCCTTGATAGGCTAATGGAGGCTAGTTCATCTCAGCCACAGCCCAATCCAGAAATACAATGCGAGGAAAGTGATCCTCACTTGCTTTTGACAAAATCTGAAATTTGGAATGAGGAGTTGGATTCCATTAATGAGCATACGGTTCAATTCCCCGATGAGTCGATCTCAATGACTGTTCAAAAGAATGGGGAAGAGACATGGTTGTCTTTCAAATACAATGATGATGACACACTTTCCTTACATAACACACAGGATCTCAATGATGAGGTAGAGGTTAGTTTATTCGAACCTCAACCGAATTTAGAATGTGAGGAAAGCGATCCCATCCCAAGTGTGCACTGCACAGAATTAGACGATGATGCGTATTGGGATGATGATCATGAATGTTCAGCCCCAGTTCCCCTGGAATTAATCTCAAGTTTGGTCCAGGTCAATGATCAAGAAGTGCACGAAGTGGCGGTCATAATGAGCTACTCTACTCACCTGACATATCTGATTTAAAAGTGGATGAGCTCCTTACAACCAACCCTTCTATCTCTTGTGAGACATGTTTGGACCACTCCCTTGAATTACATGATGATATGATTCAGGAAATGAACGAGTTACTTGATACGACTCTGGAATTTGAAACTACCCAGTTGAGGCCACCATCTGAACTGTTGAATTTTGACAAGTCCAGGCCTCTTCTGAATAGTATTAATGAACAGAGTCTGCACATCAATACTTCGTCTACTGACCCTCTATCTGACTGTGCAGGGCTGAAGCAAGAGAGCGTACATACGGTTACTTTTAAAGACGATGGATTCCTTGGGCAAATCATCACACACTTCAATGTGAAAAATGAGTCACTCTTAGCTGAATGTCCCAACTCTTTGGATGATTGCTTGGCACACTTTACAGATTCAAACGATCCCATGATAAGAGACATAGTGAATGCCTTGCAAGACGACATCTCGGTAGTCATCACTGATCGAGAGAACCCCTACTCTGAAGCCCCTCCCTCCCCAAATCCTCACTATTTACCATTAAGGGAGGGGGAGCTAAAAATTGAACCAAAGTCTGATACTTCAAAATGTGTTGAGACTACACCACTTCCTGAAAATTTTTCTCAATTTGATCTACGTGTAGTCTCTGATTCACCATGGGATACTAACTTCGAAACTTTTTCTGACACAGGTGAATCATATATACTTTGGATACCTCAGGCGGATCAACGACAAATTTTTGCTGAGGTACATAAGTTTCTTTGGCCATTCCTGCTTCAGGGCATCAAAGCCTATTGCAAAAAGGGCTTTTGGATGATCCTGTTAAAAAACCTACTGAGAAATTTATCACAATACTGGCCAGAAGAGGAACTTTGCGGCATGACTGAGTAGTTTTTCCCTGTTTTCTTAGGACTAGGGTATTTTTTTTTATGTTGCTTTAGGATAGATAGTAAACTTAGTGCTCCTGGGAGGCAACCCAGCTTTTGATTCTATGATTAGTCAATTCAATGTTTATGGGTAACATTGCTACAAACCCTCACGAGACTACAACTCGTCCACTAGGGGCAACCTAGGGGTTTAAAGGCTTGTTGCATACGCTAAATGCAATCTAGAGCACCTGCAAAAGTGGTATAGGTAGGAGTTTATTTTTGTTATTTGTGTTTTACTTGTGTTGGTTTCTCTCTTGCGCTGACTCACTCTCTCACTGATATTTTTGGAAAAGTCTCTCAATTCGTTATCCAGGTACTATCTTCTCATCACTTCTCTTTTACTTTCGTTGTCCCATGTGCATGGCATGCTTACATCTTTCACATTGAGGACAATGTAAATTTTAGGTTGGGGGTAGAAGATTAGGTTTCCTAATCAGTGTTTTCTTGGTCTTGAGCAAAAATTGTGAAAATTTTTAAATTTTTTTTAGAATTTCTTGTGAATTCAAAGTGATTTTAACAGCCATCTTGGATTTAGAATTTTGAGATACGCAATGTTTGTACTCTATGACTCTTGGATTCAAGTATCTGTTAGATTTCATAGTTAAGTTTAAATTGTTAATCCAGAATTAGAAATTGTAAACATTGATAGAGTCATGATTTCACAAGACACATCTCGCTTACACATTAGGGTTTCAGTTCGATATTGAACGATTAAAATGGTAATCACTAAACATGAAAGGAACCAGCCTGAAAAATTTTAGCAACGTTATAAAGAAGAACTGAAAGGGTTGGGCGAATAATCTTCACCGTAGGTTTGCTCCCTATAGGTGTAGATTCGATTCTCCATGGTTGACATTTGAAAAATTAGGCGACTAGTTTTCACCATAGGTTTGCTCCCTATAGGTGAGGATTTGATTCCCCTCCTTGAAGTTGTTTTTAATGAAAAAAAAAATTTAAAACTAGAAGAATGAAAAGTTAATCTGTGAGGCAAGTTTTGGTTTAGGTTAGTTGTCCTGAGTGCTCTTGTTGGTTACCAATGATATCATGAAAAAACGAATTGAATCTTAATGTTGATAAGCCGAGATTACACTATACACCCATGAAACTCAATGTTTAGAATTTGTCTGATTGATGGATTAATACTTTGAACTTGCCTATGAAATTTACCATGCGCTTGAGGCCAAGAGAAAATAATGCCCAACATTCATGAATCTTAGAATTCTCATATCTGAATTATTTTACAAAAATCACTCAAATTTATAAAAATTGTCCTGTAATTCTTAACTTACATTTTGCATATTTTGCTCGGGACTAGCAAGATGCTGGTTAGGGGTTGTGCTGAGGGTCAAATATTGCATATTAGACCCCAGTTATTACCCGATTTTACGAGCATGATACCCCTTAACGGTCAGATTTAATCGTGTTTGTGATGTAGGATATATTTACGAGCTTAGATCAAAATAAGGTGCTAAAAGCTGAGATTTAACGCTCAAAATTCACCAAGGCGAGGGAAGGATTCCAAGGGACCGAGATCGAAGGATTTACACGCTAGAAATCCAAGAAAATTGAGAAACTGAAGCTCAAATGGCCTGAATGACATCCGGAATGCAAGATCATAGGGTTCCCGCCATCCGTTCCGCTCAAAACTCCATACATGACTTGAGGACTATAAATGAACCGTACATAACGAATTTTATCCTGCGGATTCCTGTATAAGTGTCTCAACGGACAAATCAGCCCTTAAATCTCTAAGTCGGGGCCCACCCAAGATCTGGATATGCTTCAAAATTGTTCTCGACAGCGTAATTGAGACGAGAACATGAATAGACGGAGCAGATTTCTAAGAACCATCTCAGTTGGTCCCATATTGAGAGGTGCATGCATACTGTACACGTACTCTGGAGGTGCACTGAACCAAGGGAGTCGGTCAACTTACGCTGACCCGACTCCCATTCAAAAACGAAAACTCCGTTTCCGCGCTGACGTGAAACCGGACGCTGATTTGAATAGTGGGCCCCTCGTTTCGTCTGGTTCGATGATCCAAGCCATTCATTTGCCCCAGGAGGTGGCCAAGACCCTCTCCAAGATCTCCTTTTGGCTCCATGCACGTGTACGCACATGGATTGTTGTAAAACACAAGATGGACGGCTGAGTTGTAATTCTCGGTGGGCCACACTGAAACAGAAGAAAAGGCTTACGTCTGACCAGTTTTTCGTGTTGATCTTAATGAATGGAGTGGATTTATCAAACTGACATCCAATGGGGGCCCACCAACATTACAGCAACCATCTGCGCGAGCTCTGTTCGCAGCAGAGGTTGCGGGTGTTCTCTGTGGGCCACAATCATGGTCCATATGATTAATCTGGACCGTTCATCAGAATCCTAAGGTCCCTCTCACCAAGACCTAGGTGGACAACTTCCAAGAAGCAGCGAGAATTCGTTTTCAGCCTTTCAAAATATAAAACGGACGGTGGAGTAAAAGTATAGGTGGGCCGCACTAAATCTGAGAAAAAAGTATCCAATTCGGGGTGGTTTTTCGTAACTAAGCCAATGGACGGATTAGATTGATCAACACAACAATCAAGTGGACCCCACCATCACCACAGAGGGACGGCTACGCATCCCTGTTTCGCGTCCGGACACAGCCGATTTTTGCGGGCTTTGATGTGGTCTTGGTGATGATCATTCGACTGATCTGCTCCGTCCATCGTGTAGACCACTCAAAAACGTCCTAAGGGACGTCATTATTTTGTACAGGATCACATAAACAAAGGCGTGGGGAGAATCCGTTTTTGGCTGCGTAAGAAGAGAAGAATCACATCACCAGATCGGTTACCGGCTCGCGGACGAAAGTGTGAAGGAGAGTAAGTTCTCCGATTCCAGGAAGGAAACACAACAACCACCCTTGCCTATAAAAGAGAAGAAAAAAGAGAGAGGAAGGCATCTTTTGCTGGACGTGGAGGCAGGGACAGAGGGAGAGAGTTTTATTTTATTTTATTTATGTTTTTTATGTTATTTTTTTAGCCCAACCATGGTCAGCTAAACCTCTTAGCTAGGGCTAAGAGGTGAAGCTTGTAGCATGATTGGGACGTTTACTTGGCTTTAATTCATGTTTTGTGGAATTCTTATGGATTTTAGTTATGAAGGCATATTTTTAGTTTTTAATGGTTTGTTGTGACTCAAATTACAACGGATCTGCGATAGCTTTAAGTATATTTTTCCTATTATTGAGATTGTGAAATTAGTATGACCTGTTGTTTACCATTGTCCCATGGGCATGGTCGGGTGATGGAATTCTTCCTAACTTTCACAATTTTCTTGTGATTGACTGTGGGTTTGGTAAATTGCTGTTGTTTGCCATTGTCTCGTGGGCATGGTTAGGTGATGGGATCACATCCAAATTTAAGCTAATCATATTTGTTGATGATTAGATCCATGAGACATTCAGAGATTTGACAAATCTCTTCTCACCAACTGGATAGGATATGGCTCTAATTCCAGTTGTGTCCTTGAATCAATACAAGGTAACTTTCCAATTGCTACAAGTGGATCCTTAGCACCCTAGTTCCCACCTTTATTTTTCACCAGTTTTAGATACATATTTTACCATTAATCCTCAAATTCACTTGATTTAGATTTCATCTTAGGCTAGTTCTAGTTCTAGTTAGTTTCAGATTACATACAGGTTTCAGTCCATGGGGATTCGACCTCGGTCTTACTGAGTTTATTACTACATCACAACCCTGCACTTGGGGAGTGAACACCTATTCTCAGTTCCCTACAGCTATAACCTATAACCTAGACCTAAAACCTAAACATAACCCTAAACCTAAAGCCTAAATGTGTTCCCAAATCCCTCAACTTAAACCTACACCTAATCCTATTCTCAACACCCTAACCTAAACCTAAACCTAAACTTGAAAACTCAAAGCAAAACCCGATCTCGAACCCGATTTCCTAAACCTAAACCTTAACATATTCTCGGTTCCCTACAGCTATAACCTATAACCTATACCTAAAACCTAAACCTAAACCTAAACCTAAAGCCTAAATGTGTTCCCAAATCCCTCACCTAAACCTACACCTAATGCTATTCTCAACACCCTAACCTAAACCTAAACATAAACTTGAAAACCCAAAGAAAAACCCGATCCCTAACCCGATTTCCTAAACCTAAACCTTAACCTATTCTCAGTTCCCTACAGCTATAACCTATAACCTATACCTAAAACCTAGACCTAAACCTAAACCTAAAGCCTAAATGTGTTCCCAAATCCCTAAACCTAAACCTAGACCTAATCCTATTCTCAACTCCCTAACCTAAACCTAAACCTAACCTTGAAAACACAAAGTAAAACCCGATCCCGAACCCGTTCCTAAACCTAAACCTTAACCTATTCTCAGTTCCCTATAGCTATAACCTATAACCTAGACCCAAAACCTAAACCTAACCCAAAACCTAAAGCCTAAATGTGTTCCCAAATCCCTCAACCTAAACCTACACCTATTGCTATTCTCAACACCCTAACCTAAACCTAAACCTAAACTTGAAAACCCAAAAAAAAACCCGATCCCGAACCCGATTTCCTAAACCTAAACCTTAACCTATTCTCAGTTCCATAGAGCTATAACCTATAACCTATACTTAAAACCTAAACCTAACCCTAAACCTAAAGCCAAAATGTGTTCCCAAGTCCCTCAACCTAAACCTACACCTAATGCTATTATCAACACCCTTACCTAAACCTAAACCTAAACTTGAAAACCGAAAGCAAAACCCGATCCTGAACCCATTCCTAAACCTAAACCTTAACCTATTCTCAGTTCCCTACACTATAACCTATAACCTAGACCTAAAACCAAAACCTAAACCTAAAGCCTAAATGTGTTCCCAAATCCCTCAACCTAAACCTACACCTAATCCTATTCTCAACACCCTAACCTAAACCTAAACCTAAACTTGTAAACCCAAAGAAAAACCCGATCCCGAACCCGATTTCCTAAACATAAACCTTAACCTATTCTTAGTTCCCTACGGCTATAACCTATAACCTAGACCTAAAACCTAAACCTAACCATAAACCTAAAGCCTAAATGTGTTCCCAAATCCCTCAACTTAAACCTACACCTAATCCTATTCTCAACACCCTAACCTAAAACTAAACCTAAACTTGAAAACCCAAAGCAAAACCCGATCCCGAACCAGATTTCCTAAACCTAAACCTTAACCAATTCAAAGTTCCCTACCGCTATAACCTATAACCTAGACCTAAAACCTAAACCTAAACCTAAACCTAAAGCCGAAATGTGTTCCCAAATCCCTCAGCCTAAACCTACACCTAATGCTATTATCAACACCCTAACCTAAACCTAAACCTAAACTTGAAAACCCAAAGAAAAACATGATCCCGAACCCGATTTCCAAAACCTAAACCTTAACCTATTCTCAGTTCCCTACAACTATAACCTATAACCTATATCTAAAACCTAAACCTAAACCTAACCTAAAGCTTAAATGTGTTCACAAATCCCTCAACCTAAACCTACACCTAATCCTATTCTCAACTCCCTAACCTAAACCTAAACCTAAACTTGAAAACCCAAAGCAAAACCCGATCCGAACCCGATTTCCTAAACCTAAACCTTAACCTATTCTCAGTTCCCTACAGCTATAACCTATAACCTAGACCTAAAACCTAAACCTAAACCTAAACCTAAAGCCTAAATGTGTTCCCAAATCCCTAAAACCAAACCTACACCTAATCTTAATCTCAACTCCCTAACCTAAACCTAAGCCTAAACTTGAAAACCCAAAGCAAAACCCGATCCCGAACCTGAACCCTATTTCCTAAACCTAAACCTTAACCTATTCTCAGTTCCCTACAGCTATAACCTATAACCTAGACCTAAAACCTAAACCTAAACCTAAAGCCTAAATGTGTTCCCAAATCCCTCAACTTAAACCTACACCTAATGTTATTCTCAACACCCTAACCTAAACCTAAACCTAAACTTGAAAACCCAAAGAAAAACACGATCCCGAACCCGATTTCCTAAACCTAAACCTTAACCTATTCTTAGTTCCCTACGGTATAACTTATAACCTATACCTAAAACCTAAACCTAAACCTAAACCTAAAGCCTAAATGTGTTCTCAAATCCCTCAACCTAAACCTACACCTAATCCTATTCTCAACTCCCTAACCTAAACCTAAACCTAACCTTGAAAACCCAAAGCAAAACCCGATCCCGAACCCGTTCCTAAACCTAAACCTAACCTTGAAAACCCAAAGAAAAACCCGATCTCGAACCCGTTCCTAAACCTAAACCTTAACCTATTCTCAGTTCCCTACAGCTATAACCTATAACCTAGACCTAAAACCTAAACCTAACCTTAAACCTAAAACCTAAATGTGTTCCCAAATCCCTCAACCTAAACCTACACCTAATCATATTCTCAACTCCCTAACCTAAACCTAAACCTAAACTTGAAAACCCAAAGCAAAACCCGATCCAGAACCCGTTCCTAAACCTAAACCTTAACCTATTCTCAGTTCCCTACCGCTATAACCTATAACCTAGACCTAAAACCTAAACCTAACCCTAAACATAAAGCCTAAATGTGTTCCCAAATCCCTCAACTTAAACCTACACCTAATCCTATTCTCAGTACCCTAACCTAAACCTAAACCTAAACTTGAAAACCGAAAGCAAAACCCGATCCCGAACCCGTTCCTAAACCTCAACCTTAACCTATTCTCAGTTCCCTACAGCTATAACCTATAACCTAGACCTAAAACCTAAACCTAACCCTAAACTTAAAGCCAAAATGTGTTCCCAAATCCCTCAACCTAAACCTACACCTAATGCTATTATCAACACCCTAACCTAAACCTAAACCTAAACTTGAAAACCGAAAGCAAAACCTGATCTTGAACCCGTTCCTAAACCTAAACCTTAACCTATTCTCAGTTCCCTACAGCTATAACCTATAACTAGACCTAAACCCTAAACCTAAACCTAAAGCTTAAATGTGTTCCCAAATCCCTCAACCTAAACCTACACCTAATCCTATTCTCAACTCCCTAACCTAAACCTAAACTTAAACTTGAAAACCCGAAAGAAAAACCCGATCCGAACCCAATTTCCTAAACCTAAACCTTAACCTATTCTCGGTTTCCTACAACTATAACCTATAACATATGCCTAAAACCTTAAACCTAAACCTAAACCTAAAGCTTAGCGTGTTCTCAAATCCCTCAACCTAAACATACACCTAATCCTATTCTCAACTCCCTAACCTAAACCTAAACCTAACCTTGAAAACCCAAAGCAAAACCCGATCCAGAACCCGTTCCTAAACCTAAACCTTAACCTATTCTCGGGTTTCCTATAACCTATAACCTAACCTTAAACCTAACCCTAAACCTCTAAATGTGTTCCCAAATCCCTCAACCTAAACCTACACTAATCCTATTCTCAACCTAACCTAAACCTAAACCTAACTTGAAAACCAAAGCAAAACCTAATCCCGAACCCGTTCCTAAACCTAAACCTTAACCTATTCTCGGTTCCCTACGGCTATAACCTATAATATACCTAAAACCTAAACCTAACCCTAAACCTAAAGCCTAAATGTGTTCCCAAATCCTTCAACCTAAACCTACACCTAATCCTATTCTCAACTCCTAACCTAAATCTAAACCTAACCTTGAAAACCCAAAGCAAAACTCGATCCGAACCCGTTCCTAAACCTAAACCTTAACCTATTCTCGGTTCCCTACTACTATAACCTATATAACCTAACCTAAACCTAAACCTAAACCTAAAGCCTAAATGTGTTCCCAAACCTAAACCTAAACCTACACCTAAACCTAAAGCCTAAATGTGTTGAAAACCCAAAGAAAATCCCTCCCAAACCCCTAAACCTACACCTAACCTATTCTCAACTCTAACCTATAACCTATAACCTATACCTAAACCTAAACCTAAAAAACCTAAAGCCTAAATGTGCCAAAAGGATCACTAATCATATTCGTTCCCTAACCTAAACCTAAACCTAACCTTGAAAAACTAAACCTAAACCATAACCTATTCTCGGTTCCCTACTGACTATAACCTATAACCTAGACCTAAAACCTAAACCTAACCTAAACCTAAAGTCAAAATGTGTTCCCAAATCCCTCAACCTAAACCTACACCTAATGCTATTATCAACACCTAACCTAAACCTAAACCTAAACTTGAAAACCCAAAGCAAAAACCCGATCCCGAACCCGTTCCTAAACCTAAACCTTAACCTATTCTCGGTTCCCTACACTATAACCTATAACCTAGACCAAAAACCTAAACCTAAACCTAAAGCCTAAATATGTTCCCAAATCCCTCAACCTAAACCTACACCTAATGCTATTCTCAACACCCTAACCTAAACCTAAACCTAAACTTGAAAACCCAAAGAAAAACCCGATCCCGAACCCGATTTCCTAAACCTAAACCTTAACCTATTCTCAGTTCCCTACAGCTATACCTATAACATATACCTAAAACCTAAACCTAAACCTAAACCTAAAGCCTAAATGTGTTCTCAAATCCCTCAACCTAAACCTACACCTAATCTATTCTCAACTCCCTAACCCAAACCTATACCTAACCTTGAAAACCCAAAGCAAAATCCGATCCCGAACCCGTTCCTAAACCTAAACCTTAACCTATTCTCGGTTCCATACTGACTATAACCTATAACCTATACCTAAAAAACCTAAACCTAACCCTAAACCTAAAGCCTAAATGTGTTCCCAAATCCCTCAACTTAAACCTACACCTAATCCTATTCTCAACACCCTAACCTAAACCTAAACCTAAACTTGAAAACCCAAAGCAAAACCCGATCCCGAACCCGATTTCCTAAACCTAAACCTTAACCTATTAGGATATCACTGTTCCCTATCTTATAACTATAACCTAGACCCAAAAACCTAAACCTAAACCTAAACCTAAACCTTCAAAAAGCCTAAATGTGTTCCCAAATCCCTCAACCTAAACCTACACCTAATCTATTATCAACACCCTAACCTAAACCTAAACCTAAACTTGAAAACTGAAAGAAAATCCCGTTCCCGAACCCGTTCCTAAACCTAAACCTTAACCTATTCTCAGTTCCCTACAGCTATAACCTATAACCTAGACCTATAACCTAAACCTAAAGCTAAAATGTGTTCCCAAATCCGTCAACCTAAACCTACACCTAATGTTATTCTCAACACCCTAACCTAAACCTAAACCTAAACTTGAAAACCAAAAGAAAAAACCGATCCCGAACCTGATTTCCTAAACCTAAACCTTAACCTATTCTCGGTTCCCTACAGCTATAACCTATAACCTATACCTAAAACCTAAACCTAAACCTAAACCTAAAGCCTAAATGTGTTCTCAAATCCCTCAACCTAAACCTACACCTAATCCTATTCTCAACTCCCTAACCTAAACCTAAACCTAAACTTGAAAACCCAAAGCAAAACCCAATCCCGAACCCGTTCCTAAACCTAAACCTTAACCTATTCTCAGTTCCCTACAGCTATAACCTATAACCTAGACCTAAACCATAAACCTAAAGCCTAAATGTGTTCCCAAATCCCTCAACCTAAACCTACACACGAATGCTATTATCAACACCCTAACCTAAACCTAAACCTAAACTTGAAAACCGAAAGCAAAACAAAACCCGATCTGAACACTGTTCCTAAACCTAAACCTTAACCTATTCTCAGTTCCCTACAGCTATAACCTATAACCTAGACCTAAAACCTAAACCTAAACCTAAACCTAAAGCCTAAATGTGTTCTCAAATCCCTCAACCTAAACCTACACCTAATCCTATTCTCAACTCCCTAACCTAAACCTAAACCTAACCTTGAAAACCCAAAGCAAAACCCGATCCCGAACCCGTTCCTAAACCTAAACCTTAACCTATTCTCAGTTCTCTACAGCTATAACCTATAACCTAGACCTAAAACCTAAATCTAAACCTAAACCTAAAGCCTAAATGTGTTCCCAAATCCCTCAACTTAAACCTACACCTAATCCTATTCTCAACACCCTAACCTAAACCTAAACCTAAACTTGAAAACCCAAAGCAAAACCCGATCCCGAACCCGAACCCGATTTCCTAAACCTAAACCTTAACCTATTCTCAGTTCCCTACAGCTATAACCTATAACCTAGACCTAAAACCTAAACCTAAACCTAAACCTAAAACCTAAATGTGTTCCCAAATCCCTAAACCTAAACCTACACCTAATCCTAATCTCAACTCCCTAACCTAAACCTAAGCCTAAACTTGAAAACCCAAAGCAAAACCCGATCCCGAACCCGAACCCGATTTCCTAAACCTAAACCTTAACCTATTCTCAGTTCCCTACAGCTATAACCTAAAACCTAAACATAAACCTAAACCTAAGACCTAAATGTGTTCTCAAATCCTTCAACCTAAACCTACACATTATCCTATTCTCAACTCCCTAACCTAAACCTAAACCTAAACTTGAAAACCCAAAGCAAAACTCGATCCCGAACCCGAACCCGATTTCCTAAACCTAAACCTTAACCTATTCTCAGTTCCCTACAGCTATAACCTATAACCTAGACCTAAAACCTAAACCTAAACCTAAACCTAAAGCCTAAATGTGTTCCCAAATCCTAAACCTAAACCTACACCTAATCCTAATCTCAACTCCCTAACCTAAACCTAAGCCTAAACTTGAAAACCCAAAGCAAAACCCGATCCCAGAACCCGACCCGATTTCCTAAACCTAAACCTTAACCTATTCTCAGTTCCCTACAGCTATAACCTATAACTTAGACCTAAAACCTAAACCTAAACCTAAACCTAAGCCCTAAATGTGTTCTCAAATCCCTAAACCTAAACCTACACCTAATCCTAATCTCAACTCTCTAACCTAAACCTAAACCTAAACTTGAAAACCCAAAGCAAAACCCGATCCCGAGCCCAAACCCTTCCTAAACCTAAACCTTAACCTATTCTCAGTTCCCTACAGCTATAACCTATAACCTATACCTAAAACCTAAACCTAAACCTAAACCTAAACCTAAAACCTAAATGTGTTCCCAAATCCCTAAACCTAAACCTACACCTAATCCTAATCTCAACTCCCTAACCTAAACCTAAGCCTAAACATGGAAACCCAAACCTAAACCCGATCCTGAACCCGAACCCGATTTCGTTAACCTAAACCTTAACCTATTCTCAATTCCCTAAAGCTATATAGCCTATAACCTACCTATAACTTATACCTTAACCTTAATCTAAACCTAAACCTTAACCTTTTAATCTTAACCTTAACCTTAACCTTAACCTAAACCTAAACCGATACTTATAAATCTTAATTTATTTGATAAAAGTTCATTTATGGTTAAGTTATTTTTTTTATAAGTTTATTGCCTTAATCTATTATTTACGAAATTGCAGGATAAATTTGAATTGAATTTGAGTGTTCCGCACGTTTTCTTTGTCGTTGACGACATGATCAAGGAGCGGTTCAAGGAGTACCGCTCCTTGTTACATAAGTGGTACAAGCAGTGCATGAGCAATGAGGAGGGAGCATTGTCCGCACCACCGCATGTGACCCGTGATGACTGGCAGATACTTTGCGATAGATTTTCGTCTGATTCTTTTTAGGTAATATTTACATATTTACGATATCTTTAAGGTAACAATTAAATTCGTAATTAATAACAATGTATTATGAATAATGTGTTCAGAAGAGAAGCAAAATAAATTCTAACAACAGGGGAAAGTTAGCAGTGAACCACGTAGCTGGTTCAAAGTCATTTGTACAAATTCGTTAACATGGTAAGAAATTACTAGTAATTTTTGAGTTGATATATTCTTTCAATGCATTTTATATTAACTCTATTGTCCTTTCGATTGTGCAGCGAGATTCCGTCACTGGTCAGGAGCCCGAACCAATAGACCTCTACAAAGGGACTCACTGTCGACAGGCGATGGGATCTTGGGTACATCCTAGTGCCGGCGAGATTTGGGTAAAAATTCTTACATTGTCAAATTTAATTGCATTAAATTATAATAATGTCATTTTTTTGAAAAAATTCATATGTTTTCATTACAGGCGGCGATGGACACCTTACGCAGTCAGCCCACTCCCGATGGTACTTCGGAGTGAGCCAGAGATCCTGAGTGAGGTGCTTGGCACCCGTTCTGGATATGTGCGTGGGCTTGGCCATGGTGCCAAGCTCATGGCACCCGCTAGAGCTGCCTCCACTCGATCCAGCGTCGTTGGCGAGAGTGCCACCCACCGAGCTGATATCAGAGAGAGAGAGGTTCAGCAACTACAGGTCGTCATCAATGACATCGAGAGCAGCTGGAGAGGAAGAGTGAGCGGTGGAGAGGCGGATGGAGGAGCGACGAGAGGAGGATGGAGGAGGCGACGAGGGAGAGAGAGGAGCAGGAGAGGAGGAGGATGGAGGAGCAGGCGAGGCTGAGGGAGGAGCAGGAGAGGAGGATGGAGGAGCTGACGAGGCAGAGGGAGGAGCAGGAGAGGATGAGGATAGAGGAGCATGCGAGGCTGAGGGAGGAGCAGGAGAGGAGGATGGAGGAGCTGACGAGGCAGAGGGAGGAGCAGGAGAGGATGAGGATAGAGGAGCATGCGAGGCTGAGGGAGGAGCAGGAGAGGAGGATGGAGGAGATGCGGGTGGAGCATGAGCGACGGATAGCGGATATGTTTCAGGCTCTCGCCGCACGCTTACCCATCGATGCCCCACCACCTCCGCCTCCATCTTTGTGATTTTTTGTATTTTATTTATGATGTTAAACTTATATGTATTTATGCATGATGTAATTTATGTTTAGATGGATTTATTTATGTACTTTGGAGTTAAATGGATGTGAATGTGGAATATGATGAAATATATTACATAACAGGTCTATATTGTAACAGGTGTATATCAAGTGTATATCAAGAATTTTGTGCTTTGGAAAAAAAAAAAAAAAAAAAAAAAAAAAAACTTTTACCTACGAAAATTTTCGTAGGTAAAAGCTCCATCAAATTTTTTACCTACGAAAATTTTCGTAGGCAAAAGTCTCATCCAAGCTTTTACCTACGAAACTTTTCGTTGTTAAAATTGTCCTCCATATTTTTACCTACGAAAATATTTGTAGCGAAATGTTAGGTAACTATTTTTACCTACGAAAATATACGTAGGTAAAAGAATTTTTAGCTACGAAATTAGTGGTAGGTAAAAGTTTTCTAAGGGTTTTACCTACGAATATATTTGTGGGTAAAAGTCTTGTAAATAACTTTTAGCTACAAAAATATTCGTAGGTAAAGTTTTGTAAATAGTTTTAGCTACGAAAATGTTCGTAGGTAAAGTTTTGTAAATATTTTTAACTACGAAATTATTGGTAGGTAAAAAGTGTTTTAAATAGTTTTAGCTACGAAATTGTTGGTAGGTAAAAAGTATTGTAAATATTTTACGCAACGAAGTTTTTAGTAGGTAAAAAGTGTTTTAATTACTTTTAGCTACCAAAATATTTGTAGAGAAAAAGTCTTTAAATATTTTTGGCTACGAAATTGTTGGTAGCTAAAAAGTGTTGTAAATAATTTTACCTACAAAAGTAGTCGTAGGTAAAAAGTTTTATCAATATTTTTACCAACGAAAATTAGCGTTGGTAAAACGTTTTTCCTACAAAAAATTTCGTCGGCAAAAGTCTTATCTTTGCCAACGAAATTTTTTTTTCGTGGGTAAAAGCTTTTCCCCTCGGACTTTTAGCGAGAAATTTGCCAACGAAAATTTTCGCGGGCAAAACCCTTTGCCTACGAAAATCAGACTTTTGCCTACGAAAATTTTCATTGGTAAAAGTGGCTTTTCTTGTAGTGAATACAAGTGCCTAATAAACCCAACACCAGGAGCACATATCTATGGTACACTCACACTCCTATATGGGGTGGGGCGAAGACACAAATCCATCGTCATGCATAATGATGAGAACCCTCCATCCTAACTCATCATCGGTCCTTTCATACAAGATGACCATATTCATCATGATGATGACGACATTAATCACAAGTTTTTTCGACAACCTTCCAAGTGGCCATGGTGTAAGAGGGTACTAAGATCCATGGATCACAATTCTTCATTGATTAATGATCGTTATGAGTAATCTAAAATTCTTAAGGATATTTAATAAATCTCTCCTTTAACATATTTATGTGTGTTTTTAAGCACATTTACATTAGCTATGACATATGAATCTTCCATCTAAGACTCTTGGTCATTATAATCTACGACTAAGATCATCGGTATCACATCCACATCATTAGTGAACATATTTCGCATTGGTTTCTCATAGCATAACTCTAAAGCTAAGGGAGACGAAAGAACCATCTATGTAGTGGAACCCACATATGGAATATGTAACGTGGAGGAAGGAGAGAGATTAGAATCTCTATCTATAATGCCCTGAACTTTTTAATACCCGAGTATTGAAAGTTCTCGGGTGTTACCAAGTAATTTACTTAGTATATACACGTGTACGATACCAATCCAACTATTTTGGCCTTACATCCTTGCCCTGACACAAACTTAACCATTAGGAGTTACCTCCATTCAATAGATTCAACCATCTGATAGTTCATTTCAAGACGAGACCATCAATCACATGATTTGATATAAGTACTTTCCCCTGAATGACACAACGAATAACTTCCTATCCGTAATGATTTAGATATATATTCTTTTGTAAGAACTTCTTAAAAACGTGCCTATAACCATGTGGACCCATTGGATATTCCAAAACTCACAGATCAGCAATAATTATGAAAACACCATTGACCTAGACCCCTGAATTCTTGATCGCATGGTTCCCATAATCCGTTTCATGTGAAATTGTATACCAGGTCTAATTATCATAAATTAACCATGCACGTTAAATTTTAGCCTTTAAATCATAGTAAATTAGCTACTTGACCTCTACATCTGTTTATACACTTGTCAGATCAAGATTCTGTTCACCCCATATGAATATGCTTAACTTACCATTGGAATTACAATCCGAGGAACTTATATATGTGAACAAGTCACTCAAATCCAACAGTATACGTGTTCGGTCCCTTGATCGCTCTAAAAACCCATTTGTGTTCATTCATTTACAAAAAGGATCATACGATCGCCTAAATACGTGATTAGAATACTAACCACCAAGTTTACTTATTTTTAGCAAGTCATCTTCCCACACATCGGGTTTGGATCCATCAAATGGGTCATCCAAATATTAAGATGAATCGGTCATTTTGAAGATCCTAAAGTATATGACCAAACTACCAGGTAATAGTTCAACTAGATGTGTACAACTGACGTCCTGAAACACAGAGTGTGTTTAAAAGAGTATCTTGGACATCCACGGGAGATTGGGGCCCAAACTTGACCGATAGAAAGAGAACGAAAAACAAGGAACATTCGTCAAATTTTAGGGCATTTGGACGGTGCAATCAGATATAACTGACAGTGGAAAGTGGTTAAAGAATTGACGGCAAATTTGTAATTAAAGATGCATGGCACATACGTAAGAGTGGGGATTGTTTCAACGATGAATACCATTCCATGCATTGGCCGATTGTGCGGCCCACCTGGAGATCGTACATACTTCAAATTTGGGGCCAAGGATCAGCACAACGTGTGGAAAGTGGTGAAGGGAATGGATCCCCGGAAGTCATCACAAGCGGACCCCACCTATTTTAAACAACATCTTGAAAAAAAGGCACTCATCCGTAACAGCGGACAACTACCCTAGGCGTGACAATGAGTTTCACTCCCACGCTTATTGATGGTGTGTCCCACCCAAAACTCGGATCCACCCCATATTTTAACCCCTGGCCTAATATGATCCTATCAAACCAATGAAGGGGGTAGATCTCTCAAAGGACCATCACAAGTAGACCCCACTGGGCCGTAAAAATCAGCCAAAGTGGAAGCTTCAACACCGGTCGATAAAACCGGCAGAAGGAAGTCTCTCTAATTGGAAACCTCTGACTATCGATGCAATCTGAACCGCCCAAGTCACTGGGAGGGAGATTCTGACCCTACTCACATTAGCGGAAAGGATGGAAAGAAACCTTAACTCGTGTCGGTCCCTGTTGCGAAGAAATAGGGTGCGCAAAGAAAGCCGCCCGACTCCTTTCACATGCGTAAGCAACCTTACGCAGGACGAATATGGAAAACGCACCACACCTATAAAATCTCTCTTATCCCACTGGTGAAGAAGCATAGTGAAGAAGAAAGAAAGAGAAATGGGAGAGGGAGAGAAGTCGGCTGCCATCCGTCCGAAAAAGAGGGAGAGACCGACCGTAGAAGGGGTCGTTGGTAGCAAGGGAGGAAAAGAGAAGAAAGGAAAGGAAAAGAAAAAGAAATAAAGGGAAAGAAAGAAAAGAAAAAGAGAAAAGAGAAAGGAAAGAAAGAAAGAAAGAAAAGGAAAAGGGAAGAAAGAAAGAGAGAGAGAGAGAGAGAGAGAGAGAGAGAGAGAGAGAGAGAGATGGTGCGATGAGTCAACTCATCGAGTCCTGGGACTGAGTCAAGGCCAGGTTCAGGTAAAATATGTAATATCTAATGTCTTAATTCAAGTTCTTCTGAAATAGGAATTATTTAAGCCCTATATCTAGGCCATAAACATAACCCTAGATTTAATCCTAACTTTGTAAGCCTTGTAGATTTTATGATATAGGATAAGACTGAATGTGAAAGAGTATGCAGGAACACCTAGCCTCAGAAGAGGACAATTCGACTTGTAAGGTGAGGGTTTTATCCTTTGAGCTTACATTAATTTAAGTCGTTAAATTCATCCTGTTTTTATACGTGCCTTCATGAATTTGATCTTGCTTGTACATGTATTCCCTTTACATATCACTTTGAATCTTTCATGTTATTATATGTTCACCATCAATTATTAGCTTCTTTTGTGCCTTTTATGATATGAATTATTCTACCTTTTCATGCCTTTAAGGATGTGACTTATCCTACCTTTCATGTTTATATGTTTTCTGAGAATTATCCTATCAATTGATTTGGTTAATATCATTACATCTATTGGCCCTTTTAGGATTATGACATGATGTCAAATACAAGTGAATTCTCTGAATTTATGTGAGGCCATAGATATAAGAATTGCCCTTCCTTATCAAATTTATTGAGTTGCCCTGTCTCGTCTCTTTATTTGAGTTGGCCCTGCCACTCGTCTCTATATTGAGTTGGCCTTTACCACTCTCCTTATTATTGAGTTGACCATTGTCACTCTTTTCTTATTATGTTGGCCATTGCAACTTTTGTTGAGTTGATATTGTCACTCTTCTCTTTATTATGTTGGCCTTGTGCCATCTATCTTTACGGCTTAGGCATGTGTCTTACTATTTCAAGACCTCTAAAATTTAGTTTATATCCTTCATGATTCTGATTCAGTTATATGTTTAAGATTCAATTTATCTCTATAAGTGCAAGTGATGTGTAAGATGTATCACAACTAGTGATTCAAATATTCTATCATAGACATAATGCACTCTGGGTAGAGACCCTCTTGAGGCACATAAGTCCTTGAGCCTTCGGGTAGTAGTGCACAAATCGATATGTGTAAGTCGCAGCAGCGTTACATCACATCAGGATTGGATGTCGCAAATAGTCACTCCATAAACAAATTGTGTCACGTAAATCATTCAGCCCATGTGTTGTGCGCTCTAAGGAGTTCTCGTAAATCCACGGTAGTGTTGGCCATGCCAGCGAATATCCGTATAGTGAGAGCGTGGGTCGAGCCGGTTATGTATAAATCATATTCCACAAGTGATGATCACTACATATGATGAGCCCCACATACTTTGCTAGGCATGCATCTCATATAAGTTGTTTGCGCATGTTGATACCCTTGTGTTAGTGGAGCACAGGACGTATCAGACCCATACTTTACCTGCTATAAATCTCTTGAATTATTGTTAATCTTAAAGGATAACCTTCACTATGAGTAGGGCATTGACCGTCTCCCAACCATACAGATTATGCAGATGACATACAGATTGAAGACTTAGAAGATAACTTTCCTATGGAAGACTATACTGAAATAATGAGAGGATAGTCTATGAATTGGTTTTATACTTCTTCTGCGAACTCTGATATTGTAAAAATTTTCCTTGAGAATGTATTTGATTATTCTTTTTTTACATTGATGTAATATAATTAATTACAGTTGATTTCATTCTTGTGAATGTTACCTTCATATGAATGTATTTGGATGTGACCCAATAGAAAAAAAAGGGTGTGATTTAACCAAAGCATCTCAGTTTATACATTATTAACACCCAGTTTCCTCGAGCACGAGTACAAACTCTAGTCGTGAAAATTCAGGTTGTTACACTATCTCCCTCGCTCTTTCCCAACATTATCTACGGGTGACCCTTCAAGAATAGGGATATCGGAGGCTCTCTCTTCCTACAGCATTCAACTCCCTTTGAGTTATGATTTATATATAAGAAAGAATTAAAATTCAAGAATACACCGATTATAATATTTTATTACCTTATAGTCTTACATATGCCACATTACATAAGAAGTTTCTGATCCTACCGTATCCTATGCATCCATATTTATTCTAATCTCTCTACTATTAGTCATTAACTATAAACCTAATGCCCATACATAATAAGTAATGGATTTCTAATTCTAAATCATCAAATTATCATTGTGAGAGTGAATGAATGTACATGTTTATTTTATCAAGAAATAATACATAAAGAGAACAGACCGAAGTATGACCTAATTAAGAGTGTCAAAGACGAATATATTCACTCTCATTTATTGATTACGCAGCGACTAGAACAGAAGACTGTTGCCTCACATTAAACATATAAAATTAATTTTCTCTCTCCAAATTTACTTTAATACTATTTTTGTGTAAAACTTAAATTTTTAGAATTTCTCTCCCCTCCTTTTGTTTATAATAGTAATCTAAGACTTACTAAATAGATACACCCATTCACTCTAACAGTCATTAAATATGATCAAAGTCATTTTAATGGTTAAAACAAAAGTTTATCAATTGAAAATATTTATAAGACCTTTTGAGTGTTGGACAAAAAAAAAAATCATTTAATGAATTTTTGATCTCAAAAATATAAGACATAAATAAGTGGATCCCTTGTTGGCTCGTGTGAGTCTCAATCAACCTTTAAAATGTGCTCAATTACACTCACTTTTGTTAGCTACATTTATAAAGCAGGCGAAAATACATGTAGTGTAAACCTTAATTCCTCATATGTCCTCGGGTGTAAGAATTAATAATATACTGTACATCATCAAGTTGATCATAGTCCAAGCATGATGACCCTCTCGATTTAGAGACTTGACCTTAATCCATCAAAATAATTGCCCAACATATCCAAACCAAGGGCCTATATCCATTTGTCATTAGTTCTCTTACATAAGATGACTACGTACAAAGTAATGATAGTATTTTTATCCTATAACCACATTAGTGGTTATCATATAACAAAGTACTAAGTTTCATGGCACATAAACTCTTCCTTAGTGACTATTTTGTCACTCTTAAGGTCTCAAGGATAACTAGATGAATCCATCTCATTCACAACTCACGTTTATATATATTTAGGATACTCTCACATATTAATTATGATATAAGCATATGCTTATCGAAGACCCATGGTCATTATGATTTATGAATAAGATCATTGATATCATTAAATACAATTTTCTTATCAATAAATAAAATTCACATTTGTTTTTCAAGGCACAACTCTAATAGTAAATTCGTGGCATTTTAAAAACAAGTAATTTTGATTTATTCATTCCTCAAATAGTCTGCTTATGTACAAACTAAATGAAAGGTGTGTTTAAAATTCAACATATAAGTGTGGCCCATGTAATGAGCAAATAAGTCAGATGTTTATATAACTCATTTACGGGTTTTGTTCTATAAAACAAAAGAGAACAAATCTTGTACATATGAGCCACATTGCCGTATATATGAGATGATTGTCAAAATGCATATTGCTCCATTCCTCTTTTGAGACTTACTCGAATAAATTCCAATGTATTACAATATGATAGGTTAGGACTTCAACCTTAAAATCTTGATCATCTTTCAATGATCCAAATTTTTTACTATACGAGTCTTACTTTACATGGTGAAAAAAACAACTAGTAAAGCTCTCAATTGGATTGTTTCTATCCTTCAATAATTCAGCTCTTTTGCTTACGACGTGAACGATCACCGTAACTTTTGTAGAATCAAAAATTTAAGATATATTATACACACACACACACACACACAATTCTTAGTTTTTAATACATTTTCTGCAAAGTAAACTTTATCAAATAAACAATTTATAGGTCATTAAAAAGAACATTAATCCACTAGCTAAAATATTCACTTACCATGGTATGTCGCAATACTTTGGGTGTATTGGGGTAAACCTCCATTCTTTAGTACATAGGCAAACTTCATGTTACCCAACATAAAAGAAGGAAATAAAATTTATAAAATGGAGCTTGAAGCTCCATATGCATGCACTCAACCATTGTATACATGGATCACATGTGCCTCAATCTAAACCATCTAAACTACCAAGGCCTTGTTAATTAATGATAGTTAAATTAAAATCACACTAAGATGTTGATCATGACTAAAAATAATAATGTTATTAATTCAAAAAATATGTATTTATTAACCAAAGAATTGAACCATTTGATCAATCTAATTCTGGACCATGTCCCATCTATAACATGTACTTTAATTTAGATGATTTGGATTGAGGAACGTTTGCCACTTATATAATGTCTTTTTTCATGCATACAAATTCTCATTCTCAACCTACTTATAAGAACCTAAAATATATAGTTACATTACATATGGGAGGTTGCTAGAATGGATGTGGATTAAGTACCACCCCTGCTGGTCCCGAGCTCAGCACAGGTAAGGGCTTTGAGGGGCCACCATAATGTGTGGCTTTATCCACACTGTCCATCCATTTTGCCACATCATATCATTTTAGGATATAAGCCCAAAATGAGGTAAATCCAAGGATCAAGTGAACCACATCATAAGAAGCAGCGATGATAATAACACCCACCATGATGTCTATTTGTCATCCAACCTTTTCATAAGGTCGCATAAGCATAGATGAAGAGAAAACACAAAAATTAGCTTATTTAAAAATTTTTGTTACCCCCCAAGAAGTTTAATCTCAACTATTGGATCCACTTGAGCCTTGGATTTGCCTTATTTTTGGGCTTATACTATCAAAGTAGATTATAACGCCCCGAAAATCGGCACCCGAGTACATAGACTCTGGTCCAAAGTTTTCATGTGTTAACTTAATAAAATGCACATGCGTCTTCATTCTAATTCACATTAAGTCCGCACACGAATAATCAGAGTTACGCAATTCAACTTAGCGGAACCAAAGCGAGGAAGAAATAACAAAAGATTCAGAAATATGGGCTAAGAGTCAAAAATACAATTTCAGTAGTGATGATTGTCCAAAATGAGGATTATACAAGCCACAATATGCATACATAAGATTATTAAAGTGTAAAGCTTTCAGTTTACGCCAAATTCTCCAAAACATAACGGCTTGGCACAACCCGATATAAGCCTACCTATCTGAGGTCTCACTAGTACCTGCATCAATGATATATCTGGTTAATGTCTTAAAACACCTTCCCAGGTGGGAGTGAGTAGTTAACTCAATGGTTCCATTAATTCTAAATTACACATGCTATCGACACAATCCGCGCAGTTAATGATAAACAAGAAATAAACAATTCCTAAATTCCCTTGTTAAATATGCATATGAAGATATGACATGATGCATGTCCTTTCCAAACAACACTCTCTCACATGCGACTCCAACCACCTGTTTCGCAAATGACAATACTCCCTCAACATGCAACTTCAACGCCTGTTTCGCCACATTCTAATCTAATGCGATGCGATGTGATGAATGATCATGTTAGCCGAGTAATTATTAAGTTTAATTCATCCAGTATATTGGTAAAGATAGGATACCAACGTTATATCACGAGTCCTTATCCGGATCACATGGCTCGTTGCTCCACATAGCGGCTCCTTACTAGTGTCCTTTGATCCAAATTTAGGTGTCACTCATTTATCTCACAAATCAACTATTTCAAAGGTACGATATGATACCTAAATGTATAAGGATCAACCCGATATGGGTCGTCATCCAAACCGAGTATGATCACTCAGTTCCGAGGTGCGGCTTGTCACATAAAAAAAACATATAAAAGAAAGGGCTCGTCACCCAATTCCATTCAAGCCCGGGTATTCGAACGGTACTCTAACACGCAACCATCAGCCGGGTAATTTGACGGGGGCCATTCGAACAATGGTCTATTACCTCCATCAGTGCTCACTGGTCATTATAGGGAGGCTCGTCACCCCAGCATAGGCCGATAGCTCGGATACGATGTCCTATACCACCATGCCCGACTTATGAGTCTTAGTGGGATGTATCGCACTAACGGTTATGAATGAACACATCCATTGGGAACAGGGTATCCTATATTCCATTTAGTCATATCATACATTGTAAACATACATGATCAATCGACTAGTGGACTAATTTGATTGACCTGGGAGAACCATGACACAATCGGCATTGAGTGCAAGCAGCCCGTGTAATCCAACTATCGTCGGTCGTCCGTGTTCAACCTCAGTCGATCGAACAAGCCTAAGGTGGTTGCTCCAACTCAGGCCACCCCTTTAGTTCGAATTGTTAGCCAACTGACCCAACATCGTAATAATCATAAGTATCGCTATGGACTAAGCACTATATTACGTAATTATAGCATATGCTTTACTACATAACCACTTAGACATTTCATCGAACATGTGGGCATCAATAAAAGCAACACCTACTTAAGCATTTTATCAAACATGTAAGCATCAATGAAACAACACATCTACTTATGCATTTTATCCAACATATGGGCATCAACAAAATAGCACATTCAATTGATCATTCAATCAAGCATGTGAGCATCCATAAAAACAACATATTCGATCATTTAGACATTCTATTAAACATGTGAGCATCCGTATCCAATCAATAACATATATTATAGATAAATCGAAATGTTGACATATTAGCATGTACAAATTCATCTACAAGCATCTAATCATTAACTGAACCTAGAGATAATGGTCCGCACCTTTGTAATGATTTGTCTGACTCAAAGCACCCCTAAGATTAGGGTTATAGAGAAAATCCACCAAAGCCTAAACAATCACATAAACCATTATAAAGACTAGAAAACCTAATCCAAAAGACTATATTAGATAGTAGATTCTATTTCTTACCTTCAATTGCCATCGAAAGAACTCCATAAAGAATATGAGAGTGACAATATGGATATAGAGAGGGATGAGAGAGTGAATGTGCACAAACCCTCGCTCTTCCAAGATTCCTCTCTTTCTCTCTCTCTTTCTTTCTCCACTTTCTCTTCTTCCTCACCCAAGCTAGGGTATAAAATTCGTATGGGAGAAGGGAGTGCCTAAATGAGGCCCTTATATAGTGCTAGAATTGGTGTAAATGACCCTAAGGGTTGGGTTTTTACTATACTAGCCCTATGGGATGGTTTTTCTAACCTCTAGGGCCCACTATGGGATGTACATATTGATATACACCATAGGATAGTTAGCCCTAATGATGATCTACGTATGGATACGATTGTCCCGCCATTTGGATACGCTGATCGACGAGTATGATCAGAAGTTTGTTCAATGGTCACCGATGGTTTATCGGGGCCGCGGCTATACAGATATGTGTGGGAAAATATCCTTATTCTACATATGAAGTTTGGTCGTAAGCCGACGGTCCGAAATCTTCAACTTTGCATAAAAGTGGACGACCTAATTCACTTAAGTTTCAGCTTCTTCCTTTAGGGTATTTACACTTCTCATGCACTCGTCCCTCGGCTCAAGTTAAGCGGTTTTGGACAGTACCCAGGTCCAACTCCTTCAATGGACGTCAAGCCCACTAAGACGAATATATTTCTATAGCCACGGGTTTTGGACAGTACCCAGGTCCAACTTCCTCAATTGATTGGTTTAGAGCTCGTTTGGATAATCAAGGCATTTCTGGAATGAATTAGGTAGCAAGATTTCTTATGCGCGATGATTAGGGTTTAGATTAACTATGTTCATAGTGTGGTCTATTCATAATTAGTGAAAATGACGATTCGGTCTTAATAACCCTAAACCATAGGTTTTTAGGCTAAAGGAGTAATGTATTGATTTGGTTTATTAATTAAGATCTGACCCTCACTCGTCTCGGCTTTGGATAGATCTTTATTTAGTTACGGTTGCCTCGATTATTCAGTGATAAGTCGGGTAGATTTAGACCATATGTAAGCAAATCGTGTGGCTAAACTCGATGTTTAAGTGATCGGCTGGATTCATTGGCTTCATACGGTTGATTAATTAGATTGGTGTAGTTCTTTATTGGTACCACTCGCGTATAGGCTAACATCAAGTGTTAATAGTCAGTAAGTAACAATTTAAGTTAATTAAAATGAAAATTTTCAAGGGTTTTTGAAAATCCAAAATAACGAAAATCCAAGACATTACATAGATGGACAGTGTGGATAAAACACATACATCATGCTCAAAGCTCTTGCCTGTGCTAAGCTCGAGATAGGTGGAGAGTATCCAATCCGTTTCTTGCAATAATACTTTCTCACGTGTTGTAGGATATCATCTGGACTATTATTGTTAGATATCAGTCGTGTTATGTGATCCAAACTATTGATATGACGAGATACATATAAATAAAGGTAGTTTCCTTAAAAATCTTTAATATCGGAAGATCATAAGTGTTTACATCTGCTCGATCACGGCTAGATGGAACAAACCAGAAAGCGTCACGTGGCAGTGATGCCACTCATGGTGTAGATCAACTTCAAAATGAGTTAAAGACGTTCAAACGTAAGCATATTAAATGCTAGAGTTTCATTAAAAGTAACTCTCTACAAATCAAGAGTCTCATCAAAGAAAATTCCTTACAAGCATTAATTATTAGAGTCACATCAAAAGTAATCTCTGTAAATGCTAGTCCTAAGGAGAAACTCCAGTAAATTTTTTTGTGCACGAATAGAATAACAAAGGGCATGTGATCTCTTTTACGCATGGAAGTACGCAATAGGCTATGCTTATGTCTTATGTGGAGAATTAAGGAGATTCACATGATCGAATATCCAAATCTCTTACAATGCAGAATCTTCCACACATCCATCACTTCTCCAAGCTTATATAAGCAGCATTTAACGAAGAGCTCTCTCGCTAATATACATGCGATGTCTCTACACAACATAACATTGTCTATCTTAGTTTTAGCCATAATTCCTCCACTTCTATCAAACCCCACAGCAGCAAGTTTGGAGTTTAGCATAGCTTAATTTACTATTGTCCAGCGATATCTCTTCAATATACTTTAAAGTAGTATAAATATCCATGAGTACCGTTGTTGAATCACCAATCAACCAAGTCCTTACTTTGAAGATCACACAGGACACATCCTATTGACCACACACATTAATTGTTTATACACACAGGCAATTGTAGGTAATTTATCTTTTATTTTCTCTGCTTTATGTTTTAGCTTATTATAATTACAAAACAGCAAATTAATAAAATCAGTGATCCAACCTTTATTTTTAATATTATTTGTCCATCATTGCATTATAGAAATTAAAGAACCGCAGTTACTATTAAAAGAAGACAAAAAGATCTCATTGAAATACTAACCCTCCCCTTCCAAATCGCATTATCGTTACATCATTGGTGGCTGGACAAACCTTCGTAAGTATAATCATATGGCTTATTTAACACTTGAGGTTATATGCATTCAATCAATTCGAGTCAAGTGTAGCTATAACATATCCACACCATCCCAATGGCACATATTGAGCAAACACAAGCCACTCATTAACAGATGGGCCATGTGTCTGATTGAACAGCAACACTAAGTTTGAATCAATAGACCACAGACAACGGTTAAAAAGACTGTTCATCTTCTAAGGAAAAGAGTTGATGATCAAGGTATTAGAATATTTCGGTATGAGATTTAGACAATGGGGCATCCCCATCAACGAAGAGACCTATCATGCAAACGGTTTGGATTGTCGAGCATGGCCCCAGATCTAACGGTTATAGTCTTGACACATCTTGTAGTGTAGGATTCTTGGTACACCAAAAACATTGGGTAAGGCTAGAGGTGGGCATTGAGCCGAGTCGAGTCGAGGTGGGCCAAGCTCGGCTCGGCTTGTCCATGTTGTACTCGAGCTCGACCTCGAGCTCAACATTGAAGCTTGGCTTGTTTGCCAAAGCTGTCGAGTCGAGTTTACCTCGAGTCGAGCTCAAGCTTGTTGGGTGAGAGAGTAATGGATTCTGTTCTTAATCCTCCTCCGTTGATGAAAAATTCAAAAATCTTAGGAGAATCGAAGCAAAACCCGAGGAAAAAACCAAACAAAGCTTCGAATCGGATGAGGAAATTCTGTAAGAACCGATCTGTTCTTAGTCTTCTTCCACCAGTAGAAATCCAAGTACTAAAAAATAAACAGAGCAGAACACAGATTAAAAATCCAAGTAAAGAGCTCTAGCCAATCAGATCATTGGATTTCCTTAAAACTCTAACAAATCTAAGAAGAACCTATCTCGGATTTCTTGGGTTTCTTGCCCAAGAAGTAGATCTCAAGAGATTGAAATCATACTATTGTGGAGCTAAAATGAAAACTGGTGGTGGTGGTCGGGGCGGGCGTGCCACTGGCAGTGGGTAGAGAAAGAGAAGAAAGAGAAAGAAAAAAAGGAAAGGGGGTGCGTATAGTCCGGTAGACACTCTAGGGTTTGCTTCTTCTTTTATTTTTTAAGTTAAAACTTAAAACTTATATTAATAATATATATAATATAATATAATATATAACATATAATATATTTATTAATCGAGCCGAGTCAAGTTGAGTTCGAGTCAAGTCGAGTTGAAATGCCCCCGGTCGAACTCAACTCAAGCTTTAAATAATTAGCTTGACTTGGCCCGAATCGGCCATTCAAGCCAAGTCACTCCAAGCTTACTCGACCGGAGTCCAGTGAGTTTTTGGAGCTAGCTGGACCCGTGAACAGCCCAAGGTAAGTCCACACTGGCACATGCTAATCTGGCAGATGTACAAAATATACCAAACACGCATCATATGACTGTCGCATGTACGTGAGCTGGAACGAAATAGGTTAGACCCATTCATTAAGTGGGCCACATCATGCATTAAAGATGGTCATTGAAACCTTTTCAGATGCTATTAATTTTGAAGAATTGCCTACTTGATAAATGAATTCAGCCACAATGATTTTAACGCCATAGTGTCGGTGGTGCACACCCCCAAAGATCACGGACGGCGACTGTCTACTGACCTACTGGACGGTGTTCTGTGGACCCCACAATGATGTATGTGTTTTATCCATGCCGTTCATCCATTTTGGATCATTATTTTAGGGCACCAGTCCAAAAATGAGACAGATCCAAATCTCAGGTGGACCACACTACAGGAAAACAGTTGACGATTGAAGTGCCACCATTAAAAACTTCCTAGGGCCCACTGTAATATTCATTTTCCATCCAACCTATTGATTAGGTCACAAAGGCCTGGATGATGGGAAAACATAAATATCAGCTTGATCCAAAACTTTTGTGGCCCAGGAAGTTTTTAACGGTGGGCTTTTAATCACCACTGTTTTCTATGGTGTGGTCCACCTGAGATTTTAATCCGTCTCATTTATGCCTTAAAATGAGGGGAACAACGTGGGTGGATGGCGTGGAAAAAAACACATACATCATAGTGGGGCCCACGAAGCACGGTCCAGTAGTGTCAGTAAGGAATCCGCGTCCAAGGACCATGCAAGGCAGATGATCCTAGTCGGTTGGAAGATTTCTGTCCGTTGATCCTCGATCATTTTCTCAGCCATTTTCTCCTACCCATCCATATCTAATCATCAACAATCCTGTAATCAGGGGCTAGGATCCGTTCATGATGAATGGTATAACCTTCGAGTGTGTCCCCATGTACGGATTCGATATAAGAGGGCGTGGTTTGGCGAACGATGCTGCCGTGCTATGTGGGCCCCACCATGATGTATGTGTTTCATCCACACCGTCCATCCATTTTATGGCATTAGCTCAAAAATAATATAAATCCAAATCTCAAGTGGACCACCTCACAGTCACAAGAAACAGTGTTGATTGAACGCCCACCATTAATCGGCCTCATTTATGCCTTAAAATGAGGGAACAAAATGGATGGACGGCATGGATAAAATGCATACATCATGGTGGGGCCCACATTGCACGACAAGTAGCTGCCTCACCCCCGTGGGATATGAAATCGGATTGCATGCTGAGTTACTCAGTACACTCTTATCATAATAAGTAAACTTAGTTGGGACCACCTTGATTGTATGTGGTCTATCCATGCAGTTCATCTGTTTTTCCATCTAATTTAAGCGGTTGAGCTTAAAATTGAAGCATATCTAAAGATCATAATATTTTCCACTGTTAAAACCTTTCTAAGCCCTACAGTGATGTTTATTTGTCATCCAACCTGTTTGTAAGAGCACAAACACATGGATGAAGGTAAACAGCAAATATAAGCTTGATCCAAAACTTCAGTGGCCCCCAAGAAAATTTCAATGGTAAACGTTCAATTCAACTGTTTCCAATGGTGTGGTCCATCTGAACATTAGATATGCCTCATTTTTGTCTCAATTCCTAAATTTAGCTGATAAAATGGATGGACAGAGAGGATAAAATACATAAATCATGGTGGACCTCACAGAGTTCACTGAGTGCGCTAAGCGTTGTGAGTTACTCACTAGGCAATCCGCTTCCGTCGGATATAAGGCCATCGGCCTAGATATTTTTTTTTAACTTAAGCTAGAATTAATGCTCTATTATTGAAGTGTGGCCCACCTCTAATTCATGTCATCATTCTCACATGAGCAATTAATGAAATTGAATTTTTTGTTTTATAACTTTTTTGTTGATTGGTTGATGGTTACAATCATAGCCGGACAATATCATGGCATCATGTGAATCTTAGGTAAGAGGTATTGGATTTTAACACGCCCCAAAAGCTGGTGTGTCTCAAAATACATATCCCACTCATGACTTAAAAATGGGCCCTAAAAATCAGATAGGCCCACAAGTAGATGAAGATGGACCATTGGTCTTTTCAATACTTTTTTTTATACCAGGTGGTCCACCTGATGATTTGACAGGCCTGATTATTAAGGAATGGCACGTGAACCAGGGTCCCAGGAAATATAATCTTTGTAACGTGGGGTTCCATTTCCTGTCTTGTGTCCTGAAATTGACGGTGAGATAAGAACAGGAAACTACCAACGGCCCATCAATTGACTGGCTATGATCAATCTAAGGGAATGATCCCATCCGTCTGAAAGTACAGTAATTACCTTACGATTCCAGCTGTGTGTGGCCCACTGTGATGTGGCAGTGCGATCTGACCCATCTAATTGACGCAATAACCAATGTTTGGCCTAGACCTTAAAATCCAGCCTGATCATTGAGATGGCCCACCAAAGGAAACAATGGGGGACATTGGGGAGGGTGGCATCCACCGTAGAAACTTCGAGATGGAATGTGGGGTCCACCGTGTTGTATAGATGCTATCCAAACCAGTCATCACGTCTATCTCACCAGGATAATGGGAGCCACCAAACTTCAGGATATTTCAAAACTGAGGTGGGCCACACCATGTGTTCTTAGAGGTCTTAGGGATTATTGCACATTGCTCCCTACGTTGGGTCCCGCCTGAGTTTTTTATCAGGATGATTCTTGGGATGAACGGTGAAGATGAGAAATGAGAAGGCGCACCAAATGCACGGTTTGATTCCATATACAGATCATGGGTGGGCCCCACACAGCTCGGATTTCTCCCCTTAAATTTAGAATGTTATTTACCGTACAGGAATAATCAATGATCCTGAATTTGTATCAATGCTCAGATTCCTTGGGATCTGTCCAATCTAGCCCATGATCTTAAAATGGCCCAGGATGGGCCCACCGTCCAGGACTTAGCCCCAAGAGTCTAGACTTTAAGAGGCAGGCCCTCGTCCCATTGCAAGGTGGGCCACTAGAGATGACCCTAACCCAGATAGGTTTGAAAATTTTCCAACCTGGCCCAGTTACATCTCACGCTAATCAGTAAGGAGAGCTGGAAGAACCAGATCCTTAACTGATCAGACAATCTTACCCTCTGCTCTCCTTCATCTTGTGGTGTGGTCCACCTGAGCTTTGAATAGGCCTGATTTTTAAAACATACACATATAATAGAGCTTCTCACCTGATGCGCGGTTTGGATCCCCACAAAAACATAACATTGTGCCACAAAGGAGCTCATGCGTACGGAAACTTGGGTTGCTTCCACGTTCCAAAGCATGGGCATTCCGCAGGAAAGGAAAGCGGATTGCCTCTTGCAGCCGCAAGAGGGATATCCGTGTGGCACGATGTGGCCCAAGCTTAGTAGGGCCCACTGTAATGTATATGTTTTATCCACACCGTCCATCCGTTTTTACAGCTCATTTTAGTGCATGATCCCAAAAATGATGCAGATCCAAAGCTTCAGTGGACCACATCACAGAAAACATTGGGATTGAAGGTCCGCCATTGAAAACTTCTCGGGGCCCACCGTGGTGATATAGTAGAGCCGGAAGGATTGGGGTGCTGCAGAGTCATCTTTCCACTGGCCCACTTGGCAGGGTGAATTATCATTTGAGACCGTCCATCTAGTTCAGTCTACTGTGGATGGCAAATGGTCCAAAATACACATAGATCAGACGATCCTCTCCATCTAATTAGTTAACTTCAAAGTGATAAAACAAATCATAAAGTAAAGAAGTGTCATGGATAGGACTGCCTAACCCGTGTGATCTTTGAAATTCATCCATGGTATATGACACTAGATGGACGGATCCGATTGTTACATCACCCTGCCACGTGTACTGATCCACCTCTACTGGTCTGTATCATCTACACGGCCCAAGCACAGCACGAGATTGTACGTACAAAATCTCTCACCGTTCATTGATACTGGATAGATGCCCGATCAGCAAGGGTTTCAATGGGTCGGGACCTACCCCAGGCCCGGCTCATTTATACCCCTAATTATCAGGCCTAGTACAACATTTAGTGGGCCTCAGGGTTTAATGTTTTAGGCCAATGGGCTGGGCTCATGCCCCATTTTCAGGCCCATCAAATAAAAGGCTGGGCCACGGCTCATGGCCTTCATCTAACAGTAAAGCTGGGCATCAAGTTGAGTCGGACCGAGTTAGGGTTGACCCGAGTCAGACCGAGTTAGAGTTGACCCGACTCGATCTAGTTTTGAAATAGACCTGATCTAAACTCGACCCAACTTGGTACCGAGTCCAACATGCTTGACCAATCTGAGTCCGGGCCTGGCCTAGACTAATCCAGACCAAGTCCGATCAGATCACAAGTACCGAGTCAAGCTGGGTGCCGCAGATATCCACAGGCTAAAATCACAGCTTAAAACTTAATTGCACTTGCCGGAATTGCAATCTCTCCATCAGCTAGATGGCATCTCAGATCCGAAGCGTCATATCCGAGGTTTTTTTATACATATGTATGAGTCGATTGAATCGAGGCAAATCAATACTGATTTAGATTTCGAGTCAAGTCAAGTTGAGTTACTAGGTGACCCGAACTCAACTCAGTTTGAGTTCGGATTGGACGAAGTCTACTCGGTTTGGACCAACTCACCCACTCGATTCGGATCGAGTCGTGTCTTAACAAGTTGGATGAGTCGAGTTGTCCCATGCCTAGCTCTATCTAATGGCATAGCTATTGGTCCTTGGGCCTAGCAAGGCATAAGCCCACTATGGGTGCATGTCTGGGCCTGACATAACCAACGGCCCTAAAAAATGGGCCTGGCTCATACGGCTCTTGGTCAGTTTAATTACATTTGCGAATGGTATGCTTTGCGTGGTCCAGTGTCTTGCAATCTAAACACAAATGAACGGCCATAAACAAAAGACAAAAACATGATCATAAAATGAGAAAAAACATATGGGTTGGTGAGGCCCATCATTCATCAAAGTGGGCCATTCATGGGGCTTCTCTTGGTTTTGGACGCAGGAAACGAACCATGGTGTGTTATGAGGAATGGCACATATCGTTAGGACCGTTTGGCAACCAAAACAAACCTGTCATAGGAACAAAGTTATCCTGGGACAGGAATTTCCACTCCATATCGTGGATCTAAACCGTTCATTGCCCATCTCTCTCAAAAATCTAGCCGTTTCACTCCTTGGGTGGGCCACAATGCAGCCATCAATTTGATTTGTACATTTGTGGGCCATCAAGGAGTGAAACGGCTAGGTTCTTAACCGGGACGGTGGGACCCACCCACAACTTTTCTTCTTCTTCTTCTTCTTCTTCTTTTTCTTCTCACTTTCCACCGTTGGCTTCGTCTTCTTCTACAAATTTGGATTTTCGGGCATCCACCACCCACCGTGAGATTGGTTAAATCTTACGGGGAGGTGACTCTAGGGTTAGGGTTTAAGCCCTCCCTCTCTTCTCTATAAACCATAAAAAGATACGGTAATTGTTGGAGTATGTGTCTTGATCGTGATGACCATGAGTCCCTTGTGGAGAACTTAATGTGCCTTAGTGTATAGTGTCATCTTGAACGTACATGAACGTGGTTTAATCAAAGAGTAAGTCATATGTAATCTTTGAAAATTAGAGATTGGGAACAATGATCATTGATAGAGGAGATCTATGGTTTATGGATCTTAATACCTTTTATATGCCATGATCATCACAGGTGTGTATATATATATAGGACACATCTGTAGACAATCTATTATGAGATGTATAGTCATCCCGTGTGAGGGGACTGACTTTGATTAGGATAAACAATCTCCATTATCATAGATTCGACTTTGGCATCGGTGTGACTTCTCCTTTGACCCACGTAGAAGTGTAAGTATACCATGGATTTAAGATCCAAGGTTGGACATTTGGGATACTTACATTAGTTGAATCATATTCAAGCTCCTTGATTTAGAGTCCATTGGCCCGAATCAAATGATCGTAATGTTCTTGACTTGACGTTGCATGGAATTAATTAATCATTTTACCCGAGGACATGTAAGGGTCACAGGCCTGATTGATAGGCTTTTATTCCTCCTATGAGGCTACCTAGAGGCCGTTAAAAGTGGACGTAGCTGGATACTTCAATCAAGAACAATTAATTCTCACACGGGCCAACCAAAAACACATTAGTCAAGTGGTTGTTTCATTAGGCTCAGAACTTAAAATGCTTTAATCAACTTTCATCACATGATGGCCATATGCCTATCTTAAACCCTATGATGGTTATGGTATACAAGATAAAGATCCATAAACCATGTCGAAACTAGCACCATACATGTAAAGCTCTAGTTCAAACTAGTAGAGTCTTTTTTTTTTTTTTTTTCAATCCAACACATTCATATTTATGCGCTTCCAAGTCTTACATTTTGAATGCATGGTAAAACACCCCGGGTTTTCGGGGGCCGTGTAAGAACTCGGCTCCCGAATTCCCAAGTGCCATAGGTGCCCTAATGGGCTTCAAATTTTAATTACATTTGGATGATCCCATAAACAATGGAGAGTTTAGCAAGGTATGAAGCATAAGTAAGTCATAAAGCAGTATCAAGTGTCACTAAGTATAAAAATATTCAAACTACAAATCTCAAATCATCTAAATAGGGAACTAGTCTCACTCATATATGACCCAAAATGACTAGAGCCCTGGCCCATACCCCACGGTAGCCCGAACTTACACTAAAAGGATCCGCCGAAAGTCTGGAAGCGAGGAAACTCATCTTCCTTATCCATGCTCACCCCGCTCGGCTCGTCGAGCTCCGCATCACCTACATCTAATGGAATATCTGGTTGGTGTTTTAAAACTCCATCCCAGAGTGAAAGTGAGTAGCTAACTCAATGAGTGTCATTAGCCATAAGTTACATCAAATAACAATTTCATGATGAATTTAATGAAAAGCATACATTCACAAATCTCTAACAAATCTTCCTTAATGCTTATACATGGATTATAATATAATGCATGGCCTCACCAACGACACTTCCTCAAGCGACTTCGTCTTACGATCGCGAATGACCAACACTCCCTCATTGCGACCTCAACTGCTGAGTCGCCAACTAACTAATGTAATGCCAATGTGAATATGTTAGCCGAGTTTTTAGTTAGGTCCGTTCATCCAGCAGAGGGAAACTGGTACACCCCGACGATATCAATGCCCTTATCCCTTTTTGCGAGACCGTGACCCCTTAACGTGTAAGGCCGAGGTCCCACGATCCTTGATCACATCGAGCTCCTCACCCTCGAATGCAAGCATGTGAGGAGTATTGAAAAGCGGGATCGCTAGCGGACCATTACGGGGAGGCTCGTCACCCCAGCGTAGGCCATCAGCTCGAACACAGTGTCTCATTCTACCATACCCGGCTCACAAGGTTGTGGATCAATTTACTAACCGTTATTAGTGGGCACTAGTGGGCGAGGGGTGTTGCAGGTTCCAAACAAGTGTGAGCAAGTATGGTTAAAAAACACGGTTGGTCAGTCGATAGACTAGATCGCCCTAGTTCAGGTGAGAAAGAAACGCACAACAGCGGGTGCAAGCAACTCATGTAGTCCTACCACTGTCGCCCATTCACGTCCGCCCGCACCAGTTAGTCTAGTCACAGGGCGGCTCAACTAACGGGATTACCCTTACAAATCTCATATTCCTGACCAACCCAGAGAGTGGGCTATATTTAATAATATTCTAAGTAATGAAGAGTTTATCTTCAAGTGCAGAAGGAATAAAAAGTACAACACATCCAAGCATAAGATTTTAGGATATTAACATGCATGTGACTACTCTTAATAACATAAATTAGATGTGTGCGAGTGGTGTTGAACTACCTAAGAAGCAAAGATCACACATTATCTATAGTACGGGAAATTACAATCAAGCATACAATATAGAAGAATGTGCAATGATTTTAGATGCAAGAATGTACACACAACATGAATCTCATGCCCAAACAATTTGAGAATAACGATCAAACAATCCATTTATTATTTCATGCATGTTGGGTGTACTCATCATATGGATTCGTAATTTAGGGTTTTTCCTTAGATTTCATATGTTCATCAATCTAGCATCCAAAATCATTAAATTTAGCCTAAAATTGGTACTTGGCCACCTAAGGATAATGGTCTGCACCTATAGATCGTTGAGAGCTTGAGGAATCAACCTAGGGTTGTCGAACTCGCCGGTCGATTTGTAAGATCCTGAGTCAAATGTACTTGCATGTTAGAATACATGCAAGGCCTAGCTTAACATAATAGATTTCTAAAGGAAAAGAGTGGTTACTTACCCAATCGAATGAAAATCGTGTTTGTAGTTGTGGATAGGGGATTTCTTGAGGATGAGAGAAGAGGGGTTACAAGATTTTACCTCCCTAGGGGCCACCTTTCTCTCCTTCTCTCTTTCTCTTTCTCTTCTCCTTCACCAAGGTAGGGCATGAAATTCGTATAGGAGAAGGGGGTGCCCAAATGAGGCCCTTTTATAATGCCAGATTTGGTGTAAATGGCCCCAAGGGTTACGTTTTTACTATACTTGCCCTATGGGAGGGTTTTTCCGACCTCTAAGGCCCACTATGGGACGTACATGTCGATATACACCGTAGGATAGTTAGCCCTAATAATGATCTACATATGGACATGATCGGCCTGCCATTTGGATGCGTCAATCAACAGATATGATTAGAATTTTGTTCAACGGTCATTGATAGTCGATCAGGGCCACGGTTATACGGATATAAACAGGAAAATATCATTACTCCATGTATGAAGTTTGGTCGTAAACCGACGATCCGAAATCCTCAACTTTGCATATGAGTGGACAACCTAATTCACTTAAATTTCAACTTCTTCCTTTAGAGTATTTGCACTTCTCATGTAACACCCATACTTTTTCTTTAATTGTGGATACTTGATACCACTGTTCCCTGTGATGTGGCCCACTTGAGCATTTGATTGCCCTTATTTTTGGGCCCTCGCCCTAATTTGACCTGACAAGACTGATGAACGGTGTGGATTTGTCACATTATTCCTATGGGGCCCATTCTCAAAAAAAAAAAAAAAAAGCTTCTTTTGCAGTGACGTGCAAAAGCACATCACCTCTCCCCACTCCCTGTTGGACTCTCTCTCTTCCTTCTCCTTCGGCAAACATGGTGGGTCCTACACCCACCTCGATTCAAACTGCCCGCTTCTCATCTCCATCATTCCATCTTCACAACGCCAAACGTCCACACGACTAGATCCAATCTTGCACATGATACCTACCTCACCGATCTGAACCATTCATCAGATTCAGACTCCAGAGAGGATCTAGATGTGTATAACCCTTCCAGGGAGGTAAGAGAGATAATAAAATACTTGGGAGAGAGATCAAATGACTAAAAGATTGAGATCGGGTCATCATTTTTTTCATGTATTTCATCCCTGTGTTGCTGAATCCAAACTGACTTATCCTCCTATAACAGTAGAGGTAAGTAGATTCTTCTTCTTTTGTTTATTTGAATATAAATTCTCTTTATTGTTATTGTACCAGTGATCCTTTGAAATTCCTCATTTTCTAAGGACTCACCTAGTTGACTTGATCAAAGCAATAGAAGCGTGGACAGTCTAAAGGATAACCATACACGAAATTCATAGATATATTTTATTTCATTACAGGTAGGTGATCTTCTCAATTGAAAAGACTACGTTAGTGTATATATTTGATTACATTGATTATTTATTTTGTATTGCTGATTTAAATTATTTGATTTTGATTTTAAGTGATGTTGAATGCATTCATTTGATTTATGATATGTGAAATAAATTTATTTGATCATTGTTAACTGCTTTAAATTGTATTTAAATTATGGGTGCTCTGCAAAGCACCAGTGTTGATCATTACATTATATTTGTTACAGGTGCTCTGTCCAGGGTCATTCCCGAAAGGATCAGCACGGTACGGGTGCTCTGCCCAGGGTCATACCAGAAAGGATCGGCACGAGTGCTCTGCCCTAAGCAATTCCCTAAAAGGATCAACACATACAGGTGCTCTGCTCTCGGTATTTATCCTAAAAGTTTATTCACCAGGTGATCTGCCAAGGGTCATTCCCTAAAAGGATGCTCTGCCAAGGGTCATTCCCTAAAAGGATCAACACACACAGGTGTTCTGCCCTAGATTGAACCAAAAATGATTTTAGATAATGGCATTGTCTTATTTTGTTATTATGAAAAATAAATTATTATTGTTATCATGTACAATGACGATTCAATACTCATAATTAATCATATTTGTATAATTGAGTTTCATTTTTGTTAATGTAAAATTTTCAATTTTGGGAAGGATATGACCTACTGTTCGTCATGGCGCTCACACCCATATAGATTTTTATGAGGTTTGTATATGAAGAACCGGTTGGACAAGATTAAAGACTTTTATATTTTTATATACTTTTTTATTTAGAAATTAATTAAAATTCAATGTATGATGTTATTATTATTTTTTTATGTCAATGAAATTAAAGATTTAAGGATTGATTAGTGGACAATATTTAATGACAATGATTAGTATCCTTTCAGTTGCTCTAATTTCCTTGAAAATGTATGAAATAATGTGGGTTGCGATGTATATTTTATTTAAATATAACTCACAATCCTGAAATTCGGGTCCGGGCCTGGCCAACTCGGGTTCTGATTTTTGGGGCGTGACAGATTGGTATCAAAGCATAGGTTTTAGATTCTCACGAGGACCTTAGATCTATGTTATATTAATGATTAGATTAAGCCTAGGCTAGAATCAACTTATGACTTAGAATAGAGGTTGAATTAGAGACCTCAACTTAGGACCCCCTTTGCTCTTGTGATAAAAAAAATTTTAAAAATTAAAAAAAAAATTAATTTCAAACTTAAGATTCCTTTTTATTTATGTTAATATGGAAGCTAACCCTATTTAGACATGACATCAGGTAAGGAACTTAATCTGGACCATATATGAATTTTATAGACATTTAGCTCTCCACTTTTTGCTAGATAGCAATGGATAGCAAGAATTGACTGACTTTGAAAATTCATAACTAATTAATTATAATTCCGTTTAAGGGGATTCAAAATCCCAGTCGTAGATTAATAAATGTAGTTTTATATAAAAATAATATAAAAATATAATTCTATGTTTCTCATATAACGATTTTAATTTAGGTGTATACTAGTCAGAAATCGTCTACTTCTGGGCCAATCTAAATTATCCGAATTTTAGGATTTTTTATAAACTTTGGATTCAGATGAAATTTTGTAGAGTTATAATAGACCAATAGATGCATCGTTATAAAAAGTTTTAGACCAATCCGATACTTAAAAATACCAGAAATATTGGCAGGGACAATATCCTCATAATCTGATTTTTTTTTTTTTTTTTTTTACAACCTTGGTACATATCACAACTTTTATTCTTTTGATCTTCATGTGTAAGTCTTTTAGACCATCTAATCTTCATTGCAATCCTACAAAATCTTCAACATACTAATTAAAAAATATATATAATAAAATAAAATAAAATTAGACCAATCCAATGTTTGAAACTATCCAATGCATTAAATGGAATAGTGCCTTCAACATCAAAAAATTTTACACTTAAAGTTCAATATATATCTCAGCACCGTCCCTGTTAAACCATCACATATACTAACTCCAGCCACCAAATCTTTCCTTGAAAATCCAATAAATATTTTGCAAAGTATATTTTCAACCGATCATAAATTGTACTTATAAACAATTCGAGTCATGTCACTCTATCATGAACGCTTGAACCCGATGCCTTTAGATTGGATCACTTACTAATAGAACAGCTAGGATCTAAAGTATTTTTAGGTTGCTTTGGTTATACTGATCATGATCACACTTCTACATTCCTACTGTTAAAATCTTGCTACAACTGTGGATATGAAGACCATGTTGCATGTCTATGCACGACCCCTTCTTCTTCGTCAACCGTAAAATTCAGGGACCACCTAAGCAAGTTTAAAGGCCACCTCCACAAAATGGGTTGCCATCCATGCACCGACAATCTCCACTTTACTCTTCAGCACAACCATTCATTGAGCTCATCTCCGTCGTACCCACAAGGATTGCCACAATAATTTTGACAATTACATCAACGACCTCCACCATAGTTACAATAGCAAGGGCCACCCGCAGGATATTTTAGGACCACCTAGCATCAACATACATGTCTAAGGAGCCATGTGCCATGACCTCAAACCCATGTATACACCTGGCCATGACACCACTCTCAAACAATATAATTCAACTTTACGAGGATACATTACCACATCAACAATCTCAACAACTACATCAACAATGACAACAATGGCAACATCATAGGTCTTCATGACACTCACGTCAGCCCAAGAATACATTACCACACCACCAAAGGAAGAGCAAATTTCAACACTTGGGTATGTCAACCACCATTTGAGAGAATGACAAAACTAGAGGAAACATCAATGCAAGCACCGCCAATTGCATACACCTAACGAGATTCGACAACTGTTCACTCCCCAAGTGCAGGGTTGTGATGTAGTAATAACTCAGTAAGACCGAGGTCGAATTCACAGGGACTGAAACCTGTACGTTATCTGAAAATAACCAGATCTAGAACTAGGCTAAGATGAATTCTAAACCGATTGTAATTTGAAGAATAATGATGAAATATTAATTTAAAACTTTAGGAAAAATCAGAGAAAGGAAACTAGGGATTCAGAGGATCCACTTGTAGAGATCAGGGAAAACTACACTTGATTCATGAAAATCAACCGAACTTCCTTTGATGTAGTTTTGAAAAGATGAAAGGTATATGAATTAGAATGGATTCCATCACCAAACCATGCCCAGGAGACATAGCAAACAACAGAATTAAACTAATTACCAACCAAACAATGTATGAAGGTTAGGAAGGGGAAATGACATCCAACCATGCCAGGAGACGATGGTGAACAACGGGGCTTCCGACGTCATAAACATAAAGGAAAAGAACATGCTCAAAGCCATTGCAGATCCATTGTAATTTCAGTCACAAGACCATTAAAGACTGAAAACATTCCCTTAATTAAACCCAAATCAATATCAGATCAGTCTAAACAAAAGGCAAGCAAAGAGGCATCCCATCACGCTATAAGCTTCACCTCTTAGCCCTAGCAAAGAGGTCTAGCCACACATGAATGGGCTAGATCTCATAATAAAATAAATGAAAAGAAGAAAAAAAAATATTAATATTCAAAAGAATCTTTTTCTCTCTCTCGTGTCTCTCTCTCTCTCCTCCAGCCCACGTCAAGCCATTTACCAATCCCTCCACTACGTCCTTTCCTCCCTCTCTTTTCTTCTCTTTTATAGGCGAGGAGGTTTTTGAGTTTCCTATTTGGAATCGGTTGATGCTGTGACCGATCGATGAAGCTTTCTTACTAAAGACAACGTGCGTGACTCTCTTACTGACCAAGAAAGCGGGTGGAAAAGCTTCCACCATCCTTACATATATTTTTTTAAATAATGACGTCCCTTGGGGCATTTTTGGGTGAGCGTCACGATGGACGGTTTGGATCGATGAGATGGCTTGTGATTGTGGCCCACAACCGCGCAAATCACGGACAGCGTCCGGACTGCGAAAGAGTCTGCGTATATGATACGCAGTGACGAGTGGTGGGCCCCACTTTGTTGTGATCTTGCGAAATCCATTCAGTCCATTACATGCAGCACAAAATTCCGTTCAAACATGGCCAATTTCGGACGTCCATTGCTAAAGCCCACAGGATTTATCTTGTGCAAGGTTCCGCCGTCTAACACATTTTGCACCATCTTGTTGGCATTCTTCACACAAAGACCCACTAGATCCTAGTTAAAATCTTCGTACGATTCAAATGGACGGCTCGGATTTCCTGTCTGAGTCTAAATGATGGCCCACAAAAATCCCTTCGCAAGCTCTGTTTACGCAAACGGCGCTGTGAGTTTTGGTGGTCCACTGATCGATGTCAGTTGGAAGATCCATACCGTCCACTGAAGTCAGGATGAAAAACCGTCTAGGAAGGATGTATTCTAGAGTGAACTCGGTGCGGCCCACTTGATCTTTAGTTCCGCCGTTCATCCTACTTTCAACGGCCAGAAACGTGCGATATCTTGCATGGCGTCAAAAGGAAAGCTTGGCAAGGATGTTGTACATCTCCTTATCGGAATGAATGGTCCAGATCAATGATATACATGATAGGTAGGGCCCACTACGCAAGAACGGACACACAAGGGGAGGACGTTGTCTCCTTTCTGGAATTGGAGAAGATGCATCGGTCAACGTTAGCTGACCGATTTTGAAATATCCAGTGCACGGCGAGTGTACTTATGCACCATGTACATTCGATGTACATATGGGGTCCACTGTGATGTATATATGAAATCCGCACCGTCCATCCATTTTGTTAGCTCATTTCATGAGTTGGGACCAAAATTTAAGCATATCCAGATATCAGGTGGGCCCCAAATTGAATATTAATGGGCTGATCTATCCGTTGGCCCACTTTCCGAGATCTTCAATGGTTAAAATTTAATATGTACGGTTAATTTATGGCTCTGATGCCATGTATGTAGTTTTGAGCCAAACGGATGGTGGGAACCCTGTGATCTTGCACTCTGGACCAATTTCGGACCTCTTTAACATGAATGGCTTGATTCCCTCGGATCCTTGGCATGTAAATTCATTGATCTTGGTCTTCTGGAGTCCGTCCCTTGCTCTGGTGACTTCAGAGCATTAATTTCATGCTTTTAGCACCCTTTTCAATACACGCTCATAATTGCATCCTGCAACAAAACACCATTAACATATGACATTAAGCACTATCATGTACATAAATCAGGGTACTAATCGGGGTCTAATATGTAATATTCGACCCTCAGCACAACCCCCAACCAGCATTTTGCTAGTCCCGAGCAAAGTATGCGAAAAATAGGTTGAGAATTACAAGACAATTCTTGTGAAGCCGAGTGATATTTTGAAAAACAATCCAGATATGAGAAATCTTAAGATTCATGAATGTTGATTATCAATTTCTCCTGGCCTCTCGTGCATGGTGAATTTAATAATCAAGTTCAAATATTAATCCATAAACTAGAATAATAAACATTGAGTTCCATGGGTGTAGAGTGTAGTCCCGACTTTCAACATTAATATTCAATTCTCTATTTCATGATAACGTTGGTAACCACAAGAGCATTCAAGACAACCAAAACCTAAACTAAAAGGTCCTTCATAGATCATTCTTTTTTCTTTTTTTTTTTCTTTTTTTTTCTTTCAGCCCTTGATTTTTTTATTATTTTTTATTTATTTATTATTTTTTTACAAAAAATTACGCCAAGAAGGGGAGTCCAATCCTCACTTATAGGGAGCAAACCTGTGGTGAAGACCGTACACCTAAACCTTTTTCATATATCATCCATGGGGAATTAAATCTACATCTATAGGGAGCAAACCTATGGTGAAGATTATTCGCCCAACCCTTTCAATTCTTCTTTATAACGATGCTAAAATGTTTCAGGCTGGTTCCTTTCATGCTTAGTGATTACCAAGTTAATCATTCAATATCAAACTGAAATCTCGATGTGTGAGTGAGATGTGGTATGTGAAATCATGACTCAATCAATGTTTACAACTTCTAATCATGGATTAACAATTCAAACTTAACTGTGAAATCTAACAAATACTGAATGTAAGAGTCATAAATTTCCAACATCACGTATCTTTGAAATTCTAAATCCAGGATATCCGTCAAAATTACTTTGACTTCACTAGAAAGTCCAGAAAAAAAATTTAAAAATTTTCACAATTTTTGCTCAAGACGAAGAAAAACACTGATTAGGTTTCCTAATCTCCTACCCCCAACCTAAAATCTACATTGTCCTCAATGTAAAAGATATTAGTATATGCAATGCACTTGAGACAACGAAAGTAAAAGAGAAGTGATGCGAAGATAGTACCTGAATGATGAATCGTGAGAGACTTTCCAAGAGATCTCAACATGAGAGCGGGTGAGCACGAGAGAGAAAGCCACACAAAAATAACAAGAAATAAAATCCTATCTATACCACTTTCGCAGGTGCTCTCGATTGCATTTAGCATATGCAACAAGCCTTTAAACCCCTAGGTTACCCCTAGCGGACGAGTTGTAGTCTCGTGAGGGTTTGCAGTAATGTTACCCACAAACATTGAACTAACTAACTAGGAAAATTAAATGGAATGAAAAGCTGGGTTGCCTCCCAGGAGCGCTAAGTTTACTGTCTATCCTAAAATAACATAAAGGAAACTACCCTAGTCCTAAGAAAGCAGGGAAAAACTACTAAGTTATGCCGCAAGGTTCCTCTTCTGGCCAGTATCGTGATAAATTTCTTAGAAGGTTTCTTAACAGGATCATCCAAAAGCCCTTTTTGCAATAGGCTTGGATGCCCTGGAGCATGACATTCCAGAGAAACTTATGTACCTCATCAAAAATTTGTTGTTGATTCGCTTGAGGTATCCAGAGTATATACGATTCACCTGCGACATAAGAAGTTTCGAAGTTAGTATCCCATGGTGAATCAGAGACTACAAGTAGATCAAATTGAGAAAAATTTTCAAGAAGTGGTGTAGTCTCAACACATTCCGAAGTATCAGACTTCGATTCAATTTTTAGCTCCTCCTCCCTTAATGGTAAGCATTCAGGATCTGTAGAAGGAGGGGCTTCAGAGCAAGGGTTCTCTCGGTCAGTGATGACTACCGAGATATTGTCTTGCAAGGCATTCACTATGTCTCTTATCATAGGATCTTTTGAATCTACAAAGTGTGTCAAACAATCATCCAAAGAGTTGGGATATTCAGCTGAGAGTGACTCATTTTCCATATTAGAGCTCCTGATGATCTGCCCAAGGAATCCATCGTCTTTAAAGGTAAATGGAGGTGTGCTCTCTTGCTTGACCCCTGCACAGACGAGATAGAGGGTCAGTAGACGAAGTATTGAAGTGCGGACTCTGTTCATTGATACTACTCAGAAGAGGCCTGGACTCGTCAAGATTCAACAATTCAGATGGTGGCCTCGACTGGGTAGTTTCAAATTCTAGAGTCGTATCAAGTAGCTCATCCATCTCCCAAATCATATCATTCAATTCAAGAGAGTGGTCCAAACATGTCTTACAGAAGTTGGAAAGGTCGGTTCTAATGAGCTCATCTTCCACTTTTAAATAAGACATGTTAGGTGAGTGGAGTAAGCTCAAGATGGACCGATCACTTCGTGTGCTTCTTGAGCATTGACCTGGACCATACTTGAGATTGATTCCCAGGAATTTGGGTTGTGCTCTCATGAATCTCATCCCAATACTTCTCAGCTTCTAATTCAGTGCAGTACACACTTGAGATGGGATCACTTTCCTCACATTCTAAATTCGGTTGAGGTTCGAATAAACTAACCTCAACCTCATCATTGAGATCCTGTGTATCATGTAAGGAAAGTGTGTCATCATCACTGTATTTGAAACACACCCAAGTATCTCCACCATTCTTTTGAACAGTCATTGAGATCGACTCGTCGGGGAATTGAACCATATGCTCATTAATGGAATCCAACTCCTCATTCCAAACTCCAGATTTCGTCAAAAGCGAGTGAGGATCACTTTCCTCACATTGTATTTCTGGATTGGATTGTAGTTGGGATGAGCAAGCTTCCTCTAACCTATCAAGGCGTAACTCAAGCTCTTCTAGTAATTTCCTCATGTCAGCAGAAGAGTCTGTGTTACTTTGAAATGAATTCTCTTGGATCGATTTTGGTTAAATCTTAAAGGTAGGGGATCCAAAAGAATAATCATTATAATAGGTTGTTGGTTCATCTTTCCAACATTGATGTTTCCACTGATTATAGTCATACGGACCATAGGTGGGAGAATCTGATGGTTGGTAATACTTATTATCACTCATGATATAATCACGCATTGTTTTCTTTTTCTCAGATGGGTGATAGTACTTCTCACTCCCATAGTTATGATAACCCCAACATTCACGTACTGTCCGTGGGGTGGAATTGCTCTCCCGTATATGTTCGCGTAAGGACTTCTTAGCGGTGGATCTTTGTATTCGGTCGATTCTCGATGATAGTTTTGAGAAAAGTTTTGAGACATTGGTGGATTTCTATCATAATCATCATCCCAATATAGATTATTCTTCTCAAGATATTGACGTTCCCACTCGTGCATATACATGGTGAAACCCTAACTCGAGTCTAATCCTACAATAAAATAAAATTCCTACAAAGAATATGGAAGGTAAGTCAAGAGAAGTGAGAAGGATGTTACCAGAGTAGAAGTTCCTATGTTAAAAACGCAAAACAAAACAAAACACGTTAGTTTCTGAAGTAAACCAAATCTAAAGAGTTAGAAAATCTAGAAAATCAGAAAGAGTTTACCAAATTAGAAGTTCTATCTTAACAACCTACAGAATAGAAAATAAGTTAGTTCTATGAATCAAAATAGAAAACAAAATTAAAAATTAAAATTAGTAAAGTCCTAATCTTAAACTAACTCTAAATCCAATTAATTTCAGAAAATCGTAGGTTGTCGGTCCCAGAACTTGGCGCGAAAACTTGTTCACTCCCCAAGTGTGGTTGTGATGTAGTAATAACTCGGTAAGGCGAGGTCGAATTCACAGGATCTAAAACTGTGACGTTATCGAAAATAAACCAGATCTAGAACTAGGCTAAGATGAATTCTAAACCGATTGTAATTTGAAGAATAATGATGAAATATTAATTTAAAACTTTAGGAAAAATCAGAGAAAGGAAACTAGGGATTCAGAGGATCCACTTGTAGAGATCAGGGAAAACTACACTTGATTCATGAAAATCAACCGAACTTCCTTTGATGTAGTTTTGAAAAGATGAAAGGTATATGAATTAGAATGGATTCCATCACCAAACCATGCCCAGGAGACATAGCAAACAAATGTAATTAAACTAATTACCAACCAAACAATGTATGAAGGTTAGGAAGGGTGCAGACATCCAACCATGCCCTGGAGACGATGGTGAACAACGGGGCTTCCGACGTCATAAACATAAAAGGAAAAGAACATGCTCAAAGCCATTACAGATCCATTGTAATTTCAGTCACATCAGACCATTAAAGACTGAAAACATTCCCTTAATTAAACCCAAATCAATATCAGATCAGTCTAAACAAAAGGCAAGCAAAGAGGCATCCCATCACGCTACAAGCTTCACCTCTTAGCCCTAGCAAAGAGGTCTAGCCACATATGAATGGGCTAGATCTCATAATAAAATAAAGAAAAGAAGAAAAAAAAATATTAATATTCAAAAGAATCTTTTTCTCTCTCTCTGTGTCTCTCTCTCTCTCCTTCCAGCCACGTCCAGCCCAGCCAATCCCTCCACGGCCGTCCTTTCCTCCCTCTCTTTTCTTCTCTTTTATAGGCAAGGGAGGTTGCTGAGTTTCCCCTTTGGAATCGGTTGATGCAGCCGATCGATGAAGCTTTCCTTACGCAGCAACGTGCGTGACTCTCTTTACGCAGCCAAGAAAGCGGGTGGAAAAGCTTCCACCATCCTTACATATATTTTTTTAAATAATGACGTCCCTTAGGGCATTTTTGGGTGAGCGTCACGATGGACGGTTTGGATCGATGAGATGGCTTGTGATTGTGGCCCACAATCGCTCCGCAAATCACGGACGACGTCCGGCTATGACAGTCTGCGTATCGATACGCGGTGACGGTGGTGGGCCCCACTTTGTTGTGATCTTGCGAAATCCATTCCGTCCATTACATGCGACAAAATTCCGTTCAAACATGGCCAATTTTGGACGTCTATCTTTAAAGCCCACAGATTTATCTTGCGGCAAGGTTCTGTCGTCCAACACATTTTGCACCATCTTGTTGGCATTCTTCACACAAAGACCCACTAGATCCTAGTTAAAATCTTCGTACGATTCAAATGGACGGCTCGGATTTCCTGTCTGAGTCTAAATGATGGCCCACAAAAATCCCTTCGCAAGCTCTGTTTACGCAAACGGCGCTGTGAGTTTTGGTGGTCCACTGATCGATGTCAGTTGGAAGATCCATACCGTCCACTGAAGTCAGGATGAAAAACCGTCTAGGAAGGATGTATTCTAGAGTGAACTTGGTGCGGCCCACTTGATCTTTAGTTCCACCGTTCATCCTGCTTTCAACGGCCAGAAACGTGCGATATCTTGCATGGCGTCAAAAGGAAAGCTTGGCAAGGATGTTGTACATCTCCTTATCGGAATGAATGGTCCAGATCAATGATATACATGATAGGTAGGGCCCACTACGCAAGAACGGACACACAAGGGGAGGACATTGTCTCCTTTCTGGAATTGGAGAAGATGCATCGGTCAACGTTAGCTGACCGATTTTGAAATATCCAGTGCACGGCGAGTGTACTTATGCACCATGTACATTCGATGTACATATGGGGTCCACTGTGATGTATATATGAAATCCGCACCGTCCATCCATTTTGTTAGCTCATTTCATGAGTTGGGACCAAAATTTAAGCATATCCAGATATCAGGTGGGCTCCAAATTGAATATTAATGGGCTAATCTATCCGTTGGCCCACTTTCCGAGATCTTCAATGTTTAAAATTTAATATGTACGGTTAATTTATGGCTCTGATGCCATGTATGTAGTTTCGAGCCAAACGGATGGTGGGAACCCTGTGATCTTGCACTCTGGACCAATTTCGGACCTCTTTAACATGAATGGCTTGATTCCCTCGGATCCCTGGCATGTAAATTCATTGATCTTGGTCTTCTGGAGTCCGTCCCTTGCTCTGGTGACTTCAGAGCATTAATTTCATGCTTTTAGCACCCTTTTCAATACACGCTCATAATTGCATCCTGCAACAAAACACCATTAACATATGACATTAAGCACTATCATGTACATAAATCAGGGTACTAATCGGGGTCTAATATGTAATATTCGACCCTCAACAACAACAAACATTAGTCTAGTAAATTTTAGGGACAAAATTTTGTTAAGGGGAGTAGAATGTAACACCCGTACTTTTTCTTTAATTGTGGATACTTGATTCCACCGTTCCCTGCGATGTGGCCCTCTTGAGCATTTGATTGCCCTCATTTTTGGGCCCTCGCCCTAACTTGACCCGACAAGACTGATGAACGGTGTGGATTTGTCACATCATTCCTGTGGGGCCCATTCTCAAAAAAAAAAAAGAGAAGCTTCTTTTGCACTGACATGCAAAAGCACGTCACCTCTCCCCACTCCCTGTTGGACTCTATCTCTTCCTTCTCCTTCGGCAAACGTGGTGGGTCCTACACCCACCTCGATTCAAACTGCCCGCTTCTCATCTCCATCATTCCTTCTTCGCAACGACAAACGTCCACACGACTAGACCCAGTCTTGCACATGAGACCTACCTCACCGATCTGAACCATTCATCAGATTCAGACTCCAGAGAGGATCTAGACGTGTATAACCCTTCCAGGGAGGTAAGAGAGATAATAAAATGCTTGGGAGAGAGATCAAAGGACTAAAAGATTGAGATAGGGTCATCATTTTTTTCATGTATTCCATCCCTGTGTTGCTGAATCCGAACTGACTTATCCTCCCATAACAGTAGAGGTAAGTAGATTCTTCTTCTTTTGTTTATTTGAATATAAATTCTCTTTGTTTTTATTGTACCAGTGATCCTTTGAAATTCCTCATTTTCTAAGGACTCACCTAGTTGACTTGATCAAAGCAATAGAAGAGTGGACAGTCTAAAGGATAACCATACACGAAATTCATAGATATATTTTATTTCATTATAGGTAGGTGATCTTTCCGATTGAAAAGACTATATTAGTATATATATTTGATTACATTGATTATTTATTTTGTATTGCTGATTTAAATTATTTGATTTTGATTTTAAGTGATGTTGAATGCATTCATTTGATTTATGATATGTGAAATAAATTTATTTGATCATTGTTAACTGCTTTAAATTGTATTTAAATTATGGGTGCTCTGCAAAGCACCAGTGTTGATCATTACATTATATTTGTTACAGGTGCTCTGTCCAGGGTCATTCCCGAAAGGATCAAGACGTGATGCAGTGCTCGCCTGTGGTCATACCAGAAAGGATCGGCACGAGTGCTCTGCCCTAAGCAATTCCCTAAAAGGATCAACACATACAGGTGCTCTGCTCTCGGTATTTATCCTAAAAGTTTATTCACCAGGTGATCTGCCAAGGGTCATTCCCTAAAAGGATGCTCTGCCAAGGGTCATTCCCTAAAAGGATCAACACACACAGGTGCTCTGCCCTGGATTGAACCAAAAATGATTTTAGATAATGGCATTGTCTTATTTTGTTATTATGAAAAATAAATTATTATTGTTGTCATGTACAATGACGATTCAATACTCGTAATTAATCATATTTGTATTATTGAGTTTCATTTGTGTTAATGTAAAATTTTCAATTTTGGGAAGGATGTGACCCTACGAGCTGTCACGCTCACACCCATATAGAGTGTTTTACATGTATATGAAAAACCGGTTGGACAAGATTGAAGACTTTTATATTTTTATATTTTTTTTATTTAGAAATTAATTAAAATTTAATGTATGTTGTTGTTATTGTTTTTTTATGTCAATGAAATTAAAGATTTAAGGATTGATTAGTGGACAATATTTAATGACAATGATTAGTATCCTTTCAGTTGCTCTGATTACCTTGAAAATGCATGAAATAATGTGGATTGCGATGTATATTTTATTTAAATATAACTCACAGTCCTGAAATTCGGGTCCGGTCCTGGCCAACTTGGGTTCCGATTTTTGGGGCGTGACATCTCATACACTCGTCCTTTGGCTCAAGTTGAGCGGTTCTGGACAGTACCCAGGTCTGACTCCCGCGACGGACGTCGAGCCCAGAAAGACAGACATTATTCTACAATTTTGGAACTAGTGACCCACCAACGAGCGGTTTAGAGCTTGTTCGGAAAATCGGGGCATTTCTAGAATGAATTAGGTATTGAGATTTCTCGTGAGCAATGATTTTGGTCGGGATTAACTATGTTCATAGTGTGGCCTATTTATAGCTAGTGAAAGTGGAGATTTGGTCATGATTACTCTAAACAGTCAGTTTTAAGTTAAAAGAGTAACGGGGTTGATTTGGTCTATTAGTCAAGATTCGGGCCTTATCCGACTCGGCTTTGGTTAGATCTTTAATTTAGTTATAATTGTCTTGATTAGTTAGCGATGGGTCGGTTAGATTTGGGTCCTATGTGAGTAAATCATGGGGCTCAACTTGATGTTCAAGTGATCAGGCAGATTCATTGACTTCGTACGGTTGATTAATCGGACTTGTGTGGTTCTTTACTGGTATCACCCGTGTATAAACTAACACTAAGTGTTAATAGTCAGTAAGTGATAATATAAGTTAGTTACATAAAAAAAAATTAAGAATTTTTGGAAATCTAAAACGGTGAAAATCCAGGACGTTACACATGGTGTCCCTTTCTTCCGGTTGTTATTACATAAAGCTTAAATGCTAACTTACATAGGATTGGCTTTATAGGAATAACTCTTCACTTATGGGGAATAGTAGAAATATCTATTAGTTTATGTCACTTTCCATTTGTTGCTCTTTTTAGTAGTTAAAGCAAGATACAACCAGTCATTGACACAATTAGCTTATCTAGTTGGGTTATGAGATTTAGACAAACGGAATGGTAATTAAATACACATATTAGGGAAGGAATGGAAAATCATAAAGGATGACTTCATCTATTGGTGAAATGAAATGGGGGAGACTATCTAGAGATGGAAGATTCAAAAATAAAAAATGACTTGACTTCAGAAGATGTTAGAAACTATGAACCTTGTCGGTCTTCACTTTTGACCCGAGTAGGAGAGAACACAAGTTAAGTTGGCACCTATTTGTTTGTGAATGGAATAATCCAAATAAAGGAACTCTTTTCAATGAAATAAAAATTCCATCTCCGCCTGTGTAACGCCCCATATTTCGTAACCCTACTTATGTAACGCCCCGAAAAATTGGAGGTCGTGCATAGACTCGACTCCCGAGTTCCCGAGTGTCACTTATCATGCATTTATAGTTTTTTTTTATGATTAATCAAATTTAACTGCGCAATTTGGAATTTCTTAGAGCATGAAACACAACCACAACTAGTCTACTGAAATGAAGAGATCAATATATACAGGTCTAAAGGAAAATAAACGGGTCGCATAAGGCGTTACTCAACAAAATCACAACAACATCATGTCCACAAGAATAGAGCTGAGTCCGCTCGTCCTCCTCCTCGAGGCCCGCATCGCCCAGCTCCACGAATTCTGCATCACCTGCATCTATGAGCGAATCTGGTTGGTGTTTTAAAACACCGTCCCAGAATGGGAGTGAGTGATCAACTCAGTGTGAACTATTAGTCTCAAGTTATCACAAACATCAGTTATATTATGGATTTAATAAAAAATAATCATTCACAGTCACTAAACTAATCTTATTAATGTGCATGCATGATGAATGAAATGATGCATGCCCTCGCCACAACTCTCCCTCAAGTGACTCCATCTTACGATTGCATAAGACAACACTCCCTCAGAGCGACCTCGACTGCCGAGTCGCCACCTTAGCTAATGTGATACAATGATATGTTAGCCAAGTTCTTAGTTAATTCTGTTCATCTAGCAGGTTTGGGAAACTGATTCACCCCACGTATCAATGCCCTCAACTAGTTGCGGTGCCGAGACCCCTCAATGCGAGGCCAGGGCATCGCGATCTGTGATCCCGTCGGGTTCCCCATCCCCGACTCCAAGCACATGGGGAGTGCTGAGAGGAAGGGATCGCCGCGGTCACTACGGGGAGGCGCGTCACCCCAGCGTAGGCCGACAGCTCGGACACAGTGTCTCATTCCACCATGCCCGGCTCACGAGACGGTGGATCAATGTTCAATTCGCTATCAGTGGGCTAACAACGGTGGTAGGGTGTACCAGGTTCCATACATTGTGAGCAATCAAGGTTAATAGACAAGATTGGTCAGTATTATGCTATACCGCACAAATTCAGGCAAACACGAAACAGACAACATCGGGTACGGGCGACCCATATAGTCTAACTACTGCCGCCCATCTGCACTCGTCCAAACCCACGGCCTAGCCCCAGGATAGTTCTACCAACGGGACCATCCTCACTCTCCCCATTTCCTGATCAACCCAAGGGTCGACAAACAGTCATTGCATGTTATTCATCATTGTTATCTACTAGCATAGCCGATATAATGCATACACATTCATCACACCCATATGAAATTCTTCTACAAGTAAGCTAACAACGCATTTAAATAAAGTGCTTATATGTAGTGTGTGTTTGTGCGGAAGTGAAGCACTTCCCACATCTTATAGGACCAAAATGCACAAACGTGAACGAGTCATACATGTTATGAGGAACAACATACATGGATCACCAAGACATGAGCATGTAAGCATTTGATTTTCTACCTAACCATGTGAGAGGCAAACAACATGTTATAAAGAACATTACACACAACTCCATCAAACATGAACATACAACATTCATTGTAACCAAGCATAGGAGAGGCAAGATCAACATCAAAAGGGAACTAAACATGCAAATCCATACGATTCCAACGAACATGAAATTCTTAGGTTTTCTCTAAATCCTCCAAACAACATCACATACACACAAAATCATTAAACTCAAATTATAATTGATGCTAGACCACCTAAGGATAATAGTCCGCACCTTCAGATTCGTTGAAGGCTTGGGAACGTCCTAAGAGAGTGGATTTTGGGGGTGGTTTGGCCGGGATCCCTAGAACAACATTTACATGTTAGAATCCGAAACAAATCCCTTCTCATCACAAGGGTTTCAAAGGAAAGGTGGGTTAGAATCTTACCTAAACGATCAACGGAGAGAAGAGGGGCGATTTCGGATGGGGTTTCTTCTCGGAGGAGATGTAGAGAGTTATGGGGTTTGCTTCCTTGGGCCCCACCTCGATTCTAGGGTTCACTCTCCTTCTTCCTCTCTTCCTCCTTTCTTCTTTCTCTCTTTTCTCTCTTTTCTCTCTTCGCTTCCCTAGGGAAAATTCGTATGGGAGAGGGGTGCCCAAAATAAACCCCTTTTTATAATTCCAGATTTGGTGCAAATGGCCCCAAGCTTCCACAATTTTCTAAAATAGACCACTAGGACTCCCTATTGGTGTTGGGGCGGCCCTAACACCCCTCTAACCACCAAATTTGGTGTGTAGGTGTCTTATGGCCTGACTAAGGTCCATGCAAAAATTTAGGACGAACGGATGAACGGATATATGATCTAAGCAAGTATTTCTGACTTTTAAGTGGCCCTTTGGGGGCTATTCTGATTGATGGGGCATTTCTGGTGGCCCTCTGGCCATGAAATTTATAAGGTAGGTGATCCATGGCCCGATGAAGGGCCATGCAAAATTTGGGAGTGATCAGATATGGGGTTTGATCGCACGGGTCAGATTTACGATCAACGGTCACCGATCCACGATCGGGTCCCAGATTTGGTGGACGGGTGTGGAAAAATTCATTGAACCGTCACCGCAACTTTAGAAGAAATTCGACGGCTGGAACTCCTAGAGTCTCAGTTTTATTTGTGAGTGCCAGATTCCAATGCTGGCATTGGCGGGGCGCATTTGGCAAGTGCCAGATCCCACTTCTGGGTGTCCACTGGGTCCGTAATCTGTGATGGACCACAAGCCTAGTGAGACCATTGGCTCCCCCAAGTTTTATATTTTTCTGACCTTTCTCGGTCACTGTATAGCCCACACGGCCCGTTTTTAAGTGTAAACAATCATCTGGCTTAGCGGCCTGCAACAGGCCTTATCACGGCCTGTCTGGTCTATTAAATTGGGATAATCTTGGATTAATTAACTCATGTATAAGCTAACGTTGAGTGCTAATAGTCAGTACGTGATAGTATAAGTTAATTTTTAAAAAAATCAAGGATTTTTGGAAATCTAAAACAGTGAAAATTCGGGATGTTACAATCTACCCCCCTTAAAAACAATTTCGTCCCCGAAATTGCCTAAGGGTAATAAATAAAGGTTTTATTATTTCATTTGCCTAGTTTTATTGATTTCAAGTTTATATGCATGGTAAGGTGTATACTATCTATACTAGTTTGGTTCTCTTTAGTCTACCCTCCTTAAAACTTTTTCACCCTAATGATTACTACAAAGTTGTTTAATTATCTATATATATGTATATATATATACATATATTTTAGGAATTGGATTCATGACGTCGATTTCCCTTCATCTAGAGTAAAAATGTTTGTGTTTAATGTCAGGCCAATTCGGAGAGATAGTTATAGTGGGCTTAAACCCGATACGTCGATCATCTACCTGACCAGGGTAGAAGACTCATCGTATCCCTTCTTAATCCTGATGGATCCTGGTCTTCCACTCAGTCAAAACAGTGAGTCCATTGGTAGTCGCCCAGGATTGAGAATTGAGTCAAGCCACGAATGCTTCGCAGGCGTATACTTCCGTAATTCCGTAGTCCGATCAATCTAAATGTTTAGGGAACGACCCTCGTTGGAAAGTTTAAATCTCCTATTTATAAGGTTGTTCTTTGGGTTTTGGCCTACGGGAGTCCTCGTTTTAATTTATATCTAATTTGGGGTTTAATAATTCTCTTAACATGCCTATGGGCAATGATCATCCTAAAAAGTTTTTAAAGACACAAATTTGTATATGAATTACCATTTCAATCCTATGGCTAGTGGGTTAATCTCAGACTACACTTTGGTTTAATAAATTTCAAGAATGAAGGAACAGTTGAGGTTCTAAGGTATTCTGATGGTTGGAAGTGCTAATAACTCAAACAAGAACGCAGTAAGGCAATCATACATACAAGCATTTATAAGGCGACAAGAAAATTCAAAAACAATCCATACATTCAAATTAAATTCAAAGTGCCATTAGTATGGCTAGTTACATCATACAAGATGGATTTCATAGTTTTCTAGACATTCCAAACATAAGGGAAAAAACAACTTAGTCAAGCAAACGTCCTAACTATCCTTCAACACAAGCAGGTAGGCCTAATCGACTTAAAGCAAACTACTAATTATCGGAAAGGTTATGCTACTATTCTTCCGGATCGAGCAAAGATGGGGGTACTTCTTCCCCTTGAGGAAAAGAATCACCGGAATGGAGAAGAAGAAGGCAATGGTTGCTAGGAATGTCATTCCCCTCGGCAAGGAAATGGATAGTTGTTGAGAAGGTGCAAATAGGGAAATGGGTTTGAAATGGATTTGTTGAAAGGGGTTTGGGGAAATGAGGATGGAATGGGTTTTAGAAATTTGAAGTTGAGTATGGTCTTGGAATGGGAAGGAATGGATTTGAATGTAGATGGTTGTTGTTTGGTTTTGTGATGTGGGATTTTGGAAATGAGAGGGTGGAGATGGGTTAGGGAGATGGAAGTGAAATGGGAGAATGATGGTTTCTTAAGGAAGATGGACCTTAAGGATGTGGTTTGAGGAAAATGAGTTGAGTGTGGGTTTGAAGAAATGAACTTGAAGATGAGTTGAAGATAGGGGATTCGAGAAGGGATTGAGATTGGTTTATGAGAAATGAGGTTGGGAATGGGTTTGGAGTTTGTCTTATGAATGGGTTTTGAAGGCAATGGGTTTGTTGAAGGAAAGGTGTTGAGAATGGGTTTGATGTAAAGGGGTTTGGGAATGAAGTTTAGAGTGATATTGAGAATGGGTTTTGATTAATGAGAAATGAATGGGTTTGATGGATTGTGGAAATGAAGTTGAGGGGGTTTAAAGAATGTTGAAAGGGTGTGAATGTTGGTGGGAGTTGGTTGGAAGGGAGGGATTTGAATAATGGGTTTAGGATTTGAAGAATGGATTATTAAAGTGTGATATGTGGTTAGAAGAAAGAGAATGTGGGTTTGAGGATTTGTTTAAGAATGAGAGATGAGAAGGTGGGTTGAAGTGGGTTTGAGAGTGAATAGTGGAACTTGGTGGATGGGCTTGAAATGGGATTTGTGGGTGAAATTTAGAGAGGGTTTGGCAAGGGATTTGAGAATGAGGTGTGAGGTTGGGTTTTGGGGAAGGGAGTAAGAGGGGTTGAAGGGTTTGGGTTGGGTATGAGAAAAAATGGGAGTTAGTTGGAGAGAGTGGGTTTGATGTTGGCTTTGTGAATGAGATTAGGTGGATGGACTTGAAACGGGGTTGAGAAAAAAAATGGTTAAGAAAGGGTTTGGGAAGGTGGTTTGAAGGTGAGGAAGAGGAGATGGGGAGTTTGTAGGAGGAGAAGATGAATTTTGAAGAGATGGGTTTGAGTATGGAAGAGTGAAGATGATGGAGTGGGAGTAGTGGGAAATGGGCTCTATTTCTTGTAAGGTTTCTTATACTTTCTGTAACTAAATTATTTTTAAAATTTTTATAATACTTTATCATTGAGTTTAAAGACATCATACAAAATTTCATCTCATTTGGTATTGTAAATAAATTATTAAAATTCTAGGAGCAACAGCTGTCCGAAATAAAAAATTTTTAGACAGTTGACAGAGCAGCTTAATTTTAGCTATATTATAATTTTTATTTTATTTTTTATTATTTTTATATAAAACTAGACTCATTCATCTTTAATCTGGTTTTTCAATCACCTAAATTGGAGTTGTAACGAAGGAGATACGGATTTTTGAAATTGACCTAAAATGCAGAAAAATTCTGGCGGGGGCAACACTAGTCGGCGGGGTGGGCGGCGGGGCGAGCACGCAAGCGGTGGGGCGAGCACACGGCCTCGGCTGGGGCCACGGGGGCCGCTGGAGCCTTGGCAGGGTGGAAACGCTGACGGCGGGGTGAAAACGCTGACGGCAGGGTGGAAATGCCGGTTGGTGGGAGCAACTTGTTGGGTATTTTTCCGGGCGCGGGTAAGGCTCCCTGGGACATACCATATATGATTTTGGGGTATAACTAGCTGATATACGCAATGGGCCTATCCATTCCGTGAGATTCCTCCCGGTTAGAGGTTAAAACTCGATTTTTTCTACATTTTCACTATTTCCGGTGAATTTTCATTCACTCTCAAGTCTTTATCCTAGAATGGGTTGGAACTATCAAATTTGGCCTAAGATTATGGTTTCAACCGTCTAATCCCTCAGTTTTGGTTCTACATTTTCTCTATTTATGATAGAATTTCATTCACCCCTACTTAATTGTCCCCGAATGGATTTGAACTATCATGTTCGGCCCGACATTAGCCCATTTGGTCTAGATCTATGGTTGTGACGCCTAATCACTCAATTTCGGTTTGTTCCTACCATCAGGCCAAGGTATTGTAAGTCTCTCAGACTCCTTTCTTATCACCACTACCCTCTCTCGCTCCCCAATACTAATTTCTTGGAAGTCTTACCAGCCATCTAAGATTGCCGGTTCCGGTTCTAGGAGGGTTCCTACCATTCTAAGTTTTTACTGTGCTTACCCTAACGTCAGTGGACGCATTGGTGAGTTCATGACTCATGGCCTAAGGGATTCCAAACTATTGCTCTGATACCATATGTAACGCCCCGAAAAATCGGGGGTCGTGCATAGACTCTACTCTCGAGTTCCCAAGTGTCACTTATCATGCATTTATGGTTTTTTTATGATTAATCAAATTTAACTGCACAATTTGGAATTTCTTGGAGCATGAAACACAACCACAACTAGTCTACTGAAATGAAGAGATCAATATATACAGGTCCAAAGGAAAATAAACGGGTCGCATAAGGCGTTACTCAACAAAATCACAACAACATCATGTCCATAAGAGTAGAGCTGAGTCCGCTCGTCCTCCTCCTCGAGGCCCGCATCACCCAACTCCACGAATTCTGCATCACTTGCATCTATGAGCAAATCTGGTTGGTGTTTTAAAACACCGTCCCAGAGTGGGAGTGAGTGATCAACTCAGTGTGAACTATTAGTCTCAAGTTATCACAAACATCAGTTATATTACGGATTTAATGAAAAATAATCATTCACAGTCACTAAACTAATCTTATTAATGTGCATGCATGATGGATGAAATGATGCATGCCCTCGCCACAACTCTCCCTCAAGCCACTCCATCTTACGATCGCATATGATAACACTCCCTCAAAGCGACCTCGACTGCCGAGTCGCCACCCTAGCTAATGCGATGCAATGATATGTTAGCCAAGTTCTTAGTTAATTCCGTTCATCCAGCAGGTTTGGGAAAGCGATTCACCCCACGTATCAATGCCCTCAACTAGTTGCGGTGCCGAGACCCCTCAATGCGAGGCCAGGGCATCGCGATCCGTGATCCCATCGGGTTCCCCATCCCCGACTCCAAGCACATGGGGAGTGCTGAGAGGAAGGGATCGCTCGCGGTCACTACGGGGAGGCGCGTCACCCCAGCGTAGGCCGACAGCTCAGACACAGTGTCTCATTCCACCATGCTCGGCTCACGAGACGGTGGATCAATGTTCAGTTCGCTATCAGTGGGCTAACAACGGTGGTAGGGTGTGCCAAGTTCCATACATGTGTGAGCAATCAAGGTTAACAGACAAGATTGGTCAGTATTAGGCTATACCGCACAAGTTCAGGCAAACACGCAACAGACAACATCGAGTACGGGTGACCCATGTAGTCTAACTACTACCGCCCATCCGCACTCGCCCAAACCCACGGCCTAGCCCCAGGATAGTCCTACCAACGGGACCATCCTCACTCTCCTCATTTCCTGACTAACCCAAGGGTCGATAAACAGTCATGGCATGTTATTCATCATTGTTATCTACTAGCATAGCCGATATAATGCATACACATTTATCACACCCATCTGAAATTCTTCTACAAGCAAGCTAACAACGCATTTGAATAAGGTGCTTATATGTAGTGTGTGTTTGTGCGGAAGTGAAGACCCGCATCTCATGGGACCAAAATGCACAAACGTGAACGAGTCATACATGTTATGAGGAATAACATACATGGATCACCAAGACATGAGCATGTAGGCATTTGATTTTCTACCTAACCATGTGAGAGGCAAACAATATGTTATAAAGAACATTACACACAACTCCATCAAACATGAACATACAACATTCATTGTAACCAAGTATATGAGAGGCAAGATCAACATCAAAAAGGATCTAAACATGCAAATCCATATGATTCCAACGAACATGAAATTCTTAGGTTTTCTCTAGATCCTCCAAACAACATCCCATACACACAAAATCATTAAACTCAAATTATAATTGATGCTAGACCACCTAAGGATAATAGTTCGCACCTTCGGATTCGTTGAAGGCTTGGGAACGTCCTAAGAGAGTGGATTTTGGGGGTGGTTTGGCCGGGATCCCTAGAACAACATTTATATGTTATAATCCGAAACAAATCCCTTCTCATCACAAGGGTTTCAAAGGAAAGGTGGGTTAAAATCTTACCTAAACGATCAACGGAGAGAAGAGGGGCGATTTCGGATGGGGTTTCTTCTTAGAGGAGATGTAGAGAGTTGTGGGGTTTGCTTCCTTGGGCCCCACCTCGATTCTAGGGTCCACTCTCCTTCTTCCTCTCTTCCTCCTTTCTTCTTTCTCTCTTTTATCTCTTTTCTATCTTCCCTTCCCTAGGGCAAATTCGTATGAGAGAGGGGTGCCCAAAAGAATCCCCTTTTTATAATTTCAGATTTGGTGCAAATGGCCCCAAGCTTCCACAATTTCCTAAAATAGACCACTAGAACTCTCTATTGGTGTTGGGGCAGCCCTAACACCCCTCTAACCACCAAATTTAGTGTGTAGGTGCCTTATGGCCTGACTAGGGTCCATGCAAAAATTTAGAGTGAACGGATGAACGGATATATGATCTGAGCAAGCGTTTCCGACCTTTAAGTGGCCCTTTGGGGGCCATTCTGATTAATGGGGCATTTTTGGTGGCCCTCTGGCCATGAAATTTATAAGGTAGGTTATACATGGCCTGATGAAGGGCCATGCAAAATTTGGGAGCAATTGGATATGGGATTTGATCGCACGGGTCTGATTTACGATCAACGGTCACCGATCCACGATCGGGTCCCAGATTTGGTGGACGGGTGTGGAAAAATTCATTGAAGCCATCCGCATGACTTTAGAAGAAATTCGACGGTTTGGAACTCCCGAGTCTCGGTTTATTTGTGAGTGCGATTACAGCGCATTTGGCAAGATCCCACCGGTGAGTCCCGGCAAGCCCAAAGGAGACCAACGGCTCCCCAAGTTTTATATTTTTCGACCTTTTCGGTGTTGTATGGCCCACGGCCCGTCTTTAAGTGTAAGCAGGTCATCGGCTTAAGCGCACTGTGAGGCCTTATCACATTTGTCGGTCTATTAAATTGGGCTAATCTTGGATTAATTAACTCGTGTATAAGCTAACGTCGAGTGCTAATGGTCAGTACGTGATAATATAAGTTAATTAAAAAAAATCAAGGATTTTTGGAAATCCAAAATAGTGAAAATTCGGGATGTTACAACTTATTTTTCAAAATTCAAAGTCTTAACTTTGTCACGCCCAAACGAGAAATTAGATTTACGAGGAATCAAATCGCAGGGTCGGTCTTGAGCTGACCTCAAGTAGTACCCATTCTCGGCTCCTTGTGTCCATCGACAATGATTCGATCATAGGATCCTACTGAGGAGGATTTTTTATACATTTATCTCATGATAAGCATAACCACAAGATTACCCATTTCACAAAGGCAACATCATCATCACATATCCACTAATATAATCATTTGAGTACAATCTTTGAAGGGAAATACATAAACCAAAAATCGAGCTCAAAAGTAGTTATGTAGCTCCAGAAAGCTCAACAATCTGCGACAACCTAACATCACTGCACGCATCTATCGTGCATAAGCTTATGAAAGCTTAGAGGGTGGTGTAAGTGTGTGCACAAGGTAAGTGCTGATTAAGCTGATATCAGTAATCGAGTAGCGGGAATACTTGCATGAGCCCATAAATCATACTGATATCGAAATAGCGAGAAATCTTGTGATAACATGAATTATCAGGAGTAAACAACGTTATTAACGGTCATAAATCATACGATAGCGAGTAAGCAAAAATACTGAGACAAGTCCATAAGTCGATCAATATCGAATACGCATTATAGAACATGTATGCAAATGAGGAGTCATAAAGAGCCAAACATCGGATCTGAGGATGCGATGCGATGCGCAATTCCTAATGAGTGCCGCGAATACCGTCAGTCGTATGTAGACCGTATAAACGCATAAACATAGTAACCCGAAATGCCATATGCAGTAGATGTAATGCGATGTGCGGTGCGAATGGAATGACCATGCTGGAGTGTGAAGTCGGGATGATAGTACGTAGTATCGCAGGCTATGGGGTCCATCACAAGGGCCTTCTATCCAAACCAGTCCCATACCTAAATTTGGATAGTCAGACTCAATGTGGTAAACTCCTGATCTCAGGTTAGTCACGCACTCAAACAAAATCCTAGCAATGCGAAAGTACACGTAACAAATAGTTGCGCACCACCAACCCGAGTGAATAGTGAATGAATGAATGAATGAGTATGCAACTCCTGCTCAATAAGTCCACATATCAGTACGGTTCATCTCTGGGATCATCACCGGGGTCTATTACACTCTATGCCAGCTTACGCCCCTATCGGCGCCTGGCCTGGGTAAGTGGAAGAGACCTCACTATCTGCCTGCTAATATTGGGCCCGGCTCGTCAATAGCGGACCCATTCCTCAAGCTGGTCAAACTCAACCTAGATATTGCCCCCTCACTTAGGCGGGTAAGGTCACACTCCCTCCCAACCGACCACGACACAATGAGAGACGCAGCCTACTGGTATATGGCCCTCACGCGCTCATATATATCCACTCGGTCTCGACGCTGGGGCGTCTCCTGGCCACGAAGGTTTAGGGATTTTCACCCAGGGACATCTATGACGCCCGTATGCTAGAACTAAACTTCTGGTATCCCGTCTGGCCATCCACGATATGCCTGTGAAGGCTACGGCCCTGATATTGCTAGGGCGTACAGTAATCATAATGCAAGATGTATGAGTCATACAATCCAGTCATGCATCAATCCTGCACATACTGTGCGCTCATGTGAGATAACCTCCGCCTATCAGGGAGTCTCATAACAACATGCTCAATGACATATACAATGATCAACCACATCTCATAAGAAACATGCAGATGATGCGTATGAGCATATATCATGATCTATGCTGTCACATACTCATAATCGGTATCAACAACCGGCATCGATAATCGACCTCGATAATGTGGACATTTAACCAACATTGCCCCCGAGGAATGACCCTCATAGATCTTAACATATAGTGGACCCATCACCTCACACAAGGGCCAATTATACAACACCATGGGCCTCTCTCGAGAACTCTTACACATCACGATGGGCCTCTCACATGGGCCTAATATACATCATCTTTGGGCCTTACACACGGTGAATACACATCATAATGGGCCTCAAATACGGGCCGTATATACATCACACAGGCCGAATACACACCACAATGGGGCTCAACTACGGGTTGCATATACATCATATAGGTCTTGACAATCGACCTTGACAATTCGGAAATCGACCTCGACAAATCGGAATCGGTCACGATAATCGGTCAATCGGCCACGACAATCATAATCGGTAATCGGCCTCGATCGATAATCGGTCAATCGACCATAACAATCATAATCGGTAATCGGCCACGATAATCGGCCTCGACAATTGGAATCGGCAAATCGGCCACGTCAATCGAAATCGACAATCGGTCAAGACAATCAGACTCGATCGATAATCATAATCGGCAAACCAGTCGCGTCAATCAGAATCGGCAATCGGTCATGATAATCGGCTTCGACAGTTGGAATCTGCAAATCGGCCATGTCAATCATTATCGATCGATAATTAGAATCGGTAAATCAGTCACGATGATCAGATCGATCGATAATCAGAATCGTCAAATCGGTCACGGTAATTAGAGTCGGTAATCGGTCACGACAATCGGAATTGGCAATCGACCTCGATATTCGGCCTCGATCGATAATCGGTCAATTGGCCACGATAATCAGAATTGGCAATCGGCCATGATCGGTAATCGGTCACGATAATCGGTCAATCGGCCACGACAATCATAATCGGTAATCGGCCTCGATCGATAATCGGTCAATCGACCATCATAATCGGTAATCGGCCACGATAATCGACCTCAACAATCGGAATCGGCAAATCGGTCGCGTCAATCAGAATCGACAATCGGTCATGATAATCGGCTTCAACAATCGGAATCTACAAATCGGCCACGTCAATCGGGATCGATCGATAATTAGAATCGGCAAATCAATCAGGACGATCAGATCGATCGATAATCAGAATCGTCAAATTAGTCACGGTAATCAGAGTCGGTAATCAGTCATGACAATCGAAATTGGCAATCGACCTCGATATTCGGCTTCGATCGATAATCGGTCAATTGGCCACGACAATCAGAATTGGCAATCGGCCACGATCGGTAATCGGCAATTGGCCACGACAATCAGAATCAATCGATAATCAGAATTGGCAAATCGGTCACGACATGGTCATTTAACTATCATTGCTCCCAAGGACTTGTCCATATAAATATCATTACATGCAAGTTACACCGGTACACACATTCATCGCATTGGGCCTTACCAAATGTGCCAGAAATACATCACAATGGGTCGCACCACCTGGGCCTTGAATGCGTCACAATGGGCCATAACCCATGGGCCTCAATACATCATAATATGAACAGATTATAATGGGCCTCTCATGCGGGTCAATATACATCAAGTGGGCCACAATATATGGGCCACATGGACATTACAATGGGCCTCATCACATAGGCCACAAAGACATCATAATGGGTCTAATTTCCTGGGCCTTAAATACATCATAATGGGTTACGACCTGTGGGCCTCATATACATCAAGTGGGCTATATCAATGGACTGCACTAATGGACCTCATATACATCAAATGGGCCACAATATATGGGCTTCCCCAAATGAATCACGAATACACCACAATGGGTCTCAAATGCAAAACAAGTGGGCAGCGCACATGGGCCAAAAATACATCATGATGGGTCCCATGGATAAGCAGCACCAATGGGCCTCAAATGGGCTTGGACTACACCAAAAATCATTTCACTAGTTGTAGGTGTATTATTGTACACTATCATTCCATGGGGCATATGGCCGACTAACGATGATCAGCACGGTCCAAACATTACCCAGGTAAATCAGGACCATCCAAACATTATCTATAAAATCAGCACCAACCAAACATTGTCCATGTGATCAGCACCGTCCAACTATGGTCTAACATCGTCCGAATAGGTGGACAGTGTAGATTAAACAGATACCTCACGGTGGTGTCCCACCGTCCAAATGATGGACGGATGGGATGAAACAGATACATCACACGTGGGCTCCACATGCCGGACAGCATGTATGTACAACACATGCATCACGGGAGTCCCACCGTCCAGGGGTCTGGACGGTGGATGGGATGGGTGAAACATATACATCAGGTGGGGCCACGTGGTGTGGCCCACCAAATATATTATATATATAATATACATATACATCAGGTGGGGCCACATGGTGTGGCCCACCAAATATACTATTATATATATAATATACATATATATACTTATATATTATATTATTTTATTCTAAATTGAAATGGTCCACAAAAGATGGATGGACGGATGAAACGTTTACATCAAAGTGGGGTCCACGACCACGTCCAGGTGGCTGGACAGTTTGGATCATCACGGGCGGACGGCCTTGATGAAGCACACACATCAGTGGTGGGTCTCACCGTCTGGACAAACGGTGTGATTACACAATACATATATATTTGGTGGGTCCACACGTGTGGGACCACCAGCAATGAATGGACGGTATTAGATATAATACATACCTCAGTATCAGCCCCTCTGCTGATGCCAATGCAACAGATGGGCGGCTTGGGGTAGCTCCTGAATCAGATGGGACCCACCGTCCAGCACTAGGACGGTGAGGATACAACATATACATTGAGGTGGTGTCTACGTAGATGGCCCACCAGCTCATGACTGAGCTGAGATTGTGACTCGCCCTCATCCAGCGAGATGGCCTGGAGGTACAGGAGCACGGCTGCGTCCCTGCTGCTGTTAAGGTGCAGTCCACATAGGTGCTGGATCTGGACCTGCTACACGTGTACAGTGAGGATGTAACTCACGTCAAGGTGGGCCATGGGGTCATCAGGTGGGGTCCAAATGGGCAGCAAGGTAGGCCCCCGGATGGACAGTGGCGTGGATAAAATACATAAATCATGGTGGTCCACCTTTGTGGACGGTTGATAAAACACTCACATCTAGTGGCCCCACATCCAGCAGATGATGGACGGTGTGGATCTAATCCATTCATCAAGGTGGGGTCCATACATCCCAAAATGGATGGTGTGGATATAATACATGCGTCATAGGTAGGCCACTCACATCATCATCATCACCAAGGAAAATAAAAGAGAGAGAGAGAGAGAGAGAGAGAGAGCGAGAGATAAGGAGAGAGATGAGATGGAGGGACCCCGCCACTATGGGCCCCTCAAGATTACAACACATACATCAAAATGGGTGTAAGACCCGTATCCTAGACCGTACCGTTTCGTAGACTTCCGCGGTCTTCCTAACTGAATTCCTGCAACCTTTGACCCTTAACCGATAGTTGCGCACGACCCTGATTCATACGTCGTCAACCCGAGTCGACCAAAACCTAAGACTGGTACCTTAGCGACCGCGCCGTCGCCGCGGTTCCGATGCCACGTCTCGCGCACCAAGGCGATACCCTGACCAGAAGATGTGGGCCCGCGTTCAGTTCGAGGAAAACGTCGCGCGTTACAAATACCGAGGGAATCTCTACGACACATCACATCAACCCATCAATCAAAGTACACATCACACTCCATCACTCACCCATCCCCAAGTACAACTACCCCTCCCCTAAAGTCAACTCTTTCTTACACAAGTACACATCATTCACTCACACCTATCACACCCATCTCTCTCTCTCTTACACCTCTCTCTCTCTCACTCTCCCAAGCAACCCATGGGAGTCCATCGTCCAAGCTCCATGAGATAAGCTTAGCATGACCCACTCCCTACCACCCAATCTCACTCTCTAAAACTAATCTCGACCGTCGGATCTCAACCATTGGACCTCTAGAATGCATTGGCGAAAGAAGGAAGTCGAAATCTAAAGGTGGGTGCTCCTCTTCCTCTCTTTCTCTCTTCCCTTCTCTCTTTCTATCCCTCTCTCTCTCTTTTTCCTTGAGGGACGTGGCCCACCTGATGATGTATATTGATCCACGCCGCCCATCGGGTGGGCCCACACGCTGTCTAATAGTGGGACGCCCACTGTCCAGCAGCTGGGCCACCTGCTGCCCGTTTTGGGTATGGGTGAAGGGGAAAACCAAGGATATCAGCCTGGTCCCGAGACTGAGTGGTCCATCGTGGTGGACCCCACCTTGATGTAGGTGATTTATATCCTCACCGTCCAACCTGCTGTCCAGCAGCATGCCTGGGAGCAGGTAGAATACAAATACCAGCTTGATTCAACTCAAGCAGGCCACGTGTACGTGGACCCCACCCTGTGATGTATAAGACTTGCATCTACACCGTCCATCTACAGCAGAGTTCTGTGAGCTGCACCATACCAACAGCAGAGGCGTCCATCTGCCACAGTCCGAGCTGCTGTCCGTTTGAACAAGCGGAAAACACAAATATCAACTGGTCTAAAGCCAGTGGGCCACGCTGATGTGGATCCACCTCGATGTGTTTATTGAATCTGCGCCGTCCAGCAGATCTGGACGTTGGAGATCACCCATCTGATGTATGAAACCCACCCGATTGCATGTGTTCGGTCAACGCTGTCCATCTATTTTATCAGACTGTACAGTGCTCTGGACGTGATCGTGGCCCACCTGGCATGAATGGATGGATGGCAGGGACCACAGCTATGAAGCTGTGGTATTGACGTCAGCAAACTCTGTAGGGCCGCACGTGATATATCTATGCCGCCCAACAGCGTGGCCCCACATGCACGCGTGGACTCCACCGTGATATACCTGTTTGTCCACGCCGTCCATCTGCTAAGGATGGGTCCCCTGATGTGTTTGTTACATCAACGCCGTCCGTCCGTTTTGTCGTATGGTGCTGCACCTTGATGTATTTGTCCCATCCACACCGTCCAGATGATCTGGATTATGCTGGACCATTTGCACGGCGATTTGGGACCCATCAGACCATCCAATGGTGGGAAACCACCTTAAATTAATGTAATTCACCGCCTGCTTGAATATGTGGGCCATCCAGACCGTCCAGGTCACGTGGATCCCACCTAATGTAAATATGTTATCTAAGTCGTCCATCTGTTTCTTACATGGGACAGGTGGCACCCACATTGATGTACGTGTCCTATCCACGTCATCCACCTGTAGGCGGTGGGCCCTACCCTTTGATGCATGTATTCTATCCCACCGTCCATCTCAGGGACGTGTGGACGCATCTGGATGGTGGACCAGTAGGCCACATCACGCAGCAGCAGCTGCTTGTGAAGTCAGCGAGTTCTGTGGCCCCCACCGTGAGGTACGTTCTATATCTAAAACGTCCATCCGTTTTGATGATCGTGTGGACCCACCTTGATCACCACGTGTGACTCCACCGTCCAGCAGCTAAGACGGTGGGTCCCACATGGAGCTCATATCCCAGCCGTCCGTTGAATGGACGTCCAGGGCTGGACGATTGAGTTTATTAAATTAAAATATTATAAGTATATATATATATACATATTTATATTTATATCTCTGGTGGGCCACACGTGTGGACCCACCTGCCACGTGGGCCCCTCTGCAATGTGTGTTATCTGCACTGTCCATCTGGACGGTGCTATGAGGGCCATTGTGATGCATGTATTTATGATCACCGTCCATCTGGACTGCTGGATCCCCCCTTCCCACACGTGATGTGTGGATTTAATCACACCGTCCCTCAGGTGGACTCCACTATGACATATGGGATGTATTTGGGCCATCCAGCAGTGCTGGACGTGGCCCACCTTGATGTGATATATTCAACCGTCCACCTGTTTTGCATCCATTTTTGGACGGGTGGGGCCCACCTTGATGATGAGTAGTATTTGTATCGTCCAGCATGTGGGACGTGGGCCCCATGTAATGTACATGTTGTATCCACTCTGTCCATCTATGCTAGGCAGTTTGGACGGTGCTGTGTTGCTCCACCGGGATGTATTTGTTCATCCACACTGTCCAGATGATCTGGATGGTGCTCGACGTGGTTGGACGGCGATGAGGACTCCACCATGATGTATGTATTTTATGTCCACGCCGTCCTCTTGTCGGTTTCCCCCTTGATGGATGTGATTCATCCACATCGCCCAGCCATGTGATAGGGGCCACCTGTTGTGTATATCGGGCCCATTAATGCGGCCCACTTGTTGTATTGGAGGCCCATGGGTCGTGGCCCATTGAGATGTATTTTCTACCCATACGTCGTGGCCATTGTGATGTATTCGGGGCCCATGTGATACGGCCCATCATAATGTGTATTAGGCCCATGTGATGCGGCCCACCGAGATGTGTATTAGGCTCATGTGATGCAGCCCACCGAGATGTGTATTAGGCTCATGTGATGCAACCCACCGAGACGTGTATTAGGACCATGTGATGCGGACCATAGTGATGTGTATGTAGCCCTTGTATGAGGCCCAAAGCAATGTATGTATGGCTCGTTACGTCGTATATGAATCCTTTGTATGGGCCACTCCTTGGGAGCGATGTTGGTTAAAAGACCACATCGATGGGCAATGATGGTTGAAAGTCCTCACGTGACCTTCCCTTAAACCGATTTTATAAGTTGATCCCGATTGTCGTGACTGATCGTTGATTCTGTTTGACGTGACCGATTTGTCGATTCTGATGATCGATCGATTCTGATTGCCTTAACCGATTGTCGATTTCGATTGACGTGACCGATTTGCCGATTCCGACTATCGATCGGTGCGATTGTCGTGACCGATTTGCCGATTTCGATTATCGACCGATTTCGAGTATCAAGGCCAATTCCGATGATTTCGATTTGTTGAGGCCGATTGTATATGCCGATTCTGATTGTTGAGGCTAAGTATTGAGGCCGATTCTGATCTGTCGAAGACCGAGTATCAAGGTCGATTCCGATTGTCGAGGCCGATTGTTGATGTCAATGCCGATTGTCGATTCTGACTCCGATTATCGAGGCCGATTGAGGCTGATTCCGATTACGATTATCGAGGCCGATTCAAATTTGTCGAGGCCGATTGTACAGGCCGATTTCGAGTGTCAATTCGATTGTTGAGGCCGAGGCCGATTGTCGAGACCTATATGATGTATATGCGACTCGTAGTTGAGGCCCACTGTGATGTATTCGTGGCCTATGGGCAAGGCCCATTGTGATATGTATTAGGCTTATGATGCATGGCCCATTTGATGTATTCGAGACCCATGTGTAGGGTCCATATGTCATGTATTTAAAGCCCATGAGTAGGGCCCACCCATTGTGTATATATGGCCCTTAAGTAAGGTCCATTGTGTTGTATATTAGGCCTTTGTATGAGGCCGTGAGCCCATTATATGTTTGGCTCTATGTGGCCATTCCTTGGGAGCAATGTTGGTTAAATGTCCACATTGTCGAGGCCGATGATTGATGCCGGTTATTGATACCGATTATGAGTATGTGACAGCATAACATCATAATACATGCCCATACGCATCATCTGCATGTTTGTTATGAGATGTGATTGATCATTCCATATGCCATAGGGCAGGTTGTTCCTAGGGCTCCCCGATAGGCGGAGTTGCCCCATATGAGAGCATGGCATGCACAGGATTGATGCATGACTGGATTGTTTGACTCATGCATCTTGCATTGTGTGTTATGATTACTGTACGCTCTAGCGACATCAGGGTTGTAGCCTCCACAGGTATTTCGTGGATGGCCAGATGGGGTTTGACCAATCTATTCTACATGGGGTCTTTATAGATATCCACTGGATGAAAGTCCCTAAACCCTCTTGGTTCCGGAGAGGTTACTCCAACGCCTAGGCAGAGTGGATGCATGAGCGCATGAGGGACGCATACCGTGGGCCGCGTCTCCCACGTGTCGTGGTCGGTTGGAAGGGGTACGGCCTTACTGCCCGAGAGGAGGGGCAATGCTAGGTGAGTCGACCGGCTCGAGGAATGGGTCCGCTATCGACGAGCCGGGCCCGATATTGGCAGGTGGATAGTGAGGTCTCTTCCACTCACCTTGTTGCGCGCGATGGGGCGGCAATCTGGTTTGGAGTGTAATAGACCCCGGTGATGATCCCAGAGAGGAACCGTATTAGTATGTGGACTTATTGAGTAGGAGTTGCATGCTTATTCATTCATTCATTCACTACCCACTCGGGCTGGTGGTGCGCAACTAATTGTTGTGTACCTTCGTTATGGCAAGGATTTCGGTTGGGCTCGCGACTAACCTGAGATCGGGAGTTTATCACATTGAGTCTGACTATCCAAATTTAGGTATGGGACTAGTTTGGATAGAAGTCCCTTGTGGTGAACCTCTTAGCCTGCGATACTATGTACTACCATCCCGACTTTACACTCCAGCATAGTCATTTCATTCGCATCACATATTGCATTACATCCACAGGCATATGACATTTTGGGTTGCTATGTTTCTCTACTTATATGGCCTAGACAGATTTAATAAGATTTGTATATTGCATTGTATCTTCGGCATCTGATATTTGACTCTTTATGACTCCTTATTGCATATCTGTTCCACATTGTGTATTCTGATATTGATTGACTTATGGACTTGTCCGTATTTCCACTTACTCTGTTATCGTATAATTCATGATCTTGTTAGTGATTCTGCTTATTTCGATATTGTACGATTTATGAATTATCAGTATTTTCAGTACTGTATGATGATGGCATTGTGTTGAATACTTGACGTTTACCTTGTGCACACACTTACACCACCCTCTAAGCTTTCTATAAGCATGCACGATAGATGCGTGCAGGTGATGTTAGGTTGCAGCAGTATTGAGCTTGGAGCGTGCAGCGGTCTTCTGAAGCTTGATTTTTGATTTATATATTTCCCTTTCAGCATTGTACTCAAATAATTATTAGTGGATATGTGATGATGATGTTGCCTTTGTGAATTGGGTAATCTTGTGGTTATGCTTATTTTGAGTTAAATGTACATTGAAAAAAAAAATCCTCCTTCTAGGATCCCAGGATCGGAATCTGGCGTATGGATGCTAGGAGCCGAGAATGGGGTACTACGGAGGCTGTCGGCATCAGATTCGGTGATAAGGATTCCAGTGAATCCGATTTCCGGATTTGGGGCGTGACAATGAGTCCCACATACAAGTGGGCCCTCTAATCATCAATGTCACACAATTCAACAATAGAAAACACCCACAAACAAAGAAGATTCACCCACCTTAGATTTCTCCTTCCTTCTTCCGCCAATGCATGCTAGAGCTCCAATTGAACAATTTCAACGGTTGGGATCAAACTTGGATGGTGGAGATGAGAGATAGGAAAGTGGGCCACACAAGCTCTCCCATGGAAGCTTGCTTGGACGTGGGATGCTTGCTTGGAGAATGAGAGAAAATGAAAGAGAGAGAGAGAGAGAGAGAGAGAGAGAGAGATGATGGGAGAGGAGTGATGGGAGAGAGATGGTGAGGTGATGGGAAAGTTGACTTTAGGTTAGGGTGATGTAAGAGGGGGATGGGTGCTTGTACTTGATTTGATGGGATGGAGTACTTGACTTATGACATGATTGATGGGACATTCTCTTGGGATTATAAAGCGCGGCATTTTTCTCGTACTGAACGCGGCCCACATCTCCTGGCCTGGGTATCACATCGGCAAGCAAGACGCGGTATCGGAACCGCGATGATGGCGCGATCGCATTGGTATAAGTCTCGGATCGAGCCAACTCAGACTTACAGGATCTGTCTCAAGACCGTGCGCAGACGCCGGTTACAGATCGCGAGTCGCCGAAATTCGACCGGAATGACCACGGAAGCCTATGGAACGGTACGGGCTAGGATGCGGGTCTTACATAGCCTTTAAAGATAGCCCATATTTCACCATATAATTTTTTTCTAATTGAGCACCGCAACGAAAGAAAGACATATCAAGCATGAAGGAAAAGTCTAGATATATATTCTAGGTACATAAGATATACAAGTTGCTCCTCATAGGGCTTATACAAACCAATGTCTCAAGACTTACAAATATAGGAAAGTACTAAATTAATATAAATGAAATTTAAAATCTAAAGCCGCAAGATCATCCACCTCCTCATGCTCCCCATGAGCACCAACATGCACATCATCTACGCATCCTGCAACAACTGAATATGGTTCAATAGTGTCAATGGCTATCTCTGTGAGGTATACCCCTCAAGATTTACTTAACCATCACAATAGTTGGCATAATTTTTCAAAATAGGTCTACACTAAACTATTCATAATGATCATAACAAATGAGATTACAATTCATCAAATTAGACAATGATAGTTTTAAAATAAAAATCATATAAAACAATTTATAATGTAATCTTATTTAAATGCATGGATGTATGCATATATACATCAGTTTGGGGATGCTCATTTAGCTGGCTTTGGGCAAAAACCCACAAGTGGGGCAAAACTCACATGCAATCTCAAGTGGCTAGTCATCGGCAAAACTACAACAAGTACATGCTCAAGTGAGAAGCTCACGCAAATTGGGTCGATCAACAATGGTCTGGGAGCTAGTGAAAAATGCCCTACAAAAGGGGTACGTGCTGCAACATATAGATTAGTCACCCGGTATCACCCGTATGACATGAAATGCATGATTAGCCCAACCACTATTAATTCAATTACAAATGACCATTTTAAGAAAGCTCAAAGGTCACTATGGGAAGTTCGTCACCTATCATAGGCCAACAACTTGAGCATAATATCTCATACTAGCATTCCTGGCTCATGATACTTTAGCAAGTAGGATTATAATATATTTTAATAATTATAAGTAGTGTTAGTAATATAATGAAATCAAGGTATTTCATTTATATAAACATCTACATCTAGTAGCCTATCATGATATAAAATGTAGAACTTATCATCATAAGTTTATACAAAAATAGTCTATCAAAAGCCACATTGGAAAAAAAAAATCCATTTAATAAGGCAACAAAAATGAGTTAACCTAGAATCCAGCATAGATGATCCACAAGATGATAAGTCTACAATAAAATTTTATTTAATCTGTTATGGGAAGATCCTAGCCCCTTACGATTCTGAGGCCCGAGGCCATGTTGATCCGATCCGAAGGACACTTCCTCCGAGCTAACAGATCGGCTCAGATTATAAGGCATTCCGAGAGCTTCCTCCGAGCTAACAGATCGGCTCAAGTTATAAGGCATTCCGAGAGCAGACGGTATCCAATGATTCATTGTTCTGAGCGGTACCTGCTTGAAGGTCCAAGCCGATTGCACGCTCTGAAGCGGACGCTCCTTTGACTAAATTTAGAAACTAGCATAAGTGAACATAGTCGGTTACTTCGCTCGCAGATACGTACGATGCGAAAAATATGGAGCATGGATCCTTGGATTGCTCGCAGTATCTCCATGATTCGAAAATTTCCCTGATTGAGCAGATCGTGCCGTGATTGACGGATCCAGACCATCCTACAGTCAGGTATAAATACATGAGGACCCCATCGCTATAGGGACGCAATATCTGGCACTCTCCATCCACCCTACAACTAAGACCCCGATTCCCTTGACCTAACTTAGGCATCGGAGGGTCCCTCGGCCTAGTCAGGGTCTTCTTTGTCCATCTTTTGCGCAGGATCAGGGTTCATTCGAGGAGCGTCATACGAAGTGGAGGGTGATCTAGATTTTGACCTCAACATTTTTTGGTGCCGTCTGTGGGAACTGGTACAAAAAGCTGGGTTCCTATTTTCGAGTATAATGGCCAGAGGGAAGAAGAAAGCAGTAGCTACGGAACCAGAGCCAAACGAACAAACTCGCTCCTCCTCATTACTTCACGCAGAGTCAGCTCCGGGGCCTTCTCAGTGTTCTCACAATCGGGCAAGTAAGTATCGCGCCATGTAGGGCGAGATACAAGCCTTACGTGACGAAGTGAATAGGATGAAGCAGCAACAAGAGCCGTGATTACACCCGGCTCAGGGGAATCCTGTCTCCTAACCGGTCAGTCCGGTTGTGGAAGCTCACTCCATGCTAAGGAGTGTGAGGCCCGAGGCACCCCAGCATCCTCAGGTGCACGTGTTGGGTCAGCATCCTCCTCTGACTCAAATTCGACCCTCAGCTCGAAACACCGTCACGCGAGCTCCGACCAATGCATCGGTTACGTCGGCTCTGGCCCCAACGGATCTTCGCCATCGGCTGGAACGGAGGAGGGGAAGAAGAACTCCGGAAATAGAAAACGCGTAAGAAATCGTCGCAGAAAACAGAGACCCATGGGAGAAGCGGTTCGAGGAGCTCAATAAAAAAAATTAGCTTTGGAAAAGAAACAGCAATCGACGTCGGTTCCCACTGCCGTTCAAGCGATGATGGAAGAGACCGAACCTCCCTTCATCTCTAAAATCATGACCGAGGTGATGCCTCAGAGGTTTCGGGTACCTCCCGTCATCCAGTACTCCAGGTCCAGAGACCCGTCCGAGCACGTGGAAGCCTTCCGCTCCTGGATGCAGATCCAAATGGCGACGGATGCTATGATATGCGGGGGGTTCTCGATCACGCTCACGGGATCCGCTAGGAGTTGGTACCGGCAACTCAAGCCAAACTCCATCAGCTCCTTCGCAAAGTTGAACCGACTATTCCTTACCCAGTTCATCAGCGGTAAGAGAAGTCGAAAACCTAACACTCACTTGCTTACTATCAAGCAGGGGCCGAAAGAGTCGCTGAAGGACTACATCGCTCACTTCAACGAGGAAACATTACTGGTAGAAGACTATGATGACAAAATGGCGCTCGCTGCTGTGTTCAGCGGCCTAAAAGAGGGGAAGTTCACCTTTTCAATCGGGAAGAACCCGCCCAAGACACTGGCTGAACTTGTGGCCGAGCTCAAAAGTATACCAACGTAGAGGAATTCACCAATGCCCAAAAAAGTGTCCAGGTGACCGAGATGAATGGTAAGGGGAAGAGGTTTAGGAACGAGGAATCTCAGATGCCTAACAAAGGGACCGATGATCGTGCTCCTTGTGATCGTCGTCCGAGTAGAAGGCCGAAGGGAAGGTTCTATTCCTACGCCACCCTTAACACATCCGCCGAACAGATCCTACTAGACATCCGATGAGAAAAACTACTGAACTGGCCTGTCTGCATGAGAGTCGATCCGGACCATCGAGATAAGCGCAAGTACAGCCGCTTCCATCGAGACCACGGCCACAATACGAATAACTGTGCACACCTTAAAGATGAGATCGAAACCCTTATTCAAAAAGGACACCTTCGCCGATACACGAAGGAAGGGAAAGCTGCTTGGAGAGAAGAAAGGGAGTGGAAGCAGCTAAATAACATCGTGGAGGAGCCCACCAAAATCTGTACCATCTTCGGGGGCTCGTCCGGTGGAGGAGATTCAAATAGGGCGCGAAAGGCTCACTCTAGGAAGTCTGAACTGGAACACTACGTTCACTTAACTGAACGGTCTAATAAAGAACTTCGGGTCAATCCATGCACTTTGACGTTCATGGAAGAAGATGCGCGCGAGATTCAACATCCACATGATGACACTCTAGTAGTTACCATGACTATAGCGAATCGTAAAGTATACCGCATTTTGGTCAACACTAGGAGCTTGGCCGATGTAATCTACTCTGAAGCTTTTGAAAAAATGAAAATTCCACGGTCTCATCTCAGACCTGTGAAGACCCCTCTGCATGGCTTTGCCGGGGAAAGAGTGATTTCCTAAGGAACCATTTTCCTCCCTGTGACTGCGGGAGAAGGGCAACATCAAGTCACACTTATGGTGGACTTCTTAGTTGTCAATGTGCCATCTGTACACAACGTTATCCTGGGCAGGCCATCTCTTAACGCAATTAGAGCAGTCGTCCCCACCTATCACTTGATGATGCAATTTCCCGCCGAGGGCCGGATAGACTATCTCTAAGACGATCAATGAGAGGCTCGAAGATGTTATGCAGTGGCGGTAAGGAAGGGGTCGGTTAAGTAGTTGCTCACTATCAATGTTTTAGACTCCCGAGGGCCTGCAAAAGGCTCATCCGTGGAGGACCTGGAGAAAGTGCTGCTCAATGAAGTCGATCCGAGCATAACAGTTCATCTCGGGATGTCACTGAATCTTGAGCAAGCTCTAACATTTCTGCGACAACATAGGGATGTCTTTGCATGGTCTCACCATGATATGCCTGGAATTTCTCCACAAGTCATGGTCCACAGGCTGAATGTGGATCCAGATCACAAACCTGTCAAGCAGAAGAGAAGGTCATTCAATGCTGAGCGGTATGAAGCAATAGCCGACGAGGTCTCCGTCCTACTCGACGCAGGATTTATAAAAAAAGTGCATTATCCCGATTGGATCGCAAATGTGGTCATCGTAAAGAAAGCCAACGGGAAGTGGCGGGTTTACATAGACTACTCAGATCTAAATAAAGTTTGCCCGAAAGACAGTTTCCCGTTGCCTCGGATTGATCAGCTGGTGGACAGCATAGCGGGACATGAGTTGCTCTCTTTCCTGGACGCATATTCTGGATATAATCAGATCGCGATGCACCCCCAGACAGGTAGAAGACTACCCTTGTTACAAACAAGGGACTCTACTGTTACCGGGTCATGTCATTCGACCTGAAAAACGCTGGGGCCACGTATCAGAGGCTAGTGAATCAGATGTTCTCCAAACAGATCGGATGCACCATGAAAGTATATGTCAACGACATGTTAGTGAAATGTGTCAAAGAATCCGATTACCTAACGGATCTCGAAGAAACGTTCTCCGTTCTCCAAGAATACCAGATGAAGTTAAATCCGACGAAGTGCGCCTTCGGAGTCGGTTTAGGAAAATTCTTTGGTTTTCAAGTCAGTTAGAGAGGTATCGAGGTGAATCCCGACAAGATCAAAGCATTACTCAATATGAGTTCGCCTTGGAATGTTAAGGAAATCCAATGCCTTACGGGGCGAGTTACGGCACTCGGACGTTTCATATCCAGAGCGACGGATAAATGTCTCCCGATCTTCCAACAGTTGAAGGGTCATAAGAAGGCGGAATGGACATCGGAGTGCGAGCGAGCCTTCTAGCAACTGAAACAGTAAAGGTGAGCCCTTATTCCTCTACCTCGCGGTCTCAGCCTCAGCCGTCAGCTCAGCCCTGATCAGGGAGGTCGGAGGTAAATAACACCCTGTTTATTATGTGAGCAAGGTCATGGTATTGGCAGAAACAAGACTCCCCTCTCAGACAAATACTTCAGAGACCTGAGGTGTCGGGACGGATGACAAAGTGGGCCATCGAACTTGGTGAGTTCGACATTCAGTTTCGTCAGAAAACGGCAATTAAAGGCCAAGCTGTAGCCGACTTCATTGCCGAATTCACTACTCCAAGCACAGAAGAGATCAGTATTGAAGTCGAAATGAGTCCATCTGCTCCCCCGGGAGACCAAAAAATGGTATCAGACCCAGGATGGATTCTTTATGTGGACGGGTCATCCAACATCAAAGGGGTTGGGGCTGGAATTGTTTTGATCGCGCCTGACTCTATGGTTGTTCAATACGTAATCAGGCTAGGGTTCAAGGCCTCAAACAATTAAGCGAAATATGAAGTCTTGTTAGCCGGACTCAGACTGGCGGCAAGTCTGGGCGTCCAATCTCTTCAGGTCCGATATGACTCACAGTTAGTAGTAAATCACATCTCTACCAAGTACGAAGCCAAGGAAATAAGGATGATCACTTATCTTAACAAAGCAAGGAAATTAATCAAAAATTTTTGGAATTGCACGATCCATCAAATCCCAAGAGCGAAAAACTCATGAGCCAACGCCCTAGCATGACTTGCATTGGCCACAGAAGGGAAGATCCCACGACTCATCCCCGTTGAATTCATAGAACATCCAAGTATCAACAAGGCGGAGGAGAAGGAAGTCAATCCAGTTCATACAAGTCCGAGTTGGATGGACCCGATCTTTAACTACTCACAACAGGCAAGATCCCTTTAGACAGGCTGGAAGCCAAACTGTTAAGAGTCCGAGCAGCTTGATATACCGTTCTAAATGGTATTTTGTACAAGAAAGGACATTCCCAGCCTTATCTCAGGTGTCTCCATGCCGACGAGGCGGAATACATCATTCGAGAGATTCATGAAGGAATCTGCGGAAATCATTCCAGCAGTCGGGCCTTGGCCTTGAAGATACTCCGACAAGGGTACTTCTGGCTGACTATCAAAGAGGATTCCAAAGATTACGTTCGAAAATGCAATAAATGTCAGCACTTCGCGGCTGTGCAGAGGCAGCCCGCTGAAAAGATGATCCCCATGAGCGGCCCCTGGCCGTTCGCTCAGTGGGAAATTGACATTATCGGTCCTCTACCCACAGGAAAGAGACAAGTTAAGTTCGCCATTGTCGCTGTCGACTACTTTACCAAATAGGCAGAGGCCGAGCCCGTCACTAAAGTCACAGAGCAGAAGGTGATCGACTTCGTCTGGAAAAATATCGTATGCCGGTTTGAAATTTCGTAAACCATCATATTAGATAATGGCTGACAGTTCGATAACGACAAATTTCGAAGCATCTGTCGAGGACTTGGCATTGCAAATGCATACTCTTCTCCCCGACATCCCCAGTCGAACGGACAAGTAGAGGCAGTCAATAAGGTCATCAAACACCATCTCAAGACGAAGTTGAAAAAAGTAAAAGGCAGTTGGGCCGAGGAACTTCCATTTGTTCTCTGGGCCTATAGGACCACAGCTCAGTCCTCAATGCGCTCTCCTATGGCTCAGAGGCGACGGTGCCAGTGGAAATTGGTCTTCCTACGACTCGAGTCGAGAACTACCAAGAAAGTCACAATTCTGAGCAGATTGCTGCAAACCTGGACTTGCTCGAAGAAGTTAGAGATATCTTAAAGCTCCGAGTCGCCGCTCGACATCAACAAGTGGCGCAATTTTACAATTTGAAGGTCAAGACTCGGCGATTCCGACCAGGAGACTTAGTCCTTCGTCGGGTGTTCCAGAATACTGCTGAGCCGAGTGATGGTACACTTGGACCGAACTGGGAAGGGCCCTATCAGGTCATCCGGACGACCAAACCAGACTCCTACCATCTAGAAGATCTCGAAGGTTGTCAGCTGCCCCACACCTAGAATGCCGAGCACCTGAAAGTTTATTACCCATGACGGACTAACCTTTAAGGCTCTCAATAAATAAACGCCTCCGAGCGACAGGCCTTTAAGGCCCTCAGCGAAACGTACGCCTCCGAGCGACAAGGCTTTAAGGCTCTTAATAAAATTCACCTCTTCTCGTCTATATGAACAGATTATCTACAAAGGAAAGTTGCCTCTCATGTGCAGGGATGGACTCAATGGATTAATCCCTTGAAGAAGGGGTTAGTACATTATCCCACAAAAATTCTACACGGTATCCCCTCCAAGTTAGGGGAAAAGCCTAAATGTTGACCCGACTCCCCTGATATAGGAGTCAGCTCGCAAACTAACGGGTAAAATGGAAGGTTCTCACCAATTATGGGACGAGCCGACTCCCCTGGGGTCCGGACTCGTGAGCTATAAGCTCCAAAAATTCTATGGAATGACATTGAAAAACACTGACCCGTCAAAAGGTCAGCTCAGTCACGCCTTAAAGAAGATTAACCAACCATCAATTCGACGATCAAGTGGTCTATAGTTAACATTTAAAAAAAATCAACTACGGATTAATATATCAGGAAAATCATCATCCACAAACCTCCATCAGAAGGTCAAAAAGTAACCAAAAAGAAAGATTTCAACCAGTTCAAAAAAAAGAAGCCCGTTGAACCAGAAAGAAAAGGTTTTAACAAAAAAGGGAAAGGTAAATCTGAGTTATGCAGGTGACCAGGGAGCTTGGGCGTCTGGGGCTTGCTCTGAGCAGACTCCATTTACAGGCAACTCCTCAGCTTCTTCGGAGAGTAAAGAGTCGAGGTTAAGGTCCGGATATAAACCCAAAACCGCCTCGATGTAATTGTCATAGCCGCGGTCGTAGAGCTTGGCGGCCTCAACATCCCTCTCCTTGGACATTTTGAACGCTTCTATCGCAGCGGTTACCGCCTTGGCTAGAGAAGCCTTGTCCTCAGCCTATTTAGTTTCCCTCGCTTGAGCGACGGCTAGGTTCTGTTCTTCCGCTACCTCGACTTTAGCTCACTCAAAAGCCTCGCCTAGTCGGATGTTCTCCTGAGCCAGGGAATCCGCATGAGCCCTAGCGCGGGTTAGCTCAGCGATCACTGCATTACATCGAGCTTTGAAATCATCTGCGATCCCTTTCAGCCGCAGTTTCCTAGCTTTGAGATCGGCCACAACCCCCTGCAACCGAAGTTCTCCAGCCTTCACATCCTCAAGCTACCGACACAGCTCACCCTGCTCAAGTCGGAGGGAGTGCTCTCATCTCACAAGGCTCCCATTTGGGTTTTGAGGGCCTCCAACTTAGCTTCTCATTTTTTCAACTCCTGCGCTCTTTCCCGAGCTGATAAAAGCTTTAGGACAGACTGCACAAAAATAGATGAATGAACACTTGAAAGCCGCAAGTACAAGAAAAATGACGAAAGTCAGTAGAGATACCGTGTAAAAAATGGAAGTCATGTCATTTAGAAAGGAGTTGTCCTACTTATCGAGGAGGTTAGCTATACTCTCCTCAGGGGCGTGCCTCGCAGCCGAGGGTGTCAAGCAGGAAAGATGGTAGGCCGGTGCGAACTTCCCTTCGCTCGTCTCCACGTGAGCAGAGTCTGCCGCCTCTGCAAAACCCGTTCTGCTACCGGTCGAGGCCTGAGCCTCAGCTCCAAGGTCACCTCTGACCTCGGGAGGAGTGATCATGGCGTCGGTCATCCGAACGGCTTCCTCCCGCTCGGATGATGAAGGGATGGCTATATAGGGAGCCGACCGATGGGCTGCCCCTATAGGAGGAACGATTACGGGCGGAATGGAAGGAGCTATGGTTGGAGGAGTTGGAATAATGATTGTTGAGACTTAATCCTTAGCAAGCGCCATAGCCGGAGCCGTCGGAGCAGGAGGTGGGGCCGTAGTGACCACGACTGTAGGTATAATTGTGGCCGCGGCCATAATTGGAGTCGTAGCTGCAGCGCTCGGACCTGAGGGACCTTCTCCACGATGAGTTGCTTGCCTCCTCCGAGCGGTAGTCTTCGTCCGGGGCACTGGCCTCAACAACTCCTCCGCCGTCGGGGCCACCCTCCTCTTCCAAGAACCAGACACCTCTGTCTTGCCTGCATAAAGAACAATAAATCAGTGACTAAGTAAATAGGTTTAATTTCGAAGGAACAGAAGGAGAACTAACCAAAAGACGTCGGAAGAGGTTGAGACTTACACAAACCAGACTAATGAAGGTTGGTGGCAATAATCAGGTCTGACCAGGAGCGAAGTTCTCCCGATCGAGCCCTAGCCTTAGCAACGCGGTTCTTCTAAGTCGAGTCAAGGAGAGGTGTACCCCTCAGAATATCTACAAAAAGAATAAAGGGCTCAGACCAACCGACGTAATAGGGAAAAATAGAAAGATGGCGAAAATTAACTGGTCCGACCTGGTTTTATAAATCGGGTCGGAACCCGAGTCATCAAAGCCCCTACTTCGATCATAGGTGCCTCTCATTCACCCACAGCTCAGAACCACTTGTTCTTCCAGTCTTTCTTGGAGGACGGAAGGTTCATGACCAGCCCCGACCCCTTACTACCTCGAGTCACGAAATAGTACCATGGTTCATTGCTATCATGCTTAACCAGGTACAGGCTCATCAACTTCGCTGGGGTTAGCTCCGAATTCCTGACTTGCCTCCAAATGATGAAGGCAGAGATAATCACCCTCTAAGCATTAAGGGTCAATTGCTCGAGGTCTAAGCCCAAATAGGCTGTCATAGTTCGGATAAAGGGGTGTAGAGGAAGACGAACCCCACATTGCAGTGCGTAGAGAAAAATAACGACTTCTCCCTCAGCAGGCGCACCAGCAGTATCGAGGGGCCCAGGGGCCCTTATCCGGACAGAGTCTGGGATTTGAAACTCCGTACGGATCCACTCTATTTGAGACTTCAATAGTACGGAGCCTCCATGGACTACCTCCGAGGCCCGTCCGCTCACTGGCATCTCAGCGGCCTTGGTGGTGGTGGTCCGGGGGGCTCGAGTGGATTTCTTTTTGCCAGCTCTGTGAGTTCGAGCCCCAATCTCCTTCTGCTTCCGGGGCGGAGAGTATAAAGGCACAACTTCGAAGGGGCCTTCAGAGGCCCCTATCCCGTTGCCGGAACTCTCCGACTCGGAGTCATCACCGTAGTCCCGCACGGTCTCCAGGTTGGATGGCATCTTAAGTAAGAAGGAAGAAATGCAACAGGTGCAAGGAGACTCACCGGACGGTCACCAGGAATCGCTTTTGCCGGAAGTACTTAATCGGTTGAAATCCCCTAATAAAAACCCTTGGATGGCCGGAATCGCCTTCGCTGGAAATCGCCTCCTCCGATGACAACTCGAACACAGCACATAGAAGTAAAGTGAAATCTTCGAAGGAGGGTTTATATAGACCCTACCAAATCCTCGCATTAATGACTAACAATGATGGCCGCAGTCGAATAGTCGTCAGTCGGCCTCAGAGCTGATGTGGCCGCATACCATTGGCTCGTACTCCGTCAAACGGGATGCTTCTGACATCAATTGGCGTGCTTCGGATAAACGAAATGACGCCCGAATAATGAAGGGTTCCGTCCAGCACATTACTCCGGATATACGTGGCAACAACCCATAGGGGAAGGTCAAATCGAAATCATAACTGCTGCCACACGTCCATCGTGCACGGACCTATGAGCAGGAAACCCTAAGAGCGCGAAGTTTCGAAACAAAAATGACTCTGACATGCTCGGGAGAATTAGAGGATGAGGTGCTTTGATCTTCCATGTATCTACTCTCCGAGCCCTTGGCAGACCTCAAAGAGTAGGGGGCTTCTGTTATGGGAAGATCCGAGCCCCTTACAATTCTGAGGCCCGAGGCCATGTTGATCCGATCCGAAGGACACTTCCTCCGAGCTAATAGATTGGTTCAAATTATAAGGCATTCCGAGAGCTTCCTCCGAGCTAACAGATCGGCTCAGGTTATAAGGCATTCCGAGAGCAGACAGTATTCGATGATTCATTGTTCTAAGCGGTACCTGCCCGAAGGTCCGAGCCGACTTCACGCTCCTCTGACTAAATTTAGAAACTACCATAAGTGAACATAGCCGGTTACTTCGCTTGCAGATATGCACGATGCGAAGAATGTGGAGCATGGATCCTTAGATTGCACGCAGTATCTCTATGATCCAAAAATCTCCTTGATTGAGCAGATTGTGTCGTGATTGACGGATCCAGACCATCCTACAATCAGGTATAAATACATGAGGACCCCATCGCTATAGGGACGCAATATCTGACACTCTCGATCCACCCTACAACTAAGACCCCGATTCCCTTGACCTGACTTAGGCAACGGAGGGTCCCCTGGCCTAGCCAGGGTCTTCTTTATCCATCTTTTGCGCAGGATCAGGGTTCATTCAAGGAGCATCGTACGAAGTGGAGGGTGATCTAGATTTTGACCTCAACATAATCCATTACACAAAATGACTACTAGTTCATGGAACCTCTAATTATATCATCTAATAATTTCCAAGTAGTAAATCAACGCATAATAAATTCAACATACATCATCAAATAGCAATTGTATATGTAGAGTACTTATTTTAAACCAGAATAGAGAATATTGAGATCCATAACATATTTGAATACTCGAATTTCAATCTAATCGTCAATCATATGTAAGGAATTATCCAAATAGAAAGTAGCATCTATCATTCATTCCATTGAATACTACATTAAGCATGTAATAACAATAAATGAATTAAACTAACTATCATAATGTTGAAAAGCTTGAAAGGTGACCCTCACCTCTAAGTAGGATTCTGATGACTAAAAATATAATCCAATGATGAGTTTTGGGAGAAACAAAAGTCTTACATTTAATAATCTACATAGAAATTTAATAAAACTACATTACTCTCTAATTTAATATCTCTTTTGAACTCAATAAGAGGGTTAAGATACATACCTTTATTGATCTAAATTCCGATGTAAATAAACTTTAATCTCGGAATCCAAACGAAGTAATTACAAACTTTCAATTTCTACAATGCAAGTGGAAGTTAATCATCAATTTATTTTCATTCAAAATAGACTTAAAATATTAGAAATAGTGGAATTCGATTTACCTAGCCCTCTCAATTCAACTTAATTCGAACTTGGACCAGAGAAAGCTCGATTCATAGGCATTGGATGTACACAAAACGATGATGATTCTGATGTGGTTGGGCAGAACTTCATCCCAAGAAGTTCGACTCAATGATGAATCAGATTTGACCCGACGAGATATGAATCGACTCGACTCAGTGCCAAACCAAGTCACTCTAAAACCTGATGAACCCTCTATCCAATCTAGTAAAGACCTGAAGTTTTTTACTGGAAGAGACCTGAACTAGTTCTCAAACGATGTTGGACTCATAAAACTCACTAAGTCAACTCAGCAAATCCTGCGACAAGGCAATGACAACAAGGCAAAACTCCTCTCTCACTTCTTCTTCCTTTTTCTCTCTTTTTTCCTTCCTTTTCTTCCTCCTATTCCCTTCTACTTTAAGACCCGGTGTAAAACTAGCGAGTCAGCACTGCATCATGTCACATGACTCGAATTCAGCTGATGATGATCTGGGCATGCAACATAGTAGCCACAACAACACCTACTCTTTCTTCTTCTTCTCATATCTTTCTTCTTCATTTCTTCCCTACTCCTCTGGACAACCAAATTTATCCTAGAACCAACCTCGATTTTTAACCACTTGACTTAGAAAGTCGATTAAACTCAAACCCTTGTAACTAACCCAACAGTAGAAACTCAAAGAGAGTGTTAGACCTACCGGACTCGATTTAATTCTATCAGTAAGTCCATGACTTAGTTTATCCCAAACAACGTCAACTTAACTCACGGGCCCCATCTTCTTCTTCTTCCTTTTCTCTTCTCTTCTCCTGACTCATCCCAATCTCGGCCGTACTCACAAACACTTAACCTGACTCAACAAACGACTCAGGTGAGTCGACCCAACATGATTTAATTCTGTCAGAGAGTCCACAACTCAGTTTATCCCAAACAAAGTCAAATTGACTCATGGGTCTATCTTCTTCTTCTTCTTCCTTTTCTCTTTTCTCTTCTCCTGACTCATCCCAGTCTCGACCAGACCCGCAAACACTTAGCCTGACTCGACAAACGACTTAGGTGAGTCGACCCAGCACGGCAGCTCCCAACTCTCTCTCTCTCTCTCTCTCTCTCTCTCTCTCTCTCTCTGATTCTCTAGGGTTTGGAAGAACTTGCCCTACAAAAGAGAGCTTATATAGTTTCTAATAGGCCCTACAGAGACATCAACAACTAATTAAGTTGTTAGCTACACAACCCGCTAATATACTTTTAAGTTGGTTTAATATGTCGAAACATCCCATGATCATTCCCAGATATCTTGCATGATCATAAATCATCAACACAAATGACCCTCTAATAATACGACCCACGTATTGGATGCATTAACTAGGAGATTAGAGCCCTAAATATTGATAATGGTCGTGATCATGGTAGATTATTATTTAATGGTTGATCCTTTGTTTTGTTGTTCATGGATGATGGGGATTGGTCCCATAAAGCTTATGAGACGTACCAATTACGAGGTCATTGGCAAAGACTTGGTGGGTTCAACTCACCATGTAGCCGGGAGGGAAAACCCTAATAGCTGCAAAATAACCCTAATCGCTTCTAAAGAAGTTTCTAGGTTCTCACCTAAGGCTTACTTAGACATGAACAGTTCGGACGTAAACCCTGACAGCTAGATGGATTGAAAGAGTCACGAACAGTTCAGATGTAATCCCAACTTCCCATGCGCTAACTGAACTAAAACAAAAAACATTCTCACGCAACCCTCTCTAACTAGAAAAATTCCGTCATGAAGGACTCAGATTGCTTGCAAATGAGTGGTTGAGATAAAAGGAGAGGAAGACATTTTCTCAACTAGCATCGAGTTAAACCCAGTTTGACCCAACTTTTGGTTGGGTGCACCACTAGTGTACGCACGATCCCTAAGGTGGGGTCCACTACGATGCCCTGTGACATCCACTCCATCCATCAAATACTACATGTCCTATTAGGACACCAATCCATAGATGAGGTAAATCCATAGCTCAGGTGGACTACCCCACTTGATTTTGTGAGTCTAACCGATGATTATCAATAATTTAATGGTTGGATCAATTCTAAATCTAATCGTGAATAGTTCTTAGGATTTCTAGTATAATTTAAATGAAATTGTACTGCTGATTTTGAAATTAGCTACTCTAGTTGTGTCTTTAAGTGATGGTTCATCCTGTTGGCATTATGGATTTGATAAACGGTAAATCTGATAATCCAATATTGAAATCTAAGATGGACAGTTTAATAAACTAGGTTGATAACTCGTACATATGTACACTAGATTAGTTTTCATGGTGATACTCAACTACTAAAAAAATAAGGGGTGATATAGCCTTTGGGTGGGTCATGAATGAATGTGTACGAATGATAACAAGAGTGAAAAACTTAATAATTAAATTGAGGAGTTGACTTCTCCATCGAGGGGTTAATCTAGGGGTTCATGTCACCACTGCAATGCCTCTTCATTGTGACAATAATGACACTATTCAGGTTGCCCACATATGAGAACATGTCACAAGTGAAATTAAACTAGTCCCCCATAGGCTTGATTGGTCAACACATTCGCTCATTTTATAACTAACACCCTCAAATTTAGGATATGAATCATCGATACTCTCGGGTGCCAAATTTTGGAGCATCAAAATATTATGGACCCTTGGTGCTTTGAAGTGGATTGCATTTGCTCTCACTCAAGTGCATTAAATGCTTAATGTGTCCAAGTAAGGGTTCTGTGAGGCCCATTGTAAAACCCACGCGGTCTATACATTTTTTTTTTCCAAATCATTTTAGGGTATGAGTCTAAAAATTAGGTTGGCCCAACGCTAAAGTGAATCAGGGATAATGAAACTCACAGTTGAAACCTTCTTACAGACACTGTGATGTTTATTTTCCATCCAACCTATTCATAAGGTCATATAAACCTTGATGAAGGAAAAACACAGATATAGATTGATCCAAAACTTCCACCGGTCACTAGAAGTACTCAGTGGGAGTTCAATCTCTACTGTATGGTCCACTTGAGCCTTGGATCTACCCCATTTTTTGGGTTCATATCCTAAATGAGATGGAAAAATGATTGACGGCATAGGTAAAACAACACGGTGGGTCTTATAAAACCTTACCTGGTCGAATTATGGTCCAAGCAGGGGGAGGATAAGAGTAGTTTAGGTGAGACATGGCCTCACCCAAGACGGTGCCACCGTTAATGTGGGGTTACTGTGATGTACGTGTTATTACGTATCCACACCATCCATCCATTTTTCCCGATCATTTTAGGGCATCATCCCAATAATGAAGTAGATCCAATTATTAGGCGGACCATACCATAAGAAATAGTGGTGATTAACCTCCCTACTATTTAAAACCTTTTAGGGCGCACCTTAATGTTTCCATAGTATTTATGACGCAGGGGAGGACGTGAGGTCGAGCACCGTCTTCCTCAAGAGGATAACTATTCCGAATCCACGGAACTTCTCTGGACTCCTCACAGAGACTTCTCGAATCCACGAGAAAAGAGAGCAGAAAATATAAATAAATTCTAAATAAATTTGAAATAGATTAATGAATCATTGATAATGCTCTAATGCGTCTTCTTACACCATTAATAAAGAAAAAAAAATTAAAATTCGTAATTACCAAAAATAGCAAAATTCTAACTCTAATAAAAATCCTTATTCTAATAAAACTCTTCTAAGGCCTAGTTTCTAAAAATAAAAATTGCAAATAAACTTTCTCTAGAAGAGTCCTAGTATAACTAAAAGTTATTTCTAAAAGGAAAGAAAATCTAAAACTCTAAAAATATTTAAAAAAATCGGAATTACTAAAATTAGTAAAATTTTCCTAAAAATTCATTTTTGAGCTGAAAGCACGCGTTTTCTGACGAAACGGACAGACACGACCCACTTTGTGGGTCGAGTCACCTCAGATGGCCCATTTCAGTAAAGATTAATAGGTTGTACACCCCGTAACGATACCCGGATCAAAAGTTATGGTCAATTTACGGTCCACCTCCTTTTGGCTCAACCATGCTGGGAATATCTCTGTGACACGTTCTACATCAATTTATCTACCATCCAATTTGTTCATAAGGTCATATAAGCCTGGATGAACGGAAAAAACAAATCTAAGCTTGATCCAAACTTTTGTTGCCTGTTAATGGTCAATCAACACTGTTTTTTATGATCTACTTCATTTTTGGACTAATGCCTCAAAATGTTTTGAAAAAAAACTGATGAAGGGAATGGATGCATAATAAGTACATCAAGATGATGGCCCCACATTAATCCTACGGTAAAGGCCTCAACACTGTCTAGGTGAGGCTGGGGTCTCACGTAATCCACTCTTGGTTCAATGCAATCAACTTCGTACAATAAGGATGCAGAAAATTGGCATCCGAAAGCTTTGCCCTCCCCACCCAGGAGCTGGCCCGCCTCACCAGAGAAGGTGTGGCCCTTACCGTGGGGCCCACCATAATGCAGGTATTCTAAATCTTTGCTATCTATCTATTCTTCCAAATAATTTTAGGTTATTAGTCCACAAATAAAATAGATCCAAATCTAAGGTGAGCCATACCATAAAAACCGTGGTGACTAGCTATTAGAAACTTCTTTTGAGCTACAAAAGTTTTAGATCAAGCATATATATATATAAACCTTTATGACCATATCTACTGGTTGGATGACAAATAAACATCATGGAAATATTACTATGGGCATAAGAAAATTTTAATGGTGGGCTTTCAATCACCACTGTTTTCTATGATATGGTCTACTAATTTGGATTTGTTTTATTTTTGTGTTCATACCTTACAATGATATGAAAAAAAATGGATGGACGGAGTGGATATGGAATAAAGATATCAACGTGGACTATGGTGAGAGCACCATCTTGGATGAGGTCGAGCCCGCACCCAATCGGCTCCCTTGCGTTAAAATCATCCAAACCTTTTGAGGATTTCTCACCAAAAAAATCACGGTGGACCTCGCATCCCCACCAACCCATCGATCGTGTGTGCCCTGTTTTAAACTTTTCGGTAACTAATGAAATATTGACACGTGGCCCAGAGGCCGTAGTCCGTGGGAACGGATTGGCTACTCCCCTTGCCACTAGCTGATGGTCGGTGCTCTGTGGGCCCCACCATGATGTATGTGTTTCATCCATGTCGTCCATTTATTTTTTCAGATCATTTTATGATATATTGCCAAAAACGATGTATATCCCAATCTCCAATGGACCACGTTACAGGAAACAGTGTTGAATGAGTATCGACCATTAAAAACCTTTTGGGGGCCATAAAAGTTTTGTATCAAGCTGATTTTTATTTTTTCCCTTCATCTGGGCTTGTATGACCTAATCAACAGATTGGACGTCAAATAAAAAGTACAGTGGGCCTTAGGAGGATTTTAATGGTGGATATCTAATCACTATTGTTTTCCTATGGTGTGGTCCACCTGAGATTTATATCCCTCTATTTATTCAGATCGAGCCCTAAAATGATCTGTAAAAATGGATGAACCGAATGGATGAGACATACATCATTATGGGGCCCACAGAGCACCGACCACCAGCCACTGGGCTGGTCGCAGGGGCGTAGCCAATCCGTTTCCGTAGTCCGTGGGCGTCGATTGGATACTGACAAGGTCAGTAGCCAAATTGTTACTGAAGTGACATCACCAAGCTCTATGGACCCCAGCATGATGCATGTGCTGTATCCAGACTATCCGACCATTTTTACTAATCGTTTCATGACATTGCAATGAGAATAAGATAGGTCTAGAGTTAAAGTGTACTCCACCATATAAAATAGTGGGGACAGTGACATCCACCGTTCAAAACTTCTTAGGGACCACAATAGTTTCCGATGAAGCTAATATTTTTGTTTTCACTTCATCTATCTCTATGTTAACTTATGAATAGGATGGATCTCAAAAATACATCACTGTGGGCCCCATAAATATTTCAATGGTGGATATGAGGGCTCCCACGGCTTTGTGTGGTGGGTCCACTGGAAATTTAGATCTATCTCATTTTCTTTGTAGGGAGCGGGTTGGATACTAAACGATTTAGTAGCCAAAAAGCTACTGAAGTGACGTGGCAAAATGGCATTGGTGGATACTAATCGGCTATTTCCCTCCAATAAATGCTCTTCTAATGGAGATTCGTTAGCGGATGTTTTTTCATTTAGGCCATGAACGCCAGGTAATTGTTTATCTTATGAAAAAAGGACGTGGATTTCCCGCCAAAGACTTCGCAGAAAGTTCCTGTGCAGGAACCCAAGTGGGACCCATTGTGATATTTGTGAGAACTACTACCCGTCTATCCATTTTTTTGAGTTCAATTCAGGACATGAAGCCAAAAATGAACCATTTCCCGTGCTCAAGTGGGCCAAAAAACGTGATAACTGAACTTCCACGGTTGAAATATTCATGGGCTATAGAAGTTTTGGGTCATGCTAATATTTTTTTATTCCAGTTCATCCCAGTAGGAATGAAGTTATTAACGGTACTGATGGCTAGTAAACATCATTGTCAAACTCAGCTAGTTTTTAACAGTAGAATTTTCCTAACCACATTTTCCTTTAGTACGGCCCACTTAACCTTTGGATACAATTCATTTTTAACATCACGTCTGAAATGAACTCAAAAAACGGATGGAATGGGAGGATTTCTCGCAAACATCATCATGTCCACTGTTTCCGTGATATGGTTCACTTGAGATTTTTATGAGCTTCAATTTTGGGCTCAGCGCCTAAAATTAGATGGAAAAACAGATGAAAGGTGCGGATAAAACACGTAAATTCACGGTGGGCCCAACTGAATTTTCCAGTATGCCAATCCGATTTCATGGCCAAGCGGGTGGACGGCGGAAACGGAGAAAGATCCGTTACGGATCTAACGGAGTAGCATTTATAACCAGGGAACAGTGTTTTGTCACATCACTTCAGTAGCGTCTTGGCTACTGAAGCGTTCAGTATCCAATCCACCCCCCTCTCTGTAATGTCATGAAAGGATCTCTACAAATGGATGGTTGGATCGGTATGGAAAGAACACATGCATCATGGTGGGTGACCTTGTCAGTATCCAATCCGCGCCCGTAGTCCGTCCGGCGTAGCTGCTTGTCCCAACGCTCGCACTTTTCCCGGTGTTCACGAGACGACCGTTGGATGAAGTTGAGTTATTTGATACTCTGATAGAGTATGACTTTTGATATACAGGCACTCGTAAATTTCATACATTAAACCGGCTAAATCGTGATCCAAACTTAAAATGGGTTAAAAAATCCAGGGTCCTTACTCTTACCCGGGTGGTAGACTCCTTAGAGTTTCAACACTGGGTCAAGGGTTCGAGTACCCATGGTGGTGAAATCCCACGGTGTGCGTGTCTGGGGTGTGTGGTTAAAAAATCCAAACCTCTCATTCGTCGATATTATTTGCTGAAATAAGGCCATTGAATGTTTTCATTTTCAACCTTCCAATCCAGTGCTAAAGTAAGATTAAAATTTTGTCATTGTGCATTTTATACAGTTTAATTACTTGTATGCCACGTATGTAACATTTAATTTCTAAGTGCCTGTGTATCATCATCCATAACCGCCAGAGTATCTAAGTTTTCCTGTTGGATAAAAAGGGGTAAAAAGTATCACTTTATCAGAGTGCGGGATTAATTTCAAATCGTGCTCCGCAAGTTGGACCACTTAGGTGATTGAAAGGCCATCAACCTACCTTCAAACTGCACGTATGGCTAGGGATCCGAAGGATCAGGACCGTCCATCTAGTGGGTCCTATAATGGATGGACCACACGACAAAATTCACACTGTTTGAACAATCCTAGCTGCCACTCTTCCACCGTTGTGCTTTCGACTCGCCATCTACTGGGGACCACTGCATGGCTTGTTTGGCTGTTTGAAATGGGCTTGATGTGTGGTCCACGGTGCAAATATCTTCTTCAAACAATCCCAACGGTCCATTGACAGGCTTTTGCTTGTTTAAATAATCGACCGTTGGATGCTCATGGTGGGGTCAGCTGGTTTGTCCGTTCAGCGGTGAGAATTTTGCATCTCAACCCGTTCGAGGTGGGCCTCACACGGTTCTAATCATCAGCTAGAAAACATTTAGTCCTTGAATTCAGGAGATGATCCGTTCAAGGCATCTATCAATGTGGACGTGGCAGGACGCGAGGTTGTCCATTCGGTGGGCCCTATCTTATTGATTGCCTGTCTGAAAAATTACTCCTTTTAAACAATTGTATTCATTACACGCTTACCTGACTTTCGCACGGGTACATGTCCGTTACTTTTCCTGACGTGGACGAATCCACTTCTTGGGAGTGAGATCTACCACGTCCATCAGGTGTGCCACCATGTGCTTGGACTGGTATCCAAAGATTACCTGGATTAACGCACGCAAGTGGGCTAGGTCGTAGGAAACAATTGAAATGGAAAGTCCCACCGTTAAAATCGTCCGAACCTTTTGTAGGTCCACCATGGTATGTACATACAATCCAATCCGTTCATCTGGCTCGATGCATCAGGATTCATACATTTATTGAAAAACAGGACGTTACAGTGCTTATATCGGCCACACAATATGCACTTAGAGTTTCACGCACGTTTTTTTACCGTTCACTTTGATGCGACGCACCTAAGTGTTTGATACGACTGAATTTCAGGATCCATGCGAAAATGTTACGGATGGACGGGGTAGATCTGATGCATGTTCATCCCAAGTAGCAATCAGGCCGTTTGCGTGCCTACACAAGTCAGGGTACCGTAGTCTATTCACCACATTTCTTCACTTTCCACTTATGAAATGAATGTCAATCACTAACTACTTTCGTTTCCTACCATCATTTTGAGGGTCACGGATCAGATGGCTATGATAATCTAATACAGGTGCTTTTTGAACTGTTTCCCCCCTATAGTAGGCCGATGTATTTATACGGTCCTGATTGATACATCACCATGTCAATTTGTATGCCGAGGTGGTTCTCGTCGGACGCGGATGCGACGCAACCTAGGTAGGGCCTACCGTAACGTTTTTGAGAAATCCATTCCTTTCATCCATTTTTACGGCTCATCTCAGTCATGAGCTAAAAAAATGAGGTGGATCAAAAACCTAAGTGCGCCACACGGTGGGAAAAAGTGGGGAGGGAAATGCCTACGGTTGAAACCTACCCAGCGTCCACCTTGATTTTATATGCCATTCAAACCGTTCATAAGGTCATTTCGACAGGGTTGAACTGAAATCACAAAACTACAAACCTAATACAAAACTTTTGTGGCCCCATGAAGGTTTCAATGGGCGGCATTCAATCTCTACTGAGTTCCAATCATGTGGTCCACTTGACTATTGTATCCGTCTCATTTGTTGTCTCGGCTCTTGACATGATCTTTAAAAAATGGATAGACTGGGTGGATGTCTAACAAGTAGCACGGTGGGCCCCACCTAGTTTACCAGGGTTGCAGGTAGAGCCGGGCAGAATCCAATTCGATCTGAACCGAGTTAAAAGCCTGGATTGGTGCGAATCGAGTATGACCACTCAGATCTGATCGTACATTGGATCAAGTTCGGATCGTGGTCAATCTGAATTAATTCAATACGAAATCTGAACGAACCCTAACCCTCTTTCTCTACTCGAAGGAGGCGCTGCACTCACCCATCTCTCCTCCTTTCTCTCCCTCTTTCTCTCCAGATTTCCTTCATCTCCTTCCTTCTCTCCTCCTTTCTCTCCCGATTTCTCACATCTCCTTCTTTCTCTCCATCTCTTTCCCTAGACTTAACTTGATCTGATTCGATTCGGTTTTCAGACCGAGTTAGACTGGGTTCGGGTTAAGACGACAAGGGTTCAGATCTGATCAAGTCAGCTTTATTGGACTCGATCCTGAATCGGATAAAGTTCGGATCAGGTTCTTGAAAAATCGGATCGAGTCAAGTTGGACCCAATCCGGTCGGACTTGACTCGATGCCCACCTCCAGTCGCCGACAATCGACGTCCATTCTCATCACCACACCATTTCTCTTCCGTTCATGAAAACTTTAATAATGTGAATATCTATACATCATTGTATAGATACTATACATTTGGAAAATTTTAGAGAAATCTGGATCGTTAGAATATTGAGACCCACTTTATATGGACCATATGTGAAGAATTGAAAGAGTTGGAAAATATAAGTTAGATCGGCAGGTATATTTGGACCATTGAATTTTTTATTAACTCGTTCATTTGTCGAATCAGAAAAAAATATTAGTTTATTCCGTATAATTCTTCATAATTAATCTGATATTATTTATATATATTGGACGGTTTTGATTTCATTTTACCTATGTCGCTATTCCAGGATCATGTACAAGCTTATTATTTTGTTGCTCGCGCAGAGTAGTGAATTGCTACTCCTTTCAGTTTCAGTACCCCCGCTTTTCGAGAAAAGAAGTACGCTCGTTCTGCGTAAAAAAACGAAGACAAAAAGCATGAAGTAGGCTCGCCTACTCTATTCGGTCCTTCTACCCCACGATCAGAAAATCCAAACCGTTCATTTAAACATCCTAAGTCATCTACGCCACGTACAAAAAATAATAATCCTCTCTCAATTTGTAACTCACATACAAACGCAATCAGAAGCGGCTATTTCATGACAACCGTTTTCATCACATCATTTTGTACACGTGAAATCTTTGATGGACGTGATTTTTTCTATGGTGTCCATCTAATCTATTTCCTTGTACATCAACGGTCTGGATCATAAAAAAATCGGTACAAAGTAGCGAGCCTTTAACTCAAAAATCGAAAGTTTTCCTCTCTCTGTTTGTCAGGCGTCCGTACAACCTTCCCACTAGAATCAAATCATCATTACTCGTTACGCTCATACATGCATGACCATGTCATGCCCCATCATAAAATGCCAGAGCTCCCCGTCGAAAATCAAAACCCCTAAACCCGAGCTAGCTTCCGTTTTCGCTATGTCCGAAACCCTAGACCGTTCCGGTCGCGAACCGGAACCTGAAACTCGAGTGCCGGAGAGCGCTACGACGAAGGAGATGAGCTCTGGCAGAGCTGAGATAGACACGTCAGCACCGTTCGAGTCTGTGAGGGAGGCCGTAACGCGGTTCGGCGGCAGCGCTGCCTGGAAGCCGCTCCAAAAGCTCGTGGACAGCCCAAATGTACGATTTTGACCTTCTCTTTTCTCATAATTACAAAGATGGAGTTCTTGGAATTTTTAGTTATTTTTTAATTGTTTTTGAAATTCAAAATGGGGTTTGATTGCTTTGACCGTTTTTCTGCACTATTTCATAAATGTTGGTGATTCGTCAACGTACACGTGGCAAAAATGTATGCAATACAGACCGTCCGAATAGTGGGCCCAATTGTGGATGGAGTGTATCTGGGGAGATGATGCTGATCAGACGGTTTTGATTATCTGATATCAGTTTTTGAAGTTGGACGACTGACCATTTGCTTTTATTCGTCCATTTTGGTGGACAACAGTTGGATGGTTGGGATTGAGTGATCTGTCTGATTTCTGGATACAATTGATGGGGCCCATTGTTTGTGTTGTGTGGATTGCTGGGAGTTTATGGCATGTGTAGAGGGGGTGTGCGGATAGTATTCTAACCCTTCAAGATGACTCTGATAAGGCTACTGAGACAAAGGTGCATGTGGGTGTGAATCCCGCCGTTCAACGGGCGGGCCCCACTGCATGTACAAATTGCTCGGATTCAGGCCGGAAATTCATCAGGTGCACGGCGTATGTATGCGAAAGGATGAGTTCGGCAAAATTGATCAGTGGTCGGCGCTAAATATTCAAGAGGGGTTCACCCGACAAGCTGACCATCCTGATTTCTGGGCCAGGACGTGGACCTGCCTGATGAGTGACTGTCCTGATTCAATGGTCCATAATCAATTTACTAGTGGGCCAGTCTAGTTAGGACTGGAATACTACTTGCATGAGAGTGCATTTTATGTTTCCCATGCATAACATGGACGGTTTTGATGCGTTCATTTTATGTTTGGGTAAAAGGAAAATGTGTTGGATTTCACCTTCATTTATATTTGATTGGATTTCATTCATTTACATTTGATTGGATTTCACATTACTGCCCTTTCATTCACTCCAAAAATACATGTGCAACCCTTGATTGAGATTGTAGTATTGCGTAAGATTTCGTAATTTGTTCTGACAATTGATCGAACATTTAAAATGGTTTTAACTGACTTGGATCTGGTGGATCCGGTTCAATACCATGAGTTGCTCCCTAGGGTCACTTAGGTGAGTTGGGCCGATACAACACCCGGACTCAAACGTTGAGACTCAACTTGAGACCGATCGGGTCATTCTGAGTCGTCAAGTCTTAAAATCATGGTATTTAAACATTCAACGTTCTAAGCTTGACAGGTTTCACTGTAAGCTTTGAAGAGTTATTTGGATTTGGACACTTTGGACTTTTTTATTATGTTTCGAAGTGTTAATTGGGCTATGTTTGGAGGCACAATTGAATTGAATTGCAATGAGTAGCTCAATTAATAGGAATGACCAAATTGTAGATGCATTCCTTGGTATTCATAACAAGGAAGCAGCCTTTAAAAATCTTCCAAAAAAAAGAAGAAGGGGAGCAGCCCTTGTGATCCTCTGGAATCCAACTTCTAAGCAACTACGTTTCTATTTTGGAATCTAGCCTATTAATTTGAGGAGAGAAGGTAATTACTTGCAAGGTGATTCTGGTTTATTGAACTAATTATTGCAATTAGATCTAAGGATAACTTATTGCATACAAGTAATAGAAAATTTATTAAAGAGAGAGCTAAAAGAGGAGGCAAAAAGGATGATGAGAAATCATCGAGCTACTAATACAAAGAAAAGGAAACCCCCAGCTGAGCTACCTTGAAAAGCCTCTATTGGGCTCCTTACAAAATAATTATCAGCCCTAGCCTACGTTTCTATTTTGGAATCTAGCCTATTAATTTGAGGAGAGAAGGTAATTACTCGCAAGGTGATTCTGGTTTATTGAACTAATTATTGCAATTAGATCTAAGGATAACTTATTGCATACAAGTAATAGAAAATTTATTAAAGAGAGAGCTAAAAGAGGAGGCAAAAAGGATGATGAGAAATCATCGAGCTACTAATACAAAGAAAAGGAAACCCCCAGCTGAGCTACCTTGAAAAGCCTCTATTGGGCTCCTTACAAAATAATTATCAGCCCTAGCCCATTCCATAATCAACCACTTTACCATGTGGAAAACTTGATTTGGATTGAGAGGCTTGTCATTAAAGGTTCTATTGTTGCATTCCAATCAATGTTGTCAAATCGCATATGCCATTATTTGCAACCAGCATATGTTGTTCGCATATGCAATCGCATGCTCGCACATGTGATCGCATATTGCTTTGCCTTTTTTTTTTTAAAAAAAAAAATTTATTTTTTTTATAAAATTAAAAAAATGGGAAAAATCGAAAAAAAAATTGAAAAAAAATCTAAAAAATTAGGAGAAATTATGCCTAATTACTACAAGTAATTGGATTGGGTTCTTTTACCTATTTCATTGTAGTTTGAGTGTTTGAGACCATTAGACCATCTATTAATTAAGTTATATATTTAATTATTTATATTACATTTGCATAAATTTTAACAAAAAAAATATGTGATCGCATACTTGCATATGGGATCGCATACATATTGCACAAAAAAGTATGCCATTGCATGCTATCCTGGATGATGGCATATGCGATCGCACGTGACAATGATGGCTCCAACTTTGAATTTTGCTCTTACGGAATCTCCTCTCCCATCACTGCATGCACCATTGAGCATGGCTACTAGTTAATTCTGCCTTTACCCATAGCTTATTGCTTTCTATGGTTTGGTGATCATTTTAGAATGGAAGTGTTGTTGAACGGTGCTTTCATAGCATATTTGCCTAAACTAGTGGATCCTTTATATATATATATATATATATATATATATATATATATATATCTCATAGGATAAATGAGGTTGTTCAAATTTGAGTGGCAAGACAAGGAAGGGTGCAATTAGTAATGAATGCATTCAAGGGAACTTGGGAGTAGTACCAATAAGTGTTAAGATGAGGGAAAGTAGACTTAGATGGTTTGTTCATGTGCAATGGAGATCAAGAACCCTATCGGTTAGGTGTGAATTGGTACAACTTAAAGGCTCTAAAAGGGAAAGGGGAAGGCCCAAAAGGACATAAGTGGAGATAGTAAGAAAAAACTTGATGACCTATGGTCTAATTGAAGGTTCGACACTTGATAGAGTGGAAAGATTCATGCATCCGACCCCAAATAATTGGGATAAGGCTTAGACGACAATGACGACGATGATATACATGGCTCATAAGATCCTTCAAGAACTCCACCTGACCTTTTTACAAACTAATGTTTCCTTTCTCCATTGTATAAGTCACTGCCTATCCTTCAGCTAAGTGCCAATCACCACATGAAGAAATTAATGTGGGAGTCTCGATGTTATTTATGATTTTTAAGTTTCCCAATAAATACCTGTAAAAAAAGTAATTATGGCTAACTTCACCTGCTTGAAATCGGCAAGGAATTACATCTCGAAAATCGGTCAAAAAAACCATGTTTTTGTTGATTTAAACTTGTGGGCCCCATCGTGATGTATGTGACTTATCCACACCATCTAACCTTTTTAGTGACACATTTTAGGGTATGAATCCAAAAATGAGGCAAATCCCAAGGTTGAGTGGGCCACACCTTAAGAAACAATGATTGTAATGACGTTAGTTGTTGAAAGCTATTTTCTCCCTAGGGCCCACATTGATGTTTATTTGTCATCCAACTTGTTCATAAGTTCATAGAGTCATAGATAAAGGGAAAACAAAAATATTAGTTTGATCCAAAACTCCTAAGGCCCTCAAAAAGCTTTCAATGGTAGGAGCTTAATTCCCATTATTTCTTATGGTGTGGTCCACTTGAGCTTTAGATCTGCCTCATTTTTTGGCTCATGCCCTAAAATGAGCTGGCTAAAGGGATGAACGGTGTGGATAAGACACGTATATCATGGTGGGCTCCACAAATGTAACGTTTTTTTTCCTCGGGTAACGTGAAGTGCTATAAATGAAGGCGGCTGTCAACATCACCTTGAAAATGCAGCTGGAAATTCAAAGGCAAATAATTATTACCCATTTACCGTGAATTACCACTGTAATTAGAAAATCAAACAGCCCCTAAAAGAATCCTTAATTGAAATCTCTACAACTAAGGGAATCAATTATAATTTATTACAAACTAATCTAATCTCTCTTCATATGACAAAGGCCTAATGAAAAATAAATATGGCAAGCAATCAAATCTCTAAATCTAGCCCATATCTTCAATCATATCAATTACACCGTCATCACATTTTTAAATCACCTCCTCGTATCTCCCAAAAATAGTAAATTATAATTCCAAAATCTGCAAATAATTATTCAAAAAATTTGCACATGTTGAACTCTACAATGGGCTTGGATGGGCCTAAGTGGGCCATGAGTCTGCATCAGATGGGGAATTTCTCTTCATTCACCTCATGATTGAAGGGGGCTCGAGAAGTGGTGGCTTGGGCTTCTACTTAGTTGAGCTCTCCATGGAAGTGGAATTTCACAGTGAATGACATCAAGTTGAGAGTGAAAACATGATTTTTAATCTTGTTCCTAAAGAAGTTAATTTCTCGGTGGATACCCTTTCTAAAGAGGGAGTTTGTAAGTAGGACTATAAACAAGCTTGGCTAGGGTTTGCGCAAGCTCATTTTGTGAAATGAAATGTGGGTCAAGCTCGGCCCTAATGTTGGGTTTGCAACCTATGCTGTATAGTCCCACAAGTGCGAAGGATCGGTTACAATCAATTCAAACAGGGTCAAAGCAATACAATGTGCTTAGATTCTAGAAACACGAAGTTCTTGTTAGGAGCATATCTATGGAATAAGAAGAATAAGAAGATCTTTTACACTTTAAACTTCAAGCCACAACTGTGGCTTCAAGAGCTCTAGCCGCGTAAGGATTGATCACCCAAGTTCTACGAGCCTCACACATCTAGGAGATGAACCCTTTCCACTCTTTCTAGAAAACTTAACCCCTAGGGAGAGAGCATCCCGATTCTTGAGCCTTGGGTTGGGATTTTATGGGTCTCATATATATGATATTCCACATCAGCTTGGGCCCATGGGCTTCTCAATCAAGTTGCATCCATCCATCGCTAACCACTTGTTGTAGAGTTTGAGACTGTCTTCGTGCACATGAACTATAACCCTGGAACAAACATCTACTTGCAATCTTCGACATCATCATCACCCTACTTTCATATGGCCCCACACCTCAAACGTGGACCCCACTTGATCGTAAATATTCATCATTAGATTTTTGACAAGTCACTACCAAAGGAAAACACATGCATTAAAACTCATAAAACCATTATTTTATTTTTTGAACTTTTTTTTTTTTGAAAACTTTTTGACCCAAAAAGACTGCATGAGCTTATGATTAATTAGACTCGTCAATCCAAGTGGTTTTTCATGGTGAACAGGCTAGATAATATGATCGTACAACTTGCATTCCTTGTTGAACTATCATGGGACCAATCATGTCTCTACTCAAGTGACCTAACCACATGCGCATGTAGGGGTGTACACGAACCGAGCTAGCTCGACTCGACTCGAAAAAGCTCAATTCGACTCGGTTCGAAGCTGAGTTCAAGCCGAGTTGAGCTGATTTTTTGAGGTCGAAAATGAGTTCGAGCCGAGTTCGAGTAGGCCCCGGCTCGACTTGACTCGAATTGAATTCAGCTCGAATCGAACTCGGATCGAACCAGTTCGGTGACTCAGTTACTTTGCCATTGATGTTGCTCACCAAGTGTTTGATAAAATGACTCAACGAAGTGTGGCTGGTGGCAAGGGAGGTATGTACATGAAACAAATACCCTTTTTTTCTTGGTTTTTATATTGCTTAGAAGGTGTTTGATAAAATACCTGTAAAACCATTGCTTCTGTTTCACATACAGATGGGTTTTGAAGGTGCAGTCTAGGTGTTTGCGGAAATGCCTCAATGGCGAACTCGGCTCGATCTTGGCTCGAACTTGGCCTGAGCTGGCCCGAGCTGCTGACCGAACCGAGTTGAGCTGGCCAGTCAGGCTCGAGGACCGAGCCGAGCTGAGTTCGAGCTGAGGTCAGCCAATGGACGAGCAGAGGCTAGTTCGACTCGGTTCGACTCGATGTACACCCCTATGCGCATGTGATCCTGGACCTAAGATTAGCGACATGTGTTAAAACCAATCAAACCTATCACCAGTTCTCATCTACACCGACGTTTGGACACGGTGTGAGTGTACCCTCCCTACATGGGACTTAGGAGTATTTCTCACATGATCCTTTGTGCTATGTACCAAGTTGTGCACACGCATGTATTGATGTGAGTTTATAACTCAAGTTGCCTAAGACAAGGCAATAGTACTCATTGCAAGTCATCAATCCCATGGCAACCTTGCACACGTACTAGCCCAAGCAAGTCATGGTTTTGAACACTATTTACATGGATAAGGAAAGTCAATGGTCTATTTCTTCCATGTCATTAGCTTAACCTTATGCACAAGACCTGATATGATATCCATATGGGACTTGATTCCATGGTTTCAATCAAAACCATATTGTATAGTTGGGGTTGGCAATGGGTCAGCCTACTAGGTCTAGCTTGGGGCCCCTCAAATTGGATCGAGGGCTAGGCGCTGAGGTTGAAATCTAGGCGGGTGTTCGAGTTGGGCCAAGGTTAGGTCCCAAGGTACTTAATAATAGTAATGGTGGCCATAACAACTGACCTTTTGGCTCATTATGATATGAGCAGTTACAACCCCCGTAATGGCCATTACGATCCTATAACAGTCTCTCATTTTTTTATTTTTATTTTTTTTTACATAGGAGAAGAATGTATGTTACGGTCTTGTATCAGTTCATCATGGCCCTATACGAGTCTATTACGGGCCATTTTTTTAAGAATGGCCATTGCACCCCATATCACATAACGAATCCCACTGTCACCATTTCGTAACGGCCAATTACATAACTATTTTTAATACCATGCCATGGCCATTGATGAATGGCCAGTCCTAACCCATTGACCCTATGTATTTAAAATCTATTACGTTACTTCTGTTATGTAATGGTAACAGTGGTGACTATTATGTGACAAGGAAGTGATGGTTTTGAACACTATTTACATGGATAAGGAAAGTCAAGGGTCTTATTTCTTCCGTGTCATTTGCTTAACCTCGTGCACAAGACCTGATATGATATCCATGTGGGACTTCAGTCCACAGTTTCAATCAAAGCCATACTGTATAGTTGGGGTTGGCAATGGGTTGGGCTGCTAGGTCTGGCCTGGGCCCCCTCAAATTGGGTCGAGGGCTAGGCGTCGATGTTGAAATTTAGGCGGGGGTTCGAGTTGGGCCAAGGCCAGGGCCCAAGGTATTTAATAATAGTAATGGTGGCCATAACAACCAACCTTATAGCCGTTTTGATATGAGCGGTTACAACCCTTGCAGTGGTCATTATGACCCTGTAATAGTCTTTATTTTTTTACACATGAGAAGAATGTATCGAACCATTACGGGCATGTATCAGTTCGTTATGGCCTTGTACCAGTCTGTTACAGGCCATTTTTTAAAGACTGGCCATTACACCCTGTATTGCATAACGAATCCCACTGTCACCATTTTGTAACAGTCAATTACACAACCGTTTTCTAATACCATGCCATGGTCATTGATGAATGGCCAGCCCAACCCTATGTTTTAAAAATTGGTTATGTTACAACTGTTATGTAATGGTAACAATGGTGACTATTACACGATAGGGGGCTGTGATGCCTATTTGGAAAAAAAAGAAGAAGGCATGTAATGATCGTAACGAGCTGATATGGAGCCGTATAGACTGATACAGGCCTTTAATGAGCCAATATGGGCTTAGACATGGCTGATTGATACATAAAATAAAATAAAATTCAACCATTACAGTGGCGTAACAACCGTTACAGCTCGTATCGTAACGACCATAAGGTTGGTCGTTACGACCATTGTTACTGTTATGAATTCCTTGGTTGACCTGGTATTGTTGTACAAAAGAGTGGACGATTTGAATACGCTTGTGAATGGTCCCGTTCAATGGACATTGTAGTTTAAAAACATTTTTGGATTCGGGGGTCATGTTTCCATGATCAAAACCATTTATACAGTGGGATTCATCACGGCCATAAGATTGGCGGTTACGGCCACTGTTATCATTATGAATACCTTGGTTAACCCGGTACAATCATCAATTGGGTCACTGTTATACAAAAGAGTGGACGAGTTGAATACACTTGTGAGCGGTCCCATTCAACGTACATGTGTAGTTTAAAAGCACTTTTGAATTCGGGGTCGTATTTTCATGATCAAAACCATTTATAAAGTGGGTTTCATCATGAATGGAGGGCATATTACAAAAAAATTCTTAAAGCTTTGATCATGTCACTCCTTACCTTATAGGGCTCACCCCATAGGTCTAAGGCCAGGCCTAATGCCTTTTTATCCCGATTAGGGCTAGGATTAGGCTAGGGCAAAGACCCAGGGCTTAGGGGACTAGGGTTGTGCTAGGGTGAACCCAATGATGCTGGAATTCATAAAGATGGTGCTTTTGTTGGGAGTAGTAGGCGAGAGCTCGACTGAAGAAGAGAGGGGGAGAGAGAAATGGGGAAGAAAACAGGGACATTTTGTGAAATGTTGGCTGCTCAAATCTTATCTCCAACAGGAATCATTGGAAGTAGTTGAATTAGTCTCTAGTGCCTTCATTTCCAAGTTCTGGAGATGATTGGTCTTGATTGATGGTGGTAGGTATTTGTATTGTAGATTCTCCAAGGAGAAGAAGATAAATAATTCAATGAAGTTTTTTTTTTTTTTTTAAAAATTAAAATTTATTATTATTATTATTAGTATTATTATTATTATTATTATTATTATTATTTTAGAGATGAAAAGATGGAGAAGATGATGGGTAGGATAGCAATGGAAGCCTTAGCTGTAATCGGGCTAAGAAGGCCTCAACCTTGGCCCTAGTTCCACAGGAATCATTGGAAGTAGTTGAATTAGTCTCTAGTGCCTTCATTTCCAAGTTCTGGAGATGATTGGTCTTGATTGATGGTGGTAGGTATTTGTATTGTAGATTCTCCAAGGAGAAGAAGATAAATAATTCAATGAAGTTTTTTTTTTTAAAATTTATTATTATTATTATTATTATTATTATTATTTTAGAGATGAAAAGATGGAGAAGATGATGGGTAGGATAGCAATGGAAGCCCTAGCTGTAATCGGGCTAAGAAGGCTCAACCTTGGCCCTAGTTCCACATGCTTGGGCTAGGCTGAAGTAAAAGAGTGACATGATCAAAGGTTTGGAATAAGTCTGAAGCTAAGAAATTTTGTGTTGTATCTCCTTCATCTACGATGAATCCCATTATATAAATGGTTTTGATTGAAACATGATCCCGAATCTAAAAGTGCTTTTAGATTACACATGTACGTTGAATGAGACTACTTACAAGTATGTTTAAATTGTCCATTCTTTTATATAACAGTGACCCGCTTAATGATTGGACCGTGCCAATTGACTGAATCATTCATCATTGGCCCTACCCCAGATTGGCCCTCGAATGAGACCACTCACAAGTATGTACAAATTGTCCATTCTTTTGTATAGTAGTGACCCAGTTTTGATGATTGGCAAGGCCAATGGGCCAGGCCATTTATTATTGACCCTGGCCCTGGCTTGACATGGCCCTTAAGCCAAGTTTAGTGGCCCAAGTGCCCAACAGGGCTGGGTTCGGCAGCCCGGCCCATTGCCAACCCTAGTGAAGGGTTTTATGAAAATGTGAGCAATGGATTTTTATTTTTATTTTTATTGATGATAAGGGACTTTGAGGAAGAAAAGGAAAGGCCATTATGAGGCGAGCTGCCCATTAGCAAACAAGGCATTTAATTTTTGAGATGGTTACCAGGATCAACAAACAACTACTAAAAACACAATTTTCCTCTCAATCCAAATGGCCCATCTGATAGCTACATAGCAAAGATCCCAAATGAAAAAGAAAAAAATTGCTTCTGCTGAGGAATATGCAGTTTCCATGCAGAAACAAGCTGTGAGATAGAGAATGGCATGGATCACACCACATTAAATTGTTGAAGACACTAGTCCCAAACAGCTGCAGGGATTGACACACTTATACTATTAACAATGTGATTGTTCCTCTCATTCCAAATGGCCCATAGGATAGCTACAAAGCAAAGGCCCCAAATGAATGCTTCCTCTGGGGAATACACACCACATAGCAATGAGCTGCGAGATGGAGAAAGGCATGGACCATGCCAGCTTAAATTGTTGAAAGCACCAGTCCCAGATGGCCACCAAATAGGAGCAGTGAGTAACTGATGGTTGATGTCTTTGCCATCCCTTAGACACATTGAACATCCATTAACTCAAAAAAGTTCCTACGGAGAAGGTGATCTAGTGTTAGAATACAATCACAGCTTGCTAGCCAAGGGAAAGCAATCATCCTCGGGGGGGCGTTTGTTCTCCAATTCCATAATATGCAAGTCTAACTGAAGAAGCCCAAGAAGATTGCCACAATCAAAACACTCTATCCTCCCTCAAGGGATGTAGTGTCACTGATGAGAGCAATTGTGTTGAACTTAAAGAATTCTACCTCAGCTTCAGATAAATTCCATCAGAAGATGGGAGACCAAACCACTTGATGTCCCACCACTTTAAAATAGTTGTTGATCTTGGCATTCAAACTTGTGGCAAATGGAAAAGAGATGGCTGAAAGCAGTTTGCAGTGAGGATTCTCCACCCCAGTGATCCTTCCATAATTATATGGATCGCATTCACATTAATGGCCATATCTTGAAGCACAATTGGTTCCACTGAAGTCTTCTACTGTTCTCTACACCAGAGGGAAGACTGTTCCATTGCAAACGGCCATATCCATTTCTTTAATAGAGCTTCATCCACTGCTTTCATAGATCTCAGTTGGGCTCCCCCTTAGCTTGTAGGCTTCCAAACCTATTTCCCCACAAGGAGACGGAATTTATGCTTCGCTTCTCTACCCTGCCACAGGAAATCCTGCTGATTTTTTTAATTTTATTTTTCCATTCTAGCAATGGCATAAGCAGGGCGGTGAAAAAAGATGTAAAATAGATCATGAAAGCTGCCAATGCCAACTTAATAAGCATTATCCAACCATTCTAGTTGACACCAATCAGTTGGGATAAGGTGTAAATGATGATGACAACAACGACAATGTTGATGATGATCTGACCACCCAAAGAGAGATGTTTGCCTTTTTTCCATGAGGCCAGCTGCCTCTCCAATCTCAAAATCACTGATCCTGCATGCTTTTAGATGGGGACATGATGCAGTGGGGAAGCCCAAGATATGTAGTTGGAAGGGAACCCGAACTTCCCGCCAAATCCCTAACTGTCGAGTCCTCTAGCTGGACACTGAACCATTCGCTCTTGGACTGCTCGAGCATTTGACCTGATGCTGCTTTGGAACAACTCAGAATGCACTGGAGATGAAGCATCTGCTCTCTTCTGGTTTTATGGATATTGTATTACATAACTGCCCATGGAAACCCTAAATGGGCAGGGCCAATGGGGTTTTAGGTAGAGCCCTAGCCCACCCTGATTAATAAATGGTCTTTAATTTTAGCCTGAAAATTTGGAGGGCCAGCTCTGGCTAATTAACTGTCCGATTTGTAAGGTGCCTATTGTAATTGGATCCCATTTCTCTTTCTCCTTTTGGTTTTGGATAAAATCTTGTTGCTGATAGAAAACAAAGGAACAATCTTTTGAGCTATTTCATGGTTTACTTGAATGTGCTGCTAAATGTGAATGGTGTGGCCCCCAGCCTACAAGTTAGGCTGGGTGTTTGGGGCGGTATGGAAAACAAATCCTGTTATTGATGCCTTGTCTAAAATTGAGCTGATCTGATCATCAGGTGGGCCACTCGTGTATGTAGAACGTCAAATTTGTCAAATCATTTGTTTTGTGCATGCGTCGCAGACATGATGATCAGATCACTCTGATTTTCTAGACAGCAGCGGGTCTAAACAGTGAGGTATTCCTGAACACATGTGCCTCATTGCCGTGCATAAGGTGAGTGCCACAACAAAGGGCTCTTGCCTGTGTGCACTTAGCATTTTGTAGGCAGGATGGCTAAGTGCACTGTGCTATTCTCATTTTTGTAGCATGTAGCAAAATGGTTTAGTTCCGCAAAATGTGAGTCCGCCGGGCTGCATTAGATGCTGTCTCGTTCTGGGGCATATGCAATCGGGCAACCTCCATTTCTTTCTTAGTTCTTGCTAGGATGAATTGTATTCAAGGTATTCCGTAACAATAGCGGTAGCCATAATGGCCACTGTTAGCTTTACGATACGGGCCGTTACAGCCCCTGTTATGCTCGATAAGGTCTCTTTTTTTTTTTCAAAAAAAATTAAAAAAAGAAAATCCAAAAAACCTGTATCTGCCCCGTAATGAACCATTATGGCCTTTACAGGGGGACCGTAACAGGGGTTACAGGTCATTTTTTCCATAATGGCTGTTATGATCCCATAACATGTAATGGCTGCCACCATTTCCTTTATGTAACAGCCTTTACAGCACACTATGATTGTATTTATTTACTGTAGAATTTGTACATATTAAGGGCCTCTATTTTTTATCCTGCAACTTGGTTTTTATTTTTTTAACTTGGTGTTAAGGCCTGTTTGGTCTAGCCAAGAATGAGAATGGAAATGAATGTGCATTACATTTTGTTGAGATGGAGCCTTTTGGTGCCATTCACAGAATGCAGATGGCAGGATCTACAAAACGCTTCTCCAAATAGTGATAGTGCCATTCACAAAAAAAAAAAAATCTCTTTCATCGATGGATTGGACTGTTATTTTTGCATTCTAGGTAGCAGATATGCTCCCTTGTCTGTATTTTTTTGGGTAATGGTTCCCTTCACTTCCTTTTCATCGATGGTTTGCGATGTGCTTCTCAAGTTCTGAAGGAGAATTTTTTTTTTTGTTCTCAGCAGCACAGCTTCGAGGGGGTCAATGTACTCAAAGTAGAAGAACAGGCTGCTCAATTGGAGAAGGATCTGATCTTGAAAGAGCGGGAAACCCTTGAGGTCTTAAAAGAGCTGGAATCAACGAAAAGGGTAGTGGAAGAATTAAAATCAAAGCTGCAAAAAGAAGCATCAGAACCAATTTCAGTTACAGAGATAAATTCAGATAACATGAAGATAAATCATGTTGTAGAAAAAGAAAACCGAAGTCCGGAGAATCTCGATTTGGTTTTGGCAGGTTTGAGTCAAGGTGTTGCTTCATCTCCAGGGCTGATCTTAATGGAATTGAAGCAGGCGAAGGTGAATTTGAATAGAACGACGAACGATCTTGCAGGGATCCGGGCTTCCGTTGAATCCCTCAACAGGAAGTTGGAAAAAGAGAAAACCTCGCTTGAGAAGACACGTGAACGGCTAGCGACGAATTCTGCCAAGATTTCATCTTTGGAGGAAGAGCTGAACCGGACGAGACTGAAGCTGCAACTGACCAAAGACGTGGAAAACAGTGGCAGCAAGAATCAGACAGATATCTCGAAGGAGCTCCAACATCTGAGCACGGAAGCAGAACAGTTCAAAAACATGGCAGAAACTGCTCGATCTGAAGTTTCAAAAACGATGACCGAGATTGAACAGACAAAGACCAGTATAAGAACGGCCGAGATCAGGTGGCATGCAGCCAAGAAGATGCAAGAAGCAGCTCGAGCTGCTGAAGCTGTTGCTCTTGCAGAAATCAAAGCTCTAACAAACAGTGAGAATGCAAACACAGGTCCTCGGCAAAAGCCTGTTGGAGTAACCCTTTCGTTTGAGGAGTATGCTGCTCTGACTAGCAAAGCTCGAGAAGCTGAGGAGAACTCGAAGAAGAGGATTGAATCTGCCATGCTTCATGTCGATGAAGCAGAAGCCTCGAAAACGGCAATCCTGAGAAAGGTAGAGGAAGCGTCGGAAGAAGTCAAGATGAGCCAGAAGGCATTGGAAGAGGCTCTCAACCGTGTTGAGGCGGCAAATAGAGGAAAGCTTGCTGTCGAAGAAGCTCTACGGAAATGGAGATCGGAGCATGGGCAGAAGAGGCGGTCCGTTCATAACAATACCAAGTTCAAGAACTCGTGCCTGTCCCACCATCGAAGAGATTCCCGGCTGCTTGATGTGAACGGGCTGGACTTGGAGGCTAATGGGTCGAAGAGCGTCTTGCAGCCCACGTTGTCAATCGGCCAGATCTTGAGCCGGAAGCTGCTGCTGCCGGAAGAGTTCGAGATGGGGGTGGCAGCAGAGAGGAGGGAGAAGCCGAAGGTGTCGTTGGCTCAGATGCTGAGCAAACGGAATGCAGCTCTGTCGCCTCCAAGGACAGAGCGGGAAGAAGCGGGTGGTGGTCACAAGCAGTTCTCTGCGAAGCGGAAGAAGTTCGGACTTGGACGGATTTCACTACTCTTGGCGAAGCAAAACAAGAAAAAGAAGAAGAAGCGGCCCACCAGCCCAAGGTAAAGATATACTGTTAAAATTGTTCAATCTGCTTACTGTTTTTCTTGTTATGTTGTTGGATACTGTGGTTTCGAAGCTTGTTTGCTTGAGTTCATGGTTTTAAGACTTGGATGAGTCAATCTGGCTTGTCTGAATTGACTTGGATTTGGTAACACCTCATCAAGTTCGATACCACGAGTCACTCCCAACTCGGTGAGTCGTGACTCAACTCAGGGCTGGACGAGCCGATCCGAGTCTCCGAGTCTTTTAACCATGCTTGAATTAGTGTTTGCTGTATCCACTTGGATTGAGTTTTTCTTGTACTGTTTGGTGTCTATAGATGATTGTGATGAATGTCCAAATACTCCATGCAAATCCATACAAGAGGAATGATCAGATGGAGTGGTTGTATGAGAAGTCATACAGCCATTTTTTTTTTGCCCACCAAAATGTCTCATGTGTAGAATATCCAATACGTGCAAAAGGTGGGACACACCCTCGTGATCACCTATGTGAAAATCAGGTGGATCCTCTCATTTGGCGTCCGATTTTGATGTTCGTGTATGGATAGATTTGTCAATCAGCTTGATATTCATATCAGGTGTGCATAATTGTGCGGCCCACCTATTTCATGGATTGGATATTCTATGCACGTAACATGTTGGCAGGAAAACAAATGGCTGTATTGTAACTTGTGATGCAGCCACTATATCTTGATCATTTCCAATTGTACAACACTGGCAATTTGTTTGTACGATACTATGCTGTTTTCGGTTTGTACGAGTGGGGTCCATGCTTAGTAAGCCAAATGGCAACATGGCATCTTACCCATTCGTGACGGACTCGGTCCTGGCAGGAGCTCTGTGGCCCCCACCATAATGTATGTATTTTATACACACCGTCCATCTATTTTGCCATACCATTTTGGATTATGAGCCCAAACATGAGGCAGATCCAAAGCTCAAGTGGGTCACACCACAGGAAACAGTGGGGATTGAACGCCTACCATTGAAAGTTTCTTGGGGGGCGCAGAAGTTTTTAATCAAGCTGATATTTATGTTTTCCCTTCATCCAGGTCTACCTGACCTTATGAACAGGTTGAATGGCAAATAAACATCACGGTGGGCCCTATGAAGGTTTCAAAGGGGGTGTCATTATCGCCATTGCTTCCTGCCGTGTGGGGTACTTGAGCCTTGGATCTGCCTCCTTTTTGGGCTCATGCCCTAAAATGATAGGTTAAGGGGGCATTTGGTGCATGATATTAGATGGGATTAGGTGGGATAGAATTGCATTTGGTCCCTTGCAAATTCTATCCAACATCCAAGGAGGATGAGAAAGGTTGGAATTAGGTGGGATGGAATTACATTTGGTCCCATGGAATTGTATTTGGTCCCACGCAGGATTTTTGTGGATTTTGAAATCCTCTACATATGTGAGCCCCACATTGATGCATGTGTTTATCCATGTTGCCCATTCATATACACCGTGTACACGTGACATTCTGGTTATATATGTGTACAAGTGAATGACATCTGTTGTGAATTTGGTCAGTTGATTACAATTCCATGGTCCACCAAACAGGATTTTGCTTAATCCACTGTTTTTCTATGGCAAGAATTTTATCCCAAACATGGGATTGCATGGCTAAAATAACATGGTATGAATTTTATCCCAAACATGGGATTGCATGGCTAAAATAACATGGTATTTCTATACATGCAATCATTGTGCAATAATGATGTTAATCCCATCTATTACAATTCAATACCATTTTATTCCACGGTCCAAATACGCCCAAAAATGGATTGACGGCGTGGATAAAACACACACATCACAGTTGGGCCCCACAGAACCCCTGGGTAGGATGCTATATGCTTCCCCAAAATGGCCCATATATGGGATCTCGCTGACCGCTGTAGATAGGCCCATGCACCAAAAATCCCCTAACTGGAAGATCCTACCAGTAGAATAATTGGCCTTTCTACTGTTGGAATGTCAACTGTTGCTGTCTTTTCGTTCTTAACCATTTCTTTGTTGTGCCACCAATTGAAGGGTTAGATCTTTTGGTCCACGGGCTATCCAGCATAGTGAGGCCCACCATATTAACGGTTCTGATCACTGAGCCATAGGACCCACTTCTATAAACTGAAAGCCTGAGGGGTACTCCAAAAACATTTGGTAAAGGAGCATCGAATAGTAACTACTGTATTTGGAAGAAATCATTTTTGAAAAACTTACTCTGGCAGTGTGATAGATGATATGCAGGCACTTATAAATTGCTTAGAACCAGAATTTCACGTTGATTGGATTAGCTGACTATCAGATTGGTGGACAGTTCTTTCTTGGACGGGTAAAAATGAAACTATCACTGGGAGTGGATTAGGTGCAGTCCCAGTGACTGCAGGAACTTCCTGTGATGGAAAGCTAGGTGGGGCCCATCGTAATGTTTGTGAGAAATCCAACCCGTCCCATTCTGCAAGATCATGTAACAACATGGGCCCAAAAATGATGTGGGCCGAAAACTCCAGTGGACTGCATGCACGACAGGAAACAGTGAGGATTGAATGTCCATCGTTGAAACAATTGCTTTAGGAATGACCTTATGACCGAATGTCATATAAACATCACGGTGGACCATAAGGAGGTTTCAATGCTAGGCATTTCCCTACCCGTTTTTTTCCTGTCATGTGGCCCACTTGAGTTTTCTGATATGATGGGGCAAAATGGACGGTGTGGACTCAGCTTTCCGCTGCAGGAACTTCTTATGAAAGGCTTTTAGAGGCAATCTGTGTCCTCTTGATGTATGTATATGTATGTATAGTATATCCATGCTGTATATCTGTTTTGTCAGCTCATTTTAGGACATGATCAAAAAAAAATGGAACAGATTCATATCTCAGGTGGACCACACCATAGGAAACAGTAAGATCTGGATCAAGCTGTATTTATTTATTATTATTTAAAAAAAAAAAAAAAAACCTTCAGCCAGGTCTTTGTGACGTTATCACCGCATTAGAGTGGGTAATGGTGGACATACAATCAACATTGTTTCCTATGGTGTGATCCTCCTAAGATTTTTATCTGCTTCAATTTTTATTTTTATTTTTAATATCATGCCCTAAAATGAGCCGGCAAAACAGATGGACGGCATGGATATACAATACATACATCAAGGTGAGCCCCACGATCAGGACCGTACTTAATCCGCTCTCCTTTTCAACATTCACCTGCCCATGGATCAGAGGTTAGCTGATTTTGGGACTGACACAGCGACGTCTACAATTTCGTAGAGCCTGTGTATTGAGGGTAGTACGCTGCCAGAGTATGAAACAACACCCAAGCGTTAAGCAGAGGAATGCCAGTCTTGATGCATGTGGCATCTTTTGCATGATCCGAGCCTCTCATCAGGTGGGCCCCACCATGGGAATGAGGTTGGTTGGACAATCCTTATTCCTTACTGCTGAAATTGAGCATTGAATGTGTACTTGTGGTTAGGATTTTTCGACAGTCCAGTTTTTCCTCAAATCGAGCGGTGAGGATTGTTTTACCGGCCTGGTACGTACATTCTGGACACACCTGATCTATGGCTAGCAGCCTCTACAGATGTGCCCTGTTGACACGTGCGACACATTTTTAGAGAAGTAAGCAGTGGTGTAGCCCGTGTATCAGGTGTTAGACTGCCCACACGTGCAAACCTGGCATGTCTGTAGGATACCGAGCGTGTGGCAGGTGGGGCTGACTATGTAGATGATGTGGCCAAATGATGAGGCCAGCAGGTTTTCGGTACGCATCTAGGGCTAATTTGGCCAGGATCTTTTGGGGCCACAATGCATATGGGCCATAGCTCAAATTGAAGTCTTGGTTCCCCGTTCATTCCTCGGAGGATTTTCCATCGTCCATTTGTGGGTCACTGGTTCAAGGGACGAGATTGTCTAACCGATGTGATTTTTGCTATGGCTCATCTGGACCGTGGTTTACTGGATCGATGGCCCGTGATGAGCTGGGCTGGCTGGGATCACCCCAGCCCTAATGCAGCCCCACTTTGCCGGAACTTTGATGCCCATGGATCGAATCTGCATGGTCTTCAAACTGGTGGGTTCCATTTAAGATGTCATTTGTTGGAATTCAATATGAACTCGCGATCACATGTGTAGTGAATGATCCAATTTTGATTGTACGTGTGTGAGTATGTATGTGCTAAATGTGCCGGAGTAGACTTGAACTTAACCGAACGCCCCATGAGCCCGAGTGGATTAGGATCAAATCTTTTATTACTCAAGCCATCGATTGACAAGAAAGCAAAGCCGACAATTTGTGAAGATAAACACGAAATATAAGGCCAAATGTCGATTTTGTTAAACTAAATATGAATGCAATATAATTAATAGAAAAGTAGATAAAATAGAACTTATTCATGGTGGTTCGTCCATGTAAATGGCCAAGGATTGTTGACGGTCCCTTAGACCTGGATGGTCGTGTGATGGTCGTCTAAAATTGGAAGGTTGTGAGATAGCCATGGTTTAGCCAAGAGGCTGTGGTTAAGGGAATCACTTAATTAAGGACTTAGGGATTGAGGGTCCAATGACATGATCGTGGACGAAATTAAACTAATTTTAACTTGTTGTAGCAATGCGCTGGAGAAAAGTGAAGAGACTAAATTAAGCTATGTTAATCGATCTAGATTTACTGCAACATAATATTGGATAGAAGTGACTAAAATGGGCTAAGGTAAGGTAGGCGTCTTTGTGGGACGAGTTGAGTTGAAATAGATGTTTGTTTGTTTGATTGGATTGGCAAATGCTTGAAGTTACTTCATTGTATACTACTTTTATAGACTTGGGTTAGGTGGCGGTATTGTGTATGGTCCATTCGCTTTTGGGATCAATGGTTGTTTGATCAGTTAGCAGCCTTGGCTCGATATGTTTATATTTTGAGAGTGGGTTAGTCAACTATTATGTTGCTACGTGTGCTTATGTTTCTGTTTCAATACAACTTTCTCTTCTTGATACACCACCTGGGGGGTCTACGGTTGTGTGTGGCCAATTAAATTCGATCACGTGTCATTGGATATCATCACCTTTTCGTTGTGCGGGGTTATGTATGTTTTTTGGGTGTTTTGTATGTATAGCATGTATCTTCTTGCCATATGTAGGGGTGTACACTGAGTCGAATCGAGTCGAGTTGGCCTCAACTCGACTCAGCTCGGCTCGGCTCGGTCAGCAGCTCGGGCCAGTTCGAGCCGAGTTCGAGCCAAAATCGAGCCTCTGCGGCATTTTCACAAACACATGCTGTGTACTTTCAATTTCTCACTGTGTAAAACAGCGGCAACTGTTTACATGTAGTTTCATCAAACACCTTCTAGGCAACATCAAAATCAAGAAAAAAATGATATTTGTTTCATATACATACCTTTCTTGCCACTAGCCGACACTTCGTTGAGTCATTTCATCAAACACTTAGTGAGCAACATCAATATCAAAGTAACCGAGTCACCGAACTAGTTCGATCCGAGTTCAATTTGAGTTGGGGTTCGATTCGAGTCGAGTCAAATTCGGGGCAAGTTCGAACTCAGTTTGAAATTTTTTCTAGCTAAAAAAATCAACTCAACTCAGCTTCAAACCGAGTAGAATCGAGCTTTTTCGAGTCAAGTCGAGCGAGCTAACCGGGCTAACTCGGTTCGTGTACACCCCTGGCCATGTGTCATAGGAAAGATGACCACCTTAGGATTTTGGTCATGTGTATGTCTTTGAGCGCTATGGTATTCATGACATAACACGTCTTTAACAAAAATGTATTTCGTATTCTCATGATTTTTTTCGATTTCTCTCTGTGATTTGCAAGTACTATTTTTTATTTCCATACAAGTATACCGACAAGTGGTGACATCTTATTTGCTGAAGTTGGTAGTCCGTTATAAATAGTAACATGGCCTAAAAATCAAATCCATCCATCATCTTAACAATCTCATTTCATCTTCTGAATTTATATAGTAGACTATTTTCCAAGTAGACCATTGAATATCGATGGTAGGACCTTGTAGTTGTACAACCCAAATGGCCTCTTCGGTTATAGTCCACTGGTCAGAACCGGTTGTCCAATGATTAGCGTGCTTTTGGTTGGCAATGAACCAATTAAGGAAAATATTAAAGTTAGTTTTAATTCCTCATCGAGTCATCGTCTTAGCTTTAATTCCTCCTCATCTCTCATTATATATAGAATTTAAAGTAATATTATAGCCTTTGGGACTACCCAATCCATTTGTACCTATATTATCACATTCTCTTGTACTGGAGAATAGGTATTAATCATGGTTGGCTTGGAAAAAAATAAATCATATAATTGAATTCTAGAAAATGATTTAGTAAAAAGACTAACCAATTAATCTTGAGAGATGTGGGGTGTAAAAGATGCCAAAAGTGATCTATTCCCAGACAAAATGATAATCTACTTCTATATGCTTTGTTCACTAGTGAAATATTCGGTTGGAGATAATATGTATGTTGGCTTGATGGCCGCAAAACAACCAAATTGGAAATTACATGAAAAATCCAAGGTTAGGGAGGAGATCATATACAAACAACCTCACTAGTTCCTTGTTGCATGGACTAGTTGATGTAGAGCGGGTCGTGGACAGTTTCATGGCCAAGATGAATCAGAAAAGGCCCGGTCGACTACAGAAGTGATCCGGACTGTTAGACCTTAGATCAGGCGTATCTCACAATCCAGAATGAGTTATTGGGCATAAAGTATATGATTTTGGGGTAGAACGAGCTACTTCAGCCAACCAACCCTGCTATGCTGGGTTGTACAAGCCGGATTTGCGAAATACCCCTGGATCGATGGTCGTTTCCTTATTTTAATTCCATTTTTACTATAAATACTAAGTTTTAGTTTGGTTATAATTCTTCATCCGTTAGGCTTTAGGAGTTGTATCCAACATGAAAAGGGCTTAGAATAATTAGGAGAACAGCTTGGTGAAGCCAAATAGGACACTTACTATTTTTGGCCGAAAACCTTGCACATTAGTAGACATTACAACCGTCTATAAATAGTAAGTTAACTATTTATAGTAAGTTGCGAATTCCAGGAGTTTTAGTTGTAGTTTGCATCTGATTTCTCTCTCATTGCTTGCTACCCCTATTTAAAGGGTTGTGAACTTGTTTATTTAATTCATTAATCAATTTTGAATTTTATAGAATTTATTTTCTATTTTTCTTGCTTTCTTTCCCGTGGATTCGAGAAGCCTCTGTGAGGAGTGCAGAGAAGTTCCGTGGATTTGGAATAATTATCTTTGAGGAAGACGGTGCTCGACCTCATCATGTTCATCCCTGCGTCATTAGTACTCCAGTTTAGAGGAGGAACAGGTGACTATAGGCCATGTATTGCTTTTTTAAGAGACAACATTGCCATGCTGCCAACAAATGTGCAAAAACCCAATGTGGAGTGTCATTCGTCATTCAGGTCAGCCGAATCAGCATCACAATAAGCATGGATGTTAAGATGAATATGAGTGGTATAAAGAATACCCTTTCTCAGTGCAGCTTAATGTGCCGGAGAATGCGAAACACAACATCAAGGTGGTGGGAGCATGAATTCTCCGTGAACTAACTCACTACATTGACGACATAAGCAATGTTAAGATGAGATAGTTATTTGCCTACTTAAATGTCGATATTGCTTAGGGTCAGAAAGCGGCTTAGACTGCACTATGAAGGATTTAAAATTAACTTCGATAGGAGATTCCGCAATTTAAGAATCAATTAAACAGGTGAGCTCTGATAATTCAAGTGCATACTTTCGTCAAGAAATGAAGATGTCTTTCGATGAATCTCTTTTAAAACTTTAAGGACACCATCAATACCAGTGAACTTGTACCCTATAACCTTGAGTGCACCGAAAGAAATCAAATTTTTCTTCATATCAGGTACGTACCTGACATCAGTCAAGGTATGCTCCATCCCATTAAACATCTTGATGCTCACAGTACCAATAGCCACAACATTACAGACATTGTCATTGCCCATAAAAACCTATCCACCATCGTATTTCTTGTAATTGGCGAACCAACTCTGATGAGGAGTCATGTGATATGATGATCCTGTATTAAGGATACACTCATCTCTAAGATTGTCATGCAAGTGTCCGACCATAGACACTGACAGAACATCACCACCACTTGTCTCTTCATTAGATGTGACAACATTGGCCTCCTTAGAAGAAACCTCTGAGCTTTTTTTCTTCGCTTTAGGATTGGTATAATCCTTTTTCATGTGTCCATTCATCCCACAGTTCTAGCACTTTAGTTTTCCTTTGCCCTTGCCCTTAGATTTGGATATAGGTCTTGAGGATCCTGTACCTCGATCAGTATTCTTACCCCTCGTAATCAGTGCATCGGAAGATGTCCTCATGTCGCCGTTTAACTTTCTCATGGTCTTCCCTTGAAGGGCTGAGATAATGATGTTGACACTCAAAATTTTATTTGCGGTGCACATTGTGTATTTGAATGACTCATATGATGCCGGAAGAGAATTCAACAACACATATGCTTGTTCCTCATCTTTGATCACTTCCTCCATATCCAGTAGTTTGCAAACTAATTTATTAAAGTTGCTGATGTGGGCCTTCAGATCTCCACCCTCTGCTATCTTGAAGTTATACCATTGTAGCTTCAAGTGTTGGCATTTTCAGAGGATTTTTTCGCATAGATATCCTCTAACTTCGCCCATAAAGTAGCCGCAGTTTTCTCCCTCAAAACATTGTAGAGAACTTCATTCGTGAGACATAAATGGGTCGAGGATAAGGTCTTCTTATCAAGGGTATTCCAATTATCATCAGTCATAACAGACTTTTGCTCCTCAAGAGCACCATCTTCACCTTGCTTGGTTAAGGAACTGATCATCTTGATCTTCAATAATTCAAAGTTATTTTTCCATAAGTACTTCTCAATATCATACCTAGTGCTTCCCATTGATGTTAATCCTGTAGATCCAAATCTGTGCCCCAATGATAGCTCTGCTACCACTTATTGGGAATTAGGTTGCAGAATCACATAGAGATGGATCTAGGATAACAATCCAAGAGCACCAAGCAAACATAAGAAAGCACAAAGATTTAACATGGAAAACCCTTTCGGAAAAAAACTACGGTACAAAGCAACAGAAATCCACTATGAAAGCATAAATTACAAAGAGAGAGGACTTACCCGATTCAAACAACCTCGAATCTCACCCTTGCTACACCCTTTAAAAACCCTAGAATCCTTTTAAAAACCCTTGGAATACCTTTAGAAAGCCTTAAAATATCTTAGAATGGCCCTAGGGGCTTCTATTTATAGTTGGGGAACTCCCACTTATGCACATCCCTGCAAACCGCATCAAAATTTACACAATCCACGCACAATCTGCGTAACCCTCAACTAGTCGAGCTAGAACTTCGACTGGTTGAAGGACCCTTTGACTGGTCGAGCCTGTCCTTTGATTGGTCGAAGATCTCAGGAATTTTAAATACATTGTTGTTGGACTTCGAGCCGAACTTTCTCAGGGCTAGTCAAAGATATCTAGATTTAAGACATCTTTTTAATAACATGGAATCCCTTAGAATATGGATTCATTGAGGTTCGAACTTTTCAAGGCACTAAGTAGTGCAGTGTGTTAAGATGGAGGGAAGCAACAGGACAATAGTGGAGATTGACGGGGGCAGTGTCATTGTGTTGCCTTTTCCAAGGCCACCCAAAGTGGTGCTTCCCTACACCAAGCCTCCTAATGGGGTTGGCCTAGAGCAACATTACCTTGTGCCAGAAAGAGAAAGGAGAGAGAAGGAGAAAATGAGAATGAGGAAGGCGATATGATGACATTACCTTGTGTATAAAAGGAAAAGGGAAAGGAAAAGGAAGAGAGAGCTACCTTATGTTGAAAAGGGAAAAGAAAGGAGAGAGAGAGAGAGAGAGAGAGAGAGAGAGAGAGAGAGAGTGTGTGTGTGTGTGTGTGTGTGTGTAACGCCCTGAAAATCGGGGGTCGAGCAGAAGCTCAACTCCCGAGTTCCAACGCATCACTTATGCTACATAGATAATGATGATTAAATGCTATCCGGTTTAGTGCATTTAAACATGAATGAGATTATACTAAATCAACATATCATACTCCAGAGATGATTAGATTAATCAAGTGGAAGACTGTGATAGACATATAAAACATATAAGTGGTTATAAGTCCCCAGAGTATGAATGTGTTACCAGGTTAAATAATTACATGTATAACTTCAAAATGTACAAAATGATAAAATGTAATGTTATCTAATCCATATCCCTGTAACCTCGGTGACGCAACTCCAGATCTACATAGACCTGCTAGAGAGTTGCAGATAGGAGAACTCCTCGTCGTTATAGAAGGCAGGTTCCGTCTCGTAAGCCTTGTCGCCATCTGAAACTACAAAAGAGTCTGGTTAATGTTTTAAAACACTGCCCCAGAGTGAGAGTGAGTGATCAACTCAGTGATGCTATAAGGTAAAGGTTAACATGTTATCAATTCAGTCAAGCAGTAATGATAGAGCAGTACAACAATCATGTCCTAAGTACTCTTGTTAATGCAAGAATGATATGCGACAACGATGTATGCCCTCGCCTGCACTCCCTCAGCGACATCATCTCACGATCAAGCATGCAACACTCCCGGTAAACGTGCACTTCATCACTGTTGAGGGTCAAATATTGCACATTAGACCCCATTTATTACCTGGATTTACAAGCATGATACTGTTTAGCACCCAGTTTTAACCATATTTGTGATGCAGGGTGTATTTGAGAATATGGATTGCAAAAAGATGCTAAAAGCATGAATTTAATGCTCACAAGTCACCAAGGCAAGGGATGGACCCCAGAGGACCAAGAACAACAAATTTACACGCCAGAGATCTAAGAAAATCAAGTTGTTCACGTTAAAGAAGCCATACAGTCGTCCAGAATGCAAGATTGCGGAGTTCCCATCATCTGATCGGCTCCGAATTTCATACATCGCCTAAGGACCACAAATGTGCCGTACACGTCAAATTTTAGCTCCTGGATCCCTACAGAAGTGGGCCAATAGACAGATCAGCCCATAGATCGGTGAATTGGGGCTCGCCTGGTATCTGGATATGCGTCATACGTTGGCTCAACCCCTTAAACGGGGTGGTAAAGAAGATGAATGGAATGGATCGCTCACAAGAATCACATGTAGACCCTATTTGAGATGGGTGTGCATAATATACATGTACACTAGCAGTGCACCGATCCACCAAAATCGGTCAAGTGGTCTTTGACTGACGAATTTCAAATAAAAACGGAAGTCCCGTTTTCAGCGCCGCAGAAGGCTCAAACAGAGCTTGCGGACGAGTTGTTGCAGCCCACCATGATCGATCTTCCAGATGATCAGGACTGTTCATCAGACCTCAAAGGGCCACATGATCATGGTCTAGGTGTCCGAAATTGAAAAATCAAAGAGTACGGGATTTCACCCATTCAAATGACGGACGGACGGTTGCTTAGGTAATCCGTGGTCCACCACGTGCCTGATCCAAAACCAATCACGTCTGACCAATTTTTCCTCCTGAAGCTAATTGACGGAGTGGATTTCTCAACAAACATTAACAATGGGCCACACCAACGTTGCAGCGTTTGGGTTCGCACATTATCAATATCTGCATGTCAAACCCGGACACTGCGGGCCGCTTTGCAGGCATAATCAGGATCGGTCCGACTATCTGGCACTTCCGAAATCTTTCTAAGGTGGGACCGACCATATCCAAGGTGACTGGATGTCTCAGATCGTACATGTGCGGTCACGATTTTGATTCTAAAGGGCAAGTTGGTGCTGTGTACTTGTAGCTGCGTATACCTCTACGGAAGCCCCAGCCGACTTCCCTGATTGCGGAAATAGAAGTTTCTACACACGACCTGGAGCAACTATAAAAAGAAAGAGGAGAAAGTGAAAAAAGGGCATCTTGGCTTGAGGCTGGAACATGAGCAGAGAGAGACTAGAGTAGTTGTTTTTCTTTTTCTTTTCCTTTTCTTTTTATTTATTTTGGATTTAGCCTAATCATGATCGTGATCAGTTGAATCTCTTGGCTAGGCCAAGAGGTGAAGCTTGTCGTGTGATGGGTCGTTTATGACTTGTTTGATTCATGTTCTGAACTGATTTGATTTTGGTTTGATATTAAGGAATGTTCTAGTTGTTTATAGTTTATTGTGACTGATATTATAGTAGATCTGTGATGGCTTGAGTATTTCCTTTTCATTATTCTGATTATGCGGTTAAGAAACCCTATTGTTCACCATCGTCTCCTGGGCATGGTTGGATGACAGAACTCTTCTTGACTTTCATACATCTCTCTGATTGGCTGTGGATTAGTTTAATTCTATTGTTCGCTTTGTTTCATGGGCATGGTCTTGTGATGGAATCCATTCTAATTTACACCCGTCTGATCTCTTGAAAACTAGATTAAATGAAGTTCAGAATTGATTTTTCAGGTTATATCTTCTAACTGGATGAAGATGGGACTCGAAGTCTAGTTGAGTTCATGAATCGACTGTAAATCTCCCTGATCTCTACAAGTGGATCCTTGGCACCCTAGTTTCCTAACTTTGATTTCTACAAGGTTTTTTTTTAGTTTACTATTTCACCATTATTCATAAAAAATCATTCGATTTAGGTTTTATCTTATCCTACTCCTAGTTCTGGTTAGTTTCAGAATACGTACAAGGTTTAATCCCTTGGGATTCGACCTCGGTCTTACCGAGTTTATTACTACATCACAACCCTATACTTGGGGAGTGAACAAGTTTACTAAAGCACATGCAATGCGGTGCATGATCGTGTTATCCAAGTTCTTATTTAAGCTTATTTATACAGCAGATTCGAAAAGCTAAACTACCTCCTTTTATATCATTTATCCAAATAATGATCCATCTAGGGTCGTCAATCCTAGCTTGTCACATACGATAGGCAAGTTCAGGTTGCTACGGAGAGGCTCGTCACCTCAGCGTAGGCCTATTTTATACTCGAGGTTACTCTACCAACGCCCTACCAACTGACAGTCTATTTTCAAAGGCTCGTCACCAACCCGACTGGGGACCATAGCCAGGCTGTGCCAAGGTATGCCTCGTTTATACTCGAGGTCACTACGAAAAGGATCGTCACCTTAGCGTAGGCTAATAGCTCGAATACAGTATCCCATAGGTTGCTCACTGGTCACTGCGGGGAGGCTCGTCACCCCAGCGTAGGCCGACAGCTCAACCACGGTGTCCCATACCACCATGCCTGGCTCATGAGTCTTAGCGAATCGTGGTACCATGGTTGAAACAGGCTTTACATTGGTAAATGGTACCTTAGATTCAAGCAGTAGCGTCCATACATGATAAACACACAATAGGCCAATCAGTTTATTAGACAAGTTCGACTGGTACGAGAGCGTACGCTGAATTAATCAACATGGTAATACTGTCGACGATCATCGTACGACTTGGATTCACCGAACGCATCAAATGTGGCGAGAGTAATTTGGCCCCCAAACATAAATTGTTACCGATTGCCTGGACTACGTAGTAGTCCCAATCATACTCAAATGCAGCATGTGTAAACATATGATAATCATATAGGCATTTAATAAACAATCCAAGCACAACACTCATTTGAGCATTTTATCAACAATTCATTCATAAATTGCATAATTGAAATTAAGATTACATGAAGGAAATTTATATATATAGATAAGGTAATTGAGAATTATATCTCAACACCCTTATTAAATATAATTCATTCAACAATATTTCATTCAGACATTTTGTCAAACACATAGAACAAGTTATTATACATATGCATTTTATACATAAATCATATAGTTGAAATTAAGACTACATGAAGGAAATTATATATCTAGATAAGGTAGTTGAGAATCCTATCTCAACGCCCTTAATAAATACAATTCATCGGACAATTTCTCATTCAGACATTTTATCAAACACTTAGACTACACATTACCACATATATGAACTAAATTAGTTATAACATATATTATGACAAATCCTTTCACAAAGGAGTTGTCATATATCCAACAATCATGTATTCTAGGTTAATAGTCATGGCAAGCACAAATCATAATTTCATATTTATTCGAACATTTCAACAAACACATGAAATGCATCATATATTCACATAGTTCACACACATGTATAAATTATCGAATACATCGTAACTAAGATCATATGGCAGTAATCAAGTCAGACATAAATCATTAGCTGATATTGAAAGCCTTGAAAATCATAACATAAGTGTTTATAGTCCGCACCTTTCATCGGTACGCCGATTACAAACTCGATTCGTACACTACGTCCCCGTTTACAGCACAACGGCTACCTAAATCACGAAGCGGGTTAGCTATTACGTCGATTACTCTATTTGGATTCCTAAAACAGATTAGGGTTAGGATTTTTTATCTAAAAATGGAGTTGAAATCGACGGTGTAGCGATGTAAAAAGGTGAATCGAGGCGTGGAGTAGCAGAATAGAAGGACGGCAGCAAACTCCAAGTATCTCCCTTCGACCTCCACTCTTTTCTTTCATCTCTCTTCTCTCTCTTAGGGTTTGGAGCAAATTCGTATGTGAGAGAGAAGGGGTGGGTTAAGGGCTATTTATAAGCCCAGAACTGATGTCAATGGCCCCATTGCCATGGTATACTTAGGATATAGGTAAAAGGTGGCTGTTTCGGCCAAGCGGAGCTCATCTGGAGGTCCACTGTTCGCATACGGTCTGGAGGAAGTTCCCTAACAATGGATCTACGCCAGGTTAATATTTCGATCCGATCGGTTAAGTGAATCGACCGTGGAGGATCTGTTTCAGTTCAATGGTCATCGTCGCTCAATCAGGGCCACAAGTGCACTGACATGTGTAGTAAAATTTTCTTGATCCAAGGGTGTAGTTGGGTTAGAATCTGACGGTCTAAAACCTTAAATTTGGCCCGCAAGCGAACGACCCAATTCACTTATATCTGAGTTTATTTTTTAAAGATATTCGCATTTTTTACACACTTTACTCAGGGCTCTAGTTGTGCATTTCTGGACACTATTCGGGCCCGATTCCCGCGTTGGTTGTCAAGCCCAGCTAGGTGGTCATAACCGTATAGTTTCACAGTTATCGGACTTTCAATATGTGGTCTAGGTCCGATACGGAGTTTCAATGTGTTCCCGAGAGCAACTGAGTTTTGAGACTGATCCTAGGTTTTTAGGTAATGTAGAGTTAGTGATTCTACTAGTTTTGGGTCTTGCAGTTCGTATAGAAAGCGGTTCAAGCTAATCTACTAATTAATTCAATTTAGTACTTAATTAATTTTTGTTTAATTTCTACATGATTTGTCCTTTAGTGATTTCTACCTGAAGTGTTAATCGGGTCTTTGTACGAATTTTTCCGAGACGTTACAATCTACCCCCCTTAAAGAAAAATTTCGTCCCCGAAATTGCCTAAGGGTAATAAGTAAAGGTTTTATTATTTCATTTTCTTAGTTTTGTTGGTTTCAGGTTCATATATACGTGTTAGGGTATATAATAACTACATCAGCCTAGCTCATATTAGTCTACCCCCTTTAAAAGTTTCTACCTCTGAGGTTTGAAAATAAATGTTCAAATCATTATTATCGTGCTAAGTGTTTGATGATAAAGTTTACCTAAGGGTGGTATAATCTACTGTTTATGATTGGGCTAATACGGAAAGACAGTTGTGGTAGGCTCAAATCCGATACGTCGATTGCCTGCCTGACCATGGCAGACAACTCGTTGTATCCCTTCCTAATCCTGGTAGATCTCGGTCTTCTGTTCGATCAAAGCAGTGAATCCTTTGGTAATCACCAAGGATTGAGAATTGAGTTAAGCCGCAAATGCCTCGTAGGGATATAGTTCTGCAATTCCGAAATCTGATCATCCTAAGTATTTAATGAGTATTATAATTCATTAGGAGGTTTAAGCCTCATGTTTATAAGGTTGTCCTTCGGGTCTTGTTCAACAAGAGTTCTTGTTTAACCTATGTTTAACTTGGTGGATAATAAGTTCTTCCATGGTGCTCATAGTCAAAAGGCTATACTAGAAGGGTTTTCAATCTCGTAAAATTATATTTGTATATCACTATTTCGATCATACGGCTAGGGGGTTATGAGCAGATTGCACTTCGGTTTCATTAACTTCGGGAGGGAAGGAAGAGTCGAGAGTTCTAAAATATTTCAGAAGTTTGGAATGTTAGCAACATAAGGCCGCAGGAAAAGAAAGAAGAGGGACATCTCCTCGGCGCAGTATGAACCTTGAATTTATAAGGGGATAAGAAACTTATAATATTTTACTGTAGTCCGCCTCTAACATGAACTTACGAAGTATTAAAATATGAAACTCAATTCTACTCAAGGGTTCTAATTTAATTGCACAAAACAACTAAAATATATACTTTTATATATATGTGTATATATATATGTATAATTAAATTTAATCACTGGATATTCCTAGTACGATTATAAATAATTCCTAAATAGACACCAAATACTAAACTTTACTATGAAAAGATATGACCAGTCTATTCGCAACTCGAAGTTGTAGAAATTTTATTTTATTTTTTTTTGTTTCAACCCTTCTATTATTTATAACGTATTTATCACCTCTAGTTACCATATTATTTTTATAATTTTTATAGTAATCCATTGTTAGGCCTATTCTTTAATATGAACTGGTTTAATACTTGAACCCTAATTTCTTTCGCTCAATGACTTCATTATTGACATTCTAAGGAAGATTCAGATCCTATTTAGTGACTTAACCTTATGTATAACCGGGACCAATTTCTTTCGATCCTGGACCAGTGGGCTATTAGCCACCAAGCTTCCGTTGCGCCAATCAGTGGGTAGACAAGTGTACCTACTTAACCCAACTGAGTTCATAACTTTTCTACCCCCTTTAAAAATTATTTTTACTCTCGAGGTTCAAGAATCTATGTCCATATCCATATGTCAGAATAAGGTATAATTTAGGACCTATCCTAGACATGAAATGGAAAATAACCTCTCAATACATTAGTCTTCCTTTCATCGATGATGTGTACTATAATGTTGGTACCTTGAATGAGGGCAGTGACCTTAAAGGCCAAAGGCGCTGCAGTTGTTGGCTCAAGTGCTTCAGTTGCAGGTGCATGTACACGGGCTTGTTGGGGATGATTTGGTTGCGCTGCCATAGGTCGTTGAGGCGGCCTATTTTGGGGTACAGGTGGTTGGTAAAATAGCTGCGCTAGTGGTGCAAATCGTAAAGGTGGAGTCGCTATGTTACGGGGTGACTGACGGTCGATCTTCTGAGGTGGTGTGAATCCGTCGTCTTTCATCTTGGTAAAACAGAAGGGATCAGTGTGTCTCCCTTTGTTATAATATGTACAGCAACGACCCGTTAGCCTCTTCTGGATCGGCGGAGCCATGGGCCTGGGAGGCGAGTCTACATGTGGCCTCTTACCTAGGATTGGGCGGTGCTATAATTCGGGCTAAGGCCTCGGGCCCATTGCTATATGTGTCCGAGAAACTTTGTCTCCATCTTGTTCAACTCATAGAGACATGTTGACTAGCTCAGCGTAATTAGGAATGCTAGCGCAACACATCTTAGTGCGGATATCGGGCCACAACCCATCTGAAAAATGCTGTATTTTTGTCAGTTCATCTGTCAGTATCAGAGGAGCGTATCTGTCTAGCTCTGTAAATTTGTTCTCGTACTCTGACATGGTCATTTCTCCCTATCGAAGGCGGAGAAACTCACCCCCCTTTTCATTATGGTAAGTGAGAAGGAAGTACTTCTCATGGAAGCGTGTCTCAAATGCATCCCAGGTCCACACGTGTCCTACGGGAACTGTTCGTAGGATGCTGTCCCGCCATAAACTAGCCTCCTTCTTGAACATATATGTGACTAGCTCAACCTGCTCTACTTCAGTGCAGTGAAACGGCTTCAGCATCTTAGAGATGCGGTCAAGCCAATATTCAGCCTCCTCGGGTTGGTGAGTACCTGCAAAAGTATGAGGTCGGAAGCACTGGAATCGCTCGAATAAGCCGCTGACATTCAAGTTTCTAGTAGGCTGCACAGGTAGTGCAGGTGCAGGCGGGACCACGTGTATGTTCTAGACAATGGCCCCTGCGATGGTGGTAAAAAACTATTACTGTTGTTATTGCTGCTGCTGCATCAATAGCATTATCTACTCCAACCCAACAGGAGGAGGAGCCGACTGAGGCATGTGAGGCATCGAAGTAGATGCACAATTTTACTCTGGAACCGGAGGTGCAGAAGGAATTGGCCCATTAGTGGGGCTAATGGCCGGCTGAGAATCCGGCATTGTCTCGTGATTTGGGTCCAAACTGGGGTCCATATGGCTATCACTTAGGGGAGGTGCCCCGTTAATCAAGTTGCCAAGTGTAAGACGTGTAGTGTTCCGGGTATCTTTTGGAGGCATTCACTATACACAACATAGGGTGCAACATGTGTAAGGTTTGAGCAACAACTCTCAATTTTTCAAGCATTATACACATTCCAAATCAGAGAAACTTCATGCGTTTCATTTTGCCAAAATTGTCACAATACATGAGTTGTAGACTTACATGGATCATGACAGAAGATGCATGTAAGCTAATCTAACAAAAGCTTAAAACATTAAGCAAACTAACACACAACTAAGCCTATCAAGGCTATTACAAAGGAAAGCAAGAAAACAAGGAAACCCCAAAGACGACTACAACATATGACTAGTCGTCCGACTCTGGTGATGGAGGAGCACCCTTATCCTGCATACAACACAAGAGGGCTTCAGAGTGCGAGACATCTTTTTGAACTTCTGTTTCAGATAGGCTTGATTCTTATTGATCTCATGTCTTAGGGCGGCCTGGTTCTCTTCAATCTGAGCCAGGCAGGCTTCCATGGCGGCCTGATCATGGCGGTCTTTCTTTGTAGCAGGAGGAGGCTCCCTATCTGAGTCTTGGGACCCCTCTTCTTCTTCCTCACTTCCTTCTTCTATTTCATTTTCTTCCTCTTCTTCACTACTTTCTTCATCTTCAGTGCCCTCTTCTATCTCATCCCCGGACTCATCAAGTTGGGCTCGATATTGTCATGGCCCGATATTTATATTGTTAAAAGTAGTGTCGTTGATGAAGTAGATTGGCGCAAGCTCATCCATGTTAAGTTTGTAGCCGAAATTACAAGCAATCTTGCGTACCAGTCGGCCGAATAGGAGTGAAATATCTCCTCTAATAGAGCGTACGGTTTGGATTATCTATAGTAGGGCGAACGTAGGCAAACACAACTTGTCTCCCTACCCAGCTCTGTACAGGAAGTCCACCATCAAATGAGTGTATTCGGTACGGTTGCTCCACTTAGGATACACGTCGTGCGTGAAGATGTGGTGGAGCAGGCGGAAATCAGGAGTCATCTTGGATGCTAGGAGGCAATTGTCTAGATTCCAGTGGACCAGTCGACCACAAAGAAATCGCGTGCGGCGATCCTTTTCACGCTCACTCCTGAGGTTCTTCTCACTAGCATGAACTTCCCCACGCGGCATCCCCATGATTCGGGCTATCAAGTCCACCTTGACAATGGCTTCCTGCCTTCCCACAGGGATAGAGAATTGTAAAGGTTCCAACAACGGATCTCATATATGGGCATAGAAGGTTCAAACAGTGCCCTCATTTGCACGAGACTTGTCCTCAAATACGGGACCCCATCGGGCGTCCAACAAAAGATTCATCGCCGGATAAAGACCAAATAGTTTCTCGTCCATGTGTGCTTCAAAGAGAACCCTACAGCCTTGAAATCTTCCATGTGTCATATCCATTAGTAAAGCTCTCTCGAGAGGAAGATGGGGATCGAGATCCTGCTTCGTCTTGATCTCTCGATCGATGCTTGAACTTGCTTTGACGCCTTTCTACCTCCTCGAACGGGTAGGGTGGCTAGGCCCGGCTTCATCTGTGGAAGCCCTCTTCTTCCCCATGAGGGAAAGGAGTGTGGAAAGGGAAAAAATCACCACCACTAGCTCGAAAAGAGTCATTTGAGTGAAACAAAATGGAGGGATAGGATGGGTTGGTGGACTTTGAGATGTTTGAGATAAAAAAGAGGGTTTGTGTGCTCAAATGAAAGGAAATGAGGAGATAGGAGGTAGGTTTGAAAGAAATGGTGGGATGTGTGTATGTAGAGATGAAAATGAAGAAGAATTGAGATTAGAGGGGAGATTTGGGAGAGAAAAATGGAATTTTGGGAGATTTAGAAAGCTTAGAGGGGTGTAAGAGGGGGAAATGAAGCAAATGGAGGTGGTATAGGGGTCCCCACACGATTTCGTGGGCCCCACGAGCATGTACATTGGTCGGCCTCACCGACCCGACGCTGCCCGACCCGATAGGCCCGCTGCCTGTGGTCGGCAATGCCATCGTCGGTCGCTGGACAGTGGATGATGTCTCGCCCCAGGGGCGATGGCTCGCCTTAGGGGTGACGAATATGCATGGGACCCACCTCGGATCCCCCCGATTTGCGTCGTTTGGGCCCGCCGAGTCCGTTTGAGGCATTTTCGGGTCCCATCTCATGGATATTCATGCTTTTCGGGTCTTTCAAGTGTGGAATGCACCTAATCATCGTATAAATAAGTCGATTGATGGTCTAAAGGGGATTTGGGATCATCTCACCTGATCATTGATGCATACGGGTCAAATTTCAACAGTCTACTTCGGTCAATTTCGTCGATGGGCGAAACCTGGAATCTTAGGACTGTTTTTACGTTTTATCACACCCTCCTAAGTCAAAATACATAGTGTGCATAGTGTAACCATAACCCAGGTCCAGTTTAATCCAAATTATGCTTTGATACCAACTTGTAACGTCCTGAAAATCAGGGGTTAAGCAAAAGCTCAACTCCCGAGTTCCAACGCATCACTTATGCAACATAGATAATAATGATTAAATGTTGTCCAGTTTAGTGCATTTAAACATGAATTAGATTATACTAAATCAACATATCACACTCGAGAGACGATTAAATTAAGCAAGCGGAAGACTGTGATAGATATATAAAGCATAAGTGGTTGTAAATCCTCAGAGTATGAACGTGTTACCAGGTTAAATAATTACATGTATAACTTCAAAATGTACAAAATGATAAAGTGTAATGTCATCTAATCTATATCCCTGTAGCCCCGGTGATGCAACTTCAGATCTACATAGACCCGCCAGATAGTTGCAGATAGGAGAACTCCTCCTTGTCATCATAGAAGGTAGGCTCTGTCTCGTAAGCCTCGCCACCATTTGAAACTACAACAGACTCTGGTTGGTGTTTTAAAACACCATCCCAGAGTGGGAGTGAGTGATCAACTCAGTCGAGCTATAAGGCAAAGGTTAACATGTTATCAATTCAGTCAAGCAGTAATGATAAAGCAATACAACAATCATGTCCTAAGTACTCTTGTTAATGCAAGAATGGTATGCGACAATGATATATGCCCTCGCCTGCACTCCTTCAGCGACATCATCTCATGATCGCTCATGCAATACTCTCGGTAAACGTACGCTTCCTCGCCAAAGTACATACAATGCGGTGCATGATTGTGTTAGCCAAATTCTTATTTAGGCTTATTCATGCAGCAGATTTGAGAAGCTAAGGTACCTCCTTTTATATCATTTACCCAAACAATGATCCATCTAGGGTCGTCAATCCTAGCTTGTCACATATGATAGGTAAGTTCAGGTCGCTACGGAGAGGCTCGTCACCTCAGCGTAGGCCTATTTTATACTCGAGGTTACTCCACCGACGCCCTACCAACTGACAGCCTATTTTCGAAGGCTCGTCACCAACCCAACTGGGGACTATAACCAGGCTACACTGAGGTAGGCCTCGTTTATACTCGAGGTCACTACGGGAAGGCTCGTCACCTTAGCATAGGCCGACAGCTCGAATACAATGTCCTGTACTACTATATTCGGCTCACGAGTTTGGGTTGCTCACTGGTCACTACGGGGAGGCTCGTAACCCCATCGTAGGCCAACAGCTCGACCACGGTGTCCCATACAACCATGCCCAGCTCATGAGACTTAGCAAATCGTGGTACCATGGTTGAAAGAGGGTTTACATTGGTAAGTGGTACCTTAAATTTAAGCAGTAGCGTCCATACATGGTAAACACACAATAGGCCAATTGGTTTATTAGACAAGTTCGACTGGTACGAGAGCGTACGTTGAATTAATCGACATGATACTACTGTCGACAATCATCGTACGACTCGGATTCACCGAACGCATCAAATGTGGTGAGAGTAATTCGGCCCCCAAACATAAATTGTTACCGATTGCCTGGACTACGTAGTAGTCCCAATCATACTCAAATGCAGCATGTGGAAACATGTGATAATCATATAGGCATTTAACAAACAATTCAAGCACAACACTCATTTGAGCATTTTATCAACAATTCATCTATAAATTGCATAGTTGAAATTAAGATTACATGAAGGAAATTTATACATATAGATAAGGTAATTAAGAATTCTATCTCAACACCCTTATTAAATACAATTCATCAAACAATATCTCATTCAGACATTTTGTCAAACACACAGAACATGTTATTATACATATGCATTTTATACATAAATCATATAGTTGAAATTAAGACTACATGAAGGAAATTATATATCTAGATAAGATAGTTGAGAATCCTATCTCAACGCCCTTAATAAATACAATTCATCGGACAATTTCTCATTCAGACATTTTATCAAACACTTAGACTATACATTACCACATATATGAATTAAATTAGTTATAACATATATTATGGCAAATCCTTTCACAAAGGAGTTGTCATACATCCAACAATCATGTATTCTAGGTTAATAGTCATGGCAAGCACAAATCATGATTTCATATTCATTCGAACATTTCAACAAATACTTGGAATGCATCATATATTCACATAGTTCACACACATGTATAAATTATCGAATACATCGTAACTAAGATCATATGGCAGCAATCAAGTCAGACATAAATCATTAGCTTACATTGAAAGCCTTGAAAACCATAACCTAAGCATTTATAGTCCGCACCTTTCATCGGTACGTCGATTATAAACTAGGTTCGTACACTATATCTCCGTCTACATCACAATGGCTACCTAAATCACGAAGCGGGTTAGCTATTACGTCGATTACTCTATTTTGGATTCCTAAAACAGATTAGGGTTAGGATTTCTTACCCAAAAATGGAGTTGAAATTAACGGTGTAGCGATGTGGAAGGGTGAATCGAGGCATAGAGTAGCAGAATAGAAGGACAACAGTAAACTCCAAGGATCTCCCTTCGATCTCCACTCTTTTCTCTTCTTCTTTCTCTTCTCTCTCCTAAGGTTTGGAGCAAATTCGTATGTGAGAGAGAAGGGGTGGGTTAAGGGCAATTTATAAGCCCAGAAATGATGTAATTGGCCCCAGGGCCATGTTGTACTTAGGATATAGCCAAAAGGTGGCTGTTTCGGCCAAACGGAGCTCGTCTGGAGGTCCACTGCTTGGATACGGTTTGGAGGAAGTTCTCTGACAATGGATCAACACCAGGTTAAGATTTCGGTCTGATCAGATTAGTGAATCGACCATGGAGGATCTGTTTCAGTTCAACAGTCATCGTCACTCGATTAGGGCCACAAGTGCACTGACATATGTCGAAAATTTTTTCTGATCTAATGATGTAATTGGGTCAGAATCTGACGGTCTAAAACCTTAAATTTGGCTCGCAAGTGAACGACCCAATTTACTTATATTTGAGTTCATTTTCTAAAGATGTTCGTGTTTTTCACACACTTTACTCAGGGCTCTAGTTGTGCATTTCTGGACACTATTTGGGCTCGATTCCCATGACGATTGTCAAACCCAGCAAGGTGGTCATAAGTGTATAGTTTCACGGTTATTGGACTTTCGATGTGCTGTCCAAGTCCGATACGGAGTTTCAATGTACTCCTGAGAGCAACTGGGTTTTGAGACTGATCCTAGGTTTTTAGGTAATGTAGAGTTAGCGATTCTACTGATTTTAGGTCTTGCAGTTCGTATAGAAAGCGGTTCAAGCTAATCTACTAATTAATTCAATTTAGTACTTAATTAATTTTTGTTTAATTTCTACATAATTTGACCCTTAGTGATTTCTGCCTGAAGTGGTACTCGGGTCTTTGTACGGATTTTTCCGGTACATTACAGAGAGAGAAAGAGAGAGAGAGAGAGAGAGAGAGAGAGAGAGAGAGAGAGAGAGAGAGAGAGAGCCCTAGGGTTTACCTAGGCTCTTACACCATGATTATGGAAAAATTAGGGTTAGGTTTTAATTCTTCCTCCTCTTTTTTATTCATAAAAAAATAAGAGCTAATTTGGATTGCAAATTACATCAATAATAAAGTGTCATTATTACAATTTTAAGTATTTGTTAAAACACATAATTCAACAGTTAAATGCAGATGTAACATGAGACATGTAAGTGAATTTCTATTCATTATTATTTTAAATCATATTATAGTGAAAATATCCTATTCAAATAGCATATCAATAATTTTTTTTTAATATAATTTGATATTGAAGTAATGTAAAAGTATTATTATTAGGATTTTACATATCGAAATATAGTAATTATTGGTTAAATTATCTGTTTCAGGAGACTGGTATTAAAATTACTAATGTAATTGGCAATCTAAACTCACCCTAAAGTAATATGATAGTTTGGGTCATGGTTTATCAATTAGGGGTCGTTTGGATGCTTGACAAGTGCTTAAGTAAAAATTTATTTGCAAGTAATTAAATTACAAGGGATATTTGGATGGGTATATCTATCTGTAATCAACTTGCAACCTGTAATCTGGTTATAACTTTTAGTTGTAATCTAAAACATGAGAAAAAGTCATGTTTCATGTTACAAGTAAAGAAATTTTATACAACAATTATAATGTTTGAAAATTTTCAAAGCAGAGTTGTATATCATCTTCCAACGGTCATAAGGACCCAAAATAAAAGAAGAAAGAGAAGACAAACCTCTCTCTCACTACACCAAAATCGTCATTTAGGAACGGTTTTAAACCGTTCCTAAATGCTTCAGGAACGGTTTAATACCGTTCCTAAAGGAGGCGTCGTAGAAAGTCAGGAACGGTTCAGAACCATTTTCGGTACCGTTTCAATTTTTAGAAACGGAATTTTAGGAATGGTTTTAAACCGTTCTGGTGCCAACTGTCATATTTGAGAGCAGTATTTTCTTTCTTATTTTGTAACGATTTTAAACAAAAAAACCTGTTGTATAAAATAAAATAAAATATATTTAAGCCATATTCATTTAAGAATCAAAAGATAGTAAAAACAACCATGATGTAATTTGAAACATTATTTATCTAACCATCTCTACGGCTGTACATTTGTGTGATTAATGGAATCGAGGCTGGAGCCTTCTTTCTTTATATAAAAAAAAATAAAAATAAAAAAATAAAAATAAAAATAAAAACATTATTTATTTGACTTGCAAACCTGACAGTAAAAACTAAAATCTACAATGGAAGACTTCAAAATAAAAAAGACAATTCAATGAAAGTCCGTCAAGCAGATGAAGAGCTCCACAATGTGATGGCCTTTTATGTACCTAACTAACAAGCAACAAGTAAAAAATAAGAACAAAAACATGTGAATAGATTGAAAGAACAACAATCAACTATCAAAACAGTGTGAAAAAAATTGTGACAATTGAACATACATATGGAGGACTGTTGTTAGTTGACTCACCTGGTTTTTGGATATGCTCGATACACTCTTGACCGGAGGGGAACTCATTCTAGACCAAGCGAGGCAAACTTGTTCACTTGCTAGGTACGAAAATGCATCTCCTGTGAAATCTATAACAACATAAGAACACCACCTATGGTAGTTCAACAAGGAAACTCCGGCAATCATCTTAACTGAAACTTGTAATGCATATAGAACTAGTAAAAAGTAGAGATGCTGAAAATTTCTGCTGAGGAATGTTCAAAATCCAGAATGTAATACTCTAGAATCTTAAGAGAAATGCATCATGTACATTGTAAAAAGATATTTGGAATGGCATTGCAGGTATAATTGGACTTACTTTCCAGGCTAATTTGGAATGGCATTGCAGGTATAATCAAGAATTAGAAATCAGACCAAAGTTCTGAAGTTTTCTAGAATGTATTTCTGAAGAGGAATAGGTTAGAAGCATTACCTTCAGCTTCATCTTCCCATCATTAGCCATATACCTGCAAATTACATTAAAATATTAGTTGTCAATGCACACATATCTCCCATAATCCAAAAAGAACCAGGCTAACAAACTGAGAGCCCCTTGGGTGGAACTTTCATAAGATCCACCCTATTAAAATATTAGTTGTCAATGCACACGTATCTCCCACAAACCTGCAAATTACATTAAAACCATTCTTCTAATGTTCCTTGTCAAGATGAAAGAACTACCTAAAAAATGCGGTATTCCAAAAACTAGGTAGGCCACACCATAGGAAAAAAAGAATATTGATGACTTGGAAAGAAGAGAAGGAACACTGTGGGGCTCCACAATGAGTTCCCCAGTTATTAAACTTTCAAATCCCAAAAGCGGCATATGCATGAAGTTGGAAATCATCATTAGTATGGTTTCTATAATTTAAAGGACAAAAAGAAACAAAAATTATCATTAGTATGGTTTCTATAATTTGAGCAAAAATTATGTTGATGAACTTGCAAAGAAGTGTCACGAGAAAACAAAAATTGAACATAAGGAGCAATAATAGTTCTTAAAGAAAAATAAATTTGATTTAAATAGCCATTCATCTGTTCAACAAGCTGGCTGGAGGATGTAATGGAACTAGCTTCAACAAGCTGGTTGGTGGATGTAATGGAACTACCCTTCACCATTTCTTGAAAATAGGAGTAAAGCAAGCAAAGAATTCTAGTTAATGTAATGGAACTAGCTTCACAACTATTGATTGCTCCAACCATTAACAAAAGGCATATACTGCACCTATGCATCATGTTTATCAAAATATCCCAAATATCACAAATCATATAAGATTCCAAACAATTTAGAATTAATCAATCACTGTGAAATGCCAAGTGATTTACCCAAGGCATGTTTTGTTCCACAACACTATAATGCAGATGCATAAGAGTTTAGGTTATCTGGTAAGTAATGCAAATGCATAAGAGATTAGGTTATCTAACAAGGCATGTTTTGTTCCACGACACTCTAATGCAAATGCTACCTTGATGCCTGGTGGAGATGCTGAAAGTAATGAAAACCAATAGGAAAAGGTTAGCATTTCCAAGAAATGAGCTTTTCTTGAGATATAACCATGAGAATATTGTATCAAGTTACTATTGTAAAACACAGTTTGTGAAGCAGAGCCCTCTCAAAAGGAAATTGAGGTTTTCAGTTTTAAAAAGAGATAATACATCTTGGTTTTTGGTTGGCATGGACGAATGGAAAATCAAGTACACTCATGATGAAAGGATTGAATTCATCGTCTGGAACTCGCTCTGAAAGCTGTTGCAAATTTCATTCACTGAAATGTCCTGTTCACAGCCATTTACTTGTCATTCAGTTAAATACCTATGCCAATAAAATCTATCAAGTTCTACCATGCATTACAATATTATGCGACTCCACTGCATCCAACTTATGTGAATCAGTTGGATCATATATACGTCAGCCAAAAAAAAAAAAAACAAGAATGTGACCAAGATGGAAAGGGGTCAAAGTAGCCCGGAGACTTCAAAATAGATGATAATGCTAACACAAACTCAATGCGAATGGGGATCCAAGATATAGAGAATTCATTACAACCATCCAACAGGAGTTTGAACATTCAGTTGCAGAGTGTTTAAGCTTTGGTTTACAGAATGAATTTGGTAAACTTATCTTAATATGCAAGGAACTTGGTAGCATCAATACCCGTCTTCAGAACATTTGTAATCCCATAAGTCCACTCGGCAGCTACGATGCACTGACTAGCATATTTGGGCCATGTGCCATCCGTGACAATGCCTAGCAGATGAACACTACATGCATGCCAAGTGTATGGAAATGCAATGCACGATAACTTAGATAAACAGGTCCAAAATTGGATTATTTTCCATGCAAAGTAGCTAATTGCTCCAGGACCTTATCACGTCATCTTCCACTAATTATTGCCATTGGGAAATAGTTTGCAACATCTCGCACGACTTCACACATCTGTCAACAAGTTGCAACAAATTATGATGTGAAGAAAGCCTTTTAGCCCAACTTCAGCATAGAAAACTACCAAATGTAGGCTTTACATTTAAGGCCGTGTAGCCTGCGACAACACAGCCTCACTTTGTTTTTAGCTTCCTTTTGTAAATAATGATGAATATTGTGCATAGAATCAATCAGATCCTCTAGAAAAACCCAAAAGACCTCCTAACATACTCGATAGATGGCATACAGATAATGGCAGATGGTTTGATTTTTGCAACATATCATAGGATTCCTTCACAACACATCACAATCTACTTCAAACGATGTATCACAAGCGGATTGTTGCAAACAGCATATGGGATATCACAAGACCTCAGTGTTCAAATGAGGTGTCTTTCTCTCAATCTACCTCTTGAGCTACGTTAGAAAGGAAGATTAACTGTTGCGGCTCAAGTGGTAGGCTGAGTGAAAGTTACCTAGTTTCAACACTAAGGTCTTGGTATCGACTCCCTAGTGGGTCGCTAACAGTGAAGTGTGAACTAACAGTGGTTGTACTAACAAACTAACAAAAAAGGGAAAAAAAAAAAAAAAAAAAAAAAACAAGAGATAAAGCATACATTAGAAAGGAAGATTAACGGTTGGGGTTCAAGGTTAGAGGTGTCACCGGCCGGGTTAGATGCGGGCCAAGCTTTGCTCAAGATGTTTGTAATAGTTGGTATTCAATCAACACTTTTTTTTTATGGTATGGTCCACATGTTTTTAATTTGCTATATTTTTTTTATCATGTCCCAAAATAAGCTGTCAAAATGGATGGACAACATGGATGTAAGGCACAAAAATCATGGTGAGCCCACATGCATAAATGGCAAATCCAGACCATCCACACCATCGGGGCATGTTCTTAAAATCACATGAATATGCTAGTGACTATTAAATGAGTGTCGAAAGAGAAAATTTCAACGACCCAAATTCAATCAAACATAACCAGAGATTCTAGATCTTGTAATAAGTGCAACCACGAGAGGTCCATGGTTTGGACGGTTAGAATGGACTTTCATGTATGCCACGTGCAGTGGATGAGTTGCAACAAGAAATTGGCATAAGGACAGTAGCCCAGCCCATATACCAATTCCACCGTTGATTAGGCAGCCCAAACCAATATAACAATTGGTGGGCCTACTTATATTTCACGTGGGGTGGGCCCCATGGATTGAGAACCTTTGCCTTTTTTCCTTTTCTTTTTAGCTTGCTTTTCTCTTTTGACTGGTAATTTACTAACAAACTGGAGATTGGTAAGGAACATAATTAAAAGACTTAATCAAAACCCTCAATTCAAAAGGCCCAAATTAGATGCATCAAGTCAAGAGCACCTAATCAATCGTCCATATAAAAAAATCCCAAATCAAATGTACCTTGATGATTTGGGCTATGATTGGAAGCACAGTGTACTGCAGAAACATTAAAAAAAGAATACCACCCATTAGAACAAATCAGATTTCAAAATTTCAACACAATTCGCAGTAGAACATCAGAGTAGATATCAGAACCACAAATGCCTGATTCAAACAAAAAGACATACGAATTTGCATAGACATAAAACAATCGGGATTAAGCATGCCTGTTTCCCAAATGCATGAGAAATTTCAGATAGGTGAGAGCGTAATCTCAAAGGCACAGCAGAATACAGGGGCTACTTTGGTTTTCACATTCATAAACAATTTCCCAATGGTCCACATTCACGCACACAAGTGGCTTCTTGATGAGTGATCCACCTGATTTCTGGACCAGGTCATCTACACAGTCAGTCACACCTTACAGTTAGCTTAGATGTCCCACATGTGCTAGGTGCAGCCACAAGTAGTGATGTTTGTGGAGTTCTCCTATTTAGTGCGCTTCCCTTGTGATTGGGTAGGCACCTTTCTCAATGTGTATAGACATTGAGAAAATACTTGCAGGAGGCGTTGTAAATTCAGATGCAACAATAATGTCAACTAAGGAATAAAGTTTCCTGTTTCTAACCTCACTTCAGACTCAAAAAGCAGTCACCAAGGGCATCATTTCATACCTTAAAAATCAAAGCTTCATCAACGGAAGTATAAGAGCTCTCTGATTCCACTCCCGGAGTTGACAAAACATAATAATTATAGAAAATTTAGTACAATTTCAAATCAGAGTCAAAATTCATCATCGAAATGAAAGAGGTACCCAATTCCTACGAAGTCATTCGCAAACATAGATGTCAATGAACAAAAGAGGACTTTCAAACTATAATAAAATTTCCATATGACTTCTGCAGTCAACATCTGCATCGAACGATGCGTTAATTACTTAGGTAAATAATTATTACCCATTTACAAGGTAATTACTTGCGTAGATGAAAAATCAAATAGGTCCTAAGAGATTCTCTAACAAATACTTAAAGATCATATGGATTTCCTGCAAATTGAACTGGTGACTTGACAATGTACTCTCTACAACCACTTACATCACGATTGGCAAATTGGTTTCTCCACTGTCCAATCGGTGAAAATTGTCTACCATGGTACATCTATGGTCCAAACAGATTATTGGTTCTAATCACAAACATGTCTCATGTGCCCAAATTTTCTACCGTGAACAGAATATTAAGCGGTCTTTGCCTACTGAGTTCGATTTCCAACCGTTACATAAGTGTAAGTCATCGTAATAGAAAGAAATGCCATATTCTGTGTTCAACCCATTGTTGGGGTCTGTGAGGCTCACATTCGGCCAGTCTTAAGCCATTCATATATGCCAGCTCTATCATGGGTGGGTCATGCTTCGATATCCCCACATCGAATGATCCTACCAATCCAATAGGTGGCTCGTGAATGAACAACTACAACCAAGGTCCACATCTGATGAGGCCTCAATCCGATGGTTAGGATCATCAGATGTAAGAGAATTTTGGAATCTCCCTAATTCAAGACCTAACCCACTGCATAAACCATTCTGATCATTAAAACAAGCACCAAACTTGTACAGCTCGTTAGACCGAGTAAATTGCCTAGTTGAACATCATACACTTCCTCGAGAGGAACTCCAACCAAAAATATCAATTCTGAATACAAAGCAGACAAGGCAACAAAAATGCATTGGAAACAATCTCACTGCAACAAATCTTGGAAACTACTGCAATTAAAATCTAGTTCTAAGCAAAAATCTAAAATTTATGATGATTTAAAACTATTGCAATCAAATTTGAAGTTCTAATAAGAGTAAATTAGCCATAAAATTGAATTGAATTAAACCAAAGAAAATACATCCCACGCAAGGATGCTTATCATACCACGTGCTTTCTCATATGAGCACGAAATCTTCAAGGCAACGGGTTGGATTGAATCGAAACGCGCTCCGCGACTTCAAATCCCACAGATTGAGCTTCAAGACTCCTCTCCTCAGTAGAGAATCGCAAGGAACCATTCGGTTTCTTTCTGATCCTCTCGAAACCGATCCATGGGCAAGATTTCAAGCTCAAAGCACTAGAAGTCTCCATGCTTGAAAAAATTAGGAAAACGAGATTCCATAAAATCGATTGCTCTTACTAGTGGAAATCCTGTATTTCAACGAAATCACTGCCGCACATCAAAATCGAAAGATTAGGCATGATCGACGGTCGTTGTGAATGGAGAAATCGGGCTTTTGGATATCTAATTTTCCAAGTGAAATGGAGATCGAGAGAGAGGGTTAAGATCGGGAGATGGAAAGAGAGGGAGATTGAGAGAGCGAGAGGGAGAGGGAGATTGAGAGAGGGAGACGGAGAGGGCATTAATGCGAAAAGAGGGATTTTAGGGCATTTTGGCGTAAGGAAATGATGAAAGTAATTCGATAGTCTGCGGTGTGGTTACAGTAATGTGACTCTCGGGCCATGTGGGATCCACTCAGAGGTTATTAATCGAATCCATTCCATCCATCTGTTTCAAAATAAAACAATAAAATATAATAATACCAAATAAGAAGATCTAACACTCAACTGGGACACACCAACAAAACAGCAGAAATAAGTGTATAACAGTAGCAATTCCAGTACGGGTCAATACCGTTTCAATTCAGTAACGGCTTAGAGCCGTTTCTGAATCAAAATTCCATCCGTACCAGTTTGACGATTTTGGTGTAGTGTCTCTATGTTACCGTTATTAGGGTTGAAACTTCTCATACAATGGGATGTTGCCAAACTTTAGTACTTTGTTTGAATTAGTGGGTTCATTTCTGTGGCTCATCAAAGGACTTATTTACTGTAATAATCGATCACAAGTTTTTTTGATTTGGGCTTATCCCAACGGTATATTTTATATAAAAACTTTGTATGTACTTAAATTATTTTTTAAAGATTTACCGCTCCAGGCTTTGCTGTCATTGAATACAAACAGATAGTCGAGTAGATTACGGCTTAAAGTTAAAAATAACCGCATGTAAATACTTTCAGATGTATTACAATAGCATACGTGGGGCTTTAGCTATTGGATCCAGATCTTTTCCCATTACCCAAACCATCTGATGATGGACCTAACCGTAAATAGGAGGTATAATAATAATTAAATTTTTTTTTTTTAAAAAAAAAAATAATAATAAAAAAAAAACTCAGATTAAATTGTTTCAACCCTTTGATTATTAAAAATTAAGGAAACCGTCCAAATCCAAAGGAAAATCATCAACGGACGAAAAGGGTTAAAATATTCCTATCCACGAGGATTTTACTGCATGTAAATCATCTGCCCTAGGCCCATCATATAAACCGTTTGGATCGTTTAAATATGACCGCAGATTGCCTAAAGCACTGAGGTATACCATGGTATTACATCCGGATGTATTCCAGCAAACCTCCTCTATAAATACAAGAAAAAGACCATCTAACTAGAGTAACACGTGATTTCCGATAGATGGCCCAGATCTCTAACACACATGACACATGCTACATTCGCGCGTGTAGCTCTCGTAGGAATGAGTATCCTACTCACGCGAGTAGAATCAAAGCAGTAGAATGTTAGATGACGTTTGCTACGCTGACACATGACACAGGATACGTCGGGACTTTTTAGCGGTTGGATGGGGTCCATTTCTATAACTAAAACAGTTTATATGATGAATCTTACAATGGATAAACATTTCCGGCCTGAAAATATCTTAACCGTTCTTTTTTTCAAAGGTTAAGGTGACCGTCCATATTCAATGGAAAAGAATCAAATGATCAAAGAATTAAAATACTTATATTCATGAGTTCTAGATAACCACCCATCCATGTTTATTTCCATCACATGAACGGTATGGATCGTTCAAATAAGATCACAGATCAAAAGTCTAAAGTCCTGATGTATTCTATAATGATACGTGGGGATGTATTCTAGCGAACCTATCAAAGTCGAATGCTTTTGTAACCGCGAGTCAGCTACGGAAAACACCAGCGATCTACTAACAGACCAACATTGATGTTTGGAGCTGCGAATTGTAAAATTTCTGCCAATCAACCGTCCAAAAGCCGACCGGAAGCTAATGGGAGAAAGGATAATTGATGACAAAGGATATCAGCGGTTCAGATCTAACAACAGGGCACTTGTACAAAAATGGTGGTGATGAGTCCTCCTTGAGTATCATGACCGTCCATATTGTGGGACACACCGTGGATGGGTCATATGTTGAAATTCACACTGATCAAGCAATCTTAATGTTTCAATTGATGGCCATCAATGGGATGGTGGGAAGAAAAATGGTTAGTACTCCAAATCCCTAAGGGCAAAATCGGATGGTTGACATCATCCATTCGGTGTGATTTTTGGGTCACGATCCATCCAAAATCTAGGCTAGCGATTTGGATGGTCTGGATCACTGAACAGCTATGCATGTATTTGGGTGTAAGATTCACCACCATTTATAAAAATGGTGCCTAACAAACACATGAATCCACGACTTGCCGTTGAGTACAATTTAAGCAGGCCGGAACCACCCCAAAAGCTTCGCAGGTTAAGCTTAACCTACAAGGCTTTGTCTGGGGCCCTACATGACCTGGTCATGAAATCCAGTCCATCCATTGTGTAGGCCCCATCATTTAATATCTATAATGAAAAATTAGACTAATTAAAATCTCACGTGGGCCACACAATAAAGAACGGTTGGGATAGGGATAGCCACCATTTAAAACTTCCAGATTGTGTGTGGTGACGACATTATTTTGTATATACCATCTAATCCATTCATAAGATGGTTCCTTCAGAATGAATTAATATTCCAGAAAATTATATCATTTCAAGATTCAAGTGGGTCTCACTATGTGATTTTATAGGTTTTAGTTATGATTTGACTGGTGTGGTCCACCTGAGTTTTGGATCAACCTGAGATTTGGGACCCAAGGATAACGTGATTGTATGGACAGGATGAAAATGTTGGATGTCATGTGCACATCATTATGGGCCCCACACATCGCCTTGTAGATTAAGCTTAACCAACAAAACTTTGTAGTGGATCCAGCCTCTGGTCTAAGACATTGGTTTCCAATCGTTCATTTTTCCCATAAAAGTACGTCTCACCTGATCAGATAAATGGGGTAAATTTTAATTCCAATCTATGTAAAAAATTTAATTACCTAACGAATGGTTCTGATCTCGTGCTTGTGTGCCCTTCTGGCACGTGTGCCGCGAATCGCCTCTTTAATCTCTACCTCGCGCGAATCGCTACAGAACTCCGTAAAATCTTATTTAAATGTGTCCGAAAAATCGTTGGGCAGCCACTACTCTCCGTGAGAAGAGTTTGAAAGAAGGCTAACGGACACTACTTCTCTCCTTCCCAAAATACCCTTCCCGGTATTTTCTTCTATTCCCTTTATGCTCCTCCCAATATCCGTTCTCTTCTACGAAATTCACTTGCAATTTCCATCTCACTCAGTTAAAAGAAATCTTTCTTTATAATCTTGCCATGACCCCATAAAATTGGAATTTTTAGATTTACAGCCGTTTGATTCTCCTTCTGCTTCTGAAACGTTGAACTACTGTATTTTCCGCTGTTCTCTTCGATTTTGATTTTATTTTACTGGTTTTTTCGGGTTATTGATTAAATGTGAATTGTTTGGAGATGGGTTATCGTCGAAATTAGTTTTTGTTTTGTCAATTGGGAGATTTTTATTTTCAGATAACTCTGGATTATTGTTTAAATGGGTATTCGTGGAAATTAGATTATATTTCGTTGATTGGGAAATATCTGGTTTTAGATAACCCTGGATTATTGATTAGATGTGAATCTCTTGGAAATGGGTTTTTCGTCTAAGTTAGATTCTGTTTTATCGATTGGGATATTTCTAGTTTTTAGATAATCCATTGACGGTTTATAGTATATTCTCTGCTAACTGATTATATAAAACTAGAAACATCCCAATCATCCGATCGATGGAACAGAATCTAATTTCAACGAAAACCCATTTCCAAACATAGAAATATCTAGCCGACCCCAATTAGTTAGGATTAAGGCCTAGATGATGATGCCTTATAATATATTTCTGTTTGATTGCTTCATTTTGCAATGATTTTATATGATTAATAGGAAATTCAGCGCGATCGAGTCATATGTAGTTGAAGTGATATGTCACTAGTTTGATATGTTGTATGATGATATTATACCTGACGCAGGGATGAACGTGATAAGGATAACTACTCCGAATCTACGAAGCTTCTCTGGACTCCTCACAGAGACTTCTCGAATCCACAAGGAAAGAAAACAGAAAATAGAACTAAATTTTAAGAAATTCAAAATTGATTAATTAATGACTAAAAACGAGTTTACAACCCTTTAAATAGGGTACCAAGCAATGAGAAATAAATCAGAATCAAACTACAACTAAAACTCCTAAAATCCGCAACTTACTATAAATAGTAAACTTACCATTTATAGACGGTCGTGATGTCTACTAGTGCGCAAGGTTTTCGGCTAAAAATAGTAAGTGTCCTATTTGTCTTCACCAAACCGTTCTCCTAATTATTCTAAGCTCTTTTCACGTTGGGCGCAACTCCAAAAGCCCAACGGATGAAGAGTTATAATCAAACTAAAACTTACTTTTTATAGTAAAAACGAAATTAAAGCAGGGAAACGACTGTCGATCCAGGGGTTTTTCACAATTTCGAGTGACGCAATCCTGCATAGCTGGGTTGGTTGGCTAAAGTAGCTCGTTCTACCCCAAAATCATATATTTTACGTTAGGTAGCTCATTTCGGATTGCGAGATACGCTCGATCTAAGGTCCGACGGTCCGGATCACTTTTGTCGTCGACCAGGCCTTTTCTGATCCATCTTGGCAATGAAACTGTCCGCGACCTGCTCTACATCAATACCTTATCTTTCTATTCATGTAGCATGTACATATATAGGTATGCTCATGCTTCCACATATGTAGATAGACATACTGCTACAATTTGGGTTCGGGTCAACTTGAACCCAACTAGAACAAACTGAGTTCAGGTCAAATTGGTTGGGTTGTTAGGGTCCTTGGGTGACGCAGGGAGGGACGTAATGAGGTTGATAACTGTCTTCCTCGGGAAATAACTACTCCGAATCCATGGAGTTCTCTGGACTCCTCACAGAGTTTCCTTGAATCTACGAGGGATAAAATAGAAATAATTTCTAATAAATTTGAAAATAAATTGATTGATGATAAAAACGAAATTCCAATCCTTTAAATAATGAGTTCAAACCTACGACGGAGTTTTAGACTCAAACTCCAACTCAAACACCCTAAAAAATGTGACTTACTATAAATAGTAAACTTACTATTCAGAGATAAATAGTAAACTTACTATTTATAGACGGTCTCCATTCCTACTAGACTTCATGGTTTTCGGCCAAAATAAGGAAGTGTCCAATTTGGTCTATCCATGTTATTCTCCGAATTTTTATAAGTTTTTTTCATGTTGGGCACGACTCCCACAACTCAAAGGATCAAAAGTTATACTAAATCTAAAACTTACTATTTATAGTAAAAACGAAAATAAAACGAACTTTTGACTGCTGATCTGATGGAATCTCGCAAACCCGGCGTGGGCAACCCAGCGTATTGGGGTTGGTTGGCTAAAGTAGCTTCTCCTACGCCAAAATCATATATATATGATATGTAGAAAAACTCATACCGGTTTGCGAGATATGACTATTTTAAGGTTTTGATGGTCTTGATCATTTCCACCTCCGACTGGGCCTTCTCTAGTCCATCTTTGCCATGAAACTGTCTATGACCCGCTCTACATCATTCGGTTAGGGTTGGAATAGTACAGCCTGGTTTGAAGTCTGGTTGGATTTGGGTTGAGGAAATTCAGGTTAGTTTAGATTGGGTTGGGAATAATCACATGTAATTAGGTGAGGTTGGGTCAATTTAGGGTCGAATATAGAGGAATTTGGGTTGGGTCGCATTGCTGTTTTGGTCCTCTTGAGGTTGGCTCAGGCTCAAGTTGACCCTCAACCCACCTGATTTTCACCCCTACACAGACATGTTGGAGTGTAGCTCTGCAAGATCAAATTCTATATGATACAAGTGAAATATTGCTAGTTAGATCTTTTTCATCTTGACATTATATCTTACTAGTGGATGTATTGCAAGTGGGGGGAGAGGAAGCGGTTTGCAAGATATGGGAGAGATGGGTGGAGCCGTTGTAAATTGTGGGGAGTGATTGATACTCTGGCAAAGTGATTGTTGATACTCAAGTACCATCAATTGTATACTTCGCATATGTTAACTCAATCAAACCATCCAAGTCAAATGACTCACTTTAGATAGATCATAATCCAAAATCCAGATTTATTTTACAATCCTAACCTCTGCTTAATTAGCATCCATATGTTGACTTAGGACCATCGACAACTTTCATCTTGACCACACATTAAATATCCACAAATCAGTCAGTTAAGAAATTATGTATGTAAATCACGGCCTATGATTTTTATGTTTTAGTTTGAGTACATTCCATGCCACATGTCCAATCCCTTAGTGCCTGGATATATGAACTTTATCTTCTTATAAAATGCAGGAAGTGTCTAATAGAAGACAGATTGTTGGTTTCCTTCCAAGTTACCTCATGATCTTATCATCATCTAAGTATATATCCCAACTAATTGGGATTGGAAAATTACCTAAATACTCTTTTTTTTTTTTTGTTTAAAACCCTTCTCATGTCCTTCAATAATGCAAATTGCCAACTTTATGTTTCTCAAAAAACTAATTGCAAGGAAAGGTTGGTTTGGGCTACTCGTGTTATATATAGTAGAAGTAGCGCAATTCGTATAGCATGTACATACATATGTACTTCCACATTTGCATTCATACATTTTTGTGCAGATAAATGAGCATACAAATAGGGAATGATGGGCTGGTGGTTAATACCACAGCAATGGTGCTGGATTCTGTACTACCAAAATTGCAGCCCTCCTTTGATTGGTCATATGCCGAAGCTTAGATTGACTAGAAAAAATCTCGATGTTTGATTAATGGATATTGGTTTGTTGAATTAGGGCATTTGATTACTTTTTAGTTTGATTGTTTGTTAGATTGGTCAATCAAGTTGGGAGTTAGGACATACTTCTAGTCTACTTTTGAGTTACACGCCATGTGTAAGATAGGAAGGTGACTTGACTCGATGACTAGGTTGAGACTCGACTGACTTGATTCAGCTAAACTTGGGTCACTAAGACTCAACAATATTAAAATTAAACACTATCTAGTCTGAATATTCAATAGTTAACTCATATTCAACTTGACTCAATTGAGTTTTGAGTCCGTTTGAGTTTTATGGTTCGTAAACCATGAGCATGGTTTAAAGACTTGGTGACTCGACCTGACTCGTCTAGCCTTGAGTAGAGTCGTGACTTTCCAAAGTCGGGGCTGAATTGGCCTGACTCACCCAAGTTGGGGTGACTTAGGTACGAAACTCGATCGGGTCAGATAGATTCTGAATCAACTTGATGAGTCACATCAGACTCACCCTAGTCTTAATACCATGAGCGTAAGTGGCATTAAAGTTTTCTTATCATATTGATCTAACCTTTTGTCTATGCTTGTAGAATTTTTTGGTGGCAGCTAAAAGTTGAGGTGTGTATGGAAGAGAGGGAAATAAATAAAAACACACTTAAAGATAGGCTTAAGACGTATTATAATGTTATTATCTGTAAGGTGATATTCGTACCTTACTGGTGGTTAAACTAGTTTGCAAGTGGGATACAACAAATCCACCTCAAGAATGCAATAAGCCTCCTCTTCTAAATAAGAGAAATGTGGACTTCAGCGTACGAAACCAAAAAACCACACCCTGAACACACTTTGGCAACGTACAACCTTGATTTCTTTATATTCGCAGTTTACTCCCTAATTTCTTTTCTGTTTGCATTTAGCGCTTAAAATTTCTACAACTTTTTAAAACTATCCAAAACAAGAGTAGTGGAGAAGAAGATGGAGAGAAGAGATTGCAATAGACTATTGTTTTCTAGAATGACACAAAGATAGGTTTTTATAGACCAACAAGGGACTCTACACTCTCTTTCATGAAAAGGCATATGCAGCTTCTTCACGATGTTGTTTATTCCATGGTGTCTCTTCATCAATGACAACTCTCCACTAAGATTTTAAATTCGAAAATCGATTTATTCAGCAAGAGTTGTCATGATTAACAATCAAAGGGTCACCAAGAATCATCAAAAGCTACATCTTCTTTTTTTTTTTCTTCCAGTTTTTATGTTTGAAAAAACCCAACAATTTCTTCATTTAAAAAGAAAGAAAAACCCAACATTCCCCCATTATTTTCTAAAATAAAGCAATCATGGTATGTAAGAAAGATGATATGTGCATGAGAGAAGGTGTCTTGTAAATTTGAACATTTACTTAGTGTAGACACATCAAAGTTGCATTAGAATCTCTGGTGACCATGGTCTTAAACCAAGTATTCTATGTGACGCAATTGGATATGTCACACATATTTTCAATTGCCATGGATTCTAAAATCAGTAGCATATTAACGACCTTGTACTCAATCCTAGATTAATGAGTTTATGAGAGTGGCCAAAACTCTTAAACATCAGAAAGCAACCCTACTTCGAATACCCATATAGGTGAGTTCTTATGAATGCCCTTGAAATAATAACACCCTTGAAAGGACTCATCAAAAGTAAATGCTCATCCTCCTTTTAATCATTATAGTTACCTAACATTGTACATACATCTAGGAATGGGATAGATAAGAAAATATACAATACTGCTTCAAGCACTTCTTGTGAAATACTTTGTCCATTGAACCTATTAATTTTGATGTTCTACTGTCCACTAAATTCTAGATGAACCGCACATACTAAATTATTATAACACAATCATCAAGTAGTTGATGCACAAATTTATGCCTTAGACTAATGTGTCTAGATTTCCAATTATTAGTCTTGTTATATGCCTTTGACATTGCCACTTCACTGTTATAGTAGATAGAGACAAGTGCAAAAGGTCTTGCCAATAGTGGTATTTTTAATAACAGGTTTTGCAACCATTCTACATCTTTATTACTAGTTGCCAAAGCTATGAACAGATTGAGATATGCAATAATGCTTCTTGGATTCCCAAGAAACGATGACTCCTCCAATTGTAAAAACCTATCCACTGGTAGACTTAGCTTCATTCGAGTCGGTGTTCTACCTTATATCACTATACCCTTCAAGTATACTAGGCCTATAAAAAAGTGCAAGTCATATGGAATTGTTTTCTTGAAGTATCTAAATACTCTGGACAATTCACAGAGGCTTGCAATGAGAAAAAAAAACATTCATATAGACAAATACATGCAGAACCGTCATTGTTAGCTTAACTAATCAATTCTGCAATTGTTATGTTGCTTATTGGCAAATCTTCCTTGCAGCCATTATGGGTGTGAGAGTGGGGCTTTTGTTTCTTCTAGTGTTGGGTGTCAGCTGCATGTATACAAATGCTAGAAGTTTGGTGATCTCTGATTCTTCGAGTAAGTTTCATGACTGTTATTATACCGATGGTTTTCTTTCTATTAGAAAGTTTAGTATGATCCCTTTGTCAAGATTTTCTCAATTGTGAGCTAGAATTTAAATGTAATTAGTATACATTTCATTCTTATTTCTAGTAACAGTCTTAAGGGCCTCTGCAGTGGGCCAGTACTGATCGAATCAAATAGGAATGGCTATCTATTTCATTTGAGTGGGATGAAAGGAAGTGAATTGGTATAGAGCACACTTTTACATCATTTCCACTTCCGTCAGGTAGTCTTAGATAAACCAAATGCCTTTTTTCTTATTCAGGCATACCAAGGGCCCATTCGGAGCCTTTGGACACACTTCCTAAAAGGGGAGTTCCCAAAAGGGGGTTTAAGCTTTGCTTCTTTAGTCTTTTGGAATGCTTTCAGAATGAGAGTATCTTAGCGGTGATGGTCTCTAGGAAGACAAAACTGTAACGCCCTGAAAATCGGGGGTCGAGTAGCAGCTCAACACCCGAGTTCCAAAACATCACTTATGCAACATAAATGCTTATGATTGAATATTGTCTGTGTTAGTGCATTAATATGAGTGGGATTATACCAAAACAGTAATTCATACTCCGACCAGATTAAGTTATAAAACGCAAGCGGAAGACTAAAAGATGTATATAAATGTATATAAAGCTAAAAACGTCACAATCGGTCTCCAGAGTATGAACACCTTACTGAGTCAACATATACATGTATTAGTTTTAAAATCAAAATGCAAAAAAAGTGGTACAACTATAATGATAAACCCTATAGTCCCGTCAACTGAATGGCCTAAGCGAAGCCTCCAGAAAACTGGATGTAGGAGAACTCATCCTGATCATCATAGTAATCAGGCTCAGCCTCCTTCGTCCCTTCAACACCTGCATCTAAGACAGAGTCTGATTGGTGTGTACAACACCGTCCCGTAACGTGGCAGTGAGTAGCTAACTCAGTGGAACAATAAAGCATACGTTAACATGTTATTAATTCAGTTAAGTAGTAATGATAAAGTAGTACAATCAAACATTCCTACAATACTCTTATTAATACAAGGATGAAATGTAGTCATGATGCATGCCCTTACTAAACTACCCTCGTGCGACACCATCTTACATTCACGACATGTGTTCATCCCTCAGTGCTCCACATCTTCCAGGCACATGCAGTGCTATGCTATGAGCGTGATTACCGAGTTATTATTAGTCCTTTTCATATAGCAATATTGGAAAACTAAGGTACCTCCCTTATATCATTCCCAAACAATGATCCATTCTAGGGTCGTCAGTCCTAGATAATCTCATACGATGATGCGGTTCTAGGTCGCTGCAAGGGCTGTTACACGCACTCGTTGCACCACTCCCACATCACCTTATCCCCCATCACCTTATCAATACAGGCCTAGTTTATACTCTGTTTACTACGGGAAGACTCGTCGCCTCTCCGCAGATTCAGAGTATGCTCGAGGTCACTACAAAGGGCTGTTAGGGCTGTTATACGTACTCGTTGCACCGCTCCCCCATCACCTTATCAGTATAGGCCGACAGCTCGAATACAGTGTCCCATACCACCATATTCAGCTCACAAGTCTGGGTTGCTCACTGGTCACTATGAGGAGGCTCGTGGCCTCAACGTAGGCCGACAGCTCAACCACGGTGTCCCATATCACCATGCCCAGCTCATGAGTCTTAGCGGATCAAGGTACCAAGGTTAACGGGGTTACACTGGTAAGTTTGGTACCTTAGGTTCAAGCAGTAGCATCCAAACATAGTGAACATACATTAGATAGATCGAGTTACTTGACGAGCTTGACTAGCATGAGCGCACAACCAGCTGAACGACATGAAGTGCATAACCACTTCACGTGGCCTAACTGTTGCACCAATCGAAGTACGTCTCGGGTTCGTCAAACACGTCTTACGTGGTGAATGAATCTTAGCCACGAATTCAATCCCGTTACCGGACTAAATCATAGTCCCAACTTCATTTTATTTCATCAAGAATCATATGAGATAGTTAAAGCAGGAATAAACAAGTAATTCACTTCTTACAATCAAAGAAGCATGTTATGAAATACAACACAAACAAGATTTCGCACACATTCACTTCATGAAATAAAACAGACATTACAATGTAACGTATATATAGAAAATCATACACATAATTGAGGTAACCGAGATTCGTATCTCGATCCTCCTACAAAGTATTCTAGGTGATCACTAGCACATTCAGACATTTTCACAAACACATAGACTACATACATCACCTTACATGATGTATGAGGATTACACATGTGTTAGGCCAAATCCTTTCACTAGGGAATTGCCTCGCATACCACGTGCACATACCCACGACGGATATCCATGGTGTGCATGAATCCGAGCTCCATGTTCATTTAAACATTTCTACAAACACTTGGGCTACACACTTAGTCACATATAACGTATATTTGCTGTGACGTGATTTTGGGCAAGTCCTTTCGCTAAGGAGTTGTTGCACATGTATTAGGCATATATTCACGATAAATAAACATGTTAAGCACAAATCCAAATTCCAAACATATTCAAATATTTCAACACATACATAAAATATACTATATTACACATAGTTCATATATAACTAAAACATGAAACGGACGACGCATTTTGCATGTGAAATAACACTCATAACAAGAATAAATCATTAACCGACATTGAAAGCCTTAAAAACCATAACCTATACGTCTAAAGTCCGCACCTTACGCCGTAAAAGCGTAACGAACTCGCTAGAATCGCTAAGCCTTCGTTGGCGTTGTTGTAACAACCTATATCACGAGTTGAGTCAGCTATTTCGCTCTTTGCAACATGTGAAACTCTAGAACAGATTAGGGTTAGAGTTTCTTACCTAAGAACGAAGCCGAAATCGTCGGAAAAGCGATTAGATAGCGATGGTTAAACACGTATAGCACCAGGGTAGAATAGCAGGAAAATTCTCCCACTTCTCTCACACTTTCTCTCTCTTTTCTCTCTTCTCTCCTAGGGTTTCTCTCAAATTCGTATGGGCTGAATGAGAGAGGGTTTAAGGTCCTTATATAGGCTCAAAACACTCTAAATTAGACTCAGGGCCATAGTATACTTAGGTTATGTCTAAATACAGACTGTTCTGTCTCAATGGAGCACTTTTGGAGCCCCTCCCTTAAGCCAAAGGTCGGACTTAAGCTCACTGACCTTGGATCTAGGTCGAGTTAAGTTTTCGTTCCAGTCGGGTTTCCAGATCACACGTGGTGGACCAGTTTCAGTTCAACGGTCACCGAAACTTGATCAGGGTTACAAGTACACTAACCTGTGTATGAAGTTTCTCCTAATCTGAGGGTGTATTTGGGTCAGATTCTGACAGTCTGATTGCTCATATCAGGCCCGCAAGTGACAAGTCTCAGATTACTTAAATTAGATTTAATTTCTAAAGAAAACCATATTTTCTCACACTCCTCGCTCCGGGCTCAAGCGAATAGCCCGGGACACTATCTGGATTTGATTTCTGAGATGGTTGTTAAGCCCAGCAAAGCGGTCCTAATCGTTTAGCTTCGCGTTAATCGGACTTTCGACGTACGGTCCAGGTCCGATGCGGAGTTTCGTGATGCTCCCGAGAGCAACCGGGTAATGAGATTGATCCTAGATTATAGGGTAACGTAGCATCAATGATTCCACAAGTTTTAGGTCTTACAGATCATGTTTAAAGTGATTCAAGCTAATTCTACTGAGCATTCAGTTTAATACTTAACTAAATTAGGCCCTAATCACGAAAGAATATGATCCTAAGGCAATTCTACGCCCCTTTCTGGTGCTTTTAGGTAGTATATCATTTTAATTATTTTTCTAGTAGTTTATCATCATGTCTACTTCATCTCTACCAAATTTCATTAGGTTTCATATTGTAGAAAAATTCTAAAAATTCTAAAAGCGACAGCTGTCCAAACTAATACTTTTTAGATAGTTGTCACAGTGACCTATATTTAACTATATTAAAATTTTTATTATATTTTTTTATTATTTTATATGAAACTAGACTTATTAATCTTCAATCTAGTTTTTTAATCACCTAAATCGGAGTTATAACAAAGGAGATATGATTTTTTAAAGTTGGACGAAATGTGCAGGAAATGGGACAGAAAATGGGCCGCTCGATGCGCTGCGGCCCGCCCAGGCCCGCATTTTGGCGAGGCCTCGCCAACTCGGCGAGGCCCTCACCGGTTGCTGACCTGTTTGGGGTGATTTCGCTGTCCAATATTTGAAACGGATGTAAGTTACAAACCGGGATGAGTTATTCGATGTGCAATATATATTTTTAGGGTAGGAGAAGCTGATCTATCCAAATAGTCTACTTATTTCATAAGATTCCAAAAGGTTAATGGTTAAAAACCCCTTTTATTTATTTATTTACTATTCATAGTAATTTTTAGGTTAAATATTGACCAACATTACCTAAACTTTAAGGTTTGTGTCTAATATGAAAGCACTTAGAAAATTTTGAAAGATGAGGTAGTGAAAGGTGAGATTTTGAAGGAAATGTGAGATTTTGAAGAAAATGGTTTGAAAAGGGATTTGAGACTTTTGAATTGAGTATTTAAGAAGTTAATCAGGTGTTAGGATCGACCCATCGCCTAAGGACGTCTAACTCCAGGTTAGAAAAAATTCGGGGTGTTATAAAAACTCTAATGGAATGGGCCTCTTATATAAGATCTATGTTGGGAGCCACGGAAGTAAAACCTTAATTTGAATCACACACGAATTTATGTGGAAAAACCCTTGAAGGGAAAAACCATGACACAAAACGATAATCTACTATGAAAATGAATTACAAGAGATATAATCGACTTACAAATGCGAAAAACCGATCTCAAACCCTAAATCTCCTTTAGAACATGTCCTCATTCACTTGAGATTTTTCCTAATCCTGCATTACACCCATTATATAGTGTTACACCTGGAATAGGAAATAAATCGCGTAATTACACAAAACCGCGCACATCGTTAATCTAAACATCGATCACGTAACCCTTAATCGATCGAGCCTTCATGTTCAATCAATTGAATATGCTCAAAAGTGTCCAGAGAGTTTTTTTTTTCAAAATTTCCTGATCGATTGAACCCGGATGGTTGATCGATCAAAACTGCCAAAAACTATCCAGTGAGCAAACTCATATATTTGGGTTATTATCAATCGATCGAACTAGATGGTCGATTGATCGAAATCCCCCGTTCCAGCATAGATTGGAGACAACAATTTCAACAATCTCAATGCTCCATTACTTCAAGCTACTATAACCATCTCTAATCATCCTTGTCATAGTATCAACATCGTCGTCACTTTTTGTGCACATTTCGTCTTCATTACACCTTTGTCAATCCCAAATAAGTAGAACAAAATATGAACTTCTCTATAGAAACCATCTTCGTAAGCATATTCATCGTATTCACGCTCATGTGGATCTTCTTAAGAGTAACATTGCCTTCCTTAAGCACCAGTCGGATAAAATGATGGCGAACATCAGTATGTTTAGTTCTATTATGGTAAACCAAGTTTTTTGCCAAATTTATAGTGCTTTTACTGTCACAATTCATGGGCACGACCTCCTACTGAAGACCCATCTCATTCATCATTCCTCTCAACCAAACATCTTCTTTGAATGCCTTTGTCATTGTCATATACTCAGTTTCAGTTGCGGAAAGAGCAACCACAGACTGAAGCTTCGACATCCAACTGATTGCTTCACCCGCTAATACAAACAAGTAACTAGAAGTTGATCGTTTATTGTCCATGTTTCCTACTAAATCAGAATCCACATAGCCTACAAGTTTGTCCTCTAATTTTTTGAATCCCAAGATGTAATCCTTCGTACCTCATAGATATTGAGGTAGCCATTTCATTGCCTTCCAATGTTGGTTGCTAATATTTGACATGTATTTGCTAACAACACCAACTACATGTAAAATATCTGGTTTTGTATAGACCATGACATATATCAAACTGCCAACTACACTCGAGTAGGGCACATGAGACATAAACTGCTTTTCTTTATATGTAGTAGGATATTACTCTGAAGAAAGCTAAAAGTGAGCAGCATGGGGTGTGCTAACCGGTTTAGCATTATCCATCCAAACTTGAGTAGGACCTTCTCAAGATACTCTTCTTGAGACAACCATAGCCTGCTTCTCTTCCTATTTATGTGTATATATATGTCAAGAATCCTCTTTGTAGCCTCCAGATCTTTCATCTCGAATGTCCTTAATAACCGAGCCTTCAATATGTTGATCTCATATATGCTATAATTGGCAATAAGCATATCATCAACATACAATACCAATAAAATGAATTCCCCATCACGTAGTGATCTGAAAGTAGACACAATAATTGAATTCACTCCTAGTAAACTGCTGACTTATTACGAAAGATTCAAACTTTTTGTACCACTGCCTAGGCGACTATTTTAGGCCGTACAACGACCTTCTCAACCCGTGAACCTTATTATCTGACCCCTGTTCCTCGAACCCCTCTAGTTGCTTCATATAAATATGATCTTTCGATTCCCCATGTAGGAAAGCAATCTCACATCCATTTATTCTAGTTCTAGATTGTATCAGGCAAACAGCGCCAACACAAATCTGATAGATACATGCTTGACCACAGGTGTGCAAATCTCATTGAACTTGATACCCTCCTTCTATGCATAACCCTTCGTTACTAGTTTGGCCTTGTATCTATCATGTTTCTTCCGATAGATTCACTTATATCCGATCGCTTTACGCCCATTGGAAAGCTCCACCAGCTCCCATGTCTCATTCTTGTATAAAGAATGTATTTCATCTTGCATTACCACCATCCACTTCTCAACATCTATGTCTTCCAATGCTTAGACAGATCTCCTTCATCCGTAATGAGAGCGAATGCAACATTCGATATCTCGTAAATAATCTGCGATCTCTCGGTGGATTTCTTCTCACAGGTGGCTACTTCACATGCTCCTATACCTCTTCCTTCGGCTCGAATTCTACCTGTGTCTTACCCTTATCGATTTCAACATTAATTACCATAGATTTTTCCGTTTCCTTCTGTTCATCCTTACAGAACAATGAGTTCTCATCAAACCTCACATTACAACTAATCATGATCTTCCATGTGACTCGGTCGTATAGCTTGTATTGCTTCACACCATCACCATAACCGACAAATATACACTTCTTTGCCCTTGGGTCTAACTTATCTCTCTCAACAAATGGTATATAAGAGTAAGCATCACAGCTAAATACTCGCAGCCCTGAGTAGTCTACATCATGACCACTCCACACTTCTTTTGAAAATTTACAATTTATGGTCATAGGCAGGGACCAATTTACTAAGTAACAAGCCGTATTAATGGCCTCAGTCCATAGTTCCTTGCCCAATGCAGCATTACTTAACATACTTTGGGCTCTCTAGGAGTGTCCAATTCATATGTTTTACCATATCATTTTACTCTAGTGTATACCTTACTATATTGTGCCTCACTATCCCCTTATCTTTGCAAAACTGATTGAATTCCCTAGAAGTGAATTCTCTACCATTGTTTATCCTTAGTATTTTCAACTCCGCCCTATATGTTTTTCCATCATCACCTTCAACATCTTAAAGGTAACGAAAACATTGGATTTATGCTTCATGAAGTAAACCCTAACTTTTCTAGAGTGGTCATCTATGAATATGACAAAAAACAATGACCCCCCTCCAGAATGATAGGCGGCGACCCTCATACATCCGAATACACATAATCAAGCACATATTTACTTATATATTTTTTAGACTTAAAAGACAATCGTGATTATTTACCATATATACAATGCTCACATATATTAAAATCAACACTTTTAAATGCAGGAATCAAACAACAACAAGAAAATATCTTTATATCGCTCTCGCTCATGTGGCCTAGACATGCATACCACAAATGTGCCAATGTGGACTCTGCTATAAACATTGCAGCTCTACCAAATACGGTATTCCTAACTAGCTTGTAAAGGTTACTGCTTCGCTGTGCTTTCATAGCAATTCCCACTTTGAAACCACCAGGATATGATCCAACCCGGTGAACATGCACCCAAGTTCCTCGAGAGCCCCCAAAGGTAAAAGATTTTTCTTAAGATCAGGAATGTGTCTCACATATGTCAGGATACATTCCATTCCATCAAATATCTTGATGCGCACCGATCCAATATCAACGATCTTCCAGGTAAAGTCATTGCTCATAAACACCAGGTCACCATTGTACTCATTGTATGTGGTGAATCAACTCCCATGAGAGCACATGTGATACGATGCCTCCGAATCTAAAATCCACTTGTTACTGAGATACCCGGTTTTAGATGCGATCAGTACATCCCAATCACCTACTTCCTCACTAGATTTTGCTGCGTTTGCCTCCCTTGGCGAATCATTTGATTTATCTCCCTTCTGAGCTTTGGGCTTCCGATAATCCCTCTTCATATGCCCCAACTTTCCACATTTCTAGCACTTTATCTTCCTTTTTCCCTTCGACTTAAACCTAGATCGAGCCTTCTCCTTCTCTTGCTCATACTGTCTACCCCGGACAAACAGTACGTCAGTAGAAGATCCTTCGTCACTGCTTTTCTTTCTCAACTACTTCAATTGAAGGGCTAAGATAATGTTTTCAACGTCCAAGGTATCCCTATCATGACACAGAGTATCCACCAAATACTCGTAAGATTTCGGGAGAGATGCCAATAGGATCATGGATTTATCTTCCTCATTCATTTTTATTACCTCCTCACTCGTCAACTTGCAAAGTAATTGATTGAACGTGCTAATGTGTTCATTAAGAGCTTACCCTTCCGTTATCTTCAGATTATAAAAATGTTTCTTCATATACAGATGATTACTGAGAGATTTCATCATGTACGAACTTTCTAACTTTGTCCAAAGCCCTACGATAGTTTTTTTTTATCAATGACATTATAAAGAACATCGTTGGACAAGCATAATTGATGTCCTCTGTTCAAGTTCTTCCTATTCTTCATCGTTCATAGTCACAGGACGCTTTGCTATACCAAGGAGTGCCTGTTACAATCCTTGATGAACTAAAAGGCCTCGCACCTTTACCTTTCATAGTTCAAAGTTATTTTTCACAGTGAACTTCTCTATGTCATACTTCACGTTTGATCCCTTCACCTCCTTGTCTTAGATTCAAACTCGAATCCCAATGTATAGCTTTGATACCACTTGTTGGGAGCTGTGAAAGCAAACCCGAATTCGAAGAACACAAACGATATATAAATACAAATAAAGCAATCACAAAGAACACACGAATTTACGTGGAAAAACCCTTGCGGGAAAAAACCACGGCACAAAGCAACAAACCATTATAAAAATGAATTCCAAGAGATAGAATCAACTGATATATGTGAAAAACCAATCTCAAAACTCTAGCTTTCCTTCAGAACAAGTCCTCGTTCACTTAAGATTTTTCCTAATCCCGCAATTACTCAAAACTGCACGTGCCATCGATTGAACCATCGATCGATCGACATTGATCGAGCAACCCCTAATCGATCGAGCCCCCATGTTCAATCAATCAAACATTCTCAAAAGTGTCTAGAGAGTTAATTTGATTTTTCCAAATTTTCCCAATCAATTGAAACTACCAAAAATTGTCCAGCGAGCAAGCTCATATATTTGGGGTATTATCGATCCATCGAACCAGATGGTCAATTAATCAAAAGCTACTATTTTAGCATAGATTAGAGACATCAATTTCAACAATATGAAGGATAGTTATTTTTCATTTTTTATTTGGGTTGTAGCTTTTACACCATCTTGGCGCTTTTCCTCAATGAAACAACGGTTATGTTTCAAAAAAGAAGAAGAAGAAGCTTGCTTTTTCTAGTCAACTCAACAAATACTAAGCAGAAGATTAGACGGGTGTCTTCAGAGTGCATCCAAAGGCACATCATCATCTGCCATTTCAATCAAAATGGCCTTAGGCTTCAAACACTCCCTGTGGAGGAGGGTGCATCCAAATGGGCCCCAAAGCTCCGAGTAGCTATTGGTTCTAGAGATTTTTTCCCCTCAATTGAAGATGATAACTAAAAAAAAAATTGCATCAACTGACAGAATATCCTAATGGAATTATAGGTAATTGATTATTTGGTAGATGCCTCCTTTTTAAACAACTGCATTCTCGTCTGATTGTAGAATTCATTCTCTCCAACTGTTGTACTTATTGGCTATTTAGTAGATGCCTTTCTTGTCTAGTAACTTCATCTCTATTCATGTTTCAAGTAAAGACTTTGCAAATCTACAAAATGAGAGACCTTAAAAGGTGATAGAAGTTGCTTCATTGCAATAAATGCTCCCAAATTCATGGATTGTAGCTTGATTCCCAAACAGTAGACTTAGGAGTTTGTCAAATTCAAATCCAATGCGAACTTATGAATTTGACAAGTTCATGGATATAGAAAATTCATATTCTCATTTCTCTTACTCCAAACAGGGCCTATGTGCGTTCATCAGTAGACATGTAATCATTTTCCAAATAAAAATACAGGCCGTCCTAACTGTTTTCCCATTTAAAGCCCACTGGAATTAAATTGATGATCTATGCTTCATGCTTCTAGTTGTGCAGATTAACTACCAGGAGACGAATACCGAAAGTAATATTTCTAAACCTTATTCAAGGACTGGAAAATTGTGTGGATTATGCGAGCAGTTCATTTCACAGGCAACAAACTATCTCAATGAAAACAATACCCAAACCGAGATCATTGACCGCCTTCACTTAGCCTGTTCTCAGTTGCATCCTCTCCAACATCAGGTACTGCCCCACATGCCATGTTGGTGACATGCATTTTTTTTTCTTCAAATGACTATGATAAGACAGATGTGGGGCCTGCATGATTCATTAATAAAATCCAACCTGTACATTAGATGCGGTCATCGATTGTACACCTGGCACCACCTTAAGCTTATGATAGTACAATCCTAACCCCATGTTTTGTGGCCTACAAATAGATGGTTAAAAAGAGAAAATATGGCAGTGGTCCACTTTCAACTGAAGAAAGTCACAAGTTTTGATGGACAGGATCCTCCTGGGAGCTTTTTGGGTCTAGCGTTCTGCATCCTAGTTGGGGCAATGGGTGTAAACTACTATATGCGGAATTGCAAAGAACCGTGCTATGCATCGAGTATGGAGATCAATGAACTGAATAAACGGCATACCTGATTGGGATGTCACCGCTGTAAGCTTGATGCTGTAGTCTTCTGCACCTTACACACCCTTAGAGAAGCACATGGATGGGAATGGAAGCTTCTGTTATATGTAGGATGGGGGACCCAGCCCTGTTTATATAATCTAGAGGGTTGAGGAGTTTGAAACCCATGAAACTCCTCTCACTAAGGCTCCACACGAATTTGGTAATCCCAGTTCAACTAAAACTATGTGTATCACAGTTGTAGCGCACCACGCCTTACATGATTTTAGACGTATCACAACTTAGTGGAGTCCATTGGTATTCCCGATCACACTATCCAACCCTTGGGACAATCCAGACCGTTGATGAATAAGGCCCACCTTATAGAATTCTTACAATGGGATCAATGGAACATGAGCCACACTTGTCAGGCTATATTATATACTCTTCGACCTTGAGTGTCCTCTGCAATTGGGGCGTTCCAAGTGAATATTTATGGTTAAGAAAAAGAAATACAGCAGTGGTCCACATTCAACTGAAAAATAAACCCTCAGATTGGATGGCTGGATCTTCTTGGATCATGGGGCATCCATGGTAGGACCCATGAATCAATGATCTGGGTCGCTGAACTGTGGACCCCACTCACGAGATCAAGTTGGTTTCCTTCTATTGTTTATGTTCATCATTCATGGATCGCTGAATTGTGGGCCCCACTTGTACATCCATGGTAGGGCCCATGAGATCAAGTTGGTTTCCTGCTGTTATTTATCTTCATATTGTAACTTCAATGCTACTCTCTTACCATCTCTTTTCCTTAACGATTATTTCCACAGTGCGTCAGATTGGTGGACTATTATCTCCTTCTTTTCTTCATAGAGATTGCTACAATACGTCCCGAGGATTTCTGCAATAAGGTCAATCTTTGTGAGGACAAGGTAGTCTTTCTTCCACAACAGTCTCAAGGTAGCTGCAATCTTTGCCATAATGCTGTAAATGAAGTTCTAACGAAGCTGAAAGATCCTGATACTCAGGTAAGCTTAATGTTCTCTCTGCTGAGAATGCAATATTCGATGTTCTTGTTTTCTTTTGAAGTGTTGGCCACACATCTATCAGTTGCAACACTAAAAATCACAAATAGATGAGAGTTCATAAATGAAATTAGCTAGAAATGTATTTAAGTTCAACCCTCTCAGTGACAGTTGTTCTTTTTCTCTTACCTCTATCTGTTACTTCATTAAGTTTCAAAAGATATCTTGAAGATGGGACGGTCATTTGAAAGTGTGTGGCCACAGTTCTCTGATTATATCTGCATTTCTTACTGCTAGCGGGATGCCTGACTGTTTGTGTTGCTATCTGTCCAGCTAGAGATAATCCATTTGCTTCTCAAGGTATGTGAGAGGGTGGAGCGCTATCTGAAGAAGGTAAGCACTTGAAGAGTAATTTGAATATTGTAGAAATGCTTTAAAGCTAGATAAGGAGATTTGACAATTCCACATGCGGGTATCAAGCTGAGATACAAGCCATCCATCAGGCGGGTCCCACCGTGCAGTAACCATGCCTGAAAATCAGGCTGGTCTACTCTTCATGTGGTCCATGATGTTAGAAACAACTAAATGAGTTAGGAGTTAACCTGGCCAAGTTCTTTGTAGTACTGTTCATTTGTTTTATCAACAGCGGCCCACCTGGTCAGTGGACCATATGATTTTGGGGCAAGGGAATCAACATGGTTGGTCCCACCTGCTAGATGGCTTTGTTTTCTCACATGTGTGTTGTTGGGGGACTGCGGAAGCACACAAAGATGAATCAAGCAAATTATTCCAATCACACAATCAAGTCCAATCAGGAACACTCTGAATTTAATGTGGAAAAACCCTTGTGGGAAAAAACCACAGCACAAAGTGACAGTAATGCACTATGAAAGCAGAAAATTACGAGAGATGGAGATTACCCAATCCAAACAAGCCTCAAATCACCCAAAGCTATACCCTTAAAACCTTATAATAAATTAGAAAGCTCTGAGATACCCCATATTCCCGATTACACCCATATATATAGTCTTTATGAGGATCACAATCGAAATAGGAAACAAATCCCTCACACAACTCTGTATAACTCTGCTTGATCGTTTGATGGCACTTTGATGGCATCGACAGACTGTCAATGCCATCAAACATCTTTGATGTCATCGAACTAAATGTTGGGGATCTTTACCTGTGGAATCACACAGATCTAGATCTAGGATAACAATCCAATGACACTAAGCACACACAAGAGAACACAAATTTAACATGGAAAACCCTTGCGGGAAAAAACCATGGCACAAAGCAATAGATCTCCACAGTGAAAATAGAAATTACAAAGAGAGAGGACTTACCCGATTCGAACAACCTCGAATCTCACCCTTGCTACACCCTTTAGAAACCCTAAAATCCTTTTAGGAACCCTTGGAACTCCTTTAGAAAGCCTTAGCATACATCCCAATTCCGCATACACCCCTTTAAATAAGAATAGAAAGAGGTAGAATCCAAATAGGAAACAAAATCTGTGAAATCCACGTTTTCACAATCACATCTATAGAACTTATCGATGTCATCGAGCCACTCTCGATGACAGCCTCGATATTATCTGAAGGTTTCTCGATGATATCGGAATAGGACCAAAAACTGTCCAGCAACCAGGGGTGAAAAATATTGTGAATTATCGATGGCATCGAGACCCTGTCGATATCATCGACAGACCAACAGACAGTTTTAAGACATCTGTTGATATCAACTAATATCCTGTCCAGACAGATTTAAGACATCTGTCCATAACAATCTCCACCATGTCTTCAATCTTCATACATGTAGCTTCTTGTCTCCTTCTCTTATTTCTACACCATATCATAGCTTCTCTTGCACACTTCGTCTTTCTTTTACGCCATCGCCAAGCCCAAAGAAGTTACACAGAACTTGAACTTCTCTGCAGGAACGATCTAGATGAGCATGTCTGCCGGATCAAAATTCACGTGCTCCACCATCTTTGTTCTTGTCTTCTCAAAAAGGAAAGACGTATTCTTCTTACCATCTCACCACTACCCAATATGCTTGTCGGAGTACTTGCTCACAACATTGATAGCCTGTGAAATAACCGGTCTAATACAAACCATGGCATATACTACCAACCGCATTCGAATAAGGCTCATGAGATATCCTGCTTTTTCTCATCTATTTTGGGACATGTCCTGAGGAAAACTTGAGGAGAGACCCGTAGGGAATGCTCTCTGGCTTTACATAGTCCATCACCTCCTTGATCAATACCTACACATAAGGCATTCCTCCTGTGATTACCAAAGCCTACTCCTCTTTCAGTCTCAACACCAAGAACCTTCTTTGCAGCCCCCCGATCCTTCATCCTGAATGTCTCACTTAACCGAGTCTTCAGTACATTGATTTCAGACATGTCATAATTGACGATTTACATGTCATCAATTCCTGACTCACCATAAAGGAATCAAACCACTACATAGGCGACAGGTCGAACCACGACCTCCCGCAAAGTCTTTTCTCAGCCCCTTTAACTTCGAACTGCTCTACTTGCTTCATGTAGATCTGCTCTTCACTTTCCCTTACAAAAGTGCAGACTCCACATCCATCCTTCCAGCTCGAGATCACATTGGCCAACCAGCACCAATCACTTATTTAATAAACACCTGTTATACCGTCGGTGCGAATATCTCTGAGAAGCCGATCCCTTCTCTTTGAGCATAACCCTTCGCTACCAACCTCGCCTTATATTTATGCAGTATCATCCTCAAGATCCACTTGCATCTAACCGCTCTCTAGCCCACTGGAAGCTCCACTAGCTCCCATATGTCAGTCTAGTACAACGAATCCATTACATCGCCAATAGTCACCTTTCACTTTTCAGCACCAGGCTCACCTAGAGTCATCTGAATAGAAGATGAATCCCCTGCGATATTGGAGTCGTCTATGTACCTCGCCGATATCCTGCGATCATGCCGTGTGATTCTTTTCACAGGTGGCTGTTCCACCTGCTCTGTATCCCTGTCCGCACGTTTCAGCCTTCTTGCCCTGCCCACTCATGTGGCCATGTCCAACATGCTACACACGTGCAAAGGTGAAATCCGCTACATCTACTGCAACTCCACCTTTTGAAGTACTCCCGATCAACCTGTACAAGTTACTGAATTGTTGCGCTTTCATGACTGCCCTTGCCCCCTCAGATACCTTAAGAGCACTATCAATACCTGTGTACTTGTATCCTTTTGCCTCAAGTATACCAAGAGAAATCAGATTCTGCTTCAAATCAGGAACGTGCCTGACATCTGTCAGGGTGCACTCCACCCTATCAAATATCCAAATGCGCACCGTACCAGCAGCCACAACATTACAGGCAAAGCCATTGCCCATAAACATCTGTCCACCATTGCACTCCCTGTAGCTGGTGAACCAACTCTGATGAGGAGTCATGTGAAAAGATGCCCCCGTGTCTAGCATCCACTCATCCTTACGATCATTGTATGGCCGTTTGATCGTAGACACGGACAAAACATCACCATCACATCCACTCGATCCATCTGACGTGGCAACATTGGCCTCCCTGTACGAAGCCTCAGAATTTTCTCTCTTCGATGTAGGATTTTCACAATCCTTCTTCACATGTCCTTTCTTCCCACAATTCCAGCACTTTACCTTTCCTTCGCCCTTGCCCTTGGATTTGGATCTATATCCTGAAGAACCCGTACCTTGTTCAGAATTCCTACCCATTGTAAACAGTGCATCAGAAGATGTTCCCATGTCGCCGTTTAGCTTTCTTATAGCCTTCCCTTGAAGGGCTGAGATAACGGTGTCGACACCTAGGGTTTTATTCGTGTTGCACATGGTGTCCTTGAATGACTCATACGACGCCGGAAGAGAATTCAGTAACATACATGCTTGTTCTTCATCTTTCATCACTTCCTCCATATCCTGCAAACTAATTTATTAAAGTTGCTGATGTGAGCCTCCAGATCTCCACCCTCTGCCATCTTGAAGTTATACCAGCGACGGGGAAGATGATAGCCACAATGAAGCGAAAGTGAAGCTTTGCCGCTTTAAATGCCATTGAAGGCGATTTTCGTTCAAAGAGAATGGGGTTTTTTTCGCGTAAACATCCTCTAACTTCACCCATAACTTAGCCGCAGTTTTCTCCCTCATGACATTGTAGAGAACCTCATCCGTGAGACATAAACGGATCGATGATAATGCCTTCTTATCAAAAGTATTCCAATCACCATAAGTCATAATAGACTTTCGCTCCTCAAGAGCACCATTTTCGCCTTGCTTGATTAAGGAACTCATCATCTTGATCTTCCATAACTCAAAATTATTTTTCCCTAACTACTTCTCAATCTCATACCTGGTACTCGCCATTATTACTAATCCCTCAGATTTAGATCTGTGCCCAACGATTGCTTTGATACCACTTGTTGGAGATCTTTACTTGCGGAATCACACAGATCTAGATCTAGGATAGCAATCCAATGACACGAAGCACATACAAGAGAACACAAATTTAATGTGGAAAACCCTTGCGGGAAAAAACCACGGCACAAAGCAACAGATCTCCACTGTGAAAATAGAAATTACAAAGAGAGAGGACTTACCCGATTCGAACAACCTCACATCTCACCCTTGCTACACCCTTTAGAAATCCTAAAATCCTTTTAGGAACCCTTGGAACTCCTTTAGAAAGCCTTAGCATACATCCCAATTCCGCATACACCCCTTTAAATAAGAATAGAAAGAGGTAGAATCCAAATAGGAAACAAAATCCGCAAAATCCGTGTTTCCGCAATCGCATCTGTAGAACTTATCGATGTCATCGAGCCACTCTCGATGACAGCCTCGATATCATCTGAAGGTCTCTCGATGATATCGGAACAGGACCAAAAACTGTCCAGCAACCAGGGATGAAAAATATTGTAAATTATCGATGGCATCGAGACCCTGTCGATATCATCGACAGACCAACAGACAGTTTTAAGACATCTGTTGATATCATCTAAAACCTTGTCGATATCATCGACAGACCACCAGACAGATTTAAGACATCTGTCCATAACACTAAACACCAAAACGTTCCATAAAACATGGATTTTCCGGATTTTTCCGATGGCATCGAGCAGCCTTCGATGACATCGAAGTCTGCTCGATGACATTGAGTTGCCATTGACAGACCTGTTGATTTTCAAATTTAAGACATCAACAACACGTGCCACGTTGGAAAATGTTTTGGCATGTAGATGGGCAACCTCGTGCATGTAGGACTAGCAGACCGCTACTTACATAGACCACCTCAATTTCCATGATTAACAAAACGGTGTCAGGAAGATAGAGATAATCTTTGCCCAAGCAAAATGTCATTTTCGGTTTGGTCAGCAACTGTTCAGGTGGGCCCAGCTTTCTCTGATCCAGACCACTCATCTGGCAGGCTGTGTCATGAATGCACGATGCCGCGCGTGAAATCTCCTCCATTGAAATTCATCAGCCATAGGATCAGTGGATATTCTTCCCAGTGTATGTGGACTAGTGGCTAGAACATTCATTTGCATGCCACCAATCAAACAGTTAATATTCCCTGATGGAGGAGAGTGTTGTGGCGTGGACCATCCATAGTGGGAAACTAGATGAATGGTGTGGATCACCAATAGAAAGGGCCCCACATGGACAGTTGGACCAAACAAAAAATGCCTTGTGTTATGGGAACCAGATTCTTACAGCTTACTGCAACAAAACCGAAGTCAGTCTGTCATTTTGCTGAAGTACCCATATTGTGAAACTGGGTCTGTGATTCAGTCATCCAAACCATTGATCTGATGGACCTCAACAAAATGCTGAGGTTACACACCAATGTCCTTGATTAACTGCAACATCGACACGTCGAAATCGCACTTAAGTTCAATCCAACGGCTTAAATGTTAGGATGTATAGTAGCTAACGACGCATATTAATGCACTATCAAAACCATTTAATCAAGTGGATTGGTCCCTAGTTTTAGCCATCTGATGACAGTTCTCTCTTTTTCTTCATGCAAATTCCACAACAGTGTAGGAAGTTGGTTTTCGAGTACGGCCCACTGATCGTGATGAATGCAGAATGGTTCTTGGAGAGCCGAGATGTCTGCATTTCCATTCATGCCTGCAAAGCGACCAGCGGCGAAGAAGCATCCATGTTGGAAATGGTGGTGGGCAGCAGCTAAAATAGCTGAAAATGAAGAGGGATTTGTAATTTTGGGGAAGAAAGTTAATTATAGACAGTTTTTAGTTACATGTTAGTATCAATAATCTCCACTCTTCTCCCAATGTGTAGCATGAATGCAAGAACTTGTTCCTATAGTTGTAATCTATTGGAGCTTGTGAAATTGCTCAAATGGATGGTCTGTGATTGGTCTTGTATCTTCAACCGTTGGGAGTACATGAGATTTTACACGTGTCTTGTTTCCACGTGTGAGCAAGAAACAATCATGCAATAACACTTTCTCCCTACTATTTTCTTCCTCTAATTTAAGGCCACATCATAATATATGAGTGCATGTGTATGAATTATTGCACTTTTCTTGAGTATCAAATAACTGGCTAGACTGCCATGTGAAAAATGGGAGTGGATTAGGCTAGACCCCTTACCGTGGGGCCCACCTCGATGGATTTATTCTGTATCCATGCTGTCTATCCGTTTTTCCAGATCATTTTTGGGAAAAAATGAAGAAGATTCAAATCTCAGGTGTACCATATCTTGGAAACAGTGGTGATTAACCGCCCTACTATTAAAAACTTCTTAGGGCACATCTTAATGTTTCCATATTGTTTATTTGCCATCCAATCCGTTGATAAGGTCATATAAGCCTGGATGAAGGGAAAAAAACAAATATCAGCTTGATCCAAAAAATTTGTGGCCCATTAATGGTTAATCACAACTGTTTCCTATGGTATGGTCCTCCTGCTAATTGGATCTGCTTCATTTTTGGGATCATGTACTTAAAATGATCCGAAAAAAAAAAAAAAGGATGGACGGCATGGATATAGAATAGATACCTCAATGTGGGCCCCATGGTAAGGGCTGCACCGTCTTGGGTAAGGCCAAGGTCTCACCAAATCCGCTCCGTTGAAAAATGGTGGGGACCCTTCAACCGTACCCATGATGTAGTTGCATGGGAATCTAAACTGCCCAAATCACTTATTTAACTGTGGATAATACTAACCTAAAATTTACACTAAGAAGTTGAGAGCATCCTGTTGTGGCCCTTCAATTTGGCCCACTTGCTGTTTTATTTTTGAAGGGACATGATGCAATGGACTGTATGAGAGCCTTAGCATACACCTGCAGGGGAGTTGTTTGAGAGCATGTATTTGGATTTCGAGTTAAGATTCAAGTCTTGGGTTTTAAAGTTAGGATTTTACATTTTTTCGTTAGGAATCCAAAAATCATGTTAGTAGTTTAGAATTTAAGAGACCTTAATGAAAGGAAGAGAATAACTACAACAATTGAAGAAAGCAATGCCACGGTGGTAGACCCTCGAGAGTTTCAAAACGAGGTCTGGGGTTTGAGTGCCCATAGGTGTTGTGAAATCCCACTACAGTTTGAGTGATTGGGTGAGTGTGGGGTGAATGTGTAAAAAAAAAAAGAAGCAACTATAACAACTGAGAACCATGTTATGCATTTACAATTTGTTTGTTTGATCTCCATTATTAATATATATATATATGCAGTTAAATCTAACACCACAGGTGTATTCCAATACAATAATAGTACAATGCATTCTCAATGAGATAAAAAAAAATTAAATAATTATTTTTCTTGAATGTAATTGTTTTTTTTTTCATGGTTGTAAATGCCCTTTACCATTGCTTACCTTAAATAATGAGTAAGTGTCTACAAGCACAAATGTCAACTTTGCATTTAAATCCAACTCATGTGGGGGTTGTCTGGATGTGGATGAAGTTGTGGCCAGACTAGTGGTCATGGACAACCATACATGTCCATGGTTTGTAAACGTCCCTTGTGTGCAAAAAACAACGCACATGTAGACAAGCAGAGATGTATATTTGATGGTTAGACCTTGGATTGGGTATCTATGTTGGAGAGGTGGGACTATTTAATTAAGGATGTTTATAGCTTCCGTTCTAATGAAGATCATATGTCGCACATACATGGCATACTTCAATGCATAGAGTGTGAAACTGTCCGAGTTCAAGCATTACCAAATGTCCATATGTGCCACTATCAATTCACAAACACTAAAAATTATGACAAATGTTTTAATGCACATTACCAAATGTCCATATGTGCCACTATCAATTCACAAACACTAAAAATTATGACTGTTAATTATTAGTTGCAACACAACTTTGTCCAAATCCAAATAACTACTACTGATGAGCTAGTACATAGGAACTAGTGATAGATAACTTTTCTTTTTTCTGGCACTTATTTAATCTTTTGGGAAAGGCTCATCACAAATGGACGAACTTGTCCAAGGATAATAACACAGCTAATGGTATTTTAAATCTTTAAAACTAGTCATCGATAGATGCTCTACACTAGGCGAATCCCTACTCATAGACTCATAAGAGTTTCAACACAGAAGTCATGGGTTTGAGCACCCATTGTGGTGTCTGAGTGTGTGTACGAAATTTATTTAAAAAAAAAAAAACAAAAACAAATGCTCTAAAGGGCTGTTTGGTTAGAAGTAAATGGGGTAAATTAGGAGTAAATGAAAGTAAATGGGTATTTAAGTATGTTTGGATAGAAATAAATGCATGTAAATGAAATGGAATGGAATATAAGTAAATGAACTTGTAAATAAAGTCCTCCCTAAGAGAGGATTTGGAGAGAAATCGAGTGAAGTGACTTTTAAGCTCCTTAAGAGACTTGCATGACTAAATAAAGGTGGCGCTATGCACAGCCCCATTTATACAGATAACATGCTAGTGATGCTCCAAACTCATTGAAATACCGACTACATCACTAAAATCACACCAATAATATGATTTAAATCGTCCAAAGATTGGTCATTTAAATGATCAGTTAAAAAACATTAACAAATTATTTGTTTGTGGTCCACATGAGGCTTAATATTATTATTTTTGGCTAAATTATATATTCTAATGAGCTTATCACAATTAATCTATTAAATATCACGTATCTATACTAATTTGAGATATTAAAACTGATTTGGTATATTACATATGTTACCGCGAACATATTGAAAAGTCCAATTCATTTCAAAAACTCTCATTTACTCTTATCTACACATGCTAAGTAAGTTGTTTACTCTCCATTCATTTAACTTCCATTCCACAGTTTACATACATTTACGAGTTCCCAAACAATTAGTTTATATTTTCGTCTTATTCCAGCATGTACGGTTGAAGCCGCCACTAATTTTTTTAACGGTGACAAACTATCACCGGCATTAGTCCGGTACGATTCGCGTGATTGTTTACCATCATTCTAGAAACCAAGTAAACTGTAGAAACACAACCATGTCAAACCGAATTACGATTGGCTGAACAATCCTGACTGTTCATTGGATCTTTTTCATTTTGAACCGTCCAATCTACCCAGACGATGTCAGATGATAAATGAAGTTTGTTCATCATGCGTCTAAACTGTTCAAGAAAGGGCCCCACCATGAAGCTGATCCAATCATCGGACTGTGGTGACGCGCGCCCCTTTAGTATAGAAAAGCAATCGACGGTTTAAATCAGATCCGCCAATGGTCTGCTCGAAGGCAGTCTATGGTGACGCCCATTTCTCACACGGCTAGGATGTCGTACGTTTTGACACGATTGGCAGGTGAAACGGATCGTGCGTAAGGCTGTCAAAGGATCCCACGTCTGAGGAACGCCTTATCACACGCTCGCGTGCACCTGCCTGACACTTGGAAACAAGCACATGTGAGAAAAATCCGAGCCGCTACCAGGCGATCCCAACAATGCAGATGGCGTAGATAAGAAACCGGCACACATGTGGATCAGGTGGGCCCTATTCGTATATAGTTCAAACTGTGTGCACGTGCGGCCATGTAGTGATTATATATGTCTGATTTTTGAAAGGAATGGGATCTACAAGACAAGCTGACGAGCCAACTAACTTACACGTGTGCATTGTTTCCACGTGTGAGATAACTACAGTCAAGTTAATGCAATTAGCATTTCTTCCCCACCATTTCCACGTATATGATATTGACTTCATTTGCATGAATCATCACACTCTACTCAAGCACCAAATAATAACTGAAACTCCAATGTTAGTTCACCACCGTTTAAAAGTGACACGGACTCTTCAACTATATACTTATTGCAGTTGTATGGTAATTGAGACGGTCCAACCAACTATGGGTCGTATTAACTGTCTGATTTGGCTCTTTTAATTCCGACCATCATTCGATATTTTACTTTTTACCATCCATTTGATAATCACCAATGGATGGTTACGATTGCTTGATGAGTGTGATTTTGGAGATATGATCCATCCATAGCATGGCCTACTATTTAGATGGTTTAGGTAGTAGTACACAAGTGCTGCACGTGAGGAGCATTAGCACATATTTGATCGGGAATCATGGGATTAAATCCAAGGGTCCATTTTAATCTCACACCAACTTATGTTAAATATAATATTAATCAAGCAATTGTAACAAATTCTGATAGCTATCAAATGGACTGCACCGATGGGCTTTTGTTGGACTTTTTACAATTGAACCTACGCTTAGTGCTGCGTGTTTGCTCTCAATAAGCGTAGGTTCAACTTCCATTTCCAACATTACCCGATGCACATGGTTATAGGTGAGTATTTTTAAAAAAATTTTTATTTTTTATTTTTATTTTTTACACACACTACCACATACTCACACTGTAGTGGGATTTCACCACCCATGGATACTCGAACCCTTAACCGGGTGTTGAAACTCTTGAGAGTCTACCACCCTAGCAAGAGCAAGGATCCTTATAGGTGAGTATCTGCATCCTGCCTCGTGTATATATATAAAAAAAGAGGTAAGACACCTTGTGTTGTAAAAAGAAAAGGAAAAAATTAAATGGCCATTAAAATAAAGTATACTTAATAGAAGTGAGTTGGTTTGTGTACTTGACGTTAAAATAGCAAAGAAAATGCTCAAATGTAGATGATTAAGTTGTGAAAAAAAGACTTAATGACTTATTCACTTAAGTTATAAATGTCCAATACAAGATGAGATACATGATGAAACAACAATAGAATAATGAGTGGTCCAAAACCCAGTTTCTAGAAAAATTTGGGTCACGCTCCATCTGCAATTGGTATAGCAAGTTGGGTGGTTTATTGGAAGCCGATTGCTTGCAAGACTATTATCACGTTAGTTCCTCTTCTCATAAGATAAGTAGGGGCTACGGTAATCATCTAATTTTTCATTACATGAGCTAAAAAATGAGACAAATCAACCAAAGAATTTGAATACAGATATGAGTTGAAACCTCTTTAACATGTCTACCTTATATTTATACAGATTTTTGATACAACATGTAGGGGTGTACACGGGTCGGGCCGAGTTGAATCACAGCCTCCAGTCTGATGCCGTTCAATGCCCACACAAGGCCTCGAACCTAACTAAGACTGGGTTAACATCTCCTAGAATATGAAGTTCAAGGGCTTTAACCTTCGAAATCGAGCTCGGGCCAGTTTCGAATCTGAGTTCGGGCCAGTTTCAAACCTTACAACAAGTTCATGGGAAGAGGTTTGACAGGTAATCCGCGTCTCATTACAAAGCCCTCAATTAACGGTTTAGATAGTTAAACTATAGACTTCATAAAAAATCTAACTAGTTAGGATATTTACGTACATTTGACAAAGCATAAAATAAAATATTTTATACAAATTAAATACAGTCATACATGGGTCAAGCCGTGGTGAGTTGGATTTCGGATCAAGTGGGGCCGAACTGGGAGGTATCCGAACTCGGCCTGAACTCACTTTCAGGCCTAGAAAATTAGTCCGTCTTTACCCGAACTCAGTTCTGAGTCAGGCTGAGTCAAGCTTTTTCGGGTCGGGTCAAGCGAGCTAACTGGGCTAGCCCGGTTTGTGTACACCCCTAACAACATCATTTAACACAATCCTCCGCGCTGCCTTTGATGTAGCCAACTTGAGTTTGATCTGCCTCAGTTTTGGGATCATAAGGCCCTGTTTGGGCAACAGCATTAGAAGGGATTAGGTGGGATTGGATTCATCTGGTTCCGTGCCAATTCCACTCCATGTTTGGCAAAGCTTGGAATTAGATCGGATGGAATTACATTGGGTCTCGTACAATTTCACTCAATGCTGCAGTTGAAGGTCCCCCACTGATGTGTGGGCTATATCCACACCGTCCACCCATTTTTGAGATTATTTTAGAGCATGGGCCAAAAATCGGTAATTCTAAAGGTCAAGTGGACCCACCATGAAAGCAATGGGGATTGAATACTTACCAGTTGAAAACTTTTTGGGGCCACATAAGTTTTGGATCTACCTCATTTTTCGGCCCATACCATAAAATGAGGTTACAAAACAAATGAACAGTTTAGATATAATACATATGTGTTATTCTGGTAATTTCAAATGATGGTGGGTATATCCATTCAATGTACCACCGTATTACCAACAAAGCAGAGCATTAATTTAATCCCATGGAATCAGGGGACAATCCCTGCCATCGGTAATAATGATGTTTTTTTGAATACAATCCCACCTAATCCCTTCTAATCCAGTTGCCCAAACAGGGCTTAAGTGAATTTTGGACAAACATCGCCGCACAACTCTAACACGTGTAAAGTTGAAGGATCACCACCATTTCAAAGATGGTAATTAACTATCAGAGTAGTCTAACTGTACATCCGGCTCGCTCTCTCTCTCTCTCTCTCTCTCTCTCTCATGGAGAAGAGAACGACGAAAAGAACCAGTTCGGTTCCCTCCTCCCTCGACTGACCGAACCGACGACTTCGCAGAGAGAGAAAATGGCAACACGATCCCGCATCGAGGCGATCGTGTCGTCGATCGTGGCCGTCCATCCCCACGAGATCTCTGCTCTCATCCATTCATTTTCCTGCTTCTTCTTTGTAAGTTCCCCTTCCCCATTTCATCATCAGAACCTGTAGATTTCTGTCATCTCCTGTTTAATTTCATGGAATATTTTTACTGGTGCTCCCATATTGTCTGCCGTACACGTGTCACATGCGTATGGTGATCACAGCCGTCCACCCTGTGGACTCCACCATGCGTTTGCGCTGACTGAACTGCCTTGATCTGGTAATCCTATCCGTCCGTTCAATTTTGCTTTTGCATCGTTGAATGTGGACTGTCCTGAAATTTCTTCTTTATCTCCACTGTATCATGCTGATCAGATGGCTGGGATGGTCCGATCTGTGTATTTTTTTGGTCAATGGCCTGTTGATGATTGAACCCGTTGAATTAACGGTTGGGATCTCATCCACTTATTTACTCTATCAATGTCTGGCATTCTTCCCACTCATTTTCCCACATTGATTAGATAGTTGGAATGGTCCAATCAGTATGATTTTTTGGTCTATGGCCCATCTGTGGCTGGACCCTTTGTGAAAATGTTATGTGCAAAGGAGGTGGGTCCACTAATCAGGTGGGCTGCTTGTGTGCATATAGACCATTGGTGATTTTCTTTCCAACCGTTCATTTTCCCCATACAAGTGTGGCATACTTGATTAGTGGACGCCTATGATTTATGGGCCATACATTGTTCAGGGTTAGGTGCACATAATGGCTGGCCTTTACCAATGTTACCTAAAACATGAAAGCCCCCATGCGACCGATTTGGATTATGGGTCATTTGCAATCATGGTCCCTATTTTTAGCGACCTGAAATTATGGTTCTATATTCTTACATCTATTATGTAATGCAGACCCGAAAGGGGAAGCAAATGGATCAAAGAAAAGAAGAAAGAGATCGTGGTAAAGGACCCAACAATCCTTTAGCCGAATGCTAGAGACCGCGAATGTAAGACTGTGAGCAAGCTCAACAGTCCTCTAGTCTTCAACTAGAGATCTCTTCCTCCCCTCCTTCAACAACTACTGTAGAGAAACAAGAGAATTTTCATAAAAGAGAATATCATTCAACTATGTTATTCCATAGGCCTAAGCCTTATTTATAATGAGTTGTTACAATCTACAATAAAATCTATGGAAAGTAAAAATAGAATTACTAGCTAGCAAAGATCTAAAAGATAGAAAACTACTTAAACTAAGCAAATTCTAAGATTACTTCTTGCCTAATATAAAGATATCAAATGAAATTATCTAATGTAGAGATTTGAAAGAAAAGGAATGTAAAGATATTTCCTAAATTAGAAATTTTTAAGAAAAGTAGGGATGGCCTAAAAAGGGGAAGCATGCAAAGTGGACCCTTTCTTGTGCACACGTGCGGAGCGTGCACATGTGGGATGTGGGATGATTGTATCACTAAGTTAATGAAAATTTTGCAAATTTATATTTATAATGTTGAGATTTATGCTTTTATTTATTTAGTTATAATATAACACTATGCGTTTGGGGTCTATAATAACATTCATCATTTCATATATAAATTGTAATGTGAGCTCACATATAAAATTACATACACCATTTATGTAGTGGAGTGATGCACATGATTGTACTCCTTGCTTACCATGTATTGGAGGAAGTAGTGTACTGTACACTCATTCCCGTACCAAAGTGACCTATGATTTAGGTAAGAACTTGCACAGTTGTGCCATGTTGGCACCAATGATTCACCTCTTCAATCTCTCTCCTTGCATGGATCTCCACATTATTCATCTTTCACCTTTTCTCCTAACCTTATAATCAAGAAAATTTTGGAGAATAGAAATACACTATCGCAGCCATTCTCTCCAACTTACAAACAAGAGAATTTTAGAGAAGATCATCTCCCTTTTCTCTTTGCGTTGCAAAACTAGTAAGATCACCTTGAGTGAGAACTCGCTCTATCTTCATTCCACCTTTGTGGACATAGGAGAAAACCCTCCAAAGGGTGCCAAAAAGAAAAATCCATCTTTTAGCCTTTATATTTATTTGTAACTTGGGTATCAGGAAAAAAAGGTCAATGACCTTTTTGCCTTGTAAAAATGCCCCTCATCTAGAGCCAAGGTTATGGGTCATTATATCCAGCACCATCTCTCACCTTCTCTCCACCTTGCAAACAAGAGAACCTTAGGGGTTGTTTGGATGCATGGAGGATGGCTTGCAAGGAGAAGTCAATACCTATGGATGTTTAAGTCTTATGGATCTAGACAAAGGATTTAATGGATGTTGTGATTTTGTGTTTGGATGCTTGCATTTAGAGTTCCATGGATGCTGAGATTTTGTGCTTGGATGACAACTCTTGGAAGTCATTTTTGTGATTGAGAATTAAAAAATGTCATGTAGGAGCAAATATTGAAGAGATGAGTTGCGGCACATGTGCACTTGGTCTAGGCCATGTACTATGTTGGTCCTATTGGACCTATTCCTAAAATGTGCACATGCTCTCTTTTGAAATTCGGGCAATGTATCATTGGGTTGCATGCATCTACTTGAGTAAAGAATTTAGTGGGAATGTGGGGTGGGTAGAGAGCCCTCAAATCGATTCCTTTGTTCATGAAAAGTTGCATTCCAACTGGGTTGACAGTGTGGATATTCAATTTTCTTCTTCTTCTTCTTCCTTTTTTTTTAAAATTTTTTTTTAATTTATTTTTTTGTGAAAACCCTTGTACAATGGCAACTTTTATCAGCCATACTTAAGGCCGTCATACTTAAGGCAGCCAAAGTGTGGAACCCTTAGTTACCCATGGATACCTTTGTCTTAAGCGAAGATCTCCATAACACCCTGATCCATAGCTCAAGTGGTAGACTGAGTGAAAGATACCTCGTTTCAACACTAGGGTCTTGGTATCGATTCCCTAGTGGGGGTGGCTAACAGTGATGTGTGAACTGACAGTGGGGTGTACTAACAAGCTAACAAAAAAAAAAAAAAGGAAAAAAAAAAGCCAAGATCTCCATATATCCAAATGACACCTTAGACAAATTCATGTAACTTTTTTTTTTTTGGGAAATCATCTTACCTTTTTCTCTACCTTACAAACACGATAAGAATTATCTTAAGAGAACAAAGCTCTCCACCTCACCCCCCCTTGCTAGCACATGGGAAAGCCCTCCGAAAAGGTTCTAAAGAGAACACCATACAAGTTTAAAGGACCGTTTTGCTCTTATAAAAATGCCCCTCACTTAGAGCTAAGGTGATAGGCCAATGCATCCAATAACACACATTTAATTCAATCCTGAGAGCCTGAATTACCCTATTGTTGATGGAGAATAGACAAAAAATCACATTGATTAGAAATATATCGAATTATTGGTTATCAAGTGGATGGTTGAACAAAGGTTACCTGTATGTTTAAGATAATCTTATAAGTGTGACACTTCGTCCAAGCTTCAAAGGGCCCATGATTTGGATGATTTGAATTAATTTACATTTGCATAGGGCTATCAATGGGCAAGGCTAGGGCTAGGGGGCCGAGGTTTGTCCAAGCCCGTGACAAGCCAAAACTCATACACCCAATGATGTAGGGAAGAGTGTGAAGGGATAATGAGAAAGAATACCAAATTCCTCAAGTGAATAAAACCTTGAATCCACAAGAACAAATATATAAAACTCAAATATTTTAATTGAATAATGTCTAATAATGTATGATTGTCTGTTTTTCTCAATTACACCACTAATAACTAAAAAATAAATCGAAATTCGTAATTACCAAAAATAACAAAATTCTAACCCTAACAAAAGTCCTAATTCTAGCAAAACACTTCTAAAGCTTAATTTCTAAAAATAAAAATTCTAGATAAACTTTTTCTAGAAGAGTTCTAGCATGATTACAAGTAATTTCTAAAAAGATGGAAAATCTAAAACTCTAAAAAAATTAAAATACTATAAAAATCAGAATTACTAAAAATAGTAAAATTTTCCTAAAATTTTGTTTTTGAGTTGGAAGCATGCATTTTCTTGCGAAATGGATTGACGCGACCCACCTTGTGGGTTGGTTGGCCTCGGATGGCTTGTTCCAGTCAAAATTCATAAGTCGTGCATCCCGTAATGATACCTGGATCAAAAGTTATTTCCGATTTACGGTTTGCACTTTGAACGACAATTTTTCCCTATTTGGAATGAATTTATTCGATTCGGAAGTGCCTGTGACCCATTACATCATGCCTTATGTAAGATTGGGCTCGGATATGATGGACTAAGTCCGCTTTTGTTTTGCCTTCTAGCCATGCTAAGAATGTACCTGTGCCACATCCTACATCAGACCCCTCCACTTGGAAAAAACTCGTCCTTGAGTTAGCCAACGGACTCGGCTCATGATACTCACACAAATCCGTCACAATGAAAGTCAATGACATCTTCATGTCCTCGGGAGGATCAACAACATAGGCGCTGATCTTCTTACTCCGTTGCTTTTTATATGTCTCATTTGGAAACCTCTTCTTGCACAAGTGAACTAGTACATTATCACCCACTTCAAACACCTTCTGACAATGATGTTCGTCAGCCTCTTCCTTAGCATTAGACTCCTGTAATGTTTTGGGCATTAACAGGGCTAGTACAACACATAGACTCATGCTATCGTCCATTAGACCCTTATGGATCAGTTTTTTCACATGTTCCTGTAAGATCTCGTGTTCTTTGGGACTGATCCGATTATGTGGGCGATTAGGCAGACTTGCCCCTGGGACAACATCAATGTGGTGTTGTATATCCCTCATGGAGGGCAACCCATCAGGAAGTTCATCGGGCATGATTGCCTTGAATTCCCGCAACACTGGCTTTAACTTCTTTGGAATATTCGTGGCCTATACTTCTTTTCTCTTTTCAACTAAAGCATTGATCTTCCCCATCTCATCAGATTATTTGACGAAATCTCATGCAGTTACGGGAGATTGCATCTCTACTTTAGAAGTCTTGGGTTGGTTCTTTGTTCTCATAGGGGAGATGATAATTTTCTACTATTTTTAACAAATATAAAGATGTTATGCCGATTTCTATGTGTAGCATCAACATGATATTTCCATGGTCGACTAAGTAGCATGTGACAAGCTTACATGTCAATTACGTCACACATTAAGTTGTCCCTATAATATTTACCAATGGTGAAAGGAATACGACATTGTTCATTTACTTTTATTTTACTGACTTGATCCATTTAACCGTGTACGGAGAAGGGTGCTTTTCTGTTTTCAGTTGTAGCTTTTTCACCATTGTTTTCGGCATGAGATTTTCGTTGCTCCCAGTGTCGATGATCACATTATAGACTTTTTGGTTTACAGTGCACCTTGTTTGAAAGATGTTGTCACTGTACATCTATCTCCATCTTTAGCATATACAAAAGCTTCCTCACGATTAGAGTGGTGGCCTGCGATTCACCATTAGTGGTGCATCAACATGATATTTCCATGGCGATTCACCATGTATCACACATTAAGTTGTCCCTATAATATTTACCAATGGTGAATACGACATTGGGGCGACGATTCATCCAATGCTCGATGTCGATGATCACATTATAGACTTTTTTGTTTTCTGACACCTTGTTTGACAAAGATTAGTTGTGCTCCTTTAGCATATACAAAAGCTTGTCACGATGGTGCATCACAAACATGATCACATTATAGACTTTTGGTTTCTGATGCACCTTGTTTGAAAGATGTTGTCACTGTACATCGCATATACAAAAGCTTCCTCACGATTAGAGTGGTGGCCTGCGATTCACCATTATCGGGTGGTGGGCTACAATTCATCACCAATGTCGCATCACAAACATGATGATCGCGAGCTCCATCACCGATTCATGTTGTTCATTATTATGAAGATAGGTTTGACCTAAGGCTTTCGTCATGTGCCGATCGTTGCCTGCAGTCCTTGCATGGCTCGCCGATTCTCTCGCTGCGCCGCCTCAAACGCCGCCCCTGTCAAAGGATAATTCCCTGGAGCACCATCCATGAGATTGTTGCCCGCACCATTGTTAGATGCCATACCAACTGGCGCAGGGAAGAACGTGAAGAGATAATGAGAAAGAACACCACCGTCTTCCTCAAGTGAATAAAACCTTGAATTCACAAGGAAAAAGATATAAAACTCAAATATTTTTATTATTAAATAATGTCTAATAATGTATGATTGTCTGTTTTTCTTAATTACACCACTAATAAATAAAAAATAAATCAAAATTCATAATTACCAAAAAAACAAATTCTAACCTAACAAAAGTCTTAAATCCTAATTCTAGCAAAACACTTCTAAAGCCTAATTTCTAAAAATAAAAATTCCAGATAAAATTTTGCTAGAAGAGTCCTAGCATGATTACAAGTAACTTCTAAAAAGATGGAAAATCTAAAACTCTAAAAAAAGGAAAATACTACAAAAATTGGATTCCTAAAAATAGTAATTTTTTCCTAAAATTCCATTTTTGAGCCAGAAGCGCCCGTTTTTTGCGAAACGGATTAATAACATGACCCACCTTGTGGGTCATTTGGCCCCGGATGTCCTGTTCCAGTTAAAATTTATAGGTCATGCGTCCCGTAATGATACCCGAATCAAAAGTTATGGCCAATTTGCTGTTCGCACTTCAAACGGCAATTTCTCCCTATCCGGAATGAATTTCTTTGATCCGGATGTGCCTGTGGCTCATTTACATCAAGCCCTACGTAAGATTGGGCCCGGATTTGACAGACTACGTCCGCTTCTGTTTGGCCTTCTTCTGGTCCAGCCATGCTAAGAACGTACCTGTGCCACGTCTTACATCCCGACCCGTGATGTTTATTCTAGACTGAGCCCGAGCCTGACCCTACCTAGCAGTCGTGTACAAATAATGCTGTTAAATTGCTACTTAATGAACATTGAATATTTATATAAATGGATGGTAAAATGTAAAATGGTGAGTGCTAAAATTGGGAGGGAATATCACATGATTAAAATTGTCTTATTAGTTAAAATTTCCAGTTATGCTCAGTTTGAAATTGGGTAAGCAATTTAGATGGTTAAGATTTCTGTACATTTGTGGCAATTGTACGTTTGAAGAGCAACCACCATTTTTTAAATGGTGAACAACTAACACCGGAGTCATGCCACATAAATAGCGTCCCAGTAACTGGTGTCCTCCATAACAACTATCATTGGAAAACATGCGACAACTAAGCTCTGTGAGGCACGCTGCGTTCTTTATCTGACATCCACTCTGTCCATCAGTTGAGCTACCTGTTTTTCATTGTATATAAGAAAAACAAGCTCGATCCAAGACTAGTGGGCCACACCATTGAAACAATGTAAATCACAAGTAAAAAACCTCTAAATTCACAGTGTGGCCACCTGAGGTTTGAGTTAAGCCGAGTTTTGAGTCAAGCTAAGTTTTGGATGACTCGTGATGTTTGAGCTCGCCTAATGATCGGTTTGGATGGAACATAATGTACATAATAGGCCCCAAGTAGTGGCCAACCTACATTTTGAATCAAGTTGAGTTTCGGATGACTCGTGATAGGTGGCTGTCCCCATCACCATTATGCCCTGTGGTGTGAATATTGAGCTCAGGTCCTAACATGAGGTGCTTCAACTGATCGATTGAGTGGATGTCACACAAACATCACAAACATTTTGGTGGCCTACAGAGCTTGGGTGATGGAGATTCATATGTATTGTAGAGATTCTAGTCTCTCTCTTGCTTCAGAAAACCAACAATCAAATGCAAAATCAGGATGTTAATTATGAAGTTAATGCTTTGAACAATCAGGCTAGACTGGACTTGGGCAAGGCTCAAGTGTTCCGTAACGGTAACGGTGGCTGTAACGGCCACCACTGTTATCATTATGATACGGGCCGTAACGGCCGTTATAGCCCCGTATCGGCCGTTACGGCCATTTTTTATTTTTTGAAAAATGCACTTCCTGGGCCGTTACGGGGCCGTTACACACCGTTACAGGGCCGTTACAGGCCGTTATGGGACCGTTACGGGGCTGTTACGGCACATTTTTCCGTAATGGCCGTTAAGGCCGTTTTGACCCCGTAACGTGTAACGGTTATGACCGTTACCGTTACGTAATGGCCATTACGGCCGTTACGCAACCGATTTGGAATACCACGGCAAGGCTGATGGGCCTATATACGAAGCTCGGGTTCAGCCCAATTTATAAGATGGCTTGAATTTTAGGCTCGGGCCAGTCCTCGGGCCAGTCCTCGGGCTTGATACACCAACCCAAGCCCGGTCTGGATGCCTGATGGACCTGGCCCATTGACAGCCCTACAATTGCACCATGTGTGTGTGTAAAGTTGCCACTAATATTGTGGCATGCACCAATAATTTAGGTGTTAGTATGGTTTGAATTAATCTACATTTGGAGCTCTTTTTCATAGTAACGAGATTTGCTTTCCGTGTTTGGAAAAGAATTGGAAAATTTTTTTTTCGAGAATAATTTTTTCAGGACATCGTGCCAATAGTGAAGTAATAGAGAAAGAAGCCAAACCAATAAAAACTAAAAGAAAAGGATCTTTTCTCCAAACTCATTTTGCTTTATCTAAAGTTGGTAGCAGTGTTTTAAATAGCGGTAGCGTGATGTGTAGTGCTTAGCCCTCTATAGCGTGTAGCATAAATACGTAGCGTGTAGCGTAAGCTACCCGATACTTTTATTTTTTAATTAAAAGTAGGACAAATATAATAAATTTGGAAAAAAAAGGAAAAAAATATAAAAATGCCTAAAAGATGATTCATTTTATCAATTATAAGCATGTTCAAATGATTTATCAAAATCCAATTTACATGTATAAGCCAAATCAAATAATTATCACATCAACAATTTTCTAAGCAAACCACTTTAATTAATAATGTCTAATTGAAACCATAAGTCACAATTATGAAAAGAAATAAAAATCACATAGATTAAAAGTATCAATACAATACAAGTGTCACATTCCTCAACATTAGATACAAAGAAAATATGAAAAAAGTAATAAAAAAATAAAATAGTAAAAAAATACATTGTAGATTACGCTACATATGCTACGTGCTACATAGCTGTGGCGTACGCTACGACCCCTATAGCGTACGCTACAGGGGATATACGCTATTTAGGATGCTACGTAGCGCTACAGCCACGCTACGCTATGTAGCGTACGCTATTGTTATGCTACAGGCGCTATTTGAAACACTGGTTGGTAGTGAGGATTTTTTGGTTTAGCCATTCAGGGCTTTATTTGTTAGAATTCGTCCACTCTGCTGCATAACTTCATTCCTAGTTTTGAAAGTATTCTGATTTCTCCCCAAATCGTTACTGTCTCACTGAATTTTCTCAAATATGAACTTATTTACACATGCTCTTGATAACTGCTCACAATCTTAGTTTCCTATCTGTTTGATTAACTAATGAAATTGTTTAAAGACGCCCTATCTGTGGATCTGAAATAGGTTAGCACTTAGCAACAACACACACACACACACACACACACATATCTATATAGGGTTTAGGTACTATGCGCTTGAGCTCACGATAAGCTCCCGTGAGGTCGAGTTGTGTGGGCCCCACCGTGATGTGTGTCGATCATCAACACCGTGCATTTGATGGGTCCCCTTTAAATTATGGGATATCCCAAAAATCAGCCGTATATGGAACTTAGGTGGGCCATACCTTCTAAAATCATGTGAAGACATGCCAAAAACATATAAAAGCACTTGGTGGGGCCTACCTGAGTTTTGAATGCTGCTGAAACTTGGTCTGAACCCTCATCCAAGTGGGACACACATAATGGATGGGCTGGATTTGCAAACCACATCTCGGTGGGCCCAAAAACGTCCCATGAATGTTTTAATGGTGCACGGCCCCTCTCCACTTCTGTATGTGGTGTGGCCTACACAAGTCACGTATTGTCTTGATTTTTGAGACCTAGGCCCAAGATGGAATGGTGCATCTGACTGATGGGGTAGATGTTCGAAACGCATCACGGTGGGGCCCACACAGCTCGACCTCATGGGACGTTAAAATCAGCTCGAGCGCATTGTACCTTTTTCCATATATATATATATATATATATATATATATATATATATATATATATATATATATATATAGTCCTTTTTCAGGGGTGTTAGTTCGACTCTTACCTTTTAATTTCTTGGATTGGAGGTTCAAACTCCTTTCTTCTATCGTTATACATTTCAAATATAGCGTAACTTCTAAACTTTGTTTGCTCTACTTTTGCAGATTTTAAGTGCATATTTCGTCGTTCTCCCATTACGTGACGAAGGTGCAATATCTTTAGGCCTAACTAATCTGCCGGGACTCTTTGTGGGATCTTTAGCACTCACACTGGTTGCTGCTCCAGTTTCCACTGTCATGTTTTCACTGCCTAATCTTTCCAAAGGGAGGGTAAGGACAGTAGTCCTGTTCTTCTAATTTGAAGGACTGAATCCTATGGTTGGATGAAGTGTGTTGCATAAGTTAGCTGCTGATTTTCTGGGCAATTACCCTTCATGTAGAAATTTTACATTGCATATGAATAATCGAGTTGAATTGCGGACATTCAGTTCAATAAAAAGGAAATCACCACTGTAATGATGTTTCATAGCTTAGTTGTGGGGTCCATCTAACTATTCCCACTTTGAATCGCACTCCAGCTCCTGCTTCCTACCTATTTATACTTGAAATATTTTGAAACAGACGCTTCCCTGCTCTCACATCCAAATATGTTGTTGCATCGCTTCATGCTTCGTGCAACTAGATTTCTTAGTACTCATAATGAGGTACTAGTAGCCCCTCAAAATTGCATTTACAAATCTTTCAACTCTAACTTGAAAGTAGTGTAGGTGCAACTTGGTGGCTACTTCCTTAGTACAAGTAATAAGGAAGATAACTTAATTTTATTTTTTTATGAACTATTGATATGCTGAGAGCAGGATTCATGATAAAGCTTAGATGCTGATAATAAGTCAGGCTACTCTTAGGCGTTCAAATCACAATCTCAATTCTATCCTTTCTAGTCTTCGCACCATCCATCTCAACATCCTCATGTCTACGATACTCATGTTGCTTCGTAATTGCTTGGCAATCTGCCCTGCATAACATAGTCCGTAGAATAGCTGTTTTATAAAGTTTTCCCTCAAGTTCCTATCTGGCTCATTTTAAAAACTAAAATTTGATGTTACTACATTTGCTTTTATTTTGTGATACTTACAAATACATAATTTATAATTAGGTGTATCGTAACAATTATTTGCTATTAATATATTATATTGTATTAATTTATGAAACTTCAAGAGATGCTAAAATACACATTTGCATATTTGAAAATCAAATAATTGTAAAAACGACGCATACATAATAAGTTTCCTTTAATGGGGGCCTAAAAGCATGTAATGCTGACTAGGGAAACATTGGGGAAGCATAGGGAAAATGGTGGAATTTTTCAAGCTAAAATACTCATATTTTGCATATTTAAGAATCAAATAAATAGCAAAAAAGACACATTGATATATTTCAGAATCAAATAAATCAAATAAATTTTCCTTTAATGGGGGCTTAAAAGCATGCATCATTGACTTAGGGAAACATTGCAGAAACATGGGGAAAATGGTGGATCCATCCAACCATCCATCCGTGCATGCACACACATACAAACAAACATGCATGATCCGTCCATCCATCCATCCATCCATCCATCCAACCATCCATTCATGCATGCATCGTACCTACATGCATGCAATGATACACACACACAGGCATGATCCATCCATCCATCCATGCATACCCACATACACACATGTATACATGCATCATCCATCCAACCATCCATCTATCCATCCATGCATGCATACATACATACGTACATCCATGATCCATCCATTTATCCATGCATGCATACATATACACACATACAAACATGTATTTCATCATACAACCATGCATCCATAAAAAAAATTGAAATGGATGTTTTTTTTTTTTTTTTTTGCAATAAACAGATTTTTGGCGATATTATCAAAATATCGGTGATAAATTGGCGATACAAGCGACACTTGGAATTTACATGGTCGAAAACATTGGTGATACATTAGCAATATTGATACATTGGTGATACTTAGTGATATGTTGCCAATACCTGGGATTTCTAATATTACCTGTGTTATCAGTATTGCCGAGCTGACGATACCGATAATATCGCTGATGCCCGGAACACTGGACACAACCATGTAGGCTTTATGTAAATGAGCCATATCTATTGGAATTGAATGGCCATAGGCTTGTTTGAAAGACGACTCAATAGGCTTTCAAATGAGACCATTTTCATGTCACTTTGACATTGTTGGATACTAAAAATAGCCCACTAAAAAAGGGACAAAAATACTAATGGGAAACAGGGCCAACTAATTATAACTGTAATTAGTAACTAAGGGCCCGTTTGGATAACACCAAATAAGTTACTTTTTCTACTTACAGCAGTAGATAAGTGACTTATTTCAGATAAGTAAATTTGGTTTATGATTAGTTATAAGTAACTTTTTTACTTAAAAGTACATAATCATTTCAGTTAATTTTTTTTAGCTTTTCTACTTTTCATAAGTTGTTGAAGAGAGGCATCAGGAGAGATGAAAGAGAGGGGAAGCTGATAAGTATGTTGGTCACCAAACATACTTATCTTCTTAATAAGTAGAAACCAAGATAAGCTACTTGTGGAATAAGTAGCTTATCTTAAGCAACTTACGATCCAAATGCCCCCTAAATGACCATTGAATTAGTCCACAATGCCCATTGGGATCACTAATCTTCTATAAGATGTAGACTATCATAGTGGTCAATATCTTCAAGTTGGATAGTTGGACATTCCAAAACCTTAGTTAGGACCCTTGAACGAGCCTGTTCATCGATCATCCAGCTTGTGTGGCCTGGATGCGGCCTAGATGGCATCATTTTTCTTGAACTTTGAAAAACTCATCCTCAAGATGACTGATGGTAATTATCCATGGCATCGATCCATCTTTATAATGCCTCTTCTTTGGATTTGGTGGTGTATTCCTCCATGTAGACAAGGCACGGGGTAGATCGGATCACCTTATCTCCTTATGTACTTGGTCTACACCTTGGCTTTGTTGCTTTGTCATTTTTGGTATGGAACAGTGTTTTAACTAGCTACGCTATGTAGTGTGGTTTAGCCTTAATGCTACGTAGTGTGGTTTAGCCTTAACGCTAGGTAGCTCTTGAAAATAGCTTAAGTTGTGTGTAGCCTATGCTATATGATAATTCGCATGTTCTACACGCTACATAGACTATGCTATGTGCTATGTAGCTTGTTACAAGTTATTTTTCAGTACAATATTAAAATCAATTAATGTTTTCAATGATTTGTTATATTTTTCTGTTTTTTAATAAAAATTAGTTAATCTTTTCAATGCTGTTAGTAAGATAATATAACTAACAATATTAAATCAATTTTGTTACTCCTTTGCCTTCATACTTTAGCATTGCCCTCTCCTATTACTTTAGGTTGCAATTGTTTGCACCTAATATCATGAAATTTTGTTGAATTTCATTATTAAACAGTCTAATTTGGTGTAGAATATCATGAAATTGGTGCAACCTTGATTAAAAATCTAGAAGTAGCATGTAGCTTATGCTATACGCTATGTAGCTTATGCCTCACGCTTCAAAGGGGTGAACGCTATGCTACATGCTATTTGCTATTTAAAACACTAGTATTGATTATGGAAACAATGTGTTCATCCCAATAATGACTGTTTTTACCTTCTCTTTCTCCACAATGTAGTCACATTTGAATTCCTTTATAATGCAACTAGATCAAGGAAGAAACTGATTGCAATGAAGTTCAGCGTACTAAATTGAAAATTCAAATCGCATATGTGAAAAAGATACAATAACTGTGACTGCGCACATATGAGAAAAGACACAATGACTGACTGTGAGCAAGCTCAACATTCCTCTAGTCTTATACTGGGGATCACTACCCTCCCCTCAACACACTACCGTAAAAATAAAAGAACTTGCTCAAAGAAAATATCATTCAACTGTCTTATTCGATAGGGCCAATGCGTTATAATGAGTATTTTCAAGGTTTCCTCCTTGAGAAAATCTTTAGCATATTTAAGGAATCCAAAAATAGAATTCCTTGCTAGCCAAGATCTCTAAAATAAGAAAATCCTTAAATATGAAACTTTAATAATACTTATTTCTTAGCATAGAGATATTTTCCTAACATAGAAATATGAAAGAAATGAAATTAGAAACAAGCTAAAAAAGGAAATTGGACATTTTCTTATGCACACATGTGGAGCATGCATGTGTGGGATGTGGCGTGGTCGCATAAATTTCCCCCCGTCTTAGAAAAACTTGGCTCCATTGAGTTAATGGCAATGTACTCCTAATAAATCTTTGGGTTGCTGTGCTTGAAATCATTTGCTGAGATCCACGTATTGCCGGATCTCAGTTGGCCTTTCCACTTGAAGAGAAACTTCTAATACCTTCATTGGTGTGTGGAACTTATTTGATTGCCCAACACATCTTCAGTGATTTCTTCGAATTGGTGGGGGTACCTTGGGTATCTGGATGGCTCATTCTACCATGTTCTTATCTTCATGATGTCCAAGATAAATTATAAGGTCTTCCACATTGAAAATCGGGCTGGCCTTCATTTCAGGTGGAAGCTCGATCAGGTATGCATCATGACCTAGCTTCTTCAAAATGCGATAAGAACGCACCTTTCTGGAGTGAAGCTTGGTGTAAATGCCTATCGGAAACGGAAACCTTTCCTTGGATACTTATAAACCTGAATAAAGGTTTTATACATGAATCTAAAAATAATTTTAATCAAGAAGGATGATTTTTTTTTTTTTTGAAACTCTAGATCTCGGAATGTTGTCAGCTCAGTTTGTAAGTCGTATCTAAACAATTAGTTTCAACTCTTTGATCTTCTTATTTGCTAATTTGTTATGCTGTAGAGAACCCACTAGCTATTATTGTTGTAGAGTTTTTTTTTTTTTCCCTTCTCATTTCATTCTGTGATATGTGCTTCTTGAAATTTCAGGCTTTGCTTTTGATACACAGGTTTTTTAGTGTATCACTTGTAATATTCTTCATTCTATGGTATGCGTCCTCACCTGGATATTCACCTTCCAGTTCGAAGGTAAGAGTCAAATCTGATTATATACATAAATAAGCTTCGAGTTGATATTCTTATGTTTATCTTTCCTTTCTAATTCTTGTCATTCACTGTGTTTCTTCTGCTTTATCCAGGTTTCAATTTCTGATTCCTTGGTGAAAGAGGACAGAAAGGTTGAAGATAATCAAAGTCCTGCATATTCTGCAGGATGGGCCCACCATGGATGGTTATATGTTTCAGTTAGAACTGGCTTCTTCCTTTGGGTATGAGGGCAACAATGGTTGGCTGCTGAGGGATTAAGCGGTACATTAATAGTTTTGCTAAGCCCATGCTCACCTCTGTGGGGGCACCAGAGCCATGCATCAGCTTAGGGCTGTCAATGTGTATGGCCCCATGTATAACTGATGGACCCAGCCTGATTTTAATGGGTCTGGGTCCCATCTTTTGTACCCATTCAGTATTCGGGTTGGTTTCGGGTCTCACCTTTTGGACCTAGTTAAAACCAGGTCTAGTCAGGTTCAGGTCTGGTCGGGATAGTTTTTAGCAGTACCATCATATATTTATTATATTAATAATTTCAGCAATGAAATGAGGTTTCCTAAGCCACACACATCTAAGAGAGCCCATTTACTGACCATAAACGTGTCAAAGTGACACACGTGTGTGAGATCTGATTCATCTATCGGGTGGGCCCAAACATGTAGCTCTTATTTTTCCTAGACCGAACTCGAAAGCTAGATCCAAAGACCTGATGGGTTCCTGAACCTGATTGGATCCGGGTATTCAAGAACTAGACCTGGGCTGGAAGGGATCAGGATCTGGCAAGATTTGAACCCAGTTATCTTGGGTATGGGTACTATAGAACCTGAAATGTTGACAGCCTTACATTAGGTGGAGCCTCACCATGCAGATGACCATGTATCAAATATCAGGAGGGTCCACTCATCAAAATAAATAAATAGATAAAAGAAGTTCCACTCAGGCACTCATCAGGTTGGCCACCTGTATATTGTGAACTTTCTGTAAATTGTCCATGTTTCTCATACATATGCGGGGCCTGAAGGGACCCAGCCCGGCAAGACGCCAACCTAGTTATCTTGGGTATGGGTAGTTTGGGACCCACCTGTTGACAGCCTTACATCAGGTGGAGCCCTGTAGATGACCATGTATCAAATATCAGGAGGGTCCACTCATCAAAATAAACAAATAGATAAATGAAGGTCCACTTGTCGGGTTGGCCACCGGTGTATATTGGGAACTACCTGTATATTGACGATGTTTCTCATGCATGTGTAGCCCTACCTGATGAATGAACCAGGCAACCAGGCCAATTTTTGGGCTAAGTCATCTATACAGAGCTGATTTCTTATGCACGGCTAGGATGTTCCACAGAAGTGCCTGTTTTGCATGTATGCCCACATGCATGGGCATAGCACAGCTCATTAATATGAACCGGTCACTAGAAATCATTTTACTAAAATAGTCTGATGCAATGTCCATTTGTGTTCTGCAGGTTGCACTGCTTAATCTTATTACTATATCTTCGACCTGGGCTCGAGTAATTGACGTTATGGACAGTGAGGTTTGTATGCTTCTCGATAGCATTAAGGAGATAAGTGGTGGCTTTCATACAATCTTTGACTGACTTTTGTGTTCAGTCAGGTTCGAGATTGATTGGTTTTGTTGGTGCTGGTGCTACACTCGGGCAGCTTTTTGGGTCGTTGTTTGCAGCGGGAACTGCTTGGTTGGGACCTTGTATGGCTTTCCATCTTTTCGTTAACTGGAAGCTGTGGTTTGTGAATTGAGATGCTTTAGTCCTGCTGCTGCTTTTTACCCATCCTTCTATGCCGTTGTTGATTTTTAATCCGTGTTTTCTTTCAGTTTTGCTTCTCTTTGCTGCTTTCTTGATGGAGCTTGCTGCACAGGCATCAAAAGGAATCAACCAAGATACACGCCATCAGTCTGAAGAATTGTCTTCCCTCAGGTGGGTTATCCTTGGATTTCTTTGCTACTTCAATTGTTAAACAGCTAGAAATATTTTTTATAAACAAAAAAGGTGACTTACTGAAGATACTGTTTTGTATTTGATGAAAGGAAATGGACTTTAGTACTTGAGCAATTTTATGGGGTGAAGTGGACCACTTTTCTAGTTTCTAACTGTTTCAAACTTCACAGAATGTCTAAAAGTAGTAGTTTCAATGAGGTTATGACAGAAAGTGATCCTTACTCATTTTGAGCAAAGGTGAAATACTGAGGACTCCATATAAAGTGGACATAGTTGGAAAGATTGTGATGGAGATAGGTCTAAAGGTCGGTGTGCAGCCAAAGTCATAAGACTTAATCTCCTATCTGATTCAATCCATTGTATGACTTGCGTATTTCAAAAGAGTTAATACAAAGCAGAAACCCAAATAAGACTGCACTAAAGATTGTGCTTTCAACCCTTCAAACTTGTACAAGAGGCTGTAGGTTGATTTTGAACGGTAACGCTAATCTCTTGAATGGATAAATATTGATTTATGTTAAACATCCAAATCACCCATCCCAGATCTGCAATGTTAGCCTGAAGAATTAGGTTCTGCGCTCCAAATCTTCACTACCTGTGTAACAGTCATCATGGATGAACATCGATGCAATGAATGATTCAGTGCCTAACATTACGAGCATGAAAAATTGAGATGTTAATGCTGTTTTGATGTGTTTCCACTGTTAGATATTTGTACGAGTGATTAAGACTTTCAGTTCATTTCATAAAAGAAAAAGGTTACCATAATAGAGCAAAAATCCTTGTAGAAGGAATATTAATTCATGAAGAAGAAAACGATCACTCAGATAAAGAGGAAATGTGATATGAAATAACTGAAGAACACATTACTTAAGATCTGGTCATTTGGAGGATGAAAGAGTGAAAGCATAGAGGCAAGGAAGAAGCATACATTCGTCCTTATTCTCAATGTTACGCAAGGAGTAGACATGATGGTCCTTTATATAGAGGTTCAGACGTGTCTCTCAATGTTTATGTAGCAATGATAAACACAAAGATGTAAGATGCATGCTGGATAATGGAAGGTGGTTTATAATCATTGTCATTTGAAAAAAAAAAAGTTCTGGTTTGGTCACAGGCAGAAGCCTGTGAGAAAATGAGGCATGATGTAGGTGACTGCTTTCAGTCTGATAATGATGCAAGGGCAAATCAATCTTGACGTAATGGTCCGCTTCTCTATTGGAGGAAATTAATGTCTACAGGCGGCTCTGTGATTGTCTTCACTCCATGAAATGCATATGCATACAAAAATAGGCTGCAAATTGCTACCAGTAGGCCAATAGATTCCTAACCCACTTCTGCAACTAGCATTACGAATGCAGTCTTCCAATATTCTGCTCCAGCATTTTATCCATGATCTGTGAATAGAGAAACAACGTGGAGATACATGAAGCTTCAGTTTATTATATAGTATGTGGATTTTATTTGTTAGTTTCTACTTTCTAGTCGGTATTAGGATTTTCCATGTGGGTTTATACTTAGAAAATATACATGCTCTTATTTGTTTATTGGTTTTGGCTATTTTCTCTCATAGAGAATCTATTCCAGCTGAACATGCTCAGGCCGATGGACAAGCAAGACCCGCTCTCACAGTATCTTCCCCTAAATCATCTACGTCCACAGAGCCTCAGCTTTTCATCATGTTAGATGGGCTGCGCCTGATAATGTCATCAACTTACCTGCTTTATGTGTCTCTATTTCTGTGGTTGAGTGCAGTTGTCTCTTCCTTCTTTTACTTTCAGGTATGCTAAGCATTTTATTTATCAGCCTGCATTCCTACATGTAAAGTGATCTGCTAATGTGATGATATTGTACAGTGGTTAAGATTGTCGATATGTGGCGGTCCATATCCTGAAGTCTAGGCAATCAGGGGTGGCCTGAAATGGATGGTTAACTCATAAAAGGAGCAATAACCTATATTTAACAGGCAAAACTGACAATAATCAGATGTCAGAGTTGGCCACTGACTATGGTTTTGGGCCTGTTACTCATCCACATGGTGACCCAATATCTATTGGTTCTGATAATCTATTTGCCTTACATGTTTGCCATGAGTATGGTGTATACAGGCACTTTGTATTTGAAGCACATGTTAGAATGGCATTCTTTTTGTAGTTTGGTATAGGAAAGTGAAAGAAAAGGAATAAGGGAGAAAAGGGAGGAGAATGAAAGAAGAATGAGAAGGGTTGAATTTGAACCTGTTACAATATGCCTTCTAAACCTTAGGTTTACCAAATACCATGAAGGGAGAAGCTACATGATCAAAACACCAAAGACAAGCTGGACAATATGTTATATAGGGCCTTGATTAAGATCACTTAGGTGGGCCATACAATCATATGGACACACCCATCATCAATAGCACTCCCCCTCAAGATGGATCATGGATGTCATCCAAGCTAGCCTGTTTTGAATGCTTGATAACAGACTTCTTCTGAGAGCTTTGGTAAAAATGTCTGCAACTTGATCCTGAGATTTGATGTATGCCCAATATTTCTCTTTAGGGGACGTCTTCTCATGAATAAAGTGACAGGCACTTGGGGTTCCAACCCATGGCTTAGTGGTAGACAGAGACACAAAGTGCATTTCAACACTGAGGTCATGAGTTCAAGTGCTATGTGGTGTGTGTAAAAAAAGGGAAAAAGTGACAGGCCACTTCATTGTGTTTGATCCTCTCCTGGAAGATCGGGTTATTAGCAATGCGTGAAGCCACCTGTTTATCACAATGTAAAGGAATGGGACCTTCAATTGGAAAACCAATATCATGAAGCAATGTTTTTAGTCACATTAGCTCACAAGTTGTATGCGTCAGGAATCTATATTCTACCTTTGCAATTGATCTTGCTACCAATTCTGCTTTTTGCTCTTCCAAGTCACTAATTTGCACCAACTTATGTATGCTAACCAGTAGTCAAGCATCTATCATCAGGGGAACCAGCTAATTTGCATATGAGTATCCTTCAGCATGAATGTGCCATATCTCTTGTTACTTATACCACGGCCGGGGGATCCCTTCAGATACCTTAGTATTACAAGTAACTGCATCTCGGTGAGAGGTTTTAGGAGCCTGGATGAATTGACTAACAACACTTGCAACAAATGTTATGTTAGGATGGGTGATTATGAGATATATAAGCTTGCCAACAAGCCTACTATACTTGCCTGGATCATCAAATAAATCTCCTTGATCCACAACCAGCTTCTGGTTATGGTCCATAGGAGTATCAATAGGTTCAACCCCAATCATACCAGTCTTTGATAGTAAGTTTTGTAATGTACTTTTGTTGGGAAAGATTTAATCCTGCCTTGTACCTGGCCACTTCATTACCTACAAAATAATGCAGCTTACCCAATTCCTTGGTCTGGAAATGATTCTTGAAATACGCTTTGAGACGAATTATGCCACTGCCATCACTCCCTGTAATCACGATGTCGTCAGCGTACACAACCAACACAATCTCACATGCACCTCTACTTTTCTTAATGAAAACCGAGTGATTGGCTTGGCTTCATACTATTCCAAACTCTAACCCCATCTGGCTAAATTTCTCAAACCATGTCTGATGAGACAACAACTCGTAAACGGATTTTTAAAGCAAACACACCTTATTTGACTCTCCCTGAGCAACAACCTAAGAGGTTGCTCCATGTACACCTCTTCAGACAAATCCACATTCAAGAATGCATTTTTAATATCTAGCTAATGTATAAGCCCGTTCAAATTTGTCGCAATAGAGAAGATAACTTGGATAGAGTTTACTTTTGCCATGAGGGATTTTATATATATATTATATATATATATATATATATATATATATATATATATATATAGAGAGAGAGAGAGAGAGAGAGAGAGAGAGAGAGAGAGAGAGAGAGAGAGAGAGAGAGAATAATCCACACCAAAAGTCCATGTGAATCCTTTGGCGACAAGATGGGCCTTTAACCGGTCAACAAAGCCATCTAGAAGATACTTAATAGTGAAACCCATTTACATCCCACAACTCGCTTACCAGCTGGCAATGATGTCAACTCTCAAGTCCCATTAGAATGTAAGGCTTGCATCTCGTTATCCATAGCTTTCTTCCAACCACTATCAGATAGGGCTTCCTAAAAGGAATGAAGAATTGACACGGATTACAAGGAACACACAAATTGTTGGAATGAGATACATGATCTAGTCACACATAGTTGGAGATAGGACGAAGAGTGCAAGACCGAGTACCTTTACATACAACAATTGGTAGATCATTAGAGATAGGATGATGCAAGACAACTAACCACTTGCTCTAAAAGCTCGAAATGATAAAGCATGGCGAATTAATCCCTTTGTCTCATAGCCTAGGCCCCAAATTCATGGGTTAGGTCCTTGGCCGAACCCTTCTCGTGGGCTCCAAATTCATGGGTTCCGCCCCTCTTGGGCCCCAAATCCATGGGTTCCGCGGGCCGCCCACCCCGAGTGTGCCCTTGCATCCCACAGGCTACCCTATTCGAATCTAGTGTGAAAATGCCCCTGCATTAATCACCCCCATTGAGGAGACTTGAACACGAAACCTCCCGCTCTGATACCAATTTGATGCGGGACAACTGACTACCTGCTCTAAAAGCTCGAATTGATAAAGCATGGCGAATTAATCTCTTTATTTCATAGCCTAGGACCCAAATCTATGGGTTAGGTCCTTGGCCGAACCCTCCTTGTGGGCCCCAAATCCATAGGTTCCGCGGGCCTCCCACCCCGAGTGTGCCCCTGCGTCCCACAAGCCACCCCACTCTAGCCCGGTGTGAAAATGCCCCCGCATTATAGGAGGGGACAATGGATTTGTTGATGTGGAAGATGACGGTTGAGAACATAAGGGATAGGTGGTGCACCACCACCTTCTTCCCTGTAGTGTATACCAGGAGTGCGTGAGTAGTAGATGGGTCAATCAACAGTAATAGGTCTGGAATAGGTAAAACAACTTGAGGTGATGCATCCATGTGACCATGTCCATAGACTTCTAATGCTGAGAAAGAGAATGGAGTTGATTCAAAGAAATTAATATCAAGACATACAGAATGTTTTTAAGGAAGGGACAATAACACTTGTATACATGCTGAGGCCTAGAATATCCAAGAAAGATACATTTCAAAGAGCGGGGATCTAACTTGTTAAACCTAGGTCCCAAACAGTGAACGAAACTTGTACACCCAAAAATCTTTGGAGGGAGAGAAAATAAAGGACACTTGGGACTTGAAATTTGATGAAGAACTTTTTCCTTTAAAATAGATGAGGGCATATAATTGATGAGAAAACAAGCAGTGAGTATAACTTTTCTTGCCATATTATTATAGCCTACTAATCTGTGTCCCTTGCATGGACTTCTAGGAATCTCCATATTCATCTAGAGTTCTTCATATCACTTTTCATGCTCCCTTATATTATGGGCTCTGACCTTATAGGTTCTAGACTCTGATTACTCTTTAGAATCTCATACTGAAACTTGTTGCCTAACCACCATGCCGAGCTACCCCATGGTGTCTGTTCCAGATTCGTGTGATCTGAATTATGGGTCATTTGCAATACGGATCACTGTTTCTACTGATCTGAAATTATGGTCCTATACTAACATACACATTTATTAAATTGTATTGCAAATTTATATCTAAAACTGTAGAGATTTATATTCTGATTTTTCTATAATCTCAGCTTCATATAGAACTTTATAGAGAATCTTTGAAATGGACTTTCCTCTAGAAGAAAGAAAGGACATTACCATCTTTGGGATCTGATGTTGCACCGCTGCTTAATACCTTGATAGATGGACTCTATTACATAAGTTGATTCCTAATTTTTATCTCATAACATGACATAGGTAAGCAGTTCTTATTGTATCGGCCTCCCAACCTCGTTAAGTGATCTTTACGCTGCATTCATATAATACACTACTATGCATTCAGGATCTATAATAATAAAATTCATCGTTTCATATATAAATTACAATATCAATTCGTGTATAGCACTGCAGTGAATATTCTTAGTCTATAAACTGGAATGGCCCAGATGATCCTACCCCTAGGGTACTGTGCTTTAGAGGTAGTCATGTGACATCTACCTGTTTCAGTACCATGTATCGATGCTACCCATGATCTGGGTGAAATTGGTCTCGTCACTGTAAGCGTCATCCGAAGATGTAACTTGCAGTGAGTCATACGAACATATTGCATATTAACTACCTTGTGGTTTGAATAGTTTGACAAAATCATTATGATCGGTTGGGAAAGTTCTACAGATTTTGTTATCCTATATATGTATCCTTAATCTCAGGGGACTTAATGAATATTTAGCCAACTGCGATGTCTGTATGGACATGCTTATTTGCTTATTATTATTATGATTGTTATGATTATACTTAAAAAGAATGATTGCTATGATTATTATACATTGGAACTCAGGCTTCTCTCTCTTGATTTTGTAACCAAATTTCATGATGGATGGATGAATCCTTCTAGACAATCTTTTGCATGGGAGGAGGGGAACCAGTTGTGGTTCAGAATCTATGGGGACCCTACCTTTGGCATGGACACCATTGTGTCCTTGGTTTGCTATGGGGAGAAATCTCTTCTTGATAGGAGAGTATCTTCCCTTGACACAGACACCATCTTGTCTGTTGTTTGTCACAGGGAGAAATCCTCTCGCTCAGAGTCAGAGTCAACTTGATATTTTAGGTGATGTGCCGCCACCTGTGGCAGCCTTCAGACATGTTTTATAGTCAGTTTAAGGGTGGGACCCAATAGATATTCAATGTTGCAACAATGGCAGCCTTGTGCAAGTCGAGGAATCCCCTGTTTGGACATGACCAAAAATGCTCATCTATATGGTGAAGGGAATTTCTGCCACGTGGTGGAAGCTCCAACCTCCTTACGAACTAGCCAGGTGATCACCCATTTGCAGGTTTTGTTCTTTCAGGCGATCACCCATTTGCAGCTCCTGTTAGGAACCCCTGGCTTCTACTACGTGTTATAAGTCGCAATGCTCATGTGAATGTTGTTATGCTTGGTTTTGAAAGCCATGGTGAGCACCTTCTTTTAGTAGAAATACCACATGGTGGAAACCATGAGCATGGGCAAAGAGCGACTTTACATGCGGCCGCAGCTGTGAATCTTCACACTCCAATAGACGTTAAGCTCCTTAATGAGACAGAGTACATGGAAAGAAACAAAAACCTTATTCATCTAGTGCATTTTCTTCCTTATTTATTTATTTATTTATTTTTTGCCACGTTTCTGATTGTGTCTACAACTGCAGAAAGTGACTGTGATTGCCATGACTGTTGCAAGCCCCATTGATAGAAGAAGATTGTTTGCACAGATCAATAGCTTCATTGCTATTTTTATCCTTGCTGGACAGCTTACTTTAACGGTATGTAGTGTATCTTCAGTCTTTTTCCAGAAGTGCTTTTGCGATTTTACATATGAAACAATACATCTTCTTATAGAGAAAACAGTACTTGCTCTTGTACAATTAGTTTCCGCAGAATGCTTGGCTCACTCTTACTGTCAGAAAAATTGTCCTTTTTCCGAAAGATGACCAATTCGTTCGTCCTTTTAGGTTTTCTTAGGTTTTGCTTCCAGTGATCCGTGAAAAACTCTGGGGAAATCTTTACTATTTGGTTTTAGTTATTCGAAAAAGGAAAGAAAAGAAAAGAATACAACTCTGTTTTAGAGAATGTTTGAGCTATCTAAGCTCATATGCACCTCTATTGTGTCACGTGTATGTGTGGCATACAACATCTTTGTCCATCTGGTTGGCCCAACATGTAGATGATCTGGCCTGAAAATCAACCCAATTAACTCGTCAGGTGGGGAACACATGTTGAAAAACAATTGATGGTTCAACAAATTTCCAATGGTCCACCTTCAACATAATCGTGTGACCTGCATGATAAGTTAACCAGCCTGCTTTTGGGCCAGGTCATCCACATGGTTGGGCCCACCTGATGAATGGCGTGGATAAACCACAACCCTCAATCTATAGTGCATCCACCTATCATGTTCGGTTGTAGTTCCTTTCCCTGTATCAGTTCCTAGATCAAATGATGACTTCTCTATTCACATCCAACTGAAACCTGTAAGGTTCAGAAACATCCTGATCTATACGCTCTGAAATTTAGTGCTCTCATATCTCTTCAACTTACAGTTAACATGAGCATTTTAGTGGCATAACGCATCAAAATTTGAGTCTGCATAAGAAAGTCTCTCAATAAATGATCCCGACCATTTTAGGATACTTCACCAAGATTGCTTTGATAAATCTATACTATAAGCAGCTCTGTTCTTATATAAGAAATATTATCATCCTTACAGTGGTGAAATGCAGTGCCAGTAACCTGCTAACTCTTTTTTTTTTTCCAATTACAATGCCACTAAAGCTTATACCTCTCATACATCCCAACAAAGTTTTCAAGCTTCGCCATGAGAATTTCTATCACTTCGAATACCTGTAAAAATACGGTTGAGAGATACTCCAGGGCTCTCAGAGCACTATTAGTTATAGTGCTCCTAGTTTCATTGGGACACTTAGACTGTCCAGCCCATTGATCTTGACTGTTCATCAGGTTCGATGCAATTTACAGACTACCATACAAACATCACACCAATTTGACAAATACAAACTTTTTGATTGATGATCTTTAATATGGATGGTTAAGATCATTTACAAAAATAGGTCCAATCAACCATGTGATCCACCAAGTTGTTAGGGTCCATCATTGATTGCTTATGATTCTAAAGAATCACTTTTGTTAGGCAACTGTAACCATCCAATCCATCATTTCCAAAATGGATGGCTGTAGAAAATAAGGCCAAATCAAAGATGGATTGGATCATCATATCAGCACAATTTTTGTATTATAACCTATGAAATGTGTTTTGAACTTAATGGACAGTACAGATCGATCGACTGGACTGTCCAAGTGAACCGATGCTGCGATGCAACTAGGAGCACTGGAGCATTTCTCAATATTGTTAATGCCATAGAACTTTTTCCTATCCCACCCGTTTAAGATGCATGTAATTCCTGTATGCCTAAGCTGAAATAACAAAGTTTTTACATAGTTGAATATCCACAGTATTAAAATAGTTATATTAGAAAGAAATTAATGGGTTATCTAAAATATAGCAGATGAAATAAGTATTTTATTTCGTTGCAATCTTCAATTTCCTCATTAGAGAAACTAAACGAAATGTGGCACCTTATGTTTCTGCTTATTTGATCCTTGTGCCTTCTCATAGTCCGTGTCCTTGTTGGTACATGTGGGACCTCCTCCATAAGATGTGAATTTAAATGTGGTTTTGAGTTTAATTTGGTGAAAGGAATGTACACCATTTCATTTCCTCTCAGTTCATTCAATTTTTATCTGACATGTTTAATGCTTAGATGAGTATTACCTACCACCATAATGCAAATTATCCACCCATCTGACAGGTGCATCCCAGCATGATGGTTAGAGGCACTAAAAATCTGGCCAATTCATCCATTAGGGGGGCCACATCATGGAAAATAACACGGAGTGTGTGTACTGACATGGGTGTGTACGTAGTGGAGATACCTTGTTTCAACACTTGAGGTCTTGGTATCAATCCCTAGTGGGGGTGGCTAACATGGAGTGTGTGTACTGACATGGGTGTGTACGTAGTGTGCATATCTCCCTTTATTGGCCTTCCCCTATCTATTGGCCCCCCTCCTAAACTGATGTGGAACTCCATTATTAGTAGATTCCAAAAATTCCTAGCTAGATGGAAGTGCCGATATCTATCCTTGGGAGGTCGCCTCACCCTGATCAATGCCGCATTATCTAATTTGCCTCTCTATTTTATGTCGCTGTTTCGGTGCCCCACATTTGTCCTAAAGACCATTGATAAAATCAGAAGAGACTTCCTTTGGTTTGGGAAGGAGAACCAGAGCAATATTCATCTCCTCGAGTGGAAGGATGTTTGCAAGATCTTCCATGAAGGATGGGCTAATGTTAAAGATCTGCGAAGCATGAATACTGCGCTGTTAAGCAAATGGACTTGGAGGCTTGCCTCTGAACCGGGAGCTCTTTGGACCTCCATCATTAAAGGGAAATATGTGTCATCGTTGGGGGGTTGGTGGTCTAAGGACTCTTCGGCCTATAGGGCGTCCCACATTTGGAAAGGGATTCTAAAGGTCAAACAGGCAGTTATCAACAACATTAGTTTCGATCTGGGAAATGGGGGTGCTATCTACTTCTGGGAAGACATCTGGTTGGGTGACCTCAAGTTAAAGGACCAATTCCCAAACATTTTCTGCTTGACCCCTATCAAGAACATCTTAATTTCAGATTGCTACACCTACTCGGATGCCAAAATTGTGTGGGATATTAGATGTTTTAGAAACCTCACAGATAGTGAGTTTGCTTAATACGTGGACCTTCTCGATTACATCTCTAAGTCCATGCCGCTGATGTCCGAGCCTGACAGGCCCATTTGGAAGATTGACAAGTCTGGTCGCTTCACGGTCAAAATCTCTCTACTCTTCTTTATCCCCCCCCCCCCCCCCGCGATTCCTGCCTCTCCTTTCATCTGGAGATACCCGGCCCCTCCTAAATATATTTGTTTTGCTTGGTTGGTGGACCACAATAGAATCCTTACTATTGACAACCTCCAGAAAAGAGGTATGCAGCTGGTTAGTGTTTGCCTTTGTTGTATGAACGATGTGGAATCGGTAGACCATCTCCTGGTGCACTGCCCCTTCATCCGGCAAATCTGGATTGATTTTAGCCAACGGTTCAACCTCTCTTGGTGTAGCCCTGACTCGGCTCATAATTTCCTATCCTCTTGGCATGGCTGCAAGCTTCGAAATCCCAAAAGACTCATATGGAGAATGGCCATCTCAACTATTTGGTGGTCTGTCTGGTTAGAAACAAATGACAGATGTTTTAACGATAGGGCGACTTCGGCTTCAGTGACTGGGGCGAGAGCCAAAAGACTGTTGATTGAATGGGCTGCTAATGTTAAAGATTTGAAGGGATATGATCTCTGCTTTCTAGGCTGCTAGTTTTTTTTATCTTTCTCTTTTCTCCTTTTCCTGTTCTGCTACCTTAGCAGTCCCGTCTTTTCCTTCTTTTGTTTGTATTCTCTTTTCTTTTTTAATATATTTTCGCCGTTGCTTCTAAAAAAAAAAAACATCATGGAAAATAATGAAAAACCCACAAAAACTTCCAAACTCAAGTATTGGGTCCCCCAGATGATTTGACTGGTCTGATTTTTGCTTGGTCCCATTATCATCCCGGGTCTCTCCTTTCAGGGGAGTTTGATTCCATACACAACACGTAGGCCACACTACATGGAGGCTTTTTTGGCAGTTGTACATTGTTACCTGTGGTGTTGTACACCTGATGCTTGGATTGGCCTGATTTTTGCACTGGGCACACATCATGATGTGCCACACCATAGAAAACAATGGATCGCTGCTGATATAATAAAAAACTATAGCTCTGGCCCACTTGAGGGGTGGATCTGGCTGATTTTTGCACAAGATGGTTCTCGTGGTGGGGCCAACTTTTGGGACAGATTGGATGTCTTACACAGATGGCCGGATGAAGATAATCTGTTGGTTGGTTGTTAAATAAGCAGTCCAACCAGTTGTACAACCGTGCAAATAGTCTCTAGTGCCTGTTTAGATTCATAGAAATTGAAAAGAGGATAATTTATTTCTCTGGAATTAACATTTCCAGGAAAATTGGTGGAAATGAAACATGACATCCATAGTTTGTTTTTCCACAATTTCACAAGGAAATTGGCCTTATTTTTCTTTTTGGTTGCTTGTCATCGCACACGCTTTAACTTGGTTAGGATCAACTAACCATAGGCCTCACATTGTTAAGATTATCTAATGATGGGCTTCATGTAGAAATGCACATTGGTAAGATCGACTAGCAATGGGCCTGCAGTTTAGATAATCTAATGATGGGGCCCCATATGGAATTGCAAGTCGTTAGGATTGGCTAATGATGGGGCCTATGTAGAAATGCATGGTTAGGATTGACTAACCATGGGCACCACATAGAAACGCGCATGGTTAGGACGATGGTCACCTCATAGAAATAGCATGGTTAGGATTTACTACCCATGGGCTCCACATGGAAATACACGTGGCTAGTTCGACTAATGATGAGCCTTTTGTGCTTGGATCATCTGATGGTGGCCCCACATGCGAATCAAAGTGGTAAGGATAGTCAAATGATGGGCTTCAGATGGTTAAGATAATCTAACAATGGGCTCCACGTGGAAATGCAAGTGGTTGGGATTGACTAACAATGGGCATGACCTAGGTAAGATCATCTAACAGCAGCTCGACAAGTGGTTTGGATGACTAATGATGCCTTGGTTAGAGTGTGAATGCAAATGGATTTTTCTCCAACACAAGGAATTGCATTTCTTAGGTATTAAGGAGGAAATTTAAAAGAGAAAAGGGGTGATTTCCTCGAAAATAGGGAATCTTGGAAATTAATTTCCATGGAAATAATATTTCCAGTTTTCAATTTCATATTCAGACAGGTCCTAAAGGGAAATGATATCCAGACGCTATGCTTTGAGATGCAGCTTTTTTTTTTGTTTTGTTTTGTTTTTGTTTTTTTTTTTTTTAATTTTTTTTTTAAAATTTTTTTTATTTTTAATATTAAACTTTGGGTGTTAGAATAGACAGAATAGTACAAAGTGTAGTAGTCTAATCCAAAAATAAAAAGAAAGGGCATGTGTCCAAAAGAGAGGGTCTAGATATCAGTTTCTATGTAATATGATAATCCTCTTTCTGGGTTTTAAGCTAACACTGTTTAGTTAATAAACCAACCTTGTACAGGGTCGTATTCTTACAGTTGCTGGGGTGACTACAGCTATTTGCTCTGCTCCATTTGCTGCCTTTTCAAATATGGTTGCTCTGTCTCTATGGCCGACATGGGTTGTGGTGGCTGTTACTGAGACTCTGCGAAAGGTGTGTCCTGTAAAACGTTGTTTAGTTCAGCACAAATGTTGTTTCCATTGTTTAATGACCGTTTAGAGAAATTCCATGCAAAACGTTCTTTTACTTGGATTTTTTTCCCTGCGCGAACTCAATTGTCTTGAATGACCCTTTCTTGGCTGTGGTTAGATGCACAATGGAATTGAATTGCGAACGGTTATAGTTTAAATGAGGGAGGTGACCAAATTGCATGATGCTTCCTAGTACTCGTAATGAGGAAGAGTCCTCAAATTGCAGTTGCAGTCCTTTCAAGTTCTCTACTTGAAAACATTGCAATTTGGAGCCCAATTGCTGCAGTTCAGTTCGATAGTACATCCAAATGCACCAGTTAGCACCAAGACTCAGGTGTAAGATTGAAGTGGCATGAGCTCAGTTCGTGTGTTATTACCCTTTCAGGTAGTGATGTATGTTGTAACACGCCCTGGAAGGGAACTCCTGTTCACTGTCGTTTCACAGGACGAGAAGTACAAAGCGAAGGTAAGTGGATCTTCGATAACCTGGAGATCCTCTTTTCTTCAATATTCTTGCAAGTCATGATCATATGAGATAGGAAAATCTTTCAAAAAATAAAATAAAAAAATAAAATACAAAAACAAAAACAAAACGAAAAAGGGAAAAAAAAATAAAAACAAAATGAGATAGGAAGTCATTTCAGCCAACCTTCCCATGTTCAGAAACTTGTACTCGAGAAACTCTCTGATCAACTCAATCAAGACTTAAAAAAAATGGAAAAATATAAAAATCAAGATCCAGTTTACATGTGCAACCGAGTTCTTCTTAACCCGGAAAACTTGATTGACTCCACAGATTTTGAACCCCAAGTGAAATATATAAATCAGGAAGTCGATTTTCCTATTCATTTCAAAGTTCCCCATTTGGTGCCTAATTATGGGGCCCATAATTGGTTTAAGCCATTGATCTAAGGTCCCCTATCATGGATGGACCATTCCTTGAAAATCTCCCAAGTTGGAAGATCCTAGCCATCAAATCTTTCGTCTTTTCTCCAATGACGGTGGGCTGTTGATGCATTTCTTTTGAACAGTGTAGATACATGCCAACAATGGGAAGGTTAGAATTGATCAAATGAAGAGATTTTTAGGCATGGTTCATCCTTGATGGGGGACCTCGGATCAATGCCTTGGATACCAATTATGGGCCCCATGTACACAGGTTAGGTACCAAACAGGAAAGTTTCTTATTTGTAATGAATGGGAAACACTCTCTCTATAAATCATGTACCCTGCTAAAGCTACTATTCAGAGTGAATCCTGACTTGTAAGTGCTCCAAAAAGCACTTAAAAAAAAAATTCTATGAATCAGTTTTTTTACAAGAAGCCTTGCTATGGCTACCTGCAGTAGTCTCCAATTCTACTTTCCTCAATGTGGCACATGTGAGATCCAGGATGTTTATTAGGCGGACCCCTTGTGTGCTGTGTGGTCTGAAAATCTGGCCAGTACAGTCATCAGGTGGACCCAACCTCTAGGTTAGATCAGTCAATAGACATACTTTTTAACCATTCATTATTTTTCTTGCATGTTGCCCACGGCGCACAGTGGGGCACACCTGACGAACATCTTAGATCTCATACATGGACCACATTAGGGAGTACTCTAGGGAGCACTAGTCTGCTCCCGAGAGTGAAATTTCTACTAAAACAAACTCTATAAATCATAGTTCACATGAAGCCCTTATAAGCATGGTTTCTAAATTGGTTTTTCCATATTGTATCACTCACCAATGATACGGGGTCATATCGCCCCACATTGCTCCGGTTCAGGCCTGTATTGGGGAATACACCCGCATTGCCCTTGGAGATACTGTTATGTATTGGGTGATTCATACTGGCATCAGATGATATGTCAAACCATGCTTATAAGTCTACTTGTGGAAGTAAGAGTATCAGATCCTACCATCCCCAGTGTGGAATGTGTGAAAGATCCAGGTTGTTCATTAGGTTGGCCCCTGGGTATGTGCTGTGATCTGAAAGTCGGACCACCCTGGTCATCAGGTGGATCAAGATTGGACTCTTGATCAGTACCTTTTAACTGTCCATGTAAATGGTGTGCAGACCATTGATCAATTCCTTTTGACATCCAATTCTTTTCTTACACATGTGATGCACATGGTGACCAGACCAGACTTGCATACACATGGTGAGGCCATCTGATTTTTAGGACACCCCATGGTGAGGCCCACCTGATGAACAGCTTGGATCTCACACATCATCCACACTAGTGAGAGTAGGATTCGAGTCCTCTGATGATTAGCCTTCATGTCTCCCACACATTCGTTTGAACTCGACTACTTTGTTGAGTAGTCAATGAACTGGGAATTGGGCTGTAGTGTAGAGTTTCTATTCTTGAATCCTAACCAAATTGAAAATGCTTCTTTTACACTCAAGTTTATTCTTTGGGGCATGCTCTGGTAGTATCTGTACCACCATAAGCTTACAGTGGCACCAAGTAGATGTGGGTCCCAGTGATGTTTTCATGGAATTTAGCTCATCCATAAGATGTGTAACCTCAGAAAACCCCCAGGGCCCAAACAATCAACCCAATCCAAAAACTCAGATGGCCACAGCCCAGGGAACATATTGAGAGGGAATGTTCACCCTTGATTAGTGCAGGTCCACCATGTTCTGTATATATAATCGAGTCCATTCATACCCTCAAGTCCCGATGAAGGATCCTGCCTAAATTCAAATTCAAGGGTGGTTATTCCCTCCCATCTCATTCCCTTTTCTTTGGCCCACCTTAGTTTTGGAAGAGACTGACTTTTGGGTCCCAAGGATTTTCTGAGGTTACTCATCTGATGGAAGGGTTGCAGGGTGTGAATACATCACATGGACTCCACATCTGCCTGGTGGTACCATAAGCTTATGATGGTACCTAGCGCACCTGTTGTCCTTTTTATAGAATTTGTTTTTAATTATGCAATCCTGAGAAAAAAAAACGAAGAAAGGTTTCTAATGATGTTTCATGACATGATGGCTTTTACCTTTAAATATTGAAGTATCAAACATTGGATAGCAATCCGCATTTACCCAAGCAATGTAAGTTTCAAAGGGAAATAGTGGTGCAGGTATGCATAGATGTCATTGTTCAAAGGCTTGGAGATGCAACAGCAGCTGGAATATACAAGCTGCTTTTCAGCACTCTTGATAGGAGAGCATCAGTTGTCTCTCTGTATGCTTTGCCAGTATGTGTAACTATCTTTACCTTTGTTTAATCTTTGATAGATGAAACTGCATGGAGGCACATCTAGAACAATGAAAATTCAACTCGGGATGATCAGAAATATAGCGGACACATCAAACTATTGGTGTGGGTCCCATTGTCTGGTCACAATAAGATGTGGTTAAATGATGATTGATGATGATGGCTTAGACCAATCAATTGCTGCATGTGCCACGGACTAGATCATTTCCCATCAGTAAAAGGTGAATTTGGATGCTCAGTTGGACTGAATCAATTCCCTTCTTGAATTGGTGCATGACTCAGCTAGTCGATGAAATCAGCTATTTTACTTGACACTGAAAAGAGTATCCTATCCTTCATCCTAGCTGCTAAGTAGGGATGCTCTTTGGAAGGTCAAGAACATCTATTTGGTGGGCCACCATCTCAAAGGGTATGTTTTGGACCAAGGACCGTCATAATAGCCCAGCTACACAAGTGGTATGGATTTTTAAGCATATTTTCTTAAGAGAGTATGACCAAGATGGAGGAGAAGACCATTTTAATTCATATTGATGACAGTTCCCTAACAGAATTTCCTTTCAAGTTGGGTTGTGAAATGATCTTAATCATTATTTGGCGTTCAGTCGTTTGATATGAATCAGTTGCTGGTGGCCCCACCTCAGGCCATTTGCACTTTATTAAATTGGAGGATCACAATTCAACTCAATTGAGCATCCAAAAAGTCTTAAAACATATATCAATTGGAATTTGCTTATTGGGGTGGTTTTTGAACTTTTTAAAATGAATCAAACTCATTACATCTCTTGCATCCATTGCAGGTATGCTTCTTGTGGCTAGTCATAGCATTCCATTTGGGACGGCGCCAAGCACACCTTGCCAAACTCCAAACCGTTTCTGGATCATAGATTGCTTAAAGAGCATCTAAAAGGTAACATGAGCATCTTTCATGTACAATTCTTGTGAAATCCAACTCAAAACCCTGAATGTATCAACAAGCTTGACGAAACAAGGGCGGAATATGTTATATTTCGCCTTCATTGAGAAAATGAAAGGAAAGAAAAAGAAAAAAAGAAATCAAAGAAACCGAAATGTTTCAGTCATCTATAATGAGAATGAATGCCTCTCTCTCTCAACCATCAGTAAAATGCTCAAGTTCTAGTAACCTGCATTCTCATGGCGGAACCTACATTGCCGTCTTGCACCATTGCTTTGCATGGGTTGCATGGGGGTTCATGATGGCATGCAACCACATCAAGGTGAACTAGACTAGTTTTTGGAGGTTTGCTAGCCCAGATGTGCCAACTTGGTTAGCGTGGGGGGTGTTTGAGCAGTGGTTAAACTAGTTAAGCTAGCCAAGACATTGAAAATGACTGTATTCCAAAATCAGGCTTGCCCATTCATCAGGTGGGCCACCATCTATACGAGAAGAATCTACGGTTTAAAGGTTGCCAGCCAACTACATTTAGTGTACACGTTTGGCTTGCCTGATGAGCGGACTAGTCTAATACTAGTACATGGTGATCTTCAATGTGTGGGCGACCTTATGCACAAGGTAAATGTCACACGCACTTTCCAGGCAGGCATAGTGCTTTGTAGGTAAAAGCGCATGTGGAAAGGTTGCATATTGAGCTAAGAAGTAGCTCGATCTGCAATCAGCGCACGGTGCACACCTTCACATGCTGGGGATATGCGGCTCTTATTTCATTATTCTTTTTTTTTTTCTCAGAGATTGCTATGCTGCAGATGGGACATAGGTGTTCCATATGGCCCCTCCTACTTAGGGCTGAAAGTCGGGCAGGTTCAACTTGTGACCGACCCAACATTGGGTTGGGCTCGTGTAGGATATATCAGGTTCAGTCTCGGGCTTGGGCTATACAAACGCAACCCAACAAAACTTGGGTTGGGCTCGGGTTGAGGTCTTGGGTTGCCTGACCCAACACGAACTCGATCGATATATAAGTTACTTATAAATTATAACTGAGTGCGGATTGTCTGTGTGGAAGGCATAGGAAATTCTAGTGCCGTCGGGTCTTATTGGTTCCATGGTATTTCCGATGACTCAAAAGCTAACAAAATGCATCGGATTTCTCTTTTCCAAATAGATTGTAGATTGCGTGCTACACAACACGACTTTTAACGTGTGGAACTTCTCTAGCTCCACAATGATTTGTGTTTTTTTTTAAAATGAATCTCTAGCCCTAAAATGATTAGTGGTTTAGAAAAAAATGAAGTTCTATAGGATAAATAAATACATATGTAGTTAATAAAATCATTTGTACAAAAAAAAAACGCATTGAAATATAATAGACTAATATAATAACGAACATATTAACATGTATTCACCCGATCGAGCCCGCTTGGGTTGAGAATTCCCAACCTGAGGTTGGGTTGGGCTGGGTTAGGGTTGAGGTATAGGAACCTTGGGTTGGGCTAGGGTTGAGCACCAACCTGACCCAACCCACCCCACCCCACCCGGCTTTTAGCCCTACTCGTAATGCTGCGCATCAAACATGTGCGGTGATTGGGACCATTGATCAGGTTGGCCACTTTCTAGATGGATGATAGGATAAAAATTCAAAACATAACAGATGAGGAAAAGCCATCAAAGGAAAAAAAAAAAAAAACAATGCATGAGAGGGGCGTGATAGCTGAAACCATGAGCAACAATGCATTCGGATTACTGTTAGCGGCTCACATGCAAGAGAACAGTGGAGTATCTGGCAGATATACCGATCATCCAGTCAGGACTTTTTCTTGTTGTAATTGGACCGTTGCCTGACCCATTCCTTTCATTGGCATCCAATGGATGGCTACAACAGTCCAGTGCCCTTGCTTTTTGGCATCCAACGTATAAAAGTGATGGCCCACTTGATCAATGGTTGCGATAATCTCAGATGTTTGCATGTGTACTGAGGGATCTGCATAGAACCGGATGAAAGCTGCATGTGTACTGCGTCAACCGTACAATCGTAGTTATGATTTCTCCCATGTCTCAGCTGTTATCTATCGTTATCTACAACTGTCCATTTGCAATGGTAAATTCAATATCTAGAATCATCATTTATTGTGTAATTTTCAAATTGATCAATATTCAACTGGGCCAGGCCACAGCATCTCGAAGCCCGGTCCGTTCAAAGAAGAGAAATTGGTAGCTCTTCCATTTCTATCTTCTTTATCTTCAGGATGGTGGTCAATTTCTCCTTGGCCGCCGTTGATCATGTCATCATCCAAGCGTTCACATTGGAACGGTGGTCTCTAACAAATCTACCATTGTGTAACATCCCGGATTTTCACTGTTTTGAATTTCTAAAAATCCTTGAAATTTATTTATTTATTCTTTTATTATTAACTTATAATATCACTTAACGACCATTAGCACTCAATGTTAGTTTATCTTTGGGGTTGACCAGTCTAGTTATGATGAGACCAAGTGCGAGCTGCCGAGCAGATGACCCGCTTACACTTACAACAAATGACGTGTGGGCCACCAATGACAGAAGGGTCAGAAAAATCTAAAACTTTAGAAATCATACATCTCACTAGGCTTGTGGTCCATCGCGGACTGTGGACCTAGTGGACACCCAAAAGTACCATCGGCGCTTTTAATGCGCCCAGCAATCGATTAAAATCGCACCGATCGAGACTCCAAGTCTTCCACCGTCGGATTTCTTCCAAATTACGGTGAAGGTTTAATGAATTTTTCAACGCCTTCCCACCAAATGGGCCCCGATCGTGGCACGATGACCGTTGATCGCGAATCGGACCCGTACGATCAAACCCCGCATCCGTTCGTTCCCAAATTTCGTAAGGCCCCTCATCGGGCTATGGACCACTTATCCTATAAATTTCATGGCCAGAGGGCCATCAGAAATGTTCCAATCATCAAAATGGCCCCCACAGACCACTTAAAGGTCGAAACGCCTTCTCGGATCATATATCCGTTCATCCGTTCGTCCTCATTTTTGCATGGGCCCTAATCGGGCCATAAGGCACCTACACGCCGAATTTGGTGGCCATAGGGGCGTTAGGGCCACCCCAACTTCGATAAGGAGCCCTAGAAGGCTAGTTTGGAAAAAATTGTGGGAACTTAAGTGATTTGAGTCGTCCACTCTTATGCCAAGTTGGGGATTTCGGACCGTCGGTTTACGACCAAACTTTACCCGTGGATTAAGGATATTTCTCCGCTCACGTCGATAGCCGCGGCCCCGATCGACTATCGGTGACCGTTGAACGGACTTCTAATCATATCCGTCGATCGGTGCATTGAAATGGCGGGCCGATTGTGTCCATACGTAGATCATCATTAGGACTAACTATCCTACGGTGTATATCGACTAGTACACCCCATAGGCTAAAAAAACCTTCCCATAGGGTTAGTATAGTAAAGACCCAACACTTGGGGCCAATTGCACCAAAACTGACACTATATAAAGGGTTTCATTTGGGCACCCCTCCTCCCATACGATTTTGCCCTAAGAGAAAAGGGGGAAAGAGAGAAGAGAAAGAGGAGAAAGGAGAAGAAAGAGAGAGGGATGAAGGCATAGTGGATTCTCAATCAAGGTGGGGCCCAAAAGGATCAAACCCACAACCTCTTACACCTTCTCCAAGAAGAAACCATGCACCACAACCACCAAAATCGTCCATTGATCGTCTAGGTAAGCTTCATTCCCTATTTTCTTTGAAACCCTTGTGATGAGGGAGATTTACTTGGAATTCTAACAAGCAAGTGGTTGCCTTTAGGGATTCCGGCCGTCCGACCCCCAAAAGCCCTCATTCCTATGTTGTCTTCCAAGTCTCCAACGAATCCGAAGGTGTGGACTATTATCCTTAGGTGGCCTAGCACCAATTTTATTACGAATCTAATGATTTTGATTGTTTGGATGCTATATTTGAAGAATCTAGAGAAACCCTAGGATTTGGATGTTTGCTTGAGGATTGTATGGGATTGTTTGTTTATTTAGTTCTCATATGATATTGTTCATGTTTCTCACATGATTAGACTACCATAGATGATCACATGTTTTTGCTTTGCTTGATCTCTCATATGATGTGCCTTATAGCGTGTATGATTTATTGAGTCTTATGCATTTTGGATCTAAGGGATGTAGGAAGTGCTTAACTTCCTCACACACACACATAACTCACATGCACTTTATTTCATGATATTGTTAGCCTTGTTTGCTATGAGAACTTAAATTGTATGTTGAGAACATGATGTTGTTTATGCTGGATGATGCATTAGTAGTTGGCATGCTATGAGTCACTATTCATACCCTTGGGTTGGTCAGGAACATGAGAAGAGCGAAGGCGGTTCTGTTGGTAAGACCGCCTTGAGGCTAAACCTATGGATTTGGGCGAGTGCGTGTTGGCGACAGTAATTAGACTACATAGGTTGTTTGCACTCGATGCCGTTCCACCACGTAGTTGCATGGACTCTTGCGATCTAGTCTACAAGCTGACCAACCTTGTTTGTTAACCTTATTTGCTCACATATGTATGGAACTTGAACCACCCTGCAACCATTGTAGCCCATTGATAATCCACTTGTAATTGATCCACCGTCTCGTGAGCCGGCATGGTGGAATGGGACACCGTGTCCAAGATCGGCCACGCCGGGGTGACGCGCCTCCCCGTAGTGACCGCGAGCGATCCCTTCCTCTCAAGACTCCCCATGTGCTTGGAGTCGGGATGGGGAACCCGACAGGATCACGGATCGCGGTGCCCCGGCCTACCGCAACTAGTTGAGGGTATTGATACGTGGGGTGAATCAATTTCCCAAAATGGATGAATGGAATTAACTAAGAACTTGGCTAACATGTCATTGCATCGCATTAGCTAGGTTGGCGACTCGGCGATCGAGGTCGCCCGAGGGAGTGTTATCATATGCGATCGTAAGATGGAGTCGCTTGAGGGGAGTTGTGGCGAGGGCATGCATCATTTCATCCATCATGCGTGCACATTAATAAGATTAGTTTAATGACTGTGAATGATTGCTTTTCATTAAATCCGCAATATAACTGATGTTTGTGATAACTTGAGACTAATAGTTCACACTGAGTTGATCACTCACTCCCACTCTGGGACGGTGTTTTAAAACACCAAACAGACCCATTCATAGATGCAGGTGACCCAGTGTATGAGGAACCTGGCGAGGTGAGCTTTGACGAGGAGGACGAGCTCTCCTACTTAGCCGATGGCGGCTCTCCATCGGCTTGACCGACTTAATTTGGATTTCTTTGAGTCGCTGCCCGCTTTAGTCTTTTGGATTTAGCTTCTTTTTTTTTATTATCCTATTGGGCAACACCTTGGGCGACCCTTTATTATTTTTAGACTTGTATATTTATGAGATTTCCTTCATTTCAGTAGACTGGTGCGATTGTGCTTCATGCTTCAGGTAATTCCAAATTACGCAGTTAATTTGATTAATCATAAAAACCATAAATGTATGATAAGTGACACTCGGGAACTCGGGAGTCGAGTCTACGCACGACCCCCGATTTTCCAGGGCGTTACACATTGACCATGAACAGTTCAGTGGATGAACGGTTTGGATCATCGAACAATGCGGCCCAACTTTAACATGTTCAATTTTTTTCGTTTTGCCTATTTTCCTGTATCCATCCTTTTATCAACCCATGGATGGGACGGTTAGGATTGCATAAACAATAGTGATTCTTTAGAATCATAAGCAATCCACGATGGGCACTAATAAACGGATGGATAAAATTGTTGATTGGACCTATTTTTGTGCAGTTGATCTTGACCGTCCATTTTAAAGGCCATTGATCTAAATGATAACATTTGTTAGAACGGCATGATATTTCATGGGAGCCCATGAAATAAGCATTAGATCTAATGAACAATCTAGATCAACATATTGGACGGTCTAGATTTATTTTAGACGTCAAACAATGGTATTGGGGGTTGATGGGCCATGATTCAGTAGGTTGGTCTCTACTGTAACTTACACGCGCATCCTCTAGTTATACTTGTGGCATAGGACCGTTGGATGTGGACCATAGACACGGTGGGCCTCACAACGGTTGGCACAGTTTTCGAAAACTATTATTGGAAGATCCTTGCCATCCAATCGGCATCCTTAGTTGGCAGGAGCAACCTTAGTTACAGGGATTATCAGGATGTGATCGGTCATTCCAAAGTCAGATTGATTGAACAATTTTAACGTCCGATTAATGGACATATAAACAGGGTCCCATGATGTGTACTGTTTAATTTGAGTTAATCTTATATCACTTTGACGCTTTCTTAGTGCCTGCGTATCAACCATCATACTCTTCCAGAGCAGAAATACTAAGGTGCCGTGCCAGTATTAATCTCTGGATGGTTCTCGAGAATACATCTGGACATATTGCAAAATTCATTTTTCTGATATTCCCCAATCCAAGGTAAGGCCCATCATATAAACGGTTTGGATCTAAAAGACGACGTCAGATCCAATGGCCTAAGTCCCAACGTATCCAACAGCTATTCGTCGCGGATATACATCTCTCCAAATGGGATTCTACCACGTGTTGCTACTAATAGCGTTGTAAAACTCGAGGAAGTATTTGCAGCCATCTGCACGCGCCGAAAGACAAGCTCACTAGATGTTCAACTGGTGGTCCACTTTACACGCGTCCCCGCCTAAAACACTACCTTTCCCCATCCATCATGTATACCACACGTGTATCGAAATCTTACCGTTCATCAGCAATTTACAGGATATTTTTGGTTTAGGTGGGGTCCGCCTCATTGTGTATAGGCTAAATTTTTATCCTAGCGACATTCACTATCAGATCCCTCTGATTAACGGTTTGGATCTCCCGTACACGCCTCAAGTTGTTTTTTGGACGGTTGTGATGGGCGAGCGAAGACAAGCGGCCGCGAATAGCATTCCCCTACGCGTAGCGGATTAGGTGAGAACCCCGATCCACAGAGGTCGGTGGACCCCTGACTGTGGGGCCCACTGTGATGTATGTGACCACATCCATGCCGTCCATCCCTATCGAAAGCTCATTTTAGGATATGATCCAAAAAAATGAAGTAGTTCCAAAGCTCAGATGGACCATATTACAGGAAACAGTGGTGATTGACCATTAAAAACTTCCTGTGGCCCAAAAAGCTTTGGATCAAGATTATATTTGTGTTGTCTCTTCATCTAGGTGTTTGTGACCTTATCAACAGCTTAGATGGCAAAAAAACATTCCGATGGAATCCATGAAGTTTTAATGGTGAGGATTCAATCACGGCTTTTCCTGTGGTGTGGTCTACCTAAGATTTAAGTCAGCTTACTTTTTGGGATCATGCAATAAGATGAACTTTCAAAATGTTTGGACGGTGTGGATTTAAGGCACATACATCACTGTCAGGCCCACAGTCAGGGGTCCCACCCCACCTCGGTGGATCCAGGGTCTCACCTAAATCCTAATCCGCACCCTCCTATTCTAGCGCAGTGGCAGATTCTTTTGGCCTCTTTCGAGGGTCCCACTTACGTCATCACGCGTTCCACGTCACCATCAATCAAGGAGGAATATATTATCCTTTCATTTGTGACTTTTCCAAATGCGGGGTCTTATCGTGTGCTTATTTCGTCAACGGCGTATGTTAGCCCCTGTTGGCTAAGGGGAATGATATTAGCTGATGCGCACACACAAGCGTCCTATACACGTGCCCGAGTCTATACGTGTGGATATTGAGTATGCTGCCATTCTAGAGAGAGATGTACCATGAACCATTTATAAGGTGGGTCACCGAGTGGACAACATGGCCCAAAAGTCATATGCATTGGAAGACTCCTATGATGTGGACTTTTGGGGCCTCACAAATTTCGTGTTTATAGTCCATCCATCTGGTGGTAATAAAAAATCAATGGTCAAGATCACCGATACAAGTGTCACATATCAAGTCTGTGATGGACGGCTAATGTTAATAAGGCACACCATTAAAAGGATATTAATTTAAATCCTATTAAAGTTGACGGTCCTGATTTGTGGCCCTGGACGTGTTCATGGCAACCACAACCTGATATCTCAGCTCTATAATACAGGTCCTGTGTGAAACGTGTGCCGTGATTCTCTCTGGACGAATCTAGAATCATGAATAGAAAATTTTCAGCCGTTCGTATTCAACTCTAAAAATCAAAGGTCAAAATCATCGTTCAAGCGTGATTATGAGTTAATAGCTCGTGTAGAATATGCTAAAATGGACGGTTCAAGTCAATGGATTATCTCAGCATGTGGGGTCCACTGGCGGTTGGCGTCACATTCTGGATCCTTAGTCGCGACAGGCTAGAAGGATCTGAGCAAAGAAATCGGATTGCGTAGTGTGGCACACACCACCGACCTTGGTGGTGTGTTTACGTGTCAAAGTTATGTGGACCCACCAAAATGTCCACTTGAGCTTTGGATCTGCCTCATTTTTAGGCCCATGCCTTAAAATAATCATGCAAAAGGGATGAACGGTGTGGATATAACACATACATCATAGGTAAACGCTCTTTAACTCTCCAACGTACCAAAGGACAACCGTCCTCACGTACAACTTCCTTTCCCGCCAAAGTATCACTTGTACAGAACATCTGAGCCGTCTAAAAGATAGTCCCCACCACAATGATCCAATGGCTAGAAAGCTAGGACATTCCACCCATCAGGACGGTGACATTGTGGAATCCAATGGACAGCCAATAATCCGAGTCAAAATATAAGGATCTCAGCCACTCAATGAATAGATTGGTCATGTTCCCACCTCACCTGACTTTTAGTGTGTGGCCCACCTTTTGAACGGTTAAGATGTTCTGCACAAGGCTTACTAAAGTTAAAGATCCTATGGAGATCTTCTGTCCCTCATTTTTGTTTTTTCTGAAATTAGTCTAACCTGCATGAGACACGTGTCATTTCGTATGAGGTTTGATGCTGTCTCTTGACTTAGGTGTCAGCCGGGTACCACAGTCACGGGCCTGGGCCCAGACCATTTACTAATTGGGCCTTTAATTTCGGGTCCAAGCTCTTTCTTGGGTTGGGATGAGCCGTTGATTGAGAGTTTTACAAAAATCTAGGCCCGTTTATTAAATCCACTTTGAAATCAGCCAGACCCGACCCACAGCCTCTAGTGGATGCTTGAATCAGACCGTTATTGGGCTGGATTTGAAATCTGGGAAGCCAGTGCAGGCTGGATGATACCCAATATGAAAGTGGGCCACACTTCTATTGCATGGTTGAGATCCAGCCCGTGTCTTTTAGAAAATCAATACCATAAAAGAAACGGACCCAACGGTGAAGATCACCTTTCTCAGAGGTCCACCTATCTACTCACTAGGTGGGCTGCACCTGTATTTTGTTTGCCTACTGACACTGTCAGACAGTAGCTACTGGCTACTGGACGGTGCTCTATGGCCCCAATATAATGCATGCATTTTATCCGTACCGTACATCCAATTTTCCAGATTATTTTAGTGTATGAGCCCAAAAATGAGTTAGATCAAAATTTCAGGTGGATCACACTATAATAAACAGTGGTGATTGAACAACCATCATTAAAAACTTCCCAAGTGCCACAAAAAGTTTTAGATGAAGCTGATATTTGTTCTTTCCCTTCATTCAGGTCTTTGTGACCTAATCGACAAGTTGGAGGAAAATAACTATTACAGTAGGCCTTAGAAAATTTTCAACGGTGACCTTTCAATCACCACTGTTTTCCTATGGTGTGGTCCACCTGTGATCTGAATCTTCCTCCATTTTTTTGACTCATGACCTAAAATAATAACCCAAAATGGACGGACGGCGTGGATAAAACACATACATGATTATGAGGCCAACATAGAACCGTCCAGTAGCAATGTGGCTACTAACAGTGTCAGCATCCGCGTGCATCAGCAGTACATTGATTCAACGGAGGCCCACCTTGATGTATTTGCTGTATATCCACGCCGCCCATCTGTTTTGTCATCTTCTTTCAGGATCCTATTCCAAACCTAAAGTAGATTCAAAATCTCAGGTGGACTAGACCACTGAAAACAATGGTGAATGACCATTAAAAATCTTCTGTGGGCTACAAAGGTTTTGGGTCAAGCGCTGATGTTTGTAATTCCCCTTCATCCAGGTCTGCTTGACATTATCAACATGTTGGATGGCAAATAAACATTAGGATCGATGGTCCCTTCGGAAGTTTTTAATGGTGGAGTGTTCAAAACGGCCGTAAACATTCCGAAAACCTTACAATAGCCCCTTTGGAAGTTTTAATGGTGGAGTGTTCAATCGCAACTGTTTCCTGTAGTGTGGTCCACCTAAGATTTGGATCTTCTTAATTTTTAGGACCATATCCTAAAATGGGTCTGAGAAACGGATGAACAGCATGGATATACAACAAACTATAAAAGTAGGGCCCACGGTAAGGGTAACACCTAATACACTCATGATTCAAAGTGGTAAGCCCACCTGATGAGTCGAGCCACCTGGCTTTTGTGTCGGGTGTTGGATATACCTATAAATAAAAATAAAATAAGGTTTAATTATTTCATTTTGCTGGAGTTAAAATATATGCTGCCCTTGAAGCGGGATTCGCTCTTTTATCAATTATTGAGGCGAATTGCTTTCAGAATGAGACAAACCTGTTTGGATTCTATGTGTAGCAACTACAATGGGTTCACTTAGGAACAATTCAACACAACAAGATATTCTAGAATATAGATGCTATTTGGAGGATCTGATGTAAGAGGAGAGATGTGTGTTTGAGTTGATGAAAATTGAACTGGATTAATGGTCCAGTTTATATGGTACCTAGGGAGTGAATCATTGCTGGGTGGCCATCAATGGTTCAAAATATTTGAAACACGTTTTTAACTGTTGATAATTAATTTAAGCTATTTTTTGTTGTCGGATTGGAAGATTTGACCGTTGAATCGCCATGGCCCATCTGTTTACGGACCGATGTAGCTTTAAAGGCTACTAGCCGTTTTTTAAAACGGCTAACGGTTTCACCTAGGCTCATACTAGACCACTCGCACTGTCTCACGACGGTTCGCATTAGGTAGTGAGGGAGTGACCACTTTACAACATAATGCACACGTGCGGAATGCACCAACTAGCGCTACAGTCACATTGCCCACTCTCGAGCGCCCGTAACACTGGAACACGTAATCCGAGCGTTTCAATCTCTAAAGATCCAAGTAAGAATACTTTTTTTTTTTTTTTTGTTAGCTTGTTAGTACACACCAACTGTCAGTACATGCATTGTTAGCCACCCCCGCTCAATACCAAGACCTCAAGTGTTGAAACGAGGTATATCCACTCAGTCTACCAGTTGAGCTATGGATCAGGGTGTAGTAAGAATACAACACCTTCACATATAAACTACATTTTCTTCTTTTTATTTCCAATTTAGGACAAAGCATACATCGAAATTTCCAAAAGCATTTTGGCAGTAAAATGAAAATCCCAAAATTTTTTGAATATTTAAATTTTCAAAAAACCATAAATTTCAACATCAGGCTATCTTTGTGGTGGGGCCCATCATTCTGTTTGTCACGGTGTCCTACAAAAGTGGCATATTGGAAAAAGAGGTCCTATGTCCTTCCCCCATGGAAATAATACAAAAGAAAATAAGCTATTTTATAACCCAAAGCATCCAAAAATCTTGGGAACGCAGAAGAATTGGACAGCTGCATGACCTGCCGAGTAAAATAATAAAAAGACGCGACAACCGCTTGAATTATTCTCTGCTCGCATCAATTTAATAATCAAAACGTGGGCCACATGATATTGAATTAATTTGTTCTCATGGAGGAGGGCCATCAATAATAGCTTGCTATCTATTATTAAATTAATTTCTCATGAAGGAGGCCCACAATAATACCTTGCTATATTGACCATTCGCCACACCTATCGTCATTGATAATGAAAAGATCATATGGTCCCACACCCACAAACTTCCAAAGTGTACTATCGATCAATCACATGGGTTCGTTCTCGCATGGTTCCCTCAGTTTTAGTCCATTAAAAACTAGGGTTTCAGTACTTAAGCTATGTTTGGCTTCAACTGCGAGAAAAATAATTTAGTAGTTTTTGGCATATTTAGATATCAAGAATGTCTTAAAATTTAAAAGGAAATAATTTTTTTAACATAAACTTGAAATGTATAGATGGCCAAGAACACTGTGGAATTCATACAAGAATTATTAAACTTTTTTATAATTAGTATTTCTAACAAAAAAACACTAGAATTTTACTTTTTTTTAAAAAATAATTATTTAAAAATTTTATTAAAATTTTTAAAATATCTATACTTTTGTTGACTCATGAAATGATCACGTGCTAACCAACAGCTTAATTATTAAAAGTAATGGTAATTGATGCCTTCCTTATTATGTGATTGTGTGTGATTAGACGTTTTAATAAGGTGTGATGATTGATATATAGGCACTCATAAGTTGCACATGGATGTTAATCTCAAAATAAAATTGGTTAGGCAATCATAACCTTTGATCTATGGACATTTGTTTATTAAATTAGGGTTGTTGGGTGAATTAGCAGACATCGACGGAATCTAATCAGAGAGATTTTAAGTATTTAATTCGCCAATGATTCTGATTGTTTCATTTGATTTACTTGGATGCCACATGATCTAGTTCAATAGTGGCTGCATATCAACCATCCTACTATGCCAGAGTGTCAAAGTTTTCATAGTCTTGATTTTTTGAGTACTTGTTTTTGAATTAGAGTTATTTGGATTTGCAAATGGACCTTAATTCGAGCCAAACAATGCCAATTTGAGACTTAAAACACGCACATTTTCTTATTTCTTAATAGATAGGTTTTGTTCAGTCACATGACACACGTGGGAAGAGGATAGGCAGGTGTGAGGTGACTTAGAACAATGTGAGGTGGATTAGAAACTGAGTAGAAATGGTAAGATAGTTAATAATCTACAATCTTTCTCAGATCTACTGACCTGAATGGTAATTAAAGGAGTTGTACGGCTTTCAATGTATAATATTAAAAGTTTGAAAGAAATTGCTCGTCCCTCCCAGAGGTACGTCACACTTGTCCTGGTGGGGCCCACCCACTAGGGTTATACCATGTCCAACGGTCAAGTGGGGCTCATGGTTTGATAATCCAGATCATTGGTCTTTCATGTCCCACCTTAGATAGGCAATGCCCCAAAAGCCTCCATGATTGGACAATTCTAGCGGCCAAACAAGGACCACCGATAGGTGGAACATAACAGAACAACGGTTTTGATTACTGAACCATTAGTCCAACTTGCTAGAATCAACACGCGTACACTCCGGAGGATCCTGTAAAATTCCAACATGTGAACGTGAGTTTTGGTGTACTCACATGTGTTTCTCTCCCCAAGGAAACACACGTGCCAATTTGGCATGTGTGGGTATGACATCTAGTGCATTCGGCGTACTTACCACTTTGCAGGTAACCCACCCAAACATGCGCACATACATGTTGGGGATTGTTCTGCGGAATCACAGGGAGATAGATCCAGGATAGTAATCCAAGAGCGCTAACCAAACATAAGAGAACACAAAGATTTTAGATGGAAAATTCTTTCAGAAAAAAACCATGGCACAAAAAGAGAGGACTTACCTAATTTGAACAACCTCGAATCTCACCCTTGCTACACTCTTTGCAAACCCTAGAACCCTTTAAAAAACCCTTGAATACCTTTGAAAAGCCTTAGAATACCTTAATATGGCCCTAAAGACTCCTATTTATAGTTTAAGAAATTTCACTTTCGTACCTCCCTGAAAACCGCCTCAAATTTACGCAGTTCGTGCACAATCTGTGCACAATCTGCATAACCTTGGACTACTCAAGCCAGATCTTCAACTAGTCGAGCCTGTAGTTCGACTGGTCGAAGATCTCGGGAATTCCAAATACATAGTTGCTGGACTTCGAGCAAAACTTTCTCAGGACTAGTCAAAGATTTTCAGATTTAAGACATCTTTTTATCAACAATCTCTACCATGTCTTCAATCTTCAACTATGTAGCTTCTTAACCTCTTCTCTTATCTCTGCATCATATCAAAACTTTAATCAATACTTCTCGTGCACACTTCGTTCTCCTTTCACACAATCGCCAAGCCCAGAGAAGTTGCACAGAATTTGAACTTCTCCATAAGAATGACCTTGGTGAGCATGTCTACCTGATTCATGCTGGTGTGAATCTTCTTTAGAGTTACGCATCCTTCTTCAAGCACTTGTCGAATAAAATGGTGAAGAACATTAATGTGTTTAGTACGTGAGTGTTGAGGGTCAAATATTGCATATTGGACCCCAGTTATTACCTGATTTTACGAGCATGATACCGTTTAACGCCTTATTTTAATCATGTTTGTAATGCAGGGTGTATTTAGGAGCCTGGACTGAAAAAGGGTACTAAAAGCATAAAATTAATGCTTCAAAGTCACCAAGGCAGGGGACGGACTCCAAGGGACCAAGATCGAAGAATTTACACGCCAGATATCCGAGAAAATCAAGTCAGTCACATTAAAGAGGTCTGAAAATCATCTAGAATTCAAGATCACAGGATTCCCACTATCCGATTGGCTTGAAACTTTATATATGGCCTGAAAACCATAAATTAACCATACATGTCGAATTTCAGCCATTGGATCCTTGTGAAAATGACCTAACAGTCAGATTAGCCCACAAATCATCAAACTGAGGCCCACCTGATATCTTGATATGCCTCAATTTTGGTCCCAACCATTTAAATGAGATGAGAAAAGAGATGGACGGAGCGGATTTCTTACACGCATCACAGTGGACCCCACATGTACATGTGGGAGTGCACAGGCGATGCACTCCTGCAGCGCACCAAGCTGGTCACCCGGTCAACACGGGCGTTGACCCGACTGCCTCCCATTTTTACACAGCATCTGCACCTTGCGGACGCTGTGATCACTAGTGGGCCCCACTTGTCGCCCAATTTGATGATCCGAATCGTTCATTCACTCCAGAGGGTGGGCGCGACCATCGCCTAGGTGGCAGAATCTCGGAAGACAATAGAGATCAGTTTTCAACTATCCAAGTGGAAAACTGACGGTGTAAGAGAAACTTTGTGGGCCACACCGAATCCGAATCAAAATTGACCATGTCCAAATAGTTTTCAAGGTGAATCCAATGGACGGACTGAATTTCACCTCTGACACTGATCATGGGCCCACCGACCTTCACAACGTAAGAATGCGCAGGCCCTGTTTAGAGCGCAACCGAGACCCTGACGTTTCGCGACCATGGCTAGGATCGGTCCAATGATCCTGGCCATTCAAAATCTTCTCAAGGTGGGGCCGACCAAGCCCAAGAAGCATGAATGGCTCAGATCTTGCATTTGGAGGTCCCTTTAGCCTTGAATCCCATTCAGATGCGATCCGTTGCGTTTCCTTTCGCTGCGAAAGGTATTGTGTATTCCCAGCTCTGGCACGCATGTCCGCACTGACTCCACCTATCTAGCCACCGACTGAAGTTTCCTATAAGGAGGACGCATAAGAGAGAGGGATGATCCAACTGAGAGATGTCTGAGAAGAGAGAGAGAATGAGAGAGAGAAGTTTGTTTTTTTTTTTTTTCTGTTTTGTTTACTGCTTTCCTATGAATTTATGAGAGATTTAGCCCAATCATGTCAGGCTAAACCTCTTAGCTAGGGCTAAGAGGTGGAGCTTGTGGCGTGATGGGAACGATTCTACGGCTTTGATTCATGTTAGACTGAATTGATGTTGATTTTAGTTTGCTTAATAAGAATGCCTTCAATTTTAATGATTCGTTGTGACTTAAATTACAATATATCTGTGATGACTTTGAGTATATTCTTTCCCTTATTTTGATTGTGAAGATAGGCAGCTCTATTATTCACCATTGCCCCTTGGACATGGTTGGATGATGGAATCCCTCCTAACATTTATACATCTTTCTGATTGGTTGTGGATTAGTTTAATTTTGTTGTTTACTGTCTTATGGGCATAGTTTTGTGATAGAATCATTTCTAATTCTTATACCTTTCATATATTTGAAAACTAGATCGAAGGAAGTTCAGATTAAGCTTTAGTGATATATCTTCTAACTGAATGAAGATGGGACTCGAAGTCCAGTTGAGTTCATAAATTAAGCATAGATCTCCATGATCTCTACAAGTGGATCCTCTGAATCCCTAGTTTCCTACCTTTGACTTTTACAAGTTATAGATTAATACTTTCACCATTATTCTTTCATATTCTTTTGATTTAGATTACATTTTCGTCTATTTCTAGTTACTTTCATATTACGTACAAGGTTCAGTCTCTGTGGATTCGACCTCGGTCTCACCAAGATTATTACTACATCACAACCCTATACTTGGGGTGTGAATAGTGAGTGATAAACAAAATTTTTAGTCAAATTGATAGCGCTCTCGCTATCACAATTAACCGACACGGCGTTTTGCTGAAGTCCCAACTAATTTATCATGCCTCTTAACCAAACACAGTCCTTAAATGCTTCTGTCACTGTTATATACTCTGTTTCTGTTGTGGAAAGAGCCACCACAGACTGAAGTTTTGACATCCAACTAATTGCTCCACTTGTTAGTACAAATGAGTAATCGGAAGTCGACTTTCTGAAATCCACACTGCCTACGTAATCCGAATCTATATAGCCTACCAACTTTGTCCTCATCTTCTCAAAAGTTAAAACGTAGTCTTTTATAAATAGACCTTAATTCGAGCCAAACAATGCCAATTTGAGACTTAAAACACTAACATTTTCTTATTTCTTAATAGATAGGTTTTGTTCAATCACATGACACATGTGGGAAGAGGATATGCAAGTGTGAGGTGACTTAAAACGACGTGAGCTGGATTAGAAATGAGTAGAAATGGTAAGATAGTTTAATAATCCAAAATCTTCCTCAGATTTACTAACCTGAATGGTAATTAAAGGAGGTGGACGACTTTTAATCTATAATATTAAAAGTTTGAAAGAAATTGCACGTCCCCCCGAGAGGTTCGTCACGCTTGTCATGGTGGGGGTCCATCCACTAGGGTATACCATGTCCAACGGTCAAGTGGGGCCCATGGTTTGATAATTTAGATCATTGGTCTTTGATGTACCACCTTAGATGGGCAATGCCCAAAAAGCCTCCCTGATTGAACAATTCTAGCGGCCAAACAAGGGACTTGATGTGGACCTTTGTCTTTTTTAAATCTTTCTAACTGTCAACTTGTACGATCTGGATTGTCTTGTTAAGGTAGTTTTCAGTACATGGACCACTGATAGATGGAACATAATAGAACAACGATTTTGATTACTGAACCATTGGTTCAACTTGCTAGAATTAACACGAGTACACTCTGGAGGATCTTGTAAAATTCCAACATGTGAACAAGAGATTTGGTGGTTGCATAGATCCTCAGCTAAAGGTGATGACATCCAGTGCATTAGGTGTACTTCCCTCTGTGCAGGTAAGCCACTCAAACGTAGGCACATACATACATCTATAGTCTATAGTATTAATATATTGATACAGTGGGTTGTTCCATTGCGCACCTTCTTACGTGAGCACCCAGAGCTTTACACGAGTCGAACCGAGTCTGACTTAGCACAATTCGACCTAGCTCAGCCAGTAGCTGACCCCAGCTCGAACTTGGCTCGGCTCGGTCCTCAAGCTTGGCTAGACAGCTCAACTCAGTTCAATCAGCAACTCGGGCCAATTTGATCGGGCCTGTAGGACATTTTCTCAAATACAAAGTGCACATTCAATTTCTCACAATATGCAAAATAATAATAGAAGTTTACGGGTATTTCATTAAACACTCGGCAGGCAACATCAAAATCAAGATATAGTTTTATCACGTAAAGTTTTTTTTTTTTGTAATTTGTTTCATATCCATACCTTTCTCATCATCAGCCAATCCCACGAAGAATGTATGTACCCAAAACAACACTTCGTTGAGTCATTTCATCAAACACATGTTGAGCAACATCAATATTAAACTAATCAAGTCACCGAACTGATTCAATCCGAGTCGATTCGAGCTTAAACAAGCTCGAACTCGACTCAAAAAATTTTTGAGCTCCAAAAATCAACTCTACTCGGCTCGAACTTAATTTCAAACCGAGTGGAATCGAGCTTGTTTGAGTAGAGTCGAGCGATCGAGTTAACCAAGCCAACTCAGTTCGTCTACAACTCCATGAGCACCCATGCGTACCTTTGCACACGTGTCATGGTGTAACACCCTGAAAAATCGAGGGTCGAGTAGTAACTCAACTCTCGAGTTCCAGAACATCACTTATGCAACATAGATAAAGATGATTAAATGTTGTCTGTGTTAGTACAATAAACATGAGTGAGATTCTACCAAAACAGTAATTCATACTCCAGATCCATGTATAAAACGTAAGCGGAAGACTGAAAGGTGTATATAGATATATATATATATATAAAACAAAACATTCTCGATCTCCAGAGTATGAACACTAACTGAGTCACCGTATATACATGTTGGTTCTGAATCAAAATGTCAAAATAGTACAACTAAAATTATCAACCCTGTAGCCCCATAGCATTGGATAGCCTATGCAAGCCTCCAGCGAACTGCATGTAGGAGAACTCCTGATCGTTATAGAAGTCGGGCTCAGTCTCCTGTGCTCCAGTGATACCTGCATCTGATACAAGGTCTGGTGGGTGTTTTAAAACACCGTCCCGTAACGTGGGAATGAGTGGCCAACTCAGTGGAACAATAAAGCATAGGTTAACATGTTATCAATTCAGTCAAGCAGTAATGATAAAGCAGTACAATTAAACAATTCTAACTACTCTTATTTAATGCAAGTATGAAATGACATGATGTATGCCCTTGCCAAACTACCCTCATTCGATACCATCTTACGTTCGCGGCATGCGTTCATCCCTCAGTGCTCCACATCTTCCAGGCACATGCAATACTATGATAAGCATGATTACCGAGTTATTATTAGTCCATTTCAAACAGCAGGATTGGGAAACTAAGGTACCTCCCTTGTATTATTCCCAAACATGATCCATTCTAGGGTCGTCAAACCTAGATAATCTCATACGATATTATGGTTCGAGAGGCATCGCAAATGCTCGTCACCCGTCAGCACGGATACAGATCTCACCGTATACGGCTCAATTGCTGGCCGTAAGCTCGAATACAGGTCTCACCGTACTCGGCTCAATCGCTGGCCATCAGCTCGAATACAGGTCTCACCGTACTCGGCTCAACTCAGACTCTAGTTACTATGAAAGGCTCATTGCCAATCACAAATTTTAGAGTATGCTCGAGGTCACTCCACTAATGTCCTACCAACTGGCAGTCTATTTTCGAAGCCCGACTAGTCCACTTATTGACAATGGGACTCGGATGTAACCCGACTGAGGACCACAGCCAGGCTACGCCAGTGTAGGCCGACAACTCGAATATAGTGTCCCATACCACCATAATCGGCTCACGAGTCAGTTGCTCAATGGTCACTACGGGGAGGCACATGGCCCTAGCGTAGGTCGACAGCTCGACCACGGTGTCCCATACCATCATGCCTGGCTCATGAGTCTTACCGGATCAAGGTACCAAGGTTAACGGAATTTCATTGGTAAGTTTGGTACCCTAGGTTCAAGCAGAGACGTCCAAACATGGTGAACATACATTAGACAGATCGGGTTACTTGACGAGCTCGACTTGCACAAGCGCCTGTTGAGTTGTACGACATGAAGTGCATAAGCACTTCGTGTGGCCTAACCATTACCGACAAGCAATGAACGACTCAGGTTTGTCAAACACGTCTTGCATGGTGAATATAAGCCAACCACGAGCTCAAATCTGTTACCGATTGCCTGGACTATACAATAGCCCCAATCACATTCAATTGCAGATAGTTGAAGCAATAATGGATCCAGATTCAAATCATACAATCAAAGTCTGATAAGGTCCGCTTAGGGCTGCCAGGGCTGTTGCTCGCACTCGTTACACCACTCCCCCATCACCCTTCACGGCTTTAACATGAATTTAAACATATGTATGACATAGATAAAATCATAGATCAATTGAGCATGTTATGAAGTACAACATAAGCATGAGTTTATAAATATTCAATTTCTAATCACACAGATATCTAAAGAAATCAGACACATAGTTAAAGGGATTGAGAATCATATCTCAACACCTTTATACATTACAATTTACTAGTCACTACTCATTCAGACATTTCAACAAACACTTTAAACTACATACTTCAACATACCTCACATATGTTGATCACATAGGTATTAGGCCAAATCCTTTCACTAGGGAGTTACCCCAATTATAACACGCATGCACCTACGACGGATAGTCATGGCAGGCAGGAATCCAAGTTCCATAATCATTCAGTCATTTCCACAAACACTTGGACTACACATTTTAACGTATGTAGCTTATAGTGGCTGTGGCGTGATTTAGGACAAATTCTTTCGTCAAAGGGGGATCGCCAATACAACAATCATATATCCATGACAATTAGTCATGGCGAGCATGAATGAGAATTCTATACTCATTCAGCCATTTTCACAAACACTTAGAATACACTATTTTAACATACATAATGTATATTAGCAAAAGCATGTATTAGGGCGAATCCTTTCGCCAAACAAGTATTTTATCCATATATAATATATTAATACAGCAAATAATCATGGCAAACACATTTCCAAAATTTATACGTATACGGTACTTTCTACAAATACCTAGAGTATGTAAAATTTCATATTCTTCATCTTTAATCGAAACGGAAAGAAGACAGTACTTTATACATGTGCAATTGCATGCAGATCATGAATCTATCATTATCTGACATTGAAAGCATTGAAAACCATAACCTATATATCTAAAGTCCTCACATTTTGTCATAGAATCGTAACGAAGTCGATAGGTTTGTTATGCTTCCGTATTCGGCAGTTTGGCAACCTATAGAATGAAATAGGTTAGCTATTTCATAACCTACAACTATCAACACCCCAAATCAGATTAGGGTTAGAGTTTTTTACCTAGAAACGGAGCTGGAATCGCAGGAAAAGCGATTAAAATGGAGTGGTGGAGCATAGATAGTAGCAGGGAAGAAGGGCAAGGAGACTCTCCCACATCTCCCACACTTTCTTCTCTCAAATCTCAAATTCGTATGGCTGTGAGAGAGAGGGTTCTAAGGTCCTTATATAACCTAAAAACTCACCAAATTAGACTTAAGGTCAAGGTATACTTGGGTTTTGTCCAAATGGCATCTGTTTCAGCTCAACGGAGGACTTCTGGTGGCCCCTTTTTTGTGTGCGGTCGGACTTAAGCTCACTAACGCTGGATCTATGTTTAGTCAAGTTTTCGTTTCAGTCGAGATTCCAGATCACGCGTGGCGGACCAGTTTCAGTTCAACGGTCAGTGGATCTCGATCGGAGATTCTAAGTACATGGATATGTTTATGAAATTTTTCCTGATCCGAGGGTGTATTTGGGTCAGATTCTGACGGGCTGGTTGCCTAAAACTGATCCGCAAGTGACAAGTCTCAGATTACTATTTGAGATATTTATTCTTTAAAGAAAATCAAGCATTTTCACACTCCTCGCTCCGGACTCAAGCAAACAGCCGTGGGACAGCCTGGATTTGATTTCCGAGATGGTTATCAAGCCCAGCGAGGCGGTCTTAATTCCTTAACTTGATGTTAATCGAACTTCCGACGTGTGGTTCAGATCTGATACGGAGTTTCGAGATGCTCTCGAGAGCAGTCGGGTAATGAGATTGATCCTAGATTTTAGGGTAACATAGCGTCAATAATTGTACAAGTTTTGGGTCTTGCAGATCGTATTTAAAGTGGATCAAGCGGATTTCATGGCTAATCTAGTTTAGCACTTTGTTAACTTTGGCAAATTTCTAAAGGATTTAGTCCTGTAAGATTTCTGTCTAAGGTGGTACTTAGGCCTTTGTAGTTTGTATATAAGGTGATCCAAGTTATACTACTTAGTTAGTTTAAGATAGTGTCTAGGGTGAAAGTACTTAGAAAAATTGAAAGATCAAGGTGGTGAAGGTTGAGATTTGTGAAGGAAATGAGTTCAAAAGCGGCTTTAGACTTTGGGATTGAGTTTTGACAAATTAATAAGGTGTTAGGATCGACCCATTGCCTAAGGACGTCTAATCAAAGGTTGGCAAAAATCTGAGATTTTACACATGGGCACAAAATCCGAACGGTCCACGTGATGCGGCACCCCTTAAGACCTTACAAGTCCAATTTTCAGTCGAACCCAAAACTCTAGTGGGCCATACCAAAGAGAAATGCAAATCAATTAGGGAGGAAATTGTTTCCTTTTTTCATGGCCCACCAGAGTTTTGTATCGGGTTGAAAGTTGGGCTTGTAAGGTTTTAAGGGGTGCCGCATTACGTGGACCGTTCATATTTTGTGCCCATGACACGTGTAAAAAGGTACACAGTGCTAATAAGAAGGTACACATTTGGGCATTCCTTACATATATAACTATTTATTATTATTATTATTATTTTAAAATATTTTGACCCATATAATTATAATCCATTTTCTTAACATAAAAATTGCTACCGTTTCAACTTAATTTACGAGCCCTTCGCATCTTCTTCTTTCCTTTGTAAGTTTCTCCACGGTTACGAGTTTCATGTCTATTGAAATGTTGTAGATAGGGAATATATAGTGCGAGCGTAACTATCATGGCCCTATCTACAACAATCACGCATACAACGAGGTCCACTGATATGCTAATTGAAATAATCCGATCATATGATCTACGACGATGATCATGTGGAGCCCACCAAATAAAGATCTTTCATTAGGATTCCATAACGGTTAGCATTGTTACTATTACATAATGGATGTAACAGCTGTCATGTAACCTTTTTAGAATACCTTAGTCTATCCCTCCCATCGAATTTGTGGGTTGTTCCTAGGTTTTTATAGGGAAAGGAATTGGGTGGCCTGTTTGTTTGTGAACTCTCTATTTGGTGGGAGTAACTAGACAGGCAATGATATTTTTGGGATGATCTTCTTTTTATTTCCTACCCCTATTTAGTAGCTAGGTGGGATCGAAATGATGAAATGCAATGGTTTTATATTAAGTTTCACATCCATTCCTTTCATTCCTTCAAACATGTCACATGTGATAACATCCAGTCCTGCTAGCTTGCCCATCCATACACTAATTAACCAACAATAAATCTCTAAAACCCACTTTCTTGAATTAAACTTAGTAATTACAGATAGTTTCTTAATCCTCATTTTATTTTGCACTTGTAGCACTTTACTTTTTTCCAAGATGTGAATCGGGTCTGGAATATAAGACCTGATCCATATGCATTTAAATCCAGATTCATTTTAGAAGGTTCCAAACCATCTCCGTGGGTCCAAATTTTGAACCATATAAGTTTTTTTTCAAGTCATATCCAATGTCGACCCATAACATCACTGAAATGGCTTGAACCTATTAGAAAGTTCTATCCACTAAAACAGGTCTAGTTTCAGTTTGGATCATAGAACTATTATTATTATTTAGCAAGGAGGTATCAAGTTCAACATGTTGGACCACAAGGTACAATCCACCTACCGAAAAACTCCCAACTTATAAAGTGCATGTGACATCTAACATTTTCAATAAGTTGGAGATACCATAATAACTCAGGAAACTATAGATATTTTGGAGAATTCTCTTTAAGTTGTCTGTTCCTCCACCCCTTGTCGGTGTATTCCTGTGTGAAGTTTTACTCTACGCATGCAAATGAGTGTTAGAGTGTTAAAGTCCATTGATATACATTGATACATCATCATCTAATAGTTCAAGATTTTAGATGAAGTGGTTGTTCGACATGGTATCAAAGCGGAAAGTCAAGAGTTTTAATATTGGAAAGTCATCACATGGTGTGCCGTTGTGATAGGATTTTTTTTCTGTGCTCGACTGGTCGTGAGCTTTGCTCGACCGGTCGAGGGCTGGTGCACGACCAGTCGAGCAGGGCTCGACTCAAAGTCCAGCGAGTTGAGGTTTTGGTTTTCCAAGGTACTCAACCAGTCGTGGGATGTGCTCGACCGGTCGAAAGTGCCGCTCGACCGGTCGAGGGATCCACTCGACCAGTCGAGGTTACGCAGATTCGTTCCGCGATTTTATGCGGATTGCAGATTTTTAAGTCCTTTCGTAACAAGGATGCGGAAGGGAGTTTCCTAAAACTATAAATAAGAAGTCCCTAGGGTTTTCTGGGGTATGGAAAAGATACAAGAGGGTATCCCAAAGCTTTAAAAGGGTTTGCTAAAGGGTTTAGGGCTATCAAAGGGGTAAGAGAAAGAGAAAGAGGAAGCTTGTGGAAGGGAGGTTCTGCTCGTAGAGGTGATCTACTGTGCACTTGATATCTCAGCGCTTCCATGTCCTCGTAATCGGTTAGATCTCTCCGTTTTCTTTATTTCTCTTATTGTTTATCAACTCCTGCGTGAGTGAAGAAGGTTATAACGTTCTACTTCATAGTAGATTGTTGATCTGGATGAGGTCCCGTGGTTTTTTACCTCTTTGAGGGTTTTTCACGTAAAAATCTCTTGTGTGGTGTGTGGTTTATGCTTTGATTTATTTCATTGCTTAATTATTCCATAATTCTGGTTTGTTTTGGAAGGCTAGATCCTAAGGTTTTGTGCAAGGCCTCCAACAAAGTGGTATCAGAGCTTAGTTCATTGAATAGGTAGGATCGGTTTGGAATTATGGAAGGTGGCTCATCAAGGATGATCAACCTCAATGGTTCTAACTGGACCATATGGAAGGCTAAGATGGAGGACTTGCTTTATTGTAAGGACTTATATTCACCAATTTTAGGCATATCAGCAAAATCCAAGGATATGTCTGATGATGATTGGAAGAAGTTGGACCGGAGGCAGTGGGGTTTATTAGACAATAGTTGGATGATTCTGTGTTCCACCATGTGTATACAGAGACTTCAACAGCTAGCCTATAACTGAAATTAGAAGGGCTGTATGAGAGGAAGACAGCCGGTAATAAAATTTTTCTGATAAGGCGACTTGTGAATCTCAATTTCAAAGATGGTGGTTCTGTGACCGATCACATGAATGAGGTCAGCAATATAGTGAATCAACTCTCCGCTATGAAGATGGTCCTAGATGATGAATTGCAGGCTTTACTATTACTTAGTTCATTGCCTGACAGTTGGGAGACATTAGTGGTGTCTCTAAGTAACTCCATGCCAGACGGAAAGATATCCATGGAACAGGTAACCAGTTGTCTCTTCAATGAGGAGACAATGAAGAAGTCTCAGGGGTCTACTTAGCAAGAGGCACTTGTGACACAAGAACGGGGGAGAGGAAAGAACATGAAGGGCGAGAAGGCTCGAGATAAATCAAGAAACAAGTTGAGTAACAAGAAAGATGTTGATTGATGGAATTATGGCAAGAAGAACTATTATAAGCATAAATGTCGTGGTAAGAAGAACGACAAGAAAGGAAAAGGAAAAGAGAAGGAAGATGAATCAGATTCCACTGCGGTCGCCTCAGATGGCGACGTTGTAGTTATTCTTTCAGCAGATCATGATGTATGTCTCATGGCTACGAGTCAGGACACCGACTGGGTGATAGACTCGGGAGCTTCTTTTCATGCTACTCCATGCAAGGACTTCTTCACAAGCTACAAGTCAGGTGACTATGAGACTGTGAAGATGAGAAATTCTGAAGTATCGAAGATCGTAGGGGTCGGTGATATTTGTGTGAAGAGCGATGTAGGCTGCACATTAGTTCTCAGGATGTGAGGCATATCCCAGACCTTCGCCTCAACTTGATGTCGATGGGAAGGTTGGATGATGATGGCTATGAAAGCCAGTTTGCTGGTGGGTGTTGGAAGCTCATCAAGGGTTCGTTGATTGCAACCAGAGGAAAGAAGTGTTGTACCCTTTACTAGGTAAGTGTCAGTGTATGCAAGGGTGGGTTGAACGCAGCGGAAGATTCAACTATTGACATGTGGCATAGGTGTCTAGGCCACATGAGTGAAAAAGAGCTTCAGGTACTAGCAAAGAAGCGGCACCTTCCAGACATGACAGGTACACCTCTCAAAACCTGTCTTGATTATTTATCGGGGAAACAACATAGAGTTTCATTCGTTAAAACTACTTCTTATATTAATAAAGTGCATGCATTAGATTTGATTTATTCTGATGTTTGTGGTCCTATGAGGACAAAAACCTTGGGTGGGGCATTGTATTTTGTCACTTTTATAGATGATGCATCTAGGAGGGTTTGGGTTTATGCTTTGAAATCCAAGGATGAGGTCTTTGGTGTGTTTAAATTATTTCATGCTATGGTCGAGAGAGAGAGAGAGACAAGTAGATCATTGAAGTGCATCCGCACTGACAATGGTGGTGAATACATTGGTGACTTCTATGATTATTATAAGTGCCTGGGTATACGGCATGAATAGACAGTTCCCAAGACTCCCCAACACAATGGTGTAGTTAAGCGAATGAATCACACAATTATTGAGAGAATCAGATGCATGTTATGCCATGCGAAATTGCCCAAGACGTTCTGGGGAGAAACAATGTACACAGTGGTGTATTTGATAAATAAGTCTCCATCAGCCCCGTTGAATGGAGAAGTACCTGAGAAGGTGTGGACTGAATAGGATCCATCGTATAGTCATCTCAGGGTGTTTGGATGCAGGGCATTTGTTCACATACCAAAGGACGAAAGGTCCAAGCTCGATATGAAAATCAGGCAGTGTGTGTTCTTGGGGTACGGTGATAAAAAGTTCGGTTACAGATTGTGGGATCCGACCGAGAAGAAGCTCGTCAGGAGCAGAGATGTGGTTTTCTTTGAAGATCAGTGTATAGAAGACATTGGTAAGCCAGAGAAGAACCAACCTAATTCAGGTGAGCTAGAGGACATGGATCCAGTTATTCTTCCCGTGGTGCCTAATAACAGGGAAGTACAACAAGGTGCAGATGATGAGGGAGTTCCTTCAGAAGATGAACTAGGGGAGTAGCCCCCACTTGATCCACCTGTTGAGCCATAGGTGAGGAGGTCATCTAGGGACTAAGATGGATGACCTGGATCAGCAATCTGATCAACGATGGTGGCTCACTTAGATCGACCGCAGGTCACATGCGTAAACAGGGTTGCACGTCTTGCGCTGTGTTGTTGGTGGGGTCCACACCCTTCGTGTCTGAGAAATCCACTCCGTCCTTTGGATGTGTCTCGAAATTTCATGTAGATAGGCGGTTTTCGGATTAATTTCAGTGTGGCCCACAGGATTTTTCTTTCCTGCCATCCGTTAGACATAGTGGACGGTTAGAGACACATCCTGGCCGGTTTCCGGCGGAGTTCGGGCAAGTTCTGGTCGGCGGCGTCTTTTGCTCCCATCGGACGGTTCAGATCATCCTTTTAGATGATCATGGTAGCCCATATTATGATCTCAGGCGGACATATCGTCCGTCTGTTGTAAACAGAGGAGGACTCTGTTGCGGGTTTGATCGCTCTTGTTTGCTGGGTGCACTGAGAGTGCATTGCCGGTGTGTACTCCACTCACGTAAAGTGGGTCCCACATTGATGTTTTGAGAAATCCGATCCGTCCATCCCATTTCTCATCTCATTAATGTGTCGAACCCGAGTTTGAAGAATATCCGAATATCAGGTGGGCCCAAAATCAATGGTTTATGGGTTGATCTATCTGTTAGGCCACTTATACAAGGATCCGAGGGCTGAAATTTGACGTGTATGGTTAATTTATGATTCTCAGACCACATATAGAGTTTCGAGCTGAACAGATGGTGAGAACCTTGTGATCTTGCACTTTGGACATCTTTCAGGCAACTTGAGCTTCAGTTTCTCGGTTTCCTTGGATTTTTGCCGTGTAAATCCGTCGATCTTAGTCCCCTGGGGTCTGTCCCTTACCTTGGTGACTTCTGAGCGTCAACTCCATGCTTTTATCACCTTATTTCGATCTAAGCTCGTAAATACACCCTGCATCACAAATACGAATAAATCGGTCCATTAAATGGTATCATGTTCATAACTCTAGGCAATAACTGGGGTCTGATATACAATATTTGACCCTCAACACAGACAATCGTCCAAGAGGTACTCGCTACATGAGTATATTATGTTAACTGATGAGGGAGAGCTAGAAGATTATTCTGAGACCCTAGCCAACGAGCATAAGGGAGAGTGGTTGAAAGCTATGCAAGAGGAGATAAAATCCTTGCATAAGAACCACACCTATGATATGGTGAAATTGCCTAAGGGCAAGAAAGCTTTGAGCAACAAGTGGGTGTTCAGAAAGAAGGTTGAGCAGAAGAATTCACAGACAAAGTTCAAGGCCAGACTTGTGGTGAAAGGGTTTGGTCAGAGGAAAGGCATAGACTTCGATGAGATATTCTCACCAGTGGTGAAGATGACATCCATATGGGTGTTGCTTGGGTTGGCGGCTAGCATAGATTTGGAGATAGAGCAGTTAGATGTTAAAATTGCCTTCCTCCATGGTGACCTGGAAGAAGAGATCTACATGCACCAACCAAAGGGGTTTGAAGTCAAGGGCAAAGATCATATGGTGTATGGCTGAGAAAGAGCTTGTATGGGCTGAAACAAGCTACACAACAATGGTACAAGAAGTTTGACTCATTTATGTTGAAGCATGGGTATGACAGAACGGAGTCGGACCACTGTGTGTTTACGCGCAAGTTCTAAGATGGTGATTTCTTAGTTCTGTTGTTATACGTTGATGACATGCTCATCATGGAAGAGGATATCAAGAAGATCAACAGGCTGAAATAAGAGTTGGGTAAGTCTTTTGCGATGAAAGACTTGGGCCCGGCTAGACAGATCCTACAAATGGAGATAACCCGTGACAGAAGTAGTAGGAAGCTTTGGCTGTCACAAGAGCGTTATATTGAGAAAATCTTAGAGTGGTTAATATGAATGCAGCGAAGCCGGTCAGTACTCCACTGGATGGTCACTTCAAATTGAGCGATAGGCAGTGTCTTATGACGAAGGCAGAGGTGGAAGAGATGCAGAAGATACCCTACGTGTCAGCTGTAGGAAGTTTGATGTATGCTATGATATGTACACGCCCAGACATAGCATATGCGGTTTGTATTGTCAGCCGGTATATATCTTGTCAATCTTGGCAAAGAGCATTGGGCAGCGGTGAAATGGATACTGTGGTATCTAAGAGGATCATCCAGGTTGAGCCTATATTATGGTGATGGTAAACCTGTGTTAAAGGGCTACACAGATGCAGATATGGCAGGTAACATAGACTCCAGAAAGTCTACATCGGGGTTCATATTTACGTTTGCAGGGGGAGCGGTCTCCTGACAAAGTAAGCTATAGAAGGTCGTAGCATTGTCAACGACAGAGGCCGATTACATTTCAGTCACAGAAGCATGTAAAGAGATGTTTTGGATGAAAAAGTTCCTACAGGAACTTAGCCTGAAGCAGGAGGAGCATGTGGTCTATTGCGATAGTCAAAGTGCTATACACTTGAGCAAGAATTCAAGTCAGCATTCTAAGTTGAAACACATAGAGATTCGGTATCACTGGATCAAGGATACTTTGGAACAGAAGGTGTTACAGCTTAAGAAGGTCCACACGGACGATAAAGGGTCAGACATAATGACCATGGCTTTGCTCAAGGGCAAGTTTGAGGTTTGTAGAAACCAAGCTGACTTGAAGAAGGTAAATCCCTCATAGGTCAAAAAGGGAGAGATTTGATGAGGTTTTTTCTCCATGCTCGATTGGTCGTGAGCTTTATTCAACCGATCGAGGGCTGGTGCACGACCAGTCAAGCAGGGCTCGACTTAAAGTCCAGCAAGTTCAGGTTTTGGTTTTTCAAGGTACTCGACTAGACGTGAGATGTGCTCGACCGGTCGAAGGTGCCACTCGACCGGTCGAGGGACCCACTCGACCAGTCGAGGTAACGTAGTTTCGTTCCGCGATTTTGTGCGGATTGTAGATTTTTGAGTCCTTTCACAACAAGGATGCGGAAGGGAGTTTCCTAAAACTATAAATAGGAAGTCCCTAGGGTTTTCTAGGGTATGAAAAAGATACAAGAGGGCTTCTTAAAGCTTTAAAATGGTTTGTTAAAGGATTTAGGGCTATCAAAGGGGTGAGAGAAAGAGAGAAAGAGAGAGAGAGAGAGGAAGCTTGTGGAAGGGAGGTTCTGCTCGTAGAGGTGATCTACTGTGCACTTGAGATCTCAGCGCTTCCACGTTCTCGTAATCGGTTAGATCTCTCCATTTTCTTTGTTTCTCTTATTGTTTATCCATTCCTGCGTGAGTGAAGAAGGTTGTAACGTTCTATTTCATAGTGGATTGTTGATCTGGACGAGGTCCCGTGGTTTTTTACCTCTTTGAGGGTTTTCCACGTAAAAATCTCTTGTGTGGTGTGTGGTGTGTGGTTTATGCTTTGATTTATTTCATTGCTTAATTATTCCATAATTCTGGTTTGTTTCGAGAGGCTAGATCCTAAGGTTTTGTGCAAGGCCCCCAAAACATTGCATGGACATGTTAGGATTTAAGGCTGGTTCAAGTAATCTAATCAAATCTTCTCTTAAAACCTATATTAAAAATATTTTGTCCAAATAATAGCAGTTAATTTGGATTTGCAATCTGAAGTCGGGATACAAAGTTAGCTTTAGCATTTTTTAAAATAAATATATGGAGTATTTATCTTTTGTACACATGCATGGTACATGTGCCTCATATACCACATGATCGATATGCATGTGTAACTGTTCCCAAATGGTGCTGCGCATCTTCAACCACTCCATGTGTTCACACTGCATGTGTACAAACATCATGTGATCAACACGCACAACTATGATATTCTTCAACTAACCTACATATGCCAGTACTAATTTACAAGTGGGCCACACATTGGTAATGAGCCAAGTATGTTCAAGAGGTATATAAGCTTGTATACAAACAGGACACTTGGGAAATGATAGACACTAGGAGAAAATAGCCCACTCATACAAGCCAGTTCAAACATCCTTAAGTTGGACAGATGTGTTCATAACAAGTTGTCTGAACAGAACTTTGATGGTAATCAAATGGTCCATTAAAACAAATTTCATTCTTGGAGTTTCCCATGTTCACAAACTCATGAGGTCCACGGCTCTGTAGAACCCTTGTTGGCCATTAAGTAAAATATTTTAATTCAGGTAGAATGATAAAATGATAGTAAGGTATGCATAAACAAAATGACTCCATTTCTTTTTAACACACATTATCCTAGGACTATGATCAACGAATGATACTTGTTTACATTCATTTTTGACGCCCTGACATGGGCCAATCAAAGGCCGCCAAGTGTCAACACCACGTGACCGCAACTAGCACGAAACCTACTCTCATCAGCGAGTAGCGTTATTTGTGTTTCCGTTGGCGATATATATTCCGTTATAAACGCGAAGGCACAAACTCTTATGCCTGCCTTTAGGAAAGAAAATTAGTGCATGCCACGTGGTCATGTTTGTCGTGCTCGTTAATGAAGCAATGTGTTCATCACGACTATAAGAGATCCACTGAGAGAACAAATCTATCAGAAATCTACCAATGATATTCTTGGTGAAGTCGTTTCTCCCAGTCCTTCCAAAATGGGAGATCTTCTCAAAGACGTTTGAAAATGTTGTAGTGTTTGAAAAGATTCTAAAGATCCAAAGATCGCATCGGTATCTAAGCGAACCCAACCCAAGTAAGTAGAAACAGACACATCAGCCTAGTTGGGTCCCGAGTCATGCCCGATCAAAATATGGAGAACACGAAAGATGCTCGAAGAAAGATATGATCTGACCAATAATGAATTATCAGACAGACTTGGGCCACCCATCAAGGAGATTAGAAGAGACAAAGAGATCACCCAAATGCCTTGAGGAGTGATCCGATCGGACGATTGTGGTTCCATTGGGATCGAGGGAATGGGATATCTTGACATAATGGATCTAACCCATCTCTAATAACAGATCAATATCCAATGTCAAATCTTACTCCTGTGGTTAGGAACTGAGTGATCTAGACCAAATCACTCGAGTGAATAATGGTCGTGATGGATCTAATGGTCAAATGCTTCCTTGATAAATGAGGATCCTATAAGGGAGAATTTACATATAGGAGTGAAAATCTGAGATACAATAACTTCAGACTTTTCGAAGATCTTCATGTTTGAAGGTCCTGAGTTAACAAATGAGATTTTTTTTAAAATCTAAAAAGCCAACAACGTAAGAGAAAAAAGGATCTAAAAGAACCAAGGAAATCCTAACAAGGATTTTACTACCTCGACAATTTATAAATTAAGGAGCAATCGAAGAAGAACTCAGTGCCTTATGCCAAACACATCAACTAATATGTTATTTTATTTTTCTTTTATTTTTCTTAGCATAGTCTAGTTTAATTTTACATAGCTACCGCCTAGTGGCTTATGCTGCAGTACCTTAGGAGTTGAAGCAAATTTCTATAACCTAAAGTTGTATGATCATTTAAGTTCTGATTTAATTGATCACACTCACCTCAATCGTCTGTTTTAATAGGCGTACCAAGTATTTATCATATTCCTTTTTGTTTATTCATTTGATTGTCTCGCAACTTGTCGATTGTAATGAGCATCATTTCTAAATATTAATGAAATTGACAATATTTTGCAATCTTTAATTTATATGTATCGTTATTCCTTTGAGAAATACATTGAACTTAAAATGCTGGTGAAAGAACAAGTCCTTAAGTCTGAATACTTACGTTTATTGTCATAACGGAAAAATAATTCTTTCGAAAGGATTAGCCTTTTTTTTTTTTTTTACAAATTATCTGAACAGAGTACAATATTGGTGGATGAGAGGACTCTCTGTCCTGTGTCCAATATCTAATCTATCCATCTCGGTGAAAGGAGCACTAATAATTCAATCAACCCTTGAGTCAGGCAAGCTTCGGCACACTCGCAAGTCCTATTTTTTTTTCACACACACCCTACACCCACCCACACATCTTAGTCACCCACATGCGCATTTAAGCTATGCTCTCAGTCACACACGTGGCCTAATCGAATTGATTTGAGAGCTACGATAGTGATATTTTTCTTATGAGCTGTAGAAATGATTTAACATCCTTGCTTCACGTTATCTCACGAGTATGTTATCAAAGTTCACGGATTTACATACATATTCCAAAAATCTCAATCAAAGTTCACATGAAAAAGCTGCATGTTTCACGCATCCTTTCTTATAAAAGCATAAAGTCATACAATCGTAGTCATGAAAGTATCCTAATTATCTACGACCGTCCATTCGCAGTGAATTTTGAATCATTATCTCTTGTGTAATTTTCAAATCGACCAAGATTCAACTGGGCCAGGCCATAGAATCTAGGGACGCGGATTAGCTACTGCCAGGTTGAGTAGCCAGACTCCCTACTGAAGTTACGTCACCAAGTTCTGTGGGCCCCACCATGATGTATGTTTTGTATCTATACCATCCATCCATTTGGAGAGATCATATTAAGGCATGAGCCAAAGAATGAGACATATCCAAAGCCCGAGTGGACCCCACCACAGAAAAAAGTGGAGAGAGTGACGCCCACCCTTAAAAACTTCTAAGGGTCACGAAAGTTTTCGATCAAGCTAATATTTGTGTTTTCCCTTCTTTCATGTGTTCGTCAACACATTAACAGGTTGGATCTCAAATAAACATTATCACAGTGGACCTTAAGAAGGTTTCAACGGTGGGCGTCACTCTCCACACACTGTTTTCTGTGGTGGGGTCCACTTCAGATTTTAATATGTGTCATTCTTTGGGTCATGCCCTAAAATGATCTCTTCACATGGATGGACGGTGTGGATATAACACATACATAATGGTGGGTTCTACTGAACTTGGTGACGTCACTTCAGTAGCCAATCTCACTACTCAACCGCGTCCAGAATCTCTTCTTTATCTTCGTGATGGTGGCCAACTTCTCCTTCGCTTCCGTTGATCATGTCATCATCCAAGCGTTCACATTGGGACGGTGGTCTTTAACAAATCTACCATTGATCATGAACACTTCAGTGGATGAACGGTTTGGATCATCGAACAATGCAGCCCACCTTTACTATGTTCAATTTTTCGTTTTGCCTATGGGCCCACTTGATGAGATGATCAGATAATTCGAATATTCCATATTCCCTTTCTACCGTAAACTAGCTATTCCAATAATCACACCTTAATGACCATCCACACCTTTGATTTTTAGAGTTGAATGTGTGCCATTGAAAATTTTTTTTATTGTTCTTAATTCATCTGCAGACATCGAGTTTGGTAAGATGGGCCATATAAAATTAATTTCTAAACATGGACAGTGCCTTTCATTGGAATACTCAACATGTGGGCGCCAGATTAATCTGAACTGTCCATTAAGTCGAGGACAATTTCATGGGCTATCATGTAAAAATGGAACTGATCATATGATCCAATCCATCATTGGTTCGGATTGCATAAATAATAGTGATTCTTTAGAATCATAAGCAATATCTATGATGGGTCCTATCGAACAGACAGATTATATTTTCGATTAGACCTATTTTTGTGAAGTTAGTCTTGACCGTCCATTTTAAAGGCCATTGATTGAAATGATAGAACTTGTTATATTGGAATAATATTTGCATGAGAGCCATTGAAATTAACATCACACCTAATGAACAGTCTAGATTAACGGATTGGACTGTCTAAGTGTCCATATGCAACTAGGAGTATGATATCTTATATATCCGATAGCACTGCAGCATTTCTCTATGAAAATATCAACGGTTGACCACGAAAAGATCGACTGCTTTTGAAACTGTAGGCACATATATCATCCTGATTATATATATATATATATATATATATATATATATATATATATATATATATATATATAACTTCTGTGGCCCCACAGTTTCCAACGGTGCGCATTCAATCCTGGCTGTTTTATGTTATGACCAACACTGATTTTGGATCTGCCTGATTTTTAGGGTTCTGTCCTACTGTGGTGTTGCAAAACTGATAGATGGAGTGGATTTATGACCGGCATCTCGGTGGGCCCCACGAAGCTTCCCACTACAGGCAATCCCGGTACGAAAAATCAACGGTTGACGACAAAAAGTTAGACTGCTTTTCAAGCAGTAGTTACTTTAGACTACAACAACATTCTCGTGATGCATGACGCATTTATTTAGGGATGCTTGGGACAGATTTCTTTTTTACACTAAACAATGGTATGTGAACGGTGGATGAGGACCGTACACACGGTAGGCCTACAAAAGATGGCACAGTTTTCAAAAACTAAGATTGGAATATCGGTTAATTTTTTACTATAGACCTGAAGTACCACCCACGTTTTTTTATTCGACTCAAACAAAACTTATTTTACCAATGTAGACTTCTATTCTTATATATAAATCCATAAAGGCTAAAATACCCATACTTTTTTTCAGCTGCTTTACCCTAAAAACCAAGGGTATTTTCATCAAAAACCCTCTTTTCAAACAAAAGTAGTCATGAAAGTATCCTAATTATCTACGACCATCCATTTGCAGTGAGTCTTGAATTATTATTTCTTGTGTAATTTTCAAATAGACGAAGATTCAACTAGGACAGGCCATAGAATCTTGGGATGCGGATTAGCTACTGGCTATTGCCAGGTTGAGTAGCCAGACTCACTACTGAAGTGACGTCTCCAAGTTCTGTGGGCCCACCATGATGTATGTTTTGTATTCATATCGTCCATCCATTTGGAGAGATCATGTTAAGGCATGAGCCAATGAATGAGACAAATCCGAAGCTCGACACATACATCATGGTGGGATCTACTAAACTTGGTGACGTCACTTTAGTAGCCAATCTCGCTATTCAATTGCGTCCAGAATCTCTTCTTTATCTTCGTGATGGTGGCCACTTCTCCTTCGCTTCTGTAGATCATGTGATCATCCAAGCGTTCACATTGGGATGGTGGTCTTTAACAAATCTACCATTGACCATAAACACTTCAGTGGATGAACGGTTTGGATCATCAAACAATGCAGCCCACCTTTACTATGTTCAATTTTTCGTTTTGCCTATGGGCCCACTTGATGAGATGATCAGATAACTTGAATATTCCATATTCCCTTTCTATTGTAAACTAGCTATTCCAATAATCACACCTTAATGACCATCCACGCCTTTGATTTTTGAGTTGAATATGTGTGCCATTGAAATTTTTTTTATTGTTCTTAATTCATCTGCAGACATGAGTTTGGTAAGGTGGGCCATATAAAATTAATTTCTAAACATAGACGGTGCCTTTCATTTGGAAGACTCAACATGTGGACGCCAGTAGTAGCAGTGAGATGTAGCAGTGAGATACGCTTGATACAGAGCCGTAGCAGATGCAAAAACGAAATTATTTTTAAAGAAGAGATGTTCCAGTACTTTCGGGTGCACTGTTAACTTATAGTGCTCCTATTTGTATTAGTTTTGTATTAGTTTACTTGGACAGTCTAATCAATTAACCTGAACTGTCCATTAAGTCCAAGACAATTTCATGGGCTATCATGTAAAAATTAATGGAACTGATCGTATGATCCAATCCATCATTGGTCAGGAGTGCATAAACAATAGTGATTCTTTAGAATCATAAACAATCCATGATGGGTCCTAACGAATAGATTATATTTTTGATTAGACCTATTTTTGTGAAGTTAGTCTTGACAGTCCATTTTAAAGGTCATTGATTGAAATAATAGAACTTGTTATATTGGCATAATATTTGCATGAGAGCCATTGAAATTAACATCCCACCTAATGAACAGTCTAAATTAACAGATTGGACTGTCTAAGTGTTCATATGCAACTAGGGGCATGATATCTTATACATTCGAGAGCACTGCAGCATTTCTCTCTGAAAATATCAACGGTTGACCACGAAAAGATCGGCTGCTCCTGAAACTATAGGCACAATATCATCCTGATATAAAAAAAAAAACTTGCGTCGCCCCACCGTTTCCAACTGTGGGCATTCAAGCCCGGTTGTTTTCTATGTTATGACCAACACTGATTTTGGATCTGCCTGATTTTTAGGGTTCAGTCCTATTGTGGTGTTGCAAAACTGATAGATGGAGTAGATTTATGACAGGCATCTCCGTGGGTCCCATGAAGCTTCCCACTACAGGCAATCCGTGTACGAAAATTCAACGGTTGAGTACAAAAAGTTAGACTGCTTTTCAAAGCAGCAGTTACTTTAGACTACGACAACATTTTCATGATGCATGACGCATTTGTTTATGAAAGCTTGGGACAGATTTCTTTTTTACACTAAACAATGGTATGGGAACGGTGGATGAGGACCGTAGACACGGTGGGCCCCACAAAAGATGGCACAGTTTTCGAAAACTAAGATTGGAATATCCTATCGAAAAGCAGATTGATCCAAAACTTATGGGGTAACCAGTAAGTTTTCAACTGTCGGCCTTCAATTCCCACTATTTCCTGTGGTGGGGTGTGTTTTAAAATAATCTAGGAAATATACATCATGGTGGGCACCACAGTAATTCAGTAAGCTGTAGCCAGTTGAACTTTTTTTAATTAATTAATTAATTTTAACACATGCACACAAACCCTCACACACTCACACTATAGTGAGCATTTTCATCACCTATGAATGCTCGAACCCTCGACCGGGTGTTGAAACTCCCGACAGTCTACCACCGGAGCAAGAGCAAGGATATCATACACGTGTAGCACCAGCACGTATAGTGCTTTGGGCATTGATTATACACGCGTGAAGGATCGGGGTTAAAATAGCACATGGGCTATAGTCGGCCGTGGTCGGCACTGGCGAACGCCTACCTAACCGTCGATATTATTAGTTGAGAACCATGCCAGGCCCAACCGCGTGTGCTATAAAGCTCACGTACACGCCACACATGTGCTATCATGGAATGGTAAGTCTTAGATCCAATCCATCAATCAGAACGAAACCACTACATTGATGCTCCATCCCTATAATGAGGTTGATCTGTTTTTCAAATAGGCCACACTTTTGCAAAATAAATGTACGGTTCTGAGTAACTTGAATGAAGTTTTCTAACCCATCAACCTGTATACAATATTGAGGATCACGTGATTTGTGGACCATATTTTCCAACATGTAAAAAGTGGGCCAACCTAATGGACGGTTGGATCTCGTACCTATATGCCACGCTGTCACATGTGCGGCGTGTACGTGAGCTTTATTTCACGCGCGTGTGAGCTTAGAAAATCTTTGCAATTAATTATCAACCATCTTTTATCATTTTTGCACTGTTTAACAAATAGTTGGAGACTCATCCACTCGCACGTGGCACTGATGAACACCTATCCAGACCATCCAAATTGTGGGTCCCAATGTGAATAGATCATATCTCTAAATTACACTTATCAAGCAATCCTAACCGTCTAATTGATGGCTACTGAAGCGGATGGTTAAAAGTAAATAGTGAGTGGATCCATGGTATACATAGACAATGGTGGAAAAAGAAAAGGCAAAAGAAAAAAAACACTGTAGACTTTTCTGACCATTCAATTAATAGACTTTTTCTGATGGACTATTATTTCTTTATTCTACATGGGTGGCCCAATTGATCAGTGGACGGTCCTGATTATTGGGCCCGGACGGGTACATGGCAGCCACAACGTAATGAATATCTCAGGTCTCCAGCTGCTGCGTTAGCACGTGTGCCGTGAATCTCCTCTTCGTTCGTTTTGCCCTTGTTACGAATCATGGTCAGCATCTGTTGCTGTCTACTGGAGTTGGGCGATCGGTGATCGGAGCCTTCCATCTTGTGGACCCTATATTATAGGGACATACTAAAAAATAATATTGCTCAGCGGATGTTTTTGACCATCACCATCTCTAGATGAATCTAGAACCATGAAAAGAAGATTTTTAGTGAGTCGCATTCACCTCTAAAAATCACAGGTCACAATCATCATTCAAGTGTGATTATGAGTTAATAGCTTATTTATATTAAGAATGGTAAAATGGACGGTTCAAATCATTGGAATATGTCAGCATGTGGGGTCCAGTGACTGGCGGCTCATGCTGGATTCTTAGTCGCGACAGATCCAAACACAACTAAAAAAAGCGGATATTCCCATCGTTTATCCTTTTTATTATTTGTATTGGCTTTTGAGTCCTCGAAAAGATGCGACGAGGGAACGTAAACGCTTTTGAACTCTCCAGCGTACCAAGGGACCAAAGTGCTCACATGCAACTTCCTTTCCCGCCAAAATATCACTTATACAGAACATCTGAGCCGTCCAAAATATAGGCCGCACCATAAAGGTCCAATGTAACGAAAAGAAGAACATTCCACTCATCAGGAAGGTGACATTGTCGAATCCAATGGGAAACTATTAATCTGAGTCAAAAGGATCTCCCCCAACCAATGAGTTCATTGGTCAGGATCCCACATCAGCTAACTTATAGTGTGTGGCCTACCTTTTGAACAGTTCAGATCTTCTGCAAAATACATCGCAACATACCAAAGTTAAAGATCCTATACAAAGAGATCTGTTCTCTCATTTTTTTTTTTTTTTAAATAATAATAATAATCAAACCGTCTGAATCTGGTCCCAGTCAGGGTCATACCGAGCCCGACCAGGTTGTTAATCGGGTCCAACGGTCAGCCACACACGACCCACGGGCCTCAACTGAATCAGACCCTCATCAGGCCCCAATCTGAAATATGGCAAGCCAGTACTGGCTAGGGCTGTTCAGGAGTCAAGCTAGCTCGAAAAGCTCGCTCGACTCGGCTCGAGTCAGCTCGGATTGATTCGGCTTGAATGGCCGATTCGAGCCGAGCCAAGCTAATTATTTGAAGCTCGAATTGAGTTCAAGCCAAGTTCGACCAGGGGGCATTTCAACTCGACTCAACTCGAAGCTCGAACTCGAGCTTGACTCGGCTCAATTAATAAATATATTATATATATATATATAATATTAATATAAGTTTTAAGTTTAAACTTAAAAATAAAAAAATAAAAAACAAACCCTAAAGTGTCTACCCAACCGCACGCACCCCCTTCTCTTTCTCTTTTTTCTTCTTTCTGCCTTACCGCCACCAATAGACGCCCGCCCGACCACCACCACCAATTTTCATTTCAGCTCCACAATAGTATGATTTCAATCTCTTGAAATCTACTTCTTAGGCGAGAAACCCAAGAAATTCGAGATGAGTTCTTCTCAGATTTGTTAGAGGTTCAAGGAAATCCAATGATCTGATTGGCTAGAGATTTTTACTTGGATTTCTGATCTGTGTGCTGCTATATTTCTTTTATAATACTTGGATTTCTGCTGGTGGAAGAAGATCAAGAACAGATCGGTTCTTACAGGTTTCCTCATCTGATTCGAAGCTTAATTTATTTGGTTTTTTTCATCGGGTTTTGCTTTGATTCTCTTAAGATTTTTGAATTTTTCATCAATGGAGGAGGATCAAGAACAAAATCCATTACTCTCTCACCCAACAAGCTCGAGCTCGACTCGGGGTAAACTCGACTCGACTCGAACCACTATCTCGACTCGAACTCGACTTGACAGCTTTGGCAAATAAGCCAAGCTTCAATGTTGAGCTCGAGGCCAAGCTCGAGCTCGAGCTCGAACTTGAGCAAATCATCGACAAGCCAAGCCAAGCTTAGCCCACCTCGACTCGACTCGGCTCGATGCCCACCTCTAGTACTGGCCTGTTGATACCCTAGGTGAAAGTGGTCCACACTTGTAGGATCGGGTTGAGGCCCTGCTTGATTTGGGCTGAGCCTAAATGAGTATTGAGATCTGATATATAATAAGACTTGGGTTTGGTCTGGGTATTCACAAGGGTTTATAAAAAAAGCCCGGCCCAATAAGATCTAGACGCCCAACAACTTGTGCCATCGTACCATCTTTTCTCACCAATTTTACCATTTTTAGAAAATCAGTACCATTAAAATAATAAGCCCAACCATGAAGACCACCTTTATAGAAAGTTCAACCATCCACTCACTAGGTGGGTTACACTTGTATGTTAGGCTTAGACTATCAGCAGTACATTGACTCAACCCCACCCAATGGGTTGAGCCACCTCGATTTTTTGCAAGCCATCTTCATGGTGGGGTCTATCATTTTATTTGTACTGATGATATGCACAGGTGGTATGTATGAGAAAAAGGTAATTATGTCTTACACGTGATATGCACAGGTGGTATGTATGAGAAAAAGGTAATTATGTCTAACACGTGGTTGAACTAAGAAAAAGAAGAAGTGATTTTATGAACCGAAGCATCTAGAATTTTTCAAAATGTAGAAAAATTAGCCAGCGACATGACCTGTCAAATAAAAAAAATAAAAAGATGCGACAATGATGTAATTTGTCTGCTGTTCATATCAGTTTAATATATGATACATAGCTCATTTGGCCACATGATATTGAATTAATTTATCATGCAGAGGGCCCACAATAATGATTTCCTATCTAGACTCTCAAGCATTGCCTTTGCATCAGAGTACTACTTTTGGTACTTGTGGTCATACGTCGTAGGAGATAAATATTGTAAAGGTGATTTTTATACTCATTGCATTCATACTTATATTGTATTCGTAATTTTATTTTATTGATCTTAGTATTTAATATATGTTGTTATATGTTTACACATCTTATTTGTTGTATACATTGTATTTTATCTTACCTTATGAGTAGAAATGTATCCACCGAGCTTATAAAATTCTTTATAATTATCTTTTATCTTTTTAGGAGATCCTAACAAGCCGAAATAACTTAGCATGAAAAGAAATTACATTCGGTTTAGCTTAATTTTTTCTTTTAGAAATGTAACAATGCAACTAAATAGTTGTATGTATATCTAGAAATGAAATAAAATCTCATCGTGAATTGCTTTTACATCTTGTTTGTAATGTTATATATCATGATTAAGGGAGAACACCAAACCAACCGTTAAAGGAAAAAAAAAAAAAAAACTCCCACAAGTTGCACCAAGAGAGCATAGTAAGGACTTAGGGCAGGCACCTATAAGTTGTACATGTGTCATTTATCAATTTAAATTAAACTGTCCAATTTGTGTAACTGATCACAACTGGATTTTAATCTTAAAATAAAATTAGTTAGGAAATGATAACCTTTGAACTGTGGGCATTTGTTTATTAAATAAGGGTCGTCAGGTGGACACATTAGTTAGGGAATCAAATCAGAGAGATTTTTTTTGTTTTTTTCAATTCGCCAACAAATCTGATGATTTGATTTGATTTACTTGGATACATGATTGGCTCTATAGAGGCTGCTTATCAACCATTTCATTTGGCCATAGTATCAAAGTTTTCATCGTCACAACTTTCGGAGAGCACTCTGTATGTTTAGGTGCTTGTTTCAAAGATTTCTTTGGATTTGCAAATAAACCCTAATTTGAGAAAAACAATGCCAATTTGAGACTTAATACACACCCAAGATAAAAATAAGAGTAACATTTTCTATAATTAGAGTAAATTGAAAATGCCTCCGTAGAGAACACCCACGCCATGCTTGTCATGGTGGGGCCCACACACTAGGGGTGTACCATTTCCAACGGTCATGGATTTTCAAGTGTGATGTAATCCAACACTTTGGACTGTTGAATTACCAACTGTTGAAAACGAGAGCCACCACACAGGGCCCACGCACTAGTTACGGGTCAGAAAATCGTGCAACCAGCTGCATGTGTGGGTAACAGTGGTGTGTGTGGAATCTAACCCGTCTAGATGGGAAGGCCCAAAAAATAAAAAATAAAAAATCGATCTGACAAGGTGGGCCACACCATAGAAAAAATAGACGACCACCAGATCCACGTGGGAGCCCGTACCATAGTAGGTAATGGACAATCACCTAAAATCCTTCAAATCCATGTGGGGCCCACCTGACAATTGAGTCAGCCTAACTATTTTTGGGCGTCCAATTTTGATGATTGGATGACCCTGCTGGACAGGATGGATGCCATGCAAACACCGCAACAGTGGGCCCACACATAGCTGGCTGCATGATTTTCTCATCTACAGCTAATTGGGTGGGAGCTATGCGTTACCATTAGAAAACGGGCAGAAGTGGGGCCCACATGATGTATTCATGACATCCGAACCGTCCATAACATGTGTTGCCTCATGTGACCCTAATCAGCCCAAACGGAAACTCATGTGGGCCAGGAAAAAGAGGACAAATTGAGAGGGGACGCTCTTCCTTGATTTGCGTGGGAGATCTATTATATTATTTACGTGGAATCCAGGCCATCCAAACCCTTCATCTGCTACGAATGAAGGGCCATGAAAAAAATAGTCAGTTCTGAAACTTAGATGGGCCCCAATGAGAATAAAGTGTAGGCATCCCTTACCACCTTATTCCATGTGGCCCACCAGAGTATTGAATCGAGTTGATTTTCAGACCATATGAGTAACCTGAGTCGAAACATCTGTTGGACGGGTTAGATGTGATGCGTTCACAAAGTGGGCCCCACATCTTTCCAGTACCCTTAGCATTGCTCGTACCACTTGAAAAAAATAATAGGTTGCATGGATAAAAAGAAGGGGGTAAGTAACATAACCCTTTTGAAATCGGATTGCGTACTGAGTTACCCAGAACGATACATATCCCTTTTGAAATTGGATTGCCTATCGTACTGAGTAACTATGCTGGCCTCACTGTGAATTCATGTTGTTTATCCACGCCATCCATCCTCTTTTCTATCTCATTTTAGCGGTTGAGCCCAAAATTGAAACATATCCAAAGATCAAGTGGGCCATGCCGCAGGAAACAGTATGATTTCCACCGTTGAAACCTTCCTAGGGCCCACAGTGACGTTTATTTGTCATCCGACCTGTTCATAATATCAAAAGGACATGGATGAAGGGAAAACACAAATATCAGCTTGATCCAAAACTTCTGTCGCCCCAAAAAAATTTCAACGGTAGATGTTCAATTCACACTGTTTCCTGTGGTGTGGCCCATTTTAGCTTTGTATATGATTTATTTTTAGTACTTGAAAATAAAATTACATTATAAAATGTATGGAAGGAGTGGATAAAATAAATATATGATGGTGTGTCCCACATAGTTTACTCAGTACGCAATCCGCTTCCATTACTTTTGTTGAAGCGACGTTTGTTTTGAAACCAAGATTAACACACCATTATCCGGAGTGGGGACTCATTTTCAAATCTTTGATTAACTTCAAATCAATCGTACACGTTGGACGGCCTTGATTGGTCGAACAAACCAACATTGGCCCAAAAAAATCTTTTTTATAAAACCCCATTATTTTATAAATAAAATAACCCCCATCCAAATGCCACAATTATAGTGTGCTTTCGTCATCTTCTAAATCATCATTGACTTTTGAACGGTGGTTTCGGCTCTCATCACTGCACAATCTAATTCGTTGAGATTTTTGAAATTTTAAAATGACTCATGAAGCATGTGGGGCCCATGGTTTTATATATAATCCAGGTCATTGGTCTATCATGTCCCACCTTAAGATGGATTATACCCCAGAAACTTCCCAAGTTGGAATATCCTGACGGCCAAACAAGAGATTTGATGTGGATCTATGTTGCTTTTTTAATCTTTGTAACCGTCAATTTGTAAGATGAGGATTGTCCTGTTAAGATGACTTTGATCAGTACATGGTCCACCTAGGGTAGGACATAAAAGAACAACGGTCTTGATTAACTGAACCATGGGCCCAACATGTGAACAAGAGTTTTGCTGTACTCACACGTGTGTCTCTATGCAAGGAAACACACGTGCCAATTTGGCACGTGTGCGTATGCCATCCAGTGCATTAGTGCATTAGGTCATGTGCTTCCTTTTGTGTAGGTACGTAACACTCAAAATCACGTTCTACTTCTCGTAAAATGTTAACCTAATCAAGGCCCACCATGAAATGAGACTCCTCAAGGAATAGCATCCATCCAAACTTAAAGAAACCAGGCCTGATCTGACTGGACCCCACACATACATACATCTATGGTATATATGGAATATATACAAGAGATGCTATGTTTAACCAGTTGGACTGCTAATCATCCAACCCACAAATGTTTTTCGTCCCTTCATCTGCATGCATGCAACATGTTGAGAATTTTATACAGATTAATGTAATATCTGTATAATATGGAAACCAAAAATCACTACGATCAGAACTAAGGATAGGCTGAAGCACGTCTGAAACGCTGTCCTTAAAGCGTTATTTGCCCCTACTCAAGTGGAATGAGTATGCTGATAGGTTACAGGCAAATTGCTTCTAGGATACGACAAGCCTGGTGTGGGTCTGCGTTCAGCAAACACGAAGGCCCACCAAATGGAACTCTTTTACACACTTTCTGGCAATATACAATTAAGAGAAAAATCCCAAAGAAAGAAAAAGAAAGAAAGAAGAAAATTGATTTTGACCCCTTTGCCTTTGGTCGGTACAATTCGTCACCTTGGTTCGGTTGAGCAGTCCTAGACCACACCGCTGGTCTATTCTTCAAGCTAAGGTTCGAGCCTTACTGTATTACTGGAAATATTATAATATTATATGAGTGGAGAGGGGTTGGCTGTCTCTGTTCTTCTGGGTTTGCTGGAGTGAGTTGAGATGGTTTGGAAACCCATCCAGATCGCCACTGACCACAGCGCCTCACATGCCCACGCCCTCGCACATGCCCACGCCCAAGCCCAAGCACCAAGACCGTGACCGAGACCGAGACCGAGCCCGAGCCCGACCGTGCCCGTGCCCAAGCCCGAGCCCGAGCCCGAGCCCGAGCAGCGAAGCGCTGAGCGCGGCTGGTGTTCAGTGTTCAGTGCCGCACTGGAACACGCAAGGTCTATAGTCCACGGACTACGTAGGTAAATATTATAATACTCCCATTTGTTTTCATTTAAACCAGATTTTCTTCTCTTCTCTTTCCCATGTGGGACTATTCCCAAAAACTTGAAAAACGTGTTTTTAAACATCTTTTTCAAATACTTTATTATAATATATTATTAAAATATATATTAAAATCAATATATTTATAACAATCCCCCACTTGATTTTATAAAAATATTTTCTCGGTTTAAATAATACTGCCAGAATAATCAAGCTTATATGCATAAAGAAAGATATCTTTCGATTTTAATCTTCCCTTAGTGTAAGTATCTCAAAACTCTATCGAAATTACTTGGTAGCCACAACTTTGAACCAGTTATTCTAGATAACGAGTTGGAGAAACCACACACATATTCGCTATGTGTTTGTTAGAGTTCCCACAATCTTGCTCAAGACATTTAATGGCCTTGTGCTTATCCTAATTCGTGAACGATCCCGAGAGAAAACTCCTAACTCTCATGAGAGACGGCACCATCTCTACGTTCATATAGGTGAAATCCTTCCGGTGTCTCCGTTACTTTAAAACACTTGTCCTATAGATTGGATTTCATTAAGAGTTCTTAAGACTCAACCCTCTATCGTAACGCTCAGCACTTATCTATTATGGATGAGGTTTTATAATTCAGTGCTGAAAACTTTCCACATATCAGTGACTTGTTCTTACCCATTAAACCCAAAATTTAGAGATTTTCTGACTTTAGGTTGGGTTACCATCCTTTGGTGGAACTTTGGTTGAAGAGTTTCAACCCCATCCCTCTAGATGTAGCCTTTACTACCTCTCTAGGTAGAGGTTTAGTAAAAGGATGCTGCAGGTTGTTGCTTGATTTCACATAGGAAATAGCAATGATTCCATCTTGAATCAATTGTTTGACATAATCATGTCGAAGGCGATATGTCTAGATTTACCATTATAAGTGCCGCTATAGCTCTAGCTAATGTGGCTTCACTATCACAATGTAGTGACACGGCCGATATAGGCTTTACACGAAAGGGATTTCTAATAGAAGATCCCTTAGCCACTCAAACCTCTTTGCACATTGTGCATGTAGGGCTATGAATTCAGACTCCATAGTCGAATGCGTTATGCAAGTCTGTTTCTTGGATCCCCAAGACACAGCTGCACCTCCTAGGGTGAATACCCACCCTGTAGTAGACTTGTTGTCTCCTGCACTCGATATCCAGCTCGCATCGGTATATCCTTCCAATACGGCAGGAAACTCTGAATAGAATAGTCCTAAATCTTTGGTTGCTTTTAAGTAACCAAGGACTCTACTGATTGCATTCCAGTGTTCAGTACTGGGGTTACTAGTAAACCTACTAAGTTTACTCACAGCATATGCGATATCTGGTCTAGTGCATTGCATAGCATACATTAGACTTCCTATAACACTTGCATATTCTAATTGTGCAACTGTTCTTCCAGTATTTTCTTTTAGCTTGATACTTGGATCAAATGGGGTTTTTGCTTCCTTTATATTTAGATGGTTAAACTTGTTTAGTATCTTCTCAATATAATGAGATTGACACAAAGCATAACCCCCACAATGTTTTTTAACTTTGATACCTAGAATGGTATCAACTTGTCCAAGATCCTTCATTTTGAATACGGAAGATAGAAACCTCTTTGTTTCAGTCACACCTTCCATTTTATTACTTATTATTAACATGTCATCTACATACAGACAAATAATAACGATATAACTACCATCTACTTTAGAATATATGCATTTGTCAGCTACATTATGCATGAAACCATGAGATAGAATTTTGGAATCAAACTTCTCATGACACTGTTTTGGTGCTTGTTTTAATCCATACAAAGATTTGACTAATCTACATACTTTGTTTTCATTTCCTGGTAGAACAAAACCTTCAGGTTGTTCCATGTATACCTCCTCATTGAGATCACCATTCAGGAATGCGGTCTTTACATCCATTTGGTGGATGTGAAGATGATATATGGAAGCTAGCGCAAATAATATCCTAATGGATGTTATCCTAGCTACAGGTGAATATGTGTCAAAGTAATCTATCCCTTCTTTTTGTCTAAAACCCTTAGCTACTAGTCGAGCTTTAAAGGTTTGGATAGTCCCATCAGTGTGATATTTCTTCCTAAATACCCACTTACAACCTATGGGTCTAGAACCTGGAGGTAAGTTTACTAGTTCCCATGTTTGATTTGATAGTATGGATTCCATTTCATCGTTTATAGCTTCTTTCCAGAGAAAGTTTGAGTCTCAGAGGATACTGACCTCTTTATATGATTTAGGATCATCTTCTATAGTCATTACTATAGGTATTTTCCTTATAACATTTTCTCTATCGCTTCTATCGGATGGAAAATGATGCGTTGTGAGTCTATGTAGTCATCTCCTAGATTCTTCTCTATTCTTTGTTCTTTGACTCCTACGAGGTTCAATAGGATCTTCCACTATCTGTGGAGTTGTATTATCAGGTTCTCTAGTAGGAGTTTGGATTTCATTATCCTTTGACTCAAAGGATAGTGAGTTCTCAAAGAATTCAACATCTCTAGATTCTATTATTGTATTAGACTCCATGTCTAGAAGTCTATAAGCTTTACTATTGTGTGCATACCCTACGAAGGTGCACTTAATAGCTCTTGGTCCTAACTTAGTTCTTTTTGGATCGGGGTTCTGCAATATGCAAGACACCCCACACTTTAAGATATCTAGGTTAGGTTTTCTTCCTCTCCATGTTTCATATGGAGATATTTTATATTTTTTAGACGGAATTCTGTTTATAATATGGCATGCTGCAAGCAGTGCCTCACCCCATAAATTTAGTGGCAACTTTGCTCTTATCAGCATTGAGTTGACCATTTCTACTAATGTTCTATTCTTTCTTTCAGCTATTCCGTTTTGTTGAGGTGTGTATGGCGCTGTACATTGATGTATCAGTCCATGTTCTTCACAGAAGTTCTCGAATTCATTGGAGAAGTATTCTCCTCCTCTATCGCTACGGAGAATTTTAATCTTCTTATTTAGTTGATTCTCTACTTCGGCTTTATATACTTTAAACATGTTCAATGCTTCATCTTTGCTCTTTAGTAGGTACACATACACATATCTAGAGCAATCATCTATAAAGGTTATGAAGTACCGTTTACCTCCACGAGTAAGAATGCCGTTTAACTCACAGATATCACTGTGTACAAGATCCAATATTTGAGACGATCTTTCAACACTTGGAAAAGGTTTCTTCGTCATTTTGGATCTTATGCACACTTCACATTTTTCGGTTTCATTATCTGTATATGAGATTAAACCATTCTTAGCCATGAACTTCAAGGTACTATACCCTATATGGGCTAGTCTATCATGCCACAAAGTCGAGGATTCAACCATATACTAGAAGTGCTACTTTCATTTAGAGAAAACTTAATCATCCGTTACAAGCATATCCCTTCCCGACAAAATTCCCATTCTTAGAGCAGAATCAGTTTTCCTGACTCGTACACCACCCTTATGCCTGGTTTACCCAGAAGATCCCCAGAAACTAAGTTTCGCCTCATGTCTGGGACGTGCAGTACATTGGTCAGAATCACTTTCTTCCCAGATGTGAATATCAGTTCGACAGTTCCTTCTCGACGACCTTTGATCGACTTCATTGCCCATTTGGACTTCTTGACCATCGGTCAATTCCTCATAGGTTTTGAAGGCTGATTTGTCGTAACACACATGTACTTATAGCGGCAGTATCATACCACCAACTGGAACTTTGCCTTGGATGATATTCACCTCAGTGATCATAGCCACAATATCGCCTTCTTCTACTGCACTTGCCTCTTGTTTAGATTTGCGATATCGGCATACTCGAGCATAGTGCCCGATTTTTCCACAGACATGGCATGGGCCTTTGAACTTTCCGTTCTTCTTTTGGGTGTTTTTCTTGAATTTCCCTTTATTGGGTTTTGGAATTGTCCTTCTCGGGATGTTTGTTAGTAGAGTTCTCACTGCATGTACTTTGGACGAGGCATTCCCGTTATCATTCTTTTTATCATGGTTACGGGATTCTTCCTCAATCACGAGGTGTTTCTGGATTTGTTCCAGTGTGTAATCCTCAATTTTATGCAACAACTTCTTTCTATAGTCTTTCCACATCGGTGGCAATTTGGCAATTATAGCCTCGACTTGGAATGATTCAGGAAGATCAATTTCGATGGCTTTGATTTTGTTTACTAGTAGTGCAATTCTTGGATTTGGGGCAAAGACGGTTTATTATCTACCATGTTGAAGTCGAAATACTGGCGATGAGAAACTTGTTGGTACCTTCTTCTTGACCTTGTATTTGAACTCCAGAGCGGTCAGATTTCCTTCTTTGATGATGTCTGTTGGTATAGATCGTACTGATCGATCGGAGAGAGCGTTCGAGAATGTGTCCTCGACACAAGAGTTCGATCTTCGGCTCGTTTGGTGCGGGCAACCACTGTTCAGTGTGTATCTGTATCGGATGCTTTAGTGTAGTGTTTGCAGATTTGGATCTAGTATGTAGTAGATCCTTAGCGCCGTTAGGAGAAATTTCAGCTTGTCTTGCCATCTGGTAAAATTGGTTCCATCGAACCTATCAAGACGTATCAAGTCTTGATTCATCAGCTTGATGGATGAAACATTGTCGGCTTCCATTACAACAAATAACGCTTTAAGATTGTTGAGAATTTTATACAGATTAATGTAATATCTGTATAATATGGAAACCAAAAATCACTACGATCGAACTAAGGTGGAAAGCACGCTCAAACGTCGTCCTTAAAGCGTTATTTGCCCTACTCAAGTGGAATGAGTATGCTGATAGGTTACAGGCAAATTGCTTCTAGGATACGACAAGCCTGGTGTGGGTCTGCGTTCAGCAAACACGAAGGCCCACCAAATGGAACTCTTTTACACACTTTCTGGCAATATACAATTAAGAGAAAAATCCCAAAGAAAGAAAAAGAAAGAAAGAAGAAAATTGATTTTGACCATTTGACTTTGGTCGGTACAATTCGTCGGCCACCACGATTGAGCGATCTGACCACACCGTGGTCTATTCTTCAAGCTAAGGTTCGAGCCTTCATGTACATCTTGGAAATTTATAATATTATATGAGTGGAGAGAGGGGGGTCTTTTCCGGGTTTCTTTGGAGTGAGTTGACATGGTTTGGAAACCCATGATCCTCTATTCTTCAACATGCTGGAGAAAAAGCCGTTATATGGTTGTTGGAAACTAGCGTTAAGGTTCGAGCCTTACTCTATTCTTCTTCGCCGAAGTGCAAAGTAACGCCATAGATGTTACTACATTTGTCTACAGACTATGCCCACACCTATATAATTAGAGGGACTCTCATTCATCCTCATTTTTCGTCCCACCAACCCACGCCCAGTCGCCCCTCGCAACCGAGATCTCGCGAAGACCCCGAGACGCAGAGTGCGCCACAAGACCACACCGCCCACATGCCCACGCCCACGCCTGCCGTGCCCGAGACCAAGCCGAGGCCGAGCAGAGACCGAGACCGAGCAGCGTGCCGTGCCCGTGCCCGAGCCCGAGCGGCTGCGGGTGTTCAGTGCTTCGCACTGGAACACGCAAGGTCTATAGTCCACGGACTACGTAGGTAAATATTATAATACTCCGCTGTTTTCATTTAAACCAGATTTTCTTCTCTTCTCTTTCCCATGTGGGACTATTCCCAAAAACTTGAAAAACGTGTTTTTTAAACATCTTTTTTCAAATACTTTATTATAATATATTATTAAAATATATATTAAAATCAATATATTTATAACACAACATCCAACGCATCCAAATGGTTAGACCATCGTGAGGATCATTTAAGAGCCCATGTACTAACTAAGGTGTAAATGGGTCGGTCAGGATGAAGGAGGTCCTAGACTTGAATGATTTAATAACCAGGTCTGCATTTCTGCCCTAGCCTTGAACTACTAAAATCTTGGTTGGGTTTAGGTAAGGTCCAAATCAAAATAAGTTAGTTGATGGGTTGGGTTGGGTTGGGTTGGGTTGGGTTATAGGAGGATCTATATTAAGATCTTCCGGTTGGAAATACTTGGAAATAAAAAATAAAAGTAAAATTATTTTTTTATATTTCACAACTGTCCTTGTGAGATCTGATGGTTTTTTATGTAGAGCGGGTCGCGGACAATTACATGGCAAAGATGGATCAGAAAAGGCCCGGTCGGCGACAGAAGTGATCTGGACCATCAGACCTTCAATCAGGCGTATCTCACAATCCGGGATGAGTTAGCCGATGTAAAATATATGATTTTGGGGTAGAACGAGCTACTTTAACCAACCAACCTAGCTATGCGGGGTTGCGACGCTCAGAATTATGAGAAACCCCTGATTCGACGGTCGTTTCCCTGTTTCAATTTCGTTTTTACTATAAATAGTAAGTTTTAGTTTGACTATAACTTTTCATCCCGTCGGGCTTTGGGAGTTGCGCCCAACGTGAAAAGAGCTTAGAATAATTAGGAGAACGGTTTGGTGAAGTCAAATAGGACACTTACTATTTTTGGCTGAAAACCTTGCGCACTAGTAGACATCACGACCGTCTATAAATAATAAGTTTACTATTTATAGTAAGTCACGAATTCTAGAAGTTTTAGTTGTAGTTTGATTATGATTTCTTTCCCATTGCTTAGTACCCTTGTTTAAGGGGTTGTGAACTTATTTTTATGCATTCATTAATCTATTTCAAATTTATTAGAATTTATTTATATTTTCTGCTCTATTTTCTCGTGGATTCGAGGAAGTCTCTGTGAGGAGTCCAGAGAAGTTCCGTGGATTCGGAATAGTTATCCTCTTGAGGAAGACGGTGCTCGACCTCACGTCCTCCCCTACGTCAGTTTTGTAATGAATTTGTTAGAGATGATGAATTTTGGACTGGAATGGTTCATTTTTTATAGGCACTAGGGGAGTAGACCATTGATCATTAATTTGAGCTGTTTCCGGTCATCGGATTGAAAATTGCACCAACTAGTGCCACTATAGCCACACTACCCATGCTTGAGCGCACGTTCACACTGGAATACTACATATACCTCTACATATAAACCACAAGATTTCTTTTCTCATTTCCGATGTAGGATAAAAGCACAAATCAGATTTTTCATTTGAAAATTTTCGAAATAAAAAATTCTAATTTTTTTTTTCAAAAACCAAATTTCAACAATTCCATAACAGTAATGTTGACTGCTATGGCTTTTAATATGAGAGAGAGAGAGAGAGAGAGAGAGAGAGAGAGAGATTTTATGATCATATTTGCTTAATTTTAATGATAAGCAATCATTCTAGGGACATATTTCCTTAATTTTAATGATAAGCAATCATTCTAAGGACACTGGACAACTTGCCGGTTGTAATATCCCTTGAATCTCTAATAGAGTTTTTCATAGGACCTGAGTTGGTATCATTAGGACTTACTCACATATGTCAAGGTTGGAGAAGTAGTTTAGGCAGCTTTGAAGTAGTCCACTCGTTATTAGACCTCTAGCGTTCAGGAAGGATGTGAGTGTATTCCTACATCTGTCAGTATTGTATCAGCCTCCGTGGAATGAGTGTTAACATGTCAGATGTTGTGCGTAGCTATGGCAGTTACGATTTTGTGTGTGTGTGTAGGGAGAGAGAGAGGAATGCTCACCTGCACACCTTCTTATGTGAGCACCTGTGCACACTTGTACACATGTCATAGACACTGAATTTGAACGGTCCACATGATGTGGCACCCTCTGACACCTCACGAGCCCAATTTTCAGCTCGATTCAAAACTCTGGTGAGCCATGAAAGAAGGAAATAGTTTTCTCTCTTGATTTACATTTCTCTTTGTTATTGACCCATTAGATTTTTGGATCGGGCTGAAAATTGGATCCATACAGTTTCAGGAGGTACCGCATCACGTGGACCATTCAGAATCTATACCCATGACACATGTGCAAAGGTGGGCATGGGTGCTCACGTAAAAGCTATGCATGTGAGGATTCCTCCACACACACACACACATATTGATAACAACCCATCAAATTTGTGGGTCGAGTCTGGGTCTAAATTAGGCAAGGCATTGAGAGTGGCCAGTCTAGCTTTTGTTTAGTAAAGTCTCTGTTTTATGAGAGCTACTAGACTTGCCAATATCAATCTTTGATATGGTCTTTTTATATTTACTTTCTCAGTTTTTAGTAGATAGGTGGGAGATGATGAAATGCAATGGATTTATTTGAGCTTTCCCATCCAATCTTCTTTCCTGCAAACACATCACATGTGATCAATGGAATCCTGCTAGCTTTCTCATCCATACATTAATTAACTATAAATTTCGAAAGCCAACTTTCTTGAATCAAACTTGGTAATTACAGATAGTTTCTTAATTTCCACTTTCTTCATCTGGACTGTCCTTTTCATTTTAGGTCCTTGACTAGCTCTATGGGTTCAAAATTTGAACCAAATTTGTTTATTTTCAAGCAGGTCCAATGGGCCATAATGTCACTAAAATGGCTTGGACCTGTGAGACTGATCCATCGACAAACATGGGTCTAGCTTCGATCTAGGTTATAAAACTTTTATTATTATTGTTTATTTAAATTTTAAAGTCTCTTGTTGGGTTAAAAGGTATAGTCTGTTGTATCCTATTTTTGATCATTCTAGAAAAGCCAATAGGAAGGCAGTATATGGCATCGCATGAGGAATAAGAAGTAGAAGAAAAGATCTTCAAGATACTTGGAGCGGTTTTTGTAAGTTATCGCTTGTGTAAATCCAATTTTACACGTAAGGAGATCATAGTCGATAGAATCTTGTAGTCGATTTATGAGCGAACAGAGAAATATGGAAATTGTCGTGAAAAGAAACATAACTAAAGAAAGATTTGGATAAGAAAATGATCTAGATAAACTTTTTAATTGTCGTAACCATTGCAGTAATGGAAAAATGATATGGAAGACTAAGTTATAACACAACTCTATAAATATAAGAGGAAATTAATGAAGTAAAAAATTCCAAAAATCTTAAAACCAATCAAATTAAATTTATGAATTTATCTTTTATCTTAGCTTATCTTACGAGTAATGATAATCTAGTAGCGGTAATTTTTACTTATAATTTTTAATAGTAATTCAAATCTATACTTGTGTGCTAGATTTGTCCTTTATCCAATATCACACAATTTTTTTAAGAGATGCATTCTTGCAGTTATTCCTAATGATCTAAGTATTAGTTTTTTCCTTTTGTTTGATTGCATTATTATTATGAAAATACTTTCTTATGTGGAAGGTACAAAGTAACCTATTTACACAAGAATAACCCCACAATCTAATTATCACCTAATCATTATCGAATTTTGCAAGTGGCTAAGTAAGCAACCAATCTTCTCATAATCTAGTCAAATACATTCATATTTAACGTATCTGTTTATTTTGACGCTTAGAGTTGAGGTTAATCAGTTTGGATCAAGCTACTATATCGATTCTAGCGTGCCCACATACACTACACGCAATAGGAAGTAAATCGAAATGTCAACATAGTCCACCCACCATAACTTTGACCTACGAAGCGCACATGACATCCAAACCCTTCTAATAGGTTGGACTCGCAAGGAAGATATTTAGTGAAAAAATCGTTTGTACATCAGGTGGACCGCGCCATGGTAAATAATGCATAATCATTAATAAATAGTTGTATCTATACATCAGGTAAACCGCACAATAGAAAACAATGTCTAATCATTAATAAATAGAAAAATAGGAATATAATTGACACGACGAGTCGCTATTGACGATTTTTGGAGACAATAATCCTCATGATAGGCCCACCTATTGGACGGATTGGATGTTGCGCACCCATCAAAGGTTTGAAGTTATCCACTATGGGGACTGTAACTCATATAGCCCAACTATTTGGACATGATATCTTCTGTAGTAGTTGTTGTTGTTATTATTATTATTATTATTATTCACTGCATCAGGTGGATCACAGACACTTCTCTTTTATTGTTCACGAGAAGGCCACGTAACAAACTGTGAGAACTAAGTGTAGTGAATTTTGGAAGATGGTCCTTCCATGGTTGGCCCATGTCTTCCAATCATCCGGTCAATCAACATGAACCGTCCACTACAACCTCCCTAACTTCAAGGACCATCCGATTAATCAATCTGAACCGTCCAATCATACAATCCTATCATTCAAAATATGGGTTATTTCTGTTCGGTTACCTGTTAAATTAATTCTTTTGAACAATAAGCAATTCATGATGGGGCCCGCCATACAAATGGTTCAGAATTCCGGTTGCAATACTTTGGTGTGGTCCACTTGAGCTTTGGATATGCTTCAATTTTGGAATGATGATCTAAAATAAGTTGGTGAAATGGATGGACGGCATGGATGAGACACATACATTGCGGTTGGCTGCACATAGTCTGGACACCATGGAGGCATGTAGTGACAGGGTCAATACGCAATCCACGTTCGATTTAATGTGGAGGGACAAAAATCAATAATCTGGTGCTATCACTTGCACTGAATCTTCCATACAAGCTACCTCAACCACCATCCAATAATGGAAGGTCATCACATGTGGTGTGTCGTGGCCTGCACATGCTAGGATTTAAAGCTGGTTCAAGCAATATAACCAAATCTTCACTTGGAGCATGTTGATTGTTGAGATTCTAGGGATATACTCCGTCGGTTGGGGGACCGCGGAAGCAAACGGATAAATCAAGAAAAGTATTCTAATTGCACAATCAAGTCCAATTACAAAGACTTCCAATTTAACGTAGAAAAACTCTTTTGAAAAAAAACCACGAGACAAATTACAAGAGAGAAAGAGAATATCCAATTCGAACAAGCCTCAAATCTTCTCTTATAAGCTCTTGAAAACCCTATGAACGAGTTAAAAAACCTTAAGATATACTCTAATCCTGTTTACATCCCCTATATATAGCCTTAAGAAGAATCCCAAAAAGAATCGGAAAGAAATCCCACAGATTTTCCATAGAAATCCCGCACTTAACGCAATTCTGCATATTATATGCGTGATCGTTCGATGGCACCTTCGATGGCATTGATAAACCATTGATGGCATCAAACCCACTTCGATGACATCGAACTAAAGACAAAACGTTCCAGCGTCTAAACATGAGTTTTTCAAATTTTACTGTTGCCATTAATGAAGGTTTCGATGTCATCAAACAGCTTTCAATGGAATTGAATGAGATACAAAGTATTCAATAACCGACTTAATAAAATTTCAGATTTTACTGATGGCATCAAGCTGACTTCAATAGCATCGAAGTCTGCTCAATGGCATCGAACTGTCATCCACAGACATGTTGATTTATAGATTTAAGTCATCAGTCAACAAAACTATTTACATTGTACCCACAATTTGCATGGTCTAGATAGCATGACATGATGGCCACATGTATAGATGATGAATCATTACCATTTTCATAATAGTCTAAGCCTGAAATTAAGGGATGTCTAGTTATTGAAAGAAAATTGATAGGGAGGACCTTGTCCTTGCTTTGTCAATAGAGGCAATGATTTTAGTAAAACAAGATAAGGACGTGGATTGTGTCCTGCTCTCCCACGTCTCTAGTCATAAATGGGCAGCTCGGGCGGGCCCACTGTGATGTACCTGTCTATCTACTCTGCTTATCCCTTCTTCTCAAGTATGTGCACAAAAATGAGATAGATCCAACGCTCAAGTGGACCCACCAAAGATTACTGTTGCTTTTAATGCAACTTGCATTTAATGCAACCAAGCTTATTATTTGGTGTGGTCCACTTGACCGTTAGATCTGCCTTATTTTTGTATACATACCTTCAAATTATGTGAGAAAAGAGATGAGCAACTAGGTAGATAAACAGTACATCACGGTGGGCCTGCTCAGAATTGCCTATTTGTGGCTAGACATAGGTAGTGCAGGAAGCGAAGCTCGCATCCCAAAGATATAGTTATACAAAAGAGGCTGAGAAGCCTTTAGCAAAGAGTTTCAGTGCCGGGATGCTAGGTGTGGCCATTATGTATTCATTTTACAAGATCATTTTAGGGCATGCAACCATAAATGGGTTGGATCCAAAGTAGAGTGTACCACGTCAAAGGAAATATTTGAGATTTAGTGACCATCCTTGAAACATTCATGAGGCCACAAAAGCTAAGTATCAGGCTAATTATTATTATTATTATTATTTATTTTATTTTTTATTTTTATTTTTTTGTGATTTCACTTCATCTCAGTGGAATGACCTTATAAATGGTTTGGATGTCATATAAACATCAAGGTGGAGCCTATAAATGATTCAATGGTAGAAAACTCTTTTCCTAATTTTCTCTTTGATATGGCTCACTAAAGTTTTAAATCCACCTATAATTTTTGTCATATGTACTAAAATTATCTCACAAAATATATTAACATAATAGATATCTCTCAAACATCACATTACCCTTAACATCCCAACGCAGGAACTCCCTGTGAAAGGCTTTAGCAGGATACCTACGTATCCAAAAGACTAGTAGCTAATATGGATTGGACAATCTAAAGTCCCACAAAAGTAGCTTTAGCCCATTATAAATGTGTCTCATATACCATGTGACATGCATGTGTAACTGTGCCACAAGTGTGCTACCCCCGCCTCTTCGTAGCTCGGGACAGGCAGAGCCTGGGAGGGCCACTGAGGGGCCAACATGATGTTTTAATTTTATCCACACCGTCCATACATTTTTAAGTATTATTTTAGGTCTTGAAACTGAAGACAACCATGATCCAAGGCTCAAATGAACCACAAATTTGGGATTAAATTCCTACCGTTGAGAAATTCTTGGGGGCCACGGAAGTTTTCGATCAAGATGATATTTGGTTTTTTCACTTCATCCAGGTGTATATAACAATATCAAAAGATTGTGTGGAAAATAAACAACACGGTAGACCCTAAAAAGATTTCAATGGCATCCTTAGCACCGCTGCTTGCTTTGGTGTGGTCTACTTGACACTCATATATTCCTTATTTTTGGTCCAGTGAGCTAAAATGTTGTGGAAAAATGGATTTATGGTGTGGATAGAATCCATACATCAAGGTGGCCCCTCAGTCCCGAGCTCTGAACAAGCGGGGTAGTACCTAATCCGCGTACGCCACAAATGGGGCTACTCATCTTCAATGATGCCACGTGTTTCATTTGATTTTCAAGTGCCACCCCACACATGTGCCAATATCCCATCTGTATAAACACCATGTGTCCCCATATATGTGCCACCATATATACGTTCAAAAGATCAACATGCACAATCATGCATCTTCAATTAACCTACATATGTAAGTACTAATTTAAAAATGGTCCACTAATTGCCAATGAGCTTAATGTGACCAAGATCTATGCAAGCTTGTGCAAATAGGATACTTGACAAACAATAGTCATTAGGGAGAAATAATTCATTTATATATACAAGCTAGTTCAGACATCTTTCAAAAAAGTTGTATCTGAATTCTATAAGATGGGCTTTATTGATCAATGGTCCAAATCTTTATAAGGGTTGGATAATATGATTGAGCATGCTAGTGAACCTCACTCAATTGTGATTGGTCTAAAATAATGTAAGAGACAGCACTACGTATACTAAATTCTTGTGGAGCTTGAATGGGTGAAGTTTTGATGGTTACAAACTTCTCACTCTCAATAAATATAAAAGCGGAGCTGGGTCCCAAGGCTACACAATTCTGAAGCAATTTTCCATTTAAATCGATATTCAAATTCAAGTCCTTCTCAAAAGGAGTAGGGTGCAGAAGACTACCACATTTGGTTTACGGTCGTAGCATCTCTATATATCAGGTATATATGATTTCTGTTTTATTGATTAATTCCCATCTCTGATGCACAATGCGATCCTTTTAATGCAAATCTACAGTTTTCATATCATTGGACCACATAATTCAATGGATGATACTAATTTGCATATTGTCCATATAAGCTGTAGAAATTATATGAAATCATTGTTTCAATGTTATTAAAGTTCACTGCTTTACTTCCAATAACATATTCTAAAAATCTCAATCAAAGTTCATATGAATAGATGGACGTTTCATGCACCTTTTCAGGTACCTGACAAACCTAATTTTTGGTACATATGTTTTCTATTTCTAAGGTACAAATACATAGTACTGTACAAAAGGAGGTGGTCAGTTGACATAATAGACGTTGGAGAAATTTATGACTGTGGACCCCACCTTTTATCCAGCGGTTTTATGAGGCAATACAAACTTAACATACGAACTTAGACCTGGTCGTACGGACATCGAATTTGAGGATGAAACTACCCCTCCTCTCCACTGCATTGCTTTCATTCCCGTTTCTTTCCCCCCTTTCTACTGTGTTGCTTTCACTGTTGATTTCACTACCGTTTTCACCCCCTTTCTTCACTCCGTTCCAGTAAGGGCCTATTTGGCTAGGCGAATCCCATGGGATTAGGAGGGATAGGATGGATTTTAAGGTAATGATGGTGGTGTTAGTGGATTGGAAAAAGATCCATGGGATTGCTATATCCCAAGACAAGTTCACTGGGTCTGTTTGGCACACCCAGCATATCTCGGGATTTTACCTTCCAATCCGTCCAACCAAGGGATGGGATCAATTTTAAGGTAATGATGGTGATGTCAGTGGATTGTTTTAAGATCCATGGGATTGCTTATATCCTGAGACAAGTTCATCGGGTCTGTTTAGCTCGTCATGCATATCCCGGGATATCGCGATCCCATCCCTTCTAATACCGTGGGATTGGTCCGGCCAAACAGGCCCTAACAAAGACCAAAAAAAAAAAAAACCCATTTTCAGTATATCCCGGGATGGCGTGGATATACTACATTGAATGTATGTAGTATATCCACGCCGTCCATCCGTTTTTCCTTTTAATTTAAGGGGTTGAGCCCCAAATTGAAGCATATCAAAAGATCAAGTGGATCATACCACAGTAAACAGTGGGGATAATGATTTCCAACGTTGAAACCATGGTAGGCATAACAGTGATGTTTGTTTGTTATCAAACCTGTTCATAAGATCATACAGACATGGATTACTAGAAAACACAATTATAAGCTTGATCCAAAACTTTTGTGGCCCTTAAGAAATGATCAACCGTAGAAGTTCAATTCAAAATTAACATATGGTGTTGTCCATTTGAATATTGGATATATTTAAATTATCATGTGGTGTTTTCCATCATGAAATTATCTGTTAAGTTTGCCCTGCTGATTTTCTAGTTTGCCCCACTCAATTTTATGTTTACCCCGCTGATTTTCTATTTTGCCCCACTCAATTTCACATTTGCCCTGCTGAAATTCATGTCTGCCCCGCTCAATTTCATGTTTCCCCCGCTGAATTTCATGTTTCCCTCGCAGAATTTCATGTTTCCCCCACTGAATTTCTAGCTTGCCCCGCTCAATTTCTAGTTTGCCCCGCTCAATTTCATGTTTACCCTGCTGATTTTCTAGTTTGCCCCACTCAATTTCATGTTTACCCCATTGAATTTCATGTTTCCTCTACTGAATTTCTAGTTTGCCCCGTTGAATTTCATGTTTGCCCCGCTGAATTTCATACTTCCCCTACTCAATTTCATGTTTCCCCCGCTAAATTTTATGTTTCCCCCGCTCAATTTCATGTTTCCCCTGCTCAATTTTCAGTTTGCTCCACTAAATTTCTAGTTTGCCCCACTTAATTTCATGTTTGTCCCGCTGATTTTCTACTTTGGCCCGCTCAATTTCACGTTTACCTCGCTGAAATTCATGTTTGCCCCGCTGAAATTCAAGCTTCCCTCGTGGAATTTCATGTTTGCCCCACTCATTTTCTAGTTGCAAAGGTAATAGTGTATGATAAATATGAAGTGATAGCTTGGTGTTCAATCGAAAACTTGGATTTGTCTGTCAAATTATGGATGTTGTGTTCATTACTGTTCATAGAGTGACAAATATACTGGATTTAATATTATATCCTGTTTTTATGTTTACCGGTTTGCTGGACATGTAATTGGATGGAACTTTCTTAGTGACTCTGATAGTGTTTTTCCTATGCAGTCCCATATCCGAGTACTTGAATCCACTCCAGAGAACAGATCTGCACTTCTAATGGGTCTTGAATATCTAATTGGCATTTCTTATGTTAATGACACTAAGGTTTTTAAGGTAGTAATGTTAACTGCATGACTCATTTTCTTTGTAATTGAGTTTGCATAGAGTCTTACCTTGTCTGCGTCAAATGCATGGATAGGTATGCTTGGATTACTGGAACTCTTTAGTCCTTGAGCTGTTTGAGGCACATCATAACCTTGACAACCATGGTGCTGCTGCTGCAAGCATGAAGAGGCTTCAGGTACTTTAGATATGATGCTTCTTACTGCTATTGTGCTTAGAGTTTTATAGTTTCAATACATGGCATGGGTTATTATTAGTGTGATTTTAATCCATGTTTCTTACTGCTATTGTGCCCAAAGTTTGGATACCACCATATGAGCTAATCAGCCAAGGACTGAAATTCAATTATCATTTCAATCCTTCCATATTGTAAATGTGATTATAACTCTCTACTTCCATGCTTTTAAGAAGAGAGTTCTATGCTGGTAGATTGAAGAGCACGAGGATCCTGCCTTAAGTTCCAACCATCTGTGTTGAAGATTTGGACTATCTAGTTGTCCGGACTGGATATCTGGGCCATATCAGGGATGCAGATTGATTTGAGAAAAGGTCGGGACCTTCTCAATGCTTGGATCAAAGGTCGGGACCTCCATGAGATTGTTATATCCCAGGACAGGTTCACCGAGTCTATTTGGCATGCTCGTCATACTTTGGGATTTTACCTTCCAATCCGTCCTACCAGTAAAATAGAGGCACAAGAATTACTAGCAATCATGTATGTAGGCTAATAATCAATCATGTATGTAGACTAATAATCAATCATAGATAAGCTGAAATTGATTGGAGTGTGGCTTGGGTCAGTGCACGTATGTAGACTAATAATCAATCATGTTACATCTCTTCCTTCATCAAGAATTACTAACAAACATGGAATTTTACTGCTGCAGTTTATTAGGTACTTAAAGAAGAGGGGGAAAGTCGATGATAATTTTTTGAGAACTCTGAAAAATGGGGAATGGATGAAGACCTCTAAAGGGTACGTAACCCCATGTGGGTCGATTTTCCTTCTATCCATTACAGGAGCTCTTTTACAAATAACAAACCTTCCTGTCATCGATGAAACATTCTATGGATCAAGTTTGGTTGCTATACCACTGAGTTCAATTTGTTGGGAGTTGTGATGGATATAGAAGAGGTGTACAAATTAACTAGAGAAAGTGTTCTGCTAAATGTAGGGTCGGTTTAAGATCAATTATAAGTAACTTTTTTACTTAAAGTTACTTAATCACTTCAGTTTGAGAAGTAGGAACCAAGATAAGCTACTAACGCATAGATAGCTTATATCAAGTTACTTACAATCCAAACTCCCCCGTATCAACACTATTTCATCCATTGCTTCAGGTCTACGAGGTATTCTATATACACACCAGCTATCTTGATCCATTGCATTCAAACTGAATGTAGGCATCTTTTCCCCCGCTCAATTTCATGTTTGCCCCGCTCAATTTCATGTTTGCCCCGCTCAATTTCTAGTTTGCCCTACTCAAATTCCAGTTTGCCCTGCTAAATTTCTAGTTTGCCCCGCTCAATTTCAAGTTTACCCCGCTCAATTTCAAGTTTGCCCCACTCAATTTTAAGTTTGCCCCGCTCAATTTTAAGTTTGCCCTGCTCAATTTCCAGTTTACCCCACTGAATTTCATGTTTGCCCCGCTCAATTTCATTTTTGCCACGCTTAATTTCTGGTTTACCTCGCTCAATTTCATGTTTGCCTAGCTCAATTTCTAGTTTGCCCCGCTGAATATCTAGTTTGCCCCGCTCAATATCCAGTTTGCCCCACTCAATTTTCAGTTTGCCCTGCTCAAATTATAGTTTGCCTCGCTTATTTTTATAGTTCGTCTCGCTCAATTTCCAGTATTTCCTCGCTCAATTTCTATATCGATTTCATATGAAGCTTGTTTAAATTCATGAAATGCTACATTGTTTTCAATTATTTCTGATTTTGTATACTATGAAAATCTTGTGAATTTTATGTTTGATATGTTTTTCAATTCATCTTTGCAGGTGACGAATATTCTGTTGTAATCCCAAACCCAAGCTCTAAGTATACACTGAAATAATGGTTTGAAAAGGTGACAAGTATTCTGTTGTAATCCCAAACCCAAGCTCAATTTCTACGTTGCCTCGTGCAAGTTCTAAGTTGCCTCGCTAAATTTCAAGGTTCTCTCACTCAATTCCTACGTTGCCTCACTCAATTCCTAGGTTCCCTCGCTGAATTATTAGGAAGGTTTTGATGATAAAATAAATGAAGAAGCTCTAGTGCTAAAGTAGATAACGCCACATGGTGGGGCTTGAACACAACTTGCCAAAAACCTCTTTTAAGGGCTCAAAGAGTTTTAGATCAAGCTGATATTCTTATATTTTCCTTTTAACCAGGTTTACGTTAATTTATGAATAGGTTTAATGACAAATATATATCACGATGGCCTCTAAGAAGGTTTTAATAGCAATATCATCATCATTACTGATTCTTGTGATGTGGGTGTGATTTACTTGTGTTTTTTATCTGCTTTCTTTTTAAGCTTGTGTTCTAAAATGATTTTCAAAATAAATGATCGACTTAAATAAAACACACATATTATAGCGGGCTTTATAAAAGCCCCTAGTAGGACTGTTCGACTCTAACTAAGTTACTCAAATAGGGGGTTTTAAAACTCAATTGAGCCATATGCAAACTAAATTGTCTAAAAGTTATGCATGTTTCCTGTAACCTAGGGTTATATGAATTCCCTATAATCTAAAGGGATCCAGATTGCCCACAACAACTTAGGGTAGGAACTCCTTACTATTGAAAGTTATATGGGTCTTACGTCAATTCATGTGGTGCGGTCCATTTGAACACTGGATACATTTAGATTTTTAGACTTCCGCTGATTTTCTAATTTGCCCCGCGGAATTTCATGTTTGCCCCCACGATTTACTAGTTTGCCCGGCTCAATTTCATGTTTGCCCCGCGGAATTTCATGTTTGCCCCACTGATTTACTAGTTTGCCCCGCTCAATTTCATGTTTGCCCCGCTGATTTTCATGTTTGCCCCGCAGAATTTCTAATTTGCCCTGCTGAATTTCATGTTCCCCCCACTGAATTTTATGTTTGCCCCCCTCAATTTTCAGTTTTTCCTACTGAATTTCATATTTCCCCCGCTGAAAATCAAGTTTGCCCCGATGATTATCTAGTTTGCCCCACTCAATTTCATGTTTCCTCCGCTCAATTTCATGTTTGCCCTGCTCAATGTCTAAGTTCCCTCCCTCAATTTCTAGCTTGCCTCGCTGAACTTTCATGCTTGTCTTGCTCAATTTTCATGCTCGCCTCACGCAATTCCATGATAGACATTGTCGCTAAATTTAGCGAGCACCCCATGAAGTCATTTGTATCTTCGAAGCCCTGATCCATATAAGCTTAATTCATTGCTTACTCTTTATTTCTTAAATAAAAATATCATTTTCATCTATTATAGAATGTGAGTACTCAGTCCTCTATTATTTAATTGAGTTCTGTATTATGGCAAGTTTACACATACAGTTTCTGGTTTGCCCCGCTGAATTTCATGTTTACCCCGCTCAATTTTCGGTTTGCCTCGTTGAATTTTATGTTTACCCCGCTCAATTTTCAGTTTGCCCCACTCAATTTCTAGTTTGCCCCGTTCAATTTCATGTTTGCCCTGCTGAAATTCATGCTTGCCCCGCTCAATTTTCAGTTTGCCTTGCTCAACTGAAGAAAATGTTTATGGAAGCTAGCGAAGATGGTAGTCTATTTGTTTGGTGCTTGCAGTCCATCTCACTAACTATTTGTTTGGGTTATCTTGCTAGTCCTGAAATCATTATGCCACTAAGATAACTCAATATAGTTTTAATCGGCCCTTTTGCAATCAACACATTCCTCGGATCAACCCTCTCAAGGCTATAGTGATTAGAGAAAGAACTCAGACTGAAATTCATGTTTGGCCCGCTGAATTTCGTGTTTGCCCCACTCAATTTTCAGGTTTTTCGGCTAAATTTCATATTTGCCCCGCTGAATTTCAAGTTTCCCTTGCTGAATTCTTAGGTTGCTTTACTCAATTTCTAAGTTGCCTCGCTGAATTTCAAGTTTCCCCCACTGAATTTCTAGGTTGCCCCGCTGAATTTCATGTTTGTCCCGCTTAATTTCATGTTTGCCCCGGTGAATTTCATGTTTGCCCAGCTGAATTTCAAGTTTCCTCTGCTAAATTTCATGTTTGCCCTGTTAAATTTCATGTTTGCCCTGCTGTATTTCAAGTTTGCCTCGCTTGATTTCATGTTTGCCCCGTTGAATTTCATGTTTGCCCCGTTGAATTTCATTTTTGCCCTGCTGAAATTCATGTTCGCCCCACTCAATTTCTAGGTTGCCTTGCTGAATTTCTAGGTTCCCCTGCTGAATTTTTAGGTTGCCTCGCTCAATTTGTAGTTTAACTCGCTCAATTTCTAGGTTGCCTCGCTCAATTTGTAGTTTGCCTCGCTCAATTTCTAGGTTGCCTTGCTGAATTTCTAGATTGCCTCACTTAATTCCTAGGTTGCCTCGCTTAATTTGTAGTTTGTCGCGCTGAATTCTACGTTGCCTCGCTCAATACCCAGGTTGCCTCGCTCAATTCCTAGGTTGCCTCGCTCATTTCCCAGTTTGACCCACTGAATTTCTACGTTGCCTCGCTCAATTTATAGTTTGCCTCGCTTAATTCCTAAGTTGCCTCGCTCAATTTGTATTTTGCCTCGCTCAATTCAAGGTTCCCTCGCTCAATTCCTAGGTTTCATCGCTCAATTCAAGGTTCCCTCGCTCAATTTCTAGGTTGCATCGCTCAATTCAAGGTTCCCTCGCTCAATTCCTAGGTTCCATTGCTCAATTTCTACATTGTCTCGCTCAAGTCCTAGGTTGCCTCGCTCAATTCTAAAAGGCATTCCAAAGTTGAAGTAATAACCACTATTCACTAAGACAGATTTTCATCATATAGCCAAATCTTTCTGACAAACACAGTTGAGCTAGCAGAAAAAAGGATTCAGAATATTGGCAAGATAACCATACATTCTTGTTTTGATACTAATCTAAATGATAACACATTAGCCATTTTCTCAAATACAAGAGGTTCTCACGAGTTGAATTCTTTTCTGTAGAAAATCAAGCAATAAAAGCCATCTTCAAATGAAAGTTAGTGCCTTAATATCTGGCGAGCCATGAAAATGAAGGTCATTTGACTATTTTGTAAAGCCAACAGTAATATCTCATCTTAAAGAACTGCATCTTTTTATTTTATTTATTATTATTTTTACCTTCTTTCCATTAGGCCATGTTTGGAAACCATGGATTCAGTGTCAAATAGTAGAAAAAGAAAATAGATTTCCTTTGATGTGACTATTTTTTTTTTTTTTTTTTTTACACCCAGATCCATAGCTCAACTGGCAGACTGAGTGAAGATACCTCGTTTCAACACTTGAGGTCTTGGAATCAATCCCTAGCGGAGGTGGCTAACATGGAGTGTGTGTACTAACATGGGTGTGTACTAACAAGCTAACCTAGAAAAAGAAAAAAAAAAAAAAACTATTTGTTTATTTTGGATAGCAAGGGACCTATCACTACGGTTATAATCCGTAGCCATAGGGTGTCCGCCTGATTGGCATGGCCCTGCCTGATTCGGTGAGCCTGCCCCGATTCGGATCTACATCTACGGATTATGTTATATATGGCTATGGTTATACTCCGTAGCCAATGGGGGCCGCTAAATCCGTAGTTATAGACTAGCTTACTTAAAAAGCAGGAGTATTTTCGTCCTCAAATGCCTTGTCCGTATGAGCAGGTCTAAGTTCGTATGTTAAGTTTATATTGTTTCATAAAAACCGCTAGATAAAAGATGAGGTCTACAGTCATAAATTTCTCTTAGACGTTGAGTGACAGCTCGGTAATAGATAAAGAGCACCCAAGTGCTATGTACCTACATCTTTCCGCAGTTGAATCATGATAAACCTTTCAGTAAACGGCCTTTTAACACATGATGTCTAATCAAGAGAAATGTCCACACGCAATTACAGCTTGCTGGTACGTCCACTTCATTCACCTAATTAGAAAGTAATTAATCTAATAAATTTTAAATTCAATTAGGTGTTTGTGAGGCCCACCATAGTGTTTCTACATCATTCAACTGATCAAGCAAAGTAGTCCCACCATAAAAATGGGATGCGTCAAAAATCAGATCTATCCAACTATTTGGTGGACCCATCATTAAAAAAAAAAAAAAAGGAACAACCATCCATATTTCTCCACAATTATTCAACGGTCCGATCTAATGGATGAATCAACTTGATTCTTAGGGTGACCCATTTTCACTGCAGGGTACGTTTTATAGTGGAAGGATGGGATGGCAGGTCCCGCTGGTGGCCCTGACACGAGCCAGATAGCTGGTGTAAAAGTTTTTTAGGCCCTGTCATGATGTATGTGTTTTGTCTTCCTGTCTATCTATTTTGCAAGCTCATTTTAGGGCATGAGCTGAAAAATGAGACGGATCCAAAGCTCAAGCCAACAAGCTACAGGAAATAACAGGGATTGGATGCTCGCAGTTGAAAATTTCCTTTTAGACGATGCTGATATTTATGTTTTCCCTTCATCCTATGTGTGTGACCTCATGAACAAGGTGGATGACAAATAAACATCACTGTGGGCCCTAGCAATGTTTCAACAGTGGATATCATTCTCCTCACTGTTTCTTGTGGTGTGGTCCACTTTGAATCTGCCTCTTTTTTTTCCACTCATGCCCTAAAATGAGCAGGCAAAATGGATGGACTGAATGGATAAAACACATATATCATGGTAGGCCCACAGAGCTTTGACACCAGCTAGCTGGTTGGCGTTGGGGTCGCTAGCTAGCCTGACAGCATCGAGAATGGCATGCAAACACCACGACTGGTTCCCACACACCCTCAAATTGGATGTACAACTAGCGTGTGGGAGTCTTACTTGATGAATTATTTGGACCATTGCCTTACCCGTTCCTTCCATTGCCATCCAATGGATGGCTACCACAGTCCAGTGCATGTCCTTGCTTTTGGTATACATCATATAAAAGTGATGGTCCACCTGATCAATGGTTGTGATAACCTCATATGTTTGCCACGTGTAGAACTAGATGCAAGCTGCACCCGCGTAACCTACTAATCAAACGTGCGGGGTTACTGTAATTCAGAAACTGCATCAACCATTCAATCGTAGTCATGAAACTATCCATATCTACTAGTGACTACTACCGTCCATTTGCAGTGGGCCAATTCAGTATCTGTAATCATTATTTCGTGTGTACATTTCAAATGGACCAATATTCAACTGGGCCAGACCATAGCATCTCGAAGATCGACCCGTTCCCTTTGACTATTTTTCTGCTTTTAAACAATAGAAATTGGTAGCTTTTCCTTCTCTCCGCCTCTTTATCTTCATGATGGTGGTCAATTACTCCTTGTCTGCCGTTGATCGTATCATCATCCAAGCATTCACATTGGGACGGTGGTCTTTAATAAATCTGCCATTGACCATGAACAGTTAGTTGATGAACGGTTTGGATCATCGAATAATGCAACCCACTCTTACAATGTTAAAATTTTCGTTCTGCTTACGGGCCCACTTGCTGAGATGGTATTAGGTGACCTTTCATTAAAGGAATAGATCCAGTTACTGAATGTATTTGTTAGATGAATGCATTTGGTTATATTAGGTGACCCTTCTTGAGCCACGAGGGTTCTACTCGGCCTGCTGGTCCAGGTGGGTTCCGATATCCACGAAGCAGTTGGCGAATTTTTCCAAGGCAGCAACCTCCCCAGGGCCTTCACCTCTACCCTTGTATGTTTGATTCCTAAATCCCCCAAGACAAAAAGCTTTTCTGAATTCCGCCTAATCGGCCTTTGCAATGTGATATACAAGATTTTTGCCAAGATCATTGCAGTCAGGCTCAGCTCTCTTCTTCTAAAGCTAATCTCTCCGGAAAAAGGGGCCTTCGTTAGAGGGTGTGTAATTGCCGAAAATATCACCCTTGGGCAAGAGATATTCAGGAATATTGACAGGAAGGTCCGTGGTGGCAATTTGGTTTTGAAGCTCGATATGGAAAAGCTTACGATAGGGTAGAATGGGGTTTCACGGCTCAAGTTCTGAGCAAGTTCGGGTTCAGTCCAAGCTGGTTTAAAATGGTGGAACGGTGCTGTAACAATAACTGGTTTTCGGTCCTAGTTAACGGGGAAAGCTGTGGATTTTTCAAATCTTCGAGGGGCTTGAGGCAAGGTGACCCTCTTTCCCCCAACTTGTTCATTCTCTGAGTTGAGGTTTTTAGCTGAGGATTATCTAATTTGATTTCCGCTGGGATTGTGACTCCGTTTAAGCTCAAAAGGGGCTGCATCCAGATTTCGCATCTCCTCTATGCAGATGACACAATTCTTTTCCTTAACGGATCACTCTCCTTGCTAACGAAGGTGCGACAATTCATGGACAAATACCAGGAAGTTTCGGGCCAAAAAGTCAATGAAGGAAGAGCACTTTCTTCACCTCAGCCAAGGCATCCACGGGGAGAATCAGAGCTATCAAGAGAACTCTCGGCTTTCGCAAGGCTACAGGAGTTTTTTCCTACTTGGGGGTCCCTATCGCTAAAGGCCGAATCAAGTGCAGGAACTTTACTCCCCTGATTGATAAGCTCACGTCCAGAATACATGGCTAGAACGCGAGAGTCCTTTCCCAGGCTGGTCATCTAACTCTCATCTCTCATGTTCTGTGTAGTATTCCGGTCCACACTTTGGCAGCTATTGTGCTTCTTGCTAAGGTGATCGGGACTATGGAAAGGGCATTTTCCAACTTCTTCTCGGGCTGGTGGGATGGTAAAAGAAAGCTCCACTAGATTAAATGGAGTTCTATCTCCATGCCTAAGGATGAGGGAGGATTGGGCATTAGAAAGCTAAAAGATGTGATGAAAGCCCTTCATCTGAAGATGGCCTGGGGAGTGAGATTTGGCAATGCAGGCAGTCTCTGGGCTGATTTCATTAGGTCCAAATACCAACAATCAGGGTCGAATGCTAGCTCCTCCTCTCTTTCAGCTGTTTCTTCTCCCATCTGGAAAAGAATTGTTGGGTTGTTCGACACTCTAGACAGATACCTCCGTTGGGAGATCCATCAAGGTGCGTGCAATATGTGGGACTCAAATTAGTTGGGGCTAGGCCCTTTGATCGATGTTCCCTCCTTGGACATCCCTGATAATCTCAAAGACCTCTTCGTTGCTGATTTTCTAGAGGAGGAAGGTCTTAAATCTGGGATTCCATTTGTCCTTTCTGATTGGATTAAGAGCCATATTCTGTAAGGAGGTTTTTGTTGTTCTGCAGGAGAAGGTCGCCACATTTGGCCTTTTGATCCCTCAGGTTGCTTTACTGCGAAGTTGGCTTGGGGAATGTTGAGAGTTAGTGGGTAAAAGAAGTTATGGTCGAAGTGGGTATAGCACCCCAAGGTTCTGCCGAAAATTCCCACTTTTACGTGGAGGCTTCTTTTAGGAGTTGTCTCGATTGATTTGAACATTCAATCCAAGGGAGTCCAATTGGCCTCTAAATGCATTTGCTGTCATTCGGCTCGCAAATTAGGCTCCTCCTCAGAATCATCAGCCCACCTATTCTTAGAAGGCCTTCTAGCTGAGGCAGTTTGGAAACATCTTGCTAATTTCTTTGGGATTCCTCTTTTCGGTCACCATTCCATTCAAGACTGCCTTCACTGGTGGTGGAATCGGCCTCTCCCTCCCTTCTGCAAGTCAACCATTTTCCGGCTTTCCCCAATTTTCTATCTCTGAGAAATTTGGAAAGCCAGGAACGATGATAGATTCGATGACCGATCGATCCATATTTCAGCTATCCTCCAAAGAGCGAATTGGTGGATTGATATCTTGTTCCAGGGCCCCCCATCGCGCTCGTCCAACACAACGATTAAGCAACCCTTCCGCTCCCCCCCGTTGATCTCAGTCGTGAAGTGGATCTGCCCTCCTGTAGGTGCTTTCAAGCTGAATGTGGATGGGGCGGCTATGGGCAACCCAGGGCCTGCTGGGGGTGGAGGGATATGTAGGGACAGCCACAACAACATAATATTTGTGTTTTCATCGGGGTATGGAAATGTGTCCAACAATTTGGTTTAGATGAGGGCATTGTTCGATGGTATGGAATTGTGTGTCAACCTCAGTATAGACAATCTATTAGTTGAATCTGATTCCAAGTGGCTGATCGATAGCATTCTGGACCTCACCAATCCTGCTTGGACTTGGTGGTATTAGTTGAACAGGATCAAGGCGCTTCGCAATAAGGGTAACTTTAGCTTCTCTTATGTCCCAAGGGAGGCGAATGGGCTAGCCAAGGAAGGTAGTTTGAAGCAAGTTAGCAGCTTATCTCGTGATCTGTCTAATCTTCCTCACTTAGTCAAAGGTAGAATGATCCTGGACAAAGTAGGGTTAGTGACGCAGGGGAGGACGTGAGTTCGAGCACCGTCTTCCTCAAGAGGATAAGTATTCCGAATCCACGAAACTTCTCTGGACTCCTCACAGAGACTTCTCGAATCCACGAGGAAAGAAAGCATAAAATAGAAATAAATTCTAATAAATTCGAAATTGATTAATGAATGAATAAAAATGAGTTCACAACCCTTTAAATAGGGGTACCAAGCAATGGGAAAGAAATCAGAATCAAACTACAACTAAAACTCCTAGAAATCGCGACTTACTATTTATAGACGGTTGTGATGTCTACTAGTGTGCAAGGTTTTCGGCCAAAAATAGTTAGTATCCTATTTGGCTTCACTGAACCGTTCTCCTAATTATTCTAAGCTCTTTTCACGTTGGGCGCAACTCCTAAAGCCCGACAGATGAAGAGTTATAATCAAACTAAAACTTACTATTTATAGTAAAAACGAAATTAAAACAGGAAAATGACCGTTTTTCACAATTTCGGGCATCGCAACCTGGCAAAACCGGGTTGGTTGGCTAAAGTAGCTCGTTCTACTCCAAAATCATATATTTTACGTCAACTAACTCATTTCGGATTGTGAGATACACCTGATTTAAGGTCCAATGGTCTAGATCACTTCTGTTGCTGACTGGGCCTTTTCTGATCCATCTTGGCCATGAAACTGTCCGCAACCCGCTCTACATCAGTCCCCTCCACTGTAAAAGAACTTGTCCTCGAGTTCTCATCCCGCGCTGGTTCATGATACTCGGTCAGGTCCTCGACGTTGAAAGTCCGTGAAATTGTCATGTCATCTGGAAGATCAACAACATAAGCATTGTCATTGATCTTTCGGATGATTGGTACCGGTCCAATCTTTTTATTCTTCAACTTGGCTGTACATTTCGGTCGGAAATCATTCTTTGCACAGATGGACCATTACTTGATTGCCCACCTCCAACACTTTTTGTCGCCGATGCTTGTCCGCTTGCTCCTTGTACTTTTCGTTCAAGGCTTGTAGCTTGGTTTGTACCTCCGCATGAATGCCCATGATCTTGTCAGGCATATGTTCTGCTGCAATGCTCATGCTTGGGAGCTTGGGTAGAGGGACCAAGTCTAGTGTGTGGCGAGGTACTCATCCGTAAATAACCTAGAACGGGAATTTCTCTGTCGAGCGGTTCACCATATTGTTGAATGCAGACTTCGCTTGAGACAAAGCCAAATCTCACTGCTTCGATTTTTCTTCTGAAATACATCGGAGGTTTCCCAACGTGCGATTCACAACCTCAGTTTGACTGTCAGTCTGTGGGTGGTAGGCGCTACTGAACTGAAGTCGTGTATCGAATTGAGTCCACAAAGTCTGCCAAAAGTGGCTTATGAACTTAATGTCACAATCAGAAGTAATAGTTTTGGGAACCCCGTGTAGCCGCACAATTTCTCTGAGGAATAAATTCGCCACGTGTGTTGCATCGAGAGTCTTCTTGCATAGAATAAATTGCGCCATCTTGGAGAAACGATCTACTACCACGAACACCAAATCCATTCCGCGTTGTGTTCATGGGAGACCAAGCACAAAGTCCATGGATAAATCCTCTCAAGGGTCGTCAGGCACAGGTAACGGGGTGTAGAGGCCCGTATTATGAGATTGCCCCTTGGCGATCTAACAAATATAACAATGTTGGACTGCCTTTCCCATATCACGTACCAATTGCGGCCAGTAATACCGTTCTTCCACAAGAGCTCGCGTCTTGTCTTGCCCAAGGTGTCCACTGAGGCCACCTCCATGTAGCTCTTGGATTGTTTATTCCTTTAGTGAACTGTTCGGGATGCACAATCGATTTCCCTTGAAAAGGAACCCGTCTTGCATAAGTAAGTCACCGGGGTGAGCTTCTTAGCATCTAACCCATGCGTCCTTGAAGTCGTCGTCATCGGTATATATGTCTTTGAGGCGCTCAAACCCGACAACTTCATTGCTCATAGTGACTAACAAAGTTGCACGGTAACTCAGTCCATCAGCTACTTTATTCTGTTGCCCTGACTTGTGTTTTAGTACGAACGTGAATTCCTGCAAAAACGAGATCCATCTAGCATGCACGCGGTTAATATTAGCTTGACTGTTAATGAATTTGAGAACTTGATGGTCCGTGTAAAGTATGAATTCCCTTTGAATCAAATAATGTCGTCAGTGTTGCAGTGCCTAGACCACCGCGTATAACTCGATCTCGTATGTAGACCACTTCTTGCGTGCATCGCTAAGTTTCTCACTGTAGAAGGCTACCGACCTACCTTCTAGAGACAAGACTCCCCCAATTCTGACATATGAGGCATCACATGCGACTTCAAATAGTTTGTCGAAGTTATGAAGTACAAGAACTGGGGTCGTGGATAATCTGCTCTTGATTTCGGCAAAGCCCCTGTCGGCTTCGTCAGTCCACTGAAACTGCCCTTTCTTCATGCAATCTGTAATTGGTGACATAATGATACTGAAATTTTTCACGAATCGATGATAAAATGTCGTCAGTCCATGAAAACTTCGCACTTCGTGAATATTAGTGGGAACCGGCCATTCTCTGATTGCCTTCACCTTTTCCTCATCCACTCGAATGCCCGTGGATGTTACGACAAAACCCATAAACAATAGGCTATCGGTCATGAAGCTGCACTTTTTTTAATTGAGATACAGTTTATTTTTTGTGAGCACTTGATGGACCTTCTTGAGGTGTTTCATATGGGTGGTTTCCTCTTGACTGTATACCAAAATATCTTCGAAATAAACCACAACGAACCGCCCAATGAAAGGTTTCAGAACTTGGTTCATCAATCTCATAAATGTGTTGGGCGCATTCGAAAGACCGAAGGGCATGACCATCCATTCGTATAATCCTTCCTTGGTCTTAAAGGCCGTTTTCCACTCATCACCCGACCGTATTCGAATCTGATGGTAGCCACTCCTTAGGTCCAATTTAGAGAATATTTTTGCACCCTCTAGCATGTCCAGCATATCGTCCAACCGTGGTATAGGAAACTTGTATTTTATAGTGATTTTATTGATGGCTCGGCTGTCGACACACATGCGCCAACTCTCATCTTTCTTTGGAGTTAATAGAGCTAGTACAACACATGGACTCATGCTTTCTCGAATAAGACCCTTACGGATCAACTCCTCTACTTATCCTGCAGAATCTCGGACTCATTCGGACTCATTCGATAATGAGGACGATTAGGTAAATTGGACCTAGGGACAAAGTCGATATGGTGTTGGATATCCCGCATGGGGGGTAACTCATCGGTAAGGTCATCGGGCCAGATTTCTTTGAATTCATGTAGTAGGGGCCTTAGTCTTTCAGGGATGATGGTAGGCTCGAGTTCTTCCCCTTTTACAATTAATGCATAAGTCTGTCCTGTTTCTTTGGATTCTTTCACGAAGTCCCGTATGATTAAGAGAAAATGACCCTCCACTTTAGAAGTTTCAGGTGGTCCCTCTGGATCCATAGGGGCCAATATGGTCTTCCAACCGTCCTTGACGAAGATATATATGTTATCTCACCCTTTATGAGTGGCGTCACGGTCAGATTGCCAGGGCCGACCGAGTAGTATGTGACATGCTTCCATGTCAACCACATCGCATACTACTTCATCCTTATAATGTTTGCCAATTGAAAATGATATGATGCACCATTCAGTTACCTTTGTTTCGCTAACCTTCTTGATCCAACCGATTGTATATGGAGAGGGATGACACTCCGTTTTCAATTGCAATTTTTCCACCATGGTAATTTCAGGGACGAAATTGTTTTTAAGGGAGGTAGATTGTAACATCCCGGATTTTTACTGTTTTGAATTTCCAAAAATTCTTAAATTTTTTTAATGTAATTAACTCATATTATCACTTACTAACCATTGACACTCAATGCTAGCTTATACATGGGTGATTGTAACGTCCTGTCCAACTAGCACAGTGTCTTGGAGCATTCACGTCGGATTTGTCGCAGGATCATTCGTTTAACTAATCAGGGTGAGGTATCACAAGTAAATTAAATCTAGGATTAGCCCATTAGACTAGACCAATCTGGTTATGATTGAACCAAGTGTGGGCCGCCAAGCCAGATGGCCTGTTTACACTTAACGACAGCCCGTGTGGGCCACCCAACGACCGAGGAGGGTTAGAAAAATCTAAAAATTTAGAAAACTAAAGATCTCACTAGGCTTGTGGTCCATCGTGGACTGCGGACCCAGTGGATACCCAGAATTGGGATCTGGCACTTGCCAAATGCACCCCATCAATGCCAGATTGGAATTGGCACTTGCAAATAAAACTGAGATACCAGGCTTTTCATCCGTTGGACTTCTTTCAAATTTACGAAGAAGGTCTAATGTAGTTTACTACACCCGTCCATGAAATCTGGGACCCGATCATGGCCCGGTAACCGTTGATCGCAAATCTGACCCATACGACCAAACCCATATCTAATCGTTCCCAAATTTTGCGTGGCCCTTCATCGGGCCATGGAGCACCTACCCTATAAATTTCATGGCCAGAGGGCCACCAGAAATGCCCCATCAATTAGAATGGGCCTCCCATGGCCATTTAAAGAATCGGAACCCTATGCTCAAACCCTATATTCGTTCATCCATTTGATTTCAGATTTTGCATGGCCCCTCATCAGGCCATGAGACACCTACACCCCAAATTTGGTGGCCGGAGGGGTGATAAAGCCGCCTCAACATCAAATAGAGTCCTTGTAGGCTATTTTGGAAATTTGTGGAAGCTTAAGGCCGAAGGGCCCAACTCTAGCAAATAAATCCCTAACCCTTATCTCATAACCCTCACCACAACCACCATTGCCAAGGAAGGAAGAGAGAGATAGAGAGCAAGGAGAGAAGAAAGAGAAAGTGAAAGAGAACTATGGTGGACCTTAGATCGAGGTGGGGCCCAAGGGGATCAACCCTTTTAACTCCCTATCCTTCCTTCAAAGGAAACGCTCCACCACAACCTCAATAATCATCCGTGGGTCGTCTACGTAAGATCCTTCACCCTCTTTTCTTTAAACACATGTATTGAGAAGGGATTTGGCATGGATTTTTAACATGCAAGCATTACTCTAGGGATTCCGGCCATCCGACCCCAAAAGCCCTCATTCCTAGGTCGTTTTCTAAGCCTCCAACAAATTCGAAAGTGCGGACTGTTGTTCTTAGGTGGCCTAGCACCAATTTTAGTGTGGGTTTAATGATTTTGATTGCTTAGATGCTATGATTGAATAATCTAGAGAAACCCTAGGAGTTGTATATTGTTAGAATTGTATGGATTGCATACTTAACCTTCATATTGTTGTTGATCTTGCCTCTCACATGATATTATGTATGGGTGATAGTTTGCTCATGATTGCTCTATTACCCTTGTGCACATGATTTCTGGAATTGGAGGAAGTGCTTAACTTCCTCACACACACACACACAACTCACATGCACTTATTTCATGTTATGGTTAGTCTTGCTTACTATGAGAATCTGAATGGTATATGAGATGCATGAGAACATGTGATCGTTATGCTAGTTGATAATTTGTAGAATTGGCATGTTATGGATCCCCTCACGTCCTTGGGTTGGTCAGGAACATGGGGAGAGACGGTAGTCCCATCGGTAGGACTATGCTATAGCTAGACCCGTTGGTTTGAGCGGGTGTGTTCGGGTGGCTGTAGTTCGACTACATGGGTCCCTTGTGCCCGATGTCACTTGTCTCACGCTCGCCCAACTCGTGTGGTCTAGCCTACTGTCTGACCAACCTTGTTTATTAACTATGTTTGCTCACATATGTATGGAACCTGAACCACCCTACAACCGTTGTAGCGCATCAATAACCCACTTGAAACTTGTCCACAGCCTCGTGAGCCGAGCATGATGGAATGGGACACTGTGTTCGAGCTGTCAACCTACGCTGGGGTGTCGCACCTCCTGTAACAGCCCACGCCCACACTGTATGATATTGTCCGCTCTGGGCACAGCCCGCAAGGTTTTGTTCTCGGGGTTTCCCCCAAAAGGCCTCATACGGTATAGAGTGACAACTCCACATATAACCACCACAACTCCAGACAACTCTTCCGATGTGGGACAAGTTACGCTACAAATAACTGCAATCAGAAAGAGCTCGCTCAAGACAAGAGCCCTCCGCCACCACACGTGAGCCTCGCTGCCCACACTGGGGCCCGCCCACATCTGTGCCCGCCCACATGAAGCAGTGACCGGGGCATCACATTATCCCCCACCAAGGGCAGAGCCGTCCTCGGCTCTGATACACGATCGATCGCAACGTCGATTATCAGTCGCGGATTGCCGGACTTCGACGCAAAATGATCGCAGGATTCATCGAAACAGTACGAACTAGGATACGGGTCTTACAGCTCTCCCCGTCTTTTGATGTTTGATGTATGTTGTACTGTGTTTTGATCATACATGATTTTATGTTCCTTATCCTCTTATGAGTTACGTTTAGTTGCGATATTAGTGCAAATTTTGAGGACAAAATTTTTATTAGGTGGGGAGAGCTGTAAGACTCGTATCCTAGTTCGTACTGTTTCGATGAATCCTGCGATCATTTCCGTCGAAGTCCAGCAATCCGCGACTGATAATCGATGTTACGATCGATCGTAAGTCGTATCCTTTATATTCGAATCGGTTTAATCCGAGACCTGTATCATTGCGACCGCACCGTCGCCGCGGTTCCAACGCCGCGACTCACGCACCGATCCGATACCCTGACTAGAAGATGTGAGTCGGCATTTATTTCGAAGAAACGCCGCGCTTTCTCGATCCTAAGAAAATCTCTACGACCCATCCCATCAATCAATCAATCACATCAATCAATCAATTACTTCAATGTCAAGTACAAAGCACCCATGCTTTCTTTTTCCACAAGTTAAGCAAACCCAAAAGTCAACCAATCCATCCCCTCACCCATCACTCACCTCACCCATCACTCACCTCACATCACTCCCCTCACATCCATCACTCTCTCTCTTTATCTCTCTCTCTCCTCTCTCATTCCATCTCTCAACTCCCAAGCTCCATACGTCCCAACATTTCCAAGCAATCTCAAAGGCCAAGTGTGGCCCACTTTCCCTACTCTCACATCTCCCATCTCAACCGTTGGATCATCATCAACCACCATTGAAAGTGGAGGCTAGGAGCTAAGGAGGCTAAGGGAGCAAGGAAAAGGCTAATAAGGTGGGTGATCCACCGTTATTTCTTATTTTAGGGCCCACTTGTTGGTGGGACCCATTTGATGTATGTGATTTAACCAAGAGGGGCCCATAGTGGCGGGGTCCCTCTATCTCACCGTGTATCTCTCTCTCTCTCTCTCTCTCTCTCTCTCTCTCTCTCTCTCTCTCTTCCTAGAATGAAGTGGGCCCCACCAAATCATGTTAAATTCACTCCATTCATCAAATGGTGTGGCCCACCACATTTTAGGCGAAATCCACCGTCCGGTGGAAAGTCTTCATATAATATAACATATGATATTTATTTTATATTAATATTATACTATATATGTATATGTATGCATGGTGGGCCACGTGCATGTGGGACCCACCATGAGGCCTGTGTGTATACCGTCCAGCGTCCAGGGACGCTGAACGTGATGGTGGGCTAACATGGAGTACGTGTGCTGACATGGTGGTGTACTTACAAGCTAACAAAAAGAAAAAGGTGGTTTTGGGGTGGGCCGCTCATGCAGGCCCCACCTTGTTGTATGTAGATGATCCACGCCGTCCATTCTATTCTCCAGCCCATTTTAGGTGTTGAACCAAAAGATGAGGCTGATCCGATAATCAAGTAGGCCTTACCATAGGAAACAGTGGTTTTTGCCGTTAAAACTTTGAAAAATGATTGCTGGGGTCCACGTAAAGCTTGGACCCACCTGAAATTTGGTTTGGACGCCTAATTTTGTGGGACACATACAATGGACGGGGTAGATCTGGTTAATGTGGGTCCCACCTAGGGTAACAAGAAAATTATATATATATGAGAAAAGGTGGCAGACACCTTGCTGCCATAACGTGCACAAAAAGGAATGGGTCCCCATTGGCCCTAGTTGTGGACCCCACCGTGATGTGTGTTCTAAATCTCTGCCGTCCATTTGTTGGGACCCCTTCAATGAGGCGTCGATTCCAAAAAATCAGCCATGAATAGTTCTTAGATGGCCCACATCGCCACTGTCTATACGAAGGTATGTTAAACCACTCGGAAATGATTGTTGGGGTCTACTTGAAGCTTAGACCCACCTGAAATTTGGTTTGGACGCCTAATTTTGTGGGACACATACAATGGGAAGGGTAGATATGGTTAATGTGGGTCCCACCTAGGGTAACAAAATTTTTTTTACATATGAGAAAAAAGGTGGCAGGAACCTTGCTGCCATGACGTACACAAAAAGGTGGTCCCCATTGGCCCTAGTTGTGGACTCCACCATGATGTATATTTTGTATCCACACCATCCATGAGGTGGACCACCCTCTGAGGTGGGTCCCCTCCAAAGATCAGCTCGATCCAACACTCAGGTGGCCCACACCACAAGAAACAGCGGTGATTGAACTCTGCCATTGAAACCTTTGCTGGACCCACTGAAGTTTTGGGTCAATCTGAAATTATTTTTCCTCTTCATTCAGGTCTACGTGTGACCTCATGAACGGATTGGATGGCGTATAAATATTAAGGTGGGCCCCACATGGGACCCACAATGATGCATGTGTTTTATTACCACCGTCCGCCCGGACGGTGGTACCCACTGTGATGTTTTTGTTTCAAAACCCACCATCCAGGGAACGGTGGGCGTGTGGGGTGTGCACGCTTGTGTGCATACGTGTGGGGTGTGCACGTGCGTGTGTGCATGCGTGAGTGAGTGTGCACGTGTGTGTGCATAGGTGTGTGAGTGCATGTGTGTGTGTGTGTGTGTATATATATATATATACACTATATATATTATATATATTATATTTTATACAATATATCTGATGGTGGGCCTCTATGGGCCCTACAATGATGCATGTGTTGCATCCAACCCGTCCACCCATTCTGAAAGCTCATTTTATGCCATGAATTACAGAATGAATTAGATCCATAGTTCATTGGACCCACCATGATGCATGTGTTGCATCCAAGTCATTCAACTATTTATGGCCGTTGTTGAGCCCCACTTCAATGTGTAATTGTGGCCTTTATTGAGGCCCACCTTGATGTGTAATTGTGGCCTTTATTGAGGCCCATTCAATGTAATTGTGGCCCATGTTACGAGGCCCATTGTGATGTATATATGGCCCATGTGTTTAGGCCCATTCAATGTAATTGTGGCCCATGTTACGAGGCCCATTGTGATGTTTTCAAAGGCCCATGGGTTATGGCCCATTGCAATGTACATAAGGCCCATTGATGTGGCCCACTTGATGAATGTAAGGCCCATGCGATATGGTCCATTTGATGTATTTAAGGCCCAATGGGATGTCCTTAGGGTCCATTGCAATGTGTGATTCCTCCATGGTCTGTGTAATGATACTTTATGGCGGGCTATGCCTTGGAAACAATGTTGGTTTGACGTCCACATTGTAAGGATAATGTTGGTTAAATGTCCGCATTGTCACACTCCTTAAGGCCCACTGATAGGTCCATATTTGTACTCAAAATCCGTTTAGGTCCATCTTCACTTTGAGCAACCCCCATTATCATACCATAAGTATAGTGCTGCCCCATGATTCATGATCATACGCATCATATGCATGCTTGAGATGAGGGGTGACTGATCATAGCATATGCCTTCGGGCAAACTGTTATGGGCTCCCTGATAGGCGGAGTTGCCCTGTATGAGCGCATGGTTTACGCAGGACTGTTGCATGACTGGTAGTGTGACTCATGCACTTGCATTGTGTGATTGTAGTTACTCTATGCCCTAGCGACACCAGGGCCATAGCCTCCACAGACACATCGTGGGTGGCTGGATTGGATACGAAAAATGTTTGGTTCTAGCATACGGGCGCCATAGATGTCCCTGGGTGAAAATCCCTAAACCCGATGGTACCAGAGGATGACTCCAACGTCGAGACCGAGTGGATGTACGAGCGCGTGAGGGCCGAATACCAGGAGGTCGCGTCTCCCACTGTGTCGTGGTCGGTTGGAAAGGGGTGTGACCTTACCCGCCTGAGTGAGGGGGTAATTTGTAGGTTGAGTTTGACCAGCTTAAGGAATCGGTCCGCTATCGACGAGCCGGGCCCGATATTGGCAGGCGGATAGTGAGGTCTCTTCCACTCTCCCAGTTGTGCGTTCGGATAGGGGCGGCAAGCTGGCTTGAGTGTACTAGACCCCGGTGATTATCCAGACTGATAACTGTATTGACAGGAGGATTGACATGCTTGAGCTGCATTCTGCATCGCATGGCCTTGATATAGCTGATATCATTTATATTATGTACCGCATAGCCTTGGTACGGTGACCGCATTCATGTACTCATTGGCACGATTCCGCATTACTTTTCGAGCACGCTCATGTGCGCACACACTTACACCACCTCTAAGCTTTCCATGCTTATGCACGATTGATGCGTGCAGTGACGCCAGAGCGATGGCCGTAGTCTCGCCATGATCGGAGCGTCGGCCAGGAGCTTTTGGAGTTTTTGTCATTTTCAGTATCTTGTATTTCCTTTTATACACCTTGTACTTAAAGTTTTTTATCATAGTGGATTTTGTGATGGTGTTCTTGTGGTTATTATTCGTGGGTTATGCTTGTGGTTATGCTCATTACAAATCAAATTGATTATTAGAAATCCTCCTTGTAGCATCCCAGGATCGGAACCTGGCGTATGGGCGCTGGGAGCCGAGAATGGGGTTCTACGGAGGCTGTCGGCGCCGGATTCGGCGATCGGGAATTTTGTGAGCCCGGTTTTCGAGTTTGGGGCGTGACACCTCCCCATAGTGACTGCAAACGATCCCTTTCTCTCAGCACTCCTCATGTGCTTGAAGTCGGGGATGAGGAATCCAACGGGATCACGAACTGCGGGGCCTCGGCCTCACACATTGATGGGGCCTTGGCCTCGTAACCAATTTAGGGCATTAATACGTGGGGTGTATCAGATTTCCCAACCTGCTGGATGAATGGACTTAACTAACAACTCAGCTAACACGATCGCATTGCATCGCATTAGTTAGGGTGGCGACTTGGAAGTCGAGGTCGCTCTAAGGGAGTGTTGTCATACGTGATCGTTAGATGGAGTCGCTCGAGGGAGCGTTGTGGTGAGGGGGTGCATCATACCATCCAGCACACATGCACATTAATAAGATTAGCTAGATGTATATGATTGACTGCTTTTCATTAAGTTCATGCTATAATTGATGCCTATTATAACTTGAGACTAATAGCACCCACTGAGTTCATCACTCACTTTCACTCTGGGACGGTGTTTTAAAACACCAACTAGACCCGTTCATAGTTGCAGGTGACGAGGAGTACGAGGAGCCTGGCGACAAGAGCGTAGACGAGGAGGACTAGCTGCCTTACTTCCTGTTGCTGAGCGAGTCTTCATCGGCTCAGTAAACGGGATTCTAGATCGTTGAGTAGTGCACTCAGCTTTATTTTCTAGATATATCAATTTTTTTTGTGATTTATTGGGCAACGCCTTGAGCGACCAGTTTACATCCTTTGGGATTTGTATATATTTAACCTCTTTCAATTCAGTAGACTTGTTGTGATTGTGATTCATGCTTCAAGTAATTCCATACTGCGCATTTAAACCTGATTAGACGCAAAATAATGAAAAATTGGTTATAAGTGATGCCCGGAAACTTGGGAGTCGAGTGTATGCATGACCCCCAATTTTCAGGGCGTTACATTTTACGCCAAGAGATCCGCTATGTGGTCGATGGAAGCCTGCAGCCCTTGCATGGCTTGCCGATTCTCTTTTTACACTACTTCGAAAGCTGTCGTTGTTAAAAGTAAATTCCCTAGAGCACCGCCCATGAGATTGTTGCCGGACCCGTTGTTAGAAGCCATCGATCTGAGGAGAAGCCTCGCTTTGATACCAAACCGACGCAGGGGAGGACGTGAGGTCGAGCACCGTCTTCCTCAAGAAGATAAGTATTCCGAATCCACGAAACTTCTCTGAACTCCTCACAGAGACTTCTCGAATCCACGAGGAAAGAAAGCATAAAATAGAAATAAATTGTAATAAATTCAAAATTGATTAATGAATGAATAAACATGAGTTTACAACCCTTTAAATAGGGGTACCAAGCAATGGGAAAGAAATCAGAATCAAACTACAACTAAAACTCCTAAAAATCGTGACTTACTATAAATAGTAAACTTACTATTTATAGATGGTAGTGATGTCTACTAGTGCGCAAGGTTTTTGGCCAAAAATAGTAAGTGTCCTATTTGGCTTCACCAAACCGTTCTCCTAATTATTCTAAGCTCTTTTCACATTGGGCGCAACTCCTAAAGCCCGACGGATGAAGAGTTATAATCAAACTAAAACTTATTATTTATAGTAAAAACGAAATTAAAACAGGGAAACGACTATTGATCCAGGTTTTCATAATTCTGGGTGTCGAAACCCGTCATAGCCTGGTTGGTTGGCTAAATTAGCTCGTTCTACCCCAAAATCATATATTTTACGTCAGGTAACTCATTCCAGATTATGAGATACGTCTGATTTAAGGTCCGATGATCTGGATCACTTCCGTTGCTGACCGGGCCTTTTCTGATCCATCTTGGCCATGAAACTGTCTGCGACCTGCTCTACATCAGTTAGGTTCTTTTTGTAGGATCCAAAGGAGATCTTTGTATAGCATACGATAGATAGGGCCTCTATTTTCTTGTTGGCCCTTTCCGAATGATCCTCTTGTATTCCCAGTTTTTCTGAAATGAAGTCACAGTTCCATTATATATATATTAGGTGACCTTTCATTGAAGGAATAGATATGCTTATTGAATGTATTTGTTGATACCACGTATGTGATGATGTTCCTTTTTAGATCTTTTGTTTTAGTAGTTGTAACTTGTCTAATTAAATTAACTTAAAAAACAAATTATCTACCATGAATTGGATTTAGTGCTCGGAGAGTTTGTTAAACCAAGTCTAATAAGTGATGAGGTAGCTGCTGCAACACAAGTTTAGAATTTGGGAAGTAGAAGAAGCCTAGGTTTTGAATTTGAGGAGTGATATACCTGTGTGCCATTGAAAATTTTCTTTTTATTGTTCTTAGTTTATGTACCGATAGCGACTTTCATAATTAAGGTGGCCCATATAGAATAAATTATGGAACTTGGATAGTGCCAATATTCATTGGAACACTCAACATGTGGTAGTGACCCCTATAGTATCAATCTAGGTAATTGTCATTGTTGGAAAAAGCTCTGTGGGCCATACATTCATTTTTATTTTTATTTTTCAGATTATTTTAAGGCATGAGCCGAAAAAAGAGTTGGATTCAAAACTTAGGTGGACCGCAAAAATAATATTTATTGAACTACAACCATTAAAAACTTCTTGGAGGCCATAAAAGCTTTAGATTAAGTTGACATTTGTGTTTACCTTTCATCCCAATGTGTGACCTAATCAACAGGTTGGATGGCAGTGGTGTGGTCCACCTGAGATTTATATCTACCTTATTTTTTGGCTCGTGCCATGAACTAATCTGAGGGGTCCTATGAGATACGCTTGATCCAAATCCTGAGGAGGAAAAAACGAAACCATTTTTCTAATTTTATATTCAGGCGGGTGATGGTTTTTAAAGAAGATTTGCTCCCTATACCTTAATGGACTCGGACCCCGCATTCTCCAGCTGGCCGGAATGGGCAGGAGCTTAGAGTGGCGACGGTAATGTATGGGTTTTATCCACATCATCCATTCATATATATATATATATATATATATATATATATATATATATATATATATATATATATATCATTTCAAGATATAGGCTCAAAACTGAGGAAGATCCAAGATAAAGGTAGATCATACAATATTGGGCATAAAACTCTTACCACTGAAAACTTCTTGAGGGCCATAAAAGTTTTGGATCGGGCTGATATTTGTGTTTTCTATTCATCAAGGTGTATATAACTTTATGAATAGGTTGGATGGAAAATAAAAATCATGGTGAGCCCTAGGAAAGTATCATTATCACTGTTGATTCCTGCGGTGTGGTCCACCTGTGTCTTTGATCTGCCTTAGCTTCTTGCACATATTCTGAAATCATACAAAAAAGTAGATGGATGGTGTGGATAACACTCATACACCCCGGTGGCCGCTCAAAGATCTTACCCATTCCTAGCTAGAGACCGGTGGGCTAGGATGCAATCCGCGTTCATAACTTATAATGCTCCTATTTGTATTGATTTACTTGGACAGTCAAATCAATTAATCTGAACTGTCCGTCAAGTCCAATGCACATTTCATGGGCTACCGTGCAAAAAATCAAATTGATTGTATGATCCAATCCATCCCTAATTTGACCCTTCTTCAATAGCCATTCTTTTATTGATATATGAATAGTATGGTTACGATTGCGTAAACAATAATGATTCTTTAGAATCATTAGCAATCTATAATGTCACTCTAACAAACATATGAATTAAATTGTTGATTGGATCTATTTTTTCATGGTTACTTTTGACCTGGCCACTGATTGAAATGACAACATTTGTTAGCATTGTCGCAATTCAATCAAGGCCACATATGTTAACAAAGGCTCGAATTTGGTTAACCATGTGCAATTGGGATAGTGCGGGTGTGCCAAAGTTGTAATCGACTCAAGGTCAATTGAATAGTGATGCCCCCGCACTGAGATAGACCGATTAAAGTTGAATCCGTGGTTTCGGCTACCATTTCAAGCACCGATGGTTACAATAATCAGGCAATTTTCGGAAGAGTAAGGGTTAGTCCTTCTGAATGGATTCCTTTTTTGTTACGTTAAAAACTTTTCTTTCACTAGTAATAGTAAGCTTTAAATTTCTCATTAGAATAATGAGGAATAGAAGATTTAAAACTAAATGCTAAAAAAATGTTGATTTTATTAATGTATATTCCATGTGGTAGTCCACTTAACCTTTGGACTTAACCTTTGGATATAATTTATTTTTGGAATCAAACGTAAAGAACGGATGGATGACGTGCATAAGACGTACAAAATGGTGGCCCCATAGTTTACTCAATACGAAATACTCTCTCATTCTTTTAGCCTCTTCCAGGGACCCACGGTACGTCACAACCCATCCCACGTCATCATTAATCAAGGAGGAATATATTTTATCCTTTGATTCGTGTCTTTTCCAAACGGTCCATATATAGTCGTCCATGATCGGCATGGCTCATGCCTAGAAAACCATCGATGTTATTTAATTGAGAGCTTTGCTAGGTCCACATGCGTGTGCAATAAAACCCATATACACGCCACACGTTTGCCATCATGACACTGTAGGTCTGAGATCCAATCCATTGATCGGTATGGGTCCACTATATGGATGCCCTAGACCAATAATCAGGTTGATCCGCTTGTCAAATAGGCCACAGTTTGTAAAATAAATATACGGCTCTGAAAAGCTTGGCCAAAATTTTCTAAAACACACATGATGAGTTGGACAGATCTCCAACACGTACAAGGCCAGACCAACCTGATGAATGGTTGGATTTATGCTAAGCTGGCACATGTGTGGCATGTCCATGAGCTTTATTGCACATTCGCATGCGATGAGCATATCTCGTTAATTTATTATCAAATACCTTTTGTCATTTTTTTGGTAGACTCGTGTAAAAGTTTTGCACCGTTTAAAAACTGTGGAGACTCATCTTCCACACATGTGGCACTGATGTATACCTATCCAGACCATCCAAACTGTGGGTATCAATGTGGATAGACCCTATCTCTAATTATACTTACTAAGCAATCCTAACCATCTAATTGATGGCTATCAAAACGGATGGTTAAAAGTAAATGGTGAGTGGACCCAGGGTACATAGGCCATGGTGGGAAAAAAAAAAAAACAAGGCTCTCCGGACTTTTGTGACCATCCAATCAATAGAATTTTGATGTTAGACTATCAAAATTTTCTTCTACTTCTACATGTGTGACCCATTAGTGGACGGTCCTGACTTTTGGGGGCTCGGGGACCACCCGGCCCAAGAACCCAGCCCTGTAGGCCAAGGTTTGGGTCCCTAAAATTGGCTCAAGGGTGGGCCAATCATCAAGTGGCCAACCATCATAATGGTAAATTTAAGATACTTTTTGTATATTAACGGTCTAGGTTCCTCTTATACATGCAATTCAAAGACATTCATGAGACGAGGTTTATATTTTCATAATCAACTATTTACAAGTAGAATTTATTATAGTGGGAGTTTGTCTAAAAGAAAGCCTTAAATTTGAAATATTTTAGATATTTTGATCACTTAATGCTTTTTCCTTAGCAGCAGCCTTATTAAGCCGCAACGACTCTAAGGTTAGTTTAGCCATTTAAAGCTTTATTTTTATTTATTTTTTTTGGGAGAAAAGGACCGATGCCATGATTTCTTTATTCACAAAATACTATAGACCTTCAGGTAGGCCCAACAAAAAGGGTGGGCCCCACCTATCATGAGACATGGACAGGACTAGATACATCAAATAAATAAATAAAAAACAAAAAGCGAAATCAAGATGAGCACTGCTAGCCCGATCATGAAGAGCCTAAGCGGACCGCCCCGAGTCCAACCTTGTCAAGGAAAAGACTGTCCCTAACCTTGACGAGGAGGAGCGAAACGTTCGTGATCAGCGAGTTGGTTTGAGAGCAGCTAGCCAAGCAAGTCATGCCATCGCCGACTCATTACCTTCCCTGTAGATATGTGAGAAAATAACCCAGGCCAAAGCTTTGAATCTAGAAATCCTGGCAATCCAATATTTCCATTTCCAACTGGGGGTAAATTACTTGTTCAAAAAATCAATGACCTGACTAGATTCCGATTCCACCATAATCTGATGGAAGCCATGCTGGACGCATAGTTCCAGGCCGTCATGAATAGCCCTAAGCTCAGCGTTGATATTGGAGGCGATACCGAAAGCCGAGGAGAATGCAAAGACAAACTTTCCCATATCATCTCTACAAATACCGCTGCCATCCGACAGACTCGGATTCCCTCGGACAGAGCCATCGACATTTAACTTGATCCAACCAGGACTCGGCCTCTGCCACTTAACCACCTGAGAAGGCCTGCACCGAAAAACCGACGGCCGAAGACCCAACTCTTTCACGAAGAACCGGCCAGGTGGGGGGTGCATAAGAGTCGGATAACAGGAGGTTAAGGAAATGAGCCACGTAGATATATTTTGGCGGATGGTGGAAGGAGAGAGGCTGATGTTCTCAAATCTGACTTGTTTAAAGCTTAGGGTTTAAGGTATAGGGTTCAGGTTTAGACCTGTTTAAAACAATAGTTAAAAAATAAGCCCAATTGAAGCACCCCTACATGTAAAAAATGTAGGCCAGGTTTCTCATCCCTTTGATCACTTCAATCATTTCCTTACTAAGCTTGGTTAAGGTTAAGGCATTTTCTACATGTAGGAATGAGTCTATAGTTAAGGGCTTAGCCTATTTAGGTATTAGGGTTTATATATAGCTTAGGGCTTTGGAAAGGTTACGAACATGTCAAGGAATATGTGTAGGGTAGAGAACCCTACATTTTGGATAGTTGGGCAATTAGAACCGTTCATGTTGTAGACTCTATAGGGACATCCTCAAGAAACTATTGCCGAGCGGACGATTTTGACCATCATGATCTCTAGATGAATCTAGAATCATGACAAGAAAATGCTCAGTGCGTCCCATTCAGCTCCAAAAATCACCGGTCACAATCATCATTCAAGTGTGATTATGAGTTAATAGTTTATTTATGGTAAGAATAGTAAAATGAACGGCTCAAATCATTGGACTACCTCAGCATGTGGGTCCAGTGGCTGGCGGCACATGGTGGAACATGAGTCGCGACAGAACCCAAAGCAACTCAAAAAAGTGGATATTCCATCGTTTCTGCTTTTACTATTTTGTATTGGTTGTGAGTCCTTAAAAAGATGCGACGCGGGAACGTAAACGCTTTTGAACTCTCCAACGTACCAACGGACCAGAAGTGCTCACATGCAACTTCCTCTTCCCTCCAAAGTACCACTTGTGCAGAACATCCAAGCCGTCCAAAAGATAGGCCACATCATAAAGGTCCAATAGGACGAAACCTATACATATTTCCCTCACGAGGAAGTTGACATTGTCAAATCCAATAGGCAGCCATTACTCTGAGTCAAAAGGTAAGGATTTCGCCCGCCCAATGAGTCGATTGATCAGGTTCCCACATCAGCTGACTTTTTGTGATCTGTGGCCCACCTTTTGAACAGTTCAGATGTTCTGCACAAGACATCACAACATGCCAAAGTTAAAGATCCCATGCATAGAGATCAGTTGTCTCTCATTATTTTATTTTATTTTAATTAATCAAACCGCCTGAATCTGATCCTAGTTAGGCCATACCGAATCCAACCGGGTTGTTAATCTGGTCCAACAGTCAGATGGGCTTGGCCAAGACCGTTTAATAATTGGGCATTTGATTTCGGGTCCAAGCTCTTTGTCGGTATGGGAAGACCACTTGATAGAGACTTTTACAATAAGTTAGGCCCGTTTATTAAATTCCAACCAATTTCATCGTTTTTAGGAAATCAGTACCTTATAAATAATAGGCCTAACAATAAAGAACACCTTTCCAGAAAGCCCACCCATCCGCTATCTAGGTGGGTGGCACAGGACAGGACGTGTGGAGGTCAAGCACCGTCTTCCTCTAGGATAGCTACTCCTGATCCACGGAGCTTCTCTTGACTCCTCAAATCCATGAGTAAAAATAGAAATTAATTCAAAAAAATAAAAATTAATTACTTGATGATGAAATATAAGCTTACAACTCTTTAAATTAAGCTACAAATCCTAGGGAGAAGTATTGGAATTCAACTACAACTATAATTACTCCCTAAAATAGCAACTTACTATAAATAGTAAACTTACTATTTATAAGCAATCATGATTTTAACTACTGCACATGGTTTTCGCCAAAAAATAGCAAGTATTCTATTTGGCTGAACCATGATGTTCTCCTAACTTTTCTAAGCATTTTTTGTGTTAGACACGGCATCTAAAAATGAAAATAAAACGAGAATTTGATTGTCGATCTGATGGTATTTTGCAAATTCGTCATGCACAACCTGGCGTAGCAGAGTTGGGTGGCTAAAGTAACTCATCTTACCCCAAAATCATATATGGTATGTCCGATAGTTCAATCCAATTTGCAAGATACGTCCATTTTAAGTTTTGAATGTCCAAATCACCTCTGTTTTTCTGATCAAACCTTTTCTAATCCATCATGACCATAAAATTATCCGGGACCGTTCTGCATCAGTGGGCCACACCTGAATGTTGAGTCAGACTATCAAGAAGTGCATTGATTTAAATGAGTAGGCCCACCTGATGAGTTGACCCACCTGGTTTGTGCCTGGCCATCTTCCTGGTGGGGCCTATCATTTTATTTGTATTGATCTCATGCAAAGTGACATGTTGGAGAGAAAAAGTCTTCCGTCTTTAGGCCTGGTGGAAGTGGAACTAATTCAAAAGAAAATAAACTATTTAATGACTTAGAAGCTTCTAGAAATCTCTAGAACTAATTCATATATGGTACATCCGATAGTTCAATCCGATTTGCAAGATACGTTCATTTTAAGTTTTGACGGTCCAAATCACCTCTGTTTTTCTGAACAAACCTTTTCTAATCCATCATGACCATAAAATTATCCGTTACTGCTCTGCATCAGTGGGCCACACCTGAATGTTGAGCCAGACTATCAAGAAGTGCATTGATTTAAATGAGTAGGCTCACCTGATGAGTTGACCCACCTGGTTTTGTGCCTGGCCATCTTCCTGGTGGGGCGCTGCAAAGTGACATGTTGGAGAGAAAAAGTCTTCTGTCTTTAGGCCTGGTGGAAGTGGAACTAATTCAAAAGAAAATAAGCTATTTAATGACTTAGAAGCTTCTAGAAATCTCTAGAACTTAGAAGAACTGGGCTGCTACATGACCTCTCAAATAAAGAATTAAAAAGTTATGATAACGATTTGATTGTCTTTTGCTCATATCAGTTTAATATGGGAGCGGATTAGGTGTTAGCGGGTGACACCGCAGCGGTTGTTTCCTTGGGGCCCACCTTGATGTATGTGATACCTATCCATTCCATCCATCAGTTGATGAAGCAGATCCAAATCTCATTTAGAGTACACCACAGGAAAAAGTGGTGATTGGACATTAAAATCTCCTTGTGGGCCACAAAAGGTTTGGATCAAGCTGATATTTATGTTTTCCCTTCATCTAAGTATGTGTGACCTTATCAACAGGTTGGATGGAAAATAAACATTACGGTGGGCCTACAAAGTATTTAATGGTAGACATTCAATGATCACTGTTTCCTATTGTGTGGTCCACTTGAGGTTCGGATCTGCTTCATCTTTAGAATAACGTCTTAAACTGTTCTGGAAAAACTGATATACAGCGTGGATATACAAAAAATAGATCGAGGTGGGCCCCACGGACAGGGAAATCCTCACTACGGTGGTGTTATATATCCGGGTAACACCTAAGCCGCCCCCCTTTCACGTATGACACGTGTCTCATCCGGCCGCATGATATTCAATTAATTTCTTATGGAGGCGGGCCCACAATAATGAAAAGGTCTCCGGTCCAAGAGGTAGGACCACAACTTTCAGTCCATCCAGTGGATATCTCCAGACCTATGAAGTACTTTTGAAATCCAAGCTTCCTACTGGGTTAGCCTCACCTTAAGGAATAGCTGGTGTAAAAATCAGCGCTATTCACTTATTAAATGGGCCACACTACTGATAGCCATTGATAAATAGAAAAATACAAGTGTGGCCCACTTAATAAGTGGGTAAGGATGATTTTTGTACAAATATTGATCATGGTGGGGCCAATATATTGAACGGGGTGGATGTCCCAGGAACTTAATAAGTTAGAAGTTACCTGTTGGTAGACCATAGCCTATGGTCTAACTTGCTGGACGTGAGACCTTCTCCACGAAAACTGCTTGCTATCGAAGGCTCTCAAGCATCGCCCTAACATTGCACTACTGCCTGAGCTTGGTCCACCCATCAATCACATGGGTTAGTTGGCATAGTTCCCTAAGTTTTAGTCCATTAAAAACTAGGGTTTCATATATCAACTTAAATTTAACTGTTCGAATTGTTGAACTGATTGCAAATGGATGTTAATCCTAAAATAAAATTAATTAGGCAATCGTAACCTTTGAATTGTGGACATTTGTTTATTGAATTAGAGCTGTTGGGTGAACTTGGTAGTTTGGGAATCAAATCAAAGAGATTTTTACTTTTCAACTAGCTTACAATTTCAATGGTCTCATTTGATTTACATCAATAATATATGAGCAGTTGATGAAGGTCGAATATTGCATTTCAGACCCCAAATATTACCTGATTTTACATACATGATAATGCTTAATGCCATATTTTAATTGTACTTTTATTCGAAGGATGAAATCGGTAAATGGATTGAAAAATGATGCCAAAAAAGCATGGATTTGATGATCCAAAGTCACCAGAGCACGGGATGGACTCCAGAGAACCAATAATGAAGATTTTACACGCCTGGGATCTGAAGAAAGCAAGCCGAATGGGCCCGAAAAGGGTCCAGAATGCAAGATCACATGGTTCCCACCATCCGATCAGTTTGAAACTTCATACATGTGATGAGGGCCATAAATTAACCGTACATATTAAATTTCATCCATTAAAGATCTCGGAAACTGGGCCAACGGACAGATCAGCCCATTAACCTCCAATTTGGGGGCCCACCTAACATCTGAAACTGCCTCAACTGAGTAGTGACGGGTTAAATAATATGGGAAAAAGGTGGACGGTGCAGATTTCTCATAAACATTATAGTAGACCCCATATGTGATGCATGTACACCATGCATACATACACGAGCCGTGCACCGGACGGCTGAGATGGTCAGCGCAAGCGCTGACCGACTCTTTCTCTCTCAAATTCAAAAATCGAAAGTCACCGTTACAGCTTAACGCCGTCCGGGAATCGGATGGAGTTGTGGACCCCACACATTGTCCAAATGCGTAATCCAGACCGTCCATCAGACCTTAATGGCCCATATTACCATAGCCTAGGTGGCGGTATTTTAGAAGACAGCGAATATTGGTTTTTAACCTTTCAAATGCAGGTTGAACGGTAGAACAGAAACATTCTGTGGGCCACATAAAAATGGAGAAAAATTATATATTTTCGACCGAAATTTCGAGAGAAATTCGGTGAACGGAGTGGATTTCACTGAAGGATTCGATCACGGACCCCACCATCACCACAGCAGTCGGTTTTTGCGTCCGCGTAACGACGACCGCTGGTCCGTTTTGCGGCTGGCTGTGAGCCCCACACGTGTCCCGTCCGGCCGATCCAAGCCGTCCATCTTGTAGAGTGGCTCGAGCACTACAAAACCAAGTTAAAATTTTGTGTCCATGCGTGCACACGTGTGCGGTACAGAGGCCAAAAGTGAACTGCCCCGGGACGTTAAAAATTGAGTTTATTGTGATTTCTTCTCTGGGCTGCGTTAATGAACGTTCAAAACCACCCATTCTTGACTGAAATTTCGTCCTGAATCTAATGGACGGGGTGGATTTTCCAGAAAATACTTTTGTGGGGCCCACCGATCACGGCTGCGAAAAGTTACACTCCGTGTCCTGCTACGACTCTGCCACCGACTCCAGCCCTTCAGCAACTATAAAAGAGAAATTTTAGACGTGGGAAAGGCATTCAGAAACAGGAGATTCCAGATCCGGAGCAAGGGAGAGAAGAAAGAAAAGAAAGAAGAGAGAGAGAGAGAGATCGATTGGTTTGGTGTTCCTTTTTTTATGAATTTTGTTTATCCATCTTTTTAATGGATTTTATGGGTCACTAATCTCTCAGCTAGGGCTGAGATGAAGCCCCTAATTTGATTAGCTCTTGTATTGGTTGAATTTACTTTGAATATGAATTAATTTGTTTCTTTCTCTAAGTGGGCTTGATTGGTTTAAATTCTATACTTCTCCATCTATGAACTTGACCAAAGTATATATATGGATGTTTTTTGGATGCTTATTATAGGTGCTTGTGTCTAATCAAGAACAGGTTTCCTATAGAGGAAGAAACAGGGTGCTTTAATGAACTATACATTCCATGTACCCGATCAAGGACATGGGATATGTTATTCATGGCATTGCTTAAAGGAATTAGACATTCTCGTATGCCCTAGATTAAGGACCAGATTGTGCTTTTCTATATAAGTGGTATCAATCTAGATTAAGGTGAATCAGCAGACAAAACAAGGTTAGGATAATTAGGGGTGGATTCGAAAGTCCTTGTGCTCTTTCTCTCGATTGAATTTTCTTCCTGTTCTTAATTGTTTTTCCTAGAATTGTGCTTAGTAGTTGTTCACCATTATTTGTTGGATTAGTTAAGAAGAATTGTGAATTTGAGTTGTGACGATCGGTCCTCGTGGGAACGATCTCGTAATTAAAACCGTAATGTATATCTACATCTCGATTCATATACTTGCGAGTTTAAAAATCATTTAAATCATGTTGGTTTAAATAAAACATCAAGTTTTTGGCACATATTCTATGAAGTGATTTGTTTAGTTCAAATTAAATTTAGGATTCTCTCTTATCATAATTCATAGTCTTAGGATTTTATTAACTTTAGGTTAAAGTTTTTATTTTATTTTATTTTTAGAAACTAACATATTTCTTGTTTTGTAGGGTCCTGACATAAATTTCTAAGTTGATTCTAACATAGATCTCTAAATTGGAAGTGAAGGAGGAGCTTCTTAAATCTTCTGACATCAATCATCTCCTTTCTCGGGTTCTTTCTTCCCATTCTTGTTTATATAGTTTTAACTTGTTTTAGAATCTCATAGTTTCTAGTTCTAGTTTTATTTCTCTTAGGTTGCTTCTTAGTTTAGTTTTCTTTCTTCCATTGCAATAACATAGTTTATGCTAGGACGTAGATCTCTGAATATAGAACTAACACCGTTTGATCCTAAAATAGAAAGAACACTTCGTGAAAGATTGAGAAGTAATCCTGTTGAAATGGCGAATGAGAATGAAGTTAAAGCTCTCAGAGATTATTCAGCTCCTGTCCAATTTAATGCGCCTTCATGCATAGTGTTGCCAACCACTACGGCAGCACACTTTGAACTTAAACCGGAGTCATACAATTGTTGCCATCCTTTACTTCGGATTGGACAAGGAGGACCCATATCATCATGTGAAAGAATTCCTAGACATTTGCTCCACCTTTAAGTTCCAAAACTTCTCAGACGATTCGATCCGCCTACGCCTGTTTCCTTTTTCGTTGAAGGATAAAGCGAAAGCATGGTTGAATTCTCTAGAAGTTGGATCTATCACTACATGGGACCAACTGTCTAAGAAGTTCTTAAACAAGTTCTTCCCCGTTCACAAAACCAATGCCCTCCGTAGAGAAATTACTAACTTCACACAAAAAGAGGGCGAACACTTTCATGAATGTTGGGAAAGATGGAAGGACTTGCTTCTTAAATGTCCTCACCATGGTTTTGAGAAATGGCAACAAGTTCAATACTTCTATGACAGTCTGACACCCCAGAACCGTCGCATGGTTGATGCCACCATTGGAAGGTCATTCATGACCAAAAGTGATGTCGAAGCATGGAACTTCTTTAAAACCTTGTGCGAAAATTCCCAGTAATGGGACTATTCAAATAGAGGTGACAGAAGTCCCCAACCACAAAAGAGAGGTGGTATATATGAGATAGGAGTCATGCCAGAGCTGTGCGCCAAGCTTGATAACCTGACAAAGAAAGTTGATGCTCTAATATTAAATAATGGACCTCCACAAACAGCTCAAGTCGAGGCATGTGCCATATGTTTTAGTCCTGCCCATCCTATGCAGTCTTGTCCATCCCCAGTGTGACATCCCGGAGAACTCTCTCGAACAAGTACATGCTATGAACACTTTTCAAAACACTGGGAATGATCCTTACTCGAACACATACAATGGGGTGGGCTAGACATCCAAATTTTTCTTGGGCAAAAGGACCACAACAAGGAGGACCATCTAGAAATCCTCCCATGCAACGGCACCTCCAAGTTGGCAGTCAACAACTTCAACAGTTTTCGCAATATCAACAACTGCCTACACAATTAAGGAAACCATCTCTTGAGGATACACTCCATCTTTTTATGCAGAGTTCTCTCCAATTCCAAAAAGATACCCAACAAACCTTACTAGCCAACCAGCAAAGCTTACATGCAAATGCGCAATCCATTTCCAAGCTGGAAGTACAAATGGGTCAACTAGTTGCCACATTAAGTGAGAGAGAAGGGCAAGTTCCCTAGCTAACCGAGGCTAATCCAAAGGGACAAGATGAGATTGGCTCTAATTCCAACCAAGGGCAATATCATGAAAAAGCCAAATCGATCACTACCCTTAGGTCGTGCAAGCAGATTGACAACCGCGGAATAGAGATGTCTAGGGATGAATCAAGTTCTAAAGTGAAGATCAAGATGAAGCGAGAGGGACACACCAATGCATCCAAAGTCCAAAGCCCTCGACTCTCCAAGAGCCACTAATGTGCCACCTTACGTGCCCAAAGCACCCTTTCCTCAATGTCGGCACCAATAAAGAAAAGAAACAATTTTGACGAAATCTTGGATGTGTTTAAAAAGTTAGTCAACATCCCGTTTTGACGCTATCAAGCAAGTCCTCGCTTACGCTAAGTTTCTTAAAGATTTATGCACTCAAAAGCGTAAGCGAGAATGTTCATAAGAAGATCTTCATTGAGGAGAGCTCAGACTCACTCCATGATTCAACATAACACCCTCCTAAATTTAGGGATCCAGGAGCTCCCACCATTTCTTGCGGCATAGGAGATCATAAGATCGGGAAGGCGTTGCTTGATTTAGGGCAAGCGTCAATTTGTTACCATATTCGGTTTATGATTGCCTAGGACTTGGTGAGTTGAAACCGACTAAGGTAACATTACAACTAGTGATAGATCTGTCAAGATGCCCAGGGTGTTATTGAAGATGTGTTAATCCAGGTTGATAAATTTTATTTTCAGTGGATTTCATAGTTATAGATACTCACCGAATCAAAGAATCTTCATAGTCGGATCCCAATCATCTTGGGTCGTCCATTTTTGCCACATCTAATGCTATTATAAATTGCCTAGGAATGGAGTTATGAAATTGTCCTTTAGTAACATGAATATTAAACTCAATGTCTTTAATGCGAGGACAACAATCCATGATTTGGATGACATACGAAGTGGACATGATCGAGAGTCTAGTGCGAGAACTCCTTAAAGTAAATCTTTTGAAGATCCACTTGAGACACGCTTAAAGCACAATATGGCATGGATTTTGACATCGATAGTCCCATCCATGAAGTCAATGCACTTTTGCTCGACTCTACTCTATATTGGAGGCGAAAAATGGAGAGCGAAAGTGGAACCTCTTCATCCCCTCCGAGACTCTTCCTGACAAAGTTACAAAGTTTTTAACTCGAGAAGACAAAAGCGAGTGTGTCGCTTAATGTTCTTAGAGCATATAAAACTTAATTGAACGGAAGATAGCAGTAAATATAGGAGTATGCCCTACTTGATGTATGGATCATGTTGTGGAAATGTCGCGTGAAATGCAAAGAGAAGCGTGATCCTAACATAGAAGAAGTCGTTCGAGCGTAAGTCCTTAAATTATTTGACGACATAAGGTGTCATTACCTCGAGCGATATACGGCTCATGGGAACTCACATCACTTGTCTGGGATTAGTTAATTAAGGTGTTGAGGTAATTTCTTTGGCGGACCCTGGTTATAAAGATTAGTTCATTCATGGTCCGTTTTTGTCTAGCTGAAGACGTTAAACTTAGCGCTCCTGGGAGGCAACCCAGCCTTTTGTTTTATTGTATTGCTTTTTCTTAGTTAGTTACTTCAATGTTTGTGGGTAACATTACTGCAAACCCTCACGAGACTACAACTCGTCCACTAGGGGTAACCTAGGGGTTTAAAGGCTTGTTGCATGCGCTAAATGCAATCGAGAGCACCTGCGAAAGTGGTATAGGTAGGATCTTATTTTGTTTTTCTTTTTGTTATTTTTGCTTCTGTTGATTTCTCTCTTGTGCTAACTCGCTTTTACGTTGAAATTTTTTTTGAGAAAGCTTCTTGATTCTCCATCCAGGTACTATCTTTCCATCCCTCATCTTTTATTCTCGTTGTCCCATGTGCATTGCTTGTTTATTTCTTTTACATTGAGGACAATGTAGATTTCAGGTTGGGGGTGGGAGATTAGGTTACCTAATCAGTATTTTCTTGGTCTTGAGCAAAATTTGTGAAAATTTTAAAAATTTTTTTGGAATTTCTATTGAATTCAAAGTGATTTTGAAGGATAGTTGTGATTTTAACATTATAAGATACGTGATGTTGGTAACTTACGACTCTTGGATTCGGCTATCTGCTTGCTTTCACAGTTCAGTTTGAATTGTTAACCCGTGATTAGAAGTTGTAAACATTGATTGAGCCATGATTTCACCTATCACATCTCGCTTACACATTAAGGTTCTGGTTCGATAATTGAATGATTTACTTGGTAATCACTAAGCATGAAAGGAACCAGCCTGAAAAATAAAAATTTTAACATCAAAAGGAAGAATTGAAAGGGTAAGTTGCATAATCTTCACCATGGTTTGCTCCCTATAAGTGTAGATTTGATCTCCCATGATTAACATTTAGAAAAAGTACGGCGACAAGTTTTCACCATAGGTTTGCTCCCTATAGGTGAGGATTTGATTCCCTTCCTTGGCGTACTGTTCATAAAGAAAATCAAAAGATGGTAAAATGAAAGGTTAATCTGTAAGGCAGGTGTTGGTTTCAGGTTTGGTTGTCACAAATTACTAAAGATATCATGAAATTGACAATTGGATCTTTTAATGATTGTAAGCTGAGATTACACTATACACTCATGGAACTCAGTGTTTAGAGTTGTTCTAATTAATGGTTTAATATTTTGAACTTGATTATGAAATTTACAGTGAACTTGATTTCAGGAGAAAAATTTTCTCACCATTCATGAATCTTAGAATTTTCACATCTCAACTATCCGTTCACAAGTCACTTGAGTTTACAGGAATTGTCTTTTATTTCTGAAATTATTTTTCGCATGTTTTGCTCGGGACTAGCAAAATGCTGGTTGGGGGTTGTGATGAAGGTCGAATATTGCATCTCAGACCCCGACTATTACCTGATTTTACATACATGATAATGCTTAATGCCATATTTTAATTGTGTTTTTATTACAGGATGAAATCAGGAGCAGGTATTGAAAAATGATGTTAAAAGCATGGATTTGATGATCCAAAGTCACCAGAGCACGGAATGGACTCCAGAGAACCAATAATGAAGATTTTACACGCCTGGAATCTGAGGAAAGCAAGCCGAAGGGGCCTAAAAAGGGTCCAGAATGCAAGATCACATGGTTCCCGTCATCCGATCAGTTCGAAACTTCATACAAGGGATGAGAGCCATAAATTAACCATACATATTAAATTTCATCCATTAAAGATCTCGGAAACTGGGCCAACAGACAGATTAGCCCATTAACCTCCAATTTGGGGGCCCACCTGACATCTGAAACTGCCTCAACTGAGTAGTGACGGGTTAAATAATATGGGAAAAAGGATGGACGGTGCAGATTTCTCATAAACATTATAGTAGACCCCATATGTGATGCATGTACACCATGCATACATACACGAGCCGTGCACTGACGGCAGATGTCGAGATTGCAATGCACAGCGCTGATCGACTCTTTTCTCTCAAATTCAAAAATCGAAAGTCACTTGAATCTGGTGACCTAGCGTTAACGCCGTCCGGGAATCGGATGGAGTTGTGGACCCCACACATTGTCCAAATGTGTAATCCAGACCGTCCATCAGACCTTAATGGCCCATATTACCATAGCTTAGGTGGCGGTATTTTAGAAGACAGCGAATATTGGTTTTTAACCTTTCAAACGCAGGTTGAACGGTGGAACAGAAACATTCTGTGGGCCACACAAAAATGGAGAAAAATTATATATTTCCGACCGAAATTTCGAGAGAAATTCGGTGAACGGAGTGGATTTCGATGAAGGATTCGATCACGGACCCCACCATCACCACCAGCCGGTTTCGCGTCACGTAACGTTTACCGACCAGCCGGTCCGTTTGGCCGGGCTGTGAGCCCCACACGTGTCCCGTCCGGCCGATCCAAGCCGTTCATCTTATAGAGTGGCTCGAGCACTACAAAACCAAGTTGAAATTTTGTGTCCATGTGTGCACACGTGTGCGGTACAGAGGCCAAAAGTGGACTGCCCCAAGACGTTAAAAATTGAGTTTATTGTGATTTCTTCTCTGGGCTGGGTTAATGGACGTTCAAAACCATCCATTCTTGACTGAAATTTCGTCCTGAATCCAATGGACGGGGTGGATTTTCCAGAAAATACTTCTGTGGGGTCCACCGATCGATCATTTTAAAAAGTTGCACTCCGTGTCCTCGATTCTCCACGCCACCGAATGTTGTACCAGCCTCTTCAGTAACTATAAAAGAGGAATTTTGGACGTGGGAAAGGCATTCAGAAACAGGAGATTCCAGATCCGGAGCAAGGGAGAGAAGAAAGAGAAGAAAGAAGAGAGAGAGAGAGAGAGAGATCGATTGGTTTGGTGTTCCTTTTTTTATGAATTTTGTTTATCCATCTTTTTAATGGATTTTATGGGTCACTAATCTCTCAGCTAGGGCTGAGATGAAGCCCCTAATTTGATTAGCTTTTGTATTGGTTGAATTTACTTTGAATATGAATTAATTTGTTTCTTTCTCTAAGTGGGCTTGATTGGTTTAAATTCTATACTTCTCCATCTATGAACTTGACCAAAGTATATATATGGATGTTTTTTGGATGCTTATTATAGGTGTTTGTGTCTAATCAAGAACAGGTTTCCTATAGAGGAAGAAAGGTGCTTTAATGAACTATACATTCCATGTACCGATCAAGGACATGTGATATGTTATTCATGGCATTGCTTAAAGGAATTAGACATTCTCAGATTCGATTAAGGACACGATTGTGCTTTCTCTATATAAGTGGTATCAATCTAGATCAAGGTGAATCAACAGACAAAACAAGGGTTAGGATAATTAGGGGTGGATTCGAAAGTCCTTGTGCTCTTTCTCTGATTGAATTTTCTTCCCTGTTCTTAATTGTTTTTTTCCTAGAATTGTGCTTAGTAGTTCAGTCCATTATTTGTTGGATTGGTTAAGAAGAATTGTGAATTTGAGTTGTGACGATCAGTCCTCGTGGGAACGATCTCGTAATACGTACCGTATCTACATCTGATTCGTATACTTGCGAGTTTAAAAATCATTTAAATCATGTTGGTTTAAATAAAACATCAGCAGTTCCGGAGTACTTATCAACCATCCAAATTTTCATCATGATGATTAAGGAGAGCGATGGTGACTCGGCATTTAAGTACTTGTTTCGAAGAGTTCTTAGGATTTGCAAATGATCCTACTTTGAGCCAAACAATACCAATTTGAGACTTAAAATGCCTAAGCAAAAAAAGTTAGAGTTCCATTTTCTAATTTCTTAATAGAAAGGTTTTGTTCAGGCACATGAGGCAGACCAGAAGCAAATAGGCGTGGTGTGAGGCGACAATGACATTTTGAGCCAGATTAGAAATAGTGTAGAAATGGTAACATAGTTTAATGATCTATTATATAACTACTATGAGAATCAAACATCAATCTTCATTCCTCAGATCTAGTCGCCCGCAGCATGGTGTTTGCACACAATCTGACGTAGGGGAGGACGTGAGGTCGAGCACCGTCTTCCTCAAAAGGATAACTATTCCGAATCCACGGAACTTCTCTGGACTCCTCACAGAGACTTCTCGAATCCACGAGAAAAGAGAGCAGAAAATAGAAATAAATTCTAAATAAATTCGAAATAGATTAATGAATGAAAAAAACGAGTTCACAACCCTTTAAATAAGGGTACCTTGAGTAATGGGAAAGAAATCAGAATCAAACTACAACTAGGACTCCTAGAATTAGCGACTTACTATAAATAGTAAACTTACTATTTATAGAGAGATCGTGATGTCTACTAGTGTGTAAGGTTTACGGCCAAAAATAGTAAGTGTCCTATTTGGCTTCACCAACCCGTTCTCCTAATTATTCTAAGCTCTTTTCACATTGGGCACAACTCCTAAAGCTCGACGGATGAAGAGTTATAAGCAAACTAAGACTTACTATTTATAGTAAAAATGAAATTGAAACAGGGAAACGACCGTCAAATCAGGGGTTTCTCGCAATTCCGAGCGTCGCAACTTGGCAAAGCCTGGTTGGTTGGCTAAAGTAGCTCGTTCTACCCCAAAATCATATATTTTTCGTTGGCTAACTCATCCCGGATTGCGAGATACGCCTGATTTAAGGTCTGATAGTCCAGATCACTTCTGTCGCCGACCGGGCCTTTTCTGATCCATCTTTGCCATGTAATTGTCCGTGACCCGCTCTACATCACAATCGGACATTGCTAGATCAGGTGGCTAGAAAGCCAACACATGACAGCACCATCCTATAATAGATCATGATGAGATTTTTACAGTCGATGCAATTGCGATTGACATAATGAAAATCCTGGAAGCTAAGATAATTGTTGCCGCTCCAAACATGTTACACATAAATCCATCCAAACAGGCATTATAGACTTGTGACAAAGCAAAAAAGGCTATATTTCATGTAATGGTTTAGAATTATCTGCATAATCACGTAACTTGTTGATAATAATACTTTTTAGTACATGTGACAAAGTGTAATTAATCACATAGACTCACAGGAATTTCAACACGAGGTAAGGGGTTCAAAAAACCACGCTTATTTAATAACTAATTAATTAAAGAGAAAATTGTAAAAAGATGTTACGAAGATTACTCTCCATGCAAACTTCTCACGCCTATATATAAAGCTAAGAGGGAAGTGTTGGGATTTTTGACCTGCGGAATCACACAGATCTATATCTAGGATAGCAATCCAATGACACCAAGCACATAAGAGAACACACATATTTAACATGGAAAACCCTTGCGGGAAAAAACTACGGCACAAAGCAACAGATCTCTACTATGAAACAGAAATTACAAAGAGAAAGAACTTAACCGATTCGAACAACCTCGAATCTAACCCTTGCTACACCCTTTTGGAAACCCTTAGAATACTTTCCCATACATTTTCATACCCTAGAAAAACCCTAGGAACACCTATTTATAATTTAGGCAACTTCCCTTTCACACTCTTGCGAAAGGCGACACCAAAATCCACAGTCCGCATCGGATTCGGAAACGAATCTGCGTAACCTATGACTGGTCGAGTCGAGGCTACGATTGGTCGTAGGACCCCTACAACCGGTTAAGCCATCCCTTCGACCGGTCGAGCAGCTCAGACACCAAAAAACCCATGTCGCTGGACTTTGAGTCGTGAGAGCCACAACCAGTCGAACTATTCCTACGACCAGTAGTGGCTGACCCACGACCAGTCGTAGCTACAATAAAAAAACAGATTAAAGACTTTTTTCTCAATAATCTCCACCAAGTCTTCAATCTTCAACCGTGTAGCTTCTTGACCTCTTCTCTTATCTCTTCATTGCATCATAGCTTCAATCAACGCTTCTCGTGCACACTCCGTCTTTCTTTTATGCCATCACCAAGCCCAGAGAAGTTTCACAGACCTTGAGCTTCTCTACAAGAACGATCTAGAAGAGCATGTCCGTCGGATCAGAATCCACATGCCAATCATCTTTGCTCATGTCTTCTCAAAAGAAAAAACGTAGTCTTCTTACCATTTCACCGCTACCCAATATTGCTTGCTAGGGTACTTACTCGCAACACTGATAACCTGTGAAATAACCGGTCTAATCCAGATCATGGCATACACTGCCAACCGCATTCGAATAAGGCTCATGAGATATCTTGCTTTTCCTTATCTGTTTTGGGACATGTCCTAAGGAAAACTTGAGGAGAGATGAGTAGGGAACGCTCTCCAGCTTTACTTGGCCCATCACATACTTAATCAACACCTACACACAAGGTATTCCTCCTGTGATTACCAAAGCCTACTCCTCCCTCAGTCTCAATGCCGAGAACCATCTTTGCAGCCCCCTGATCCTTCATCCTAAATGTCCCACTTAACCGAGTCTTCAGTACACTGATTTTAGACATGTCATAATTGGCGATCCACATGTCATCAATTCCTGACTCACCATGAAGGAATCAAACCACTGCCTAGGTGACAGGTCGAACCATGACCTCCTGCAAAGTCTTTTCTCAGCCCCTTTAACTTCGAACCGCTCTGGTTGCTTCATGTAGATCTGCTCTTCACTTTCCCTTACAGAAGTATAAACTCCACATCTATCCTTCCAGCTCAAGATCACGTTGGCCAACCAGTGCCAAACACGGATCTAATAGACACCTGCTATACCGTCGGCGAGCACGAATATCTCTGAGAAGCTGATCCCTTCTCTCTGAGCATAACCCTTCGCTACCAACCTCGCCTTGTATCTATGTTGTATCCTCCTGAAGATCCACCTGCATCCAACCGCTTTCCGGCCTACTGGAAGCTCCACCCACTCCCATATGTCGGTCTGGTACAATGAATCCATCATATCGCCCATAGTCACCTTTCACTTCTCAGCACCAGGCTCACCTAGAGCCATCTGAATAGAAAATGAATCCCCTGCGATATTGGAGTCATCCATGTACCTCGCCGATATCTTGCGATTATGTCGTGTGATTCTTCTCACAAGTGGCTACTCCACCTGCTCTGTATCCATGTCCGCACGTCTCAACCTTCCTACCCTGATCGCTCATGTGGCCATGCCCAACATGCCACACACTTGCAGAGGTGGAATCAGCTATATCCACTGTAGCTCCACCTTTTGAAGTGCTCCCGATCAACCTATACAAGTTGCCGAGTCGTTAGATACTTTAAGAGCACTATCAATACCTGTGTATTTGCATCCTTTTGCCTCAAGCACACCAAGAGAAATCAAATTCTGCTTCAAATCAGGAACGTGCCTGACATCAGTCAAGGTACACTCCACCCCATCAAACATCCTGATGCGCACCGAACCAACAACCATAACGTTACAGGCAATATCATTGCCCATAAATACCTGTCCACCATCGCACTCCCTGTAGCTGGCAAACTAACTCCGATAAGGAGTCATATGAAAAGATGCCCCTGTGTCTAGCATCCACTCATCCTTACGATCATCGTATGACCGCCTGAGCGAAGACACAAATAAAACATCACCATCGCATCCACTCGATCCATCTAACGTGGCAACATTGGCCTCCTTGTACAAAGCCTCAAAATCTTCTCTCTTTGATTTAAGATTTTCACAATCCTTCTTCACATGTCCTTCCTTCCCACAATTCTAGCACTTTACCTTTCCTTTGCCCTTGCCCTTGGATTTGGATCTATAACCTGAAGAACCTGTACCTTATTCAGAATTTCTACCCACTGTAAACAGTGCATCAGAAGACGTCCCTATATCGTTGTTTAGTTGTCTCATAGCCTTCCCTTGAAGAGCTGAGATAACGGTATCGACACTCAGAGTTTTGTTCGTGTTGCACATAGTGTCCTTGAATGACTCATATGACCCCGGAAGAGAATTCAGCAATATACATGCTTATTCTTCATCTTTCATTACTTCCTCCATATCCAGCAATTTGCAAACTAATTTATTAAAGTTGCTGATGTGAGCCTCCAGATCTCCACCCTCTGCTATCTTGAAGTTATACCACTGCAGCTTCAAGTGTAGCGATTTTCAGAGGATTTCTTCGCATAAACATCCTCTAACTTCACCCATAACTTAGCCGCAATTTTCTCCCTCATGACGTTGTAGAGAACCTCATCCGTGAGACATAAACGAATCGATGATAAAACCTTCTTATCAAGAGTATTCCATTCATCATCTTTCATAGTGGACTTCCACTCCTCAAGAGCACCATCTTCGCCTTGCTTGATTAAGGAACTCATCATCTTGATCTTCCATAACTCAAAATTATTTTTCCCTGAGTACTTCTCAATATCATACCTAGCACTTGCCATTATTACTAATCCCTCAGATTCAGATCTGTGCCCCAACCGAACTCAAGCTCTGATACCAGTTGTTGGGATTTTTGACCTGCGGAATCACACAGATCTAGATCTAGGATAGCAATCTAATAACATCAAGCACACAAGAGAACACACAGATTTAACGTGGAAAACTCTTGCAGGAAAAAACCACGGCATCAAGCGACAGATCTCCACTATGAAACAAAAATTACAAAGAGAGAGAGAGAGAGAGAGAGAGAGAGAGAGAACTTACCCGATTTGAACAACCCCGAATCTAACCCTTGCTACACCCTTTTGGAAACCCTTAGAATACTTTCCCATACATTCCCATACCCTAGAAAAACCCTAGGAATACCTATTTATAGTTTAGGTAACTTCCCTTTCACACCCTTGCGAAAGGCGACACTAAAATCCGCAGTCCGCATCGGATTCGGAAACAAATCTGCGTAAACTACGACTGGTCGAGCCGAGGCTACGACTGGTCGTAGGACCCCTACGACCGGTCGAGCCATCCCTTCGACCGGTCGAGCAGCTCAGACACCAAAAAACCCATGTCGCTGGACTTTGAGTCGTGCAAGCCACGACTAAGTATTCTACGAAGTTGAAAATCGACCCACGATGTTACCGAAGATCGTAGCTACAGTAAAAAACAAATTAAAGACTTTTTTCTCAACAGAAAGAGTTTCTAACGTACGCCAACTCAACACAATTCTACAATCTACGATGCAACGCTGCTTATCTCTCATCCTTTATGAATGCCCTTATTTTAAATTTAGTGTAACCCCTTCACTATTAGTCACTGCAATATGCTGCAAATTAAAAGCATGGATGATTAGATTACTTATTTCTACACACTACTTTCATGAACACACCAGTACTGGATTGCTGGGAAGGCTACTCAATCTTAAATGGAAATTTATAGGCTTTACTACTATGTGTTAAGTGATTTTGTTGATTATCTTACCACGGGGCCTAAGTCTTTTGATCAAAGCGATAAACAAATAGTCAAATCATTGTCTTCTCGCCACGAGATTGGCCCTCTAAAAGATTTTGAACATATCATCATCCCACTGACTTTCTTGCTACGTGCCTAGTCTCTTTAACCAGGTTTTCAAACAGACTATCAAAGATCTACCCTACATCATCGTCTCACCATGAATCTTGCTTTTCATTGGGCAATGAACAGACAACCGCTCAACACTACATCCATCTACGAAATCCTTTTTTTAACAAAGTGATGAATAGACCATCATCTCGTCTCTTTTTAAGATGATCATTATAAGAATTCCTATAATGAATATTAACAAAATAAAGTTTATTTTATTTTTTACTTATAGTGGTACTGTTGAATTATGGTTGCCATCATGCGCTTAATTAAAAGTCCTTTCATAAGAACTTAATTATCATCAGAAGGATGAATCATTTCCGGTTGTAAATCATCCAAACCGTAAGATTCAATTGGGGTCATAGACATTTAGTTTGATTCAATCTGCATTTGGCTATAGCATGCCAGGACACACAAAGCACACACATGATAATTAAAGACGATGGTCAACAATTTGAGCGTACAATATTAGAAGTTCAAAACAGAATTGCATTGCCTCTCCAAGAGGTAGCAGCCATGCACTTTTTTTTTTTTGTTAGCTTGTTAGTACACCCCCACAGTCACTTCACTGTTAGCCACCCCTACTAGGGATTGATACTAAGACCTCAGTGTTGAAACAAGGTATCTTTCACTCAGTCTACCATTTGAGCTATGGATCTGGGTGTGGTAGGCATGCGCTTCACTTAAAGAACAACTACACCATGCTGGTCATGGTCGGGCCCACCGACTAAGGCTGTACCATGTCGAATGATCGTGGATTTTCATGTGTGATGTAATCCAACAGTTTTGTGCTGTTGAATTACTAAATGTGGAAAACGAGGGCTACCCATCACCTATACAGAGCTCACACTGTAGCTAGTGCAATCAGCTGCATGTGTGGCCAACAGTGGTGTGTATGACATCTAACCTATCTAATTGGTTTGACAAAAATGAAGAAGAAGCAACCATGAAGAAGATCGAAGAATGCTGGAAGGCCTAAAAGATCAAGCTGGCAAGGTGGGCCCCACCTAAACAAAAGAAAAAAAGACAACCACTGAAAAACCGCCACGTCCACATTGTAGCCCATATTACAGAAAGCAATGGACAATCACCTAAAATCCTTCAAATCCGTGTGGGGCCCACCTGACAATTGAGTCAGCCTAACTATTTTTGGGCGTCCAATTTAAATGATTGGATGACCCTGCTGGACAGGATGGATGCCCTGTAAACACCACAACTGTGGGCCCACACATAGCTGGCTGCATGTTTTTCTCATCTACAGCTAATTGGGTGGGAGCTATGCGTTACCATTAGAAAAGGAGTGCGCTCAGGTGGTAGAGATACCACCGTAACCATAGCTCATGACATCCACATACCGGGCAGAAATGGGGCCCACATGATGTACTCATGACATCCGAACCGTTCATAAGATGTGTTGCTTCATGTCACCGATGGCTTCTCAAAGCAGACCAAACGGAAACTTAGCGGGGGCCAGCAAAAAGGGGATAAATTGAGAGGGGACGCTCACCCTTGATTTGATTGGGAGATCTATTATATTATTTAGATGGAATCTAGGCCGTCCAAACCCTTCATCTGCTACAAATGAAGGGTCATGAAAGAAAAAAAAAAAAAAAAAAAAGAAGGCAGTTTTGAAACTTAGATGGGCCCCAATGAGAAGCAAGTGTAGGCATCCCCTCCTAACTTGTTTCATATACTGTGGCCCACAAGAATTTTCTATCGAGATAATTTTTAGATCATAATAGTAATCTGAGGTGGCACATCTAACGGACGGGTTAGATGTGATTTATTCATCACGTGGGCCCCACATCTGTCTGGTACAGGTACCGCTGGAGCACACCACTAGAAGAAAAAATAAATTTCATTTGCAAAAAAATTAGGGTCGAGATGTCACATTCCATTGATTTGAAACCAAGAATAACACACCGTTATCGAGAGCGTGCCTTATTTTCAAAATCTTTGATTAAGTTCAAATCTACCGTCCACATTCAACGACCTTGATTGGTTGAAAAAACCAACATTGTCTCACAAAAAAAAAAGTTATTTATTTAAAAACATTATTTTATAAATAAATAACCCCCATTCAAATGCCACAAATATAACGTGCTTTTGTCATATTCTAAATCATCATTGACTTTGAACGGTAGCTTTAGCTTTCATCGCCGCACCATCTTCCTTGAGTTCTTTGAAATTTGAAAAAGATTCATGAAGTCTGTTCAAGTGGGCCCATGATTAGATGACTCAAATTACTGTCCTTTCATGTCCCACCTTAGATGGGTTATGCCCCAAAACCTATCTGATTAGGATTTCTACTGGCCAAACTAGGAACTTGATCATGTGGACCATGTGAACAAGAGCTTTGTAATACTCACACGTGTCTTTTCACAAGAAACACAGGTGTAGGATAGTAAAGATTGGATGTACTACCAAATTAGATGCAATTATAAGTTGAGTATACTCACAGGAGTGAAGTAGAAAAAATGAACCACTATTATATTTGTGTTTAAAATTGTCATTTGGACATTTATTTAATTATACTTATGTGATTAATTGATAAATTATATATATGCATGATTAGATGAATACTAAAAATTGCTAGGTAAGATATGCCCCACACATCCACACTATTATATTAAACACACTAATGACTTAAAGTCTTATTATTAAATTGTCTTACTTTATTTTAATTAAAAAATAATTTAAGTAATTATATATTTAATTAACAAAAAATTTATTTGATTATAATCACTTCTTATATAATATATCATTCATTCTATAGCTCTGCTATATTTTTATGCATAGCATGTGGGCCCACCAATCACAATTTTAATACTTTGGTTATAAAATAAAAAATAAAAAATCTTAGGATATCTACACCGCATGTCACCATCTGTATAGTTTACACCAATACACGGATATCCGAAAAGCTACCACATCCGTACCAATTGTATGCATTCCAAAAACAGATCGGATACTCCCCTGCCACCAGCCCTGTGGCTAGTGGTCGGTGCTCCGTGGACCATCATAATATATGTGTTTCATCCATTTTATTTGTCCACTTTTTTAGATCATTTTAGGACTTTATCTCAAAAATGAGAGGGATATAAATCTCAAGTAGACCACACCACATGAAAATAATAGTGATTGGATATCCACCATATAATTCATCCTAAGGCCCATTGTACTGTTTATTTAATATACAATCTGTTAATTAGCTCATACAGACCTAGGAGAAGGGAAAAAACAAAGACCAGATTGATTCAAAACTTTTACGGCCCCAAAAAGTTTTTAGTAGTCGATGTGCATTCAACACGGTTTCCTTCCTGTAATGTAGTCCACTTGAGATTGGGATATACCTCATTTTTGGTCTTATAACATAAAATGACCAATCCGTTTCCATGTATTCCATGAAGGAGCCACCAAATGATATAAAATGCACTAATATAATATGCATTCAACATGCACTATATCCCATCACGCGTGTTGCACTCGTGTGATGTAGTATATGATTTTTTTAAACGTCGGATACAACAGAAACAAATTGCTCTTGAGAAATAACCACGTACAACCTCTTTTTTCATGCCGACCATTTCATATTCTAGAAAATCCAAAACATGGAAAACGTGGGTCTTGCAATGTAAAACTCATGGCCTGAAAATCAGGCGAATCCACTTATTGGGTGGGCCACACATGTACTTTGACTCGTACCATGGGCCAATGATTGATTTGACATTGTGCCCCACCTAGTGAGTGTATATTAATTTGATTTTGAATCAACTGATCTTTATTGTGGGGCCAGCCTTCTGGATCCCTCTGATATTCAAAATATACAACAAGATGGCAGGAAAGAAAGGGCTGTATGTGAAAGTTTACATGCAGCGGTTGCACGTGATAAATTGCTATTATTTTTGCCTTGAAAGGTAATGGTCGGCTATGGACGGCATGGTCCGCTTGAAAGATATACATACGACTGACTTGGTCGTACTTAGAGCTACTAAAAATCCTAGTCGGTTGCATTTCAACCATACACGAGGCCTCACCAGTGGGAAGCTATACAGGGCTTTGTGGGGCCCACCGTGATGTATGGGTTTTATCTACACCGTCAATTCAGTTTTTTCAGATTGTTTCGGATCAATATGATATTTTTGTTTTCCCTTCATTCAAGTGTATATGATCTTATAAACGGGTTAGATGGCAGATTAACTTCACGGAGGCTCTCAGGAAGGTTTCAACGGTGGTTTTACTATCGCCCCTGCTTCCTGTGGTGTGGTCCATTTGGGGATTAGACCTACCTAAGTTTTAGAATCATTCTGTAAAATGATCTGAAAAAATGAATGGACGGCGTGGATAAAACCCATACATCATCGTGGGCCCTACAGAGCCCCTGCATGGATGCATTAAGCATTTAATGCGTCCAGCGGGGGGCAGCACGCAATCCGGTTCCACACCACGGAGAAAAAGGTGCACGAATATGACTCTCGGATGAATATGAACCGTTCATTTGGCTGCAATGGATGTTAATCCGGCTGTTTATCTTAACTCCTATTAAAATAATCCAATTAATAACGAGTAAAAAGCCGGCCGCGGATTTAGACATGTCGGGACATCACGGAAGCTGAAAGCGTCCTGCCCCAACATGGACTGAATCGGTCCGGGCAGGGGTTATGTGGGGCCCACCGTGATGTATTGGCTTTACCCACCCCCTTCACCCATTTTTCAGATCACTTCAAGATATGGGCCTAAAAGGGAGGCAGATACAAGGCTCAAAGAAGACCATTGAAAACTTCTTTAGAATCACGGAAGTTTTGAATAAGCTGACATTTGTGTTTTCCTTTTGTCCAAGTCTACTTACTTTTTTTTTTCTGTTTTTTTGGGTTAGCTTGTTAGTACACACCATGTCAGGACACACACTCCATATTAGCCACCCCCGCTAGGGATCGATACCAAGACCACAAGTGTTGAAACGAGGTATCTCCACTCAGTCGGTCAATTGAGCTATAGATCTGGGTGTTTTGTCCAAGTCTATTGGACCTTATGAACAGGTTGGATGGTAAATAAATATATATTATAGTGAGCCGTAGAAAGGTTTCAATTGTAGGCATTATTCACCACTGCTTCCTTTAGAGTTATTCACTTGAAGCTTGATCCGCCTATTTTTTAATCCATAAGTTAAAATCATTTGAAAATATAGATGAATAGTATAGATAGGTCATATGTAATAGGAAATGATGAGCCCCACGAAGCCCCTTCTTGAACAAAGTCCCCTCAAGGTGGGGCTTGACACCAACAACTTTTAAACTTGAAATTAATTAAAATAATCTTCAATTATGATGTAATAAAGGCATTGATATTAGAATTTGAGTAGTCCATGTCTTTTTGAGCCTTCGGATTATCTTTTGGCTTTTCAAAAGATGAAAATGCTTCTATATTAGTTGTCCCTCCTATGCTGGTTGTTTTTCAAATATGACGTTTTGATGATAGGGTATAGGACTTAAGTCAACAATTGTGGCTATTTCTTATCTGATCTGATCCATTCATTTTAATCGGACAATCAAAATCTTATAATTTGAGAATTAAAATTTAAAAAAACAAAAAAATCCAATAGAATTTTCTGTAGATCACAACCACATTAATGTCATTGATTAGGCAGGGCCTACAACACATACCCAGAGCTGGAAAGCCAGGATGGTAGACTCGGGAGGCGCTTCACATGTGTGTAAGAGCAGTGTAGTCTTAGTTTTGCCCAACTTACAAAATTGTAGTAATGTTCCTCCTTGCATGTGGCAATGATGGACAGCCATCCAAACCCATCTGAAATGTGGGTCCCATCATGGATGGAGAAAATCTCTAAAATCACACCTATCAAATACTCCTCACCATCAAATTCATGTTGAACGAATGGACGGTTAAGCACAAGTTTATTTCAAGACTGACATTTGATTTGATGGTGGTAAAATTATAATAATAATACATTTATTATATATTAACGAGTAATTCATGCAGCAAATACACCCTGAGAGTAAGATAGTGAGTTCTTGAAAATCTGCCTTGTGGTAAGTGATTTGGAGAGCTGGATTGCTGTACCGCTATGCCATGTGTACAATGGAAGGGTCACGAATAATACAAATAATGAACAGTCTTGATCTCTCACATGTCTACCATATTGACAAATCTATTCTAGATTGCTTCATCTTTTCTCCAGCTCTCATTCACAATAATATTTTGTCTTATTAATGAAGCTAGAATTCTCTATACTTGGTTTTTGGTACTCCGGTAGAGTGTGATGGATGATATGCAAGCACTTAAAAATTGCACACATGGTGGTATAAAATTAATTCAATGTCAAGTAGCCAAATTTATGGGCCTAGTTTTGATGTATTATAAACCAAATATTATGCTTATTTAATTATTCAAGACTATTCTATTGTGGACATTAATGTTATAAATAGCGATACTTTATAATGTATAGCTTACCTTACATAACGTCACTCGGCCTTAATGCTTTGTAGCTCATGAAAATATTTTAAGTTGCATATAATCTACATTACAAGATCATTCCTATATGCTACATGCTACATAGACTGCATATATACCATATGTACATGACATTACAAATTATTTTTTTATTAAAATCAAATAACATTTTCAATTATTTATTACATTTTTTACTTTCAATATTTAATACTTTTAGTAAAATTAATATAAGTAACATAATTAAATTAGTTTTGTTGCCCTTCGTCACCTTTATACTTAATTATTACCCTTTTTTATTACCTTAATTGCGTTTAGTTGTACCAAATGTCATGAATTTTTTTTATTTTTATTTTTATATTTCATTATTAATTAGTCTAATTTAGTGAATATCATAGAATTAATGCAATCTTGATTAAAAATCTAAAAGTAAGTTACGCTACACACTATGTAACTTAAGCCTCACATTTTAGAGGGGTGAATGCTACGCTACACAATATTCCCTATTTAAAACAATGGGAAACATTTATTGGGTGGTTAAAGATGACAATGATCCAATGATGTCCTATTTTAGCAGACGTGTCCATGCATCATTGGTTAGGATTGCACGTGTACCCAACGTTGGAAACTAGGTGGGGCTCACCATGATGTTTGTGAGAAGTTTACTCCATCCATCCATTTTTCCATATTATATTAGGACACGAGATCAAAGATGAAGTAGATCCAAAACTCAAGTGGGCCATAAACAAGAAATAGTGGGAGTTGAATGCCCACCGTTGAAATATTCATTGGGCCATAGAAGTATAATATAAGGCTAGTACTATTTTTATCTCTTTTACATTCATCCCAGTGGGAATGATATTATGTATGACTTGGATGGTATATACATAAAGGTTGGACTAAAAACGTTTTAATGGTAGGTATATTTATCTCTCCACTTTTTCCTATCGTGGCCCCACCTTGACTCTTGAATCGAGCCGGCAAAATGAATGGACTAGGTGAGCTTCGCATGAATATCACAGTAGGCCCCACTAGCTTTGGACGCAGGAATTTCCTGGCCTGGTCGTCGCAGACAATCCACCTCATCTGCTTTTCCAATTTTCATTTATTGACAGCTGGTCCTACATTTAAGTTGAGATAAGCCAGGTGGATCATTTGTGAGGGATGCGGATTGCATGTGGTCCAACTACAGAGAAGGTTCCTGCAGTTGAAAGCTAGTTGGGGCTACTGTAATGTTTGTGAGAAATTCACCTTCTACATCTATTTAGCCGAGCTCAAAAATAAAATAAATCTTAGTTGGACGATAAGATAGGAAACCATGGGATCAAACCCCATCGTTGAGAATTTTCTAGGGCCATGAATGCTTGAATTCAGCTAATACTTTTCAGGAGTGTTTGGTATGGGTATTAAATGGGATTAGGTGGGATAGAATTGCATTTGATGCCGTGCAAATTATATGATGAAAATTGTTGAGATTACGTGAGATGGAATTGCATTTAGTCGCATGCAAGATTTATGTGGATTTTGAAATCCACTATACATGTGGGCCCCACATTGATGCGCGTTTATCCATGCTATCTATCCATATACACCATTTACACGTGACATTCTGGTTGTATATTTATATAAGTGAACGACATCTGTTATGAATTTGGTCTGTTGATTACAATCACATGGCCCACCAAATATGATTTTGCTTAATACAGTATTTTCCCGTGGTAAAATTTTTATCTCAAACATTGGATTGGATGGCTATAAGATCATGGTATTTCTAGACATGCAATCATTGTACGGTAATGATGTTAATCCCATCTAATATAATTCAAAACCAATCAATTCCACGAACCAACCAGGCACGGGTATTAAATGGGATTAGGTGGGATGGAATTGGTGTCGTGCAAATTCCTTCTAGCATTTGAGGATGATGAGAAAGGTTGGGAATAGGTGGGATAGAATTCCATTTGGTCCCATGCGAGGTTTCTGTAGAGTTTGAAATACACTACACATGTGGGCCCCACATTGATGCATGCATTTATCCATGTCGTCCATCCATATACACCGTTTACACTTAACATTCTAGTTATATATGTGTACAAGCGAATGACATCGGTTGTGAATTTGATCTGCTGATAACAATTTTGTGGTCCACTAAATAAGATTTTGCTTAATCCAGTGTTTCCCCTGAGGTAAGAATTTTGTCCTGAGATTGAATGGGTAAAATACCATGGCATTTTCAGACATACAATCATCTAATACAATTCAATACCATTTTATTCCACGGACCAAACACGCCCTAAGAAGATTTCAATAGTGGATATTTTCGTTCCTATTATTTCCCATCGTGTGGCTCACTTGAGTGTCGGATATACCTGATTTTTTGGATTCATGTTTTATTATGAGCTTGAGAAACTGATGGACGGATGGATTTCTCACGGGCATCTTTGTGGCCCCACATAGCTTCCGACCTCAGAAACCTCCTGTGGCCACAGGCAATTTGCGTCCTAATTCCCTATCTAGTTCTAGTAACTCAGCGCCACTATCGACCAAACACAAGATCACATGCTCGTTCCACACGTTCACATAAGGCAAGCTCGTGAACTTCACGTGGATTGCCCGTTACGTGAGTATGGGTAGGTTTTTCCCAAGGTACATCGAATTAGAAAGGACCGTTGGTGGCCCACCACCTGATGCATTACTGGTGGGGTTGTGGATGCAGACCGTCCTTGTGGGGCCTATATTTTGATGGCCCATGGTTGAAAACAAACGAAAACTGCTTTCATTGCCGTTGATGCGGGGAGTTTTAAGTGGACGGTTGGAATTGAGCAGAGTACAAAATTGATGATTGTATCTTCCGTTAGATGTGGCCTTTCTATCATGGACCATCTATTGGACATGAACAACTAGATGAACGGTCTAGATCTTCTGTGTCACCTACCACAGATCAAATATTCGGTGATGGATATCCCTAGCTGATGGAGTGGGTTAGCCGTATAACCCACACCGTAGTTGTGACGGCCTATATAATTGAAAGAAACGTGTAGAAACAAAAATCAAAGCCCATATAATACAAGGAAATATGATCCGGTGCTATCGCTTGTACTCAATCTTTTTGTGTAAGCCATCTCATCCACCGTACAATAATGGAAGGTCATCACATGTGGTGGCGTGCACATGAAAGGCTTAGGATTGGTTGAACATAAATATATATAAAAAAGTTGTTTTCATGCAGTAGTATTTTCATCATTATTATTATTATTTTGGTAAATTCTAGGAAGTGTTGATTTCAGTTCTTTCTCATTTTTAGAATAATGTTTTAGGTATCTTTTTTATTTTTGTGCTGTGAGAAAGGTTATTTCCAGGAAATGAACAAAATGACCCTTGTTTTTATAAGTACCATCAGGTAGTTAAATATGTTAAAACCCTTTTTCAAGTACCCCCACATGTATTTTTTTTAAGTACCCCACGTGTGCAGGGTTAGAGTGGTAGACTCTAAGGAGTTTCAACACAAGGTCTTGGGTTCCATACCCATAGGTGGTGGAATCCCACTACGGCATGCATGGGTGGTTGTGTGTCCGGTGCGTGTGTAAAAATAAAAAAATACCCATTCTAGGACCAATCTGTGTGAAGAAAAAAATAAAAAAACACATACACACATATATATACATATATATATATATATATATATATATATATTAGATAAATTAATTAATTATTAATGTGCCCTAATTGCAGTATCTTTCGAAAGTAGTTGCTACATGTCGCCTCAGTTGATTGGCCACCCTACCAGACGTACGCCATATGAAGTCTAGATTCAAAGTTAGCTTTAGGCCATTTTTCATAAATATATCTCTCATAGACATGCATAGTACACATGTACCTTGCATACCACGTAATGTGTATTGTTTTTCTTTTCTTTTTCTTCTTCTTTTTTTTAATTTATAAATTTCGATTGCGTGATGTGTGCGGATGTGCTAGAGTTATCTATACGGCTCAATTTAAACTGAACAATTATGACCCCATATATCAAGATGGGCAGATACAATGAAAATCGATTGTATATGACTGAGATCGAATAAGAATGATCACCTATTCAGCAACTAGCACAGTGTTGCTTAAGATGATTAGGTGATTATCAGAGGGTGGAATTTGTTCTCTAAAAATATGTTACACCTCTGCCTTTCATATGAAGCAACTTTTTTCTTTTTCCAATACAAATAAAACAAAAAGAAAATCCTTACAGTCAACCGTAGAAAATAATTGTTGAGCACCTTTCTTAATGAAGAACTTTGCATTATACTTGAACTGAATCAATCGTATGAGTGTATACTTAAATTACAGCTAAAGTTAACAACTACTTAGTTACTTCTATAAATTACAATAAGGAATGTAAATGACAGATAATGTTGATTAAATTAAAGAAAATAAATAACAGATAATGCTAAGGAGCATAAGATAATTGAAAGATTAATTTGATTTGGTTTGGTGGGTATGAGGCCCCCTTCTTCTGTTGAATTATCTTAATGTTTATAGCCTTGAATTGATCATTCGGATGCTTCCCACATTTTGATGGTTGCTATAACTGTTTCAACACTATTGACCTTACGGAGGTTTCCTTTTAAGCTTGCCACATGTCCTAATAACCACCTAAGCTTCCTTATTGACTCGATTACGTTTCGCTTGGCCACTCTTGCTTTGTGGATGACGTGGCGCCGCTCGATAGAAGTCAGTTGTATTATCATAAAATCTTCTTTGAGTATCTCCATGGATCTCAAATACACTACGCAACTCTAGTAAAATTACATGTATCCCTTTCTTATTGGCATTCATAGGAAATGACAGAAATAAGGTAGAACAACAGTAGTCGAAAAGCCTTTCTAGATTCTTCTCTTTTCTAGATCATTCTTTTAGTACGTTTCTTCTTCTTGATTATTCTTCTTCTCTTTGTTACATTTATTCTTCCCAACTATTACTCTTCTCTCGACCAAGCTCTATTTTTTATCACTAGTAGATCATTGGCCACATATTGATCGCATCTCTTTTGTTAGTGGCTCGCCCGTGCTCCACTCGACTACTCTCTGCGTCCTTCCGTTTTAACTGCTTAACCAAGCTTTTTAGTCGTATTCCATTTCTTATCTTCCATCGGCCACTCAGTCTGCTTATGGACGCCTATCGACTGCTCGAACTGCTTCTAAATGCCTATCGCACGCTCTTTCCACTTCCGTATTGCTATCAACTGCTTACTTTGTCGACCAATGTTTTGTCTTGATTACCCTCTCAATCGACCACATGGGTGCCTCTCGATCGACCTCTTGGATGCCTCTTGACTATTTGCTTTGCTTTTGAATTCCTTTCAACTGCTACCTATCTTATCATCCTGTCAATTGTGATTCAGTAAAGAGCATTCTAAGCATCTTTAAAGATATTTAGCATGTTATGTCTTTCCCTTCCTATAACATCTGTCATTTCCAATTGGATTTCCCATGAATGGTATAAAATAGGGTACAACAATACGCATGTGTAAATGTGTCGCCGATGGGGCAAGTCATCTTCAACCACCTCATATGTGTTCCATTCACTCCCCACATGTGCCACATGTGCCAATACCCATGTACATATTGTTGTCAGATGTCTTCAATTTATTTGTAACTAGGTCGGTCGATGGCATCCACAGACTGCTCAATCCCATTGAGCAGTTGTCGATCTCATCAACTATCCACTCGATCCCATCGAGACATTTTTGGTTTTTTTTTTTTTTGCTTTTGCTCACTCGATAGTTTCGGGTCCAAATCGATCCGATCGAAGATAGCTTCGATCCCATCGATGAGTCGTCGATGGAACTCAATTTGATGGAAGCTCCCATCAACCAATTTGCGCATTTTTGTGGAATTATGGGTTTTGTTTCCTAATTTGGTTTTAACTCTTTTTAAGGGTTCGTAATCAGAGATTATGGTATGAAACAACGTGTTAGAGATTTTGTGAGCAAAGGGAGATCAAAGCTAGGATTTTTGTATGTTTTCAGTGTTATTCTCGGATCAATGGGTTATTCTATTTCTTATAACATTGATTATCATAATGGAATTGTTATCACTTTGTGTTGTGGTTTTTTTCCTGCAATTGATTTTTCACGTAAAACCTTGTGCTCTCTGTGTGCTTGATTTATTTGATCTCTTTTTTTTTTATTCTAACTCGAGGTTACTTCCGCACGTCCCCCAATACATACGCGATGTATTATTATGCATGTTTAAGTGTTCAACATGCACAACCATGCATCTTCAAGTAACCTATGTTGAGATTTTGAATTTTATAAATTATAAAATTTAAAAAAAAAATTTAAGACTTTAAAATTTTGTTTTCCACCAAAAACGAATTTGAAACGAACAAAGAAAAAGTATTTTTCTTTAGTCCCACATCATATAGAGTGGGAGAAAACTTTTTGTTTATAAGTCTTTCAGTGTGAAGTATTCTTACTTGGAGAAATGGAGAGAGAAATGCTCGGACTCGTGCTTGGGCTCGGGTGAGGGCATGGATAGTGTGGTTATAGTGACACTAGTTGGCGCACCGCATCGTGTCGCAGAATGGTCGTTCCCTCGTGACCTTATGAGAGACGTTGCGATCATGGTTCGAGAGAGAAATGCAAGTGGCCTAACTTTATAAGCTAATGAAAGCGTCCATATCAAACGTTCATAATTTAGTGGCAACGGTCTACACCCTAGATGCTATATAAATTGGACCCTTTAATTCTAGAATCATCCAAGTCCAACAAATTCAATCCCATCTTGTCTCGCTAGGTTTTTCCTTTAAGATTATTCAAGAACTCGCTGGGTGACTTGAACCTTGTTTGAGTCACTGAGTTCAACGTAGAGAGTCCCTAAGTATGTCCCTTTTTTTATTACTGCTCGCAAGACCTAGAAAAAGGCTTGTCTTATCCTAAAAGTAATTCGCATGAAACCCACCAGCGATCTCAATTCAGAGGAGAAGGGGGCGAATTAAGTTTTAAGGACAACGTATTAGATACATGATTCAGTCTGGTGTTAATTTTAATTTTATCTTTCGGTTTCCAATAATTAATGTTTGTGAAGTATTTTCCATCAACCTATATATGCATGTACTTATTTATAAGCGGCCCACCTTTTTTTTTTTTTTTTGGCTTGTTGGTACTCAACACTGTCAGTTCACATTTTAGTGTTAGCCACCTCCACTAGGGATCGATACCAAGACCTTATAAGCGGCCCACCTTATGCCAATAAATCATAACGTGTTCAGGAGCTTATATGTGCCTGTCCAAACAAGACATTCACAAATAACAAACACCGTATAAAAAATAGTCCATTTATACAAGCCATTCAAACACGTTCTCTGTATAGACATGTTCAAAAAGTTCCGTCTAAATAGAACTTTGATGGTAACCAAAACAGCCATAAGCTGGCAGGTTAGCTCAAACCCGGCCCGAAAAAGCCCGACTCGACCCGACCTGGAACTGAGTTCGGGTCAGGACGGACCAATTTTCTAGGCCCGAAAGTGAGTTCAAGCCGAGTTCGGATACCTCCCAGTTTGGCCCGACTCGGTTCGAAATCCGACTCGCCTCGGCCCGACCCGACCCGACCCGACCCGGCCCGACCCGTATATGACTGTATTTAATTTGTATAAAATGTTTTATTTTATGCTTTGTCAAATGTATGTAAATGTATGTAAATGTCTTGACTAGTTAGATTTTTTGTGGAGTCTATAGTTCAACTATCTAAACCGTTGATCGAGGGCCTCGTAATGGAACGCGGATTACTTGTCAAAGCCCTTCCCATGAACTTGCTGTAAGGTTTGAAATTAGCTCGAACTCAAAAAGCTCGAACTCGAAGGTTGACGAACTCGGCCCGAACTGTAGGCCCGGTTCGGGTTGGAGATGTTGGCCCGGTGACCAGGCCTGGTCGGGTTCGGGCCTTGTGTGGCTATTGAACGAGCCTGGACAGGCTAAGGCCAGTTCGACTTAGCCCGACCCGTGTACACCCCTAATAAAAACCAATTTCATTTAATGAAGTTTTCGGTAACGTGACACGGCTCTATATATATAGATCCCGTGTGGACCATACACCGAATATTTACTGTGGACGGTATCATTGGACCACATGATTCAATGGATTATATTGCTTTGCATCTTGTCCATATGAGCTGTAGAAATGATATGACATCATTGTTTCACGTTTATAATAAGTATATTATCAAAGCTCACAGCTTTAGTCCTAATAACATATTCCAAACATCTCAATCAAAGTTCACATTAAGCAGGTGCATGTTTCATGCCCTTTCTGGTAACAGCATACCTATTATTTTGGGACCCACATGTTTTCTAAGATAGAGGTAGATAGTTTTATACAAAAGGAGGTGGACGGTTGACGAAATAGAAATATTGAGTGACAGCTTGGCATGATAGAAAAAGCACCAAGTGCTATAATAGCACATCTTCCCACAATTGAATCATGATGAAGGGTGGAGATTATCCCCTTTTTTTTTTAAGAAATGGCCTTTTTACACATATCTAACCAATGATTAATCTCATACTTTAGATAGGAAACGGATTGGCTACTCCCCCTGCCACCAGCCCCGTGGCTGGTGGTCGGTTCTCTGTGGGCCCCACCATGATGTATGTGTTTCATCCATTCCGTTCATCCATTTTTATAGATTATTTTAGGGCCTTACAAAAATGAGAGGGATATTAATCTCAAGTGGACCACACCACAGGAAAAATAGTGATTGGATATTCACCATTAAAATACTCCTAAGGCTCACTGTACTGTTTATTTGACATCCAATCTGTTGATTAGGTCATACAGACCCAGATGAAGGGAAAAAACAAAGATCAGCTTGATCCAAAACTTTTATGGCCCCCAAAAAGTTTTTAATGGTTGATGTTCATTCAACACTGTTTAGTGTAATGTGGTCCAATTGAGGTTGGAATATACCTCATTTTTTGTCTTTTATTATAAATTGATCTAGAGAAATAGATGGACGGCATGGATGAAACACATACATCATGGTGGACCCACAGAGCACCGACCATCAGCCATTGGCTGGGGGCAGGGGGAGTAGCCAATCCGCTTCCCTTTAGATGCAGCTGTAGGAACATCATCAATATGATGTCAATGTCTACCTGAGGCACTGCCAGACTTTGACGCGGTTTGGCCGGTGACCGGAACACCAGCCAGCTAGCTGGTGTCAAAGCTCTGTAGGCCCTACCATGATCTATGTGTTTTATCTACACTGTTCATCCATGTTGATAGTTCATTTTAGTGCATGAATCCAAAAAATGGGCAAATCTAAATCTCAAGTGGACCACACCATAGGAAATAAGTAAGGATTGAATGCCTACCATTGGAAACTTTTTGGTTGCAACGGAGGTTTTGGATCAAGCTGATATTTTTGTTTTCCCTTCACCTAGGGTTATGTGACTTTATGAATGAGTTGGATAGAAAATAAATATTTCAGTAGGCCTTAGAGAGCTTTTAATAGTGACCATTCAAATCCCACCGGTTCCTATGGTGTGGTTCACTTGCACTTTGGATATTCCTCATTTTTGGGCTCATGTTTTAAAATGATCCGAAAAAATGGATGAACGGTGTGGATAAAACACATACATCATGGCGGGCCTACAAAGCTTTGACACCAGCTAGTGGCTGATGTTGGGATCACCAGCCAAACCACTTCCACCATACTTTGGGACGGATTTGTGTGTTTATAGTTGTATATCCAATTAATTGGCGTGTGGGACCCACCATGGTGTTTGTATGAATCTCACCCGTCCAATAAGGTTGTCCTATCATGAAAATAGGATGCCTAAAATCAGGTTGGTCAATTATCTTGTGATTCACGCTATAGAAAAGCATGAGCCATCACCCAAAAAATTCCACATTTATGACGGCCATCCCATTTCCATTATTGGATCGACCCGATTTTTGGCGATCCTATTTTCATGGTGGGAAATCTTGTTTGACGGATGAGATATCATGCAAAGACCATGGTGGGCCCCACATACCAAACTTAGATATTAGTTATATGTAAGCATCTCTCTGTATGTGTCGTGTGAAATTATTTATATATATATACATGTGCGTCGGTGTATGTGAAATTACTCCAAGGTAAGGTTGCCACAAATGAAAATGGCCCCACATAATCAACGGACATCATCTGAACCATTCATCAGATATCTGCCCCCACTTTTACTATTCAAATAAAAAATCAGCCTGATCCGTGACTTAAGTGGGCCACAAAATAGTAAATAATTGAGAGAAAAGCTCACCCTTGATTCTCGTAGAGGGACCACCATGTTGTGTATTTACCATCCATTCCATTGGTATGCATCATCTGCCGTAGATGATATTGCACCTCAAAAATCAGGCCATCCCGAAACTGATCAGGTGGGTCCCATGCAAATCAGCTATATGGGCGTTACGTTTTAAGCATGCATTGTGTGCATGTGACATCCAACCTTTAGAATAGCTTGGCATCAACATAGAAAGCAATGTCTAGTTGATGATAAATAAGAAATGTATTTGCTTATTTGAACATTTGAAGATGGTTTGATTTTGATGGTTGCAGATGAAAATGGTTCTCCTTGTTCTTCTTCATGGTTGATGCATTTTTAAGTAATTCGACGTCCATTTATAATATAGAATTAGCAATCTATGGTGGCTCTTGTTCGTGAAGAATTGGGGAGGAAAATGGCCATCCTCCCCAGCTACGATGGATGACCACGGTTGTCCATGCCAACGACAGCTAGGGATTGCGATGGATCGGGGTTGGACAGAGTCAAGGTCTACCCAATCACGACTCAATTATAAATTATGTGTTAGGGAGTTTTGAGTCGATTGAGCTCTGTTAGAAGATATTGAAGATTGAAGATTCTATAAGAACTGAAGTATCTAAGGCATGAAGAAATAAATTGAAGTGCATTGGTAATCCTAGCATTTGAGCACTTTAGATCCACAACGACCTTTCTCTAAATGATTCTTCTCCCATATGTAAATTCTTGTTTCATCATCTCAAGCCTTAGCTTTAAAATGGACATTATTAGCTAGGCTTTTAGAGGTTCAGAGCTGTTGAAAACCAAACAATGCAAATAGCAAATTTCTGAAGACTGTCGATCGAATCGACGGTCCATCAATTTGATTCGATCAATTGACGGTTCCGACTAAGGATGGTCAAAACTATCCAACGAATAATCTAGACATTTCTATGAAACTTTAATCAAATCGAAGAATCACTTGATCGATCAAAGTTGTCATTTTTCGTCCATTTTATAGCCGTCGCAAATCTATTTTTTATAAAAGGGGCATCCGAACCTCATTACAAAGGATACTTTTCGGTGATTTAGAAGCCCTAGTGTATCCCACTCCTTCCCATTACTCCTACAATCTATCCCAAAGAGATTAATGTCATCTTCTTAGTGATTCATTACTCAAATGAGCATTAAAAGCTCTGTTTGAAGAAGAACATGGTATCTTGCATTCTCTAGAGATAAGACACTAACCTCATAGGTAAATCCTCATCTATCATTCTCTAAAATTGTCACGCTTCGAAAATCGGCACCCAAGAATGGAGATTCCGATCCCGAGTTCTCGGGTATGAACCCAGCAAAAATGTACATGGGTGAGTTCTCACATACCCGCACAGTCCAGTTAACATTCACCCATGATCAATTATGAGAATAACTTTAAATCAGCGACATTAAAAATTAAACAGAGATAACTAAACCAAAAAATATATGGCTAATACTCAAATTATACACTTCAAAAGTGGTGTCCGCCCAGATGGAGACTACACAATCTACAATATGCATGTCCAATACGGAAAAAAAAAATGTAAAGTATTTTATTTTAGCCTAATATCCCAAAACATCACGGCGATGGTGCAAGCCAGTCTAAGCATATTCATCTGAGATCTTAATGGTACCTGCATAAACAATATTGTTTGATTGGTATTTTAAAACACTGTCCTAAGTAGAAGTGAGTAGGTAGCTCAGCGGTACCATTTACTAAGTTACACATGTTATCAACACGATCAAGCGCAGGTAATGATAGCATAACAAAACAAATAATTTTCTATCTAGTCATTTTAAGTGTGTGAATATAATAATATGGTGATGCATGATCCTCACAATCCAACACTCGCTCAACAGGCGACTTCAATGCCTATTTCGCAGAATGCCAACACTCCCTCATCACGCGATTCCAATATCTTTTGCAAATTATCTATCATAGCAAGTGTCATGATATGTATGATTAGCCAAATAATTATTGATCCCAGCTCGAGAAGCAATTTGGCAAAACCAAAATATTGTCATTATTGTATTACAAATCCTTACTCGAATCACGAAACTCGATGCGGCCGTAATCCATTTTAGGGTTCATCACCTAAGGATGATCATAATAATGTAAGGGTCATCACCCGAACACAAATGTGGCGAAGTAACAACATCAATTCCATTAACAATACGGTAGGCTTGCAGCCTTCACTAGCGCTCAATGGTTACTACGAGGAGTCTTGTCACCTAATTTTATACCAATATAGTGGGCTCGTCATTCCATTTTTTACCAATGTAGTAGGCACGTCACCCCAGTATATGTTGATAGCTCAGGCACAATGTCCCATACCACCATGTCTGACTCATGAGTCTTTATAGGATGGTAATGCACTAAAGATTATAAATGAACTTAAATTAATGGTAACAGTGGTATCTTATAATCCTTTGAATGTTATGTAACCACCAAACATAAAAATGATCTGGCCATGCATTGGACTAATCCGATCGACAACAGGAGACCCTAAAAAAAATCGGCATTGGGTGCGAAGCATCCCATGTAGCTCTAACTATTGTCCGTCGTCTGTAATTAACCTTGGTCGACAATATAAGTACGAGATAACCAACACAAAGTGGTTTACCCACTTAATATTTTATAGGGCTTGAACCACATAACTACAAATCAGATTATTAAATATATAAACATAATCATGAAACAACTTAATACCATGATAAGGTGCATCAATTGAGAATATATGTACAAATTAGTACAATTTAATGTATATTAATACAATCCAATATATATTAACATCACTTATCAATTTGCATATAAGAGTTCTAATAGTAGGAGTTTCATCTTTTTCAAGCATTTCATCAAATATGTTGACTATTAACCACAAGTAACATTAGGGTTAGGATAATGAAGTAATTTAAATACACATAACATATAAAATCCTAACTATAATAAAAAAATCATTATCTAACATTATCAAGGGTTGATAAAAGAAAATCTAGAAGAATAGTTTGCACCTCAAGAGGGTTTCACCCAACTCAAAGCACTTCTAGGGATAGGATTTTCGGGAAAACCATCGATTTTGATAGAAACATTAAGATTATTATAAGATTCATGAAATTGAATTTAGGAAGACCTATATCGAGAACTAAGATCCAATTCTTACCTCTGATTGCTGACGCAAGGAATCCGTAGAGGAATCTAGGAGTGGCCATAACAACCCTGATTTTTGTCACCCACTTGAGACCCAGATTAAATAAATTAATAATTTGATTTTTCATTTATTAACAGAACCAAGCACTAGCCAGTTGGTAAAAGCTCTCTTGGTAGAGGAATATGTAAATGGATTGATTCCCCATATTATAGAAATTATATTTTTTTGCCAAAACCAACAATTCCTTGTGGAATTTTTTAGAATTAGGGCTTTCTCTATTTAAAGGGAGGAGATAAAGAAAAATCCTATAGAAAACCTTAAACCAATGAGTAGAGAGAGAGAGAGAGAGAGAGAGAGAGAGAGAGAAGCCCTATGAAATAAGAGCATTCACTGGTAAGTTTTTATCTTCTTTTCTGATTTTGTGTAATTTCCTACCTAAAAACCCTAAATTTAACCAATGGACATGGTGGGTTCACCTTACATTCATCATTTTGATCTAAGAGAGAAATTTTGAATAATAGAAGACTATTTTTGAACAAGTTTCTACAACAAGGATGATCAATTGTGAGAAATTCAGTTGTTTTATTGTAAGGAAATTCGAATCTATGGATCCTAAGGCCAAATTGTTTTAGAGCCTCAAAAATTATATTACATTAATGAATGAATTTCCCACAACGATCTGCAAAATTTTATAGTTAATGATAGTTTTGTCGAAAATAGTTTCAACTATCAAGTTGTAAATGCTAGATATTCGGATTTGAGCGATCATTTGGCTTTTCCGAATTCGACTTTGAGAAAAAATCATTGGATGGGTTGAACCTAATTCCATAATCAATGAAATCCAACAAAACTAAGGAAGAAGTAGAAAAATCCTATAATTTTTGAAAAAGTGATTTGTGTAACAGACATAACTCATTTGATGGGTCATTTTTTCTCCAACGACCAAATTCTAAAAATTAGTAACCTAGTTCGACTAATCAAACTCAAGGTTCAATTGATCGAGGAGATCCCTGAGCAATCCCGATCAATTGAACTCATTCGATCGACGACGATCAAAATTATCCATCGAACGAACTAATTTAATCTGACCATGCTTGATTGATTGACAAGCAGGGTTCGATCGATCGAAGGTGGCCAAAAGTGTATAAAGACTTAAGGAACTAAATACAAATTTTCATTAAATCATCTTGTTAGAACCAAAGGTGGACCCCACTTGTTGGTAGAATATGCGATTAAACTTATTCAATATTAAATTATCTTAATAGGATTCGAAGTTTTGATTCCAAAACATCAGATTAATTGAAAGATTCAACCCTACCACAAATAGGTGAGTGAATCCCAATGTATCGCATACCTACAGGATTAAGATAGATGATTTGATGGTTGAGATTGTTGTAATTGATATGGTTGTAAGATAGATGATTTGATGGTTGAGATTGTTGTAATTGATATGGTTGTAAGATATCTGATTTGATAGTTGAGATTGTTGTAATTGATATGGCTGTTGTATGCTTGTTGAAACATTGTATAATTATAATCATTGCTTTATGATATATGCATCAGAAGGTTCTAATGAATGCTAAACATGCACATATGCCCATCATTGATATCATGAATCTGTGTTTCCTCTTGGAGAGAGATATATCTAGTTGATTATACATATCGATGCGTAGACATTGAGCATACATTACATGCATCCATTGAAAATGCATGCACACCTTGTGCCTTGAGTCCCTAGGGGATCTACCTGTATGGTTACGCCTGGTAGATTTGTTACTAGATGCCAACAATAGTGGAAGCCTACTCATAGAGTAGATTTTCGATTACCCATGCTTACCAAGGTAGATGTCTGATGAGTATATTGCTTGTGCCTACCTATGGTGGATGTCTGAGAGTATAGTTTTTGGGTTGATGGATGTCCAACCTAAGCAAACGGACGATCATCCCACTTGACATGCATATTATGATATCTCTGCATCCATACTAATACTTAGAGATGGGCACGTGACGACTCGACTCATTTGACTCATTTACACCTAACTTAATCTGAACAAAGTGGGTAAATCGATTTGAACCGAGTAGACTTCGTCCAATCCAATCTTCAACCAAGTCGAGTTCGGGTCACCCAGTAACTCAACTCGACTTGATCTGAAACCTAACTTGTACATATATAAAAAAAACTAAGATTTGACATTTCATATATGAGATGTTGTGTAGCTGATGGAGAGACTGCAATTTCGATAGGTGCGCCTAGGTTTTGAGATATGATTTCAACCTGTGGATACCCGCCACACCCAACCTGACTTGGTGTTAACTCGACCCGACTCAGTACCTATGACCAGGTCAGATTCAATCTGAGTTAGTCTAGGCTAGACCCGGACTCGGTTTGGTGTGTCAAACCGTTATAGAAGTATTGAACTTGTTGTCACTTCTCAAAACCATGTGGACATTTAAGAAGCAAGTCCTTCCATCTTTCCCAACATTCATGAAAGTACTCACTCTCTTTTTGTGTGAAATTAGTAATTTCTCTACGGAGAGCATTAGTTTTGTGAACAGGGAAGAACTTGTTTAAGAACTTCTTAAACAGTTGGTCCCATGTAGTGATGGACCCAACTTCTAGAGAATTCAATCATGCTTTCGCCTTATCCTTCAAAGAAAAATGAAAAAGGCACAAACGAATCGAATCATCTGAAAAGTTTTGGAACCTAAAGGTAGATCAAATGTCTAGGAATTCTTTCACATGATGATATGGATCCTCTTTATCTAAACCATAGAAGGAGGGTAACAATTGCATGACCCCAGGTTTAAGTTCAAAGTGTGCTGCCGTGGTGGCTGGCAACACTATGCATGAAGGTGCATTAAATTGGACAGGAGCTGAATAATCCCTAAGAGCTTTAATTTCATTCTCGTCTGCCATTTCAAATAAAATGTTTCTCAATCTTCTACGAAATGTTCTTTCTATTTCAGGATCCAAAGGTATTAGTTTTATGTTCAGATATCTACGTCCTAACATAAACTGAGTTATTGCAATGTAAGAAACAAAGCTAAACTAAGATGCAACCTAAGATAAATAAACTAGAGCTAAAAATCATGAATTCCTAAAAATAAGATGAAACTATGCAAACAAGAATTGGAAAAAAGAACCCGGAAAAAGAAATGATTAATTTCCGAAGAATTGGGAGCTCCTCCTTCACTTTGAAGATAATTTTTTTTTCTAACTTCCTTCCTCAATTCCTATAAAAAATAAAGACAAAAATAAATTAAGTTTCCTAAAATTTATGAAATGATGCGAGAAAAATCCTAGGGATATGAATTATGATAAGATAGAATCTTAAATCCAATTGGACCGAAACAGTCCTCGGCAAGGTCACCACAAACTTGATGTTTTATTTAAACCAACCTGATTTAAATTGATTTTAAACTCGCAAGTATATGAATTAGGTGTAGACACGGTACGTATTACGAGATTGTTCCCATAAGGACTGGTTGTCACAATTCAAATTTTATGATTCTTCTTAATTAATCTAACAAATAGTTTAGTTAGTTATTAAGTAAAATAACAAAAATCAATGAAAAATAACTGAGAACAAGAAGAAAAATTCACTCAAGGAGAACACTAGGACTTTTGAATCCACCCCTAATTATATTAACCGTTGTTTTACTTGTTGATTCACCCTAATTCAAATTGATGTAAATTTAATAAATAAAGCACAATCTGTGTCCTTAGTCAGGCACACAGGATGTATAATTCCCTTGAAGTACAAGGATCACATCTTTCCATCCTTATTTAGGCATGAATAGATGTAAATTCTTATTTCTTTCTCTATAGAAAAACTTGTTCATGGTCAGACACAAGCACACCTAGAATAAGATTCCAAACAACATCCATTTCTAGACATTGGTTAAGCTCATAGATTGGAGAGGTATGGAGTTTTCATTTAAGCATAATAGAGAAAGAAATAAATCGATCAATTCCGGATGAAATCAACAAATAACAAGAATAATTCAAATTAGGGGCTTCATCTCAGCCCTAACTAAGAAATTAAAAATTCATGGGAAGTAACATAAATTCAAATGGAAAGAAGAAAAATATAATTGATAAGAAGTACATCCCTTTGATTTCTTTCCAATCTCTCTCTTTCTCGTCTGCGCTTCACGTCCAGCCCAAGGCAAGATGACCCTCTTTCTCTCTCCTTTCCCTCACATCCACAACGGGATCCCATTTTCCTTTCTTACTCTCTTTCTTTTATAGGCATAGAAGAGTCGGTGATGGGGCTGTGGAGACGTGCGTAAGAGGCTGGAGTCGGTGGAGAACCTCCTTTACGCAGCTGGGGTCGGTGGACTGTTCCGCACTCCCCTACGTAAACTTTGTCACGCAATCACTAAGACAACGCCGAAATACCCAATTTCCTTCCTTTCTTTCCAAAAGAATAACATCCCTTGGGACGTTTTGAGGTGGTCTTCACGATGAACGGATCAGATCTTCCATCTGAACATGATCGTGATCGCACAAGATCCTCAAAACAAGTCGATTTCGGACGCTAAAACAGGGCCCTACGTAAGATGGTTACGCTTGATGACGGTGGGGTCCATGATCGGTGATGCTTGGAAAATCTATTCCATCCACCGGAGTCTGGTATGGATGACTTCTGCTTAGTTTCGGTGTGGTCCACAAAACTTTTCTTGCTGCCTTTCGTTCTGTGTTTGAACAATTGAAAACCGATCAAGCTGTCCTCTTTTAATTCCCTCTTTAGGTATGGGTAATATGGTCCTTGGGCGTCGAATGGACGGTTCAGATTGCTCTAATAGACACTCATGGTGGCCCACATCAGCACCCCACATGGGCAGCGTGCGGACGCTGGAACCAAAATGGAAATTCTGTTTTCAAGAAGGAGAGCTCGGTCAAACCGAGTTTGACCGGCTTAGGTGGTCCGGTGAGGCTTGCGTGCGGACGTGTTATGTACACGCATGTCACACGTGGGGTCCACTGTGATGCGTGTGTTTGAAATCCTCTCCGTCCATCTGTCTCATCATCTCATTTAAGGCGTCCAGTATAAAATTGAGGCATATCTAGAGATCAGGTGAGCCCTTAATCAATGATTTAGTGGCCGATCTGTCTATTGGGCCACTTTCACGAGGATTCAATGGCTGAAATTTGACGTGTACGGTTAATTTATGGTCCTCAGGATATATATGAAGTTTCAAGCCGAACGGATAGTGGGAACCCTTTGATCTTGCATTCTGGACCAATTTCGGGCCACTTGAGCTTAAGTTTCTAGATTTTTTTCAAATCTCTGGTGTGTAAATCTGTCGATCTTTGTCCCCTAGAGTCCGTCCCTTGACTTGGTGATTCTGAAGCGTTAATTTCATGCATTTAGCATCTTTTTCGGTCCACGCTCGTAAATACACCTTGCATCACAAACACAACTAAAATAGGGCATTATACAGTATCATGTTCGTAAATCCAAGCGATAACTGGGGTCTGATATGCAATATTTGACCCTCAACAGAGCTCAATCCAACTAGTAAGAGATTATATATTTGACCCTCAATAGAGCTCAATCCAACTAGTAAGAGATTATATTTGACTCCATCACATATGTTTTTCTTGTATAGGATTGAGTGTATAATTTGTACGTAACCCAAACTCAAATAGGTCTTTGTGAGGGACTGTCTTTGGTGGGAGTATACGTAGGTCCTTGTGTATAACTCTCGATTCCTGGTTAACCTATAGAAAACCTTAAGGATCTCCGCAGGAGTCACCGACACAAGTGCATACATGTACGTTCTTAGTTGACCTATAGAAAACTTTGTAAGTCTCCAAGGGAGCCACCGACATGAGTATATATATATATATATATATATATATATATATATATATATCCAACAACACTGTACATGTAAGTCTTTGTGGAGGACCGTCACTGACACGGGTATGTATGTGTTCCACCGACATGACTGTGTACGTGTAAGTTTATGGTGAACCTATTAAAAACTATTGTAAAGGTTTGTAGTGAACCTATTGAAAACTATTATAGAGGTTTGTGGTGAACTTATTAAAAATCATTAAGATAGTAAAATCTGATACACTGTATTTTGAGTGCGTCTGTCGGGAGTATAGTAGGTACTTAACTAAACCATTATACATTAATGTGTTTGTGATTGTTTATATGGATGCATTTTTGTTCTTGCTTGTGTTGAGCTTGTTTAATTCATATGGATGCATAATTAGAGTGTATGCTATTCTTGGGTGGCAATGGATCAGATTTGGACCGAGTCAAAGTCTGTCCAATCACAACCCAATGACAAAATGGGTCAAGAATTCGTACTCAACTCTGATCTATAATCCATTATACTTTGACCTGACCTGACCCACTTAAAAATTCATCAAGCTCAACCCTACTTAGTTGTAAATGGGTGAGGATCAACCGACCCAACCAAACCTACCGTATCCAACTTAGATTTAAGAATGAAATATTACAATGAGGCTATGCACAACTTAGCTCAAATAATAGTTAGTTACATACAAAAAAAAAAAAAAAAAAAAAAAAAAAAAAAAAAAGAAAAGAAAAGAAAAACAAAACAAAAAATAAAAACAAAAACAAAAATCATCTCTAGATTTTTTTCATTTTTTTATTTAACATTTTAAATATGGTCATCCAATCCAACCCACTAATAATAATCAATACAGGTAAGTCCTTTGAAGTAAGGTTCAACCCAAGCTTAGCCCATTTACTCATATGGGTCACGTTTCTAGCTTGAGCCTGACCCGCCACCCATTTAGCTACCTGAACCCACCTCAAAAGCTGAAAGCGCTAGTTGACTTGTAGGTCAACCTAACCCATTGTCACTCTAACTTCCACTTAAAATTAGTCATGGCCCATGAGTGTAGCTATTTGTGTTAACAACATCCATCTCATCTAAGACCTTCGGCTGAGTTTGTTTATCACAGCAAATCCCCATAGGTGGGCCTCACATGTGTATCCTTAGGGCCTATTTGTTTCACATAATACTTAAGTAATGTGTAAAAAATTAAATTAAATATTATTGTTGATGCAGTTTTTCGGCAGACCCTCCATGCCTAACCCTCTTGTAATTGCACAGGTGTAAAAGAGAAACAAAGGAGACCCTGGCTAGTGTAGGGGACTCTCTGATGCCTAAGTCAGGAACGAGGTCTTTTTTGTAGGGTAGGGTCTCTAGAAAAAAGACACCAGTCGAATGCTAGGGTAAGAATTAGCGTACCTCTGAAGGTTGTGGATACCTCTATATATACAGGAGAGGGAGTCCGATTGAATGTGGATTCTTCCCAATATCTTGGAGATTCGTCCAAATTCAAGATCCTTAAAGATTACTGGCCTCCGAGGTTACCGGGATCTAATCTTATCCCCTAAAGATTTGGGAAGAGATATTTAGGATGTTAAAGATTTCTTCAGATCTGTAGCTCGATTGTAAGTCGGCTCCCACAGGCGGGTAATCACTCGGGAATAAGCAATACTAAGCCTCTCAACAGATCAGCATTCACCATCTTGACGAATGTCGACAGATCAGCATTCACCATCTTCTACCAATATTTAGGTCGGAAGGTCCGCATTCCCTTTAGCTGGGCGCTGATGGCCCTTGATCTTATCATGGGACGTCGCCTAGTTTTTGACCGGTCGGTGGCCAATATACAGGCGTCCAATGGCCGAGCTATAACTGAGTTATAGCCGGGTGTTAACCGATCTGGGGTCGACCTATGGTTAACCTATATCTGACCTATGGCCGACCTATAGCCAACCTATGGCTAATCTGTAGAGTTGTATCAATAGAACACGGTTTATCCAAATGGGTTCGTATGTGTTCTTTGAGTGTCCTTATAGTTGTATCGACCTCATTGGACGTCGGCTTGTTTCTAAACGTAGAGGCCTTATCAGGTTCCCGTTTCACTAGGCCCGCGCTGATTCAATAGAGTTGGTCCATTCCATAAGCCGACTTATCGACTTGTCCATTTTTCCCTCAACAATTATAATATTATTATTTCCAAATCAAATACTAGAATCATTATGATTTAATGTAAATGAATTCAAAAGACCAATAAAATAATTTGTAATTGTTGCATATTTTCTCAAATAGCTATAATAAGATACTTTGGTGATACTTTAATAAGAAAGTAATGTAAAAATACCATTATTAAAATTTTACACTTAATAGAAACGGACAGTCAAATGCATGTGGTGGTATTAAGAGATTGATATATAAGCATTATGCACCTTCTTTATATTACTGTTATAACTGGTGAAATAGACAGGTCCTTATCTTTTCGAGATATCCAACACTTAACACACACACACACACACACACATATATATATATATATACATATATATATATATATATATATATATATATATATATATATATATATATATATATATATCGGATGTATTAAGACCCTCAAGTGAACAAGTGTTGGAGACCGAAATTTGAAGTGGCCACCTTCGCATCTTACGGTCACGTGGACAACTGCTGGACCATAACAATAACCAAGTCCTGTAGTGGTCCCGGGCCATGTCTTTGTATCATGGTTTCAACATGGTGTGACTCAGTTTTTTTTTGGTCCACACGCTCGATGAACCGAAGGTCTCTTTCAATCGCTGTGCCAACGACAGGTCCTTCCAATTCATCATCTATCATTCATAAGCTATGGCCATGATGGATGGTGATAATGATTTATCATAGTTTGATTTGACTGTACTCAGCATCTAATCTCAATTAGCGTTTTTTAATTAGTTTAATTACTAGATTTCGAGAGGATGTATGCCACCACCTTTCCTGCGTCGTACCAACCAACCTCAATCTCAATTGAGGTATCGTATCTAGAACGGTAGAGGTTGGCTATTGCACGCGTGTGTGGTAGATTGACTGTCCTCATGCAGGCAGACCTGTCAACGTGGCACATATGTGCAGGATCAGAGGTTTCCATCAGGTGGGCCACAATATTAGATCTTGAGGTCCGATATTCAGGTTATTTTGTTTGATCAAGTGGACCACCTTGTACAAAACAAATGAACGGCTAGAAAAAATAGTTTTACTCGCCGGTTTAATGGCCTAATTTTTAGAGGGAGGAGATCTGATCATATATTACCACATGATGGAAAGATCGGATCCGCACACGTGCTCCATATTGTAGCGTACGTGCCTGTGGATGGGAAGGGCTCAACGCGCGCATGGGATTTGGAAAACTACTGAATGGTGGATATCCAATCCAACTACTTTCTACTTTCGGTCGTGTGGAAGGCGAATTTGGATTATTTGGAAAGGACGTGGATTGCGTGTGGCGCCTGTTTACTGATATATCCCTCGAGCTGGACGTGGCCCCAGATCTGTGGGTTATACCTTAATATTTGTATTTTATCCACACCGTCCATCCGTTTTTTCAGGTCATTTTATTACAAAATCCCAAAAATTAAGTAGATCCAAAGCTCAGGTGGACCACACCGTAGGAAACATTAGTGATTGGCCTCCTGTTGAAATTTTCTAGGGGCCACGGAAGTTTTGGATCAAGCTGATATTCGTGCTCCCTTTCATCTAGGTCCACGTGACCTTATAAACAGGTTCGATGGCAAATAAACATCATGGAGGGTCATAGGAAGGTTTCAAAGGTGGGGCCATTATCCCCATTATTTTATGTTTTGTGATCCACTTAAGCTTTGGATCTGCCTCTATTTTGGGACGGCAGGGATAAAACACATACATTATGGTATAAATGATATTTCCACCCGCTCATTTTAATTCGTAGCCACTTTTTCTTACTTTTTAGGCTTTAGAAATTTTCAAAAGGGACCCAAATCCAAATTTCTACTACGGGGACCATTTAAGCTTTAGATCTGACTCATTTTTTCTTCCTAGCATGAAACGGATGGGAGATAAAACACATACATTATGATATAAATGATAAATGCCATTTTAATCCACTTTTTCTTACTCTTCAGGCTTTAGAAATTTTCAAAAGGGACCCAATTCCAAATTTCTTCTAGGGGAGTACCAAAATGCCATCCAAACCCAAAAAGTGTAGGAAGTGGCGCTCCCGCTACAGTGTAGAAATTGGGAGCATGCAGGTTGTTGCTTAGGTTGTTGTTTTAAACTTGATCACTTGGTAAGTACATGTGTGTCAAAATTAAACTCATGGCTCAATTCAAATTGAACAATTATGACCCCAAGTACCGAGACAGGTACATATATTGTATATGACTGAGATTGAATAAAACCTATTCAATCACCTACTAAGTATGTAAATAGGATTAGGTGATATTCGAATGGTAGGGTTCGTCCTCTAACAACGTTCACTGTGAAGAACTTTTTTATATAGATAAAAGAATAAGAAATGAGCTCTTATGGATGGTTATGGAGAACCGCAACTTAGATTCAAATTACAACTAAGATGATGAACTACTTAATTAATGCTACATACATTAAGGAAGGTAAACAGTAAGCAAAAGTAAAGGATATTACACTAAAAACTGTACTTGACAGGCAGAAAAGTAAAGGGATTATACTAAAGAATATAAAGTGACGGATAATTAAAATGATAATTGAAAGATATATTAGGTTTGATTGGGTTGGCACAAGATAAAATCTCTCTGCTGAGTTTCTATGCTATTTATAGCCTTATCCGGTTATCTATATCTTTCTCACATTCCGACAGTTGTCATAATTATTTAACTTTATATGGACTTTTTTACTTCTACTCCAGTCATTTCCCATGTAATTGCTTTTATACGATCATTCTTCAATCAACCATTAAATAAATATAGTGGTGTCGCTAGATATGTTTTAGTTATACTATCATAGAATCTTCTTTGTATACCTGTAAAGATTTTTAAATACACCATGCAAATATATTTAGATCACTTGTAATTCACTCAAATTAGCTTTTGGACGAAGTGGCGACAATAGAAATCAATACAAGTAATTTAAATCGAACTGTACAAACCGTGTGTCTCAATTTGGATGTATCATAAAACAAAAATTACACTTATTTAATTATCTGACTATCGGATCAGTGGACATTTTATTAGATGGATTTAAAATTAAAAAATAAAATAAAATCAATGGTCCTATTAATGCAGGGGAGTCGGATGACTTATTCAATGAATCTATTTTTATCAATGTGATTTGGTTATGGCCGTTTGGTTTGAGTTAGTAAGTGCTATGTTTACAGATCTTTGAGTGTTAGTATCAAGCTTAGTAGACTGGCAGAGTATTAAATAACTCAACGCTTTCGGGAGGTAACTGACATCGCCAATTTTTAATATTTTTAGAATCGTAGTAGTACGCTTTATAACCCCAAAACTAGAAAAAAATACAGGGTGTATCTATCAAAAAGATGGGGCGCATATCTCAGTTGATAAAGTGTCGTCGCTAGTCACTACTATCCAACACGTGCCAAGGTGGCATGCGTGTGAGAGATCCAGATTCAGGCCATCCATCAAAGGAAACGGATTGGCTACATGACGTGGCCCCCGCAGCTTCGGTCGCTCCTTAACTGTGGGGCCCACCGTGATTTATTCATATTACATCCACGCCGTCCATCCGTTTTGAAATCTTATTTTAGGTAATTATGTTAAAAATCAAGCAGATCCAAATCTTAGGTGGACCACACCATAGGGAATGTTGACTGAATACTCACGATTAAAAAGTTCTTGGGGGCCAACGGAATGTTTATTTTACATCCAACCTGTTAATAAGGTCACAAAGGCCTGGATTAACGGACCACAAAAATATCAGCTTGATCCAAAACGTTAATGGCCCACAAAATGTTTTAATGATCATTCACCAGTGTTTCCTGTGGTGTGTTCCACCTGAGACTTCGATCTGCTTCATTTTTTGTTTTGTACCCTAAAAAAATCTTTTAAATATAATGGACGGCGTGGATGTAAGTCATATACATTAAGGTGGGTCACACAGTCAGGAATCCACCCACCTAGGCGCTTGGGGTGAAGCTTTCTTTTTCCCCGTAACCATTCCTTCACGCGTAAGGCATCTCCCTTAGCTATTCCTTCACGCGTAAGGAAGGCCCCATCTCGGTTTGTAAAAGTATAGCCGTTGATTATTTGATCCAGACCATTGAGACACTGGGTCCCACCGTGGATAGATCATAACCCACAGAACTCCTAGCTGGAAAGATCTTAGCCACCAACATCAGGCTTCTCTGTTGAATATGAACCACTGATGTATTTCTCAATGAAACTATCAGTGTCCAGGCAAAAAATTCAAAAGATAACACCACACATGATCCATCACCAGTGGGCCCCAAAACCTTGAACTCGAGTATGATGTGCATATCCTCGATCAAGGACGGTACAATTCCTCTGGTGTGAATGTGGACAGGATTTCATTGAACTTACACCAGAAACACACGCGTCAATCAATTTCTCACGATAAAATCGATATTATCGTGACTTTTCAATTTGACGTTACGCTATAATAGAGAAATGAGAGCATTGTAAGTTATGGTGCTCCTAGTTGCATTGGAACACCTAGAAAGTCTGATCCTTTGATCTAGACTGTTCATTAGGTCCAACACTCATCCAATGGACTACCAGAAAAATATCTAACTGATTTAACAAATATTAACCATTTGATCAATGAACTTTAATATATACGGTTAAGATCATTTAAAATAGGTCCAATCAGTAACTTGATCAATCTATTTTTTAGGGCTCATAGTGGATTGATTATCATTATAAAGGGTCACTTTTGTTATGCAATCGTAACCATGGCTTGGAAAAAGGATGGATAGAGAAAAAAAAGTCAAATCATGGATGAATTTGATCATCTGATCAATGAATTGTTTGTATGATAGGAAATTAATGCTATTTTGGACTTAATGGACGGTTCAGATCGTTCGATTGGACTTTTCAAGTGAACCTATGCAACTAGGAGCACTATTAACTTATGGTACTCTGAGAGCATTGGGGCATTTCTCGTGGCCAGGACAACGAGATCTACTAGCCTCACACGTGTCTCTACACACGTGTGTATAATATATGAATCGTTTACCATGTGGCACGGAGAGAATAGATGGTGTGACGAAAAGATCAGGCCAGTCATCCATTGGGTAGGGGAAGCATTTATGATAACCAGTGGACGGTCTAGAAAGACCCGCTTCCATACACCTGAGGCCTACCTGATATTTAACCAGCTTGATTTTATTTTTTTTTCCCCTCTTTTGGCCAGATTATCTACACAGTGGACCCCACTAGATAAACACCTCGAATTTCACATGCATATGCCCCGGTTGGCGCGTGTGTACGCAAGTAGAAGTACGTGCGGGACCACCAAATACCTTGGATGATATAACTGGTGAGGATTGGACCAGACAAGGACGGGTAAGAAGGTAGTTCTAGAAAGCATTGAAAAAGAGTGCGGTCCTATGGTGGGCCCCACACGTATTTTCTACCTATATTCCTCACTGTAACATAAAAATGATTGGTCAGATCAGACAAAGTAAGGTAATTAAAAATCAATCCATTCAGTGATACATGAAGTAATTATTATCATTGCATTTTTCTATAATTATAGTAAAAATTTCCATCTAAATAAAAATATTATTTTATTTTATAATAATTTTAAATTGAAATAATATAAAATTGTAATCATTGTGATTTTCCTGTAGATAAATTTTTAAAATGTAAAATTGCCATCACTAGTGCAGAATGCATGTGATGCTAAGAGAAGGCCTAAAATAATTAATCATTGCTTATTTTCTTTAATAGGATAAAAGGAAAAACAAACAGGCAATTGTTAGTGCTTTGCTATTGTGTTATTGTTCAGTTTCGACATGTTGTAACACATCACACGAATAACCAACAATCTAATTTCAATTGATTGCAAATAGATTAGGTGACACGCTTGTTGGAATAATGTTCAATGTGAATCCATAGGTGGTGAAATCCCACCACGGAGTGAGTATGTGGGGGTGTGTGTGCGTGTTTCAAAAAAAAAAATGCCAATCAAACTAATCACTTGTGATCCTAGGCATTGAATTAACTGGTTTAAGATCAAAACTGTGAAGATTGGCTTAACTATTCAGCCACCGATCACTACGGTGATCAAGTAATTTATGAAGAAGAGAATTAATCATTCTAAATTAAGCATTTTTGCCTTCAAGACAATGAGTTTTCTTTCAATAGTGATAGATTAGATCGTCTTTTCTCAAAAGCGATTACATTTGGTTGTTTGTACTGGTGAAACTATCGTGGTTTTGTTAGGGGACCGCAGAAGCACACAGAGATAAATCAAGCAAAGTACTACAATCGCACAATCAAGCTCAATCATAAAGACTTCGAATTTAATGTGGAAAAACTCCAATCGCACAGATCAAGCTATTAAACATAAATTACAAGAGATGGAGAGAATATCTTCTTCGAACAAGCCTCGAATCTCCCCTTACAAGTCCTTAAAATCCTAGGAAAAAATTAAAAAGATCTTAGATACAATTGTTCGACCTTAGTCGAGCATAAGGATTTGGAATCCTACTCGGGCCCGCTGTTGTGGGTGTTGTACGTTGAGGTCTGGATGAGCCGTTTCCCGTATCACGGTTTGCTGTTGCAGGAAGTTGACGACGTTCTCCTACTGGATCTTTTCCTCGTGCCAGCACTGGATCCTGCGTAAGACCCGTCATGGGGGGTCGAGTTGAAGGATAGGGACGAGCAGGAACTCTTGCAAGTTGTGTTTCGCCCTACCCACCAATTGAACTGCTTTATCCACGGTCCCGACTGGGTACATCTAAACTCGGTCCTGAATTGTCGGTCGCAACCCACCTATAAGTCGTGCCACCTTCTGTGACTCAGATTCTGACAGATCGTTTCGTGTAGCCAACCGTTGGAATTCTTCAATGTAATCTATGACAGTTCGATTTCCTTGTCGGCAATTTTGGTATTGCTTGAATAATATCTGCTCATAATCACTTGGGAGAAATCGTAATCGAAGAAGACGTCTCATCCATGGCTATGATGAGATGGGCGCCTTATTCTGGCAGGCTCGTGAGAGTTGTAATTGTTCCCACCATGCAGAAGCACCAGATTTTAACTTAAACACTACCAATTTTACCCTTTTATGATTTGGCACGTCCATATAATCAAAATATCTCTCTACTTCAGCTAGCCAATCGAGGAAATCTTCTATACGTAATAAACCATTAAAACTAGGAAGTTCAGCCTTACTTCGATAGTCTCTTTTAGCACGATCTAGGTGATCGCCTCCATGGATTAGTCGTCGGGCAAAACCCTCATTAAGCTCCTCATTGCTAGAACTTGAATCATCTAGTGTAGCCCTACGGTTTGCCACTGGTAGTGCTTTACGAAAATCGGGGTTGCGCCGTACAGCAACTATGGGTGGTGAGCCACCGTGGGTGGTGGAGCAACCATAAGTGGTGGAGCACCGCCTAAGGCTCGGGGCGGAAGTAGCGCATCCGCAAGAGGGTCGAGGGTTGCCTGCAGCCCTTGCATGGTCAACTGACTCTCCTAGTGGAAAGCTTCCATTATTTCTGAAAGATAACGAATCCCTGGATCACTGTCTACAGGATCTTGATTCATACCTTCATTGTTTACCATCGGCCCAAGGGAAATCCTCACTTTGATACCAATTGACGCAGGGATGAACGTGATGAGGATAACTACTCCGAATCCACGGAGCTTCTCTGGACTCCTCACGAGACTTCTAATCCACGAGGAAAGAAAGTAGGAAATAGAAATAAATTCTAATAAATTCGAACTTGATTAATTGATGACTGAAAAAAGAGTTCACAACCCTTTAAATAGGGGTACCAAGTAATGGGAAAGAAATCAGAATCAAACTACAATTAAAACTCCTAGAATCTGCGACTTACTATAAATAGTAAACTTACTATTTATAGACGGTCGTGATGTCTACTAGTGCGCAAGGTTTTTGGCCAAAAATAGTAAGTGTCCTATATGGCTTCACCAAATTGTTCTCCTAATTATTCTAAGCTCTTTTCATGTTGAGCGCAACTCCTAAAGCCCGACGGATGAAGAGTTATAATCAAACTAAAACTTACTATTTATAGTAAAAATGAAATTAAAGCAGGAAAACGACCGTCGATCCAGGGGTTTTTTACAATTTCGGGAGTCGCAACCCCGCATAGCTTGGTTGGTTGGCTAAAGTAGCTCATTCTACCCCAAAATCATATATTTTACGTTAGGTAACTCATTCCGGATTGCGAGATACACCCAATCTAAGGTCCGACGGTCAGGATCACACGTAGATTTCGGACCTTTTCTGATCCATCTTGGCCATGTCATGACCGCTCTACATCACTTCACAGTACTCTAGACCTAAACGGTCATGAGATGATCATGGTACAATGTCAACATGATATAATCAGATAATTAATAAGAACTCAGTAATACGAGGATTTGACGATAGGGTCATGGATATTTATACCAATATACTAGCTTACTATAATTGTGTATTGGATATTAGTGGGAATTAAGCTAGGAAACTAAAGGCTTTGCACTTTCTACAACATGGCCTTGGACAAAAGTGAAAGAAATTAGAATTAAACTAGTAGATATTCATAAAGGAGGAAAGAGATAAACAACGTAGAAGTTGAAAGTTTGTGTATGATTATATTGACATATTGATACTATGGATTCATATTTGAGTGTTGTTTTTATAGTTTTGGAGAGGTGATGATTACTCGCAAGATCTAGGAGCAACTAAAAGGGGTAGGTAGGTGAGGCAATCGCCTAAGGCCCTCTAATTTTGAAGGCCCTATATTATAGCAAAATTAAAATTTCTTAATTATGAAGGTCCTATATTATAGCAAAATTAAAATTAAGAAGAAAAAAAAACCTAAATTTTTTGAAATAAAACTTATTGAAAGGTCTACAAGATAGGAACATTTAAAAATTAATTTACAAATTTGAAATTGAAAAACAAATCCTAGAAACTAGCACTATCAATAATAACAGTCTAACTCTATCGTCTCTTTTCAAAATAATAACATCATTCCCAATCAATTCTTCTCTTAAAACCTAGGACCGCAACTACCTACTTTATTGCTAATTAAGTTTTCAAAAAATTAAATTCAAACGTCATTTTTCTAAATTAAATTCTAACTTCATTTTTCTAACGGTTTGGATTTATTTTCGAAATTAAAAGTTTTAAAAGAAGCAAATTTATGGTTTGATTTTAAATTTATTAATTTTTTTTTATTTTTTAAACTAAAAAGCCTCATTTTTATGACTTGCCTAAGCCCCCAAAAATGTTAAGCCACCCCTGCTAAGATCCCATGACTTGTACGAGAGTCTTAGATTGCGTCACGACCATATCTTGCTTGATTCCGAAATCCTTACTATATTATGTCATCGTTAGCTATAATATTTCTATCTTGGCCTGACTTTTAGCTATTCATTCTGATTTATCCGTGGCTTCTAGAAAGATTATCAGCCACAAAAATCAGGCACACCCATTTGTCATATGCGGTCACTTCAATTCATTGGCCATGCATTGTTTTCATGGTTTTCTAAAGAACAACACACTGATTTTCCTGGACCAATAATCTTTAAGTAAGATGGGGTTTAGATGTCATGTAGAGGTGGCACGTTCACCTTTTGGGGGCACGTGATGGTTTTCTAAAGAAAAACACACTTTTTGACGGCTCAGATGCCATGTAGAGGTGGCACGTTCACCTTATCCAGATTAACGATAGTAGCTTCGTCTCCGTTGAGATGGATGTCAACACTTTTATTTTGGATGTGAAGAAGTTCAGGGAAGAAACCATTCCAGCCATTCAATTAATACTTGTATCTGCAATTATAACGGTCCAATTGCTGGGCCACATGAATGTTGCATTCATGGTGTGATGCTGAGTGTCCTCTCAATATAAATTTCTTCTTGGCGTTGATAATCTCAAAAATGCAGCAGACGATATGGTTCATCACATCATCTAGATTGTTTGGGTGGTCTAGATTTTTTGTAAGAAATGTGCAGTGTCAGGATAACAAAATCATGTGTGTCTCCGATCCAAAATATAGTTTGTTGAAATTTGTAGTTTTTTGAAAAAATAATTTGAAATTTCAAATATTTCAAAATTTTAAAATTTTGCCGCCAAAATGATTTTCGGGATTTTCAAATAAAAAAGTGCAAATGCTTTCTTTTGTGTATGTAGTATTTGGAGTTTTGGAAATGATAGGAAAAGATTTGGAGTTTATATGTGAGTGTATGTAGTATTTTTACTTGAAGCTTTGGAAATTAAGATGCTCAGGTTGCACATGGTGTTAGTTAGCACACTTTACATTTTGCGTGCACATCCTTGTTACCACATATAAATTTATGTGATTATAGTGATATGAAACAATTGAACTTTATTTCATTTTATTTTTTATTTATCAGTATATCCACATTTTTAAAACCTAGGCTTGTTAGTTGGGTGTAATTTTTGGGCTAGGACCCATAAAATAGTGGTGCCCATAATTTGGACAGTCTGCATCGAACCAGCATACCTACAATATCATTAATTATAATATTTTTTTAAAAAAATTCAGCTTAGTTGCCATCAATACATGGTTCTGACGGTGAGATCTTGGCATCGATTTCCTAGTGGGGGTGGCTAATAGTGAAGTGTGATTTGACAGTGGATATACTACCAAGCTTTTTAAAAAAAGCAGGTCTCTTTTCCATGGCACTTCGTCCATGTAAAACGAGTGGTAGGCAGAGAGCTAAAAGGAAGGTGGCCCACCAATATTCTTATTATGGGTAGGGTGTGGGGTCCACCAGCAATAGAGAGGAAATTACCCCGGAAGTACTGAATGTGCTACTTTTGTGATTTTATGATTTCGTCTGGATAAGCTTGGAAGCACATTCGGATGTTTACGTAGACACATGAGAAAGAAAGTAAGCGATTGTGCCGAATACGATAAGAGAGAGATGGAGGAGCAGATTAGGTGGGGCCCTTGCCGTGGGGCCCACCTTGACGTATTTCCTCTACATCCATGCGGTCCATCTATTTTTTGCAGATCATTTAAGGCAAGAGCCAAAAAATGAAATAGATTCAAATCTCAGGTGGATGATAGCATAGATAATTGTAGTGTTTGATCATTAAAAACTTCCTACGGGCCACAAAAGTATTCAATCAAGCTATTTACACCTATTTTCATGCTTGAGAAATGAAAGGTTAACACATATTGAAACAATGGGGCTAGAATTGTCAGAAATCCTACATTCGCATATTTGATATTTCTTCGGTATTATGCATCTTGTTATTAATGCATATACATGGACCTTTGCACCCACTTTTAGGAGAATGAATCGATGAATGCCGCGTGGCCATGTTTATCATGACAATTAATGAAGCAATATGCCCAATATGTTTATAAAAGACCACCAAGAAAATAAATCTTATCATGTAACTAACTATGATACACCTGACGAGGCTATCTCTCATCATTTTTCCCAAATAGGAGATCTTTCCAGAAACATTTGGAGAGTGTAGAATTTGAGAATGTTCCGAATATCCGAATATCGGATCGACATACGAGCAAATATAGTTATGGTTCGAACCCAAATCAAGAGAGACAAACATATTAGCTAGATCGAGTCCTAATTCCATACATCATTTGGTATTAAATGAATGGGAAAGCTCGAGGACCCGATCCTATGATCGTGGTTCGATTGGAACGAAAAGAATGGGAAAATTAGATATGATCTGGTCCAATAATATATAAGTATCGGGTGTCAAATCCCACCAGCATTTCAAACCATCTGCATCGTCCAACACCTCAATTAGAAGTGCATGAGGTGGGCCACCAAATGACCGGCCATGACCGATTTGAGGTTTGGGACCAACCTTTGAGGTTCCTTGATCTTGGCATAGTTGTTCTCATTAGAGGAATCTTAATGTTCTCAGGCCAGACCTTAAATTCGATTAGTGGCTCACAAACATCTCCCATTGAATGGATTGGTTACGAGAAGAAGATCCAAGAAGCCAACAATTTTGGATCTATCCAGAGACTTTCTTATCTGGAAAACATCTCAGATATGCAAATGATCTAGGATCAGTAAGAAAACCCAACGAGGATTTTGCCACATTGAGGAGCTATAAAAGAATCAGATGAGGAAGATCTTAGGGCCCTACGCCAAACACATCTATTTACTTTACAATTTATCTTCGTATAGCGTAGCCTAGTTTTAACATAGATCAATATTATATAGCGGCTCCCACTTCAATACTGTTGGAGTAGATTAAATATCTACAATCTTAAGTTGTAGGATCATGATCAACTAAGTTCCGATTGAATTGATCATACCCATTGGGTCACATCCTGCTAACCACACGCCTTGATCGTTTATTTTAATAGGCAAATTTGGTAATTATCTGTCTCTTTTGTTAATTCTTTGGTTGTTTGATACTTTGCCGATTATAATGGGTCATACGTTCAAATACTAATAAAATCGGCATTATTTAACCTTCTTTTATTTATCTGTATATTCTTATCTCTTTAAGAAATATTGAGCTAAAAATATTGGTAAAAGAATAAGTCTTGGAGTCTATAAATGTGAATAAATTATCACAGGGCAAAAAGAATCCATTTAGAGGGGCTAACCTTTACCCTTTCATAAATCGTCTGAACGATGAGCGCAACCAGTGATGGAGAGATAATTGGATCTTGTGTGCAATCTATAATATGTTCGTCTCAACGTCGAGAAACACCAACAATTTAATCAAACTTTGAGTTGAGTAAACTTTGGCATGCCCCTGCATCATACCCGCACACAAAAACCGAATACAAGTTTCTCGTTCATATGCGTGACCTTGTTTGATTGAATTAGCAGCAACTCGGGCTTATATTTTTTCCCCTTCATCCAAGTTTGTATAGCCTTATCAACAAGTTTGATGACAAATAAACATTTAGAGAACATTATGGTGGGCCCTTAGAAGTTTTTAATAGTGGAGCATTCAATCACCAGAGTTTCCTACAATATGGCCCACCTAAGATTTGAATCTGCTTCGTTTTTTGGCTCATGCCCTAAAATGGTATGAAAAATGGATGGACAGTATGAATATAGAATACATACATCAAAGTGAGCTCCACCATAAGGGCCGCATGATCTTAGGTGAGGCCGGACCACACCTAATCCACTCCCCAAATATGGGTGGTGTTAGGTCACCAACCCTAGTGGTGATGTGTGAATGTGCTGGCCACCGTGGGACTCACCATGATGTGTGTTTTATCCCCTTCATCTGTTCATTTTGCAAGTTTCATTTTAGGGCATGAGTGGAAACATTGAAGCAAATCCACGCTCAACTGGACCACACCACATGAAACAATAAGGATAAGGAGGTGCACCATTGAAACCTTCCTAAGGCCTACTGTGACTCTTTTTTCTTTTTTTTTTTAATTTTATTTTTCTTTTCTGTTAGCTTGGTAGTGCACCCACTGCCAGTTCACACTTCACTGTTAGCCACCCCCACTAGGGAATCGATACCAAGACCTTAGTGTTGAGACGGGGTATCTTTCACTCAGTCTACCACTGTGACTTATTAAGTCAGGTAAACCCGGATGAGGGAGGACACAAATATTAACTTGATCCAAACGTTTACGGCTCTCATGAAGTTTTCAACACTGCTTGTTTTACATGGTGTGGTCCACTTGAGCTTTAAAAGTTCTTCTATTTTGACTCCATGTCCAAGAGCTGGCAGAAGAATCCGGATCTTCTGTTTTCCCTAAACAAGAAATTTTCATTTTCCTGTATGAGATTGGTCCACATCATTACCGACATTGACAGTATTGCTACATTAAATAGTGTGATGATGTGGTCCAATCAAATTGCAACAAATAGAAAAAAATTTTGTAGCAAGCAGTAAATCTGAATTCGTGGCAAAATAAATAAATGGAGTGGCTAATATATAACGGTGGGCGCAGCACCCAATGTATAATGGGTATTGAGGTCCACCGGATATGCTTGCAGAAAGAGGGGGTAGGGTATTCAGGAGATTGTCATTTTTCCTCTCCTTAATGACCATACACACGTACACGTGGCACTAGTGCACGTACGGGATCTAAACCACTCATCCAATGGGCCTCACCACGGATGAGTCATTGCCCCCATTTGGCTAGGGAACCCAATGCCCACCACCTAGCTGCCGTCAAAGCTTTGTGGGCCCACCATGATGTATGTGCTTTATCCTAACCATCCATCCATTTTTTAAAGCTCATTTTAGAACATAAACCAAAAAATGAGGCAGATCTAAATCTTAGGTGGAGCACACGCTACATTAAACGGTGAGGATTGAATGCTTATGATTGAAAACATTTAGGACGGCCATAGAAGTTTTGGATCAAGTTAATATTTGTGTTTTCCCTTCATCCAGGTCTGTGTAACCTTATCAACAGGTTAGTGTGATCCATTTCCTTAGAAATGGATGAACGGTGTGGATTAAACACATATATTACAGTGGGGCTTACAGGGCTTTGACAACAACTAGTGGGTGGTGTTGGGTTACTAGCCAAACCGCCTCCTCCGTTGCTCTACTCAAAAGTCTTTCAATCATGTGGTTAGGAGTCTCTGATCAGTGTTAACGTCGACAAAGATGTGATAGACACGTGATCTTACACAGATATGGTTAAAAAAGGTTGCGACGTACAGTTGTGTCGGCCGTGGTCCACAATCATCGAGCAAAGATGTAAAACCTATCATTTTGTAAAGGTAGGCATGAGTTATGACGTCTCCTTGGAAGCCGATTACATCCCTAATGTGTTAAGGCCATTCATTCATTTAGAGAGATTATTTCAAAGCATGAGTCCAAAAATTAGGTGGATATAGAATTCAACTACCATGGAAATTGATGTAAAGTGAGTCGTGAACAGTTTCATGGCAAAGATGGATCAGAAAAAGCCGGGTCGATAATAAAAGTGATGCTGATCATCAGAGCTTAAATAAAGCATATTTCGTAATCCGAAATGAGTGATGGAACATAAAATATATGATCTTAGGGTAGAACGAGTTACTTTAGCCACCCAACCCTGTTACGTCGGGTTGCACAGGGCGGATTTGCGAAATACCATAAGATTGAAGGTCGTTTTCATATTTAATTCCATTTTCATTATAAATAGTAAGTTTTAGTTTGATTACAAATCTTAATCTATTGGGCTTTAAAAGTCGCGTGGTGAAAAGTGCTTAAAATAATTAGGAGAACAACTTAGTGAAGCCAAATAGGACACTATTTTTGTGAAAAGCATGACCGTCTATAAATAGTAAGTTTACTATTTATAGTAAGTTACGAATTCTAGAAGTTTTAGTTGTAGATTTATTCCGAAGTTTCTTCTATATCTTGTGAACTCGTTTATTTGATTCATTTATCAATTTTGAATTTTATAAAATTTATTTTCTATTTTCTTGTTCTTTTCCTCGTGGATTCGAGGAGTCTCTCTGCGGAGTACAAGAAGTTCCGTGGATTTAGAAATCTTCTAAAGGCCAACCATGATGTTTATTTCATATCCAATCTATTTATAGGTTAGAACATGTATGAAATAGGGGAAACACAAATATCAACTTGACTGAAAACTTCTATAGCCTAAAGAAGGTTTTAATGGTAGGCGTTCAATCCCCACTGTTATATAGGGTGAGATTTGTTGAAATATTTAGTTGAATTAAATAAACTATTAAAAATCGAGAACTAAAAAGAAAAAGAAAATTAGAGATAGAAAACTTATATATTTGATTTAAGGTGTGACGTGAGTCACTCGGTTTGAAATCGAATTTGTTCTCCATAGACAGCGTCCCAAGCACAACAGGTTTCCAGAGCAATCAGCCTCCAAGATACAACAACTATGACCCGTCGTAACGGTGCACTCACTGTACACGAGCTCGAACTACTTGCGGTTTAACCCAAAAGTGTTGAGTTAACTCAGCAACAAACTCAACAATAAAAAATTCATAAACTAGAATACCAGAGAGAGTTTTATAATGAGGAAAACCAATGAAAAGGCACAAATGCGAGTACGCTCTCGCAAATAAAGTTTCATGAGTACCCATACACACACTCACGCGAGTACACTCGCACTCGCACCCACGCCCAGCTCAGCCTGTCGCGTCGCGTGTGTGGTCAATGACATAAATTAGAGCTATTGGCATAGCTCCCCACAGGATCAAATTCATATGCCCCCTGAATAAAGTTCAAGCCCTAAAGCAAAAATCCTATCTTATATACAATAAGATTTTATTTGGAAAATCCAATGTGAGACAAAACACGCAACTCAAAAACATCAAAAAATTTCAAATGTAGAGGGAAAACAAAATATTTCAAATTTAAATATAAATTTTGAAACAAAATACAGTAGGATTCACTTGAGCTATGGATCTGCCTACCTCATTCTTTATCTCATGCCTTAAAACGATATCTTCAAATGAATGGACGGTATGGATAAAACGCATACATCAAGGTGGGCCCACAGAACGTGGTGACGTCGCTTCAGTGGTAGACTCGCGCTAGTGTCCAGTGCAGTAGCTAATCCGCGTCCCTTCTCTTGGATGCTTCCTAAGGCTGGCTGCATGTTTTCTGTTTACAAATACATGGCAATTGGATTTGTTCTAGAAGGTTATAAGACTTCTCACAGCCGTTACAACATCTGTTAATATCATGGTTATCATGGTAACTACGGCTAGGATTGTTTAAACATTGTGATTTTTGGACCATCGCGTATTCAAAGATGGAAATACCTAATGAACGGTTTTGATCTAGCTCATTCTTGCCGCGTGCAGAAAATAAAAGGAATAACCGGATCGGGCCCCATAAGGCTTCCCTATTCTGTTTTGCACATTTGTTCACGGCTGTTATAACGGCTTCTTGTAATGGCAATCAGATTGTCTGATTGTCCGAGCACATGCTGCTGCGTAGGGACGCGGATACCCTGGAATATCCTTTCGCAAGTAGTTCCTGCGCAAGGATTCTAGGTGAGGCCCACTGTGATGTTTGTGAGAAATTCAATCCGTTCTTCCATTTTTTAAGCTTATTTTAGGACATGTGACAAAAAAGTAAGAGTATCAAAAACTCAAATGGGCCATACAAGATGAAACAATGGGGAAAAGAATTCTTACCGCTAAAACCTTCTTAAGCTCCACCTTGATGTTTATATGCCATCCAACGCTTTATAATGTCATTTTCACTTCGATGAAGCGAAAACACCAAAAAAAATTAGACTGATACAAAACTTTTATGGCCATATAAATATTTCAATGATGGTCACTAAATCCCTACTGTTTTTTCTCATGTGGCCCATTTAAGTTTTGTATCCACATTATTTTTGGTCGCATATTATAAACTGAGCTCAAAAAATGAATGGACGGATTTGATTTCTCACAAATATCACAATGGCCCCTCTCAGAATCCTTGCACAGGAACTTTGATGGATGGTGTGTCACAGCTCCTAACTTGGTGGGCGAGTGTATCTTAAATTTGATAATAACTTTTTATTCAGATATTGTCACGGGCGCACAACCTATCAATCTTTATTAAAACAGGACATCCAACCTGGGACGATCCACTTTGTCATTTGTCCGTTTCTTATCATAAAAGTACGTGCGCATTAACTAAAAAACGACTTTTTTAGAAAAAAAAAATTACTAAAATTATTAATTTCAAATTTTTTAAGATTAAAATTTTTGTTTTTTTAAAAAAGAACTTATAATTATGTTAGGACTTTTATAGAAATAGTTTATTTAAAATTTTATTTTTTAGAAATTAGGTTTTTGAAGAGTTCTAGTACAATTAGAATTTTCATTAGAGTTAGAAATATATTGTTTTTGATAATTACGAATTTTGATTTTTAATTTATATTAATAGTGTAACATCTTAGTAGATAGAAATATCCATTTTTCTCATAGATTCTAGAAATCTCTTTGATACACGTTCCGTAGATTCGGAACAGTTACTGGCAAGAAATCCGCGTCAGCTGCCTAGGGTCACTGAATTTTAGGACCATCCCTGAGAGGCACGTGCGGACGGGCATACATGTGGGGATTCCATGTGATTGTCCTCGGCTGCTCCTCTCATCTGTGGGGCCCACCTTGACGTATGCGCCTTACATTCACATTGTTCATCCGTTTTCGAAAGATTCAGATAAAAACCTTAGGTAGTGATTGAATACCCACTATTAAAAAATTCCTGGACGCCACCAGAATGTTTATTTGCAATCCAATCCGTTGATAAGGTCAAAATACCTGCATAAAGGGACCACACAAATATTAGCTTGATCCAAAGCTTTTTTTCTCCCACAAGAAGGTTTTAATGGTAAATCACCACTGTTCTTTATGGTGTGGTCCACTTGAGATTTGGATCTTCTTCAATGATTGGATAATTCTCTAAAATAATCTGTAAAGACTGATGGACGGTGTGGATGTAAGGAAAATACATCAAGATGGGCTCCACTGTCTGCGATCCACCCACCTCGGTGGAAGCCGCGCCCAATTTGAATAAAGTGAAATACAGTGCGGTTGATGGTTTTTTTTTTTTTTTTCAGACCGTCCATTTTAACTTATACAGGTGTGGGCCACACTGAGTAGACTAGCCTAATGCGTGAGGCAGGAATTCTCATGGATGGCCCACCTAATAAATGGCCAGATCTAGTGAACGTGTACAACATTCTCATTTCTCGCCTCGCACCATTCCGCGCACGTAAACATCAGGTGGGCCGTAGAAATTTTTCAACGGTGGGCCTCATTATCACCACTGATTCCTGTGGTGTAGTCCAGTTGAGCTTTGAATCTGCATCCTTTTAGGGCCAATGCCCTAAAATGATCGGTTAAAATGGATGGACGGCATGGATAAAACACATACATCACGATTGCCCACGGAGACGCAATCATCGTCCCATTTATACGGTGTAGATTGGGTAGGAGCCGATTCACCGTATTTTGGTGCTTCCAGATTTTTTACAATACATGTGGCACATGTGATTAATGATCCGAACCATCAATCACATGGAATCTACCAAACATTAGCCACGTGTTATTTTTAATTCGTATTGAAGAATTATGATTGTCCAAACATTGTTATTTTTAAGTGATAGCATCTTTGTTATTGGAAATATGAAATTAACGGTTTGGATCTCATACATAATGCCACGTGTGCATAAATCATATGGAGGCACTGTATAGTATTATCCTAGAGCCCTGCCGTGTAGCGGACGCGGATTTACTGCAAAGGCCTTTCAAGGGGAAGTTCGTGCGCTTTAAACATAAGGTGGGGCCACAGTAATTTTTTTAAGAAATCCAAACCGTGAATCCGTTTTTAAGAAATCCAAACCGTCCGAGTCCATCTCCTAACTGTAATGCGTTGTACGCACCTCGTACGTGTCAATTTTGCGCACGTGTACAGTATCCAATCTGTTCATCAGATACCCCTCAGTGTATATTTAAAACAATAAATACATAAATAAATAAATAAATAAATAATCGAGCTGGTCCGTTCCCCAGATGGACCATGCACATGCTTGGATGTGGACCGTTCATTACTTTCTTTTAACCATTTCAGTTCCTGATAAAGGTGCTTGAAAATTGAGTGGCGCGAAAGCGTTTGGGAGCGGATTTTAGGTGAGAGACCCCGGATGGACCCTTGACTGTGGGGCCTACAGTGATGTATATGCCTTAAATCCATACCATCCAACCTTTTTGAAAGATCATTTTAGAGCAAGATCTCAAAAATGAAGCAGACTGAAAACTTAGGTGGACCACACCAATGGAAACAGTTATTATTGACCATTAAAAACTTCTTGTGGGCCACGAAATCTTTGGATCAAGATGACATTTGTGTGATCCCTGTGTTTGTGACCTTATCAACAGGTTGAATGACAAATAGTGGGAATTCAATCACGACCGTTTCATGTGGTGTGGTCCACCTAAGATTTGAGTCAGCTTCATTTTTGTGATCATGTCCTAAAATGAGCTTTCAAAAAGGTTGGATGGTGTGGATTTAAGGAAGATGTGAGCCCCACAATCAGGGGTCCCACCTCCATAGATCCCGTGTCTCAACTAATCCGCTCCCTTTTTTAAGGTGCTCTTTCCCGGAACCTACCTTTCAGCACACGTGAACTGATTGAAGTTCACGTGTAGAGTAACGGCTACAACAGAATCATAGAGCCTGTTTGCTTCTGACAGGTAGAATCAAAGCTCAATTAATAACTGTACACGTGGCACACGTTTCAGCCACTTAGGATCCGAACGTTTTTTTGTCAGATATCCATAGATGGTCCCTACGTGGAATATATACTTTTTTTTTGGTTCGCTTTTTAGTACACCCACATCGCACTTCACTGTTAGCCCAGCAGGGATGGATGCCCAGACCAAGTGTTTGAAACGAGGTATCTTTCACTCGGTCTACCACTTGAGCTATGAATCTGGGTGTAAAAATAAAAGTATCCTTGCCGTGGAATTGTTGCTATTTTACTACAGTAAAATCATTGATAAAATGAAAAGGTGATGGGGAGTCAAACAAATTTTTTTTAAAATTATTACATTTTTTATGATATTATTTAAAAAATCTTAAATATAAACACTAATTTTGGCAACAATTTGATATAAAAATGTTATCATTGTAAGTTTATTATTTATAAATAAAATATAAAAATTAGCAATTAGGCTTGTTTGATTTTTCAATTACAATGATAAATGGTTGTAAATGAATAATGATTATTTACTTTTGTAATTGTGAGGTCACATCACTTATATTTGATTATAACGTTTATTTAGATATGTTGATGCAAAAATTTGGATCACCCTCCACCGAGCAGTGCTTGCTCGGAGCAAACCCTGGTCCTACACAAGACAGTAAATAAAGGAGAACCTAGCTCAAGTAGGGGATCCTCCAATGCCAAAGTCAGGCTAGGAATATGGATCTAATTAGTAGTGTAGTTGAGTGTAGAGTGTGAGATATTGCATACCTGCTCCAGTAGAAATGACTCCTATTTATACATTAGGGTCCTGCTGAACGTGCCAGATAATTTCGGCACGGTCATTGCCAATACGCGAGAGCTATACACACGTGATCGTTGGCCATTATTTGGAAATCGTGCACTAGGCATTACACCGGTCGTGCATTACTGGATATATTTCATAAATGCCATCGTTGACCAAGTTCTCATCCGAGCTAACCTCACGGCTCGGATCTTGCTCGGCGATCTGAGCCCATGAACGAGCTGATCATTGTCGCACAAGGGAGGGAGGATTGGGTCGAAAGTACACTGGACGGGTACATTATGACTTCTACTCTCCGAGTTGTCCTGAGAACTATTACAAGAGGACTCGGAGGCAGATTGGCTCGGTCATATCGTTACTGCTCCAAGGTCCTGATCGTAAGATGCGTGACGACTTCTTCCAAGTCCTAGGTTGTCATCATAACTTTACAAGAGCTCTTGGGTCGGACGCTCACCTCGAGTCGGATGCTCATCAGTCTGAAGCCTTACTCTTTAGTGCTAGAGTTAGCATCGATGCAGCTCGGTTTGAATTTACCCATAACAAGCTATATTGCTTATTTTACTTATAAATTATTGTAAAATTAGTACTTTATATCGTGGAAATGTAACTATTTTAATGTACTTTACCTATATATATATATATATATAAGTGTGTTTGAATCTTTAGTTACGAGCCATAATTTTTGTTCAAACAAGCACTTAGAAATGATAATAATAACTGGTTTACTTTGCATTTCATAGGAATTGGAAATCTAAACATGTCGTAAATATAAATGATGATGGGAGATGAGTAGGACCTGCTTGATTTTCCACTTACAATGGTAATTAGGTGGAACTAGGGGTCCTTGCTCTTGCTCCGGTGGTAGACTCTAGGAGTTTCAACACCTGGTCAAGGGTTCAAGTACCATAGGTGGTGAAATCCCACTACAGCGTGAGTGTGTGTGCGTGTGTTAATAAAATAAAATAAAATAAAAGAAGTGGAAATAACTAACCATTACTTATCTCTTCCAATCATGTGGTGACATTACTTACATTTTGTTGGAAAAAAGATTTATTCTTGACCATACACATAATAATATCAGAATCAAAAGAAATAAGGAAAAAAAAAAAAAAAAAGAAGTCAAACTACAACATAGAGATTTCTGTTATTCGCTTTAGGTATGTCCACGGATTTATGTCAATCTATTATGGTCAAAGGCAAAAAACAAAGAAGCCACTCTCAATACAATGACAACTCTTTCTCTATAACGACGGAATATATATTATCCTAAACAAATTAGGATTTATATAAAATTCTATGTGAAATTATGAAATTATCCTTCGAGCTAGGGGCATAGCCCTCAGATCCCTAAGCAATGGGGCGCCGTCCCAACGAGCTTAGTGCGGAGCTCAACCAGCAAAAGTAATAGTTGGATGAGCAATTCACCTCTGATGATCAGACTCCACCGATCCTAACACAGTTGAGTACCATTGCTTGTTTTACAAAGGAATCATTGAACAGATGAGTTTGTAATATATAAAAATATAATGAATATAATTTTCTTTATCTATTTACTTTAAGCGAGCGTTTGGATCGTAAGTTGCTTAAGATAAGCTATTTATTCCATATGTATCTTATCCTATTTTCTACTTATTAAGAAGATGAGTATGTTTGGCAAACAACATACTTATCTTCTCCTCTCTTTTTTCTCAAGTGATGCCTTTCTTCAGTAACTTATGAAAGTAGAAAAGCTATAACAAAAATAACAAAAGTGATTCTGTACTTTTAAATAAAAATTTATTTATAATTAATCACAAACCAAACTTATCTAAAATAAGTCACTTATCTAGCATTGTAAGCAGAAAAAGTAACTTATTTGGTGGTATCGAAACGAGCCCTAAATGCGTATTTAACTTTTTTTTGGTTGTAATTCTCTCTAAACCAAATACCTTGAAAAGATAATAATGACTCATTTACTTTGAATTACACTAGAAATTAATTTTTTTAAAAAAAACTAAACACATCCCAAAAGTAATTTATAATATTAGTACATTTCCTTTACATTACCATTATTAGTAAAACAAATAAGCTTTTAAAGAAAATGAAATTCATTCCATCCATTAGATAGACCACCCTTTGTTTGGCCATGATCACAAAAGGTCAAGCTGATTCAATGGCCAATAAGTTCAAAATTATACAAAAAGCTATCTTTAAATCTGGTCTTATGGCCCACTAAACTTTTGGATTATAGTGATTTTTTATATAATCCTTTTACCCAGATAAGTCACAACAAATGAGTGGATTGGATGGCATATGAACTAACGGTATATTATCATGAATTTTGAGTTCGAGTGTGAACATGAGGCACGGTACCTAATGGGCGTGTCATTCTTAAGAAAGTTCTACCAATGTAGCACTTTTAATGGTGCATATAATCCTTCCATCATGATAAGTTACAACAAATGAATGGATTGGATGTCATATAAATTAACGGTGTATTATCATGAATTTTGGGTTGAGGGTGAACATGAGGCATGCAGTATCTAATAAGCGTGTCGATCTTAAGAAAGTTCTACCCATGTAGCACTCTATTAATGGTGGGTAGCTGAGGGAGGTTACCATCAAGTGGTTCATTTGGAAAGTGAGGAATATTTATTTAACTTGACCGAGTTAATTCAACTTGATCAAATTCATCCAAAATTCAACTCCATGATAATTTGCCATTTATTTAACTCGACCAAGTCACTCCGACATGATCTTGTGCTTGTGGCCCATCCGAGACTTGAAATTTCATCATTTTCAGGCAAAGCATATATTTCATCGGACTTATTACAACCACTGTGTCAAACATTACATACGTCACTAATTAGAGACAGTAAAGTTGATTTAGTAACTAAATTCAAACCCTATAAATATACCGTGCATAACTACTTTTGGATTAAAGTTGATTCCCAAACCAGGGTGCCAAACACAATAGGAGAATTTCAAATCCAAGGGGTTCTAAATCCACACTCCCAAATAGGCCCTAGGAGATTTGGAGAGGTTTGAGCAGATTTGAGGGGATTTCAAATCCCTTGATATGTTTGGCACCCTAAGTAACCGGGGGTTTCAAATCCCCTTAGAAATTCACAGTGATAGATTAGATTAAATCTAAAATCCTTTCAAGAGTTGCATGTATAACATGTGTCACTAGACTATTAATTTATTGCGCACATGACTAATCTCTTAGAACGATTAGATTATCAATTACATCTAGAGGTGTACACGAGTCGAGCTTGGCACAGATCGACTTGGCTCGGCCACTTGCCGACCCTAGCTCGAACTTGACTCAGCTCGGTCCTCGAGCCTGACTGGCCAGCTCGGCTCGGTTCGGTCAATAGCTTGGGCCAGTTCGAGCCGAGTTCGAGCTAAGATTGAGCCGAGTTCACCTCTACGACATTTTCACAAACACATGAACTGCATCTCAAATTCTCACCGTTTTTAAAACAACAGCAACGGTTTTTACAGGTATTTCATCAAACACCTCGTAGGCAACATGAAAATCAAGAAAAATGGGTATTTGTTTCACATACATACCTTCCTTGCCACCAACCGACACTTGGGTCATTTCATCAAATAATTGGTAAGCAACATCAATATCAAAGTAACTGAGTCACCGAACTGGTTCGATCTGAGTTTGATTCGAGCTGGGTTCGATCTGAGTTGAGTCGAGCGCAGCCAAGCTCAAACTCGATCGGTTCGAAATTTTTTCGAGCTAAAAACATCAGCTCAACTCAGCTCAAACTTAGTTTCAAACCGAGTCGAATCGAGCTTTTTCGAGTTGAGTCGAGCGAGCTAACCAAGCTAACTCTACTCATGTACAGCTGTAATTGCATCACTATAAATACTTTAATAGGATGATTTGTGTCGTCCAAACATTGTCCATGTAAATCAATGTTTAAAAGTTGTTGGTTAGTCACTTGGATGTGATCTTGTGCTTGTGGCTCATTTAAAACTTGAAATTTCATCATTTCCAGGCAAAGTATATATTTCAACAAGCTTATTACAACCATTGTGTCAAATATTACACATATACACTAATTAGAGATATTAAAATTGACCTAGTAATTAAATTCAAACACTTTTAAATATATCATGCATAGCTAATTTTAGATTATAGGGGATTCTGAATTAGGGGGGGGGGGGGGGGGGTGTTCTTCAAATCCAAGGGGTTCCAAATCCACGCTCCCAAATAGACCCTCGTTTATAAACTAAAAAATACTCAACTCTTGCCTAGGTCAACTTGACTTGAGATTACGCGACGGGTAAAAAAAAATTGACCTGGTCATGACTCATTCAACCTCAATAAAAACTTAACATAAAAACACTATCAAAATTACCTTAAAAAAAACTCAAATCTACTCGACAAGATTCAATATTATTTATTTCTTTTAAATATTAAGTATTGTTAAAGTCACTTAATATACATTAATACATGCCATTTGACACGGTATCCAAGCATAAGATTAAATATTCAAATGAAATAATAGGGTGAATGGCGGAGTCCGTACGACGCTTTTAGGTTTTTTGCTGGGCGGAAATTTTTTATAGGCGAATGGACTTTTTAAGGTTCGGCAGTTGCTTAAAAGACCAAAATACCCCTTGACTGTTAGGGTAAGCACCTGAAAAAAGAGGGGTATTTTGATCCTTTTGGGTTCAACCATACAACCCTACGTCTAGTTTGCAAATTAAAGTTTGCTTGCGGCGAATAAACTTGGTGGGTAATACCTGAGGTCTATACGCCTCAAGAACCCTATTCAAATATCAATGGATCATCAAGAAGGCCTCACCACTGTTCCAATGCCACAAAAGGTCAGAAGATAAAATCCTCTTCCCATATCCCGTCAGAATGGTGGGACCCAACAAAATTATACCTAGAACATTAATGTGGGTGGCCCACAAAATTATGCATAGAACATTAATGTGTGGTCCCCCTAACCATTAATTCTTCACATGCATGTAGTCCACCTAATGAGGATACTGGCATGGTATTTCGACCAGGCCATCTTCAAAGTCATCCTAACCTCATGAATGGCTCAAATCTCACACACGTTTGCTACAAATCACTTCCCCAGTCAATCCTTAGGCCAGGGGACTACCTTTCAATATCACTATAAATGAATGTAACTTTTGTGTAACCCCGGATTTTAGGGTGTTCTTATGATAGATTCAAAACTCAAGTGGCCACACAACAATACACATTGGTATTTAAATGCCCACCGCTCAAATCTTTGGAAGGATTGATATTTTCGGAAGCGGATTGGCAGGTGTACCTCACACCAGTTATAAAGCCGCTGTAGATACGTGTCGTGTCGTGGGAAGACGAGCACCGACGCTCCTCGAGCTCTGAGTTGTACGAACAGTTGAAGGAGATCAAAGTTATGAACCCACAATAATATACTTATTATATCTACACTGTTTATCTATTTTTAGAGAATATTTTAGAGCATTAACCAAAAATATGAATCATATCCAAAGATCATTTGGACCACACCACTAAAAGCAGTGGGGATAATGATTTTCACCATTAAACAATTTGAAGGGCCCACCGTAAGGATTATTTTTCATCCAATCTGTTTATGAGGTCACAAAGACCTGAATGAAAAGTGAAAAAAATTCGTAATGATTTGAAGCTTTTGTAACCCAAAAAAGGTTTCAACGATAGAATTTTAACCCCCCACTGCTTTTTGCAACATGGTCGATTTATATTTATATCTATCTTATTATTAGTCTCAAGCCTAAGACCGACTCGCCAAATGGATGAACAGTTTACGGAACTCAAGTGACTATTCCATCTAAAATTATGTGAAAATACTGTTAAAATATATAAAAGCACTTGGTGGGGCTCACCTGAGTTTTGCATGCTCTTGAAACTTGGTCTGAACCCTCGTTCAAGTGGGACACACATAATGGATGGGCTGAATTTGCAAACCACATCTTGGTAGGCCCTCAAAAATGATTATGAATGTTTTAATGGTGTACGGCCCCCTCTACACTTCTGTACGTGGTGTGGCCCACACAAGTCATGGATTGAGTTGATTTTTGAGACCTAGGCTCACGATGGAATGGTGCATCTGACTGATGACTGATGGAGTATATGTTTGAAACGCATCACGGTGAGACCACACAGCTCGACCAGCTATATATATATAGCTGGTGTGAGGTACACCAGCCAATCCGCTTCCCAAATAAATGTAGAGGTGGCCCCACAAGATTTTAATAGTGGACGTACAATGACATGTATTTCCTTTAGCATCCGTTCGCTTGAGTTTTCATTCTACCTTAAAGTGAGTTGACAAGACGGAGAGGATGCCACGGAACCCTTATCATAAGAAATTGCGTTGATTGAATGCTGACCGTTAAAAGCTTTCTAGGGTCTACTGCAATGTTTATTTGCCATCCAAACTGTGGATAACGTCACACATACATTGATCCAAAATAATTTTAATGGTGGGCATTTAATCTTCACTGTTTCTTGTGGTGTGGTCCACCTGATATTTAGATCTACTTCATTTATGGGATCATGCTCTAATATGAGATGAAAAAACTGATGGACAGATTACATTTACAACCCATACATTAAGGTGGGCCCCATGTTATGCCCGGCCGAGTCCGCTCCGGATGTCACAGGGACGGTAGCTGGCCAAGATGGAGAAGAAAGTGATCCGGACCGTCATTATCTTAAATCAGGCGTATCTCATCTAGAATGAATGATTCTACCTATCATATATGATTTATGATTTTAGGGCAGGATGAGTTACTTTAGGGCGTGTTTGGGCAGTGAGATTAGAAGGGATTAGGTGGGATGGGATTCATCTGATCATGCGTCAATTCCACTCCTTGTTTGGGAAGAATGAAAAAGCTTGAATTAGATTAGATGAATTGCATTGGGTCCGTGATGTTAGCAAGTTGTGTAGGTCTCACCATGATGTGTGGGCTATATCTACACCGTCCACCCAATTTTTGAGATCATTTTAGAGCATGGACCAAAAACTCAGGTAAATATAAAGCTCAAGTGGACCCCACAAGGGAAAACAACGGGCGTTAAATACTAATCATTGAAAACTTCCTTGGGGCCACATAAGTTTTGGATCTACTTCATTTTTAGCCCATGCCATAATATGAGGTTACAAAACAAATGAATAATTTAGATATAACACATGTTGCAGACCGGGTTGCTAATCTAAAGCTCGAGTGGACCCCACCTAACCTGCTATACCGGGTTGCAGGCCAAATTTGCTGTACTGCAGTATGTTTTAGTTTGGTTATAACTCTTCATACGCTGGGATTAGGAGATGCGGCCAATGTGAAAAGAAATGTTCGTGAGGAGTAAGAGGTGAAGAGTAACACGGTGTTCAACCTCACGTCCTTCCCTTTACCCGTTTGGGATAATCATGACCATTCAATCAAAGCACATGCAATTCAAAAGTGTACCCTTTGTCGTTCCTACTTTTAAAACTACTCGTTGATGGCATTATCATGGTCCATCCACGATGGGATGCAACAGATCAACGGCCTGGATTTCAATTACAGAATGCAAATACGTGGGTCCCGTCATCATGTCCAGACGTGTACGCTACCATCCTCACACGGCATTCACGCAAAATAAAAGTAAAAAATTTCAAACGCGCGCGAAGATCTCATTGTCTTTCGCGCCAGTGTCAGAAGAGAACGCGGTTTCCTGCTCCTGCGAAAGCCTTTCGCAGAGCAATTTCCAGCGCAGATGCTCAGGTGGGTCCCACCGTGAAGTTCCTGCACATGTCCTAAAATGATCTCGTAAAGCAGATGGACGGCGTGGATTTCTCCCTAACATCACGGTGGGCCCCACCTAGCATCCCATCGCAGGAACTTCCGGTAAAGCCTTTTGCAGGAAACTAGAGTCCGACTCTCAACGGAAGTTTCTCCAACCACTCAAAACCCAGCACGTGTGCATCGGCCGCAGGAAACCCGAGATTCAACTCCCGCATGTCCATCACCGACACGTGTACAGCTAGGATTCTCTGCCGTGTTTTGCGGGAAAACCAACGCTCTTCTCCTCCAACAGTTCCTCTCTATAAATACACCTCAGCCTCTGAAAATACAGAAAGCATTCCAATTTCCAACTCATCCATCACAGAAAAGAAAACCAAACGCAAAAGGTTTATACGCTCGTATCTCCAATGCCGGAGATGGAGCCAGATCCCAGCGAGACATCGTCGGCGGCGAAGGTCATCTTCGGAAAGTATGAGCTTGGGAAGCTCCTCGGCTGTGGGGCCTTCGCCAAGGTTTACCACGCCAGGATCGTCCGATCTGGCCAAAGCGTCGCTATCAAGATCATCAGCAAGCAGAAGGTCCTGAAATCTGGCCTAATGGGGAATATCATGCGGGAAATCTCTATCATGCGCCGGTTGCGCCACCCGCACATCGTCAAGCTCTACGAGGTCCTCGCTACACGCACGAAGATATACTTCGTGATTGAGTACGTGAAGGGTGGCGAGCTGTTCGGGAAGGTCGCAAAGGGGCGGTTTAGCGAGGATCTCAGCCGACGGTATTTCCAGCAGCTGATCTCGGCCGTCGGATTCTGTCACTCCCGCGGCGTCTTTCACAGGGATCTGAAACCGGAGAACCTTCTCCTCGACGAGAACGCTGACCTGAAGGTATCGGATTTCGGCCTCAGCGCTATTTCGGATCAGATCCGAAACGACGGGCTGTTACACACGCTCTGCGGGACACCGGCTTATGTAGCCCCCGAGATTCTGGGCAAGAAGGGGTATGACGGAACAAAAGTCGATATATGGTCCTGCGGCGTTATTCTCTTCGTCATGAATGCGGGCTACCTTCCTTTCAATGATCCTAACCTCATGGTCATGTACCGGAAGATCTACAAGGGTGATTTCCGCTGCCCGAGGTGGACCTCACCCGACATGAAGCGGATGCTGTATCGCCTCCTGGACACGAATCCCGAGACGCGGATCACCGTCGATGAGATCCTGCGGGACCCCTGGTTCCGGAAGGGCTTCAAGGAGGAGAAATTCAAATTCCATGAGGAGGATTTCGGTATCGGCTGCTACAAACCGGATCTCGATAAGGATGACCGAAACGCTACGGTCCTGAACGCCTTCGATATCATATCGTTCTCGTCCGGCTTCGATTTATCGGGCCTGTTCAGCGAGTCCGATAAATCGGTTCCCGACTCGGACCGGTTCGTAACGGCCGAGTCGGAAGAGAGGATAATGGCGAAACTGGTGGAGGTCGCGAGGGAGGAACGGCTGGTGGTGCGGAAGAAGAAGGAATGGAGGGTCGTGATGGAGGGACAGAACGGTAATTTGGTTATCGGCGTGGAGGTTTATCGGCTAACGGGTGAGCTGTCGGTCGTGGAGATGAGGAGGGTAGGAGGGGACGTACGGGCGTACGGGGAGTTTTGGAGGGAGAAGCTACGGCCGGGGTTAAGTGCCTTGGTATACAACCCGAGTCAGCCGGTTGCCGGTAGCGCGTGACCGATCATTTCACGGCCTGCCGTTTGTATGTCAGATTTGCCACGCTGAGGACTTGGGATCCGGCGGGTTCCCGGCGGTGCGTCAGATGTCGCTTATATTATTAAAAATATGGTGTATTTTTATACGTATGGAATAACGGACGGTCGTATATACATACAAATTTTTTTATACCGGGTATTTTTGTTTTTTACCTGGTATTTTTTTACCCTTTATTAATTGTAAATACTCTTTTTCAGAAGCAAGAAGAAGACCCGTTTTGCCCCCCCGAAAGAACTTTCACGTGCGGGACGTGATATGATAGGGACGGCTCTTAGATCAGATAGAAATCCATCTCGACCTTACACGTGGCAACAGATATTGCCTGTGCAACATGAGGTTATGAGGTTCCAAACTACAAGGGGCTTGTAATGATGGGGCGTTTTCATCTGATCAGTGACCCACAAACGAAAGGAAGCGGGATTGTCTGTGCCCCTTGTTGTCGGAAGCTGTGTGGGGCCCATAGATGTGCGTGGTAAATCCACTCCGTCCATCAGTTTTGCAAGACCACAACAGTACAGTGGGCTAAAAATCAGGCTGATCCAAAACTCATGTGGGTCATACCGACAGAAGTTCTGCATCAGGATGATATTTGTGCCTAAGGGCCTGTTTGGGAGCATGGTTTGGAACCCCAGATTTTAAATCCTCCTCCTATGTTTGGCGCCCTGAATTCTCATAATCTTCTTTAATCCAAAAGTAACTATGCAAGTGTTTTTACATGTTTGAATTTAATTACTAAATCAAAGAGTATGCAATGTTTGACATAATGGATATAATAAGCCTATTGAAATATATACTTTGCTTGAAAATGATGAAATCTATCATGGATGGGCCACAGGCACAAGATCACATTCAAGTGATTAATAACAATTTTTAACAATTGATTTACATGTACAAACAAATGTTTGGATGGTGCAGATCATCATATTAAGTAATTGTACTAATGCAATTGATAATATAATAGTTTTGGGATATCATCACCTTACCATATGTGTGATAAATAAATTAATAACCTAATGACACGCATGTTACACATTCAAAGAGGGGTTTCAAATCTAAGGTAAAAGCCACCTTAGCCTTACCGTATGCATAATAAATAAATTGATAGCCTAATGACAAGCATGTTACACATTCAACTCTTGGAAGGATTTTAGATGTACTCTAAGCTTTTACCTTAGATTTGAAACCCCTCTTTGAGTGGATTTAAAACCCCCATTTGCTTTAGGAAGCGTTTGGTGCAGGGTATAGATGAGTTTAGGTGGGATGTAGTTGGGATTAAGTGGGATGGAATTCCATTTAGTCCCATGGAATTGCATTTGGTCCATGATAAATTTTCATGAATTTTGAAATTCACTACACATGTGGGCCCCACATTGATGCATGCATCTATCCATGCCTTCCATCCATATACATCGTTACATAAGTGAACTACATCTATTTATATGGGTCCTTACTCTTACCCGGGTGGTAGATTCCCTGGAGTTTCAACACCGAGTCAAGGGTTCAAGTACCCACGGTGGTGAAATCCCATGGCATGCGTGTGTGGGGTGTGTGTGCATGTGGCATGAGTGTGTGGGGGGTGTGTGTGCATGTGTAAAAAAATAAATAATAATAAATAAATAAAAACTACATCCATTTATACATGTGTACAAGTGAACTACATTCTGTAGTGAACTACATCTGTTTTCAAATCCTAATGACAGTCATGTTGCACATGCATCTCTTGGAAGGGTTTTAGATGTAATCCAAGCTTTCATCTTGGATTTGAAACCCCTCATGGAGTGGATTTAAAACCCCAATTAGCTTTATGATGCCAAACATATAAGGGAATTTAAAATTCCATCAAATCCCCTCAAATCCATGATGCCAAATGACCCCTAAAAATTATCTAATTGGTAATAATCTTGTGAACGGTTTGGATGACATACAAACATCATGGTCATCTCTAGGAAGGTTTCAATGGTTCCCATTGTCATTTGGTGTGGCCCACCTAGGTAAACTGATGGACCTAGTGGATTCCTCACAGACATATCTATGGCCTAGACTGCTTCCAAACAATAGGGGGCACAATAATATCTATTTGCCCACGATGCAAGCAATCCGTGTCCCGAATGAAAAGCATAGAAATTTAGTGGGGAAAGAGTACAGCATTAATGGCTTGGCTTAGGTTTGGCCACTTGTGATGGGGTCTGCCAGACCGATGAACCAGATTTACAACACGCCTAACCATGTGACATGTGAGCAAGGATCTCCATCACATGCATCTTCCATGTGATGTATACGGCCTTAGACCTATTTATAATCCGGAGGAATTGAAAAAAAGCACGAATGGAAGCAGACGTAATCTATCAAATCTAGACCTAGTCTTAGGTGGGGCGTAATGTAATTAAGCCCTATGCCGTGAATCAATTATAAAATTTATTATTATTATTATCGAGAATAAGTTACGGGACACATCACTTATAAACTTTGACTGAAAGTTTATCATGGGTCCAGTTAATGCGAGAAAATGACTTGTCATTACTCAAGTCTCTCATTACTCGAAAAATTTACTATTTTTAATAAATTTTAAATTGAATATACTTTTTTATTTTTAAAGTTTTACTATTTAATGTATTCTTAGAATTTGCTTCTTATTATACTAAGAATCATTTTATGTAATTAGAATATGTTGGGCAAAAATATAACTAAGAATCATTTTACGTAATTAGATTATGTTGAGGAAAAATATAACAAGTCCAGAGACCCGGTTATAGAATGGACCAACTCTACTGACACAGCCTGGGAGTCTGAGACAATAAGCCCAATTGAGGCAAGTGAACTAAATGCTTGAAGGAGAGACTTAGCTTGGATTGCAGGGGATGGATCTCGACTGAGACTCATAAAGTCATGAGCCATAGGTGCAGTATATAAGATGCATGAAGTTGACTTGGAAGACGAGACAACAATATCTAAAAGGCCGGTTAAGGTCTCGAGTTCATAAGCCACCTGACCGACCGTATAATCAAGTTAATTAGGTCGGTTATAAGATTGGCTATCGGAGTAAGAGGGTATGTCGATTAGGGATCGACTCTACCTCGTCCAACAAATAGCGGGCAACTTGATCCATAAAGTTGGCCCAGACTGACTCGTTATAAGAGTCGGTTAGAACAAGGCCAAGCAAGGGAAAGACGGTGTAAATGGAAACCCTGTTCCAAAAATCTCATAAAAGGATTCCTGATCCCGAGAATCTCGAGATCGAATAGAGACTAAAAACAAATTGAAATCAAATCTTCAAGATATCAGGAAGAGAATCCTTACACGACAGGACCCTCCCATTCCTATAAAAAGAGGAACCCCCAAGCTCAAAGGTACGCAGAAACCTCTTCTTAAAACCCTTCTTATATTGTTCAGTCACTGACATAAGCATCGGAGGGTCCCCAGCTCCAGTTAGGGTCTCCTTTGTTTCATTCCTTTACTGGTGACAGATGATAGATCGAAGGAAGACTTACTAGTTTTTTGCATTAAAAGATTATAACTTTTTATTTTAAATAAATTTCACTATTTAAAAAAATTAATATATTTTTATTAAAATTTTATTTTATTATTTAAAGCTTTATAATCTTAATTGAAAAAAAAAAAGAAAAAAAGAAGAAGAGAGAGAGAGAGAGAGAGAGAGAGAGAGAGATTGTAATAAAATATTTTAAAATTTCTTAATTCTTGAATTTGATAACCATTTATGCTTGAATTGAAGGTCTCATCCGAGAAAGACAGTCAGTCATCTTTCATCATCTTTTATGCTCTTGGTGACTCACCATGCCACCAAATGTCAAACGAAACTAGGGATGCAATTTGCATGTAGCCGGTGGCTCGTATCGTCTATGGTGGACCTCAAGCACGTGCATCAAGTCCAGACCGTGTATTTGATGGAAATAAGTTAAATGGTGAGCTACATCAATCGGCACAAAGCAATCTATCCATCGAATTGTTGGAGATGGCTCATAGATTCGACGTTGGGGGTTGATGACCCAACTGACGGTCGAGATGAGACTAGATCTTGACTGTATTTATTACATTGATTAGCAAAATGTTGAGGACATTTTCGTCACACTCAGATTAGTTGGAGAACTTGAAAGTTGAAACATGAAACATCTCGCCTTTCCCCAATGGGTTGCTCTTGCGTCCGTCGCGATTCAGCATCCTGCATGTGTCACCGTCGAGATGGGGCCCACATGATGATATAGTCGATGATCATAGAAAAAAGTAAGCTGAACAGATGATTCTAACCATCGTTATCTGTGGATAAATTTAGAAGATAGAAAAAGAAGATTTTCAATGGCTCTTATTCAACTCTGAAAATCAATGGTCAAGATCATGATTGAAGAACGGTTAAAGCATGTAGATTATCTGTTGTATTAAGTATAATATGAACGGTTCAAATCATCGGAAAATCTCTACATGTGGGCCCCACTATCAGGGAGACGTCATGGATTTTGCCCCCCGACAAAAGCAAAATGAAATCTTCACTCCACCAATTTTAATTTGCGACGAACGGCGGGCGCTATTCACCGCAGGGATTTCTTCTACCCTAAGCTTTGTGGTCCATGATGTATGGGTTATATCCATTTCGTTCATCCGTTTCAGCAGTTCATTGTAGGGCATGAGCCCAAACATGAGGCAGAAGTGGACCACACCAAAGGAGACAGTGGAGATTGAACGCCCACCGTTGAAACAAAAGTTTTGGATAAAGATGATTTTTTTTATTTTTATTTTTTTTCCGTTCATTCAGATTAGAATCGCCTTATGAACGGATTAGATGGAAAATAAACAAAACGGTGTCGCCTATGAAGGTTTCAACGATTGATTTGATGGATCCGAGGCTGTGTCTGGTGTCTTAAATCTACCCTGTACATCGCTTTCGCCAGCTGGCATGAGCTCAAACAACGACAATTGGAGTCCCTTTTCCCCTGTTGCTTTTGCAACACATCACATGCTCAGTAATATAATGATCAGGACCGTTCATTTGGGTAATTTTCACCATATGGTCCACCTTAAGGGCTTGTTTGGGAGAGTGGATTTGGAACACCCTAGATTCACGACCCCCTGGATTAGAAACCCCTTGGATTGGCAATCTCCTCGTGTGTTTGGCAGCCTGGAGTGTGAATCAACTTTAATTCAAAAATACCTATACATGGCATATTTATAGGGGTTTGAATTTAATTACAAAATTAATTTTAATATCCCCAATTAGTGAGATATATAATTTTTGACACTATGGTTGTGATAAGCCCGCTAAAATATATGTTTTACCTAAAAATGATGAAATTCCAAGTCTCAGATGGACCTCAGGCACAAGATCATGTCGGAGTGACTAACCAACAATTGTTAATCGTTGATTAATGTGGACAATGTTTGGACGGTGCTGGATAATATTTGGATGGTGCTGATCTACATGAACAATATTTGGATGGTGCTAATCTTCGTTAGTGGGTCATGTGCCCAGTAGAATAATTGTGTACCAACTATTGAAATGATTTCAAGTGTAATCCAAGCACTCACCGTGGATTACTAAGCCCCTCAAAGAGAGGATTGGAAACCCCCTGAATTGGCAATCCCAGTTACTTTATGCTGCCAAACAACCAAGGAAATTTGAAACCCCCTCTGATCTCCTCCAATCCCTTCCAATCCAAGGTGTCAAACGACCCCTGATAAATTTGCCTATTATGTCTGTGGAAGGATCTAGAACAATGCAAAAAAGAAAATTTCACGGTTCCATTCAACTCTAACGATCTAAGGTGAGGATTTATTTTGAAAACATATATTATAGATGTGGGTCCCAGAGACTGGCGACAAAGCTACATCCTCAGTCGCGATGGATGCAACATGCACTCACGTAGAAGCGTTATAATTACGAATTAGCACCGTACGCTTGTCTGTATTATGCTTTCTTTATTTTCGACCCACGGATAGTTCCGTTGGAAAAAACAATTTTGATAGGGAAAAAAAACTTTTTTAACCAAAGTACCCTTAATTTTTAAGGTAAAGCACATAGAGAGGGAGGATATTTTGGTCATTATGGGTTCGCTTGTCAGTAAAACTATTTATTTAAATAGGTTTTATTTGGGTCGCGTTACAAGAGGTGGTGCTCCGTAGATGTATACTAAATACTAACCCAAAAAAAGTAACGGAATTCTCGGGCAATTCGTGCATGGAGATATTGAAGATGTTGTCCGACATACACGTTCCCACGTTTCACACATGTGATAGTTCATCCATCAGGTGGGCCAAACTTCTACTTTCAGCATGGACGGTTGATCATTTTTTTCTCTCTGTCCATGTCTATTCACCTGATGAGTGAAGCAGCTTTCTTTTTGGGCCAGGCCTCACCCATTAACGGCCTCGATGTCACACAAGTATGCCACGTCAGCACATGTTCAGTGAATTACGTTCTCAATTTCAACTCGCGCGAATCGCCCAACCAGTTGTTAAAACTGCTGTTATTTCGGAAGCGGATTGCGTCCGACGCCTGGTCGGACCTTTAAGCGTCCGACCAGATCTGTGTGGGCCACCAAACGAGATATATCTGTTTATCCACGCCGTCCATCACTTCTTTCAGATCATATTAGAGTATGGACCCAAAATTTAGACATATCCAACGCTCTAATAGACCACACAAGTAATGACTCTTGCATTTAATGCAACACCAGCTTTAGTATTTTATGTGGTCTACTACAGGCTGATTTTTGGGTCCATTCACTAGCATGATCTTCAAAAATGGATGGACGGAGTGGATTAACAGATACATCACGGTGGGCCCCACACATATCTGGTCGGACGCTTAAAGGTCCGACCAGCCTCGTCTTTTATCAAATGGCTAAAATATCCCTAATAATTTGAATAGCTGTCCATAATGCACCTACCAGCTAGCTGTGTGGACACTTGGAAATTCCAATCGACTGATCTATGCCGTCCATTAGGTCCATCACATATTTAGGGACTATCATGTAAAAACACACTGCCTTAGCAGACGATTTTAACCATCAGATCAAATGGCCTAGTGATCAAGATTTACAGAAAATCCCCTGACCAACAATCTAAACCATCTATTTTTTGTGGCCCATCATTATTCAGAGAATCTTAACCGTTCCATCAATGGCTCGGAAAACGGAAGGTTACGGAAGGATAAGGCCAACTCATGAATGGATTGAATCATCAAATCAGTGTGATCTTCTTGCTAGAAGCCTATGAAATGCATGATGAACTTAATGGACGGTCTGGATTTATCCAGTTTGATGTTCAAGTGTACAGATGCAATTAGGAGCACTGGATCATATCTAAGTCTTATATATATAAAAATGGTAGCTTGTCGTTTCTTTAGAGTATCTTGTCAATTCTCGTTTCTCATTTTTGGCTTATTCATTTTAGGCGAAGGACAGGTTAACTACCGTCCGTCAGGTGGGCCATGACAATCAGTGCAATGAACCATTTAAGGAGATAGGGCCCACCATGGATTGACAACCCAACGGTCCTTTTTTCAAAAAAAAAAAAGATTGTCCTAACCATCTGAAAAGTGAACTTAGAGTGTAAACATCTGACCGTTCATTGTTTACATCTGTCCATGGATCATGCATGGGATTGATTCTGACAACTCATACTTTGCCATGTCCAGTTTAGGTGGGGTCCTACCTCATGGACGGTTCAGATCATCTATGCGCATGACCAACCAGCAGTGTAAGAATTCACAGACCTGAATCCAGGCTCGTGATAAACGTGCCCAAACTAGGGTCTAGGCCGGATGTTGACAGCAAAGGGATCAAAACCAGATCATTGATCTGACCCGTTTATCTAATGGGCCCATCTAGAACGGCCTGCAATGAAGCCCAAATCCAACACCTCTGGTCCAAGCCGTCTAAGAATTTCTTCCTTGATGGGTGAATTCAAGTGTCCTAAGTTGGCTTGCTTAGATGGGTAAGTAGAAGGGTGAAACATGGGCCCACCTGGACCTTGCTTAGGAGGGTAAGTAATAGGGCGAACCATAGGCCCACCTGAATCAGGCCCAATTAATCACAGGCCATAACTTTATTAAAGAGATTCTATGGTCGATGAAGAAGAAAAATATAAATATTTCTAAAGAGAAAAAGAAGAAGAGTGGACGTATATATATAAAGAAGAAATGTAGATGCATGGTGATGAATCTATCATCATTATATTGATAAATACACAGCTCGATTAATTCATTAAGATGGGCATTAACATAGCGGATTAATGGCCCACTTAGAGAAAATCTGAATTGATGGAAAAAATCGAGAATCCACCAATTAATAACGGATGATTAAGAAAAGTTTGGATTGATTTAGAACATTAGTAAATTATACGATGAGGGACAACTCAATAGCGGAAGAGATGGATACGTTATTAGTTGATAAATATATAGATGGATTAATTCATTCAGACGGACATTAACATGTGTCATAACATGCAGAAGAATCCACAACAACCATGGGTAAGAAAATTTTCAATTGCGTTAAAAAAGTTTGGATTAAAAATAAATCGATGGATATCTATAGTGAAGGACAACTCAACTATAGAAGAGATGAATACATTATCAGTTGATAAATATACAAATAGATTAATTTATTTAAACAGACATTAACATGCATGTATCATCATACTAAGAAGAATCCATCACCAAAAATCACTTAAAAGATCCATGGGTAAATTAACAGGTGATTAAGAAATGTTTGAATTGAAGTTAAAAGTTTGGATTGAGTTAAGACTGATAGAAAATTATGGATTAATGGACAACTCACAATAAAAATAAATCAGTTGAATATCAAATGTTAGTTCAAGAGCAACTTAACTATAGAAGAAGATGAATACATTAGATTAAGAAAAGTTTGGATTGAGTTAAAACATCAATTAATTAATGGCCCGACAAAAATAAATCGATGGATATCTATGATGAAGGACAACTCAACTATAGAAGAGATGAATACATTTTGATAAATATACAGATAGATTAATTTATTTAAAATATTAATATGTGCCATCACACCAAGAAGAATCCATCACTAGACCACTTAAAAGATCCATGGGTAAATTAACGGTGTTTGGATTGAATTAAAACATCAGTTGATTAATGGCCCAATAGAAAGTATTAATGGATCTACGATGAAGGACAACTAAGGAACAAAAGAGATGGATTCGTTATTAGTTGATAAATATACATATATGGGTTAATTCATTTAGAGCGACATTAACATGTGTAATCACACCAAGAAGAATCCACCACAATCCATGTGTAAATTAACAGGTGATTAAGAAAAGTTTAGATTGAGTTAAAACATTAGTTAATTAATGGCCTGATAAAAAAAAAACGATGGATCTACGACTATGGACAACTCAACTATAGAAGAGACGAATACATTATCAATTGATAAATATACAGATGGATTAATTTATTTAAACTGACATTAACATGTGTCATCACACCAAGAAGAATCCATCACCAAATCACTTAAAAGCGGTTAAGAAATGTTTGGATTGAGTTAAAACATCAGTTAATTAATGGCCCGATTAAAGAAAAAAAATTTGAAGATCGATTAATTCATTTAGATATGCATTAACATGTGTCATCACATCAAGAAGAATCCACCACCAGATGATGGGTGGATCAACGGCCGATCTAGAAAGGTTTGGATTGAGTTAAAACATTAGTTAATTAACGGTCCAAAATTGATGATGAAGGATAACTCGATGATGGCCGAGGAGATGGATACTTTCAAAATCATTATCCTGAAGATCACGATGACCCACCATCAATCAATGGTTTAGATCATGTATGCCACGTGTCACGTATGCATGAATTATCTATTAAAGAAATAAAACAAAAGTGCATGAATAAGACAGCTGATTATCTAAATGATAAAACTCTCCCAATCATCCAACATGAGACCTTATTTTCATTGGTTTGGTGTGCCTTTTATCTTTATGCTGAGAGATTACCCTATGGATTTGCATCACGCGTGCGAACATGGCCATGTATGAAAGATCCTGACCATTCATTTGATGCCTGGCCTGAATTTAGCTGGTCAATCGTAAGGTGGACATCACTTGTGTGTTGAATTAAAAGAAAAAAATTGGGTTGATTTTTCCCAAACTACATCCGTTTTTTTAATCTTGCACGTTTTTCTCTCTTAATTCCAGTTTTCGTTTTATTCGATGGATTTTTCATGGTGGACCCCACTTGATGAATGGTTCAGATCTCACACACTTACCACATTAGTATACGTTTACTGCAAATTGCGTCTTCACGCTATCCTCATGCGAATCGCATTGGAATTTCGGAATCCCGTGTGATCTCAGTTATCCATTGCACTTTGTGGAGTATGGTGAACTACCACCCTAAATGAGGCATCCAAGAAAATCAACCTAAACTGTTCATATGTGGGCCCTACTTTTGGATCAAATACATCCTAGCCATTTAAATTCTTTCATTTGACTAGGACCATTGATCCTTTCTCTTTAAGCTTTTGATTCAATTCTATACCGATCAGATGGTTATGGTCATACAAATTAGTATAGTATTTTTCTCTACGACACATCAACAGGTGGGCCACAGTTTGAACGGTCTAGATTGAATTAAGTACGTACGATATGTACACCGAATGCATGCATGTGTACGATGCACCACGCTCTCCTACAGTATTATACAATAATATAAAATACGTAGACGCTGAAGTTGTGGTGACGGTCCGGCCAACATGGTAGGGTAGACGGCCACGAAACATCGACTGTTTGCAGCCATAAATGTCCATTGATTGGTCTACCCCACCCATGAGTGGGCCCCACAAACTACGTAAGAGAATAATTTTGATTAAGAGCGAGTTCCTATGATAGTTCACCGTCACTTTATAAATGGTGGTGATTCTTCAACCGTACACGCGATTAGTTGTTAAGGTCGATCCAGACCGTCCAAATAGTGGGCCAGCATCTGATTTTCCCCTTGAAAATTGGGTTGTTTACTTCTTTATTTTTAACCATTTATTTTATGGTTCTTATTTGGATGGCTAGGATTACTTGATCAGCGTGATTTTAGATATATGCTCTGTCCGCAACGTCACCACGATTTGCATGGTCTATGGTCTAGCTAAGTAAGAAAGAAGACTCACGACTGTTTCCAAAATGGTGGTAAACTCACGTAGGAGTGTCACGACCCATGTTAGAGAAAGACTTTCTGGTGGATTCTGGACGGGGATTGAGTACTGTCCCACCAGGACCTAGCTAGAGACGGATGGTCCTGTCAGGGGATATGTGGGGCCCAATGTAATGTATTTGTTTTATACATGCCGTCCATCCATTTTCAAAAATCATTTTATTTAGTGATTCCAAAAATTAGGCAGATCGAATGCTGAAGTGGACCACACCAATGAAACAGTGAGGATTGAATTCCTACGGCTGAAAAACTCTTAGGGGACACAGAAGTTTCGGATCAAGATGATATTTATGTTTTCTATTTATCAAGATCTACGTGACCTTATGAACAGATTGGATGGCAAGTAAACATAACGGTGGGCCCTAGGATGGTTTCAACGGTGGAGGTCATTGTCACCACTGCTTTCTGTGGTGTGGTCCACTCAACCATTAAAAATACTTTATTTTTACCTCATTCACTGAAATGGTCTTTCAAAATGGATGGACGGCTTGGATAAAACAAGTATATTACGGTGGACCCCACAAAGCCCCTGACAGGACCATCCGTATCAGGTGAGGGTAGTACCGAAGCCGCCCCCCTTGGATTATGCATTCAAATTAAAGTGGGGCATGCACAGTCAGCACATAGCATGTGGGATGGTGGCCCACCCCCATTCTACAGTCTACGTGTGTGGGACAGTCATCATCCGACACGTCAGATGGAAAAGATGTGGCTCCTGTCATTGACGACAGATGCGACAACAGCGAATTCTCGGTCGGTGTCACATGATCCGTTTGAGTAGTTGTTAACAATCAATTTCAGGTGGGGCCCAATCTGCCTCAGCCCATTTGCCTGATAACAGATGGGCTTTGAGCTAGTTAAGTGGCCTGGATCTAATCGTAGCCGTTGGATTATTTGATTAGAAACAGGTCCAACGTAGGCGTACAGATGAAATAATCTAACTGATATCCAAAATATAATCAGTGGACGGCTGACATGATATCTTCGTGGATATCGAATTTCTCTATATGCTTTCATGTCATTTCTGTATACATGGTATTAGGGAAAGGACATAGGCGTGCTGGATCTATACCTAGTACCACTGCTAATAATGCTTTAAAGATATTCAAATAATCATCATTTTCATGAGAATGGATACAATCTGAACATAAGGTTTATTAAAATATAAATTATATAATATTACGTATGATGTCATTTTAGGGCCCGTATGGCCAGGCAGATTGGATGGGATTGGATGGTATTAGAGTGGATTGCATGAATTGCAAGGTAATGATAGTTGCGTCAGTGGATTGGTGCAAGATCTACCTATATCCGGTCTGTTTGGCACGGCCGGCCAATCTCGAGATTAAACCTTCCAATCCCTTTCAATTCCTTGAACCAAACATGTCCAAGGCAATTTTGAAGGGATTAGGGTGGATTGGATGAGATTTAAAGGTAATGATGATCATGTCAGTGGATTGTCTTAAGATCCATGGGATTGCTATAATCTCTGTGGCACGCTTACCAATTCGAGATCTATCTTCCAATCCCATCCAATCTGCCCAGCCAAACAGGCTATTAAATCTTCAAATTTATTATTCTCTTGTAGTTAATTACATAGGTAAAATTCTTTATGATTATTGGCTTGAAATTGAATTGCGTTATGGGTAACCCAATATGGTATAGCGTACCAATTATTAAACTTTGTGGGGCTTACCATAAGTTATGTGTCTTATCACCCCGTCTATTTGTTTTACCAGCTTATTTAGGGAATGAGCCAAAATGGAAGGAGATAGTGTGAATTGAACTCTTACCATTGAAATCTTAATGGGTGCCATAAAGGTTTTGGATCAAGCTGATATTTGTGTTTTCTGTTCATCCATGTTGGTGTGAACTTATGAATGAGTTGGATGATAAATAAACATCACTATACGCCCTAGGGAGGTTTTGATGGAGGACATTATTATCCCCACTGTTTCGTGTGGTGGGGGATCTACTAAGCTTTGGATATGCTTCAATTTTAGGCTCAACCACTAAAGTGAGATGAGAAAAATGAATGGATGGTGTGGATATGTCGCATATATTCATGATAGGCCTTTTAGACTTTACTCGTACGGTGGAAGGTACTGAATTACTCGATTTCGGGTTTTTGGTCCAAATAGCCCCATATTGTGATATGATTGTGGCAGGAGTCTGTCCTTTCTAAACTTAAAAGTTTTTTTTAACCCTTTGGGTATTTTTTTTTTTTTTTAAGGGATGAAAATGCCCATATGTCATAGCTGCTCCTCATAGGGTGGGCTCTTATATCAAAAGTAGAAAGGTTTTTTTTTTTTAAATGAGTGTGGGCCCCCACTAAAAACAAGGGTTTTGCCCACTCTTTGGCCGATCTGATATGTTGATATTAATCAAACAACTGTGAACCCACAAAAGGGTTTTTCCAGTTTTCTTATTGAAGCTCTCTGTGGCTCACAAATATATTAACGTTGTGTGTTAATTCTCAACTGTTTCATCTGATATGGTCCATCTGTGATGAGTTTTATTCTTAAACTTGGAGCGATGACATGAAATTAAAATCCTTTACATATGGATGTAATGGATTTGCTTCAAGACAACTTAATAGGCCCTACCTAAGATATGAATGAGTTCAAAATGTGAGGCCCTTGCCACATTAGGGCCATTTAGCTGTTTTCTTATTCATTAATTTTTTATTTTTATGGGGGAAGAGGGTGTTTTTTTGGTTCCGTTTCCTCCTTCCTCCTTCCTCCATTCTTCCTTCTTCCTTCCTTTCTTCTTCTTCTTCCTTCTTTCTTCATTCATTGGTTCCCTTTATGGTTGTTTTTTATTTTTATTTTTTAAAATATGAATGGTGGGAGTTTGTAAAAGATAGGTTGTGTGTTGGTTTCTTTTATAGTTATTTTTTAATTAATTATTTATTATTATTATTGAGTATGAATAGTGGGAGTTTTTGAAAAGGAAAAGGATATGTAAGAATGTTGTAATGGATGCATTTTTGTAATGGAAGAATATTATAACGGATGAATTTTATAATGGAATAATTTTGAATGGTAGGAGTTTATGAAAGATAAGAAGTGAGATAGTTCCATTTATGCTTATTTTTATTTTTGTGAAAGTGAGGAGGGTGGGGTGGTTCCCTTTATGATTGGTGAGAGTTTGTGAAAGTGAGGAGGGTGGGGTGGTTCCCTTTATATTTGTTGTGGTTTATTTATTTATTTTTTATTATTATGAATGGTGGGATTTTTTGAAAGGGAACGAGGACAAAAAGGAAAAAGGAAAAACCTAATGATAACTCATATTTGTCACTTGTTGATGTACAATTATCTAAATGGGCTAATTTTTATTTTTATTTTTTCCATTTTGGATAGAATATATGCTCAAAACCACACTGATAAAGCAATACTAACCATCCAATTAATGGTTATCAAATGGATGGTAAAAAGTGAAAAAAAATAAAATTAGTGAATGGTCCATATTCGAAAGGGAAATCAGATGATTATTGTTGTCTTCTCTATGCAATTTTTATATCATGAGTCATCAATGGTTGACTGAGTGATTTGGATGGTCTGCATTGCAGTTCAACAATGCTATGTGTATATTTGAAGATTTACCATTATTTTATAAACGATACAAAACAAATGTGGCAAAAAAGCAAAAACCCATGACTAGAGATAATAAAACAGACCATGAACTAGGGTTAGACCATCATGAGCTACCACAATAGGGTGCTACATCAATCAGAGAGGGGCAAGCTTTGATTTTTCTTTTCTTAAAATGGTTTCAGACACTACACCTGGCCCTCTCTCATTGGTCTAGTACCCTATTATGATAGTTCATGGCCTACTGCAGCATTTCCATGTAGGACGCGGATAGGCTAGTGTCACTAGGCAATGGCTAGTGGTCAGTGCTTTGTGGGCCCACCATTATGTGTGTTTGGTCTGTAACGTCCATACATTTTTTCAATCACTTTATATATGAGCCCAAAAATGAGATGGATCCATATCTCAAGTGGACTACGTCCTGGGAAATAGTGTTGATTGAAAGCCCACCATTAAAACTTCTTCGGAGGCACAAAAGTTTTGGATCAATCTATATTTGTTTTTCTCTTTCATCCAGGTCTATATGACCTAATCAATAGGTTGAATATTAAATAAACATTAGAGTGGGCCCTAGGAGGTTTTTAATGGTGGACATTCATTCACTATTGTTTTCATGTGGTACAGTTCACCTGAGATTTAAATCTACCTCATTGTTGGGATCAAGCACAAAATGATATGGAAAAATGGATGGACACCCTGGATTAAACACATACATCATGGTGGTGCCCATGGGGCATCAACCACTGCCCACATGGCTTGTGGCACCGTGGGGTGCGTGGATAAAGATAGTGATGGGTTTTTTTTTTTTTGACCCGTTGTCCTTCTGGGATGAGTAAAGTCCTTTTTTTGAATTCAGTCCTTTCGCAAAGATGCGGAAAAGTTTTAAAACTATAAAAAATTGATTTTGAAAGCATGTTATGTTGACAGCACATCAAGATATCAAAGGTTAGAGAAGAGGGAGAAAAGAAGGAAGCTTAAGGTTATTCGACTGGAGGTGATCTACGGTGCGGTTTATATCTCTGTGCCCTACGTCCTCGTAATGAGATCTCTCTGGTTTCCTTTATTCTTTCATTGTTCAAAACGTGAGTGAAGAAGGTTGTAAACATTCTACTTCATAGTGGATTGTTGATCTGGACGAGGTCCCGTGGTTTTTACCTCTTTGAGGGTTTTCCACATAAAATTCTCTTGTGTGGTGTGTGATTGATGCTTTGATTTATTTCATTGCTTTATTATCCATAATTCTTGTTAGTTTCGGGAGGCTAGAAAGGTTTGTAGGCACAACAAAGTGGTAAAAGTTATTGAACGGGTAGGATCGGTTTTGAAATGGAAGGTGGCTAGGATGATTAGCCTAAAATGGCTAACTTTGACATATGGAAGGCTAAGATGGAGGACTTGCTTTATTGCAAGGAAAAATCTTAGGCATATCAACAAAATTCAAAGATATCATGATGATTGGAAGAAGATAGAAAGGCGGTGGGGTTTATTAGACAATGGTTGGATGATTCCGTGTTTCACCATGTGAAATGGATAAGCTAGCCTATGGCTAAAATTACAAGGGCTGTATGAGAGGAAGACAGCCGGTAATAAGATATTTTTGATAAGACAACTTGTGAATCTCAAGTTCAAGGATGGTGGTTCTATGGCCGAGCACATGAATGAAGTCAGCAATATAGTGAACCAACTCACCTCTATGAAGATGGTCCTGGATGATGAATTGCAGGCTTTACTATTGCTTAGTTCATTGCCTGACAGTTTGGAAACATTGGTGGTGTCTCTAAATAACTCTGCGCCAGATGGAAAGATATCCATGGAATAGGTAACCAGTTGTCTCTTCAATGAGGAGACAAGGAGGAAGTCTCAGGGGTTTACTCAGCAAGAGGCTCTTGTGAGCAGGAACGGGAGAGAGGAAACAAAAGGAAGGGCGGGAAGGCCCGAGATAAATCAAAAGGCAAGTCGAGTAATGTGAAAAAGATGTTGATTCTTTATGGCAAGAAGGACCACTATAAACATGAATGTCGTGGTAAAAGAACGACAAGAAAGGAAAAGGAAGGAAGATGAATCAATTCACCTTCGGATGGCGACATGGTAGTTAAAGATCACGATTATGTTCACACACGGGACACCGACTGGGTGGTTGACTCGGGAGCTTCTTTTCATGCGACTCCATGCAGAGACTTCTTCACAAGCTACAAGTCAGGTGACTATGAGACTGTGAAGATGGGAAATTTTGGAGTATCAAAGATCGTGGGAGTCGGTGATATTTGTGTGAAGACCGATATGGGCTGAATATTGGTTCTCAGGGATGTGAGGCATATCCCAGACCTTCGCCTCAACTTGATGTCAACGGGAAGGCTGGATGATGATCTATGAAAGCCGGTTTGCTGATGGGCGATGGAAGCTCATCAAGGGTTCATTGATCATGACTAGAGGAAAGAAGTGTTGCACCCTTTACAAGGCAAGTGTCGGTACGTGCGAGGGTGGATTGAACGCAAGGAAGATTCGGCTATTGACATGTGGCACGGCGTCAGGCCACATGAGTGAAAAAGGGCTTCACTATAAGCAAGGAAGTGCTCCTTCAGATTGTATACCTCTCAAAACCTGTCTTGATTGTTTATCGAGACTTGATAGAGTTTCATTTGTTAAAACCGCTTCTCATGTTAATAAAGTGCATGCATTAGATTTAGTTTATTCGATGTTTGTGGTCCTATGAGGACAAAAACCTTCGGTGGGGCATTGTATTTTGTTACTTTTATAGATGATGCATCTAGGAGGGTTTAGGTTTATGCTTTGAAATCCAAGGACGAGGTCTTTAGTGTGTTTAAATTGTTTCATGATATGGTTGAGAGAGAAATAGATCACCTTGAAGTGCAACCGACAATGGTGGTGAATACGTCGGTGACTTTCATGAACTCGCAAGTTCAGTATACGGCATGAATAGAAGTTCCCTTTCAAAGATAATGGTGTAAGCGAGCGAATGAACGCACCATTGTTGAGAGAATCGGATGCATGTTATCCCATACGAAGTTGCCCAAGACGTTCGGGAGAAGCAATGCACACGGCGGTCTATTTAATGTGTGTGTCTCCATCACCCCATTGAATGGAGAAGTACTTGAGAAGGTGTGGGACCGGACAGGATCCATCGTAAGATCATCTCGGGGTGTTTGGATGCGGGGCATTCGTTCACGTACCATAACGAGAGGTCCAAGCTCGATATGAAGATCAAGTGAAGGTGTGTTCTTAGGGTACGGTGATGAAAAGTTCGGTTATAAATTGTGGGATCCCGAGAGGAAGCTCGTCGGGAGGAGAGATATGGTTTTCTTTGAAGATCGGTGTATGAAGACATTGGTAAGAGAGAATGACACTAGTTCAGTGAGCTGAGGACATGGATTCGATTACTCCTCCGTGATGCCCGATGGGGGAGTACAAAGAAGGTGCGAGAGGACGAGAGAGTTGTAGGAAGATGGACAGGGAGGCGAGCCCCCACTTGATGAGCCACAGGTGAGGAGGTCATCTAGGGACAGACAGCCGTCCAAGAGGTACTCGCCGCATGAGTACATTATGCTAACCGATGGGGGAGAGCCAGAAGATTATTCTCAGGCCCTAGTCAACGAGCATAAGGGGGAGTGGTTGAAAGCTATGCAAGAGAAGATGTAATCCTTGCATAAGAACCACACCTATGATATGGTGAAATTGCCTAAGGGCAAGAAAGCTTTAAGCAATAAGTGGGTGTTCAGAAAGAAGATTGAGTAGAAGAATTCACAGACGAGGTTCAAGGCCAGACTTGTGGTGAAAGGGTTTAGTCAGAGGAAATGTATAGACTTCGAAGAGATATTCTCACCAGTGGTGAAGATGACATCCATACAAAGTTGCTTGGGTTTAGCATGGACTGGAGATAGAGATGTTAGATAAACCGCCTTTCTCCAAATGACTGGAAGAAGAGATCTATATGCACCAATCGGAGGGGTTCAAGTCAAAGGAAATGAGCATATGGTGTGTAGTGAGGAAGAGCAGTGTGGGTCTGAAATAAGCTCCACGGTAATGGTACAAGAAGTTCAACTCGTTTATGTTGAAACATGGGTATGACAGATCCGAGTCCGACCACCGTGTGTTCACGCGCAAGTTCTCGGATGGTGATTTCTTAGGTTATTATACGTTGATGATATGCTCATCATGGGAAAAGACATGAAGAAGATTGATGTCGAAATGAGTTGGGTAAGTCCTTTGCGATGAAAGACTTGGACCGGCTGGATCGATCCTGGAATGGAGATAACCGTGTGATGTAGCGAAGCGAGGAAGCTTTTTGGGCATCACAAGAGCGGTATATTAAAAAGTCCTAAAGCGGTTCAATATGAATTGCGAAGCGGTATCTTGGATGGTCACTTTAGATTGAGCGACAGACGGTGTCCCAAGACGAATGAAGGTGAAAGAGATGCAGAAAATACCCTACGCATCCAGTAGGAAGTTTGATGTATGCTATGGTGTGTACACACCTAGACTTATATGCGGTTGGTGTTAAATGGCCTGAATTGCAAAGAGCAAGCGGCGGTGAAATGGATACTACGGTATCTAAGAGGCTCATACTGAGTTGAGCTATGCTATGATGACGAAAAACCGTGTTAGAGGGCTACACAATGCAGATAGGTGACATAGATCTGTGAAGTCTACATCGGGGTTCATGTTCATGTTTGCGGGGGAGCGGTTTCTTGGCGAGCAACTATCAAGGTCGTAGCATTGTCGTCAGGCCGAATATATTGCGATCCAGCATGCAAAGAGATGCTTTGGATGAAAAGGTTCTTACAAGAACTTAGCCTAAAGCAGGAGGAGCACGTGGTCTATTGCGATAGTCAGAATGCTATACACTTGAGCAAGAATCCAAGTCAGCATTCCAAGTCAGCATTCTAAGTCAAAGCACATAGAGATTCGGTATCACTGGATCAGGGATACTTTGGAACTGAAGGTGTTACAGCTTGAGAAGGTCCACACAGACGATAATGGGTCAGATATGATAACCAAGGCCGTACTTAAGGGCAAGTTTGAGGTTTGTAGAAACCTGGCTGGCTTAAAGAAGGTGAATCCCTCCTGGGTTAAAAAGGGGGAGATTTGATGGTTTTTTTTAACCCGTTGTCCTTTCGCAACTAGGATGCGTAAAGTCCTTTCGCAACTAGGATGCGCCAATCCTTTCACAACTGAGATGCGCAAGCCCTTTCGCAACTAGGATGCACAAGTCCTTTCGCAACTAGGATGCAGAAAGGAGTTTATTAAAACTATAAAAAAGGGTCCCTAGGATTTTTTTAGGGCATGTTGTGTTGATGAGAAAAACACAAGAGGGCTATCAAAGGTGAGAGAGAGGGAGAAAGAGAGAGAGAGGAAGCTTGTAGAAGGGAGGTTATGCTCGTGGAGGTGATCTACGGTGCAGTTTATATCTCTGCGCTCCTACGTCCTCGTAATCGGTGAGATCTCTCTGGTTTCCTTTATTCTTTTATTGTTCATCCACTCCTGCGTGAGTGAAGAAGGTTGTAAACGTTCTACTTCATAGTGCATTGTTGATCTGGATGAGGTCCCGTGGTTTTTACCTCTTTGAGGGTTTTCCACGTAAAATTCTCTTATGTGGTGTGTTATTGATGCTTTGATTTATTTCATTATTTTATTATCCATAATTCTGGTTTGTTTTGGGAGGTTGATCCTAAGGTTTGTGCAAGGCATCCCAGCAGATAGGAGATTATTATCTCCTTCTCAAGATTTTTTTTTTGAATTCATAAAGAGAAAAAATCTTTAAAATTAATATTATTAATGAAAGTGTTGCTTACAACATATCAAATATAGTTATATAAGCAAAAGAATCGCTTAATCTTAATTCGACTAAAAAAAAGCATTCCCAAAATAATAACAATTACAAAAAATATATATATATATCCTACAAAAAAATTGTAAACCACCCTTTAATGAGTAAAACAATGACTCTTTACAATAACTGAACTTTAACTTTTAAAATCTTAAAAATAACAAAAATAGAACTCACTAAAAATAATAATAATTAGCCTAAAATGCAACTTTGACTTAGAAAAAGGCCTTTTTCAAAAAATCCTTCAAGAGATTCTCAAGCTCATTGATAGATTTCTAATTGTATATTGTATACATGAAATGGATTACCAATCGCAAAGTAATGCCCGTCGAAAACTATAAGTAGAGTTGCACACAAGTCGAACCGAGCATAGCTTGACTTGGCTCGGCCACTTGCTGACCCTAGCTCGAACTCGGCTCGGTCCTCAAGCCACAATTTGCTCAGATCACATCTCGGCCCAAAGCCCAAGTTTGAGCCAAGATCGAGCTGGACTGCTGCAAAACGATGCCATAAAAGCATTTTCACAAATATATGGATGTACTTTCAAAATTTCTATTTGTAAAAACAAGAAGATGGTTTTCAGTATTTCATCAAACACCTTCTAAGCAATATTTTTTTTTAAAAAAAAGTGTATTTGTTTCGTATACATACCTTCCTTGCCACACTTCGTTGAGTCATTTCATTAAACACAAGGTGAGCAACATCAATATCAAAGTAACCGAGTCACTGAACTGGTTCGATCCGAGTTCGATTCGAGTTGGGTTCGATCCAAGTCAAGTCGAGCTCGGACAAGCTCGAACTCGGTTCGAAATTTTTTCAAGCTCAAAAAATCAGGAAAACGGTTTCATCGAGGGTTATTGAATCGAGCCTTCAAGTCGAAGTTGATCAAACAAGATAGCTCTTGTATAGCCCTAATTAAGTGTGCATTCAGATTGTTTTCATCATTGTTTGAACATTCCAACCCGATTTCTTTCGTTATTAGCAGCGTGTGAGTCATCTGCAAGTCATCTCATATGCCTAGTAATGCTACCAAAGAAGTGCAAATCCCAAACAAATATTTGAAGAATAAACTTCCTTTGTAACTCTCATTCACATGTATATAGAAGTTCTTTCCATTGGTGAAAACTCATTCATCTGCGTGTAACCAGCCTATGTAGAGCCTATTCTATTGTGTGTGTCATCCAATCCACACATAAAGTAACGCCCACTATGCTGATGGAATACCCCAAAGATCATCTCTATACAATCATTACGAATCCATAACAGAGAAAAATCAAGTGAAGGAATTTAGAGCTATTTTCGAAACTCCCACCTCAAAGGTATGATTTCAAATCCACTCAGTATGGAATCCTACTTTTTAAGGTAGAGATGACATAGTCATTGCATAATAGGGGTGCAACTTGGGTGGGGTTGGGTAGGTTTGAGATTGTAGGCGGCAATGGAAGTCACATCAGTACTGATCCAGTTGTTTATTACCACAAGTGTCATGCAGTCACCAGAAGTGATCATGATTTCATTCTGGATGGTCCCAAATGTGGTGCCTCCAAAACCTAACTTGACCTAAATTCCACCAAATTCCTTTATACTCGACCATAAACAAACCCTACCCAAATACAGGTGACTATTCCCAAATACAAGTAATGAAATGGCACATGGTTGCAAGATCTAGTCCAGTCTTCAGGTGGGCCAGATGGTATGTTGGTTGAATAATGGCTGTGATTCCTATTTTTGTAGATGTTGATTCCTCATCCTCATTTGACCACCTGATGAATGGATGGATAGGCCTGATTTTTGGGACAAGGCATGCCTGATGAATGGCTAGATCTTGCATACTTGAGCATGGATCTCCTGGTCAATCTCTCTTTGCTTGAATCACCTAACCATTCCATTGCTTATCTTATTCAAAAAGAGTCCTTTTCTCATGAATTGGATGTACACGCAAAAGAATCCTATCATTGATATAAGGTGGACCCCACTTAATTAAATGGCCTGAATTGTACAAGCAAAAGAGTTATTTTCTAGCTCGCTTACTTAACAACCCATCCCTTAGAAGTTTCAATCAATCAAGAGATTGCTATCATACTCATCCCTCTCTTCCCAACTATCAACGCTTGTCATTAATGCATGATCCATCAAGTGGGCCCCACCACATGGATGCCATGGTTGATCATGCATGTGCGAAAAATGGACGGTTAAAAATGAATCACCAATGTACAACATATATTGAACATGGCTGGCCCACCTAATGAGTAGAGGACCCTGGTTGGCTGGTTTTTTTAGTTGGGCAGAACAGGATAGGCCTGGGATTCTGGGCCTAAGTTAGGCCCAACACTGACCGATGGCAGATGTAAATGAGCCTGGATTCGGGATCGAGCCAGACCTAGCTAATGGTGCGCATGGTCTCGACCCAAGCCATGGAATCCAAATCAATTCGGATGAGTGGTCCATGCCCAAGTTGAGCTGGCTCTTTTGTTCATGGACCGCTCTCAGATCATTGTCCCACATGCGTCTGGCAGGGTCCAGCACAATCACAAGGATGGCCCATCTGTATGACTCTGGCCCAAAATCAGGGTGGTCGAATCATCGGGTGCGTACACTTGTACATTGAATGTGGACCATTGGCCCAGGCCAGTATGTAGTTTCTGTTAAGGGAGGCAATGGGCCCAGCCCAGTAAATTTTCTTAGGTCTTGGGCATGGCCCTGCCTGAGAATTGATCGAATCTCCATTTCCGAAGGTGGATGTTCCTAATCCATCCGTTGATTGAGTGGGACAAACATGCCCAAAGAAATATTTACATGCAAACCAATGAATGGTGTGTGTGTCTATATATATATATATATATATATATATATATATATATGAGGTCGACCTCATGAGAACTTCCCATGGGGTCGAACTGTGTGGGGCCCACCGTGATGTGTGTCGAACATCTACCCTATCAGTCAGATGCACCATTCCATGGCCACAGACTTACAAATCAAGTCAATCCATGACTTGGGTGGACCACGCCATATACAACAGTTGAGAGGGTTTACCCTCCCATTAAAACATCCGTAATTATTTATTGGGCACATCGTGATGTGGTTCACAAATCTAGACCATTCATTGTGTGTGTCCCACTTGGATAAGGGGTCAGACCAAGTTTCAGCCGCATCCAAAACTCAGATAACTACACATATTTAATAAAATTATAGGTACAAAAAATAAAATATGTACTGAAATATAATAAACTAATGTAATAACAAAAATATTAGTATGTATTCACCCGACCAACCCGACTAACCAGACCGAGCCCGCTCGGATTGGGCTTGGGTTGAGAATTCCTCGGGTTGGGTTGAGCTAGGGTTGAGATATAGGAACCTTAGGTTGGGCTAGGGTTGAGCACCAACCTGCCAGAATTTCATCCCTTTGGGCTATGTGAATAAGACGACATATGTGCATGTATATACATACATTTCTTCATCATATGTCCACTATTATGGGCTCGACCTAGCCAAGCTAGATGGACAAATGACTTCTACCGAGCCTGACCAGATCACTAATTGGGCCTGAACTTTCACACTAGGCCTACGTGGACCCAAGCCCATATCATATGAAAGGCCCAATAACTGACATACAGGCCCAATTAGGATATCTTTTCAAATTAATGATTGCTGACTCGTCCGAGTCAACTCAGTCGAGTCCTAACTCGACTCAGACTCAAATGAGTTGGGACAAGAAGTTAAAATATCCATGCTCAAATCGTAAACTGATGCTTGAAACAATATGTCTAGCCATCCGTTTGCTTTGTATGATGTGGCCCACCTGCCAGAAGATCTTTATAGTGTAGCCCACCTGATGGAAAGCTCAGATTTCAAACATGTGTGGAATTAGCATCCCTCTAGAAATCAAAGACCAAAACAAATTGCCTTTGGATTTCAGGAAACTTTGAGATTATTGTCTTGTGAGCAGCACTCAAGACCGTTTATTTTTTATGAACACGAGGACCTTTTGATGCAGTCATACTGGGTTCCATTCGGTGGGCCACACCATTTTGATGAGCTTTGGATTCTTGCAGCCGTGAACCTATTTTCAGTGCCCAAAAAAAGAAATTGTGGGGCCCATTCAGGTTTTTGACAACTTCCATTTATAGAATTTATATGTTGGAAGGCCCACTTTTCAGACCCATATGGTGTGTTCTAGGGGTGCACACGGGTCGGTTCGGTCTGGTTTTGGGGTGAAACTGGAACCAAACCGTTCTTAACGGTTCTAGGATTTTCGAAACCGAAACCGGACCGTTAAAATCATTTCAGTTCCGGATCGGTTCCACAATCTTGAGCTTTTTATAATTCAGCCCAATTGAGAGAGAGAGAGAGAGAGAGAGAGAGAGAGAGAGAGAGAGAGAGAGAGAGAGAGAGAGAGAGAGAGACACGCAGCAAGGACTTCAGGTATTAGGGTTTTTTTTTTGTTTTTGTTTTTTTAAATTTTTTTATCAATTTTTTAATAGTTTGGTTCTTGGTTCAGTTCCACTGTTCAATTCCGCGGTTTGAATTTACGGTTTGGTTCCACAGATCGGTTCACGGTTCAGTTCAGATCTACATACCCCCAAACTAAAAATCAAATCATGTAATCGATTCTTTGATTTTTAGAACCGGAACCAGAACCAGACTAAACCAAACCGTTTGGTTGGTTCCAATCTGGTTCCATGGTTTTACCGGTTCGATATGCACCCCTAGTGCGTTGGGATCTAGAATGAAAGCCCATTAAATAAATGGCTGGGCTCCTGATAGAATGGACCCAATCTGGGCTGTTAAAGGACCCGACAAAAATGCTCTTTCAAATTCTAAGCACTAGAGAGCCAAGCTCCTAAAAAATGGTGGTGGTTACTCGTTCATCTCACACGTGGCACTCGTGTACACCTATCCAGACCATCCAAATTGTGAATCGCATCCATGGAGTATATATATTTATTTATTTTACACTGATCAAGAGATCATGATGACCATTCAATTCATCTCTATCTAATGGATGGTTAAAGCTAAAATGGTGGAGGTCCAAATTCCAAAGGGAAAAAAGCATATGGCTTTCGTTTCTTCTCCTTCTACAGTTGGGTCAGCAATTTGGACGGTCCAGATTGCCTTATTGAGCATCTCCTGCCAAAATGTAAGACTGGCCACTCATCAGGCAGGCCACGCTTGAATGAGTAGAATGGACGGTGTGGAAATGTAACGTCCCGTCCAACCAGCACTGTATCCTGGGGCGTCCACGTCGGAATTGCCGCAGGACCATCCGTTTAAGCTGCTCAGGGTGAGGTACCACCAGTAATAAAAGGATTAGGCTAGGATCAACCCGTTAGAACAGTCTGGTGACCATGATGGAACTGGCGTGGCCGCGTTACGATGGCCGTGTGCATTCGTCAACGGCCGTGTGGGCCACCCAAAGTGATCGAGGATGGTCGAAAAATCTAAAACTTTCGGAAATCATATATCACACTGGGCTTGTGGACCATCGCGGACGGTGGACCCGGTGGACACCGAACTAGGATCGGCACTAGCCGAATGCATCCCACCAATGCCAAACAGTGGAACCTGGCACATACAATGAAACCGGGATTCCGAGGCGATCCAGCCGTCGGATTTTCTCCAAATTTGTGGTGGTGGTTTAAAATATTTTTCTACACCCGTCCACCAAATCTGGGACCTGATCGTGGGACGGTGACCGTTGATCACAAATCGGACCCGTACGACCAAACTGCGCATCCGTTTGTCTCCAAATTTTGCAGGGTCCCTCATCGGGCCATGGAGCACTTACCCTACAAATTTCATTGCCAGAGGGCTGCTAGAACTGCCCAAATCACCATATCAGCCCCCACGGGGCCATTTTTAGGACGAAAGTGCCTGCTCAGATCATATATCCGTTCATCCGTTCGCCCTAAATTTTTGCATGGACCCTAGTGGGGTCATAAGTCACCTCCACGCCGAATTTGGTGGCCTGTGGAGTGTTAGGGCCACCTCAACACCAATAGGTGTCTCATAAGTCTATTTTAGGAAGACTTGGGAGCTTGGGGTCAAAGGACCCAACTCTAGGGAAATAAGCCCTAACCCTCTTCTCACAAACCCCTCACTCTCTCAACAACAACTCTCTCTCCCTCCTATCTCTCCCTTCAACTCTCAACAACCCATCCCTTTTCCTTCTTGATTTCCCCAATCTCCAACAATCAACCTCTCCTTCATCATCCTCACCACCTTACAACAACAAGGCCCTCCCTTGTAGCTTCCACCCTTCTCCAACGACCAAGGAAAGTGAAGAAGGAAGGAAGAGAAGGCAAGGAGGTTGTGGTGGACCCTAAACCGAGTTGAGGCTCAAGAGATTCGATCCTTCAACACCCTATCCTTTCCGAAAGGGGGGAAACTCTCCACCGCCACTCCGAGATTCGTTTGTGGGCCACCTTGGTAAGATCCCTCATTACTTTTCCTTGAAATCCTTGTCTTGATGGAGAAATGAGGTAGATTCCTCTCATGCTTTAATCGTTTTAGGGACTCCGGCCGGCCAACCTTCGAAACCCTCGCCTTTAGGTCGTTTCCGAGCCTCCGCCGACTTCAAGGTGCGGACTATTGCTCTTAGGTGGCCTAGCACCAATTTTAGCATGGATGTAATGATTTTGAGTGCTTGGATGTCTTGTTTAGAATTCTAGAGAGAATATGTTAGAATATGCATGTTTTAATTTCCATGATGGGTTGGATTTGTTAGAATATGCATGTTTTAATTTCCACATGTGATATGCATTGTACATTCTCATATTATGAGGTTGGATGATAACATGTTTGTGGATGTGATTCATTGCCTTCATGTGTGATGCTTCATTGTATGTGTGAATAAGTGCTGGGATGCTCATGATTTTCAAGATGGAGAAAGTGAAAACTTTCTCACCCACTCACACACTCACATGCACTTTAATTCTACGATGATAATTGCTAGCTTGTTAAAGGTATTTGATGTGTATGATTGGAATGCATGAGAATGTGATATGGATGTGATGAATGATAACATGAATCGTGGCATGCGGTAGTTCTCCCTTTACTCTCTTGGGGTGGTTAGAAACTGGACGAGAGAGGGTAGCCCCATTGGTAGGGCTACGCTAAGGCTAGTCTGGCGGATTGGGCGGAAGTGTTCGGGTGGCTGTAGTTCGACTACATGGGACCCTTGTTCCCGAGGCCATTCGTCTCATGCCCGCCTAGTCGTGCAGACTAGCCTACTACCTGATCATCCCCGTTGTTAACCATGTTTGCTCACATATGCATGGAACCTGATGTACCCTACTACCCTTGGTGGCCCATTGATAACGAGACAAAAAAAATTGGTCCACAGTCTCGTGAGCCGGCCATGGTGGAATGGGACACTGTGACCGAGCTGTCGGCCTACGCTGGGGTACCGCGCCTCCCCGTAGTGACCGCGAGCGATCCTTTCCCTATTGGCACGCCTCATGTGCTTGGGGTCGGGAATGAGGACCCCGACAGGATCACGGACCGCGGGGACTCGGCCTCACGCATTGATGGGGCCTTGGCCAATAACTGATTAGGCGCGATGGTAGGGTGAATCAGAATCCCCAACCTGATGGATGAATGGACTTAAGTAAAAACTTGGCTAACACGATCGCATTGCATCGCATTAGTTAGGGTGGCGACTTGGCAGTCGAGGTCGCTCTGAGGGAGTGTTGCCATATGCGATCGTTAGATGGAGTCGCTCGAGGGAGCGTTGCGGCGAGGGCATGCATCATATCATTGCATTGCATACGCATTTAATAAGAGTTTTAGGTATTCTTGGTTGGCGATCGCTTTTCATTTAATCTATGTTATAATTGATGCCTGTTATAACTTAAGATTAATAGTTCACACCGAGTTGATCACTCACTCCCACTCCGGGACGGTGTTTTAAAACACCAACCGGACGCTTCCATAGATGCGGTGTGGCGACGATCGGAGGAGCCCGGCACAAAGACGTAGTCCGGGAGGAGGAGGAGGAGTACTCCTACTTTCAGCTGATGGGCGGAGCCGCATCGGACCCGTAGATGTGTCGAGGGGTCACTGGGCCGGGAGCTCAGCCCTATTCTTTTGGACTTGTTATATTTTTGTGATGTTAGTTGTATGGCGCCATGGGCGCCCCTCCATTCTTTTGGACCTGTATATAGTGATTTACGTTGTTTATTTTCATTTCAGTGGATGTGTGGTTGTGATTCATGTTCCAGGTTGTTCCAACCTGCGCAAATATTTAATTCGATAAACCATAAACCATAACAATGTGTGATAGGTGACACCGGGAACTCGGGTGTTGAGTAACTACTCGGCCCCCGATTTTCAGGGCGTTACAAGTTGGTATCAGAGCATAGTTTGGAAGTAACTGGGCCGTGGGTCATGAACCCGCTCCGCATCCGCTGGCGTGCGTAGGTACACACTAGGAACCGTAACCAGGACTTAGGACACAAGAAACTATCCCAGGATTAGAGTGTATCGGTCTAGGATCGCGCCGAGGATCAAGGGAATTGAAGGCCGGAGCCAACGCCAAGTGTGGTTGAGCTGGTTTCGGACAAATCTTGACTGCTTCGGCCCAATCAGGGATAGAGTAGTGGCGGTGGATGAATTTTCATCGGAATTAGGGGAAACATAAAAAATCGGACTTTTACCCGTAAGAAGGAGAAATCTCGCGAAACGAATAGGCCCATTGCGTAGATCAGCTTCTCCTACCCCAAATTCATATATGGCACTCCCCGTGGAGCATTCCCGACGCCCGGGAATACCCCGTCGAAACTTGGACTGGAGGCCGGCGTTTCCGCCCCGCCGAACCGGCGTTGTCGCCCCGCCGGACGTCCGGCGGGCGGCGTGGCCCCCGCTGAGTCCGCGTTGTCACCCCGCCGAGCCGCGGGCTCGCCCCGCCGAGCGGCGTTGTCGCCCCGCCGAGTCTCCAGCAGTCCGCGTGGCCCCCGTCGGGCGGCGTTTTCGCCCCGCCAAGCGGCGTTTTCGCCCCGCTGAGCGGCGTGCTCACCCCGCCGGACCACCCTCCCTACCCCACACCCAAAAATCCAAATTTTGGGTGGGCCCCACTGCCTTGTCCCTTTTTAGCAAACCTCTCCCTCTCCCATTTCACTCATTCCTCTCCACCTCTCTTTCCCTTTTCTCTCATTTCTCTCAAAACCCATTCCTCTCCATCTCTCTCTCTCATCTCCCTCATCTCTCTCCACTCTCTCTCTCTTATTTCTTTCAACACCCATTCCTCTCCATATCTCTTCCACATTTCTCCATCCCATTTCCAAAACCTCCCATCTCCCACATTCCCCATCCCATTTCCAAAACCCATTTTCAAAAACTTCCCATTTTCCACATTCCCCATCCCATATCCAAAACCCATTTCCAAAACCTCCCATCTTCCACATTTCTCATCCCATCTTCAAAACCCATTTCCAAAACCTCCCATCTCCCACATTTCCCCATCCCATTTCCAAGACCCACATTTTCCCATTTCCAAAAACCCACATTTCATCCTAGCCACATTTTCCCAAGGTAATCCCAAGGTATTTCATCCTAGCCAAGGGAGATGGCCTTCCTTGTCACCGTTGTGTCTTTCTTCATCATTCCGGTGATCCTTTCCCTTATGGGGAAGAAAAGACCGGCTTCCGGGGAAGCGGGACCGAGCCAAGGGCGACGCGATAAGAAGAAGGGCGATCTGACTGGAAAGGCAAGTACGGAAGTTCGATCGAAGAAGCGGAGTGATTCCCGAAGAGATGAAGCGCTCGCCAATGATTTGGGGAATTTTCGAGTGCGCCAAGTCGCCTTCGAGGCCTTCGTGGAGGAACCCCTCTTAGGTAACAACTCCCTACTCAACCGACTGATTGAGAATGAATGGGGTCTCATATTTTATGTAAACACGCAGGCCGATGTGGGGCAGGCTAGGATGTTCTACACTCGGATTAGAAATCCTAAATTTGAACCCCTTGGTTTTGATCTTATCGTGCGTGGGGAGGAAATCCACTTGGGAGTCGAAGAGTTCGCCGAGTTGTTGGGAGTGCCGCTAGGGGAGGTGCAAATTGATGAAGCGAATCTCGAATCGGGAGCGGCTCGCGATGAACGTTCCCGTTTCCTTTGTGGCCAAGTTGTCCCTTGGATTCGGGATGTCGGTCTGTACGCGACCCACATGATCCCCAAGTATCGGGTACTTCACCGCATTGCCACCCACAATGTATACCCGAGGTTGAAGAACCGTACTGAATGCTCTCGCTACATGGTGGAGTTCTTGTATCAGGTGGGCCAGGGAGCAAATGTGTGCGCCCCTAGTACGGTGCTCTCATCGATCGTGAAGGCCGCGAGATCGACTCGGAAGGACATAGCTCTCCCATTTGGCCGCCTAGCCTGCTTTATAGCCGACCAGTATGGGATTGGTGGATCAGACGGAGATCACATATCGGTTGAAATCCTGGGAAACAAAGTGCTAAACTCTATGGGCGTGGGACCCAGGCAAAGGCAGGCCCACATTGATCAGTATGGGGATGAAGATGAAGAGGAAGAGGAAGATGAGGAAGGTGGCGAGAGCGAGCACGATGATGAGGACGAAGCCGAAGAGGTAACTGAGGCTGAGGGGATCAGGGTGGTTAGTCCGGAGCCTCTTACCGTCCCAGGTATACATGAGCGCTTGGATGCGCTCCAGGCAGAGGTAGCTGGGATCAAGGAGAGCCAAGCAAGAATCGAGGCAAATCAAGCGAAGCAGGAAAAGTGGAACAAGAAGATGTATCGGGCCATAAAAGCCCCGATCCGCCGTGAGGGGGGAGAAGCGCCCGCTCTCCGACTCGGACGAGTAGTAGTACTGCTAGACTAATAATTAGTAGCTTGCTTTAAGTTGTTTAGATCTAACACTATGTATGAGTGGATGCTTAGGATTTTGCTTCAGTAACATGTATTTTCTTTCTGTTTAGTATGTTTAGTGTGCTTGTAATCCATACTATAACATGTAACTGGCCATGTCAATGGCATTTTGAAATCAATGTGAATGTGTGGATTGCCTCGGCAGATCTTTTGTCACCTTGACATGCTTGAATGTACATTACTGGTGTTCACGAATGGATTGTATGAAATCTCGTATATGTACGCATAACCTGGGCATGAGAAATGATCTAGTACCTAACCTATTTTTGGGACATTCTTCCAGGAAATGCCTCCGCGGCAAGAGGGTCGGTTTGTCCGCCTCCCTCACGGCGGCTTGGTCGATCGGGACCAGGTCCCTGTCGAGCAACAAGGCCCCCAAGGTGCGGATGGTTCCCAGAATACGGGTAGTACCACCCAGGAGGCGGCCCCAAATGCTCCGCCGCCACAAGCCGCGGCACCCGTACCCCCTCCGCCACCGTCCATGGACCAGATGGGCCAAATGCTGCTTCTCATGCAGCAACAACAACAGATGATGGCCGCGAGTATGCAACAGCAACAGCAGATGATGGCCACAAATATGCAACAACAACAAAACATGTTGGCCACTGTGGTGGGGGCCTTGGCCAAGAATTTGGGCACGCCGCAACCAGAGCTACCCGCCATGGCTGCTCCCGCGACCAGCTCGAGCAACCTATTTCAACAATTCCAACGGCATAGGCCGCCTACCTTTGCATTTGCACTTCCACCGCCAGTGAGGAAGCGGAATCTTGGTTCAATCGAGTCACCAAGTTGTGCATGCTCTCCACCGTGCCGAAGCGGAGAATGTGGAGCTTGCCTCTTACCTCTTTGAGAAAGAGGCGGATTTATGGTGGGAGAGTGTCCTCAGGTCTCTTCCTGAGGGCCACATATGGACATGGGAAGCATTTGAAACCCGTTTCAACGGGAAGTACATTCTCCAATCCTACCAGCATGAAAGGGAAAATGAATTCCTCCGCCTCCAACAAGGGGGGATGAGCGTGGCGCAATATGAGAACCGGTTCACCGAACTGTCTCGCTACGCTTCTGAAATGATCGCCAACGAAGCAATCAAAATGAGGCGATATACGGCAGGGTTGAGGAGTGGCATTCGCTCCAAACTGTGTTGCATGAACATCGGGACTTATGCGGAGCTCGTTGAGATGTCTACTCGAGCTGAACAGGACGAAGAGCGTGTCTCTGGGCCCATCTACGCAGTTTGGGGCCACGAAACCGGATCGAAGGACCGTCCTCTTCTTTACGGGGAAGAGACCACGCCCAAATTCTCCACCACGGCCACCACAGCACCGGCACCTCCTACACGATCTACTCGGACATGCGCATCTGTCGGAGGCTCGGGCCATTCGAGCCATACTGCTTTACTCGGATGAGGGACCTCGGCTTCACGCCGCCTCAACGCAACAACAGGCCTCCGCAACAGGCATTACAGATTCCGCCCCTACGGACGATGGGGCCTAGCCCGCAGTTTCGTCGCCCCCCTGCACCTCAAGTCAGACCGCCACAACGGCCTATGCAACGACCGAACTTCCCTCAACAGGCGCGAGTCCATGCATTGGCCGCAGAAGGCCAAGATGCTACCATCCCCACTCCTACGGCCTTCGAGATGACGGCACACATTGAAGGTACCCCCATCTTTTTGTTGGTGGACACAGGATCCACTACTTCCCTCATAGCACATGCTACTATCGCGCCTAGGATCGCATGCTACCCCTTACTTTGGGGTGAGGATCATTGCCGCCACGCACTTGTCTCAGAAGCGACGAAGATATGCCGTGATTGCCCCATCGATTTGGGATGCAAGGTGGCTTTTGTGGACTTGATAGTAACTAAGATCTTCCACTATGATGTTATCCTGGGTATGGATTGGTTGACCACGATGAAGGCCGAAATTGACTGCGAGACCCTGACAGTGAAAATATTTGAAGACGACGGCGCTTCTCTCACGTTTCCAGTCCAGGTTAGCCACGATCGTAGGATTCTATGTTATGCTTCTTTGGAGGACGGGTATGATGGGCCCTCGCATACATGCACTTCCGTAGTCCGAGACTTCGATGAAGTGTTTAGAGCCATACCTGGACTTCCTCCTCGACGGGAAATAGACTTCACCATCGATCTGACTCCGGACGCTAAGCCCATCTCCTTGCCTACTTACCGCATGCCCCCATGCGAGATGGAAGAGCTACGGACTCAGATTGACAGCTTGCTAGAAAAAGGCTTTATCCGGCCCAGTGTCTCGCCGTGGGGAGCCCTGGTCCTATTTGTGAAGAAGAAGGACGGCTCATTGCGATTGTGTGTGGATTACAGGAGATTGAACCAAGTGACGGTTCGGAACAAGTATCCATTGCCCAGAATTGACGACTTGTTTGATCAGCTGAGGGGTGCCAAATACTTCTCCAAGATCGATCTACAATCAGGGTACCATCAGCTGCGAGTCAGGGACGGGGATATACAGAAAACGGCCTTTAGAACCTGCTTTGGCCATTATGAGTTCCTAGTTATGTCATTCGGGCTCACCAAATCCCAGCGGTATTCATGGATCTCATGAACAGGATCTTCAGGCCGTTCATATACAGATTCGTTGTGGTATTCATAGATGACATATTGATATACTCAAAGAGCCGCGAGGAGCACGAAGAGCATCTAAGGGCGGTCCTTGGAACTCTTGAGAAAAATCGATTGTTTCATGCTTTAGGAAGTGCGACTTCTGGAAGGAGGAGGTCAAATTTCTGGGTCATGTAGTGTCCAAGGAGGGCATATCGGTAGATCTCGCCAAGGTTGCGGCGGTGCAAGATTGGAAGCAACCGAAGTCGGTCACGGAAGTGAGGAGTTTTCTCGGTCTCGCTGGCTATTATCGAAGGTTCATTAAGGACTTTTCAAAGATAGCTCGGCCACTATCCCAACTGACACGGAAGGACCTCAAGTTTGCCTGGAATGAGAAGGCGGAGGCGGCCTTCCTAGAGCTGAAAGATAACTGACTTCAGCACCTGTGCTAGTGCTTCCTGAGCAAGGGACCAAGTACACTGTCTATACAGACGCTTCCCATGTGGGTTTGGGTTGTGTGCTCATGCAAAGAGATAGGGCAATTGCTTATGCATCTCGGCAATTAAGGAAACATGAGGAAAATTATCTTACCCATGACCTCGAGCTTGCTGCGGTAGTTTTTACATTGAAGATATGGCGACACTATCTTTATGGAGAAGAGTTTGAGCTCTTTTCTGATCATAAGAGCCTCAAATACATCTTCACCCAGAAGGACCTGAACATGAGGCAACGTCGCTGGATGGAGACGTTGAAGGATTTTAAGTTCGAGGTCTCATACCACCCTGGTAAGGCCAATCTGGTGGCGGACGCATTGAGTCGCAAGAAAACAATTGAATTTGCGGCCCCGCTGATGGTGAGAGAGTGGGACATGGTAGAATTCATACGGGACTTCGACATGAGGTTAACCGTGGAGGAGCCGTATGCGATAGTAGCCCACCTTCAGGCTCAGCCAATAATTGATAGCAAAATCATTGAAGCCCAAGAGGGCGATGAGCTATTGCAGAAGATGAGGAAAAGAGCGAGGAATGATATGAAGTCCGAATGGAGAGTTGGAAAGTATAGGGGATTGCGCTACCGAGGCCGCCTTTGTGTTCCTAACCTTCTGGGACTGCGAGAAGAGGTCCTAAATGCTGCTCACAACTCTAAGTTGGCGATGCACCCTGGTAGTACGAAGATGTACCGGGATTTGAAGCGGAACTATTGGTGGGACAACATGAAGAAGGAAATAACGAAGTATGTGTCCAGATGCCTCACTTGTTAACAAGTCAAGGCCGAGCACTACCAGCCATCGGGCCTTTTACAACCTATGCCCATAGCGAAATGGAAATGGGACTTCATATCAATGGATTTTATTTCCGGGTTACCCAAGACTAGGAAGGGGCATGACTCGATATGGGTGATTGTGGACAAGCTAACCAAATCAGCCCATTTTTTCGCCAATCAAGACTTCAAGCTCCGCCGATGATTTGGCTAAGTTGTATATCAAGGAAATAGTGCGGCTCCATGGCGTCCCATTGGAGATTGTGTCGGGACCGGGATACTCGCTTCACGTCGATTTTCGGACCCGCATTCAGAAGCTATGGGAGTAAAACCGAAATTTAGCACCGCCTTCCACCCGCAGACTTAAGTGATGGGCAAACCGAACGGTGAACCAGATTTTAGAAGACATGTTACGGGCTTGTGTTCTAGACTTCCAGGAGAGCGGGACGATTGTCTTCCATATGCCGAGTTCGCCTACAACAATAGCTTCCAAGGCTAGATCGGCATTGCGCCTTATGAGGCTTTGTATGGGCGTCCATGCCGAGCCCCGCATTGTTGGGAAGAAATTGGCGAGAAGAGCTTGTTAGGGCCGGATTTGGTGCGGGTCACGACCGAGAAGATTGAAATTATCCTCGGCCGCCTCTTAACGGCTCAAAGCAGTGAGAAAAAGCTATGCCGACACAAGGTGAAGAGACTTGGAGTTGAAGCGGAGACCATGTATTCCTCAAAATCTCCCCAATGAAGGGTGTCCTGCGATTCGGCAAGAAAGGGAAGCTTACGCCCCGATTCATCGGGCCTTTCCAGATTTTGGACCGGGTAGGTGCAGTTGCCTATCGCCTGGCCTTACCTACGCCACTTGCTGGAGTGCATAACGTCTTCCATGTATCCATGTTGAAGAAGTACGTCCCCGATCCTTCACATATCATCAGGTGGGAACATGTGGAACTCAAGGATGATGCCACATACATTCTTCGGCCCACTAGAATATTGGATAGGAAGGAACAGGTTCTACGCAACAAAGTCATCCCATTGGTCAAGGTCCTATGGACCCATCACGATGAAGAAGAGGCCACTTGGGAGACAGAAGCAGAAGTCCGCAAGCATTACCCGAGCCTGCTTCAGCAATACGAACAGGTACAAATTTCGAGGACGAAATTTATTTATAAGGGGGGTAGATTGTAACGTCCCGTCCAACCAAAGATCGTATCCCGGGCGTCCACGTCGGAATTGCCGCAGACCATCCGTTTGCCGCTTGTGGTGAGGTACCACCGATAATAAAAGGATTAGGCTAGGATCAACCCGTTAGAACAGTCTCAGGGCCGACCATGATGGAACCCGGCGTGGCCCGCCAAGTCTCGATGGCCGTGTGCATTCGTCAACGGCCGTGTGGGCCACCCAAGTGATCGAGGATGGTCGGAAAAATCTAAAACTTTGGAAATCATATATCACACCGGGCTTGTGGACCATCGCGGACGGTGGACCCAAGTGGACACCCCGAACAGATCCGCACTAGCCGAATGCATCCCACCAATGCCAAACAGAAATTGGAACCCGGCACATACAATGAAACCAGGGATTCCGGGCGATCCAGCCGTCGGATTTTCTCCAAATTTGTGGTGGTGGTTTAAAATATTTTTCTACACCCGTCCACCAAATCTGGGACCTGGTCGTGGGACGGTGACCGTTGATCGCAAATCGGACCCGTACGACCAAGCGCGATCCGTTTGTCTCCAAATTTTGCAGGTCCCTCATCGGGCCATGGAGCACTTACCCTACAAATTTCATTGCCGAGGGCCGCTAGAACTGCCCAAATCACCATATCAGCCCCCACGGGGCCATTTTTAGGACGAAAGTGCCTGCTCAGATCATATATCCGTTCATCCGTTCGCCCTAAATTTTTGCATAGACCCTAGTGGGGTCATAAGTCACCTCCACGCCGAATTTGGTGGCCTGTGGAGTGTTAGGGCCACCTCAACACCAATAGGTGTCTCATAAGTCTATTTTAGGAAGACTTGGGAGCTTGGGGTCAAAGGACCCAACTCTAGCGGGTATCAGCGGGGGAAATAAGCCCTAACCCTCTTCTCACAAACCCCTCACTCTCTCAACAACAACTCTCTCTCCCTCCTATCTCTCCCTTCAACTCTCAACAACCCATCCCTTTTCCTTCTTGATTTCCCCAATCTCCAACAATCAACCTCTCCTTCATCATCCTCACCACCTTACAACAACAAGGCCCTCCCTTGTAGCTTCCACCCTTCTCCAACGACCAAGGAAAGTGAAGAAGGAAGGAAGAGAAGGCAAGGAGGTTGTGGTGGACCCTAAACCGAGTTGAGGCTCAAGAGATCCGATCCTTCAACACCCTATCCTTTCCGAAAGGGGGGAAACTCTCCACCGCCACTCCGAGATTCGTTTGTGGGCCACCTTGGTAAGATCCCTCATTATTTTTCCTTGAAATCCTTGTCTTGAAGGAGAAATGAGGTAGATTCCTCTCATGCTTTAATCGTTTTAGGGACTCCGGCCGGCCAACCTTCGAAACCCTCACCTTTAGGTCGTTTCCGAGCCTCCGCCGACTTCAAGGTGCAGACTATTGCTCTTAGGTGGCCTAGCACCAATTTTAGCATGGATGTAATGATTTTGAGTGCTTGGATGTCTTGTTTAGAATTCTAGAGAGAACTTTAGGGATTTTCATGATGGGTTGGATTTGTTAGAATATGCATGTTTTAATTTCCACATGTGATATGCATTGTACATTCTCATATTATGAGGTTGGATGATAACATGTTTGTGGATGTGATTCATTGCCTTCATGTGTGATGCTTCATTGTATGTGTGAATAAGTGCTGGGATGCTCATGATTTTCAAGATGGAGAAAGTGAAAACTTTCTCACCCACTCACACACTCACATGCACTTTAATTCTACGATGATAATTGCTAGCTTGTTAAAGGTATTTGATGTGTATGATTGGAATGCATGAGAATGTGATATGGATGTGATGAATGATAACATGAATCGTGGCATGCGGTAGTTCTCCCTTTACTCTCTTGGGGTGGTTAGAAACTGGACGAGAGAGGGTAGCCCCATTGGTAGGGCTACGCTAAGGCTAGTCTGGCGGATTGGGCGGAAGTGTTCGGGTGGCTGTAGTTCGACTACATGGGACCCTTGTTCCCGAGGCCATTCGTCTCATGCCCGCCTAGTCGTGCAGACTAGCCTACTACCTGATCATCCCCGTTGTTAACCATGTTTGCTCACATATGCATGGAACCTGATGCACCCTACTACCCTTGGTGGCCCATTGATAACGAGACTAAAAAAAATTGGTCCACAGTCTCGTGAGCCGGCCATGGTGGAATGGGACACTGTGACCGAGCTGTCGGCCTACGCTGGGGTACCGCGCCTCCCCGTAGTGACCGCGAGCGATCCTTTCCCTATTGGCACGCCTCATGTGCTTGGGGTCGGGAATGAGGACCCCGACAGATCACGGACCGCGGGGACTCGGCTACCACGCATTGATGGGGCCTTGGCCTCGCAACCGATTAGGGCAAGTGTGGTAGGGTGAATCGTAATCCCCAACCCGATGGATGAATGGACTTAAGTAAAACTTGGCTAACACGATCGCATTGCATCGCATTAGTTAGGGTGGCGACTCGGCAGTCGAGGTCGCTCTGAGGGAGTGTTGCCATATGCGATCGTTAGATGGAGTCGCTCGAGGGAGCGTTGCGGCGAGGGCATGCATCATATCATTGCATTGCATACGCATTTAATAAGAGTTTTAGGTATTGCTGGTTGACTGCTTTTCATTTAATCTATGTTATAATTGATGCCTGTTATAACTTAAGATTAATAGTTCACACTGAGTTGATCACTCACTCCCACTCTGGGACGGTGTTTTAAAACACCAACCAGACGCTTCCATAGATGCAGGTGGCGACGATCAGGAGGAGCCTGGCAGCACGAGTCTGGAGGAGGAGGAGGAGTACTCCTACTTTCAGCTGATGGGCGGAGCCTGTAACGCCCCGGAAAATCAGGGGTCGTGCATAGACACAACTCCCGAGTCCCCGAGTGTCACTTATCATGCATTTATGATTTTTACGATTAGTCAAGTTTAACTGCACAATTTGGAATTTCCTGAGCATGAAGCACAATCGCACCATTCTACTGAAATGAAGGTTATAACACATATATACAGGCCAAAAAAATAATAATAAAGGGTCGCCTAAGGCGTTGCCCAACAGAACAACAAAAGAATGCTATGTCTAAAAATAGTAAAGTTGAGCCCGTGGCTCAGCAATTCCAAATTCGGCCCGATCAAGCCGATGGAGAGCCGCCCATCAGCTGCAAGTAGGAGAGTCCGTCCTCCTCGTCCAAGCTCGCCTCGCCAGGCTCCTCATGCCCTGAGTCACCTGCATCTATGAATGGGTCTGGTTGGTGTTTTAAAACACCGTCCCAGAGTGGGAGTGAGTGATCAACTCAGTGTGAACTATTAGTCTCAAGTTATCACAAACATCAGTTATATTACAGATTTAATGAAAAACAATCATTCACAGTCACTAAACTAATCTTATTAATGTGCATGCATGATGGATGAAATGATGCATGCCCTTGCCACAACTCTCCCTCAAGCGACTCCATCTTACGATCGCATATGACAACACTCCCTCAGAGCGACCTCGACTGCCGAGTCGCCACCCTAGCTAATGCGATGCAATGATATGTTAGCCAAGTTCTTAGTTAATTCCGTTCATCCAGCAGGTTTGGGAAACTGATTCACCCCACGTATCAATGCCCTCAACTAGTTGCGGTGCCGAGACCCCTCAATGCGCGAGGCCAGGGCACCGCGATCCGTGATCCCATCGGGTTCCTCATCCCCGACTCCAAGCACATGAGGAGTGCCAAAAGGAAGGGATCGCTCGCGGTCACTACGGGGAGGCGCGGTACCCCAGCGTAGGCCGACAGCTCGGACACAGTGTCCCATTCCACCATGCCCGGCTCACGAGGCTGTGGACCAATTACAATCTAGGTATCAGTGGGCTACAATGGTTGTAAGGTGTTCCAGGTTCCATACATAGGTGAGCAAGCAGGGTTAACAAACAAGGTTGGTCAGATAGTAGGCTAGACCGCACGAGTCAGGCGAGAGTGAGACGAGTGGCCTCGGGCACCAGGGACCCATGTAGTCGAACTACAGCCACCCGAACACACCCGACCAAACTCATGGGTTTAGCCCGAGCATAGTCCTACCGATGGAACTGCCGTCTCTTCTCATGTTTCCGACCAACCCAAGGGTTCAAAGTTGATTCATAGCATGCTAACCATCAAGATTTTTGACTAGCATAAAAATGGCATGTCCACATACATCACAGCCTACGAGTCAAATATTCCTAGCAAGCATACTACGTTATTAGGAGCAAGGTGCATGTGAGTGTGTGGGTTGGTGAGGAAGTTGAGCGCTTCCAACATTTCAAGGAATCAATGCACATGGAACAAACATCAAACACATCATAGGCAACAACATATGAGGAAATCACGCAACATGTGAGCATATAGTCATTCACAATATCTCAAACAAGTGAGGCACCGACAACATCGTAAGAAAGAGTAAGCAACATATAATTCCATACATCTCAACAAGCACCCAAATCCTAAGGTCTCTCTAGATTCTACATAAGCTTCACCCAAGCAAACAAAATCATTAAATTCATGATATAATTGGTGCTAGGCCACCTAAGATTAATAGTCCGCACCTAAGATCGTTGGAGGCTTGGGAAAAATGTCCTAGGAAAGAGGGCTTTGCGGTAGATCGGCCGGAATCCCTAAAACAACTTCACATGTTAGATTAACAAGCAAAACCCCCTCCTTACAAGGGTTTCCAAAGAAAAAGTGGGTTGGATCTTACCTAAGCAATCCATGAGATGAAGAGGGTGATTTTCGGATGAGTTTTCCCTTGAAGAAGGTGTAGGGAGAGGAGAGATTGATTCCTTGGGCCCCACCTTGATTTAGGGTCCACCTAGTCTTCTTCCCTCTCTCTTCCTTCCTCTTTCTCTCTTTTCTCTCTTTTCTCTCTTCCATTTCCTAGGGCAAATTCGTATGGGAGAGGGGTGCCCCAAAGAAACTCCTTTTTATAATTCCAGATTTGGTGCAAATGGCCCCGGGCTTCCATAATTTCCTAAAATAGACTTATGGGACTCCATATTGGTGTTGAGGTGGCCCTAACACTCCTCTGGCCACCAAATTTGGCGTATAGTCGCCTTATGGCCTGTCTAGGGTCCATGTAAAAATTTAGGGCGAACGGATGAGCGGATATATGATCTGAGCAAGCATTTTCGACCTTTAAGTGGCCCTTCAGGGGCCATTTTGATTGATGGGGCATTTCTGGTGGCCCTCTGGCCATGAAATTTATAGGGTTAGTGCTTCATGGCCCGATGAAGGGCCTTGCAAAATTTGGGAACAAACGGATGCGGGGTTTGGTCGTACGGGTCCGATTTGCGATCAACGGTCACCGAGCCACGATCGGGCCCCAGATTTGGTGGACAGGCGTAGAAAAATACATTAAACCTTCACCGTAAATTTGGAAGAAATCCGACGGCTGAAAAGCCCGGAGTCTCAGTTTCTTTTGTCAGTGCCAGATTTTAATCTGGCATTGGTGGGGCGCATTGGACAAGCACCAGATGGTACTTCTGGGTGTCCACTGGGTCCGCAGTCTGCGATGGACCACAAGCCCAGTGAGATATATGATTTTTCTAAAGTTTTAGATTTTTCTGACCCTTCTCGGTCGCTGGGTGGCCCACACGGCTGTTGTTAAGTGTAAACGGGCCATCTGGCTTGGCGGCCCGCACTAGGCCTTATCACGGCCTGTCTGGTCTTTTAAATTGGGCTAATTTTAGATTAATTAACTCGTATATAAGCTAACGTTGAGTGCTAATGGTCAGTACGTGACAGTATAAGTTAATTAAAAATCAAGGATTTTTGGAAATCCAAAACAGTGAAAATTCGGGATGTTACAATCTACCCCCCTTAAAAATAATTTCGTCCCCGAAATTGCCTAAGGGTAATAACTAAAGATATTATCATTTCGTTTGCCTAATTTTTATTGATTTGAGGTTCATATGCATGGTAGGGTACATACTAACTGTACTAGTCTTCCTTATTATATTCTACCCCCCTTAAAAGTTTTGACACTTGAGGTTTAAAAACAAATGTCAAAATCATTATTATTGTATTAAGTGGTTGTTGGTAAAGTTTACCTAATGGTGGTATATTTTACTCTTTCATGATTGGGCTAAAACGGAAAGACAGTTGTGGTAGGCTTTGATCCCATACATCGATCATCTGTCTGACCAGGGCAGAAAGATCGTTGCATTCCTTCTTAGTCCTGGTATATCCTGGTCTTCTGCTCGGTCAAAGCAGTGAGTCCGTTGGTGTTCACCCAGGATTAAGAATTGGGTCAAGCCGCGAATACATCGCAAGTGTATGGTCCCGTGATTCCGTAGTCCGATCAATCTTAACATTTGGAAGGCATCAAAATTTTTTTAACAGTTCAAACTTCACATTCATAATATTTTTGTGGGTGGTGAGTTTCCCGCGATGCCTATGATCAAACGACTGTCCTAGAAAGGTTTCCAGGAACTTAAGGTTCTTCTCGACAATACCATTTTGATCATAAGGTTAGTGAGTTATGGACAAATCACGCTTTAGTTTCATAAGTTTTAACAGGGAAGGAAGAATCGGAAGTTTTAAGGTATTCTGGTGGGTTAGAGTGCTAATAACGTTAAGATGGACGCAGTAAGGCAATCATACATACAAGCATTTATAAGGTGACAAGAAAATTCAAAAACAATCCATACATTCATATTAAATTCAAAGTGCCATTAGTATGGCTAGTTACATCATACAACATGGATTACATAGTTTTCTAGACATTCCAGCATAAGAAAAAATTAACTTAGTCAAGCAGACGTCCTAACTATCCTTCAACACAAGCAGGTAGAACTAATCGACTCAAAGCAAACTACTAATTATCGGGAAGGTTATGCTACTACTCTTCTGGATCGGGCAAAGATGGGGATACTTCTTCCCCATGAGGGAAAGAATCACCGGAATGGGGAAGAAGGAAGTAACGGTTGCTAGGAATGCCATTTTCCTCGGTAGGGAAATGGATTTTGGATGAGAATGTAGGTGAGAGTGGGAGGGGAGATCTTAAGGATGGGTTTGGGAAGGACTTGAAAATGTGTTTAGAATTTGTTTGGGGAAAGTGGAGTGGAATGGGTTTGAGAAAAATGAAATTGGAGACGAGCTAGAGTGAAGAGGATTGATGTTGGGTTTCGAGAGTAAATGGGTGAATGGAGTGGGACTGAGGAAGGTTGGAATGTGTATTTGAGATGAATTGGTGGGAGTGGAGGAGGGATTGGGATGAATTTTGTGTTGGGTTTTAGAAGTGGTTGTGTAGATGAAAGAGGTTTTGGAAATGAGGAAGAGAAGATGAGCTAGGAAGAGAGGAGATGTGAAGTAGAATGTGGGTTTAGGAGATGAAAAATGTGAAGGAGAAGGGGATGGGTTAGAAGAAATGGGACTTGGGAAAGGGAAGATGGATTGTAGATGAGAGAGAGAGAATGGGTTAGGGAGATAGGAGTATGTGAAGAAGAAGAAGAAGAAGATGGGTTGAAGGAAATCTAGGATGAGAGATGAGAGAGGGAGAAAATAGGTGTTTGGGTCTTAAGATTTGGGAGAGGGAGAGCTTTCTCTAGGGTTTGGGAGTAGTAGAGGGTGTTGTGGGGTAAGAAATTGGGTATTAGTGCCCTTAAGTTGCAAGAGAGGAAGACCCCACTCTTGTAAACATTGAAAGGGAGGAGGGGACCAATCTTGTAACGTTTCTTATACTTTTAATAACTGAATTATTTTTAAAATTTTTATAGTGATTTAACATCAAGTTTTAAGTCATCCCACAAAATTTCATATCATTTGGAGTTGTAAATAAATTATTAAAATTCTAGGAGCAACAGCTGTCCGAAATAAAAAAAAAATTTGGACAGTTGACAGAACAGCTTAATTTTAGCTATATTATAATTTTTATTTTATTTTTTTCTTATTTTTATATAAAACTAGACTCATTCATCTTTAATCTGGCTTTTGAATCACCTAAATTGGAGTTGTAACGAAGGAGATATAGAATTTTGAAGTTGACCTAAAATTATAGAAATTTCGGCGGGGTGACAACGCCGGCGGGCGGGGTGACAACGCCGGCGGGCGGGGCGAAAACGCGGGTTCGGCGGGGGCCACGCCGCTCGCTGGACGTCCGGCGGGGCGACAACGCCGGTTCGGCGGGGCGGAAACGCCGGTCGGCGGGGTGACCCCTCCGATTGGCGGGGGCAATTTGTCGGGTGTTTTTCCGGGTGCCGGTAAGGCCCCCCGGGACATGCCATATATGATTTTGGGGTAGAACGAGCTGATCTACGCAATGGGCCTACTGGTTTCACGAGATTCCCCCCGGTTAGAGGTCAAAACCTGATTTTTTCTACAGTTTCACTATTTCTGGTGAATTTTCATTCACCCTCAAGTCTTTATCCCAGAATGGGTTAGAACTATCAAATTTGGCCTAAGACTATGGTTTCGACCGTCTAATCCCTCAATTTTGGTTCTACATTCTCTCTATTTCTGATAGAATTCATTCGCCCCTACTTAATTGTCCCCGAATGGGTTTGAACTATCATGTTCGGCCTGACACTAGCCCATTTGGTCTAGATCTATGGTTGTGACGTCTAATCACTCAATTTCGGTTTGTTCCTACCATCGGGCCAAGGTATTGTAAGTCACTCGGACTCCTTTCTTATCGTCACTACTCTCTCTCACTCCCAAATACTAATTTCTTGGAAGTCTTACCATCCATCTAAGATTGCCGGTTCCGATTCAAAGAGGGTTCCTACCATTCTAAGTTTATACTGTGCTTACCCTAACGTCAGCGGACGCGTTGGTGAGTTCATGACCCATGGCCCAAGGGATTCCAAACTATTGCTCTGATACCATCTGTAACGCCCCGGAAAATCAGGGGTCGTGCATAGACACAACTCCCGAGTCCCCGAGTGTCACTTATCATGCATTTATGATTTTTACGATTAGTCAAGTTTAACTGCACAATTTGGAATTTCCTGAGCATGAAGCACAATCGCACCATTCTACTGAAATGAAGGTTATAACACATATATACAGGCCAAAAAAATAATAATAAAGGGTCGCCTAAGGCGTTGCCCAACAGAACAACAAAAGAATGCTATGTCTAAAAATAGTAAAGTTGAGCCCGTGGCTCAGCAATTCCAAATTCGGCCCGATCAAGCCGATGGAGAGCCGCCCATCAGCTGCAAGTAGGAGAGTCCGTCCTCCTCGTCCAAGCTCGCCTCGCCAGGCTCCTCATGCCCTGAGTCACCTGCATCTATGAATGGGTCTGGTTGGTGTTTTAAAACACCGTCCCCAGTGGGAGTGAGTGATCAACTCGGTGTGAACTATTAGTCTCAAGTTATCACAAACATCGGTTATATTACTGATTTAATGAAAAACAATCATTCACAGTCACTAAACTAATCTTATATTAATGTGCATGCATGATGGATGAAATGATGCATGCCCTTGCCACAACTCTCCCTCAAGCGACTCCATCTTACGATCGCATATGACAACACTCCCTCAGAGCGACCTCGACTGCCGAGTCGCCACCCTAGCTAATGCGATGCAATGACATGTTAGCCAAGTTCTTAGTTAATTCCGTTCATCCAGCAGGTTTGGGAAACTGATTCACCCCACGTATCAATGCCCTCAACTAGTTGCGGCCGAGACCCCTCAATGCGCGAGGCCAGGGCACCGCGATCCGTGATCCCATCGGGTTCCTCATCCCCGACTCCAAGCACATGAGGAGTGCCAAAAGGAAGGGATCGCTCGCGGTCACTACGGGGAGGCGCGGTACCCCAGCGTAGGCCGACAGCTCGGACACAGTGTCCCATTCCACCATGCCGGCTCACGAGGCTGTGGACCAATTACAATCTAGGTATCAGTGGGCTACAATGGTTGTAAGGTGTTCCGGGTTCCATACATAGGTGAGCAAGCGGGGTTAACAAACAAGGTTGGTCGGATAGTAGGCTAGACCGCACGCAGTCGAGTCGCGAGAGTGAGACGAGTGGCCTCGGGCACCGGGGACCCATGTAGTCGAACTACGACCACCCGAACACACCCGACCAAACTCATGGGTTTAGCCCGAGCATAGTCCTACCGATGGAACCGCTAGTCTCTTCTCATGTTTCCAGACCAACCCAAGGGTTCAAAGTTGATTCATAGCATGCTAACCATCAAGATTTTTGACTAGCATAAAAATGGCATGTCCACATACATCATGACCTACGAGTCAAATATTCCTAGCAAGCATACTACGTTATTAGGAGCAAGGTGCATGTGAGTGTGTGGGTTGGTGAGGAAGTTGAGCGCTTCCAACATTTCAAGGAATCAATGCACATGGAACAAACATCAAACACATCATAGGCAACAACATATGAGGAAATCACGTAACATGTGAGCATATAGTTATTCACAATATCTCAAACAAGTGAGGCACCGACAACATCGTAAGAAAGAGTAAGCAACATATAATTCCATACATCTCAACAAGCACCCAAATCCTAAGGTCTCTCTAGATTCTACATAAGCTTCACCCAAGCAAACAAAATCATTAAATTCATGATATAATTGGTGCTAGGCCACCTAAGATTAATAGTCCGCACCTAAGATCGTTGGAGGCTTGGGAAAAATGTCCTAGGAAAGAGGGCTTTGCGGTAGATCGGCCGGAATCCCTAAAACAACTTCACATGTTAGATTAACAAGCAAAACCCCCTCCTTACAAGGGTTTCCAAAGAAAAAGTGGGTTGGATCTTACCTAAGCAATCCATGAGATGAAGAGGGTGATTTTCGGATGAGTTTTCCCTTGAAGAAGGTGTAGGGAGAGGAGAGATTGATTCCTTGGGCCCCACCTTGATTTAGGGTCCACCTAGTCTTCTTCCCTCTCTCTTCCTTCCTCTTTCTCTCTTTTCTCTCTTTTCTCTCTTCCATTTCCTAGGGCAAATTCGTATGGGAGAGGGGTGCCCCAAAGAAACTCCTTTTTATAATTCCAGATTTGGTGCAAATGGCCCCGGGCTTCCATAATTTCCTAAAATAGACTTATGGGACTCCATATTGGTGTTGAGGTGGCCCTAACACTCCTCTGGCCACCAAATTCGGCGTATAGTCGCCTTATGGCCTGTCTAGGGTCCATGTAAAAATTTAGGGCGAACGGATGAGCGGATATATGATCTGAGCAAGCATTTTCGACCTTTAAGTGGCCCTTCAGGGGCCATTTTGATTGATGGGGCATTTCTGGTGGCCCTCTGGCCATGAAATTTATAGGGTTAGTGCTTCATGGCCCGATGAAGGGCCTTGCAAAATTTGGGAACAAACGGATGCGGGGTTTGGTCGTACGGGTCCGATTTGCGATCAACGGTCACCGAGCCACGATCGGGCCCCAGATTTGGTGGACAGGCGTAGAAAAATACATTAAACCTTCACCGTAAATTTGGAAGAAATCCGACGGCTGAAAAGCCCGGAGTCTCAGTTTCTTTTGTCAGTGCCAGATTTTAATCTGGCATTGGTGGGGCGCATTGGACAAGCACCAGATGGTACTTCTGGGTGTCCACTGGGTCCGCAGTCTGCGATGGACCACAAGCCCAGTGAGATATATGATTTTTCTAAAGTTTTAGATTTTTCTGACCCTTCTCGGTCGCTGGGTGGCCCACACGGCTGTTGTTAAGCGTAAACGGGCCATCTGGCTTGGCGGCCCGCACTAGGCCTTATCACGGCCTGTCTGGTCTTTTAAATTGGGCTAATTTTGGATTAATTAACTCGTATATAAGCTAACGTTGAGTGCTAATGGTCAGTACGTGACAGTATAAGTTAATTAAAAATCAAGGATTTTTGGAAATCCAAAACAGTGAAAATTCGGGATGTTACAGAGCCGCATCGGACCCGTAGATGTGTCGAGGGGTCACTGGGCCGGGAGCTCAGCCCTATTCTTTTGGACTTGTTATATTTTTGTGATGTTAGTTGTATGGCGCCATGGGCGCCCCTCCATTCTTTTGGACCTGTATATAGTGATTTACGTTGTTTATTTTCATTTCAGTGGATGTGTGGTTGTGATTCATGTTCCAGGTTGTTCCAACCTGCGCAAATATTTAATTCGATAAACCATAAACCATAACAATGTGTGATAGGTGACACCGGGAACTCGGGTGTTGAGTAACTACTCGGCCCCCGATTTTCAGGGCGTTACAGGAAAACATGATTAAAAAGTCCATATTGAAGGTCCATGCACGACTTAACGTAATAGTCAACCAGCCTAGTCTATGAGTTATGATCCAGAGCATGCTAAGCGTGCCACGTGGGTGATGAATTGGTGAATGGCTCGGATCTTGCACGTGTGCCTCATTGTCCCCCGTCCATCTCACGTGAGACAGTAACCATTCCTGCAACAGATAAGGCCGTTTGGCATGGGACGCGGATTGCGTCCTACCCCCGCCCGGACGCATTAGCGTCCGGGCAGGGCTCTGTGGAGCCCACCGTGATGTAACTGTTTTATCCTGCCGTCCAACCATTTTTTCAGAAAATTTTAATATGTGATCCAAAAAATGAGGCAGGTCCAAGGCTTGAGTGGACCACACCAAAGGAACCTGCACTGATATGACACTCACTGTTGAAACCTTTCTAAGGGCCAACATGATATTTTTTTTTATCATAAAACCTATTCATAAGGTCAAGTAGACGTGGATGAAGTGAAAACACAAATATCAGCTTGATCCGAAACTTTTCTGGCTCCCAAGAAGCTTTTAATGGTGGACGTTTAATCCCCACTTTGTGGTCTACTCAAACCTTGGACCTGCCCCATTTTCTAGTTCACATATTAAAATTTTTTGAGAAAATGGCTGAACGGCAGGATGAAACAGTTACATCACGGTGGGCCCCACAGAGCCCTGCCCGGACGGATTAGCGTCCGGGCGGGGGTAGGACGCAATCCGCGTCCGTTTGGCATGCCACTTTGGCATGGACGCGGATTAGATGCTGACAGGTTGAGTAGCGAGTCCGCTACTGAAGTGACTTCACCTGCTTCTGTGGGCCCCACTATGATGTATGTGTTGTATCCACACCGTCCATCCATTTTCAGATATCATTTTAGGGCATGAGCCAAAGAACGACGTAGATAAAAATCTGTAGTGGACCCACTGTAGAAAACAATGGAGAGAGTGCTTCCCACCGTTGACACTATCCTAAGGCCCACCATAATATTTATTTGAAATCCAACCTGTTCAAAAGTTAAAAAAGACATGAAAGAAGGGAAAACACAAATATTAGCTTGATCTAAAACTTTTGTGGCCTTTAGAAGTTTTTAATGGTCCATTAGAGCTTTGGATTTAAATCATTTCTTTGGATATTGCCCTAAAATGATCTCTCCAAAGTTTTGGATCAACATAATATTTGTATTTTCATGGATCTGATTAGAAAGTATTGTTTTGGATTTGCTTATAGTAGGCTTTGGGAATATTTTAATGGTAAGCAATCAATCATCACTGTTTCTTATTGTGTGGTCCACATCATATTTGGATATCGCTTAAATTTTTGGATCTTGTACTAAAATGGTCTGTAAAAATGGATGGACGGAATGGATCAGGTGTTACCCGGTAACAGCTTAGGGGGTGTTACCATTACTCTAGGGCCCACCTTGATGATATATTGTAAATCCACTCTGTCCACTCGTTTTTACAGCCTATTCTAGGACGTCTTGCCAAAAATTAGGTATACCCAAATCTTATGTGGACCACACCACAAAAAACATTGACGGATGAATTCTCAACATTAAAAACTTCAAAAGGACCATAATGTTTATTTTCCATCCAACCCGTTAATAAGGTTAACCAGAGCTAGATTAAAGGAAAATATGAAAATTAGCTTGATCTAAAACTCTTGCTGCTTATAAAAAGCTTTTAATGGTCATTCACCATTTTTTTCCTGCGTGGTGGCCCACCAGAAACTTAGATCTTTTTAATTTTTGGAATAATGTCCTTAAATGAGCTCAAGAAACGGATGGGAGGCATGGAAATGAAAACGACTTATTAAGTCTACCGTATGTGTTGGAACCGTTTTAATGAGGGTGGATCAGGTGAGATTCGGAATCCATCCAGGTGGGTGGGTGGGACCGTGACTGTGGGGGGTAACAGTGATAATTTTCCTTAAATCCACACCGTCCAACCATTTTGAAAGCTCATTTTAAGACATGAACAAAAAATCTAAGAGGATCCAATTCTTAAGTGGACCATGCCACAGGAAACAGTAATGTTTGAATCCCCACCATTTAAAACATCTTGGCAGACACCGGAATGTTTATTTTCCATCCAACCTGTTGATAAGGTCACAAATATCTGGATGAAATGACCACACAAATATCATCTTGGTCTAAAACTTTTGTGGCCCATGATAAGTTTTCAATGGTAGATTATCACTCTTTCATATATTATGGTCCACCTGAGATTTTAATCTACTTCATTTTTTGCATCATACCTTAAAATGAGTTTTCAATACGGATGGACGGCATGGATGTAGTCACATACATCACAGTGGGACCCACAGTCAGGGGTCTCACCTAATCGTCTCCCCTTTTGGATGATCCCATGGGTGGCCCACTAAACAGCCGTTAAAATGTATAATATGGAAAGAAAAAAGAGTGAAATGATGAAATACTTAATATAATCAGAGATTTTTTGTTGTTATCCGAATGCCCATCATATAGACGTTTTTGATCATTGAAACATGACACCAAATCCTACGGCTACAGTTCCACATATATAAAAACAATACTTTCCAACGGACGCGGCGTGCATCCTGGGGAGCGGATCAGTTGAGACCGGAGCCTCACCACATACGGTGCGGCCCTTACAGTGGGCCCCACTTTGATATATATATTCTGTATCCACGCCGTCCATCCGATTTCTCAGAACATTTAAAATGAACGATTACAAAAATGAAGAATATCAAAATCTCAGGTGGACCATACTTTAGGAAACAGTGGTGATTGAATGAGCTACCATTAAAAACTTCTTAGGATGAAATTTAATGTTTCTGTAGTGTTTATTTTCCATCCAATCTGTTGATAATGTCACATAAGCACGGATGAAGATTAAAAAAAAAAAAATACATATATAATATTGATTCAAAACTTTTGTGGCCTCTTAATGGTCAATCACTACTTTTTTCTATGGTATGGTACATCTGATAATTGGATCTCTTTCATTTTTCTTGTAATTCCATAAAATGATTTTGAAAAATGGATTAACGGAGTGGATATAGAATAAATATACCCCCACGCTAAGAGCCGCACCGTATGGGTGGTTCGGGGGTCTGACCTAATCCGCTCCCTGCAACCTGACACTGCCAACAGTGCTACTAGACGGTGCTCTGTGCGCCCCACCATAATATATGTATGTGATCCACTCCGTTCATACATTTTTAAATCTCATTTTAAGAATTAAGACTAAAGAAAATACAGATCCATGTCTTATGTCGACCACACCAAAGGAAACAATAGCGATTGAACGCTCACCATTAAAAACTTATTTGAAGCCACGAAAGCTTTGGATCAAGCTGATATTTGTGTTTTCCCTTCATCCAGGTCCATGTGACCTTATCAACAGTCTGGATGGAAAATAAAAATTACAGTGAGCCCTAAGAAGCTTTTAATGGTGAGCGTTCAATCACCACTATTTCCCTGTAGTATGGTCCACCTGAGATTTTGGTCTACCTAAAATGAGCTGGAAAAATGGATGGACGGTGTGGATAAGACACATACACGACAGTGGGGCCCAGAGAGCACCTTCCCTACTGCTAGTGCGACTAATCAATCCCCGTCCCTTTCCAACGTACCGTCGCAAACCTTATTCAAGTTTCAATTGACCAGGGAGCGGGTAGTGGATTGAAATTTGACGCCGTCCATCTGGTGGTCCCTACCTCAACGGATCACAATCAAACCGAGTTAGGTTGAGTGGTGGGACCCACACAATGGAGTTATTGGACCATTCCCCGAGATGGATAGATCGTACATGTGATATCAAAAGAGCATTTATAATTTTATTTCAAAATTCTAACAGATTGGATAATCCTTGCCATCCAATCATCGGCCCTTTTATCAGTTGAATCTAGGCCGTTCTCTTCTTCTTCTTTTTCTTTTTTTAAAAAAATCTCAGCCGTCTATTTGCAGGCACTAATCGAACGGTTGTTGTTGTCCCATCAACTAATTTTGAGCCATACTCCATCCAAGGTTTCAACGGTCAAATGGTCCTCACAGATTATTCGTAGATCCAATCCATCGTCCAAATCCGAAAGTTCGAGGATAAGGTGCATAGATTCGGACGAGGAATAAAGTAGAACCGGAAGCACCGGAATATGGTAGACTCCTCTCTCCATACACCACCCTTCCGCATGATAGTTCAATCGGGTCCATCCATTTACTGGGCCCTAATACGGATGGATTATCTTAAAAAAATCAAGCCTACTAGAGAATCCTGTCCATCACTTCCGTGCAATTTTCCCCACTGAAAAAATAACCCTTAGCCACTTTCATTTTCTACCATCCTTTTGAGGGCCACCCATACTAGGATCCATCAGATGGATGGACACGATCATTACATAACCTTGCCACGTGTACTGTAGACAAATAACTCCCCTATCTTCTGTATCTTCTGGCTCTACCGTATCATCTCCCTTTCTTCCAATCAGAGACCGTTGATTAGATGAAAGTTAAAGTAACTTAAGATTCACCAAAAAGGGCAGCTTTTTATACAGCTGGCACGCTTCTCAAGTTGGAAGGTGGGCCCCAATCTCCCCTTAAAACTATGTGGACCTTCCTTTTCTCACTTCTCTATCAACCATAGCTTGGCATGTGGGTCCCACCACTTAAGGGAAACACTCAGTGAAGACCCACGTCTGCTTTTTAAGTGAAAGAGAAATATACGGTACCTCCAGTTGCACCATAATATAGTGGAGACCACCTCATTATATCACACGTGGCAATGAGTTACATCAATCGGAACCGTCCATATATTTTTTCACATTGTAGTTGGATAATTTCATCAAACATATATCCATTGGATTTTTCCATCCATCTGATCACTGAATTCATATCAATGATAGTATGGAAAATAGAAACAGATTAAGAAAAGTGATGGTTAGGATTCTTTAATGTGTCTGAATTTTTGGATATAGTCAATTGATGATGAGAATCATTAGATGGACGGATCTGATCTGTGAATTACTATACCAAATGTAATATTGAGAGATTGCTGTACCATACTCTAGCTCCTACGGTGCTCTCTACCGTATAATTTTCCCCAAAGTGAAAAAGCAACGTTCAATGCCTCAAGGCCCATCTGAAAGTGATGGGCCATCTGATGGGACTGAAATGATAAAGGAGCATAACAACCTTGGATTTCCCATCCATCCACTTACAATCAAGACATCTAAGCAATAAAAAGAAATCAAGGGTCACCCAATCTCAGTTGGGTGCAGATGAGAAAAGCTCTGATACTCTGCATGCATTTAAGGCAACTTGTGGGGGCCACTTATATAGGTCATAAATGAAAATTTTATATAGAACTTATGTTTTGTTGGCCTCTTGATGGACATCTAATGAAGGGTCAAGATGCAAAGTAGGTCAATGGTTTGAATTCAACTTACAAATGTAGATAAATCAGCTGTTAAGATTTTCCAATCAATCCAATTCTAAGGTCGTTGCCTATTTAGAGTGGATTCCATGATTTGAACGGTTCGATTTTAGTTTCAGATTTCCACGTGTATTGTTTGTAGTGCATGTGTACGAACTATTACAACTGCAGAGTATCAAATCACCGTCTAAAAGCAAGCACCGCTCTCCTCGCTCTCATGCTCTTTTTGTGAACCGAGCAGGAAACTAAAACGGAATAGTTCATTTTGCGTCCGTCGCGACTCTAGTTCATGTATCTGTCGCCGCCTGCCAGGGCCCACATGCAATTGCTTTTATCCCATAAATAATCTGTTGTCTAATAATTACGTTTCATAGAGGATCCTAACCATTGGATTTTATATTCAAATGTGAGCCATCGAATTTTTTTATTCATTGTTCTAAATTCATCTACAGATAGTATTCAGATAAAATCATTAACCATTCGGTTTATTTCATATAATATTCTGGAAGGATATACTAAACAAAATTGACGGTTCAGATCATTGAAAAAAATTAACATATTAGCCCAAGTAGTCAGCGACAGACAATATATTCTCAGTCGCGATATACAGATGCACAAAACAAGCTCAAAACGAAAAGTCACCCGTTCATGAAAGATTTCATGAACGGGGAGCGGATAGGGTGCGGCCATGGTCTCATCCATGACGGTGCTGCCCTTACCGTGGGGCCCACCTTGATCTACGTATTCCATATAAACTCCGTCCATCCGTTTTGCTAGATCATCCAACCTGTTGATAAGGTCACGTAAAACAAAAGTCAGCTTGATCTGAAACTTTTGTGGCCCACAAGAAGTTTTTAGTGGTCAATCACCACTATTTCCTATTTTGTGGTCCACCTGAGACTTTGATCTTCTTAATTTTTGGATTGATAACATAAAATGATAAAAAAAAAACGTATGAACGGTGTGGATAGAGAAAATATATATCAAGGTGGCACCTAAAAAAACGTATGAACGGCGTGGATAGAGAATACATATATGATACTCCTCAGCTTTACATTTGTGGACATTTGGGCCCACTTCTCAGTGATTGAGACCGTTGGTCTTATTGGGGTCGCCATGGATGGATCATGCCTTCAGATTATGTTGGTATATCGATTTTAACCGTTCGATATTTCTCGCCTGCAGATAGACGGTTAAGAAGCGAACTTCAGTAGGGGTCCACATTCGACTGAAAAAAAAATAAAGAAGAAAGATGGGATGGATACGACCTCTCAACTAGAAGGATGTTCTATATTCGAGCATGTCCCTTTTCAAATAAGGGTCAGATCAATCACCTGATGCCTGAAACATGGCCCCACTTGATCAAAGTAAGAACATAAGAATACCATGCATGTCCTCAGGGACATATAATTGGGATTTTCAGCTTGAGTGGGTCCACAGCTTAGTGGGCCTGATGTGGATGGGCAACTTAAAATCACCCGGTTGGAAGATCTGACGCAGGGAAGGAAGAATATACAGAACTTGAACTTCTCTGGACTTCGCAGAGAGACTCCATACTCCGCAAGTCCACGGTAAAAAGATAATCATAGTTTAAATACAACTAAAACTCTAAGAAGTTGCAACTTACTATGAATAGGCAATTGTGATATCTACCCAAGGTTTTCGGCCAAAAATAATAAGTATCCTGATTGGTTTCACCAAGCTCTTCTCCTAATTATTCTAAGCACTTTTAATGGCATAACTAATTCTAACCAACTAATGAAGAGTTATAATCAAATTAAAACTTACCGAAGAGTTATAATTAAATTAAAACTTAGTGATATGATCGGATTTTGCAAATCCTAGCTTGCCCAAGATGGCTAAAGTAGCCCGTCCTACCTTAAAATCATATATTTTATGTCTGGATTGCAAAATACCTTTGATTTAAGGTCCAATAGTCTGGATCACTTCTATCGACCGGGCCTTTTTTGATTTATCTTGGCTAGGGTTGGGCATCGGTCTGAGTCAGATCGGATTGGGTCCAACCCGGATCGATCCGAAATGTCATTGGCTTGACCTGAACTCGATCCTATCCGATACCGAGTTCGGGTCGCCTGACTCGGACCGACCTGAAAAGTCAATGGCCTGATCCGATCTGAGTCCGAATCGGTCAGGAAAACTAAGTCGGATAAGATTGGACACGATTCAGATCGGTAAAAATTAAAAAATAGTAAAAAATACTTTTAAAAAATAAATATTACTTAATACATCTGGTGTAACGCCCCGGAAAATCGGGGGTCATGCATAGACTCGACTCCCGAGTTCCCGAGTGTCACTTATCATGCATTTATGATTTTTTTAATGATTAATCAAATTTAACTGCACAATTTGGAATTACCTGAAGCACGAAGCACAATCACACCAGTCTACTGAAATGAAGGATATCCCACATATATACAGGTACAAAAATAATAAAGGGTCGCCTAAGGCGTTGCCCAACAGAATAACAAAAGAGGGCTAGGTCCAAAAAGAATAAGACTGAGCCCTTAGCTCAGCAAATCCAAATTCAGCCTGATCTAGCCGATAGAGAGCCGCCCATCAGCTGATAGTAGGAGAGCTCGTTCTCCTCGTCAAAGCTCGCCTCGCCAGGTTCTTCATGTCCTGAGTCACCTGCATCTATGAATGGGTCTGGTTGGTGTTTTAAAACACCGTCCCAGTGGGAGTGAGTGATCAACTCGGTGTGAACTATTAGTCTCAAGTTACAACAGCATCAATTAAATTATGAATTTAATGAAAAGCAAACATTCATAAATACCTAACTAATCTTGTTAATGTATATGCATGATAGATGATATGATGTATGCCCTCGCCACAACACTCCTCGAGCGACTCCATCTAACGATCGCGTATGTCAACACTCCTCAAAGCGACCTCGACTTTCGAGTCGCCACCCTAACTAATGTATGCAAGTGATAATGTTAACCAAGTTCTTAGTTAAGTCCATTCATCCAAAGCAGGTTTGGGAATCTGGTACACCCCACGTATCAATGCCCTAAACGGGTTGCGAGGCCAAGACCCCCAATGCGTGAGGTCGAGACCTCGCGGTCCGTGATCCCGTCGGGTTCCTCATCCCCGACTTCAAGCACATGAGGAGTGCCGAGAGAAAGGGATCGCTCGCGGTCACTACGGGAGGCGCGGCACCCACGTAGGCCGACAGCTCGGACACGGTATCCCATTCCACCATGCCCGGCTCACGAGGCGGTGGACCGTAAATCAAATGGTTATCGAGGGGCTACAACGGTTGTAAGGTGTTCCAGGTTCCATTACATGTGTGCAAACATAGTTAACAATCAGAATTTGTCAGTAAGTAGACTAAACCACACGAGTCAGGCGAGCACGAGACGGACGACATCGGGTACTAGACCCATGCAGTCAAACTGCTGCCGCCCATACGCACTCGTCCAACTTGCGTGTTTAGTCTTAGGGGAGTCCAACCAGAGGGACTACCGCCTAACCTCGTGTTCCTGACCAATCCAAGGGTCCGACGATAATTCATAGCATGCCATCATCAAGGTTATCAACTAACATACAAGATCATGTTGCATAAGTCCTACCATACAATTCAATGTCCCTAACAAGCATAATACATTAATACAAACAAAGTGCATGTGAGAAGTGTGGGTTAGCGAGGAAACGAACCGATTCCTACGCCTCTTAGACTTAAAATGTGCCAAGGCAAGCATCATACAAGACATGAACAACAACATATGAGGCAAATTAAGCAACACATAGGCATATGATCATCTACTATATCACCAAGCATGTGAGGGGCACAAATGCGAACATAAGAAAGAAAGCCAACAAACATGCGATTCCACACATCACCAAATGATACCCAAATCCTAGGGTCTCTCTAGATTTCATAAACACTTCACTCAAGCAAGCAAAATCATTAAACACATGATAAAATCGGTGCTAGGCCACCTAAGATTAATAGTCCGCACCTATGGATTGTTGGAGACTTGAAAAACGACCTAGAGATGCCGAACCCGGTGCCGATCGACCGGAACCCCTAAAGCAACATTTATATGTTAGAATCCTAAATAAATCCCTCCTCATCACAAGGGTTTCAACGAAAATGGGTGGTGGATCTTACCTAGATGATTAACGGAGTGAAAAGGGCGGTTGTAGATGAGGAATCCTCCTTTGAGAAGATGTAGGGAGTTGTGGGGTTTGATTTCCTCTGCCCACGCTTGCTCTTCTTTCTTCACTCTCCCTTCCTCTCTCCTTCCTTTCTTCTTTCTCCCCTTTCTCTCTTCTCTTCCCTAGGGCAAATTCGTATGGGAGAGGGGTGCCCAAAAGAAACCCCTTTTTATAATTCCAGATTTGGTGCAAATGGCCCCAAGCTTCCATAATTTCCTAAAATAGACTTATGGGACTCCCTATTGGTGTTGGGGTGGCCCTAACACTCCTCTGGCCACCAAATTCGGCGTGTAGGTGCCCTATGACCCGACTAGGGCCCATGCAAAAATTGAGGACGAACGGATGAACGGATATATGATCTGAGAAAGCGTTTCTGACCTTTAAGTGGTCCTGTGGGGGCCATTTTGGTGATTGAAGCATTTCTGATGGCCCTCTGGCCATGAAATTTATAGGATAAGTGGTCCATGGCCCGATGAGGGGCCTTACAAAATTTGGAAACGAACGGATGCGGGGTTTGGTCGTACGGGCCCGATTCGTGATCAACGGTCATCGTGCCACGATCGGGGCCCAGATTTGGTGGACGGGTGTAGAAAAATATATTGAATCACCACCGTAAATTTGGAAGAAATCAGACGGCTAGAAGACCCGGAGTCTCAGTTTCTTTTATCAGTGCCAGATTTTAATCTGGCATTGGTGGAGCGCATTGGGCAAGCGCCAGATGGTACTTCTGGGTGTCCACTGGGTCCACAGTCCGCAATGGACCACAAGCCCAGTGAGATCTATGATTTTCTAAAGTTTTATATTTTTTTCGACCCTTCTGTGCTGGGTGGCCCACACGGGCTGTTGTTAAGTGTAAACGGGTCATCTGGCTTGGCAGCCCGCACTTGGTCCCATCATAACTAGACTGGTCCACCCCAGTATAAACTAACATTGAGTGCTAATGGTCGTTAAGTGATATTATAAGTTAATAAAAAAAATAAATAAATAAATTTCAAGGATTTTTGGAAATCCAAAACAGTGAAAATCCGGGATGTTACAATCTACCCCCCTTAAAAACAATTTCGTCCCCGAAATTGCCTAAGGGTAGTAAGTAAAGGTTTCATTATTTCATTTGCCTAGGTTTTGTTGAATTCAAGATCATGTGCATGGTAAGGTGTGTACTATCTATACTAGTTTGGCTCATTCTAGTCTACCCCCCTTAAAAGTTTTTGCATTTGAGGTTTGAAAACAAATGTCAAAATCATTATTATCATATTAAGAGGTTGTTGGTAAAGTTGACCTAATAGTGCTATATTTTACCCTTTTAGGATCGGGTTACTACGGAAAGACAGTTGTGGTAGGCTTGATCCCATACGTCGATCCTCTGCCTGACCAGGGTAGAAAGATCGTTGTATCCCTTCCTAGTCTTGGAAGATCATGGTCTTCTGCTTGGTCAAAGCAGTGAGTCCGTTGGTGTTCACCCAGGATTAAGAATTGGGTCAAGCCGCGAATACATCGCAAGTGTACGGTCCCGTAATTCCGTAGTCCGATCAATCTTAACATTTGGAAGATATCAAAATTCTTTAACAGTTCAAACTTCACATTCATAATATTTTTGTAGGTGGTGAGTTTCCCGCGATGCCTATGATCAAACGACTGTCCTAGAGGGGTTTCCATGACCTTAAGGTTCTTCTTGACATTACCATTTTTATCCTATGGTTAGTGAGTTATGGGCAAATCACGCTTTGGTTTCAAAATTTTAACAGGGAAGGAAGAATCAAAAGTTTTAAAGTATTCTAGTGGTTTGGAGTGATAATAACGCTAATATGGATGCAGTAAGGCAATTATTCATACAAGCATTTATAAGGTGACAAGAAAATTTAAAAACAATCTATACATTCATATCAAATTCAAAGTGCCATTAGTATGGCTAGTTACATCATACAACATGGATTACATAGTTCTCTAGACATTCCAACATAAGGAAAAAATAACTTAGTCAAGCAAACGTCCTAACTATCCTTCAACACAAGCAGGTAGAACTAATCGACTCAAAGAAAACTACTAATTATCAGAAAGGTTATGCTACTACTCTTGGATCGGGCAAAGATGGGGTACTTCTTCCCAAGAGGGAAGGAATCACTTAGGAATGGGGAAGAAGGAAGTAACGGTTCTTTAGGAATGCCATTTTCTTCGGCAGAGGAAATGGATTTTGGATGAGAATGTAGGTGAGGGTGGGAGGGGAGATCCTAAGGATGGGTTTGGGAAGGACTTGAAAATGTGTTTAGAATTTGTTTGGGGAAAGTGGGGTGGAATGGGTTTGAGAAAATGAAATTTGAGACAAGTTAGAGTGAAGAGGATTGATGTTGGGTTTCGAGAGTAAATGGGTGAATGGAGTGGGATTGTGGAAGGTTGGAATATGTATTTGAGATGAATTGGTGGGAGTAGAGGAGGGATTGGGATGAATTTTGTGTTGGGTTTTAGAAGTGGTTGTGTAAGTGGGGTTCGATGGAATGGGTTTGAGATGGGTTATGGAAATGAAGTTTGGAGATGGGAAAAGTGTTGAGAATGGTTTTGAAGTATGGAGAGTTGGGAATGGAGTTTGAAGTGAATGAGTGAGTAAGCTTTGTATGGATATTTTGTGGGTTTTGGGATTGAAAGAGGGTTTAGGGAAAGTATGTGGGAAATGAGGTTGGGTTAAGCATGAGAAGAAGAAATCAGGGTTTGGAGTGAAGGAGTAAAGGGGATGTGGCTCAAGTGAATGTGTTTTGAGGATTGGAAGATGGAATGTTGAGAGGGTTGTGGAAGATGTGGTTTGGGTATGAAGAAGAAGAGGTGGGTTTTGGAGAAGAAGAAGAGAAGTGGTGGAAGTGGGATGCCTTTGTATGGTTTCCTTAGAAATGGATTGAATCTTGGAGAGGGAGAGGGTTCTCCCCTAGGGTGTGGGAGTAGTAGAGGGTATTGTGGGGTAAGAAATTGGGTATTAGTGCCCTTAAGTTACAAGAGAGGAAGACCCCCACTCATGTGTACATTGAAAGGGAGGAGGGGACCCATCTTGTAACGTTTCTTATGCTTTTAGTAACTGTATTATTTTTAAATTTTTTTTTTATAATAATTTACCATCAAGTTTTGAGTTATCCCACCAAATTTTATATCATTTGGAGTTGTAAATAAATTATAAAAATTCTAGAAGTAAACACCGTCTTAAACTAATAATTTTTTTTGGACAGTTGTCAATTCATTCCAAACCTAACTATATTATAATTTTTATTTTATTTTTATTTTATTTTTATATTAAACTAGACTTGTTAAGCTTCAATCTGTCTTTTGAATCACCTAAATCGGAGTTATAACGAAGGAGATATGAGTTTTTGAAGTTGGGCTGAAAAATGTAGAAAACGGGCCGCCCGACCCGCTGTGGCCGGCCCGGCCCGCTGTCCGGCGTAGGTTACGCCGCTGCCGGCGTGGGCACGCCGGCCCTCTAGCCGACCGGCGTCGGAAACGCCACACTAGGCGTAGGCTACGCCGCTCCCCTGGCTTGACTTCCTTATTTTGCAATTTTCCAGGCGCCTGTAAGGCCCCCGAAAAAGTACCATATATGAATTTGGGGTAGGAGAAGCCGATCTACGCAATGAGCCTACTAGTTTCACGAGATTTCCCTCGATTAGTGGCCAAAACCAGGTTTTATTCCAGTTTCACTATTTTCCAGTAAATTTTCATTCACCCACAACTCTTTATCCCCAAATGGGTCTAATCTATCAAATTTGGCATGATATTCACTCATTTGGTCTAGGACAATAGTTTTAACTATCTAATCCCTCAGTTTCGGTTCTACATTTTCTCTATTTTCAATAAAATTTCATTCGCCCCTACTTAATTGTCCCCGAATGGGTTTGAACTATCATGTTCAGCCCGGTATTAGTTCATTTGGACTTGGACGATGATTTCGACCATCAACTTTTCGATTTTCAGCTCACTCCTAACAATGTACTGGGGAAATTAAAGAACGGAGTGATGGTAGATGAAGGTTTTAAGGAGATAGGTTGAAAAGAGGAATTTAGACTTAGGCCTGTTTGGCTAGTGGCATTAAACTGTACCAAATGGGATTTCAATACTTATCCCAACTCAAAATTACAAATGGCGTGTCTGGAATTAGTGGGGAATTGGTTCAAAATTAATTTCCTAGGCTTGTTAGAGGAGTCTTATGTTGGGAAGTGTAATGCGGGATTTCCAAATCCCTTGATGATGAACTTTCCAAGTATAATTGGAAGGAAAATCCAGAATTTTCCTCTAATTGGACACGTTTCGACAGGGCATCATGGAACATGGGATGCGCTCATCCAAGGGACACTCCCTCACATCTACATTCATTGTTACTCAAAAATCCATTTCATCCAAATCTCACCTAATTCAGTTGGCCCCACGGGCCCTAAGAATTGGGCGGACTAAATTAGCTAAACCTCCTATTCAATCAAATCGAATCTTGTCGTCAGGTCAAGACCCTTGGATTCCCTTTCTCGCTATTCATTCCTAATTCCTTGGAAGTCCTATCTCCCGTCTATAATTGTCGGTCCAGGGTCTGGGATGGTTCCTAGAGTTCTAAGTTCCTATTGCGTTTCCTAATACGTATCCTCTCAAGTCAGCGGACGCGTTAGTGAGTTCATGACCCATGGCCCAAGGGATTCCAAACTATCGCTCTGATACCATCGGTAACGCCCCGGAAAATCGGGGGTCATGCATAGACTCGACTCCCGAGTTCCCGAGTATCACTTATCATGCATTTATGATTTTTTTAATGATTAATCAAATTTAACTGCACAATTTGGAATTACCTGAAGCACGAAGCACAATCACACCAGTCTACTGAAATGAAGGATATCCCACATATATACAGGTACAAAAATAATAAAGGGTCGCCTAAGGCGTTGCCCAACAGAATAACAAAAGAGGGCTAGGTCCAAAAAGAATAAGACTGAGCCCTTAGCTCAGCAAATCCAAATTCAGCCTGATCTAGCCGATAGAGAGCCGCCCATCAGCTGATAGTAGGAGAGCTCGTTCTCCTCGTCAAAGCTCGCCTCGCCAGGTTCTTCATGTCCTGAGTCACCTGCATCTATGAATGGGTCTGGTTGGTGTTTTAAAACACCGTCCCAGAGTGGGAGTGAGTGATCAACTCAGTGTGAACTATTAGTCTCAAGTTACAACAGGCATCAATTAAATTATAAATTTAATGAAAAGCAAACATTCATAAATACCTAACTAATCTTGTTAATGTATATGCATGATAGATGATATGATGTATGCCCTCGCCACAACACTCCCTCGAGCAACTCCATCTAACGATCGCGTATGTCAACACTCCCTCAAAGCGACCTCGACTTCCGAGTCGCCACCCTAACTAATGTATGCAGTGATAATGTTAACCAAGTTCTTAGTTAAGTCCATTCATCCAGCAGGTTTGGGAATCTGGTACACCCCACGTATCAATGCCCTAAACGGGTTGCGAGGCCAAGACCCCCCAATGCGTGAGGCCGAGACCTCGCGGTCCGTGATCCCGTCGGGTTCCTCATCCCCGACTTCAAGCACATGAGGAGTGCCGAGAGAAAGGGATCGCTCGCGGTCACTACGGGGAGGCGCGGCACCCCAGCGTAGGCCGACAGCTCGGACACGGTGTCCCATTCCACCATGCCCGGCTCACGAGGCAGTGGACCAGAAATCAAATGGTTATCTAGGGGCTATAACGGTTGTAAGGTGTTCCAGGTTCCATTACATGTGTGAGCAAACATAGTTAACAATCAGAATTTGTCAGTAAGTAGACTAAACCACACGAGTCAGGCGAGCACGAGACGGACGACATCGGGTACTAGACCCATGCAGTCAAACTGCTGCCGCCCATACGCACTCGTCCAACTTGCGTGTTTAGTCTTAGGGGAGTCCAACCAGAGGGACTACCGCCTAACCTCGTGTTCCTGACCAATCCAAGGGTCCGACGATAATTCATAGCATGCCATCATCAAGGTTATCAACTAACATACAAGATCATGTTGCATAAGTCCTACCATACAATTCAATGTCCCTAACAAGCATAATACATTAATACAAACAAAGTGCATGTGAGAAGTGTGGGTTAGCGAGAAACGAACCGATTCCTACGCCTCTTAGACTTAAAATGTGCCAAGGCAAGCATCATACAAGACATGAACAACAACATATGAGGCAAATTAAGCAACACATAGGCATATGATCATCTACTATATCACCAAGCATTGAGGGGCACAAATGCGAACATAAGAAAGAAAGCCAACAAACATGCGATTCCACACATCACCAAATGATACCCAAATCCTAGGGTCTCTCTAGATTTCATAAACACTTCACTCAAGCAAGCAAAATCATTAAACACATGATAAAATCGGTGCTAGGCCACCTAAGATTAATAGTCCGCACCTATGGATTGTTGGAGACTTGAAAACGACCTAGAGATGCCGAACCCGGTGTCGATCGACCGGAACCCCTAAAGCAACATTTATATGTTAGAATCCTAAATAAATCCCTCCTCATCACAAGGGTTTCAACGAAAATGGGTGGTGGATCTTACCTAGATGATCAACGGAGTGAAAAGGGCGGTTGTAGATGAGGAATCCTCCTTTGAGAAGATGTAGGGAGTTGTGGGGGTTTGATTTCCTCGGGCCCACCTTGCTCTTCTTTCTTCACTCTCCCTTCCTCTCTCCTTCCTTTCTTCTTTCTCCCCTTTCTCTCTTCTCTTCCCTAGGGCAAATTCGTATGGGAGAGGGGTGCCCAAAAGAAACCCCTTTTATAATTCCATTTGGTGCAAATGGCCCCAAGCTTCCATAATTTCCTAAAATAGACTTATGGGACTCCCTATTGGTGTTGGGGTGGCCCTAACACTCCTCTGGCCACCAAATTCGGCGTGTAGGTGCCCTATGACCCGACTAGGGCCCATGCAAAAATTGAGGACGAACGGATGAACGGATATATGATCTGAGAAAGCGTTTCTGACCTTTAAGTGGTCCTGTGGGGGCCATTTTGGTGATTGGAGCATTTCTGATGGCCCTCTGGCCATGAAATTTATAGGATAAGTGGTCCATGGCCCGATGAGGGGCCTTACAAAATTTGGGAACGAACGGATGCGGGGTTTGGTCGTACGGGCCCGATTCGTGATCAACGGTCATCGTGCCACGATCGGGGCCCAGATTTGGTGGACGGGTGTAGAAAAATATATTGAATCACCACCGTAAATTTGGAAGAAATCCGACGGCTAGAAGACCCGGAGTCTCAGTTTCTTTTATCAGTGCCGGATTTTAATCTGGCATTGGTGGGGCGCATTGGGCAAGCGCCGCGATGATACTACGGGTGTCCACGGGTCCAGTCCAATGGACCATAAGCCCAGTGAGATCTATGATTTTTTAAAGTTTTATATTTTTCTGACCCTTCTCGGTCGCTGGGTGGCCCACACGGGCTGTTGTTAAGTGTAAACGGGTCATCTGGCTTGGCAGCCCGCACTTGGTCCCATCATAACTAGACTGGTCCACCCCAGTATAAACTAACATTGAGTGCTAATGGTCGTTAAGTGATATTATAAGTTAATAAAAAAAATAAATAAATAAATTTCAAGGATTTTTGGAAATCCAAAACAGTGAAAATCCGGGATGTTACATCTGGATTGGATCGGATTGAATTCCGGATCGGGTCGGGTCGGGTCGGATCAGGTCCAACCCGAACTCGACCCGAAAAGAATTCAGATTTGGATGGGGCTACCCGATCTAACCCGTCAGATCGGTTCAAATCGGGCCGGATCGGGTTGGATTGGGTTGGATCCACCGGATCGGACCCAATTTGCCCAGCTCTAATCTTGGCCATGAAATTATCCGCGACCCGCCCTACGTTGAGATCCCATCCATAAATCTTCCGAGGGATGATGGTATATATATGGTATACCATGCATATCCTCGGGGACTTACAATTGGGTCTTCAGCTTTTGTGGGGTCCACAGCTTAGTGGGCCTGATGTGGATGGACAACTGAAAATCACCCAGTTGGAAGATCCCATCCATAAATCTTAGGAGGGATGATGGTGTACCGTATACACGCACCACTGATCCACTAATTAGGGTGGGCCCATTCTATACATTGGATCTGATCTTTTGCTGTCCATTGATTTCAATGATGGAGACCATCTGATTGCTGACTCGCCTTTTTTTTTTTCTGCAAGTTGAAATTTATTATGGTGGGGCCCACGGCTGTACATTGGATTATATCTTTGGATGTCCATTGATTTTCAGTGATGGGGACCATCTAGGGGGCTAGACCTGTTTTTTTCTGCTAGGTGAAATTTATTGTGGTGGGGCCCACGTTTTAACGATTCGGATGTCAGGCACGTGGCAAGTTGGCAAGGATACGGTGCAGAGCATGGTAAGCCTACCATGACATGATCAGATTGATGGCAGTCCACTAATTTCAATGGTGGGGACCACCTGATGAACGGATCAGCCTTTTTCCACCGGTGATCTTTATCATGGGACCCAGCTAATCATAGCCGTCGCATGGTGGGACCACATATAGTTCCCCACTCAAACATGGTCAGTTGACGGCCGTCCACTGGTTTCAACGGTGGGAATTACTACTGATGCTTGGATCCGTCTGATCTTTTTTGGCATTGTGACCATCGTGATGAGGCCCACTTTTTTAATCGCTTGGATTCCTGCACAGGTGACACATTGCCATGAAAATGGTGCACCTTTGAATGCTCCTAGCTGCCTTGGGACACTTAGAGAGTCCAATCCATTGATCTAGACCGTTCATTAAGTTCACCGCATGTTTCATGGGATACCATGTAAACATCACACTGATATGACAAATACCAACCATTTAATCAATGGTCTTAATCTGGATGGCCAAGATCGTTCACACAAAGATAGATCTAATCAACAATTTCATCCATCTATTGTTAGGGACCATCATAGATTCCTTATGATTCTAAAGAATCACTTTTGTAAGGCAATTGTAGCCATCCGATGCAAGACACGACTGAAGAAATAAGTCCTAATCAAGGATGTATTGGATTATCCGATCCGTTCTATACCTTCATGATAGCCTACTATATATGTTACAGACTCAATGGACAGTTCAGATGGATTGATTGGACTGTTCAAATGAACCGATGCAACTAGGAGCACTATAACTCATGTAAAGCTCAGATCTAGCACGTGTGTTACATACTAGCACGTGTGCAAGCGTGTAGTACTCTGCACACAAACCTCAAGGGAAATGATATCTCCACCTACCTTCTTTGAATTGCATGCGCCCGTTAAGCTGTTACTTCATTCTCACCTAATCCAGGATGCGACCTTTCTTGGGTTAGGTATTATCTCATATGTGTGTTAAGGGATACAATTACGTAAAGCTGCAAGCCTAGCTAGAAAATGAAAGCATGCAAAGAAAGTTCTTTTGGTTGAGACGACATTGATTGCCGTGACTTTCTACAATACTGAGCTAGCTGGGATTTTCATAATGTTTGTGAGAAATCCATCCTTTTCATCTGTTTTTTGCCAGATCTTATTATAACGTGAACAAATAATGAGATAGATCAAGAACTTAAGTGCACTGAATTAACAAAACAATAAAGATTTAACGTTTGTTGAAACTAGGGCGATACACGAACTGAGTTAGCTCGGTTAGCTTGCTCGACTCGACTCGAAAAAGATTGATCCGACTCGGTTCGAAATTGAGTTTGAGTCGAGTTGATTTTTTTAGCTCAAAAAAATTTCGAACCAAGTTTGAACTTGCCCGAGCTTGACTCGACTTTGATCAAACCCAACTTGAATCGAACTCGGATCAAACCAGTTCAGTGACTTGGTTACTTTGATATTGATGTTGTTCGCCGAGTGTTTAATGAAATGACTCAACGAAGTGTGGCTAGGGGCAAGGAAGGTATGTATATGAAACCCTTTTTTTATTCTTGATTTTTTATGTTGCTTACAAGGTGTTTGATGAAATACTTGGAAAACTATTGCTGCTATTTTACATACAGTAAGATTTTGAAGGTGCACTCCATGTGTTTTTTAAAATGCTGCACAGGCGAACTCGGCTTGAACCGGCCCAATCTGCTGACCGAACCGAGCCGAGCCGAGTTCAAGTTCAGATTAGCAAGTGGTAGAGCCGAGTCGAGCTGTGCCAAGCTCGACTTGGTTTGACTCGTGTACACCTCTAGTTGAAACTTTCATTTGATCATGGAAGTTTTCAACCTAGCTAATATATATATATATATATATATATATATATATATATATATATATATATATATATATATATATATAGGAAAAGGTTCTATGCACTCGAGCTCACGATAAGCTCTCATGAAGTCGAGCTGTGTGGGCCCCACCGTGATGCGTGTCGGCCATCAACACTGTGCATTTGATGGGTCCCTTTAAATTATGGGATATCCCAAAAATCAGCCGTATACGAAACTCGGTGGGCCATACCATATAAAATCATGTGAAGACATGCCAAAAACGTATAAAAGCACTTGGTGGGGCCCACATGAGTTTCGAATGTTGCTTAAACTTGGTCTGAACCCTCATCCAAGTGGGACACATAATGGATGGGCTGGATTTGCAAACCACATCTCGGTGGGCCCCAAAAATGATTATGAATATTTTAATGGTGCACAACCCCTCTCAACTTCTGTATGTGGTGTGGCCCACACAAGTCACGGATTGACTTGATTTTTGAGACCTAGGCCCACGATGGAATGGTGCATCTGACAGATAGGGTAGATTGTAACGCCCTGGAAATTGGGGGTCGCGCATACGCTCGACTCCCGAGTTCCCGAGTGTCACTTATGACCGATTTCATTAATATGCGTTTAATCCGGTTTACTTGCACCGCCTGAAATTTCCTAGAACATGAAACATAATCACACCAGTCTACTGAAATGGAAGATACCCAAAAATAATTACATACACATATATACATGTCCAAAAGAATAAAGGGGGTCACACACGACGTCACCCAACAAATTCTCAAAAGAATAACAAGTCTAAAAAATAGAACCGAACCCACTGCTCAGCGATCCAATCCCGCCTCTCAAGCTGGCGGAGAACCGTCTATCAACTGGAAATAGGACAGCTCGTCCTCCTCCTCGAAGCTCGCCTCACCAGGTTCCTCAAGCCCTGAGTCACCTACATTTATGAACGGGTCTGGTTGGTGTTTAAAACACTATCCCAGAGTGTGAGTGAGTGATCAACTCAGTGGGTGCAATTAGTCTCAAGTTATAATAGACATAAATTATAATATGAACTTAATGAAAAGCAGCCAATCATCAACACCTAGCAACACTTATTAAAATGCATGCATGTGGGATGATATGATGCATGCCCTCGCCACAACACTCCCTCGAGCGACTTTATCTAACGATCGCATATGACCACACTCCTTCAGAGCGACCTTGACTTCCAAGTTGCCACCCTAACTAATGCGATGCAATGCAATCTTGTTAGCCGAGTTATTATTTAAGTTTATTCATCCAGCAGGTTAGGGAATCTGGTACACTTCACGTATCAATGCCCTAAACTGGTTGCGAGGCCAAGCCTCCCCAACGAGTGAGGCCGATACCCTGCAGTCCGTGATCTCGTCGGGTTCCTTATCCCCGACTTCAAGCACATGAGGAGTGTCGAGACAAAGGGATCGCTCGCGGTCACTACGGGGAGGCGCGGCACCCCAGCGTAAACCGACAGCTCAGACACAGTGTCCCATTCCACCATGCCCAGCTCACAAGGCGGTGGATCGGTTTCAAATTGTTAGTAATGGGCTACAACGATTATAAGGTGTTCCAGGTTCCATACACATGTAAGCAAACAAGGTTAACAAACAAGGTTGGTCGATAAGTAGGCTAGACTACATGAGTTCAGGCGAATATGTGGCGGAACGACATCGGGTACAAGCGACCCATGTAGTTAAACTACTGTCGCCCACCCGCACTCGCCCAGATCCATGGGTTTAGCCTTAAGACGGTCCTACCAATGAGGCCACCTTCGTTCTCCTCGTATTCCTAACCAACCTGAGAATTTGGGTGGTGATTCATAACATGACAACTAATAGGATTATCAACTAGCATAACAGTATTATGTTTGCATACATCTCAACATACGATTCAACTACTCCTAACAAGCAAGTTACATCATCATGAACAAGGTGCATGTGAGTGGGTGGGTTAGCGAGGAAGTTAAGCACTTCCTACACCTCAAGGAACCAATCACACAAGAGAAATGAATCATACACGCTATGAAGCACTACCATATGAGAGAAATCAAATAAAATATGAGCATGTAATCATCCATGTACTAACTCATGTGAGAGGCAAAGTCAATATCAAATAAGAACTAAACATGCAATTCCATACAATTCCTAGGTTTTCTCTAGATTCTCCAACACAACATCCCAAATAAATAAAATCATTAACCTCATACTATAATTGGTGCTAGGTTACCTAAGGATAATAGTCAGCACCTTCGGATCGTTGTAGGCTTGCGAGACGACCTAGAAATAAGGATTTTGGGATCGAACGGCCGAAATCTCTAAAGCAAGCACTTGCATGTTAGAGATCCATGTCAAACCCTTCTCAATACATGGGTTTCAAGAAAAGAGGGTGAAGGATCTTACCTAGATGACCCACGGACGATTGTTAAGGTTGTGGTGGAGAGTTTCCTTTGGAGGAAGGATAGGGAGTTGAAAGGGTTGATCCTCTTGGGCCCTACGTCGATCTAAGGTCCACCTTAGCTCTCCTTCACTCTCTCTTCCTTCTCCTTTACTCTCTTGCTCTCTCTTTACTCACTTGGCAATGGTAGTTGTGGTGATCGTTATAAGATAAGGGGTTAGTGCTTTATTTCCTTTAGTTGGGCCAAGTGGCCTTAAGTTTCAATGAATTACCATAATGGCCCTCTAGGACACCCTATTGACTTTGGGGTGGACCCAACACCCCTTTAGCCACCAAATTTGGTGTGTAGGTGACTCATGGCCCGATGAGAGGTCATGTAAAGTTTGGAAACAAACGGATGAACGAGTATGGGGGTTGAGCATACGTTTTCGATCTTTAAATGGCTTTGATGGGCCCATTTCGGTGATTAGGGTGGCTTTGGTGGCCCCCTGGCCATGAAACTTATAGGATAGGTGCTCCATGGCCCGATGAAGGGCCATGCAAATTTTGGGGGCAATCGGATATGGGGTTTGATCGTACGGGTCCAGTTGCGATCAACGGTAACCGTTTCACGATCGGGTCCCAAGTTTGGTGGACGGGCGTAGAAAAATACATTAAACTCCTACCGTAAATTTGGAAGAAATCCAATGATTGGAAAACATGGTATCTCGGTTTCATTTACAAGTGCCAGATTCCAATTCTGGCATTGGTGGGTTGCATTTGGCAAGTGACAGATCCCGATTCTGAGTGTCCACTCGGTCTGTGGTCTACGTTGGACCACAAGCCTAGTGAGATCTTCAGTTTTCTAAATTTTTAGATTTTTCTGACCCTTCTCGGTCGCTGGGTGACCCGCACGGGCTGTTGTTAAGTGTAAACAAGCCATCTAGCTTGGCGGCCTGCACTTGGTTCGATCATGACCAGATTGGTATACTTTAATGGGCTAAATCTAAGTTAATTAACTCGTGGTACCTCACCATGAATACTTTGAATGAACGGTCCTGCGGCAAATCCTACGTGGACGCCCCATGACACTGTGCTGGTTGGAAGAGACATTACTTAGATGTTCGAAACGCATCACGATAGGGCCCACACAACTAGACCTCATGAGACGTTCCCATCAGCTCGAGCGCATAGTACCTTTTCCTTATATATATATATATATATATATATATATATATATATATATATGGAACTATAAAGCTAGTGTCGTCCGTGAGGTCGAGCCGATGTGGGCCCCACCGTGATGCCGATTCGAAAATCTACCCCCTCGATCGGATGCACCATTACGGATGGGGCTCACTGGGGTGAAAATCTAATGGTCAATCCGTGACTTTTGTGGGCCACACCACGTACAGAAGTTGAGAGGGGTCGTGCACCATTGAAACATTCAAAACCATTTGTGGGGACCTTTCAAGACGTGTTTTGATGATCAACACCGTCCATCATGTGTGTCCCACTTGGATGTAATTTTAGACCAAGTTTCAGGTGGTATCCATAACTCAAGTGAGGCCCACCAAGTGCTTTTACATTTTTTTGCGTGTATACTTATGTTTTCTGATGATATGGCCCACCTGAGTTACGTGGACAGTTGATTTTAGGCCGTGTGGCCCCACCCTGGGCTTGTGCATCTGGTGGACGGTGTGGATCTTCGAACGGCATCACAGTGGGGCTCACACAACTCGACCTCACGGACGACCGCTTTACGCTCGAGCGCATAGTACCTTTTCCCATATATATATATATATATATATATATATATATATATATATATATATATATATATATAGTGTATGTACTCATCATGATAGAAATGATGTTATTAATGGTATGGATGGCATATAAATTATATCACCGTAGACCGTAAGGAGGTTTCAAAGGTAGGCATTCAGCTATACATAACTCTTTTTTTTTCCGTTGCGTGGCCCACTTGAGTTTTAAATTTGCCTTGTTTGGAGGTCATGTCTTAATATGATCTAGCAAAACAGATGGCTTTGAATTTGCCTCTTTTCTAATGTCATGTTGTAACATGAGGGTGAATTTCTTACAAGCATCAGGGTGCCTCCAAAGTTGCCACCATGCATCTTTCGCCAAGTAGCTAGGGTAATCAATGAGGCCCTCGTCATGGCTTAGTGGCAGACTTCATGAGTTTCAAAGCCCAGATCATGGGTTAAGTACTCATGTTTAAGTAAAAATGGTACTCAACCTACCCTATATCTGATAGAGGCCTGCTGGCCAACCAAAACCTGAGCCCATCACGTCCCTCTTTTGATCGTAAGTCGATGATGGTGTGCTACACAACATGAACCTCAGTGTTGTATTTATGTCACCAAGTTCTATGAGCCCCACCATGATATATGTGTTATATCCACACCATCATCCATTTTTTTAGATCATTCTAGGGCATGAGCACAAAAATGATACATATTCGAAAATTAAGCAGACCACACTACAGGAAGTATTGGGGATTACCGCTTACTATTAAAAACTTCTTGGGGTCACAGAAGTATTGGATCATGTTGATATTTGTGTTTTTTCTTCATCCAAAGTTTGTTCAACCTTATGAACAAGTTGGATGGCAAATAAATGTCACTGTAAGCCATAAGAATGTTTCTAGAATGGGCATCATTATTCCCACTTTCTCTTGAGATCTTACTCATTTTTAGGCTCATGCCCTAGAATGATCTCGCAAAATAGATGGACGATGTGGATACAGCGTATACATCATGGAAATTTTTGTGATGTCAAAACACCAAACGTGTGTTTCTCTCCGAATGAAACACTAGTACTATTTTAATTCCCAAAATGAAAATTTTGATGTATGTCCTAAAGGTAGATTTAAATAGTTGAACGGGAATTGCGTGTGCACCAGGCCCCAAGAGTAAGTTCTTGTGGACCCAAATATGTGGGGCCCACCGTGATGTAAGTGAGATATTCACTTCTTCCATCAGTTGCCTACTCCCATCCGTTTGGCGACTGCGATGTCCATTAGTTGGGCAAGCTTGTACATGGTGTTTATCTTTCATCAAAGCCGTTAATCAGGTGTAATTCACACTGATGAATTGAAGATACAAAAATAACCCTGACCCAAAAAACAGGTGGACCACACCACGTTAACTTGGAGGTTTTAGGATCAAATTTATAGTGTTCCAATTTGTGTGGCTTTTGTATGTAATCTTAAAATAAGAATGCTCACAGGAAGGATCGAGTGGGATTTACATATACAACATGTGGATTTTACCACCTATGGAAACTCGAACCCTGACCAGGTGTTGAAACTCCTAAGAGTCTACCACCCGAGCAAGAGTAAGGATCGGCCCCATATTTAGCTTGGATGTTCTAATAAGCTGGGTAAAACAGGTGGGGTGCTCTTCTAGCCCCACCTTGATGTATGTGTTTTATCCATGCTGTCCATCTATTTTGAATAAAATAGATAATTATTTTAGGCCAAAGCCCAAACATAAGGCAGATCCAAATCTTAAGTGGACCGCCACAAGAAAATAATGGTGATTGAATGCTCACCGTTAAAACCTAGGCTCACTGTACTGTTTATTCGCATTCCAACCTGTTGATGAGATCACAAAGACAAAACAAATATATCATCTCAATTCAGAACTTTTGTGGCCATCGGGATGTTTTTAACAATGTTCATCAATCACTACAGTTTCTCGTGTAGTCCACTTGAGATCTGGATCTACTTTATTTTTTGACTCACGCCCTAAAATAAGAGGCAAAATGGATGGACAACATAGATATAACATCGTATCATTGTGGGTCCACATAACACTCACTAATAGCACAAGCAATCACCAAGTTCCCGTGGTCAAAAGCTATGCAGAATCATGAGATGTCATTGAAAAATTCACTCCATCCATCAGTCTCTCAAGCCGAGATTTTGACAAGAGTCTGAAAATCAAGCAGATCGAACACTCAGGTAGACATCATGGTCAGGCTCCGAAAAGGTTCCAATGAAGGATGCTATCATTCTCGCAGTTTCTCAGCGTGTAGCTCACTTGAGTTTTAGATTTGGTTGATTTTTTTATTTTTTCTTTTCAATGAATTTCTTACATACATCTATGTAGGCTCTATTTGTGCAATTCAATCAAACATGAGGTTACACATACTAATGAGCGCCTATGTTTGATCAACGTGTGCAATTAAAATAGTACGGGCATGCCAGAGACATACTAAAAACTAAGGACTCAATTGATCGAAATCCGTTGACGGTGAACCAAATATATTTATACTACTCCTACATGTACTGCAGTGATTATCATTATTAGACTGTGACAATTTAAAACTAACCTAAACTTCAAATGTTCTGGAGTGTGGTTGGAAGGAGTGGAGGTACTAAAGACTAAGATAAAAGCAACATTACACAGTGTCGATTTGTTGCCTCGGTTACAAATGCTACAGAGAATTGAAGATAGCCCGTTAAATATATTTTGATGGTATGAGTACGATTTTCATTCATCATTAAAGGTGTAGTCTGGACACATATAATGTTAATACGGGGCGCCATCGCATTGGCTATTAAGTATGCCGAAAATGAGTGTAAACAGCCCCCCCTACGTAGCTTTTGACCATAGGAGCCTCCCACCGACCGGCGTCTCAAATGAAAAAGACAAGAAAAAGAAACAAAAAAAAAACCTTAATATGGTGATATGCAGGTATTATGAAGTTATACACGTGGCACATAAATGACTCGAACAAAACCGTAGAAATCTTCCATCGCAAACCTCATATGACGGTGATCTTGTTCTATTACCAGTTGACGGCTGAAATAAGAGGATCCAAGAGTACAAATACTGCAAAAGAAGGTATCCAAAAGTCAAAGGTCAGGATTGTTAGGGATCTGTGGGGCCCACTGTGACTTATATGTTATATATGCGGTTTATCTATTTTGACGGATCATTTTAGAGCATGAACCCAGGAAGGAAGAAGATAAGGCTCAAGTAAAACCATATGAAGGAGTGAGGATTGAATTCCTACCATTGAAAACATCATATAGCCCTTCATCCAAATGTCACGCAGGCCTGTGGTGCAGTTAACTTGAGCTTTCAATCTTTTCTCTTTTTTGACCTCATGACCTAAGATGACCTATTAAAATTGTTGAATGGTGTGAATAAAACATATATATCACGGTGAGGCCCACAGAGGCCCTGACAGGACCGTTGTGGTGGGGACCAAGTAAAGTTTGGCACAACTTGACTCAGTTCGGCCACCAGCCGACCTTAGCTCAAACTCGGCTAAGTCCTTGAGCCTAACTGGTCAGCTCGGCTTGGTTGGGTCAGCAACTCGAGCCAGTTCGAGCCAAGTTCACTAGGGCGGCATTTTCACAAATACATGAACCACACCTTCAAATTCTCAATAAATATGAAACACCAGCAATGGTTTTCCACGTAGTTCATCAAACACTTTGTAGGCAACTTCAAATTAATAATAATAATAATAAAAGTAATTGTTTGATAAAATATACCTTCCTTGCCACCAACCAACACTTCATTGAGTCATTCCATCAAACATTTGGTGAGGAGCATCAATATCAAAGTAACCGGGTCACTGAACTGGTTCGATCCGAGTTCAATTGAAGTTGGGTTCGATCTAATTCGAGTCAAGCTCAGGCAGGCTCAAACTCGGTTTAAAATTTTTTCCAAGCTCAAAAAATCAGCTCGACTCGGTTCAAACTTAGTTTCGTTTCAAACCGAGCTTTTTCGAGTCAAGTGGAGCAAGCTAATTGAGCTGACTCGGTTGGTGTATAGCCCTATCTACATCCTAACTTGTACGCGCTTAATATGAATTAACATATGATACATTAAATTTTAAGCCCCGGTGTATCAACCAACATACTCTACCAGAGCATCAAAATATGTTTCCCTTTCATCAAACACAGCAAAATAAACATGTAATCAAAGCTAAAAAGACAACATTCCATTTACAACCCGCCAATAGATAGGGAGCGCCATTGCTACTCGCGAGACTAGCCGTCGAAATCCTGTTGGGTTGGGCCCCACCGTACACATTCAATTTACCTGAATATCAGGTACATTCATTTCAGGCAGTTGGTGATGCCCTCCATTTTCTCCCCCACGATGATCCCATCTGGTCAACGGACGGTCCTGATTTACCCTGATTTAGATGATGGGCCCCACAATCAGACAATGCTTCCATTGTGGCTGTTGCCGTGGTTGTTCTCGACAGCTTCGATACTGCTACTCGACGCCCCATTCGTCGCTCCCACCACAACTTTCCTCTCTCTCTTCCCAGAATGCCCCTTTCTAAAATACCCCTCCCCCCAATCCCAAACATTCAACACGATGTAAGTCCCAATCCCTCCAACGAGTCCGTACGCGATCGAGTACGTCAACGGCATCAAAATCATCGTAACGAACGCCGGGATCGCTTCTCTCATGTCGTTCCAATCAATCTCCACCACAGATCTCATCATCAAGACTCCCACTAAAATCAACGGCGGACCCACCGCCCACGCCGGTATAGACGCGAGCAGTGGCGTGAAGAAAAACGCCAGAAAGAAATATCCTGCAACCGTTAACGCCGTCATTCCCGTCCGTCCTCCCTCCCTTATCCCAGTCGACGATTCGATAAACGCCGTTACAGGCGACGTACCGAGCAACGATCCAAACACGATGGACGCAGCATCACTCATGAAAGCGAAATACTGCCCTTCGAAATTGCCGTTTTGATCGACGAAACCGGCGAAACGTGCCATCGAATACAACGTGCCGGTCGTATCGAGAATATCAACGTACAAAAACGTTACAAGGGCTTCCCAAAATGCCCCTTGCCCCATCCCCTTAAAGCTCAGAGCCCCGGCGGTGGACTCGATCTTGTGCACGTCCACGACCTTCTTGAAATACCGGTACGCCGAGTTTCCCGTATCGGTATCAGGAAAAACCGTTACGCTCGTGTTTCGGAACCAGGAAACGGCAGTTACGAAGACGACGCCGTAGATCATCGCTCCTTTTACGTCCTTTATCAGGCAGTAGGCGATTATTACGAATCCGACAATCCCGAGCCAAAAAGTCGGGCTCTCCATTCGGCCATTGAGGCAGAGAATTTGGCTCGATACGGTGCCGCCCTGTAACAGCGAAACGGTGCCGTTAGCAGCCGCTACGACGGGAGCGACGGAGGCACGTGAGGAGCTCGGGCAGGCGGCGAGGGTCACGAGCGTGGACGGGCTGTATCCGATGAGACCGATGCCTTCGTTGTTCTGGAGGCCGATGAAGGCGAGGAAGAGGCCGATCCCGGCCGAGGACGAGATACGTACGGGGCGGGGAACCAGCTTCGCGAGCTTGGCGCGGAATCCGAGTGCGGAGATGAAGAGGAATATCAGCCCTTCGATGAAAACGGCAGCCAGGGCGGTTTTGTACGGAACGTTGCCGGAGCCATGGAAGCCGACGACCGTGTAGGCGAAGTAGGCGTTGGGTCCCATGCCTGGTGCTAACGCGAGCGGGAGGTTAGCGAACGCACCCATGATGAAGGAGCCGATGAGAGAGGCTGCGGCGGTTGCGACGATCAGGTCCTTGCGTGTCTTCTCCAGGCAGGACTGGTAACCGGGATTCACCGGTGGGAACTTACACGTGGCGTCTGGGGTGATGACGCGTAGGTTCGGGCCTGTACAGTTGGAGACTGGGATGGAAGGGGAGCTGCAGAGGGGCGTGCAATCGGAGACGGAGCACGTGCCACCTGAGTCAGTTAGGATGCTGGCGTTGACAGCTAGGATGTAGGCCATGGTCAGAAAGGTAGCCGTACCGGCTCGCAGCTCGGTTGTGAAGTTGGTGTTTCGCTCCGCGAGTTTGAAGCGCTTGCCAAGTCGAGAATCGGACACAGACGAGTTGAGTCGGGTCAGTGCCGAGTTCCAGCGAGAGAGGGGTTTTGGTGGGTCCATGGCCGAGATAGAGAGAGAGAGAGAGAGAGGGAGGGAGGTTTGGTCTGAGGTATGATATTTTCTGAGAGTAGGAGTTTTTATGGGAGGGTTCGAGGATTCTTTCGGAAATAAAAATTTGGTAAGGGGATTCGCGGGGGTGAGATTGAAGTTTAGATTCGCGGTATAGTTGCTAATATAATATCTATTTGTGAGATCTGAGTCGTTCATTAACTTGGGACAGGAATTATTAAGGAATCTATGGAGTGGATGTGTTTATGAGAAATGGATGGTTATGAAAATATGGATAATGTAATTTGTGGACCAGATGACTGGTGAATCTTCTTTATGTTTTCTTACGTGATTCCTTTCTCATGGGTCCAAGTTGTCACGGTTGACAGTTGTGGATTGGTTTTCAGTTGTATAAGTGGGGCCATTTATCAATGATCTAGACCATTTGGATGTTGGTATTCAAGATGGACGGACCATTCCCAAGAAATCTCATCACTTGGTCAATCATAGCCTTTTAATGTGGATTTAATGTAGGTCGACGGCTGGAGTTGGTGGATAGGTTCCTCTAATCTGAGGTATTTTTAGTAATGGTCCATTGATGAAGGGCTGTAACGTGCTGATGGTGTGGATTAATCAAGCACCTGCAGTACCTATACAAGCTGAAAACCCGAGTTTTCCGTACAAAACTCGGTTCAAGTATCTTTTATTCCTACGTAAGGGATTCCATTTCTTCACATCGACAGCGTGCGCCGTATTTTAAGTAGGAAATGGACAACTCTATGACGTTCATTTAAATATCTCAACGTCAGTCCAGCATCTGCCATTCATGCATGTGAATCAACACCGTCCAAACTTTTGATCACGTTTCAGATGGAGAATGGAAAAACGTTCATCTTGATCTGACTATCCTAGCCGTCAAATTACAGCCTTTAAATGGACGGTTCAATCCAACAAAAAGAATTAGATGGTTAAGATCTTACACCAGTGTGAATTCACTGAGTAACCTGATCTATTCAAAGTTGGGCCCACTGATATGAACCATCTGGATTGACTGATTAACCAAGATCATGCCACGTGTACCGTCAATGAGTTGTGTAACAGTAATCTCGCTCGCGCGATTTGCCATGCATAACGTATACAGCTGTACACCCCGAGGACTTGGGGAACTGACTTTGAAGCCCTATTTTTTTGTGCGTTCACACCCATTTCGCTTTTTTTCTTCCGTCCTTTAGCATTTATTGTTTCCGAACCAAACTTGAAGAGACAAATGCAAAGGCTGTATGACTTAAAATTATAGGGTGTAAATATCATTTACGTTCATAGTTGAGAGAAAATTTAATACTCGTGTAAGAGTCACCGTTGATACACATGCACTGAAAATTGTAATGTGGCATATAAATAGCTCAAATTCATTGTTCAAATGGTTAGCCCCACTTTGACTAGATTCGTACCAAAATTTATAATGGGTTGATTACTTGAATAGTCCGTTGTGGGACATTATCGAATGTCTAAGATTGAAAATAACCAACGGTCCGGATTTAGCACGCAAGATTCCGGCAATCAGATGTTAAGATTCTTCAAAAAACCTAATCTGGATCTAACCGGCTATCTAAAGTGAATTTCATAATTTTGACAGTTCGATTTCAAATAATGTATGCCACGTGTACAACTCCTCAGCGATTGCGTATCAATAATCCGAGTCCGTCGGAGTATCAAATAACGCCTGTAGTTAATTTCCTTTTGGGGACCTTAGGAGAGCTGGAATTCCGTTTTGGATCTTCTGTTTCGAAGTAAATTCATACTCTGCCAACAGTGCGAATCTCCATATACATTCATAGATATACAGTGCACTTTATACAATATCAATTCAATCTGAACCGTTAAAATCGTGTATTTCACTTTTATATGCTCTATATCACAAAAATAATACTGATTACCCTTATAAATTTTGGGCTTTTTAAATTGAATGTAGACCATTTGATATTATATTTTACCTGAAAAATGATATCATATAATATCATATTTATAATCTTGTATTTAATGTAACCCATCCAAATATTGTCCCACTAATTTTACGTTTTGGATCGAGTTAAATAACTTATATATTCTCATTTGAGTATGTATTGCGCATGAATCTTTATACTCCGCAACGCACCAAATAGCACCTTCTTTTTTTGTTCAGTTGGCTGGTAGGAGAAACTCTAATTATTTTCGGAAGCGAATTGCGTGGCGGGCCACACACCACGGAGGTGGTGTGTTGACGTCAAAAAGTTCCGTGGGCCCCACCATAATGTACATGTTATATCCACACCGTCCATCCATTTTGAAAGATCATTTTAAAAAGAAATTCCAAAAATGAGGTTGAGAAAAAGCTCAAGTGGACCACACCAAAAAAAGCAGTGAGGACAATAATTCCCACGGTTGAAACCTTCCTAGGACCCACTTTGATATTTATTTACATCCAACCTATTCATAAGGTCACAAAGAAGTAGATGAAAGGAAAAAGAAAATTCACAATGATCCAAAACTTCTGTGACCCCAAGAATAATTCAATGGTAGATATTCAATTTCCACTTCTTTCTGTTGTGTGGTCCACTTAAGGGTTAGATCTGTCTCATTTTTTATTTGAAGATATAAAAGTATCTCTCCAATTAAACTGACGGTTTGGATATAAGATATACATTATAGCGGAACTCACATAACTCGATAACGTCACGTAGGTTGGCCCACCACGCGCAAGTCGCTTCGTATTTTCGCGTTTCGGGCTGGATTGGAAGCGGATTGGCTGGTGTACCTCACATCAGCGGACGCGGATTTCCTGCGAAAGCCTTTCGCAGGAATTTCCTGCGCAAGAATGCTGTGTGGGGCCCACCACCATGTTTTTGAGAAATGTACTCCGTTCATCCTTTTGGTGAGCTCATTTTAGTAAAATTGACCAAAAACGAAATGGATCCAAAACTAAAGTGGGCCACACAAAACTAAAGTGGGCCACACGAAAGGAAAAATTGGGAAAGAAATACCTACCGTTGAAACGTTCCTTGGCTCCAACTCGATGTTTATATGCCATCCAGACCGTTTATAAGGTTATTAACACAAGGATGAAGTGAAAATAAAAACAATTTAGCCTGAAACAAAGCTTTTATGGTCATAATGTTTCAACGGTTCTGACTGAATCCCTATTGTTTACTCTCGTGTGGCTTACTTGAGTCTTGGATCCACTTCGTTTTTGGTCGATTTCCCTAAAATGAGTTCACCAAAAGGATGAACGGAGTACATTTCTCAAAAACATGGTGGTGGCCCCACACAGCATTCTTGCGCAGGAACTTCCTGCGAAAGGCTTTCGCAGGAAATCCGCGTCCTCACATCAGCTATATCAGCTATATAGCTGCTGTGTTGACGTCAGCAACGTCAGCAGGTTCTGTGGGTCTGATCATGATGTATGTGTTATATCCAAACCGTCCATTCATTTGACGAGCTAGTCTTAAGGCTTGAGACAAAAAATAAGATAGATCTAACAATCAAGTGGACCGCACTGCAAAAAGCAGTGGGGGATTGAACATCTACCATTGAAACCATTTTTGGGGTCACAGAAGTTTTGGATCAATATGAAATTTATTTTTCCTCTTAATTCTGGTCTTTGTGAACTTATGAACAGTTTGGATGGAAAATAAACGCTATGGTAGGCCCTACGAATGTTTTAACGGTGAAAATCATTCTCTGCTACTATTTGTGGGGTGGTCCCGAGGATATTTGGATATGATTCATTTTTTGGATATGCTCTAAAATGATCTCTAAAAATAGTTTGATGGTGTAGATATAATAAATACATCAATGTGGGGCCATGTAACTTTGATCTCCTTTGAACCGTTCGTACAACTCGGAGCTCGAGGAGCGTCAGTGCTCGTCTGGCACGACACGTACGTACAGCAGCTATATAGCTGGTGCGAGGTACATTAGCCAATACGCTTCCGGCTGGATTACAGTATCCTTCAATGAAACGTTAACTCCCTAGTCCTTGGTCAAACTGTAGATGTAGCCAGTGCACGTGGTTGATCCCGACCGTCCATGGGCCCTGCTTTAGACGGTCTATAACTAGCCAACAATCATGCTGATGTAAACTTAGAAATGACAATTGATGTATTTTTTAGCTCCTGACCCTCCAACATAGGCCCACCAATTCATGTGTGCCACCTGCACATCTCTGATTAAGGACAGCAGGGGGACAGAGGAACTTGTCCTGGAGAGATATTGATACTCTAGTAGAATGTGTCCATACTCATGCGAAAGTACACGTGGCATCCATGTACATTAATGGAATCTGTACGAACGGTGTAGATGGGGCTTGATCCCTACAGCGATGGTTGAAGTTTTCATATAAGCCACTCATTTTAATGGCCACTGATATTTGTGGATTTGGGGCTATCATCTATCTGCTGTAGGAGTTCACGACTTGGACGGTTTGGATTAACGTAAACGTGGACCACATGAAGTTTAAACATCCGCCGCATGGTTCTACCTATCTCAATTAACGCTTCCTACGTCGGTCTTATATCAAGTTGGTTGACATGTTCTACCTCAGTGAGGTGCAGCTATTGGAAATTTTGTGATCTGTAATTCTGTAACCTAGAAAAATTAGACTAATAAGATGTAAAAAAAAATAAAAATTAAAACTTAAAATAAAATTTTGAGTAAGAATAAGAATTAGGAAACTTATTGAATCAAGGCCTGAATAATAATTCAGCCTGAAGTTGATTTGCTCTCTTTTAGACTATGTTCGTAGTACAGTGTAACTGACAAATATCATCTATTGATACATCATCATACTGCCCACTCGATGTATGAAGATCCGAACCACCAATGTATGTCTAACCAAAAGATAAAATCCAAGATGAATTGAAGAGAAAATAATTTCATAATTGCGTAAAATCGAAGAGCTAAATAATAAATGAATGATCAAAATCGGAACCAAAGAAGTCCATTTTATAGGCTTTAAAGATTGTCTTGAATGCGTGTCTAAGCATCCCTCGTATGGCTGCTGAGTTTTTCAAAGATAAGTTTTGAATTTTCGGCTCTATTCCAAAATTTAAAAAGACAATTATTTTGGTCAACCGTTGCAAAAATGAAACTACAAAAAGACAAATATACTTGTGCGCACCACCCTACCTAAATTGCACATGTGGTTCATGGGATAGGTTGGAGCTGTTGACATAGCCCCTAACAACCAAATTCACATGCCCCCTCAAAGGGGCCTAAGAGATATCCAAATTTCTCCTCTTATAATCTCAAAGTTTTTCACTTGTGTATCCAGTATGGGATTAAACCCACAACACTATAAGACAAAAAGTCTTTCTTACTTTTTTGAAATAATTTTGAAAGATAATTTTTCAAACTAATTTAAAATAATTTATTATTATTTTAAAACACAAAAAATACAGCAATCCCCAATATATTTAAAAATAATGACTTTCGGATTAGATATGAATAATTGTACATTATATCGATGTTTAATATACTTGAATCGATACTTAGAATATACAATATACATTTACAGGAGTCAAGTGGCAAACAATCCTAAACTAAACCCCTATTAATGTAAAATGACTACAAATGCCTCTCACACAATCGTTCCGATACAGATGGTTATGTGGTTTGATGTTTTTTGGTCATGTGCCGTTACCTGAATTTCATTAGCGCTCTAGAGGATTTGTCCAAATTTTTATAGGAGGTGGTCTCACTTCCACACTCGTATATGTGAATTCTATCAAGTGTACAGAGCAACTAAATACATCACTAATATATATGGCATATGGATTCATTAAGAGTTTAAGACTCAATATTACTAATTTTTGTTTGCACTACCTAAACCATAGAAGAGGCTTACTAATTGCAATGCTTAAACGTCTTCTAATGTCTTATTGCTTATGCAATTAAAGCCTATTGCATGGAATCTCCATTTATATAGGTTGGATTGTGAACACTGGTAGCTCATAGTAGTGGACTCGGCCTCATCCCTTTAACATATGTAGGACTAGCTATTTATTAAGTCCTTTAGTCAGAGGATCCACCAGTTCTTCTCTGATCGCATAAATCAATTGCTATTACTCAATCATAGAGTAAATGTCTTACTATATTATGCAGAGTTCAATATAGGTATACTTTTATCATTATAGATCTTACTATTAGCCCTCACTATAGCAGCGTAACTATTACAATGTAAAGATATAACTGAAACATGTTTTAGCCATAAAGGAATATCAACCAATAGATTTTTAATCCATTCTACTTCTGTTCCTGGCTTTTTTAAAGCAATGAACTCGGATTCCATAGTGAATCGAGCAATAGAGGCCTATTTGGTGGATTTCGAAGAAATAACTCATTCACCCAAAACAAAAACATATCCACTTGTAGATTTTATTTCATCTTAATTTGAAATCTAATTAGCATCGGTGTATCCTTCTAATACAACATGAAAAACCAATATAATATATACTATATGCAATATTATCTTTAATTTAGATACTTTAGTATTCAAAATAAAACATTCCAATGATCATGAGTAGGGTTATGAGTATATCTACTCAATCTATTTACTGCATAGGGTATATATCATGCTCTGAAATTCAACACTTGAGTATAAGGACTCTTCGAGTTTCTGGGCGCGAGCTTAAGAAGAATGCATATATATCCTCATTCAAATTCACGTTCATTCCAAATACAAATAATCAGAGTAACACATTTCAACTTAGCAAATCCAAAGTAAGGTGGAGATAACAAAATCCAGAAACATAAGGCTAATATGTAAATGTACAATTTCAAAAGTAGTATCCACTCATATGAGAATTATATAACTCACAATAAATTCAACATGTATGGTAAATATAATTATCAAACAGGAAGAAGCTAGAGATCTATTAGGGCGCCTCGAACGCACCACCTTTTGGTCATATTCCTAAATTATCCGCATATGTTAAATAGAAGGCAGTAAACGCCAACATAGTGAAGAAATATCTCTAAGATTATACTCAATGCATTTTTGTTATAAGCAAGTTCACAACAAATGCATAATTATATATATAATAGTCTTAAACATTTTACCTCTAACGCACAAATACTGAGCAAGTTAGACATGTTATCAACATAAACAAGCGCAAGTAATGATGACATAATAAAACGAACAATTTTCTAATATATTTGTTAAATGCATGGATGTTATGATAAGATGATACATTATCCCCATGATCTAACACTCCTTCGACAAGCGAGTTTAATGGCTATTTCACAGAATACCAACACTCATTCATCACACAACTCCAATACCTTTTGCAAAACACCTAACTTAGGGTAATATGGCTCGTAACTAGCAGTACTAACAAGTGCGATTGTTATACATGATTAGCCCAGTAGTTATTAAGTCTTATTCAATCATCATATTAGGAAAGTTACAATACCGGCATTAGATATCACAAGTTATTATCCAGATCACGTGACTCATTGTGGCACGTAGCTGCTCCTCACCTGTGTCCCTTAATTCAAATTAAGGTTCATCACATGTTATACCTCATAAATATACCATTCCAAAGGTACAACATGATGCCCAATAGTAAGTAAATCAACACGATAAGGGCTGTCACCCAAATACCAAATACGAATAATCACTTCAGAGGTCTAGGCTTGTCACTTAAAACTAAATCAATACAAAGAAAATGATTCATCACCCAATTTCATTCATGCCCGGGTCATTTGAATGGTAATTTGGCACACAACCATCGGTCGAATATTTGATGAGGGTTGTTTAAATGACCATTTATCACCTCTATCAATGCTCACTGGTCATAGTAGGGAGGCTTCTTATTCCGGTATAGGCCAACAGTTCAAACACGGTGTCACATACCATCATATTCGACTCATAAGTCTTTGTAAGATCATAACACACAGATGATTATAGGTAGACTTATTTCAATGGTAACAAAAATATTCCAAATTTCATATGATATTATTCAACCGCAAGCATATAAATGATCAATCTTGTATTAGAATGATCTAATCGACTATGGAGACCCTCAACAAGACCGACAATGCATATAAGGCATCCACGTAGTTCCAACTACTATCGATCGTCCAGGTTCAACCTCGATTGATCGAACAAGCTTAGGGTGGCCGACCCAAGGTGGGCTACACGCTTAAACAATTTGTAATACTTGATCCAGTATAACAATAATTCAGACTATCAAATACATAATCATAAATACGAAGTAAATTTATTACTAGACTAGGGTATAACAATTAAACACAAGTACAAGTAAGTACAATCCAACCAACCTTAACATAGTCCGACCTATATCAACACATAATAATTTAATAAAAGTATAATTCAGTACAATTCAACATACATCAACACAATCCAATACTTATCAACATTTCTCGACATTCTACATCAAAGAATTCTGATATTAGGAATTTCATATCACTCAAGTACTTCATCAAGCATATTATAAATCAAATAGCAACAGACACATTTAATCATCTAAAATGTCAAGTAGAAGCTTAATGGTAAATTTTCATTAAAGTCGAAAATTCTAAATTCAGATGTGGCCTTGAGATCGAAAATTTAGGGAAAATGCTCCAAACCCCAATTCATTGGCAATCTCATCATTAGTAACTCAAATTCTAAAATAATTTGACTTTAATCAAGGGTTAAGAATTTTACCTAAATTAATTCAAGCAAACCCCAACTCAATTCAATGAGTCGAGGTCTAGAATTGGCGTACAATGGTATCCACATGAGGCCATGCCCAAATACGACTTCGTCAATAACATGAGCCTCTCTTAAACGATCGTCGAGACCCTAAGTCCTAACATGAACAAACCTTAGGGTTAAGGTTTTTTATTTTTCAGATAAATGAAAAGGGTTTTGAGCGAAAATTTGATTCATAAACCAAATAGAAAAATTAAAGTAAATGTAACATCCCGGATTTTCACTGTTTTGGATTTCCAAAAATCCTTAAATTTTTTTATTGATTAACTTATAATATCACTTAATGACCATCAGCACTCAATGTTAGTTTATTCTGGGGTGCACTAGTCTAGTTATGATGGGACAAAGTGCGGGTCGCCAAGCCAGATAGCCTATTTAAACTTAACAACAGCCCGTGTGGGCCACCCAGCGACCGAGGTGGGTAAGAAAAATCTAAAAATTTAGGAAACTGAATATCTCACTAGGCTTGTAGTCCATCGCAGACTGCGGACCCAGTGGACACCCAGAATTAGAATCAGGCACTTGCCAAATGCACCCCACCAATGCCAGAATGAGAATCTGGCACTTGCAAATAAAACCTAAATACCAGGCGTTCCAGCCGTCGAATTTCTTCCAAATTTACGATGAAAGTTTAATGTATTTTTCTACACCCTTCCACCAAGTTTGGGACCCGATCATGGAACGGTGACTGTTGATCGCGAATCAGACCCGTACGACCAAACCCCATATCCGATCATTCTCAAATTTTGCGTGGCCCTTCATCAGGCCACGAAGCACCTACCCTATAAATTTCATGGGTAGAGGGCCACCAGAAATGTCCCATCAATTAGAATGGGCCTCCCAAGGCCATTTAAAGGTCGGAAACGCTTACTCAGACCTTATATCCATTCATCCGTTTGTCCTCAATTTTTGCATGGACCCTCATTGGGCCATGAGGGACCTACACACCAAATTTGGTGGCTTAGGGGGTGTGGGGTCTACCCCAAAACCCATGTAGAGACCTAAAAGGCTATTTTGAGAAATTATGGAATATAAGGCCAAGGGGCCCAACTCTAGAGAAATAAACCCTAGCTCTTATCTCATTTCTCCCACCATTCGCCAACAACAAACATCCCTCTCCCTCATACCCTTCTCCATTCTCCAACAACAATCTCTCCCTCATAACTTCCTACACCCTCCACCCATTAAATCATCTCCTCATAAACCTCCATCATCTACCCACAACCAATCTCTCTCGGCTCATAACTCCCACCACCACCACCATTGCTAGGGGAGTAAAGAGAGAGCAAGAGAGTAGAGAGAGTGAAGGAGAGCTAAGGAATACCCTAAATCGAGGTGGGGCCAAGGAAACTCAACCCTTTCAACTCCTTACCCCTCCTTCAAGAAGAAACTCTCCGCCACAACCCCAAATTTGTCTGTTGGCCATCTAGGTAAGAACCTCTCACCATTTCTTCTTGAGATCCGAGTATTAAGAAAGGATTGGCATGAAATTTCTCACATGCAAGGATTGGTTTTAGGGATTCCGGCCGATCTACCCTGAAATCTACATCTCCTTGGTCGTTTCCAAGCCTCCATCTAATCCAAGGTGCGGACTATTAATCTTAGGTGGCCTAACACCAATTAGATCATGAGTTTAATGATTTTGCTTGCTTAGATGAAGCATTTATGAAATCCAGAGAGACCTAGGATTTAGGTGTTTGTTTGGAGATGTATGGAATTGCATGATTGTTTAGTTTTCTTTCTTATGACGTATTTATGCCTCTCACATGCTTGATGATATGGTGGATGATCATATGCTCATGTGTTGTGTAATTTCCTCATATGATGTTGCTTATGACATGTACGATGTTTTTTTCCTTGCACATTTTGATTCCTTGAGGCGTAGGAAGCGCTTCACTTCCTCGCTAGCCCACACTTCTCAATGCACCTTGTTTATGATAATGTAACATGCTTGTTAGGAACATTGAATTGTATGTTGAGATGTATGCAACATGATACTGTATGTTGGTAGATAACCTTGATGTTGGCATGCTATGGATCATCGTCAAACCCTTGGATTGGTCAGGAACATGAAGTTAGACGGTAGTCCCATTAGTTGGACTACCCTAAGTGTAACGCCCCGAAAAATCGGGGGTCGTGTATAGACTCGACTCCCGAGTTCCCGAGTGTCACTTATCATGCAGTTATGGTTTTTTTTTTAATGATTAATCAAATTTAACGGCATAATTTGGAATTACCTGAGGCATGAAGCACAATCACACCAGTCTACTGAAATGAAGGATATCCCACATATATACAGGTCCAAAATAATAAAGGGTCGCCCAAGGCGTTGCCCAACAGAATAACAAAAGAATGCTAGTCCAAAAAGAGTAAAGCGATTGAGCCCATGGCTCAAGAAATCTAAATTCAACCGTCAAGCCGATGGAGAGCCGCCCATCACCGCAAGTAGGAGAGTCCGTCCTCTCGTCCAAGCTCACCTCGCCAGGTTCCTCATGCACTGGTCACCTGCATCTATGAATGGGTCTGGTTGGTATTTTAAAACACCGTCCCAGAGTGGGAGTGAGTGATCAACTCAGTGTGAACTATTGGTCTTAAGTTACAACAAGCATCAATTGTAATATGAACTTAATGAAAAGCAGACAATCATCAATACCTAATAACTCTTATTTAAAATGCATGCATGTGAGATGATATGATGCATGCCCTCACCACAACACTCCCTCAAGCGACTCCATCTAACGATCGCATATGACAACACTCCCTCAGAGCGACCTCGACTTCCGAGTCGCCACCCTAACTAATGCGTGCAATGCGATCGTGTTAGCCGAGTTATTAGTTAAATTCATTCATCCAGCAGGTTGGGGATTCTGATTCATCCTACGTATCAATGCCCTAAGCTGGTTGCGAGGCCAAGACCCCATCAACGCGTGAGGCCGAGACCTCGCGGTCCGTGATCCCGTCGGGTTCCTCATCCCCGACTCCAAGCACATGTGGAGTGCCGAAAGGAAGGGATCGCTCGCGGTCACTACGGGAGGCGCGGTAGTTGGTCCCAGGCATTATACGGCTGGGACATAGTGTCCCATTCCACCATGCCCGGCTCACGAGGCTCGTGGACCAATTTCAGTGGGTTATCGTTGGGCTACAACGGTTGGGGTGGTTCAGTTCCATACATGAGTGAACAAACGGGGTTGACAAACAAGGTACGGTCGATAAAGGGTTAGACCGCACGGGCCAAAGGCGAGCATGAGACGAGTGACCTCGGCACAAGGGACCCATGTAGTCGAATCAACCACTGAACACACCCGCCCAAACCCATGGATATAGCCCTAACATAGTCCTACGGTGGGACTACCGTCTCTCATCATGTTCCTGACCAACCCAAAGATGTGAAGGGGATCCATAACATACCAAGTATCAATGCATCATCTAACATAAACGACATCATGTTCTCATGCTTCTCAACAAACAATTCTAAATTTCCACCAACATGTAAAGCTACTAATATTATAAACAAGAAGTGTGTGTGTGGTGTGAGTTGGTGAGGAAGTTAAGACCTTCCTACATCCCTTCGGATCAAAATACACAAAAATTTAGGAATCGTACGTATTATGAGGCACATCATATGAGAAGATCAACAAGGCATGAGCATCTAATCGTCCATACACCAAATCATGTGGAAGGCAAGAACAACATCATGTGGAAGGTAAGAACAACATCATGTGGAAGCCCAACATACAAATCTAACAAACATACAAGTCCTAGGGTCTCTCTAGATTCTCCAAACATAACATTCAAGCAACCAAAATCATTAAACACATATTAAAATTGGTGTTAGGCCACCTAAGAACAATAGTCCGCACCTTGGATTTGATGGAGGCTTGGAAACGACCTAGGAGATATGGATTTCGGGGTAGATCGGCCGGAATCCCTAAAACAACATTTGCATGTTAGAATCTCAAGCAAAACTCTTCTTATCATAAGGGTTTCAAGGAGAAAGAGTGTTGGATCTTACCTAGGCGATCAACGGAATGAAAATGGCGGTTGCGGATGAGATTTCTTCTTGGAGATAAGGTAGGGAGATGTGAGGTTTGATTTCCTTGGGCCCCACCACGATCTAAGGTCCACCTTACCCTTCTTCCTTCTCTCTTTCTTCTCCTTTCTCTTCTTTCTCTTCTCCCTTTTTTTTCTCTTCTCTCTTCCCTTTCTCTAGGGTAAAATTCGTATGGAGAGAGGGGTGCCCCAAATGAGGCCCTTTTATAATACCAAATTTGGTGGAAATGGCCCTAAGCTTCCACAATTTCCTAAAATAGACTTATGGGACTCCCTATTGGTGTAGGGGTGACTCTAACACCCCTTTGGCCACCAAATTCGGCGTGTAGGTGCCTTATGACCCGACTAGGGCCCATGCAAAAATTGAGGACGAACGGATGAACGGATATATGATCTGAGAAAGCGTTTCTGACCTTTAAGTGGTCCTGTAGGGGCCATTTTGGTGATTGAAGCATTTCTGATGGCCCTCTGGCCATGAAATTTGTAGAATAAGTGGTCCATGGCCCGATGAGGGGCCTTACAAAATTTGGGAACGAACGGATGCGGGGTTTGGTCGTACGGGTCCGATTTGCGATCAACGGTCACCGTGCCACGATCGGGTCCCAGATTTGGTGGATGGGTGTAGAAAAATATATTAAATCACCACCGTAAATTTGGAAGAAATCCGACGGCTGGAAGGCCCGGAGTCTCAGTTTCTTTTGTCAGTGCCAGATTTTAATCTAGCATTGGTGGGGTGCATTGGGCAAGCGCCAGATGGTACTTTTGGGTGTCCAATGGGTCCGTAGTCCACGATGGACCACAAGCCCAGTGAGATCTAAGATTTCCTAAATTTTTAGATTTTTCGACCTTTCTCGGTCATTGGGTGGCCCACACGGCCGTTGTTAATGTAATGGCACAGCCATACGGCTTGGCGGCCCGCACTAAGCCTTATCACAGCCTGTCTAGTCTATTAAATTGGGCTAATCTTGGATTAATTAACTCGTGTATAAGCTAACGTTGAGTGCTAATAGTCAGTACGTGGTAGTATAAGTTAATTAAAAATCAAGGATTTTTTGAAAATCCAAAACAGTGAAAATTCGGGATGTTACACTAAGACTAAACACGCAAATTGGGCGAGTGCGTACGGGCGGCTGTAGTTCGACTACATGGGTCTATCGTACCCGATGTCGTTCGTCACGTGCTCGCCTGACTCGTGTGGTTTAGCCTACTTACTAGAAATTCTGATTGTTAACCATGTTTGCTCACATATGTATTCGAACCTGGGACACCCTACAACTGATGCAGCCCACTGATAATCAAATTGAGACCGATCCACCGTCTCGTGAGCCGAGTATGGTGGAATGGGACACTGTGTCAGAGCTGTCAGCCTACGTTGGGGTGACGCGCCTCCCCGTAGTGATCGCGGGCAATCCCTTCCTCTCATCACTCCCCATGTGCTTGGAGTCGGGGATGGAAAACCCGACGGGATCACGGATCGCAGTGCCCTAGCCTCGCGCATTGAGGGGTCTCGGCACCGCAACTAGTTAAGGGCATTGATACGTGGGGTGAATCAGTTTTCCTAACCTGCTGGATGAACGGAATTAACTAAGAACTTGGATAACATTATCATTACATTGCATTAGCTAGGGTGGCGACTCGGCAGTTGAGGTCGATCTGAGGGAGTGTTGTCATATGCGATCGTAAGATGGAGTAGCTTGAGGGAGCGTTGTGGCGAGAGCATGCATCATATCATTCACCATGCATACGCATTATTAAGATTAGTTTAGTATCTATGAATGTTGTCTTTCATTAAATTCATGCTATAACTGCTGCTTGTTAAAACTTAAGACTAATAGCACCCACTGTGTTGATCACTCACTCCCACTCTGGGACGGTGTTTTAAAACACCAACCAGACCCTCCATTATATGCAGGTAATGTTGAAATGAGAAACCTGGCAGCGAGAGCCTTGAGGAGGAGGATGAGTTCTCTTACTTCCGGTTGATGAGCGGGTCTTCATCGACTTAGTAGACGGGATTCTGAATTGCTGAGTAGTGGACTTGGCTCTATTCTTTTGGACATACTATTCTTTTTATGATTTGTTGGGCAACGCCTTGTGCGACCTACTTATGTTTTTTTGGATTTGTATATGTATTTGATTTCTTTCATTTCAGCAGATTAGTTGTGGTTGTACTTCATGTTCTAAGTAATTCCACGCAATTATAATAAAAACTAGTCATAAGTGACCCAGGGAACTCGGGAGTCGAGTTTACACACGACCCATGATTTTCAGGGCGTTACAGTAAAATTCATAAAATTCTAACATGGCTTATCGAAAAGTGGGGCAAGTAATTACTCAACACCCATGTCACATATCACACATGTTATGGTTTTCTGATTAATCGAATTAAAATTTGCGCAAGTTGGAACAACCTAGAACATGAAGCACAACCACACGTCTACTGAAATGGAAGGAAATAACATAAATATTTATATACATGTCCAAAAGAATGAAGGGGCGCCCATGGCGCCACATAACCAAAATCACAAAAAATATAACAAGTCCAAAAGAATAGAGCTAAGCTCCCAGCCCAGCGACCCCTCGACTCATCTACGGGTCCGATGCAGCTCCACCCATCAACTGAAAATAGGAGTACTCCTCCTCCTCCTCCAGACTCACGCTACCAGGCTCCTCCTGATCATCGCCACCTGCATCTATGGAAGCGTCTGGTTGGTGTTTTAAAACACCGTCCCAGAGTGGGAGTGAGTGATCAACTCAGTGTGAACTATAAATCTTAAGTTATAACAGGCATCAATTTTAACAGGAATTTAATGAAAAGCAGTAAATCAACAAACCTACAACTCTTAATAAATGCGTATGCAATGCGATGATATGATGCATGCCCTCGCCGCAACACTCCCTCGAGCGACTCCATCTAACGATCGCATATGGCAACACTCCCTCAGAGCGACCTCGACTGCCGAGTCGTCATCCTAACTAATGCGATGCAATGACATGTTAGCCAAGTTCTTAGTTAAGTCCATTCATCCATGCAAGGTTGGGGTTTCGATTCACCCTACATGTCACCGCCCTAATGCAGGTTGCATGAGGCCAAGGCCCCATCAACGCGTGAGGCCGAGTCCCGCGGTCCGTGATCTATTCGGGGTCCTCATTCCCGACTCCAAGCACATGAGGTATGCCGATAAGGAAGGGATCGCTCGCGGTCACTACGGGAGCGCGGTGAAATCTAGAGGCCGACCTCGGACACGGTGTCCCATTCCACCATGCCCGGCTCACTGGACCGTGGACCAAATATAATCTAGTTAACAATGGGCCACAAAGGTTGTAGGGTGCATCAGTTCCATACATATGTGGGCGAACATGGTTAACAAACAGGATGGATGTAGTAGGCTAGTCCGCACAAACCAAGGCGAGCATGAGACGAATGACCTCGGGCACAAGGGTCCCATGTAGTCGAACTACAGCCACCCGAACACTCCCACCCAATCCGCGAGTCTAGCCTTAGCGTAGCCCTACCGATGGGACTACCCTCTCTCATCAGGTTCCTGACCATCCCAAGAGAGTAAAAAGGGGATCTACCGCATGCCTACGACTCATATTATCATCTAGCACATCCATATCATATTCTCATGCATCCTAAACATACAATCAAATACCTTTAACAAGTAAGCAAGTGTCATCATAAAATTAAAGTGCATGTGCGGGTGTGGGTTGTGTGAGGAAGTTGTCACTTCCTCCATCTTGAGAATCCATGAGCATAATGGCAATTAATCACACACGCAATAAAACACCACATAAGAGGGAAATGAATCAACCACCACAAGCATGTTATCATCCAACATAATATCATGTGAAAGCACAATATATATCACATTGAGAGTTAAACATGCATATTCTAACAAATCCAACAAACATGAAAAATCCCTAGGGTTCTCTCTAGAATTTCAAACATGACAATCCAAGCACTCAAAATCATTAAACCCACACAAAAATTGCTAGGCCACCTAAGAGCAATAGTCCGCACCTCGAATTTGATGGAGGCTTGGAAACGACCTAGAGGTGAGGGTTTTGGAGGTTGGCCGGCCGGAATCCCTAAAACAATTCAAGCATGAGAGAAATTCATACCATTTCTTCTTCAATATAAGGATTTCAAGAGAAAAAGAGTGAGGGATCCTACCAAGACGGCCCACGGACGATTTTTGGAGTGGCGGTGGAGAGTTTCTTCTTGGAGAAGGGATAGGGGGTTGAAAGGGTTGAGTTCCCTTGGCCCCACCTCGATTTAGGGTGCTCCTTTGCTCAATTTCACACTCTCAACTCTCCTTGGTCGTTGGAGATGGTGGGAGTTGCTAGGGAGAGAGATGGGTTGTTGGAGTTGGAAGAGGTTTGAGGGAGAGCTTGGTTGTTGGAAGATGGTGGGGTTATGAAGAAGGAAATTGGTTGTTGGAGTGAATGAAGTGATGAGGGAGAGAGAGAGCTTGTTGGAAAAATGAAGAAGGGTGATGAGGAAGAGAGCCTTAGGGCTTTATTCTCTAGACTTGGCCCATTTGGCCCCAAGCTTCCAAAATTCTAATTAGACCTATGGGGTCCCCCTTTTGGTGTTGGGGTGGCCCTAACGCCCTCGGCCACCAAATTCGGCGTGTAGTTGTTTCATGGCCCGACTAGGGTCCATGCAAAATTGAGGATGAACGGATGAACGGTTATATGATCTCGAAAGGTGCACTTTCGTCCCATAAATGGCCCCGTGGGGGCCGATCCGGTGATTGGGCAAGCTTCGCGGCCCTCTGGCCATGAAACTTGTAGGGTAGGTGATCCATAGCCCGATGAAGGGCCCTGCAAAATTTAGGAACAAACGGATGCGGGGTTTAGTCGTACGGGTCCGATTTGCGATCAACGGTTACCGTTTCACGATCAGGTCCCAGATTTAGTGGACGGGCGTAGAAAAATATATTAAACCACCACCACAAATTTGGAGGAAATCCGACGGCTGGAACGCCCAGAATCCCGATTTCATTTGTAAGAGCCAGATTCCAATTTTTTGACATTGGTGGGGTGCATTCGGCTAGTGCCGATCCCATTCGGGTGTCCACTGGTCCGTCTTTTTATGTCCGCGATGGACCACAAGCCCAGTGAGATATATGATTTCTGGAAGTTTTAGATTTTTCTGACCATCCTCGGTCACTGGGTGGCCCACACGGGCTGTTGACAAGTGCAAACGGCCATCAGGCTTGGCGGGCCACGCCAGGTCCCATCATGGCCAGCCTGGTCTGTTCTAATGGGCTGATCCTAGTTTAATTTTTACTGGTGGTACCTCACCCACAGCGATTTAAACCGATTTTCAAATCCGACGTGGACACCCCAGATCTTGTAAAATTGGTTGGACGGGACGTTACATAACACCAAAGAGATTGAATTTGGGAAGTAGAATTCATTTTATACCTACAACTTCAAATGGTGTGGATCCAACGGAGAAATCGGTGACTCCTATGGTTTGCTTAGATCATTAGCAACATAAAAGTACAAAGAATCACAAATTCAACTCTCACAACACTCTCTCCCTCACTCTTTCTCTACTTCTACTTCTCATTCTCTCCTTCGCTCATTCTCTCTCTCTCTCTCTCTCTCTCTCTCTCTCTCTCTCTCTCTCTACCCTTAAAAAAATCAAATTTGGGATAGGGAGCCCAACCGGAATGTATTTTAGTGCCAGAAGTGATATTTTTTTCCCTAAGGACTAGCTTTTTTGTCATATAACCCTATTAGGAGAGTGTTGTTTTAGCATTTGGGGCTTATTAGAAGGTGTATGGGTCGATCTACAGCATAGGATAATTTGCTTAAGTGGTGATCTAAGCAAAGCTTTGATCGCCCCATAAATTGGACACACCCATCAATAATTATGATCAAAAGTCAGTTCGACGATTACTGATCATCGATCGAGACCACGACTATACGATTGTGTAAGATATTAACTTAGGTTAGCGTCATTAATCTGATCGTGATCTAATGGTCCAAAATTCATGAATTTGGTAAAATTCGAACGTGGACAATTAACTTAAGTTTCTTTTTCCGACTATTGAGGAGTTCGAGCATTTTTCATAAACACTTGTTAATCTTACATTGCTTCCTAGGAGGCAAGCATGCTTCGTTCCTTACAGATGTGATGTGTAGCCCCAATATCTAGCACCCAATACATAATATTGACTATGTTTACTTCAGATACCGTATCGACTATTTCATCTTGTCCATTTTGTTTTGCCGAATTGGCTTGAGCTTTATAAGTTTTCTTCTTGTGTCTACACTCTCAAAGATGATGCTCGTATTTACTACAATAAAATTATTCTCCTTTCTTTTTGACTGGTTTTCCTTTCTTATTTTTGAGCCTACATTGTTCAACACGATGGCCTAGTTTTTCATAATAAAAACGTTTTCCTTTCAAGTATCGGCATTAATCAATAAAGTGTGGTGCCTTTTCACAATGAGAACAAGATCCTTTGATTTTTTATTTTTTTTTTCTAAACCCACACCATTAGAAGACAAAAAGCTTTTGTTTCTTTTTGAAATAATTTTGAAGGGAATTTTTCCAAATCATTTAAAACTAATTTTTTAACATAAAATATACAACATTGGCTTGCCTAATTGTAATAAAATAGGACTATTGGGCCCCACCTTAGTAACTCAATAGATTCACTACTCCAAACTATCTGGATCCAGCATTAAATGATCAAATCGAAATGGGTATTATATGATGGTGAAGTCATCACTAGCCAATTAAAAGTCAAAATCTACACTCAGTTATAAACTTCGATATGGATGGAGCATAGAATTCTCTTTGACCATCCTAATTTATAAGAATGCAAATGGAAGGCCAAAAATAGTATGATTTGCACTCCAAATTTGATTACTGAAATTAGATAGTTAAGATCATCTAGTAATTTTAATTTTTAGGATAATGCCTTATATAAGGAAAGTTGTAAAATTGCTGTCAAACTTAAGCTTCAAAAAGAAAAGTTTTCTACACTCAAAGAATGTTACATCCACAATTGTGCCCATCATTTCAACCATTTAAAATTATTAATGCATGAGGGTCACTCGTTCAATGGTTGAGATGCTCCATGTAATGCCCCGAAAATTGGCACCCGAGTACATAGACTCCGATCCCGAGTTCGCGGGTGTTAACCAAATGAAAATGCACGTGCGACCTCGTTCAGATTCACATTTATTTCACACATTAGCAATCAGAGTAGCGTAATTTAATTTAGCGGATTCAAAGCGAGGTAGGGATAACAAAAATAAAAAATATAGGGCTAACAGTCAAAAATACAATTTCAATAGTGATGATCAGCCAAAGTAAGAATTATACAAGCCACAATGAACATACCATAAAATCAACATATGGAGCACATTGAGTTAGAACTCTAACAATACAAGCACAAGATTAAATAAGCGCATGGTATTCTAGTTTTGCCCGACGTTTCTAAAGCATCATGACGAAAGTGTAAGCTAATCCAAGCCTACTCACCTGAGATCTCGATAGTACCTACATCGATAATATCGCCTGATTAGTATTTTAAAACATCGTCCCAGGTGGGAATGAGTAGCTAACTCAGTGGTTCCATCGGTTCTAATTTAAATATGTTATCAACTCAATTAGCACAGTTAATGATAAACAAGACATTAAGCACTTCCTAAATACTATTGTTAAATGAATAAATGAGATTATGAAATGATGTATGCACCTCACAATCCAACACTCCCTCACAAGCGACTTCAACGTTTATTTTGCAAATGTCAACACTCCCTCATCACGCGACTCCAACACCAAATCACCACATCATATCTAATACAATGGGATTGATGTATATGTTAGCCGAGTAATTATTAAGTTCTATTCATCTAGCATATTGAGAAAGCTAGGGTACCCTCATTTTATCATGATTTCAACTGAATCCCTAGGATCAGGGCGGCTGAAGCGGCTCCTTACCTGTGTCCCTTGATCCGTATTTGGGTTTATCACCCAGACGACAACTCCCCAATCAATGTGAGGCTAACACTAGCTCGACCAACTGGCCCGACCGATCCCACATTAAGGACCTGGATGACACGGTCTGGTCGCACAGGGTTAGGCGGCCCATCGACGGGTAGAGGCTACCCAAAAATGATATAAGAGTCGTCACCCAAACACAAATGTGGAGTGATCGCGACATCATTAAGTTGGATGCACCAGGCTCATAGCCTTCTTGATTGCTCATTGGTCACTATGGGGAGTCTCGTCACCTCAACATAGGCTGATAGCTCGAACACGGTATCCCATACTACTATGCTCGACCCATGAATCTTGTGGATCATACCACTAACGGTTAAAAGTAGACTCATTTAATGGAAGTGGGATATCCTAGATTCTATTTGGTGTTGTCATACATTGTGAACATACATAGTCAGTCAATTATTAGGCTAATTCGATTGACTTAGAGAACTCTGTTGCAACCAACATTGGGTGAGAGCATCCCATGTAGTCTAGCTACTGTCGGTTGTCCGTGTTCGACCCGGGTCGATCGAACAAGCCTAGGGTGGCCGACCTAACTTGGGTCATCCCTTAGTTCGGGCGGTTAGCTGACTATCCCAACATTGTAAGCAATCCTAAACGTCGTTACAGACATAGCAATTCACATAGTCATAGTGAGATTTTATATGAAGCATGGATTCAACGACACATCCATTTAGGCATTTCATCAAACATATGAGGATAAGTGAAACAATACATTCATTTGGGCATTTCATCAAACATATGAGCATCGATAGAGAAATAAGTTTACTTAAGCATTTCATCAAACATGTGAGCATCTATAAACGAGTAATCACACTTGTTGTAATTAAATTGAAATGTGAACATGTTAGCATACACTAACCTATATATAAACAACAAAATCATTAACTAAGACTCTCAAGAGTCGTAAATGATAACCTAGAGATAATGGTCCGCACCTTGTGACAATTTGTCCGACTCACAATGCTTGTAGGGTTAGGGTGTTAGGGAAAGATCATCGAAATGCCTAAACAAGCATACAAGCTTGTGAGATTATGGATAAACACCTATTGAAACCCTAAATTATATGTGAGATTCAACACTTACCTGTAACCATTGCCGTAAAAGCTCCGACGACGACTTCGGCTATGGCGAGGGTGCTAAAGAAGATATGAGAGGGTGGAGGTGTACGAACACTCACACCCCAAGCTCTCTCTCCCTCTCTTCTCCTTTCTCTTCTCCCTTTATAAGGTAAAATTCGTATAGGGAGAGGGTGTGTGCAATAGATGGGTATTTATAACGCCAGATGTGATGCAAATGGCCCTAATGGCCCTTTGTTCATTATTCTAACCCTAAGGGAGGTTGTTTCCCACTAATGGGACCCGACGGAAGGCATATGGGTCAATCTAAGCTATGAAATAGGTGTTCAACAATGCGATCTCTATTTGGATACAAATATACGATGATCATACGTACCAATCAACCGAGAAGGCCCCAACTTAGATCGATGGTCACCGATGATTGATCAGGGTCGTGGCTATATGGATGTGTGGAAAAATATCTTTAGTCGGTACCCTAAATTTAGTCATGAGTCGACGGTTCAAAAGCTACAACTTCATAAAAGAACAAAGTAGCTAGTTTCACTTAAGTTATAGATTTTTATATAAGGTATTCGCACAACTCAAGCACTTGCCTTGTGAGTCGAAGTTGAATAATTCGAGACGCAATCTCGGATCGATGTCCCGTGATGAATGTCAAGCCAACTTAGACGAACATATTTCTATAGCATCTGGTTTAGTGTCCCACTAATGAGCAGTCTAGAGCTTGTTTGGATAATCAGGGTATTTCTGGAATGAATTGGGTATCGAGATTTCTTGTTCACAATTATTAGGGCTTGGATTACGTAAGTTCATAGTGTGGTCGATCTATTCGTAACTAGTGAAAATGATGATTCGATCACAATCACCTTAAATCGTTAGTTCTTAGGCTAAAAGGATAACTGAGTCAGTTTGGTTTATTAATTAAGATCCGACCCCTACTTGTCTCTGTTTTGGGTATATCTTTATTTAATTACGGTTGTCTTGATTATTTAGTGATGGGTCGGCTAGATTTGGGCCCTAGATTAACAAATCACGAGGCTAGACTTGATGTTTACATGATCGGGCAGATTTGTTAGCTTCGTACAGCTACTTAATTAAGTTTATGTGATTCTTTACTGGTACCACCCACGTATAGACTAATATTGAGTGTTAATGTAAGTGATAACATAAATTAATTATATTAAAAAAATTTGAGGGTTTCTGAAAATCCAAAACAGTGAAAATCCAAGACGTTACACTCCACCTTAGTGAGGTGTAGCTTGCCCAGTGGTAATATAATAGGATAACATCTGAACCATTCATCTGATGGTTTTGAGATGATGCCTTAGAGCTGGATGAACAATCTAGACCGTCCAACTTGTGAGCCTTATGATGGATGTCCTAAGTTTCAAAATTCATACTTACTAAAAGATCATAACCCTTATTACTATGCACTTTAAGCCACTTAATGTTGACCGTGACTATTTAACGGTTCTATACAAACTGTCTGGGTCCAATGATTCAACGGTCGGATCGAAAGGGGTACCATAATGATCTGGCTAGAAAGTCCACTGGCTTCATTCCAAATAGGTCGAATTCAATTTGTTTATCAGAATATTGGTTGGAAAATCAAATGATTCCAAAGCCCTAATCTCAGCCATTATAATGCTTTATGTGGTCAAAGAGACATGGATTGGTTAAGCTTACCATACATATAAAAAGGAGCTCATGTATAAGCCACATTTCTGCCAACGTGGAACCTAAGAAAGAAATCCAATCTGTCAATCAGAGGACATTATTATGTCAATGCTCTAGCAGATGATTCAAGTAGGTCCACTATTCTTAGTGGTCCATAGTTTGCAAAACAAATTGGTTGGAGTTTTTTAATCCATTCACCTATTTCTAATATAGTGGCTCGCCTGTTGTGATCACTGTTGTTTCAATTCAATTGAACACATGGTCAAATGTGTGATCGAGTGCCTATTTGGATTTTGTATGTATAATGTGCTGGCGTGCTAGAGTCTACCTGAGTCAATGTTTAATTGAGTTGTTGGTTCCCCCACGTTAATTAGATTGATTAAAGACTACACACAGTGATCCAGCTATCCTCTCAATCACCAATTATGATCAGTAATTAGGCGATTTGTGAAAAGGTAGGGGTTAGTCCTTCCGTATGGATTCTTTTTATCTTATGTCAATGGACTTAAGGATTGGTTCTTTTGCTAATATATTAGCTTAATATTTATAAAATGAATAAATTTAAATGTATAAATAAAAGAAGGCTTAAACAATGTCAATTTTATTAATATTTAAATATATGACTCATTATAATTGTCAATGTATCAAACAGCTAAGAAAATAAAATGAACGATAGATAAATACTTGATTTGCTATCGGAACAAACGATTGAGGTGATTGGCCAGCGAGATGTGACCGAATTGGTATGATTAACTAAATTGGAACTCAGTTAATCATAATTTAACAACTTAAGGTTACAAATACTTAATCACTTCTATAATACTGTAGTGAAAGTTGTTATGCAATACTAATCTATGTTAGAAGTAGGCTAGGATATGAAAGATAAATAGAAAAAGATAGATATATGTGTTTGGCACAGGGCATCGAGCTCTTCTTCAATTGCTCATTTTATAACTTGTTGATGTGGTAAAATCCTCATTGAGTTTCTTTACTGATCCTAGATCCTTCGCAGATTCAGAATACTTCTCGAATAAGAAAGTTTTAGGGCAAATCCAAAATTGTTGGCTTATCTAATCTTCTTCTTATAGTTAATCCCTTTTAATGAGAGATGTTCATGACTCACTAATTGGATTGATTAGGAGATCGCTTATCGCATATCTCAAATCAATCATGGCTACTCTTCTAGTGGCCCACTTCCTCCACTTCTAATTAAGGTGTTGGACAGTTCAAGTTAAACCACCTTCTACATTTACTCTTGCGCTCTAATGGTTTGAAATGCTAAAGGGATTTGACACATAATACTTATATGTTATCGGAACATATCAAATCTAACTCTCTCATTATCTTGATTCCAATTAAACTACAACCACATGATTGGTTCTTTGGGTTCTCTCATTCTTTTAATTTCGATTGATGTACGGAATTAGAACCAAATCCGCTTGATGTGTCTTTCACTACTGATTTAGGACCAATTCACAGCCGAATTTGCTTAGATATTGGTCCAACCTTTAAATATTCGGAACCTTATGATATGTTATAAATTCTCCAAATGTCTATGGAAAGATCTTCCATTTTAAAAGAGTTTCAAGAGATAGCCTTATCGAATGTATCATAGTTAACATGTGATAGGATATGTTCTCTCGATAGGTCTTTTAGACATGTTGAGTATGCTGCCACTCAATATTGTCTCATTAATTGACACATTTAATCATGACCACGTGATATCTATCAATTTATTCTCCTCAATGCATGCGTATAGATTCATGCATTTGCATGAAAAATGAAATTTGTAACACGGAAATCAGGTAAACCGATTATACTGCCTAAAGTGAGTATGATTTTTTCCAATACTAACTCGTTAGTGTATATTTGTGGTGACCATCTATGGTCCACGTCAGGTACCAAAAATGGATATTAACACTTACTATATTTTTTTCTTTAAACACTTACTATATTTTTTTCTTTTTTTCTTTTTAAAAAAATCTATGCAATTTAAGCCACCTGATAGATGGCCGGAATATTGCACTTATCTGCGACGTTGGATCAAATAGTGGCGTGTGGATGGTATGCCTTGATCACGCGTGTAGGTTAATGGTGCTCCTCGTGCTTTTATGGCATGACGTGGAGTTATATCATACTCAAGTTGCGTACGACACTTGATACGCAGGCACTCAGAAAATTGTACTCCTCTCATATATTAACTCAAATAAAACACACTGAATTGTAAAGCCTACTATTTCCGAATCACAATCTCAAGGTCATATTTTTTGAACAAATCTAACCTTTGATTCTTGCACACTTGTTTCTCAAAATTGGACCGTTGGATGTATTTTATTTTAACCGTTCAATAGATGTTCAACAATCCCATGCTAATATAAACGAACAAGATTAAATGTTGGTTTATGATAATCTATATTAGTTAACATAATTTGGGAGACCATTTGTATTTTAAATGTGCAATTTCTAGTGCCTGCGTATCATCCATCAATCTTCGCCGGAGTATCAATTTTTTCTTCTCATACTTGTTGGAAGCGGATTGCCTGTGAGATTGCGGTCCACAGAGATGTCTGTGATAAATCCACTCCGTCCATCTGTTTTGAAAGACCACAAAAGAACATAAGTTTAATAATCAGGCAGAGACAAAACACAATTGGGCCACACAAAACGAAAAAGTAAGAACAGAAACATTCACGGTTGAAACCATCCTGGAGCTGACCATGATGTTTATATTCCATCCAAACCATTCATAGGATTATTACCACTCATATAAACTTCAGGCACAAATATCATCATGATACAAAACTTCTGTCACCTCAGGCATTCAATCCCCACCATATCGTGCGGTATAGTCCACTCGAGTTTTGGATCTACCTGATTTTTAGAATCCTATCTATTTTGATATTTTAAAACATATGGACGGAGTGGATTTGTCACAGACATATCTGTGTGCCCCACACAGGCCCGGACTGAGGGATATCTATGTGCCCAGGTCACAAGCAATCCGCTTCATAGTGCTCCTAGATAGAATGGGACATTGGTCACATACAATCGCTTGATCTAGACTGTAAGTTAGCTCCAACATGGATTTTTGGGTTACCATGCAAATGCCGGAATAATCGGACAATCTAAACTCTCTAAAATAAATGGACAGTCCAGATAATTTGTATAAAAATAAGACCAATCAACAATTTGATTAACCAGTATGTTGCATCTCACCGTGAATTGCTTATGATTCTAAAGACTCGCTTTCTTTCAGAAAATCCTAACCATCCCATTCATGGCGCAAAGAAAGGATGGCTATAAAAATCATGACAGATCAGGAGTGGATTGGATCATGCGATCAGTATGATTTTTTTCCAAATACACTAAAAAATGTGTTCTAAAATTATTAGATGGTGCAGATGGATCGATTGAACATTCTAACAAACAGATGAAACTAGGTGCACCATAACGTAGTATGTCTAAGTTTACTAGAGCATTTTTCACTAATTTTCTTCTTCTTTTTCGCATGTAAGTTTTACCACAGATTCCACCTACCAACCCACCTTTTTTTATCTAACCTGAACAAAACCTATTTTATCAAATTAGATAAAATAGATCTCTACTTGCACAACCAAACTAATAAAGACGAAAATACTCTAACATTTTCCGCCACTTTACCCTAAAACGGGTGTATTTTTCTCCAAAATTTTCTTTCTATACCTTAAAAATCTACCTTTTTAACATAAGTTTTCGGTCGTCAAAAAATAAATGGCATAAGAGGAAGAGTCTACGGTGCTAATTTTTTCTTTTCAATGCAAGGATAAAAGCTTTGATGCTCTTGGAAACGGTAATGGGTGATACTCAGGTACTTAGAAATTACTTAGAAACTGCGCACATGAAATACAAATAATTCAATTTAAACTGCAAAAAGTATGGGTCCGAGTTTGTATGTGTAATAAACTAAAAAATATGCTTATTTCGTTATCTGATTATCAGGGGGAATTTATTGGATGGTTGAGAATGAAAATATCTAATGGTCATTTTTCATCAAACAAGTTTCCATGAATCAGAGGTTAGGATTGTTCGACTAATCTGATTTTGGGACTGTGACTTAGTGACAGTGGTTTCCAACTTTTAGTCCATTTAGTTTGAGCTGATATATGCCACGTGTACAATTTCTCTATTAGCCTGCGTACCAAGCTCGATGCACAGCCAGAGTATCAAATTACTCCACGCCAAAGCCAAGGGAAAGTGGTCCGTTCATCAAAAGCACGTGAGCAGTCGTTATGATGAGAGCCCATCCTCCGACTTTTATTTTAAGGTTTCCTGCAAAAATTAAAAGCTACAATTCCAAGCGTTATTATTGCAACATCGCACCAACGTGTCATGGTTCATTAATCATTCACTGCACGTGTGGAAAAAAGGAATGTGTGTGTAAGATCGGAGCCATTCATCGTGCAATCCACACCACGAAGATGAAATATGTAAAAGATCAAGATGACCCGGTCATTGGATAGGTCGAGATGAAATATGTAAAAGATCAAACATTTCTTTCCTTCCAAGAGGTTACACATGTAAAATATCCCATCCATGCAAAAGGTGACCCATGCCATGGTGATCACCTGATGTGTAAATCAGGCCAATCCATTGGTAGAGCAGTACACAAAATTTAAAAAATAAAAATAAAAAAAAATCAACGGATAGATGATGGCATGGCTCATTGCACTAGCATGGCCTAAGGGATGAGTGGATCAGTGTAGAACAGATGATCACCATAGCATGGTCCACGTTTTGCAGGGATTCGATATGATAATCTCATCATACATTGGCAGGAAAGAAATGGCTGTATGTGAAAGTTCACATGCAACAACCGTTGATTGGGATCATTTCTGTTTACCAATTCATCTGAACCATTCATTTATTTTGTACCCATGCGACTCACCTTACGATCATATCAACCGAAAGTGGATTTGGCATGAGTTCATATGTGGCGAGATTTATTTGTCTCATCTAGTACTAATATTGACTAATATGTCCTAACCACTTTCAAATATGCTTTGCTCGGCTCATTTCTAACTATATCATTTAGTCCTTCAAATTGGCTCTATTGAATTCAGTGAGGTTGGGCCTCATTCAATCCCCTTTGTGTATATATGGATCCTTACTCTTGCTTTGGTGGTAGACTCTAGGGAGTTTCAACACCCAGTCAAGCGTTTGAGTATCATAGGTGGTGAAATTCCATCAGCGTGAGTGTGTGGGGGTGTGTGAAAAAATAAAAATCCCTTCGTATATCAAGTTAACTTTTCGGTAGTCTTGGCATCTGACGCAAGGAAAGAAGTGAGGTCAAGCACTGTGTTCGTCAAGGGGATAACAGTTCTGAATATACGGAACTTCTTGAGACTCTTTAAATAAACTCCTCGAATCCATGAGGAAATTGATGAATGAAATAAGAGTTCACAACCCTTTAAATAGGGATACTAAGCAATGAGAGAAATTTCATGATCAAACTACAACTAAAACTTAGAGAATTCGCAACTTACTGTAAATACTAAACTTATTATTTATAGACGGCCGTGATGTCTACTAGTGCACAAGGTTTTCGGCTAAAAATAGTAAGTGTCCTATTTGACTTCACCAAATTATTCTAAGCACTTTTTACGTTCGCCAAACTCTTAAAGCCCTATGAATGAAGAGTTATAATCAAACTAAAACTTATTATTTATAGTAAAAACGGAATTAAAATAAGGAAATAACCGTCGATCTGATAGTATTTTGCAAATCTGGCTTGCAAAACCCGACGTAGTGGGGTTGGGAGGCGAAAGTAGCTTGTCCTACTCCAAAATCCTGTATTTAACGTTTGATAGCTCATTTCGAATTGCGAGATATGCCCGATTTAAAGTCTAACAACCTGGATTACTTCTGTCATGGACCGAGCATTTGGCCATGCAATTGTCCGCGACGTGGTATACATCAACACCACAGGGTGGGTGTGGAATCAGTGAAGCCACCGTCACGGGCTTATGTGGTGAGGTTTGATTAGACTACTCTATATGACTTCTTAGCCTCATTGAACATGATTAGGCCTGATGTGACAATGCTTGATTGGGTAATCTTGTAGGACTTACTCGATCAAACCACTTTCAAATATGTTTTGCATGACCTATATCTCACTGCCGCACTTGTTTCAATCAAATCTTGTCAAATTAGAGCCTTATTGTATTCAATAGGGGCCCTACTAGCCCCACTAAATCCACCGCCCCACATGCAGGAGATCACCTGATGAGCTGCTCTAATTCTATGATAGTTGGACGCGGATTAGGTAGGAGTTAATTCAGTGATGTAGTGAGATTTGATTGGTGGGCCACATATATTGTATTAAAGATGGGCTAGGCCTAATTTTTGGGTGAGCACGTATTAGGTCTCAAATGCCCATGTCTGATAATGTATGACCCACCAATCAAATCTCACCACATCACCACACACGGCTAAAGATGGCAAGGGCCTCACTACCTAATCCATCCGTCCATCTTTGATAATGCGTACCACCCATCAATCAAATCTCACTGCTTCACCACACCATTACTGAGGATGGCAAGGGCCTCACTACGTAAACCGCATCCTTGATAGTTTAGATACCCCCAGCCGCAGTATGTTGATGTGTTGGGAGTTGTAAGGGCCAATGTGATTTATGTCTTTTATATACATTTTAGCCATTTATTTGATCCCTTATTTTAGGGCATTAAATAAAAAATGAAGCAATGGAAAGTTCAAGTGGACCACACCAGGGAAACAATAGGAACAATGGCACTCACTGTTGAAACCTTTTTAGGGCCCGTTGTATTATTTATTTGTCATCTAACTCATTGATGAAACTTAGTCGACGGAGTGAAAGATACATCGTTTCAACAATGAGGACTTGGTATCTATTCCCTAGTGGGGGTGGCTACCAGTGAAGTGTGACCGGAGAGTGGTGTGTACTAACAAGCTAACAAAAAAAAAAAAAAACTTGGAACTTGTGTGAAGATAAAACACAAATATCAGCCTGATCCAGAACTCTTATGTTCCCAAGAAGATTTTAATGATAAGTGTTTAGTCATCACTGTTTCTTATGGTGTGGTCCACTTAAGCTCCAGATATGCTTCATTTTTTGGTCCATGCCCTAAAATGAGGGGCCAATATGGATGAACAATGTGGAAAATAAAAGAGACCTAGATTGCCTACTGACCAGTTACGAGGTGGCTATTAACATTGCTAGATGGGCCCACCATGATATATGTGTTTTATCCCTGTCATTCTTGCATTTTCCGATATCATTTTAAGGAATGGGTCCAAAAATAAGTTAGATCTAATCTCAAATAGATTACACCACAAGAAAATGTAGCGTTCAGACGTCCACCATTAAAAACTTCTTAAGGCCATTGTAATATTTATTTGCCATCTAACCTGTTGATTAGGCCACATAAACCTCAATAAATGAAAGACACAAATATCAGCTACATCGAAAAGTTTTACAGGCCCTAAGAAGTTTTTAACGGCGAGAGTTCGATCACCACTACTTCATGCGGTGTGGTCCACATGAGATTTGGATCCTCCTCTTTTTTTTAGATCATGCCCCCAAATGATCTAAAAAAATGGATAGAATACATACATCATGGTGGGGCCCACAAAGAAAAAATAAATTTCCACACGTCACTTCGGTGGCCTTCTACCTACTAAGCCGTCAGAAGGCAGTCAGCGTCCAAATAATACATATATACATCACGGTCGACCCCACATCACATCAACACACCACCGGTATGATGTTGCGCAACACCATCTGATCAGCATCCCTCATCGCTCATTCACTCTCAACATGAGTCTTTTTTTCAAATTTCAGCGTGAAAAGTCCAAAGTCCTTGCTTTCTTCCCTTCTTTATTATATTATTTTAATTATAATTAATTAAATAATTAGTTTTATCTAACATGCTAACAAAAAAAAAACGATGGTAGGTTTTTTAAAGAGAAATATTAACAAACAACATAGATCGACTTGCACATTCAACGCCTTCTTTCTCACCAACTTTTAAAATTTAAAGACATCTGAGCCGTACAAAATGTAGGACACAATATAAAGATTATCTAGAAGAAATAATTAGGATGGTCCACTTGTCAGGCACGCTGCATAATTGAAATTAATGTAAATCCAAAGGCAGGGATGCGGTTTGTCTAGTGACACTACCACTAGTGAGGTGTCTGTGTTTTATCAACGCGGTCCATCCATTTCTCCATATCATTTTAGGGCTTGATCCAAAAAATAAAGCAGATCTAAATCTCATATCAAACTTTCTAGCGTGCACTGCAATGTTTGTATGACTTCCAACTTGATAATTAGGTCATAGAGAGCTCCCTAACCTAACCATGATGGATGCCATTGTGTAGTAAGAGCTCACCACACTAGAGCGTGAGGTGGATTCATAGTGGGGCCATCATGATGTATGTGTTTTATCCGTCCTTTCTTTTTTCAGCTCTTTTTTGGGCATGAGTCTTAAATTGAAGCAAAACCTATTCTTGGAAACTCCTTAGGACCCTTAGCTGATATTTGTGTTTTCCCTCCGTCGGTGTGAACCTTATGAACAGGGTGGATGAAAAAATCAAATATACTGTGAGCCGTAAGAAGGTTTCTGTTGGAGTAAACTGTCTCATCTTTCACATTATTATGATGTAATTTCGAGCTCACAACAAGTTTGTATCAATTTTAGATATTAAAATTTTAAATCCAATATTGTTATTAATCCTTGTACTTTGCAGTAGTACGCTAAATGAAAATAGAATAATAACAATAACTAGAATAATCAAAACAATCAATCAAGTAATTACATAACACACTGATTTTATGGGAAAAATCTTTGCCGTAAAAACTATTGTACAAAGTGACAGAGATCTTCATTATAATCGAAAGCCTTTTAAGTTTACGCTACTCACTTTTTCTAATTAGAAGATCACTTTATCTTCTCATAAGATGTACATTTGATATAACTTTAGCCCCTTTAGAAAATTCATTCCCAAACCTTTATAAGTGTAAAGAACCCTTTTACCTCACCCTTTAATAGAAAACATTCGTATCACCAAGCCCTAATCACAATTAACCTTAAATATTTCAATTTTTACAAAACGACATAATTTAACTGAAGTCTGTCAGTCAAATTGACAATCTCTTGTCAGTCAAACCAACTCAGACTGATAGAACTAACCAACAGTTCTACATTGACTCTCAGATTGGCAGAATCCAAGACATCTTGTGCAATATATATAGTTTCAGTTATTGACGTCATTATCTTTACTCTATCTGTGGTCTGGTCCTCTAGAGCTTCCAATGTACTTCAATTCTAAACTCATGCCCTAAAATGAATCGAAAAAACAGATGACAGCATACATAAACACATACATCACCGTGGGCCCCACATAAAATCTACACCACGCTATGGTGCCATGGTGAGCTCGCCAGCATGCATCCAAGCTTGGGACTTTTTCTATTAGAATTGGGGTTCTATCAATGATCCAAACCGTTTATATGAAATGATTTCTATTGGATGAGGGATATCCAAAAAAGTTGTGAGATTGAATATTCAACCCTTTAATTCGCACGAGGTTTATGGTGACTGTCCATTTATAAAGCAAAAGAGCCACATTTTAAATGGTTGAAGTAATCGCATTTAGGAGATTTATTTTGTCGTCTGTCCAATATCCACTATAAACATAGAATAAACGGTTTGGATGGCTGGAAGACGATCCAGATTCAAAGACTACAGTTCCGACGTACAACATTTCAATACAACGGGATTTTATTAAAGTAATGATACTCTGGAAGAGTGTGATGGATGATCCGCACACAAATAATTTGAATTTAACCGTCCAAATTATTTTCCCTGTTTAGATGTTTGATTAATCAAAATAAGATTTTCGAACATTTATTTGAATGGTTAGAAACAGATATAACCAACGGTTCTATTTCAACAAACAAGTGTCAGCGAATCAGAGCTTCTACCAAATCAACTGATTTGATTTTTGGACTATGACTTAGCTATGGTACGCTCGACAATTTTGTCGGTTTACTTTGAGTTAGTCTATGCCACGTGTACAGTTTCTGTGTGCCGCGTATCAAGTGCCAAACTCTGCCGGAGCATCAAATAATTGCTTAATGTTGAAACAATTTTACCATCCCCACGCGGACCCCTCCGCATGGGAAACGGATTGGCTACTCCCCATGCCACCAGCCATTGGCTGGGTCGGTGCTCTATGGGCCCCACCATGATGTATGTATTTCATCCATGCTGTCCATCTAATTTTCTAGATCATTTTATGATATGAGACCAAAAATGAGGTATATCTCAATCTCAAGTGGACCACATTACAGGAAACAGAGTTGAATGAACAGCTACCATTAAAAACTTTTTGGGGCCATAAAAGTTTTGGATCAAGCTGATATTTATTTATTCCCTTCATCTGGGTCTGCATGACCTAATGAACATATTAGATGTCAAATAAACAGTACAGTGGGCCTTAGGAGCATTTAAATTGTGGATATCTAATCACTATTGTTTTCTTGTTGTGTGGTCCACCGGAGGTTTATATCCCTCTCACTTTTAGAATAAATTCCTAAAATGATATGTAAAAATGGATGAACGAAACGGATGAAATACATACATCATGGTGGGCCCACGGAGCAACGAACACTAGCCACGGGGCTGGTGGCCGGGGGAGTAGCCAATCCGTTTCCCTCCTCGTGCATCTTCAAAACCAACACGTGCCAAAATATCAACATGGAAAATGTGTGAGACATCTGATTTTAATATAGGGGTATACGAACCGAGCTAGCTCAATTAGCTCGCTCGACTCGACTTGAAAAAGCTGGATTCGACTCGGTTCAAAGCTGAGTTCGAGCCGAGTTGAGCTGATTTTTTAAGCTCGAAAATGAATTCGAGCCGAGTTTGAGTGGGTGGAACATAGCTCAAATTGAACTCAGATTGAACCAGTTTGGTAACTCGATTACCTTTTATTATTATTATTATTATTATTATTTTAACACACACACACCACCACACACACGCCATGGTAGGATTTCACCACCTATGGGTACTCGAACCCTCAACCAGGTGTTGAAACTCCTAAGAGTCTACCACCGGAGTAAGAGTAAGGACCTATTGTGACTCGGTTACTTTGATATTGATGTTGCTCATCAAGTGTTTGAAGAAATGCCACAAAGAAGTGTGGTGGGTTGTAAGGAAGGTAAGTATATAAAACAAACACCCTTTTTTTTCTTTGATTTTTATGTTTCTTAAAAGGTGTTTCATGAAATACCTGTAAAACTATTTTCGTTGTCTTAAATACAGTAAAATTTTGAAAGTGTGGCTAAGGTGTCTGTGGAAAAACTGCAATGGCAAAGTCGGGTCGATCTTGACTTGAACTCAACTCAAACTAGCTTAAGCTAAAGTCGGGTCAATCTTGACTTGAACTCAACTCAAACTAGCTTAAGCTACCGACCAAAGTGAGCCAAGCTGGCCAGTCGGACTTGAGGACCGTGTGTAACACCCCAGAAAATCGGGGGTCGTGCATACGCTCGACTCCCGAGTCTCCGAGTGTCACTTATCATCAATTTTATGGTTTTATGACTTATCAAGTTTAAATGCGCAGCATGGAATTAATTGAAAACATGAGGCACATCCACAACTAGTCATTGAACCGAAAGAAAACAATATATATAGGTTCAAAAGAATATAAAAGGGCCGCACAAGGTAAAACCCAACAAAATCGTAAAGAAAATCATATGCCCATAAGAATGGTACGTTGAGCCCACGACTCAACGCTCTAATCCAGTCTCCTAAGCCGATGGAGAGCCGCCCATCGATGCAAGTAGGAGAGTCCGTCCTCCTTGTCCAAGCTCGCGTTTCGCAGGCTCCTTATACCCCGAGTCACTGCATCTATGAATGGGTCGGTTGGTGTTTTAAAACACCGTCCCAGAGTGGGAGTGAGTGATCAACTCGGTGTGAACTATTAGTCTCAAGTTACAACAGCATCAATTAAATTATGAATTTAATGAAAAGCAAACATTCATAAATACCTAACTAATCTTGTTAATGTATATGCATGATAGATGATATGATGTATGCCCTCGCCACAACACTCCTCGAGCGACTCGTCTAACGATCGCGTATGTCAACACTCCTCAAAGCGACCTCGACTTCCGAGTCGCCACCCTAACTAATGTATGCCAAAAGTGATAATGTTAACCAAGTTCTTAGTTAAGTTCATTCATCCAAGAAGGTTTGGGAATCTGGTACACCCCACATATCAATGCCCTAAACGGGTCATGAGGCCAAGACCCCCAATGCGTGAGGACGAGACCTCGCGGTCCGTGATCCCGTCGGGTTCCTCATCCCCGACTTCAAGCACATGAGGAGTGCCGAGAGAAAGGGATCGTCGCGGTCACTACGGGGAGGCGCGGCACCCCGGCGTAGGGCCGACGGCTCGGACACGGTGTCCCATTCCACCATGCCCGGCTCACGAGGCGGTGGACCGTAAATCAAATGGTTATCGAGGGGCTACAACGGTTGTAGGGTGTTCGTGTTCCATTACATGTGTGAGCAAACATAGTTAACAATCGAATTGTCAAGTAAGTAGACTAAACCGCACGAGTCGGGCGAGCACGAGACGGACGACATCGGGTACTAGACCCATGCCGAATCGGCTGGCGCCCATACGCACTCGTCTAACTTGCGTGTTTAGTCTTAGGGTAGTCCAACCGAGGGACTACCGCCTAACCTCGTGTTCCTGACCAATCCAAGGGTTCGACGATAATTCATAGCATGCCATCATCAAGGTTATCAACCAACATACAACATCATGTTACATAAATCCTACCATACAATTCAATGTCCCTAACAAGCATAATACATTAATACAAACAAAGTGCATGTGAGAAGTGTGGGTTGGCGAGAAACGAACCGATTCCTACGCCTCTTAGACTTAAAATGTGCCAAGGCAAGCATCATACAAGACATGAACAACAACATATGAGGTAAATTAAGCAACACATAGGCATATGATCATCTACTATATCACCAAGCATGTGAGGGGCACAAATGTGAATATAAGAAAGAAAACCAACAAACATGCGATCCCACACATCACCAAATGATACCCAAATCCTAGGGTCTCTCTAGATTTCACAAACACTTCACTCAAGCAAGCAAAATCATTAAACACATGATAAAATCGGTGCTAGGCCACCTAAGATTAATAGTCCGCACCTAGGATTGTTGGAGGCTTGGGAAAACGTCCTAGGAAAGAGGGCTTTGCGGTAGATCGGCCGGAATCCCTAAAACAACTTCACATGTTAGATTTATAAGCAAAACCCCCCTCCTTACAAGGGTTTTCAAAGAAAAAGAGGGTTGGATCTTACCTAAACGATCCATGAAATGAAGAGGGCAATTTTCGGATGGGTTTCCCCTTGGAGAAGGTGTAGGGAGAGGAGAGATTGATTCCCTTGGGCCCCACCTTGATTGAGAGTCCACCATGCCTTCATCCTCTCTCTTTCTTCTCCATTCTCCTCTTTCTCTTCTCCATTTTTTCTCTTCTAGGGCAAAATTCGTATGGGGAGAGGGGTGCCCAAAAGAGGCCCTTTTATAATTCCGCATTTGGTGTAAATGGCCCCAAGGGCTAGGTTTTTTACTATACTAGACTTATGGGAGGGTCTTTTCAGGATCTAGGCCCTATCACCCCCTCTGGCCACCAAATTCGGCGTGTAGGTGCCTTATGGCCCGATTAGGGCCCATGCAAAAATTAAGGACGAACGGATGAACGGATATATGATCTGAGAAAGAGTTTCTGACCTTTAAGTGGTCCTGTGGGGGCCATTTTGGTGATTGGAGCATTTCTGATGGCCCTCTAGCCATGAAATTTATAGGATAAGTGGTCCATGGCCCGATGAGGGGCCTTACAAAATTTGGGAACGAACGGATGCGGAGTTTGGTCGTACGGGTCCGATTCGCGATCAACGGTCATCGTGCCTCGATCGGGGCCCAGATTTGGTGGGAAGGCGTTGAAAAATACATTAAACCTTCACCGTAAATTTGGAAGAAATCTGACGGCTGGAAGACGCAGAGTCTCAGTTTCTTATATCAGTGCGATTTTAACTGCATTGGCAGGCGCATTGGGCAAGTGCCAGATGGTACTTCTGGGTGTCCACTGGGTCCACAGTCCGCGATGGACTACAAGCCCAGTGAGATCTATGATTTTCTAAAGTTTTAGATTTTTCTGACCCTTCTCGGTCGATGGGTGGCCCACACGGGCTGTTGTTAGTGTAAACGGCCATCTGGCTTGGTGGCTCGCACTTGGTCTCATCATAACTAGACTAGTCCACCTCAGAATAAACTAACATTGAGTGCTAATGGTTATTAAGTGATATTATAAGTTAATTAAAAAAAAAATAAAATTCAAGGATTTTTTTTTGAAATCTAAAACAGTGAAAATCCGGGATGTTACAATCTACCCCCCTTAAAAATAATTTCGTCCCCGAAATTGCAAAAGGGTAATAAGTGAAGGTTTCGTTATTTCATTTGCCTAGGTTTTGTTGATTTCAGGTTTATATATGTTTTAGGGTATATAAAATACGCAACCCTAGCTCATTGTAATCTACCCCCCTTAAAACTTTTTCACCCTGATGGTTTACTAAAATTTATTTATTTACCTTTTATTATTATTATTATTATTATTATTATTTTATTATTTAAAAGATTTAGATTTATGGCGATGACTTCCCTCTATCTAGAGTGAAATATTTATTTTCAATGTTAAACCAATACGGAAAGACGGTTGTAGTGGGCTTGAACCCGATACATTGATCATCTACCTGACCAGGGTAGAAGGCTCATCGTATCCCTTCTTCGTCCTAGTGGATCCTGGTCTTCTGCTCGGTCAAAGCAGTGAGTCCATTGGTAGTCACACAGATTGAGAATTGGGTCAAGTCGCGAATGCTTCGCAGGCGTATACTTCCGCAATTCCATAGTCTGATGATTCTTACATTTGGAAGATATAAAAAAGTTGAAGTTTCACATTTATAATATCTTAGTGGGTGGTGAGTCGCCCATGGTACCTATGATCAAACGACCACCCTAGAAAGGTTTCCAGGAACCTAAGGTTCTTCTTGACATTACTATTTTTATCTTATGGTTAGTGAGTTATAGGCAAATCATGCTTTGGTTTCAAAATTTTAACAGGGAAGGAATAATCAAAAGTTTTAAAGTATTCTAGTGGTTTGGAGTGATAATAACGCTAATATGGACGTAGTAAGGCAATTATTCATACAAGCATTCACAAGACGATAAGAAAATTCCAAAACAATCCATACATTCATATTGAATTCAAAATGCCATTAGTATGGCTAGTTATATCCTACAATATGGATTTACATGTATTACTAAATACTCTATACATAAAGAAAGAAAAAGCAAACAAATCAAGTAGAAGTTTTAACTGTCTTCAATACATGGTAGTAGTCCTAACTAACTCCAAACAATTACTAATTTCCATAAAGTTAAGCTATTATTCTTCAGAGTTGGACGAGGACAGGGGTGCTTCTTCCCTTTGAGGGAAAGGATCACCGCAATAGCGAAGAAAGAGGCGACGGTTGCCAAGAACGTCATATCCCTCGGCTAGGATGGAATGGCTATGAGAAATGTAGGTGGGTCGTTGGAGGGAAGATTTTTAGGGGTGGTTTTGAGAAGATTTGAGAATGAATTGGAGAAGGATTTGTTAAGAATGGATTTGAGAAAAATGGATTTGAGGATGAGATTGGGAAATGCGGGTTGGTTATTACTTTGAAATGAGGTTTTGAAATTGGGGCTTGGAGTCGAAAGGGATTTGAGAGGGGTTTTGGAAATTGAATGGGTTCGGAAAGAATTTGAAAACGGGTCGTGGAATGTAAGGAGTTGGGAGATGGGTTTTCCTTAGAAGAGGATTGAGATCTTTCAAATGGTTGGAAGAGAAGTGTTGAAGGTGAGATTGTTGAGTGGGGTGAATTCAGAGATGAGTTTAAGAAAATGGATTTGGGGATGGAAGTTAATAAGTGATTAGGAATGAGTTGAAGAAATGAGATTGAGAAAAGTTTGGAAAGGGTTTGAGAGAATAAGGGTTGAGATGGGTTAGAGTGAAGAAAAAGATGGTTGTTGACAATGTGTAAAAAGGAAATGGGTTTAGGGTTAGATTTGTGCTAAAAGCTTGTGATGGATTTGGGTGAGTGGGTTGGAGATGGATGTGGGAATGAGTTTGAGAATGGAAAAGAGAGAAAAAGGGTTAATGTTGGGCTTTATGAATGAGTTTTGGTAAATGGGTTTTGTGAATGGAAGTGGAAGTGAATGAGTGAATGGAGTGGGATTTTGAGGATGGGTGTTGATATGGGTTGGTTTTGTAAAGGAGAAGAAGATGGGTTTGAAATGGGTTTTATGGGTGAAATTTGGAGAGGTTTGGCAAGGGATTTGAGAATGAGGTGTGAGGTTGGGTTTTGGGGAAGGGTCAAGTAAGAGGGTTGAAGGAAAGGAAATATAAAGAAGAAGAGTGTGAGTTTGGGGATTAGGTTTTGAGATTGGGAGAGGGAGAGTTTCTCTAGGGTTTAGAAGGGATGGTGGAGGTAATGAGAGTACTAGAGATAGGCTTTATGGACTCTAGATAGTCCTAAATAGCAAGGAAATGGGCCTCACTCGTGTGTACATTGAAAGGGAGGAGAGGACCTATCTTTTTTTACGTTCCTTATACTTTTAGTAACTGGATATATTTGAAAATTTTTATGATGATTTAACATCAAGTTTTAAGTCATCTCACCAAATTTCATATCATTTGGAGTTGTAAATAAATTATTAAAATTCTAGGAAAAACAGCTGCCTGAAATTTAAAATTTTTAGACAGTTGGCAGAACATCTTAATTTTAACTATATTAAAATTTTTATTTTATTTTTTTCTTATTTTTATATAAAACTAGACTCATCAACCTTCAATCTGGCTTTTGAATCACCTAAATCGGAGTTGTAACGAAGGAGATATGACTTTTTGAAGTCGACCTAATTTTGCAGAAAATTCCGGCGTGGTGACGCCGGTTGGGCGTTGCGACGCCGGGCCTCTGGAGGTCTGGGCGTTGCGACGCCGGCGGGCGTTGCGACGCCGGGCCGCTGGATGCCTGGCCGTTGCGACGCCGGCTGGGCGTTGCGACGCCGGGCCACTGGATGGTCGCACCTTGCGACGGTCATATCTCACAAACCGGGATGAGTTATTCGACGTGCCATATATGAATTTGGGGTAGGAAAAGCTGATCTATCCAAATAACATGGTTATTTCATAAGATTCCATAATATTAATGGTCAAAAGTCTATTTTACTTATATTTTTAATATTTATAGTAATTTTTTGTTTGATTATAGATTTTCATCCTTTGAGCTTTGTAGTTATGTCAAATTTGAAAGTGCTTAGAGAAATTGGAAGGATAAAGTGGTGGAAAGTGAGTTTTTTTTTTTTTTTGAAAGAAATGGGTCGGAAGTGGATGTTGGTGGATGGATTTGGGTTGGATATGAGAAGTAAGAGATGGGAGTTTGTTGGAGGAAAGGGATTTGAGAGTGGGTTTAAGAAAAATGGATTTGATGAATGGGAATTGAGAAATGTTTAGGAAATGAGTTGAGGAATGGAGTTTGGGAAAAAAATGGGGTTTTGAAGAAGTAGGGTTTGAGGATGGATGTTGGAAGTGTATTTTTAAAATGGATTTTTGGAATTTGTTTTATAGATGGGCTTTGAAAGTAATGGAGTGTGGGGTAGGGAAAGAAACGAGGGATTTAGGTGCTTAAAATGCAAGAGAAAGGCCCCCACACGTGTGTGCATTGAGGGAGGGGAGAGGTGGCTCGTTTTGGGTGCGGACGTGGCAACGCCGGACCATTGGATAATCGGGCGTGGGGAATGCCCGCTCGACGTAGGCACGCCGGGACCTGCTTGGGTTCCCTTATTTTATGATTTCTTGGGTGCCAGTAAGGCTCCCGAGAAGGTACTATATATAATTTTGGAGTAGAAAAGGCTGATCTAGGCAATGGGTTTGGGGGTTTAAAAAGATTCCTCCTAGTTAGAGGTCAAAATTTGATTTTTTTTTTTATTATTATTTTTTTTTACATCTCTCCTATTTCCCACCAAATTTCATTCGCCCCTACTACTTAATCATCCCCGACAAGGGTTGGAACTATTTCGTTCAGCCCGATAGTTGTCCCGTTGGACTTTGACAATGGCTTCAACTGTCCAATTGTTCAGTCCCTGACTTATTTCTCCCAATGGGTTGAGGTCCCATAAGACTCTCGGACCTATTTCCTAACGTCCATGCTCTCCCTTGCTTCGAAATCCTAATTCGTAGGAAGTCTTACCATCCACCTAAGATTGCCGGTTCGAGGTCTGGGATGGATCCTAACGTCTTAAATCTCTGTTGCATTTCCTAATACGTATCCTTTCAAGTCAGCGGACGCGTTAGCGAGCTCATGACCCATGGCCCAATTAATTCCAAACTATTGCTCTGATACCATCTGTAACACCCCGTAGAAAATCGGGGTCGTGCATACGCGTGCTTCGACTCCCGAGTCTCGAGTGTCACTTATCATCAATTTTATGGTTTTATGACTTATCAAGTTTAAATGCGCAAAGCATGGAATTAATTGAAACATGAGGCACATCCACAACTAGTCTCATTGAACTGAAAGAAAAACAATATATATAGGTTCAAAAGAATATAAAAGGGCCGCACAAGGTAAAACCCAACAAAATCGTAAAGAAAATCATATGCCCATAAGAATGGTACGTTGAGCCCACGACTCAACGCTCTAGAATCCAGTCTCCTAAGCCGATGGAGAGCCGCCCATCGATGCAAGTAGGAGAGTCCGTCCTCCTTGTCCAAGCTCGCCTCGCTGGGGCTCCTTATACCCCGAGTCACCCGCATCTATGAATGGGTCTCAAGTTGGTGTTTTAAAACACCGTCCCAGAGTGGGAGTGAGTGATCAACTCAAAGTGTGAACTATTAGTCTCAAGTTACAACAGGCATCAATTAAATTATGAATTTAATGAAAAGCAAACATTCATAAATACCTAACTAATCTTGTTAATGTATATGCATGATAGATGATATGATGTATGCCCTCGCCACAACACTCCTCGAGCGACTCCGTCTAACGATCGCGTATGTCAACACTCCTCAAAGCGACCTCGACTTCCGAGTCGCCACCCTAACTAATGTATGCGGTGATAATGTTAACCAAGTTCTTAGTTAAGTTCATTCATCCAAGAGAAGTTTGGGAATGGTGATGGTACACCCCACATATCAATGCCCTAAACGGGTTGCGAGGCCAAGACCCCCAATGCGTGAGGACGAGACCTCGCGGTCCGTGATCCCGTCGGGTTCCTCATCCCGACTTCAAGCACATGAGGAGTGCCGAGAGAAAGGGATCGCCGCGGTCACTACGGGAGGCGCGGCACCCCAGTAGGCCGACAGCTCGGACACGGTGTCCCATTCCACCATGCCCGGCTCACGAGGCAGTGGACCAGAAATCAAATGGTTATCGAGGGGCTACAACGGTTGTAGGGTGTTCCAGGTTCCATTACATGTGTGAGCAAACATAGTTAACAATCAGAATTCGTCAGTAAGTAGACTAAACCGCACGAGTCAGGCGAGCACGAGACGGACGACATCGGTACTAGACCCATGCAGTCGGAACTGCTGCCGCCCATACGCACTCGTCTAACTTGCGTGTTTAGTCTTAGGGTAGTCCAACCAGAGGGACTACCGCCTAACCTCGTGTTCCTGACCAATCCAAGGGTTCGACGATAATTCATAGCATGCCATCATCAAGGTTATCAACCAACATACAACATCATGTTGCATAAATCCTACCATACAATTCAATGTCCCTAACAAGCATAATACATTAATACAAACAAAGTGCATGTGAGAAGTGTGGGTTGGCGAGAAACGAACCGATTCCTACGCCTCTTAGACTTAAAATGTGCCAAGGCAAGCATCATACAAGACATGAACAACAACATATGAGGTAAATTAAGCAACACATAGGCATATGATCATCTACTATATCACCAAGCATGTGAGGGGCACAAATGCGAATATAAGAAAGAAAACCAACAAACATGCGATCCCACACATCACCAAATGATACCCAAATCCTAGGGTCTCTCTAGATTTCACAAACACTTCACTCAAGCAAGCAAAATCATTAAACACATGATAAAATCGGTGCTAGGCCACCTAAGATTAATAGTCCGCACCTAGGATTGTTGGAGGCTTGGGAAAAACGTCCTAGGAAAGAGGGCTTTGCGGTAGATCGGCCGGAATCCCTAAAACAACTTCACATGTTAGATTTATAAGCAAAACCCCCCTCCTTACAAGGGTTTTCAAAGAAAAAGAGGGTTGGATCTTACCTAAACGATCCATGAAATGAAGAGGGCAATTTTCGGATGGGTTTCCCCTTGGAGAAGGTGTAGGGAGAGGAGAGATTGATTCCCTTGGGCCCCACCTTGATTGAGAGTCCACCATGCCTTCATCCCTCTCTCTTTCTTCTCCATTCTCCTCTTTCTCTTCTCCATTTTCTCTCTTCTAGGGCAAAATTCGTATGGGGAGAGGGGTGCCCAAAAGAGGCCCTTTTATAATTCCGATTTGGTGTAAATGGCCCCAAGGGCTACAATTTTTACTATAATAGACTTATGGGAGGGTCTTTCTGGTGATCTAGGGCCCTATCACCCCTCTGGCCACCAAATTCGGCGTGTAGGTGCCTTATGGCCCGATTAGGGCCCATGCAAAAATTAAGGACGAACGGATGAACGGATATATGATCTGAGAAAGAGTTTCTGACCTTTAAGTGGTCCTGTGGGGGCCATTTTGGTGATTGGAGCATTTCTGATGGCCCTCTAGCCATGAAATTTATAGGATAAGTGGTCCATGGCCCGATGAGGGGCCTTACAAAATTTGGGAACGAACGGATGCGGAGTTTGGTCGTACGGGTCCGATTCGCGATCAACGGTCATCGTGCCTCGATCGGAGCCCAGATTTGGTGGGAAGGCGTTGAAAAATACATTAAACCTTCACCGTAAATTTGGAAGAAATCCGACGGCTGGAAGACGAGTCTCGTTTCTTATATCGGTTTGATTTTAACTGCATTGGTGGGGCGCATTGGGCAAGTGCCAGATGGTACTTCTGGGTGTCCACTGGGTCCACAGTCCGCGATGGACTACAAGCCCAGTGAGATCTATGATTTTCTAAAGTTTTAGATTTTTCTGACCCTTCTCGGTCGATGGGTGGCCCACACGGGCTGTTGTTAAGTGTAAACGGGCCATCTGGCTTGGTGGCTCGCACTTGGTCTCATCATAACTAGACTAGTCCACCTCAGAATAAACTAACATTGAGTGCTAATGGTTATTAAGTGATATTATAAGTTAATTAAAAAAAAAATAAAATTCAAGGATTTTTTTTTGAAATCTAAAACAGTGAAAATCCGGGATGTTACACCGTGCCAAGCCGAGTTCAAGCTGATGTCAGCTAGTGGCTCTCGGTTCGACTCGATGTACACCCCTACATCTGAATAGCGAATGGGGTGGGCCCCACATTGAAGATGATCATTTGCAAGAATCAGGCTAGTTGACTATCAAGGTGGATCACACGTAGTAGTGGAATGTGGACCGTTGGAATTTTCATTTAAACCGTCTATTCTCAGGGCGTATGTGGGACCAATCCGATGAGTGACCATCCATATTTTTGTGGTCGGATATATTCAAGGTTGGGCACCACCTGATGTACCGTTCAGATATCCTAAATACTTGACAGGTTGACACGTGTGCTGCATGTAAAGATGCGTGTGGGGCTGGCAAACGATCGTAATGTAGCTTATAAATGTTCCAGTGCTCCTAGTTTTATCGTTTCACTTGGACAGTCTAATCCATCAATCTGGACCGTTGATGAATTCCAGAACACATTTTCATATCATTCTAGGCAAAATCAAAATGATCAGATGATCCAATCCATCCTTGATTTGGCCTTATTTTCTACGCCTATCCTTTTTCCCAGCCATGGATGAGATTTAACAAAAATGATCCTTTATTGATTGGACCTATTTTGTATAAGAGGTCTTGACCGTCCATATTAAGGACATTAATCGAATGGTTAATACTTGTGCCATCGGAACGATTTTTACCTTGTAGCCTCTGAAATGTGCGCTTCACCTAATGAACGGTCAAGATCAATGATTTTGACTGTGTAAATGTCCGAATGCAACTAGGAGCACTGTAACTTATAGACCTCTAAACAGATTTACTGTACATGTTGGGACCATGGTACATTAATCCAGACCATTGATCTAATGGGCCCCACTTTTGATAGGATGCCCCAAAAATCTCCCCGATTGATGGGAACCATATCCAGCCATTGCAGGCGATAGGTATGGTCCATCTGGTAGAAGCCTGGGGACTATTATGGATGGGGATTTATTTAATCCAGACCGTAGATAAGCGGGCCTCCGAATAGATGGTTGGATTACAAAATAGCTCACCGGCAAATTCAACATCAGGATTGTCTGTTCAACTTGGTTTTTCCAACTGTGACCGATCTGCAGTAGTGCCAAGCACACAGACAGCTCTGATCACCCCCACCGTATATACAGGTGGGGCCCAGCTGAGAAGTGTTGCTCATTGGACGCCGACTACTAAAAACTACATAGGGCCATAATGTTTTTTTTGCCATTAATGATGGATTTTCTCGATCCATCGAAGGACCCTTCGATGCCATCGAAATGGAGTTTGATAGATCCAGTGAGCCATTTTTTATCTATTTGTTTTAATTGGAACTCGGTTCCTTTATAGCATTTGGTTCTTTGGCTTTTAGATGGATTTTTATTGCAATAAAAGTTAGGTATTTTCCTAGTCATACCACACATTGTAGATATCTAAATCCATGAGATTCAAGTTTCTTTTTTGAGCTTCATTACTCTAATGAAGATTCTAACCTTAATAAAAAGGAAGAGTTTGATCTTCACCATTATTTTAAATATTAGATTTGAATCAATAGTCAAATCATTGTCTAAATTCTCTAAGATACCCATCTAGATAGAATTCTCTAAGAGTTCAATTATCCCATTAGTTGTAGGAAATTCTACCACCCTTCTATCACCTTTGTCACATCAATGGAGCATCACATGCATAGTGTTTGATCTTGGAGTTGAAGCCCTGTCAAGCATCGGCATCAATGATCGAGAGAGTATTTGAGGAGTGAATTTTAGCACAAGAGAGCTTTGAAGGAGTGACTCAAGCATGATGCATCAAATGAACTCAATTTGACAAGTGTTAATCAATTAATGATTATATACTCTATTTCCTTGTGTATGATTGAGTTTAAGAGTTTATTACACAAACTCGCCAAGTTCTTGTGTAGAACTTAGGCTTTTGTGTAAGGTTAAATTCACCAAACATGGGTACATACGTGTTAGTTTTCGTGGGAGCCTCTGGCGGAAGTAAACGTATGTGTCTAGACTTGGACCGATGTTGTTGGTTAGCCGATATAAAACCAACTAAAATCTCTTGAGGAAGTCTCTGACGGGAGTGTACGCTTGATTAGTTATTTTATATGATATATTTCCTTGTGTAGAGTTGTAAATGTTAGAGGTGAACCTAATTTTAAATTTTTTATAATGAAATCTAGTACATCCAGGGAGAGTTTATCCGTCGGAAGTGGAGTAGGGAAACCAAACCACTATACATGCTTATATTTGCGATTATGAATTGCGTATGCTTATTTATGCTTATGGGATTGATTAGTAGAATTATGTGAATGCTTGATTTGAATTATATGTTAGGCATTTAACTTGTAATACATATACAAGCTTACTATTAAATATAGACTAGTTGCTTCATTAGCATATTTTGTATAGTCTATGAGATTAGATCCACTATTGGCTTGGAAGACTTAGTGTTATTTACTTTATTTAATATCAATTGATAAATTATTTAATCAGGTAATTTAATTTAATTGGTAAAATTTTAATTGGTCATAATCAACCACTCTAAAACATAGTTATTCATTTCATAGTTTTTATAAACTTACCCACGTAATTGTGGTATCCCACCACACAATTTCAACACCTAATCTACTCGGGATGGATGGACATGTATGCAACCCGCAAAACCAGCTCAAAAGTAAACGTGGGCCCAGAGATGTTGTGCTACATTTTGTCAACCTTCTGCCCTAAATTTTAATAAAAATGTGTTTTGGCTTACATGTGAAATTTGTTGCATTGGATGACAAAGTCAAAGACTCAAGAGACTCATGAATGCAAAAGGAAAAAAAAAAAAAAAGAAGGAAAGTCCGCTGATTGTACAGTACCCATTTGTATCATTGCTCATCTACACACCATCACATATTTCAATTTGGCACACATGTAAAACCCAAGCTTTCTGTGATGTGGCCCACATTGTCTAGGTGATCTGGCTAAAAAATCAAGTACATTCCTAAGATTTGTAACGATGCGTGATGGACGGCTATAAAAATATCTTTTAGGCTGTTCATTTGATTCTGGAAAACACTTGCATAACTTTGGACAGGTACCTACTGAGGTCACTTTCTCTAACGTGGGTAAAACAACTCATGAAAGTCAGCCTGTCCATCAGGTACATCACCCCTTGGTTGGCCTTGGTCTTCGAATCAGTCTGATTCAACGGTCGGCCACCCCATAAAATTATAACTAAATAACTTTAAATTCACTTACATGGCGTGGCCCACCTGAGTTTTGGAATACAATGGGTGGGACCCCTAACTTAGGGGCTCACAGTGATGTATGTGCCTTAAATCCACACCATCCTACTATTTTGACAGCTCATTTTGGGACATGATCCCAAAAAAGAAGCTGATCCAAATCTTAGGTGGACCACACCACAGGAAACGGTCGTGATTGAATCCCCACCATTAAAAACTTCATAAATTCTACTGAAATGTTTATGTGTCATACAATCCCTTGATAAGGGCACAAAGACCTAGACGATGAGACCACACAAACATCATCTTCATGAAAAGCTTTTGTGGCCCAGGGGAAGTTTTTAATGGTCAAATACCGCTGTTTCTTGTACTATGGTCCATCTGATATTTTGATCTGCTTCATTTTTTTTTAGATCATGCTCTAAAGTGATACTTCTATTGTGTCCTACCTCTGCCGGTCTTTAGCCACGAACAGGCAGTTCCGTGGACAGGCCCACTGTGATGTATCAGTTTATCCATGCCGTCCACAGATGGTTCTTACATTTAATGCAACTACGTTTAATGCTTTGTGCATTTAATGCAACCCAAACTTATCATTTGGTGTGGTCCACTGCCTGATTTTTGTACTTATAGCTTAAAATATTTGAGAGGAGGAATGGACAGCGTGGATAAACCAATACATCACTGTAGGCCTGCCCACAGAACTGCCCGTTGGTGGCTATAGACAGGCAGGGTAGAACACAATCCTCATCCCCTAAAATGAGCTTTCAGTAAGGATGGAGTAGTCACATACATCACGGTGAGCCCCACTGTCAAGGGTCCTACCCTGCGCCCACATATAACCACCACCGTGGGGCCAATATAAAACTAACGGTGGATGTCCATGCCAACTTTTTCTTGGGGTGTAGCCTACCTGACTACTTAACGGTCATGATTTAAAAGTTCCAACAGGAACATGATGCAGAGTGCCTACTGGACACGGTGGATCTCATCAAAGGTCCACCAATGTAGTTCTTGGTGTGTGAGATACCTAGCTAGGGTAATCACTTCAAGACATCTCTTTCTTTTGTAGTCTCTTGGCAGCCTTATGGTTGAACTGGTCCAAATTTTTTGGGGTAAAAAGCTTATGTTCCTGTCAAGACATTCTCTATGTGCTTTTTAAACCATCAAATGGACTTTTGGTGATATGAAAGACGGATGGGTGGCTGACCTATCATTATGTATTTTTATACTGACGATGACAAATGATGAGTCACCAATATCCTTTGTTTCAAAGTCACGTAGTGGTTATATTTTCTAAGTCTCACCCACTATTCTTGAATTGTTGCTAGTAACCAAAATTGTCATTGCCATACGATACTGATACAAATGTATTTCTTATTAACCTTTGTTTGTGTTTACTCCTGATATAATTTAATATTAGGTTGAGTGACTTAAATAATGCCATGAAATCTCAAGAAGAGATAAACCAAAGATTTTTTAGGTTGCCCTGACAGCTTAATATTATTAGAATCCAAAAATTCATGATTAGCTTAAAAAAGATAAGGCCACCAGTTGATTATGGCCATGAAACATGTGTTGTATATGTATCTTGCTCACGTTATAGTGGCCTCATGATAAATAAAAAAATGGTATCGATCGAACCATGGTTATGGCAAGTGACAAATTCAGCCGATGCACCCCAACATCACACAATTATATTTTTTAAAAAAATTTTGAGAAGTAAGGAATACTCTCTTATTACATACTCCGGACAAAAAGTACAAAGATACAACAAGCGGGGCGAGCCTGTAGGAGAAAAAAGAAAAAGAAGCAACCCACATCCCGGACGATAGGAAGAAGGGGAAAAGTGTTGGGGATTTTGTACTGCGGAATCACACAAATCTAGATCTAAGATAGCAATCCAATGACACCAAGCACACACAAGAGAACACAGATTTAATGTGGAAAACCCTTGCGGGAAAAAACCACGGCTCAAAGCGACAGATCTCCACTATGAAAATAGAAATTACAAAGAGAGAGGACTTACCCGATTCGAACAACCTCAAATCTCACCCTTGCTACATCCTTTAGAAACCTTAAAATTCTTTTAAGAACCCTTGGAACTCTTTTAGAAAGCCTTAGAATCCATCCCAATCCCGCATACACCCCTTTATATAAGTTTAGAAAGAAGTAAACTCGGAATAGGAAACAAAATCTGCAAAATCTGCGTTTCTGCAATCGCATCTGCAGAACTTATCGATGTCATCGAGCCACTCTTGATGACACCCTCGATATCATCTGATGGTCTCTCGATGATATCGGAACAGGACCAAAACTGTCCAGCGACCAGGGGTGAAAATACTGTGAATTATCAATGGCATCGAGACCCTGTCAATATCATCGACAAACCAACAGACAGATTTAAGACATATGTCAATATCATCTAAAACCCTATCGATATCATCGACAGACCACCAGACAGATTTAAGACATCTGTCCATAACAATCTCCACCATGTCTTCAATCTTCATCTGTGTAGCTTCTTGTCCCCTTCTCTTGTCTCTACATTACATCATAGCTTCTCTTGCATACTCCGTCTTTCTTTTACACCATCGCCAAGCTTAGAGAAGTTAAACATAACTTGAACTTCTCTGTAGGAACGATCTAGGTGAGCATGTCTGCCGGATCAAAATCCACATGCTCAACCACTTTGTTCATTTCTTCTCAAAAGGAAAGACGTAGTCTTCTTACCATCTCACCGTTACCCAATATTACTTGTCAGGGTACTTGCTCACAACACTGATAGCCTGTTAAATAACTGGTTGAATCTAGACCATGGCATACACTGCCAACTGCATTTGAATAAGGCTCATGAGATATCCTGCTTTTTCTCATCTGTTTTGGGACATGTCTTGAGGAAAACTTAAGGAGAGACGTAGGGAACACTCTCCAGCTTTACCTGGCCCATCACATCCTTGATCAATACCTACACACAAGGTATTCTTCCCGTGGTTACCAAAGTCTACTCCTCTTTCAGTCTCAATGCCGAGAACCATCTTTGTAGCCCCCCGATCCTTCATCTTGAATGTCTCACTTAACCGAGTCTTCAGTACATTGATTTCAAACATGTCATAATTTGGCGATCTACATGTCATCAATTCCTGACTCACCATGAAGGAATCAAACCACTGCCTAGGAGACAGGTTGAACCACGACCTCCTGCAAAGTCTTTTCTCAGCCCCTTTAACTTCAAACTGCTCTGGTTACTTCATGTAGATCTGCTCTTCACTTTCCCTTGCAGAAGTACAGGCTTCACATCCATCTTTCCAGCTCAAGATCACATTGGCCAACCAACGCCAATCACGGATCTAATAGACACCTGTTATACCATCGGTGCGAATATCTCTGAGAAGCTGATCCCTTCTCTCTAAGCATAACCCTTCGCTACCAACCTCACCCTATATCTATGTTGTATCCTCCTGAAGATCCACCTGCATCCAACCACTCTCTACCCCACTGGAAGCTCCACCAGCTCCCATATGTCGGTCTGGTACAACGAATCCATCATATCGCCCATAATCACCTTACACTTCTCAGCACTAAGCTCACCTAGAGCCATCTGAATTGAAGATGAATCTCCTACGATATTGGAGTCGTCCATGTACCTTGGCGATATCTTGTGATCATGTCGTGTGATTCTTCTCACAGGTGGCTGCTCCACCTGCTTTGTATCCCTGTCCGCACATCTCATCCTTCCTGCCCTACCCACTCATGTGGCCATGACCAGCATGCCACACACGTGCAGAGGTGAAATCCGCTACATCCACTGCTTCTCCACCTTTTGAAGTGTTCCCGATCAACCTGTACATATTACTGAGTCGTTGCGCTTTCATGATTACCCATGCCCCCTTAGATACCTTAAGAGCACTATCAATACCTGTGTACTTGCATCCTTTTGCCTCAAGTACACCAAGAGAAATCAGATTCTGCTTCAAATCAGGAACGTGCCTGACATCAGTCAAGGTACGCTCCACCCCATCAAAGTCCTGATGTGCACCGTACCAATAGCAGGCAAAGCCATTGCCCATAAACACATGTCCAGCAACGCACTCGCTATAGCTGGCGAACCAACGTCGATGAGGAGTCATGTGAAAAGATGCCCCTGTGTCTAGCATCCACTCGTCCTTACGATTATCGTATGACCGCCTAATAGTAGACACAGACAAAACATCACCATCACATCTACTCGATCCATCTGACGTGGCAGCATTGGCCTCCCTGTACAAAGCCTCAGAATCTTCTCTCTTTGATTTAGGATTTCCACAATCCTTCTACACATGTCCTTCCTTCCCACAATTCTAGCACTTTACCTTTCCTTTGCCCTTGCCCTTTGATTTGGATCTAAAACCTGAAGAACATGTACCTTGTTCAGAATTCCTACCCATTGTAAATAGTAAATCAGAAGATGTCCCCATGTCGCCGTTTAGCTTTCTCTTAGCCTTCCCTTAAAGGGCTGAGATAACAGTGTCGACACTCAGGATTTTATTCGTGTTGCACATAGTGTCCTTGAATGACTCATACGACGCTGGAAGAGAATTCAACAACATACATGCTTGTTCTTCATCTTTCATCACTTCCTCCATATCTAGCAATTTGCAAACTAATTTATTAAAGTTGTTGATGTGAGCCTCCAGATCTCCACCCTCTGCCATCTTGAAGTTATACCACTGCCGCTTCAAGTGTAGGCGATTTCAGAGAATTTTTTCGCATAAACATCCTCTAACTTCGCTCATAACTTAGCCACAGTTTTCTCCCTCATGACGTTGTAGAGAACGCCATCCGTGAGACATAAACAGATCGACGATAATGCCTTCTTATCAAGAGTATTCCATTCATCATCAGTCATAATAGACTTTCGCTCTTCAAGAGTACCATCTTCGCCTTGCTTGATTAAGGAACTCATCATCTTGATCTTCCATAACTCAAAATTATTTTTCCCTAAGTACTTCTCAATATCATACCTGGTGTTTCCCATTATTACTAATCCCTCAGATCTAGATCTGTGCCCCAACGATTGCTCTGATACCACTTGTTGGGGATTTTGTACTGCAGAATCACACATATCTAGATCTAGGATAGCAATCCAATGACACCAAGCACACACAAGAGAACACAGATTTAACATGGAAAATCCTTGCGGAAAAAAATCATGGCTCAAAGCAACAGATCTCCACTATGAAAATAGAAATTACAAAGAGAGAGGATTTACCCGATTCGAACAACCTCGAATCTCACCCTTGCTACACCCTTTAGAAACCCTAAAATCCTTTTAGGAACCCTTGAAACTCTTTTAGAAAGCATTAGAATCTCTCTCAATCCCGCATACACCCCTTTATATAAGTTTAGAAAGAAGCAGACTCGGAATAGAAAACAAAATCTGTAAAATTTGCGTTTCCGCAATCCCATCTGCGGAACTTATCGATGTCATCGAGCCACTCTCGATGACAGCCTCGATATCATCTGAAGGTTTCTCGATGATATCAGAACAGGACCAAAACTGTCCAGCAACCAGAGGTGAAAATACTGTGAATTATCGATGGCATCGAGACCCTGTCGATATCATCTACAGACCAACAGACAGATTTAAGATATCTGTCGATATCATCTAAAATCCTGTCGATATATATCATCGACAAACCACCAGACAGATTTAAGACATATATCCATAACAAAAAGAAGAAAAGCGAGGGAGGAGGAGAACCCACTGCGCAGGCCAGGCCTCAAAACAAACTAGCGAGCTATGAATCTGGAAGGATATTGCATAGGGATATCAGTAAGCCTGGAGAGAGATGACCGAAAGCAAGGAGAAATAATCTCAGCATAGCTACTGGAGGTGGAAATGTATTAATGTTATCACCAAGCAAATAGGCGCATATCCCAGAAGTTGTTACAACTGAAACCACTTAAGAAGCGGTGTAACAACAATGCTTAGTTAGCCAAGTTTCACGACGCACTAATTATGTTTTTTGCGGAAAAGAAATAACAATTAGTAACATGTGGCACCATGAGGAGAACTCTTGTTCATATAATAGGAGTAGGATTTGTGTACAACTAATGACCAGCCCATGACAAACAACTACCACATGTGGCATTGTTTATAAGCCACAATTGTCTCCAAGCCCAACGGTTATTTCCATATTAGCAAATGTGAAGGGTGGCTATGAAGATCCATCTCCAACCATCACGTCAAAGTTCTATAAATAGGAGAAAGATCGAAGAATTCTAAGCCCTCGTCAACCTAACACAAATCAATTCTAAAACATAATGCTATCTTATCTTTTTATCCCAGATTAGGAGTAGTGTAATCCAACCAGTCTACACTACTGTGTTGGACCAGTTTTAGCATAGGAGTAGTGTAATCTTATCCATCTACGTTGATGAGCCAGACTGACCTAGTTTAAGAATAGTTTAATTCCCTTCTATTTATATTGAGTGTTAAATCATAAGGATGATATTTCTCTTTTTCTTTCAATAGTGTAATTTCCTTCCTCTACTCCTAAGTTACTAGACCGGGGAAGACTTAGTTAAAAGACCTTGTCATCTATACCATAGATGTTGAATCGTCAATGAATACTTTTGTAAATTTTTACTTTTTCAATTAATGCAATTGAGTTCTTTTTACTATCACATTATGCAAATCGAATTATTTATGTTATCGCGATGAGAAAAAGTCCTTTCGGTTGAAATGGAAAAAGAACTCATTAGAAGGACGCACCTCCCCTTCTAAAATCGCCTTATTTTATTTACAAGTGACTGAATAGATTATCGAACTGCTTTAGTTCTATATCTGTAACACCCCGAAAAATCGGGGGTCGTGCATACGCTCGACTCCCGAGTCTCAGAGTGTCACTTATCATCAATTTTATGGTTTTATGACTTATAAAGTTTAAATGCGCAGCATGGAATTAATTGAAACATGAGGCACATCCACAACTAGTCTACTGAACTGAAAGAAAACAATATATACAGGTTCAAAAGAATATAAAAGGGCCGCACAAGGCAAAGCCCAACAAAATCGTAAAGAAAATCATATGCCCATAAGAATGATGTGCTGAGCCCACGACTTAACGCTCTAGAATCCAGTCTCCTAAGCCGATGGAGAACCGCCCATCAACTGGAAGTAGGACAGCTCGTCGTCCTCCTCGAGAGTAGCATCATCGTGCTCCACCTGCTCTGCATCCCCTGCATCTATGAGAGAGTCTGGTTGGTGTTTTAAAACACCGTCCCAGAATGGGAGTGAGTGATCAACTCAATGTGAACTATTAGTCTCAAGTTATCACAAACATCAGTTATATTACAGATTTAATGAAAAGCAATCATTCATAGTCACTAAACTAATCTTATTAATGTGCATGCATGATAGATGAAATGATGTATGCCCTCGCCACAACACTCCCTCAAGTGACTCCGTCTAACGATCGCGTATGTCAACACTCCCTCAGAGCGACTTCGACTGTCGAGTCGCCAACCTAGCTAGTGCAATGCAATGATAATGTTAACCGGGTTCTTAGTTAAGTCCATTCATCCAGCAGGTTTGAGAATCTGGTACACCTCACGTATCAATGCCCTAAACTGGTTGCGAGGCCAAGGTCCCATCAACGCGTAAGGCCGTGACCCCTCGGTCCATGATCCCGTCGGGTTCCTCATCCCCGACTTCAAGCACATGATGAGTGCCGAGAGAAAGGGATTGCTCGCGGTCAGTACGAAGAGGCGTGGTACCCCAGCATAGGTCGACAGCTCAGACACAGTGTCTCATTCCACCATGCCCGGCTCACGAGACTGTGGACCAATTGCAATCTAGGTATCAGTGGGCTACAATGGTTGTAAGGTGTTCCAAGTTCCATACATAGTTGAGCAAACAGGGTTAATAAACAAGGTTGGTCAGATAGTAGGCTAGACCGCACGAGTCAGGCGAGAGTGAGACGAGTGGCTTCGGGCATCAGGGACCCATGTAGTCGAACTACAGCCACCCAAACACACCCGACCAAACTCATGGGTTTAGCCCAATCATAGTCCTACCGATGAAACTGTCGTCTCTCCTCATGTTTCTGACCAACCCAAGGGTTCAAAGTTGATTCATAACATATCAACCATCAAGATTTTCAACTAGCATAAAAATGACATGTTCACATACATCACAGCCTACGAGTCAAATATTCCTAGCAAGCATACTACGTTATTAGGAGCAAAGTGCATGTGAGTGTGTGGGTTGGTGAGGAAGTTGAGCGCTTCCAACATTTCAAGGAATCAATGCACATGAAACAAACATCAAACACATCATAGGCAACAACATATGAGAAAATTACGCAACACGTGAGCACATAGTCATCCACAATATCTCAAACAAGTGAGGCACCAACAACATCATAAGAAAGGGTAAGCAACATACAATTCCATATATCTCAACAAGCACCCAAATCCTAAGGTCTCTCTAGATTCTACATAAGCTTCACCCAAGCAAACAAAATAATTAAACGCATGATATAATTGGTGCTAGGCCACCTAAGATTAATAGTCCGCACCTATGGATCGTTGGCGATTCAAAAAATGTCCTAGGAAAGAGGGCTTTCGGGACGACCGGCCGGAATCCCTAAATCAAGCTTTTGCATGTTAGCTTTCTAAGTCAATCCCACCTTAATATATGGATTTCAAGAAGAAATGGGGGAAAGGACCTTACCTTGACGACCAACGGACGGTTGTTGCGGCGGTGGCGAAGAGTTCTCCCTTAAGGAGATATAGGGAGTTGAAAGGATCGATTCTCTTGGGCCCCACCTCAATCTAGGGTCTACCTTGGATCTCCTTCACTCACACTTTCTTCTCTCCTTGCTCTCTAGCTCTCTCTTTTCTCTTTTCTCTCTTTCCTTCCCTAGGGTAAATTCGTATGGAGAGAGGGGTGCCCAAAAGAAACCCTTTTTATAATGCCAGATATAGTGCAAATGGCCCCAAGCTTCCACAATTTCCTAAAATAGACCTATGGGACTCCTATTGGTGTTGGGGTGGCCCTAACACCCCTCTGGCCACCAAATTCGGTGTGTAAGAGCCTTATGGCCCGACTAGGGTCCATGCAAAAATTGAGGACGAACAGATGAATGGATATATGATCTGAAAAGGCGTTTCCGACCCTTAAATGGCCCTGTGGGGGCCATTCTGATTGATGGGGCATTTTTGGTGGCCCTCTGGCCATGAAATTTATAGAATAAGTGGTTCATGGCCCGATGAAGGGCCATGCAAAATTTGAAAACGATCGGATATGGGGTTTAGTCGTACGGGTCCGATTCGCGATCAACGGTCACCGTTCCACGATCGGGTCCTAAACTTGGTGGACGGGCGTAGAAAAATACCATAAACCTTCACCATAAACGTAAAAAAGATCCGACGGCTGAAAAGCCTGGAATCCTAGTTTCATTCAAGTGATGTCAGATTCCAATCTGGCATTGGTGGGGTGCATTCGGCAAGTGCCAGATTAAAATTCTAAGTGTTCACTGGGTCAGTGGTCTGCGATGGACCACAAGTCTAGTGAGATCTTCAGTTTCCTAAATTTTTAAATTTTTCTGACCCTTTTCGGTCGCTGGGTGGCCCACATGGGCTGTTGTTAAGTGTAAACAGGTCATCTGGCTTGACGGCCCACACTTGGTCCCATCATAACTAGACTGGTCTACCCTAGTATAAACTAATATTGAGTGCTAATGGTCATTAAGTGATTTTATAAGTTAATTAAGAAAAAATTTTAAGGATTTTTTTGGAAATCCAAAACAGTGAAAATCCAGGATGTTACACTATCATAGACGACCACTTACGGTCTCTTTGTTTATCTTGGCTCTTGGGGTTATAGGTGTTCAGATTGAATCAAGCCATCATAGGCTCTGGCACACCCAACACCATATACATGTACCAACAACCGAATTTCGAACCAAATAGTATACATTTATGTAACTTATATACACAGATTACCGATGCTTTTTTAGAGCTAACTAAAGAAACCAGGATGAACCAAAGCTAATTGAATTCTAAAAAAGCAATACTCATGTCCCAAGCAACCATTATGTTAAGTTATAACCCACAAATGCACTACTCTAAGATTGGTAGCCAGTCTACTTACTCCGCTTCCACATTTACATGCACAGAGTAAGGAGGCTTGGGTCCACGAGCGTCACGGCGCATCGAAGAAAATGATCGAAGAAGCATGCATGCCTGTTAAAACTCACCATGATCAATGAATCAAATATCTCGAGCAAATATTGAAAGAAAAAAAGCAAGCAACAAAAGTACCTCGACCAATAAGTAAAAGCCGACAACAAAACCAGTGTCCCTCTGGATAACTTGATCCAAGTCGGATAGCAAATGAGCTAGTAGCACCCCACCCATTACTCTTGCTCGGGTGGTAGACTCTCGGGAGTTTCAACACCTGGTTAAGGGTTCAAGTACCCATAAGTGGTGAAATTCCACTAGCGTGAGTGTGTGGGGGGGTGTGTGCGTGTGTGTAAAAAATAAAAAAATAAAAAATAAAATTTTTTAAAAAGGTAGCACCCCATCCCAATTAAATTATTGCCAAAACGAGAGAGCACACTAAATAGAGATATCGACTGTGGACTCTCTCATTCCCATATAGAAAACAATGCTCCCAAAAAGTATAAGAGTAAAGCGCGGATCATTTGCTCCCACACTTCCTAAGCATGGTATAGGTGGCATTAAAAGTGTTCAGTAGCCAAGAAAGTGGAAAGCTATGATGGCCCCAAATGCGAGGAGATAGATATGTGCCGATGTGCTCAGCAAACACGTCTGGTAGCGAAGATCAGATCATTAAACACCAGTATGGGACCAACAATGATTGGAAGGTAGTGTAAAAAAAGGCATCAAGAAGAAAGATTCTTCACTCCCCGAATGGTAAATGAAATGTGTGTATTTTAACCCTCCACCTCTCAAGCAGCGTCATGAGAAGACCTGCACTCTTTGAAGACATGCACAAGAAAAAGTCACCCAAAAGGTGTCATGCCCCGAAATTCGGGACCTAAATAGTGTATTCGGGACCCGAATTCCAAGTTCGTAGATTTTAATAGATTATTATTTATTACAATCCACATAATTCCATCAAATTAAATAGACATTCAAAGTCATATAAAAGGCAAATACTATTGAAATAATATAGTGTTTACTAAATTCAACTATCTTAATAGTTTTTTTCTACATCGAAATTTGGAATTCAAACTAAACTTAAAGAACAAAATTATATTGAAATTCAAACTAAACATAATTTGCTGGAAAAAAAAACTAATAGTAGAGGCCCGCCTGATCGTAGCATTCCAGTTCTACACCTGTACATTTTTTTTATTTTTTTTTGTAATACGGTGAGCATAACAACTTAGTAGGATCATTTCTTACCCAAAATTCAAAATGTTTATATTATATCAATTTTTTTTATAAACGAGAAATAAAAATAGAATACAGATGATAAAAGAATATGAATTTAAGTACTAGAATCATAAATATGTTATGCATATGATACTTTCCATGAATTCTCATAAACAATATCCGCCATCTCTTACAATACTGTACCCAAGTGGATGGTCACATTGCATTAACGCTTACACAATGGTACCTCGTGGTGAGAGACTCATTTATACATTAACTGGTAAGACTGTTACTCCGATTATACCTCTAACGTATGTCAATGCAAACATTTATACTTATAAGTCATACACAAAAGAAACTCCAAAGGATCTGGTGGGTTCTAGGGTCTTTCACCCAAGGGACACAACCACCCTACTTGCTAACTTTAGGGTCTTCCACCCAAGGGACACGATCGCCCTACTCATTTACGTTACACCCAACATATCAATTTTTATGCTCAATAAATACTAGATATGCATGTAAAATGAATTATTGTTTCACAATCGAAAATTCTAAATATAAACATAAATCTATCATGGATTTATTCACATACTTTTGCTACTCTTTAAATATTATTATAAGAGTCAATAATTACTTAATTGAATTATCAAAATATCAACAATACAAATTTTTATATTTAATTAATAATTCTAGATATAATTTCGTCGAAACTTTAATAATTAAAATTTTTAAATAAAATATCTTAAATTTACTATTATTAAATTTAGGAATTATTTGATAATGTATAAGAAAATTTTATTTTAAATTCTAACTTTAATTAAATCAAAATTTCCACTTAAATCATATTTTTCAAGAAAAAATATATAATAAATCATATTAAAATGAAAACAAATTATTTTTATTTTTATTCATTAAATTTTAAATTTTAAAATTTATTTAAATTATAATATAAAGTTAACAAATAAATTTTTTTATTGTTCTCATATTAAATCAAAATTTAACAAATTTATATAAACCAAGTATTTTTACAATTAAGGAATTAATTCATATTTAAATTTAACTTTGGATTAAATTAATTTAATTTAATCAAATTATAATTTAACAAATTTATTAAATAAATTCCAAAAGCTTATGAATGCAATTAATTTAATAAAAAATTTATTTAAATTATTAATTTCAAAAAGTTTAAAATTAAAATCAAAATTTTAATTTAAAATTTAAATCAAATTATGCTTTCAATAATTTATTAATTAAGTTATGTTATATTCTAAGGTAAATTAGATTTAATTTTTTATTATATAATTTTAATATTAAATTAGAATTATACTATAAACTAAACCGATTTAATTCAATAATTATTTTAAGGTATATCTCAAAATTTCACAATTAAGCTAAATAAATCTTAATTGAAAAAAAAATGATCAATCACATCAATAATTATATAAGTAATCTGAAACTAATTTAAACAGTATTATTATTAAATTTTGGATTAAAATGACATAAACAATAAGCTGAAAATTTTAAACTTTAAGTTGAGATCACCTACCTGACAAAAACTTTAAGAAGCCTTTTTTCATTTCTTTTTTTTTTCACATTTTACTAATCAAACCTAAACCTCCGAGCCTATTTATAATAGATGAGTCCCACCATACACACATGTTTAAAATGACCAAAACACACATTAAATGCACACATTTTAAAAGCACCAAATGTACCTTTAAATGACATTCTCGTAACAAAACACTTACTCCCACATTAATCATAACAATGGACCCATGTGTTTGTATGATGTGACGATTGTGGTGCTTAATAACATATTTATATGGTGCTCATGTGTGGCCGGTGTATACATAGGTGTACACATGAAATCATTGATGTACAATAGCCGATTGATCAGATGAATGGTTAATGGATCAAATGGATGGATGGATTTGGTAGCAGATGGATTTTGAGGTTTTCTAGGCAGTAATAGTTTTACGTATGAATTTAATGGTTGTATGTAGTTGGTCTAAGTTATTGAATAGATGGTTGACTAATCTGTAACTTTGGACATTTTGTAATAGTTAGGTTGTTAGATATAATGGAAAGTATAGATTATTGATCACCGATCCTAATCATGCATCTCGTACTTTCTAAAATCCACACACCCATGTGACTAACACATGCAGGTGTGTCATTTATTTTATTTAAAAAAATGTATAACATGCACTTTAAGTAAAAAGGAACCACTGAATGCATGCTCTTAATATCTATTCATGCTACATGCATGTAAATAATTATGTTGCATTAGTGACTTGTATCATAAATGGGTGGACAGTTGTGATGTATTTGGTTGGTCGATTGTGTAGAGTATAAAAGGATAGGTAAATGGGTTATCACATACTTTGATCACGTGTGTGGTGGATAGTAGAGCAGGGGAAATGCATGAGTGTACGGTAGATGTCACACATGCATAAAAATTTGAGTTGTTACAAAAGGAGTCTGATCTAGTATAGCCTTCTCATGTGCATCCAAGGCTCGTGTCCACATGTTCAACCTCAACCATATGCCTCAAAGTACATCTTCGATGCTTTTTCCCCTGTACGGTGAAGTTGGATAAATGATCATGTTGGTCATTGAAAATGGTGGGCAGATCATGCACGAGAGGAGGATGGGGTCTTCTACATGACCCATATGATTTAGGATACCAATATAAGTTAATACCCTGCACCTATCCCTATAACCGTAGTCCCAATCTACGATTAGTAATTGTCGAACTGACTTCTAATCATACTCATCGATCGGTGCATCCAAATGGCGGATTGATCGTATCCATGCATATATCATCACTAGGTTCATCTATCACACAATGTATATCAACCCATACACCCTCTAGTGGGCTCCAATAGTTGGAAGCACCCTCCCATAAGGTCAATACACCAAAACCTTGGCCCTTAGGGCCAATTGCATCACTTCTATCACTATAAAAACTCAACTTTGTGTGGCCTCTTTGCTCCAGACAAATTGCCCTACCAAGAGAAAAGAAGAGAGAAAGAGGAAGAGAGTAAGTGTGAGAGAAAGGGAAGGATCTTGGTGCTTGGGGTTAGTATCTCATTGATCAAACCCTTAGACTTACCGAATCCTCCGCCAAATCCTCCACCACTTACGATCGGAAGTAAGACTTGCACTCAATTCTTTGATTTCGCAACATATACCAATTTACTTAGTATTAATAGTATTTATTTTTTTTACTTTACATTAGGAATTGGTGATTTCCCCAAAAACCCTAACCCTAAGCACGATTAGGTTGCGTGAAACCCTCTAAGGTACAGACCATAATTCCTAGGTTGTAATTTATCAATTCTTACGACTCTCAATTAATGATTCGTAATTGTGGATGAGTTGATGCATGATAACAAGTAGAGCTAGGCAGAATCCGACCCGATTCAATCCAAATCGAAGGCCAGAATCAGGTTGGATTGAGTAGGCCCACTTAGATCTGACCGTACATCAAGTCGAGTTTGGATCAGTGGCCAATCCGAACCGATCCGATCCTCACGATGTTCATTCAACACTGTTTCCTGTAATGTTGTCCACTTGAGATTGGGATATACCTTATTTTTGGCTTAATACCATAAAATGATCTAGAAAAATAAATGGACGGCATGGATGAAATAAATACACCATGGTGGGGTCCACAGAGTATCGACCACCAGCCATTAGCTGGTGGCAGGGGAAGTATCCAATCCATCCTCTCAAGCTCTCAGCACATGGCTTAAGGTGTTGCATCGAGCACCAAGCTCTGACACAAAATAGGGACGCGGATTTCATGCGAAAGGCATTCCTTCGTGGGATGCTAGGTGGGTCCCACCGTGATATTTATGATAAATCCACACCATCCATCCATTTTAGGAGCTCATTTTAGGACATGCGGCCAAAAATGAATTGTATCCAAAACTCAAGTGGCCCTTACGAGAGGAAACAGTGTAGATTCAGTGACTACTATTTGAAACATTCACATGGCCACAAAATTTAATATTAGAAGAAGTTTTTGGTGTTTTCACTTCATCCAAGTGGGAATGACCTTATAAACGGTTTTGATGGCATATAAATAGTAGGGTAGATAACAGGAAGGTTTCAAAGGTAGGAAACTCTTTCCTAGGTTTTCCCTCTCATCCGGCCCACTTGAGCTTTGGATCCACCTATTTGTTAGTATCATGTCCTAAAATGAGCTCCCACGATTGATGGACGGTGTGGATTTCTTACAAATAACACTGTGGACCCCACATAGAATCCCAATACAGGAAATCCGCATTCCAAGAAAATAAATACGATAAAGGAAGCAGATTGACAGGTGTACAACGCACCAGGCCAACTGGGCAGCTGGTGTATTGACGGCAACAAGTTCCGTGGGTCTCATCATGAGGTATGTGTTATATCCAAACCGTCCATCCATTTGGCGGGCTCGACTTAAGGCTTGAGCCGAAAAATAAGACAGATTTAAAGATCAAGTGGACCACACTGCAAAAAGCAGTGGGGGGTTGAACATCTACCATTAAAACTCTTTTAGGGTCATAGAAGTTTCAGATCAATACGAAATTTGTTTTTCATCTTCATCCATGTAGTTGTGACCTTATTAACAGATTGGATGGAAACTAAACGTTATGGTGGAGCTATATTTTTTTATTTTAAACAAATTTTCAAAAATTAAAAATTAAAAACAGAAGATTTTGATTCGAACCGTACTCAACCCAATCCGACTCGATTTCCCTAATCGAGTCGGACTCGATTTGGATCAGGCCAGCAGTGCAACGGATTGGATCGAGTCAGAGGACCCGGACTCGGTCTCGAATCGGATCGAGTTCGGGTCAGTGCATTGAAAATTTTAGACCGAGTCGAGTTGGACCTTTAATAACATGTCTATATGCTAATTCTTGCTTATTAATGCTTCTATGTTTGATGAAATGCATGAATGAATAATTTGCTAGATTTAGGTTCATATATATTTTTATTGTGATTGTCTGATGGATAGTTAGGCCCCGTTTGTTAAATCTGAAGTCTAAAGACCGAATCTGAAATCTGAAGTCTGAATCTGAAATCTGAAGCTTAATCTGAAATCTGAAGTGAAAAAACTTGTTTGATAATCATGGCCGAAGTCTAAAAATTAAGTACTGAATCTGAAACAAACCGTTTGTTAACAAATATTGTAAATGTTTGAAATATGTTAATTTGACACATTTGCCCCTATCTCTTGTCTGGAAATGTTTTACATTATAAAGAAATTATTTTTTATTAAATAAAAATAAAATTATTATATTTAATTCAAATAAACTAAAATACTTAATAAAAAACTAAAATATCATCCTAAGGCCCTCAATTCCTGTTAGGAGAAGGTTGTTACTATGTGTTGTATAAGATTGAACACAAGTAACAACAAAACCTTCAAATAAGGCCCACTATATATTTATATGCTATCCAATTAGCTTATAAGGTCATTCCCAATTAGATGAAGTGAAAACATATTGATCTAAAACTTTTGTGGCCTGTTTAGGTTTATTTTCCATCCAATATATTTATAAGGTCACAAATACTTGATGAGGGAAAAAATAAAATCATATTGATCCAAAACTTTTGTGACCCTAAAAAGGATTTTAATGGTAGACGTTCAATCCCCCGCTATTTTTTGCGGCTTATTTTTGGTCTCAATCTTTAATACGAGCATGCCAAATGGATGGATGATTTGGATATAGACCCACAGAATTTGCTGCCGTCAATACAACAGCTACATACCTATTGTAGGGTACCAATCCTCGGCGTGGATCAGCTACCGAAAGGTTGAGTAGCGAGACTAGCTACTGAAGCGACGTCAGCAAGTTCAGTAGGCCTAGCCATGATGTATGTTTTGTATCCACATCTTCCATTTATTTGAAGAGATCATTCTAGGTCAATATCCAAATAATGAGTTAAATCCAAAGCTCTAGTGGACCCCAGCACAGGAAACAGTGAGAACAGTGACGCTCACTGTCAAAACGATTTCGAATAAACATCATGGTAGGGCATAGGATATCTTCAACTGTGGGAATCACTCTCCCCACTGTTTTCTGTGGCGGGTTCACTATAGCTTTTAATCTGCCTCATTAAATGGCTTTTGCCCTAAAATAATATCACAAAATGGATGGACCGCATGGGTAGAACACATACATCATAATGGGGCCCACAAAACTTGGAGTAGCCAACTCGCTGCTCAACGTGTCAGTATCTAATCCACGCCCGGAAATCCGCATTCGCATCTTAATTGTGCGCGGATTAGCTATGACAGGTTGAATAGCAAGATTGGCTACCAAAGTTGCGTCATCAAGTTCTATGGCTCATTATGGTGTACGTGGGCCCACTATCATGTATGTGTTTTATCTACACCGTCCATCTATTTGGAGATTTAATTTTAGAGCATGAGTTAAAGAATGAGGCAGATCAAATATGTAGTTGACCCACCACAAAAAGACAGTGGTGAGATTGACGCCTACCGTTGAAACCTTCCTCAGGCTCACCGTGATTTTTATTTGAAATCCAACCTATTCACAAGTTAACACAAACATGAAAGAAGAGAAAAAACAAATATCAGCTTGATCAAAAACTTTTGTGGCCTATTTAAGTTTTTAATGGTAGGTGTCACTCTCCCCACTGTTTTATGTGGTGAGGTCCACTGGAGTTTTGGATTTGACTCATTCTTTGGATCTTTACCTAAAATTATATTTCTAAATAGATGGACGGCGTAAATACAAAATATACATCATGATGGGGCCATGTTACTTGGTGACGTACCCTCAGTAGCGAGTCTCGCTACTCAACCTGTCGGTATCCAAACCGCGTTCGCAGACATCGATTGGTACTCCCCTGCCACCAGCTAATGGTTGATGCTCGGTGCTATGTGGGTCCGACCATGATGTATGTGTTTCATCCATTCCGTCCATCTATGTTTCTAGATCATTTTATGGTATGAGACCCAAAAAAAGGTATATCCCAATCTCAAGTGGATCACATTACAGAAAAATAGTGTTGAATGAACGATGACCATTAAAAACTTTTTGGGTCCATAAAAGTTTTAGATTAAGCTGATATTTGTTTTTTCCATTCATATAGGTCTATATGACCTAATCAACAGATTGGATGTCAAACAAACAGTATATTGGGCTTTAGGAGAATTTTAATGGTAGATATCCAATCACTATTGTTTTCTTGTGGTATAGTCCACCTGAGATTTATATTCCTCTCAGTTTTTGTATCAAGCCTTAAAATGATCTTTAAAAACGGATGAATGGAATGGATGAAACACATACATCATGGTGGGGCATAAAGAAGTTTCACATGTTAAAAGTTGATTTTGTGTTATTGCGCAAACATTCTAAAGAGAAAATTTTGCCGTAGTTACTTGAAAAGGATAATTTTGGAAGCAAAAATTTTTGTTTAATGAAAAATTTACTGAGCGCATTCCGCATTCACCATAAAGCCAGACTCCTATCACAGAAAGAATTCAGTGAAAAACCACTTAGCACTTTCCTTCTTCAGCATTAACAACGCGTTAACAAACACCACTAAACATGGAATATTTTCTCAATTCCACGTTAAGTGTAAAAATTCAGCGTTAACAAACAGGGCCTTAGTCTTTAATTGATATTTAGAACTGCTTAAGATTTGGGTTAGTCAGCAAATCGCCGAACTAAGGAGTGGTCTAAGTTAGGTTGGCCACCCTAGGCTTGTTTGATTGAGCCAGGTCGAACACGGATAACCGACAATAGCTAAACTATGTGGGATGCTTGCACCCAATGCCAATTGCACCGGAATTCTCACCAGTCAATCAAATTTGTCTAACAACCGACCGATTATGTACGTTCACCGTGCATGACCACAACTAATTGAATTTAGGATACCACATGCCCATTGAATGAGTCCACGGATAACCATTAGCGATATGATCCACAAGACTCATGAGCCGAGCATCATGATATGGAAAACCATGTTCGTGTTGTCGGGTTACGTTAAATTGACGAGCCTCCCCGTATGAACCGTTGAGCAATGTTATTGACAACATTCCTATCATATATGTTTGATTGGGAGTGACGAACCCAAACGGATCAAGGAACACAGGTAAGGAGCCGCTACGTGCATTCCGAGCCTAGTGATCCGGTTGAGACCAATGATAAAAATTAAGGTACTCTAGCTTCCCCAATATGTTGGACGAATAAGATTTAATAACTACTCAGTTAAACATACACATCCACCGCATTGTATTAGCTTAGGTTGTGGTTATTTGGCATTGTAGTCGTGTGATGAGGGAGCGTTGGCATTCGTGAAATACACGTTGAAGTTAGGGGTGCACACGGGTCAGTTCGGTCTGATTTTGGGGTGAAACAGGAACCGAACCGTTCCTAACGGTTCTGCAAATATTGGAACCGGAACCGGACCGTTAACATCCTAGAACCGAACCGGAACCGGATCTTGAAGAACGGTTTGGTCCCGGATCGGATCCACGGTTCTAGGCTTTTAAAAATCTAGCCTAGTTAGTTGATTTGAAAAAAAAAAAAAAAGATGATATTGTTCCAAAACATTGTTCTGGATGCAATTAATAAACCCAAAAATAGAAAAACTGAAAACAACAAAAACCCACAATTTTCTTTTTTCTTCTTAAATCACATAAAATCAAACAACAGCAACAGCGTAAGTGTTAGGGGAAAAAAAAGGCAAAACAGTCTCTTTCAAATTTCCAAAACCACCCACCTCATTACCCCTTATGCTTGGAAAACCCCTAAAATCACATAAAATCAAACAAACGAAACAACAAACTTCTGTAAAATAAATATTAAAAAAAAAAAAAAAAAAAAAACAAAGAAGACAAGAAACACAGCTTTCTTCAATTTTTCAAAATTTCCTTTAAAAAAAAAAAAAAAAAAAAAAAAAGCCACCTCTTCTCCTATGCTAAGAAAAACCTAGAAATCAAAAACCTTAAAAATCGATAGAAACAACAATAACCAAAATGAAAATCACCTTTCCTTTGGCTTATTTCTTTATAAAATTATATGGTCTGGCATTCCAAATCTAAAAGGACCAAAGACCCAATAGCAAAAACCCACCACCCTTTTTCTTCTCCGCAAAAATCGAAGAAAACAGAATCCTAAAAGAAAGCTTCAAAAATGAAATTGTTTACATTGCCATAGAAAAGCAAAAACAGGGAAAAATCTCACCTTTCTGTGCTTCTATTTACCTTCTCTCTCCAAATAGCATCTGCTTTTGTGAGAGTCAGATCTGTAGATCTATAACATCCTTTGGGGCAGAGAGAGAGAGGGGGGGGGGGGATGGATTGAGGGAGGGCAGAGGGAGTGCGGCGAGAGAGGGGCAGAGGCAAGCTAGGGAGTGCGGCGAGAGAGAGGGCAGGGCATGGACTTATGCATGTTAGGGTTTTTTTCGGTTTTAAATACATCGGATCCACAGTTCGGATCCACGGTCCCTATCACGAATCGGTTCTATAGTTTGGATCAACGGTTTGGTTAACGGTTCGGATCAATGGTTCGGATTAACGGTTCTGATCAATGGTTCGGTTCAGTTCTACATGACCCTAAACCGAAACCGATCTGTAATCAACGGTTTTTAAATTTTGGGAACCGGAACCGGACCGTTAGCACCCTGGAACCGAACCAAACCGAACCGATCCAACGGTTTCGGTCCAGTTACATGGTTCCAACGGTTAAATGTGCACCCCTAGTTGAAGTCACTTGTGAGGGAATGTTGGATTGTAAGAGCATACATCATGTCATAACCTCACTCGTGCATTTAACAATAGTACTTAGAAAGTGAGTGTTTATATGTTTTATCATTACCTACGTTGATGGAGTTGATAATATGTGTAACTTAGAACTAATGGCACCACTGAGTTAGCTACTCATTCTCACCTGGGATTGTGTTTTAAAACACCAAACACTCAATATTATAGATGCATGTACTACCAAGATCCCAAATTGGCAGGCTTAGATCAGATTGCACCACCACCATTATCTTTTAAAGTGTTAGGTGAAAATAGAATACTTCACAATTTATTCATTTTGGGTACGTATATTGTTGTAACGCCCTGAAAATTGGGGGTCGTGCATACGCTCGACTCCCAAGTTCCCGCGCATCACTTATAAATAATTTTTCACTGTTTTGCGTCTAATCAGGTTTAAATGCGCAGTATGGAATTACTTAGAGCATAAATCGCAATCACAACAAGTCTACTGAATTGAAAGAGGTTAAATATATATACAAATCCAAAAGAATGTAAGCGGGTCGCTCAAGGCGTTGCCCAACAAATCACAAAAAAAATGATATATCCAAAAAATAAAGCCGGGTCCACTACTCAGCGATCCAGAATCCCGTCTACTAAGCCGATGAAGACCCGCTCATCAACAGGAAATAGGACAACTCGACCTCCTCCTCGAAGCTCGCCACACCAGGCTCCTCGAACTCCTCGTCACCTGCAGCTATAGAAGGGTCTGGTTGGTGTTTTAAAACACCGTCCCAGAGTGGGAGTGAGTGATCAACTCAGTGGGTGTTATTAGTCTTAAGTTATAACAGGCATAAATTATAATATGAACTTAATGAAAAGCAGTCAATCATCAACACCTAACAACTCTTATTAAATGTGCATGCATGCGTGATGACATGATGCATGCCCTTGCCACAACACTCCCTCAAGCGACTCCATCTAACGATCGCATATGACAACACTCCCTCAGAGCGATCTCGACTTTCGAGTCACCACCCTAACTAATGCGATGTAATGCAATCGTGTTAGCCGAGTTATTAGTTAAGTCCATTCATCCAGCAGGTTGGGAAATCTGATACACCCCACGTATTAATGCCATAAGCTAGTTGCGAGGCCAAGGCCCCATCAACGCGTGAGGCCGAGACCCCACGGTCTGTGATCCCGTCGGGTTCCTCATCCCCGACTTCAAGCACATGAGGAGTGCCGAAAGAAAGGGATTGCTCGCGGTCACTACAGGGAGGCACAGTACCCTAGCGTAGACCGACAGCTCGGACACAGTTTCTCATTCCATCATACCTGGCTCACGAGACTATGGACTAGTTGCAATCTAGTTATCAATGGGCTACAATAGTTATAAGGTGTTCCAGGTTTCATACATAGATGAGCAAACAAGGTTAACAACGAGGTTGGTTAGACAGTAGGCTAAACCGTACGAGTCAAGCGAGCATGAGACGAGTGACCTCGGGCACAAGGGACCTATGTAGTCGAACTACAGCCACCCAAACACGCCCGCCCAAACCCATGGATCTAGCTCTAGTGTAGTCCTACCGATGGGACTACCGTCTCTCATCATGTTCCTGACCAACCCAAGAGGGTGAAGGGGATCCATAACATGCCAACTATCAATGCATCATCTAACATAAATAACATTATGTTCTCATGCTTCTCAAAATAAAATTCTAAACTTTTACTAACATGTAAAGCTAATAATATCATGAAAAAGGTGTGTGTGTGTGTGTGGTGTGGGTTGGTGAGAAAGTTAAGCACTTCCTACCTCCCTTAGAACCAAAATACATAAAAATCAAGGAATCATACATATTTTAGGGCACATCATATGAGAAAATAAAACAAGGCATGAGCATATAATCGTCCATACACACAATCATGTGAGAGGCAAGAACAACATCATATGGGAGCCGAACATATAATTCTAACGAACATACAAGTCCTAGGGCTTCTCTAGATCCTTCAAACATAGTATTCAAGTAACCAAAATCATTAAACACATACTAAAATTGGTGCTAGGCCACCTAAGAGCAATAGTCCGCACTATGGATCGTTGGAGATTTGGGCAAAACGTCGTAGAAAAGAGGGCTTTGAGGTCGATCGGCCAGAATCCCTAAGACAAGCCCTTGCATGTGAGAAATCCAAGTCAATCCTCCTTAATACATGGATTTTCAAGAAAAAGGGTGAAGGATTTTACCTAGACGACCCACGGACAATCGTTGAGGTTATAGTGGAGAGTTTCTCCTTTGAGGAGAGGTAGAGAGTAGAAAGGGTTGGTTCTCTAGGGCCCCACCTTGATTTAGGGTCCACCCTAGCTCAACTTCACTCACACTTTCTTCTCATTTACTCTCTTGCTCTCCCCTTTGCTCTTGGTAGTTATGGTAAATGAAAGAGAGTTATGAGAGCTAGGGTTTTGTTTCCTAGACTTGGGTCTTTTGACCCCAAACTTCCACAAATTTCCAAAATAGCCTTATGGGACTCCCCATTAGTGTTGGGGTGGCCCTAACACCCCTCTAACCACCAAACTTTGTGTGTAGGTTCCTTATGGCCCGGTGAGGGGCCATATAAAATCTGGGAACAAACGGATGAACAGATATGAGGTCTGAGCATACAACTTCGATCATTAAGTGGCCTAGTGGGGCCCATTTCGGTGATTGGAGCGGTTTTGGTAGCCCCCTGGCCATGAAACTTATAGGATAGGTGCTTCATGGCCCGATGAAGGGCCATGCAAAATTTGGGAGCAATCGGATATGAGGTTAGATCATACGGGCCCGATTTACGATCGACGGTACCGTTCCACGATCGGGTCCCAGATTTGGTGGACAGGTGTAGAAAAATACATTAAACTGTCACCGTAAATTTGGAAGAAATCTGACGGCTGGAACACCTGGTATCTCGCTTTTATTTGCAAGTGCCAAATTTCAATCTGGCATTGGTGGGGTGTATTTGGTAAGTGTCAAATCCCAATTCTGGGTGTCCACTGAGTCCGCAGTCCGCGATGGACCACAAGCCCAATGAGATCTATGATTTCCTAAACTTTCAAATTTTTCTGACCCTCCTCGGTCGTTGGGTGGCCCACACGGGCTGTTGTTAAGTGTAAACGGGCCATCTGGCTTGGCGGCCCGCACTTGGTTTGATCATGACCAGACTGGTCTATCCAATGGGCTAAATCTAAATTAATTAACTTGTGGTACCCTACCACAAGTACTGTGAACGAACAATCCTGCTGCAAGTCCTACGTAGATGCCCCAGGACACTGTGCTAGTTGGACAGGACGTTATAAAGACATTTGGGCCATTCATCATGTCGAAATTGGATGTGGATCGTCCATTATATAGAGCCCACCTTTGTTGTGGATCATCCATCGTGTGAGCCAAACATTTAAAGTAGGTCGTCCATCATGCGAGGCCCATCTTAAATATGAACCATTCATCATTAGGGGTTGACCTTTAACGTGGACTACCCATTATTTGTGGCTCATGCACCTTGATGTAGATCACCCATCATGTAAAGCCCACCATCAATGATAATTGTCCATTATGTGGGGCCTTTCAATGTCCACTACCCATCATGTGAAATCCACATTTGATGTATCCATCATGTGGGCCCCACCTTCAAAGTGGGTTGTCCATCATGTGGGGTCCACTTTTGATGTCCATCATCAATTGTGTGGGGGCGCACCTTCTATGTGGATCATCCATCATGTTGGGCCACTTTGGATATGGGTCGTCTATCATACGAAACCATGGATATGGACCGTTCATTAGGTGGGGCCTACTTGATGTGGATTGTCCATCACGAGGGGCCACACTTTGATGTGGGTCATCCATCATGTGAGGCCCAGTCCATCCATTATGTGGGCCACCTTGATGTGGACCATTCATTATGTGGGGGCACCACCTTCAATACAAGTCGTTCATCATGTGAGCCCAACTTTGATATCAATTGTCAATCATGTTGGCCCACCTTTAATGTCCATCTCCCATCACGTGAGTCCCTCCTTTGATGTGGATTGTCCAATAAGTAGGGCCCGCTTAACATGGATGGTCCATTATGTTAAGCCACACTTTGATGTGGGTCATCCATCATGTGGGGCACACCTTTTGAGTGAACCATGCATTATGTGGGCCCACCTTGATGTGGACCATCCATCATGTGGGGGCACTTTTAATATGGATCATTCATCATGTGGGCTCACATTTGATATCAATTGTCCATCATGTTGGCCCACCTTTGATGTCCGTCATCCATCATGTGAGTCCCTCCTTTGATGTGGATTGTCCAATAAGTGGGGCCCACTTGACATGGATGGTCCATCATACTAAGCCACACTTTGATGTGGGTCATCCATCATGTGGGGCCTATCTTTGGTGTGAACCATGCATTATGTGGGCCCACCTTGATGTGGACCATCCATCATGTGGGGGCACCTTCAATATGGATCATTCATCATCTGGCCCACCTTTGTTGTACACCACCCATCATATGGGTCCCACCTTTGCTATGGACCGTCCATCATATGGGCCCCACTTGATGCGAATAGTCTATAATGTGGGACCACATTTTGACGTGGTTCATCTATAATGTGGATCCATTGTCTTAAAGGAAAAAAGAATTCATCCCAATGACTAACCTTCCCATTTATAAATTGTTTGATTTCTTGTCAATCAGTAGTTGAGTAGCCAAGTCAATCTTAAAAAATATATTCCTTATTTAATTATTTTGACATTTAGGGTCACAATACATTTAGATTCGATTCAAGTCAAGTACAACTTTAATATGCCCGACACTTATATACTCCTAGGTACAATCAAAATTGGATCATTCACTGCCGTGTGGCTGCATGTTCGACTTAAAGCCCAGCACCCACCACGAGGTTGCATCGGCCTAATTCATCGGTGAAGGCACGCCAAGAGTCCATCTCATTAACCATGACCTGAATTTTTTCACGTTACGGTTTGGCATGAATGATCCAATTTACATCGTCGACCTCTCCTTTGGACCCCAATGGCCTTATCATATACCCAGTACACATGTTATTCTGTCTCGACCTGCAACATCTGGGTTAGACTGCGCCCCGTTCAGTCAGGCCATGACTGTCGGCCCCACCTAGATGTATGTGTTGTATATCAACACCTTCCATCCATTTTAAAAGCTCATTTTAGTGCATGTGCCCGAAAATATATCTGATCCAAATCTCAGGTGGACCACACAAAATGGTACCAGTGGTGATTGACCATTAGAAACTTCTTGTGGGTCACAAAAGTTTTGGATAAAACTGATATTTTGTATTTTACCTTCATCCATGTCTGTTTGACCTTATCGACGGATTGGATGACAAATAAGCATTACGGTGGGCACTAGGAAGTTTTTAATCCTACACATTCAGTTATCACTTTTTCCTGTGGTGTGGTCTAAAGAGGTTTGGATCTGCTTCATTTTTGGTCACGTAAACTAAAATAATCTTACAAAACAGATGGACGGCATGGATATACAGAACATACATCAAGATGGGCCTGCAGTCATGACTTAACAGAACGCGATCAGATCCCTACCTGACTGAATGGGCACCCTAGACGACTTGTGTTAGGAATCTTCTTACTCCTGACCCATCTAAGGCTTGAACCAAACCCAACTTATTTGGACTTGGACATGACCAAACTGAACCATATATGGCTAGACCCTATCATACATCCTCTTATACTAGACCTCACCCAACTCTTCTTTCTTTTTTTTCTTTTTTCTTTTTTTTACGCACGCACACACACCCCACACACTCACACTTCAGTGGAATTTCACCACCTATGGATACTCGAACCCTTGACCTCACCCAACTCTAACCAAACCCAACTTATTTGGACTTAGACCTAACCCAATTGAACCCATGCATGGCTAGACCCTGTGTCATAAATCCTCTTAGTTCAGAGCTGATTAGACTCGAACCAAACCCAACTTATTTGGACTTGGATGTGATCCAATGGGACATACATGTGATAGATGGGGTGTGGGACCCAAAATAAAGACTGATTGAAGATGTCGGCTCCTAAACTCTTTTCCACTGGGCCCCACCCAATCCATTTGCCATCTAGCCCTGTCCATATAAGAGAACCGTACAAAGACTTCATTGATTGAAGTAAACGGTCCACATCCATAGACAAAAGAAAAATAATGGATTCCTCTTTCATCCCTCATTGGATCCCACAAGTTTTCCTGTGGAAAAACTTCCTTTTTTGTTTCTTTAGAGGAATGATTAGGTGGGCCAGACATCTTTACACGTGGCACTGATGTACGGCTATCCAGACTGTTGAAATTGTGCCCCAGTTTGGGTGTAGCATGTCTATGAAACAATGATCAAGCAATTCTAATATGCAATTACTAGCGGCCATTAAACAAACGGTTAAAAATAAAATAGTGAATTAGGTTTGTGGATGGCCAGCCAACCATATCATATGTACAGTTGAAGAGTTATCATCATTTTTTAAAATTTTGCCAACCTCACACGAGTTTAGACCCAAATTCAAACTAAACCCCCACTTATTTGGACTTGTGTTGTGGATCCTCTTAACCCAGACCAAACCCTAGATTCAAACCAAACCCAACTTATTTGAACTTGTACCAACCCAATAGTATTCATATGTATGATATGCTAGACCCAAAATGTAAACCAGGACATATTGGCTCCTGAATATCAAACCCTACTGAAAACCATTTGTTATATATATATATATATATATATATATATATATATATATATATATATATATATATATATATATATATATATATATATATATGTGTGTGTGTGTGTGTGTGTGTGTGTGTGTGTGTGTGTGGGAAAAGGTACTATGCGGTCGAGCTCATGGGAACTTCCCATGAGGTCGAGCTGTGTGGACCCCACCGTGATGCGTGTCGACCATCAACTCCTTGTATTTGATGGGTCTCCTTTAAATTATGGGATATCCCAAAAATCAGCCATATACGGAACTCAGATGGGCCATACCATCTAAAATCATGTGAAGACATGCCTAAAACATATAAAAGCACTTGGTGGGGCTCACCTGAAATTTGGATGCGTCTGGAACTTTGTCTGAACCCTCATTCAAGTGGGACACACATAATGGATGGTCTGGATTTGTGAACCACATCTCGGTGGCTCCAAAAAATGATTGTGAATGTTTTAATGGAGGGTAGCCCCTCTCAACTTCTGTATGTGGTGTGGCCTACACAAGTCACGGATTGACTTGATTTTTAAGACCTAGGCCCACCATGGAATGGTGCATCTGATTAATGGGGTAGATGTTCGACAAGCATCACGGTGGGGCCCACCCAGCTCGACCTCATGGGAAGTTCCCATGAGCTCGACCGCATAGTACCTTTTCCTTATATATATATATATATATATATATATATATATATATATATAGGGAAAAGGTACAATGCGCTCGAGCTGACAATAAGCTCCCATGAGGTCGAGCTATGTGGGCCCCACCGTGATGCGTGTCGACCATCAACACTGTGCATTTGATGGGTCCCCTTTAAATTATGGGATATCCCAAAAATCAGCCGTATACGGAACTTAGGTGGGCCATACAATCTAAAATTATGTGAAGACACCGTTAAAACATATAAAAGCACTTGGTGGGGCCCACCTGAGTTTTGCATGCGCCTGAAACTTGGTCTGAACCCTCTTTCAAGTGGGACACACATAATGGATGGGCTGGATTTGCAAACCACATCTCGGTGGGCCCTCAAAAATGGTTATGAATGTTTTAATGGTGCACGGCCCATCTCCACTTCTGTATGTGGTGTGGCCCACACAAGTCACAGATTGACTTGATTTTTGAGACCTAGGCCCACGATGGAATGGTGCATCTGACTGATGGGGTAGATGTTCGAAACGCATCACGGTGGGGCCCACACAACTCGACCTCATGGGACGGACTTGTGAAGTCGAGCGATAGAACCTTTTCCCATATATATATATATATATATATATGGGAAAAGGTACTATGCGCTCGAGCTCACTATAAGCTCCCATGAGGTCAAGCTGTGTGGGCCCCACCATGATGCATTTCGACCATCAACACCGTGCATTTGATGGGTCCCCTTTAAATTATGGGATATCCCAAAAATCAGCCATATACGGAACTCAGGTGGGCCATACCATCTAAAATCATGTGAAGACATGCCGAAAATATATAAAAGCACTTGGTGGGGCCCACCTGAAATTTGCATGCATCTGAAACTTGGTCTGAACCCTCATCCAAGTGGGACACACATAATGGATGGGCTGGATTTGCAAACCACATCTTGGTGGACCCAAAAAATGATTATGAATGTTTTAATGGTGCACGGCCCCTCTCAACTTCTGTATATGGTGTGGCCCACACAAGTAACGTATTGACTTGATTTTTGAGACCTAGGCCCACGATGGAATGGTGCATCTAACTGATGAGGTAGATGTTCGAAACGCATCATGGTGTGGCCCACACAGCTTGAGCGCATAGTACCTTTTCCTATATATATATATATATATATATATATATATATATATATATATATATATATATATATATATATATATATATATAAACACCTGCAAGTGATTAACATAGTCAAAATCACAAACAAAAATGGTCAAACGAAAACAAAAGACAAGATGCACATTATGCCTATTTCACAAGTAACATCATAGAGTTTCTTTAAAGAAACAAAAGTATAAGGTTTACCTCTCTTCCGTCTGTATGAGAAATCTCACATTAAGGAATACTTCAGAAAATGAATTAATGGAATACATTTCTCTACCTATAGTTCCCTATATATAAACTACGCTACAAGAAAGAGTAAAAAGAAACCCAGCAATATGGCTACATACGAATATACATACCCATGAGAAAACATCTCTCGCTTACGACCCATTTAGATCCCACCAAATAAGTTACTTTTTCTACTTACAGTAGTAGATAAGTCCTCGCATCCCACGGGCTATCCCACTCGAGCCCGATGTGAAATGCGCATTAATCACCCTCAGCCCGTGGGCCTGGGTCACCCACCCCGAGTTTAATCACTCCCGGTGAAGAGTCTCAAACATGAGACCTCCCACTTTAATACCAATTTGATGGAGGACAATTAATCATTTGCTCTAAAAGCTCGAATTGTTAGAGTATGATAAATTAATCTCTTTATCTCATAGCACAGACCCCATATCTCATGGGTTAGGACCTCGGCCAAACCCCCCTCGTGGGCCCCAAATCACATGGGCTGCCCACCCCAAGTATGTCCCCGCATCCCACGGGCTACCCTACTCAAGCCCGGTGTGAAATGCGCATTAATCACCCCCGATGAGAAGTCTCAAACACGAGACCTTCCCCGTGGACCCCAAATCACATGAGTCGCCTACTCCAAGTGTGTCCCCGCATCCCATGAGCTACCTCACTCGAGCCCGGTGTGAAAATGCCCTTGCATTAATAAGTAACTTATTTCGAATAAATAAGTTTGGTTTATGATTAGTTATAACTTTTTTAGTTAAACTTATTTAATAACTTTAGTTAATTTTTTAACATTTTCTACTTTTCATAAATTGCTGAAGAAATGCATCATGAGAGAGGAGAAGCTGATTAGTATATTGTTTACCAAACATATTTATCTGCTTAAGAAGTAGAAATTAAGATAAGGTAATTGAGGTATAAGTAGCTTATCTTAAGTAACTTCTGATCGAAACACCCCTTTAAAGATTAATTGAAGAAAGAGAAAGAGAGAGCAAGAGAGAGACGGCACCAATAACACATGACAACGGCACAAAGATATTATTGTGAAGTAAACGGTCCATGTTCATAGACAAAGAAAAATATTAGATTCGGATTCCTTATCCATCCCAACTTTTCCTCTGAAAGCTTCCTTTTTTGTTCTTTTAGTAGAATAATTGAGCTAGGCATCCTCACATGTGGCATTGATGTACAGCCATCCAGACTATCAAAATTTTGGCCCATTGTGGTGCTGCATTTCTCGAATCAATCAATCCTAACCATCCAATTATTGGGTATCAGATGATTGGTTTATAGTAAAATGGCGAGTCGTCCAAATTAGAATGGAAAAATCAGATGGATAATATTATCTCCCAGGGCAATGCTTCAACTATGCTCCATCCATGGTTGGGTTTGTAATTTTGGATGGTCTAGATTAGCGTATAACCATAGCAGATGGTGCCAAACTAACCTAGGAATCTAGTATCCAGCATTTTCTTTCTCAGATTCGATCTTAGGCCTTCTTTTTCTTTTCTTTTTTTTCATGCAAGTAATGAGTCAACCTTTGCATAACTAGACCAGTCAGATGTGAGGTCCATAGTTTGATGATCCAGACCATTGATCTGATCATCCCCATTGTTTGTGGATGGATTTTGCTTCAGAAATCTTCTGGAGTGGATGATCTCACCGTTTCTTAGATGATTCTGGGTTACAAGAACATTAAGAATCCATATATAGACTTAAACAAGCATTAGATAGGGTCCTTACTCTTGCTCGGGTGGTAGACTCTTGGGAGTTTCAACACCCGGTCAAGAGTTCGAGTACCCATTGGTGGTGATATTCCACTAGCGTGAGTGTGTGGGGTGTGTGTGTGCTTCAGGTAATAAATTTTAAAGTTTAATAATGGCACTGTTTTTCTAAAATTTCAAAATAAAATAAAATAAAATTGATAGATGTATAAATGCATGCATCGAAGTACATAGCTATGGACAATATCTTTATTTTTTTGGCATCGTCTATGGACAATGTCTTTCTCATCAGTCATGGTCTTGGTCCACTACATGCATATGGGCACGCAAATGTTATCTTTCAAGTGGGGATGTCAGGGAGATGCCAAGAAGCAATTGACTACGAAAAAGTTGTAAAGACGATTATATAATAATTGTATGGGATGATAGTTACAAGCACATGTTTGGTCCATGGAATAAAATGGTATTGAATTGTATTAGATGGGATTAACATCTTTATTGCACAATGATTGCATGTTTGGAAATACCATAGTATTTTAGCCATCCAATCTCATGTTTGGGATAAATTTCTTGTCATGGGAAAACACTAGATTAAGCAAAATCTTGTTTGGTGGGCCATGGAATTGTAATCAATGAACCAAATTTACAACAGAAGTCATTCACTTGTACACATATATAACCAAACGGTCACCTGTAAATGATGTATATGGATGGACGGCATGGATAAACGCATGCATCAATGTGGGGTCCATATATGTGTAGTGGATTTCAAAATTCATGAAAATTCTGCATGGGACCAAATGCCACTCCATCCCACCTAATCCTAACCTTTCTCATCCTCCACAAGTGTTAGATGGAATTTGCACATGACCAAATGCAATTTTATCCCGCCTAATCCCATCTAATACCCTTCACCAAACGCCCCCTAAGAGGGTTCATCAAATGACTGAGATTTCATGCAAAGTCTTAGTAGTGAAAACTCACTTGAGTCAAGATTAATGCCCTCTAGTAGGGCAATTTCATGTAAAGGTATGAAGTAGTCCATCTCTATTGCTTCAACCATGGAAGCTTAGTAGGTGGCATACAGTGAGGCCATGAACCATATATTATGATTGCAGAATCTATTTCAATGCTTGTAGTTGACCACTTTATTACAAGGTTGTAAAGAACTTGTGGATGATAATGCCACAATAATATTCTTTCACGAGAGAGAGAGGGAGAGGGAGAGGGAGAGAGAGAGAGGGAGAGGGAGAGAGAGAGATTGCAGAATCTATTTCAATGCTTGTAGTTGACCACTTTATTACGAGGTTGTCAAGAACTTGTGGGTGATAATGCCACAATAATATTCTTTTACAAGAGAGGGAAAGAGAGAGGGGGGGTATTCTAGTGATCCCAAAAAAAGTGGTGATTAGGTGAGTCCGGGTGATAGCTTTGTGAGTGAGTCGCCAGTCGCTGACCATAGGGTCCACTTTGATATGTGTTGTATATCTACTTAGTTCATCAGTTTTACCAGCTCATTTTAAGGCATGGTCCCAAAAACAAAGTATATTTAAATCCCAAGTGAACCATACCACAGAAGACGGTGGTCATTGACCACAAAAACCTTCTTCTAGGCCACAAAAATTTTGGATCAAGATGATATTTTTGTTTTCTGTAACATCCCGGATTTTCACTGTTTTGGATTTTCAAAAATCCTTGATTTTTTTTTTAATTAACTTATACTATCACGTACTGACCATTAGCACTCAACGTTAGCTTATACACGAGTTAATTAATCCAAGATTAGCCCAATTTAATAGACCAGACAGGCCGTGATAAGGCCTGGTGCAGGCCGCTAAGCCAGATGACTGTTTACACTTAAAGACGGGCCGTGTGGGCCATACAGCGACCGAGAAAGGTCAGAAAATATAAAACTTAGGGGAGCCGTTGGTCTCACTGGGCTTGTGGTCCATTGCGGATTACGGACCCAGTGGACACCCAGAAGTGGGATCTGACACTTGCCAAATGCGCCCCCACCAATGCCAGCATTGGAATCTGGCACTCACAAATAAAACTGAGACTCTGGGAGTTCCAGTCGTTGGATTTCTTCTAAAGTTGCGGTGACGGTTCAATGAATTTTTCCACACCCGTCCACCAAATCTGGGACCCGATTGTGGATCGGTGACCGTTGATCGTAAATCGGACCCGTGCGATCAAACCCCATATCCGATCGCTCCCAAATTTTGCATGGCCCTTCATCGGGCCATGTATCACCTACCCTATAAATTTCATGGCCAGAGGGCCACCAAAAATGCCTCATCAATCAGAATGGCCCCCAAAGGGCCACTTAAAGGTCGGAAACGCTTGCTCAGATCATATATCCGTTCATCCGTTCGCCCTAAATTTTTGCATGGACCCTAGTCAGGCCATAGGGCACCTACACACCAAATTTGGTAGTTAGAGGGGTGTTAGGGCCACCCCAACACCAATAGGGAGTCCTAGTGGTCTATTTTAGGAAATTGTGGAAGCTTGGGGCCATTTGCACCAAATCTGGAATTATAAAAAGGGGTTTCTTTTGGGCACCCCTCTCCCATACGAATTTGCCCTAGGAAAGGGAAGAGAGAAAAGAGAGAAAAGAGAGAAAGAAGAAAGGAGGAAGAGAGGAAGAAGGAGAGTGGACCCTAGAATCGAGGTGGGGCCCAAGGAAGCAAACCCCACAACTCTCTACATCTCCTCCAAGAAGAAACCCCATCCGAAATCGCCCCTCTTCTCTCCGTTGATCGTTTAGGTAAGATTCTAACCCACCTTTCCCTTGAAACCCTTGTGATGAGAAGGGATTTGTTTCGGATTCTAACATGTAAATGTTGTTCTAGGGATCCCGGCCAAACCACCCCCAAAATCCACTCTCTTAGGACGTTCCCAAGCCTTCAACGAATCCGAAGGTGCGGACTATTATCCTTAGGTGGTCTAGCATCAATTATAATTTGAGTTTAATGATTTTGTGTGTATGGGATGTTGTTTGGAGGATCTAGAGGAAACCTAAGAATTTCATGTTCGTTGGAATCGTATGGATTTGCATGTTTAGTTCCCTTTTGATGTTGATCTTGCCTCTCATATGCTTGGTTACAATGAATGTTGTATGTTCATGTTTGATGGAGTTGTGTGTAATGTTCTTTATAACATGTTGTTTGCCTCTCACATGGTTAGGTAGAAAATCAAATGCTTACATGCTCATGTCTTGGTGATCCATGTATGTTGTTCCTCATAACATGTATGAATCGTTCACGTTTGTGCATTTTGGTCCTATGAGATGTGGGAAGTGCTTCACTTCCACACAAACACACACTACATACAAGCACCTTATTCAAATGCGTTGTTAGCTTGCTTGTAGAAGAATTTCAGATGGGTGTGATGAATGTGTATGCATTATATCGGCTATGCTAGTAGATAACAATGATGAATAACATGTCATGACTGTTTGTCGACCCTTGGGTTGGTCAGGAAATGAGGAGAGTGAGGATGGTCCCGTTGGTAGGACTATCCTGGGGCTAGGCCGTGGGTTTGGGCGAGTGCGGATGGGCGGCAGTAGTTAGACTACATGGGTCGCCCGTACCCGATGTTGTCTGTTGCGTGTTTGCCTGAACTTGTGCGGTATAGCCTAATACTGACCAATCTTGTCTGTTAACCTTGATTGCTCATACATGTATGGAACCTGGCACACCCTACCACCGTTGTTAGCCCACTGATAGTGAACTGAATATTGATCCACCGTCTCATGAGCCGGGCATGGTGGAATGGGACACTGTGTCCGAGCTGTCGGCTTACGCTGGGGTGACGCGCCTCCCCGTACTGACCGCGAGCGATCCCTTCCTCTCAGCACTCCCCGTGTGCTTGGAGTCGGGGATGGGGAACCCGACGGGATCACGGATCGCGGTACCCTAGCCTCGCACATTGAGGGGTCTCGGCACCGCAACTAGTTGAGGGCATTGATACGTGGGGTGAATCAGTTTCTCAAACCTACTGGATAAACGGAATTAACTAAGAACTTGGCTAACATATCATTGCATCGCATTAGCTAGGGTGGCGACTCGGCAGTCGAGGTCGCTCTGAGGGAGTGTATTCATATGCGATCGTAAGATGGAGTCGCTTGAGGGAGAGTTGTAGCGAGGGCATGTATCATTTCATCCATCATGCATGCACATTAATAAGATTAGTTTAGTGACTGTGAATGATTGTTTTTTATTAAATCCGTAATATAACTGATGTTTGTGATAACTTGAGACTAATAGTTCACACTGAGTTGATCACTCACTCCCACTCTGGAACGGTGTTTTAAAACACCAACCAGATTCGCTCATAAATGCAGGTGATGCAGAATTCATGGAGCTGGGCGATGCAGGCCTCGAGGAGGAGGACGAGCGGACTCAGCTCTACTCTTGTGGACATGATGTTGTTGTGATTTTGTTGAATAACGCCTTATGCGACCCGTTTATTTTCCTTTGGACCTGTATATATTGATATCATTCATTTCAGTAGACTGGTGTGATTGTGCTTCGTGCCTCAGGTAATTCCAAATTGCACTGTTAAATTTGATTAATAAAAAAAAACATAAATGTATGATAAGTGACACTCGGGAACTCGGGAGTCGAGTCTATGCACGACCCCCGATTTTTTGGGGCGTTACAGATGGTATCAGAGTAATAGTTTAGAATCCCTTGGGCCATGGGTCATGAACTCACCAACGCGTCCACTGAAGTTAGGGTAAGCACAGTAGAAACTTAGAATGGTAGGAACCCTCCTAGAACCGGAACTGGCAATCTTAGATGGCTGGTAAGACTTCCAAGAAATTAGTATTGGGGAGTGAGAGAGGGTAGTGGCGATAAGAAAGGAGTCCGAGAGACTTACAATACCTTGGCCCGATGGTAGGAACAAACCGAAATTGAGTGATTAGGCATCACGACCATAGATCTAGACCAAATGGGCTAATGGCGGGCTGAACATAATAGTTCAAACCCATTTGGGGACAATTAAGTAGGGGTGAATGAAATTCTATCAGAAATAGAGAAAATGTAAAACCAAAACTGAGGGATTAGACGGTTGAAACCATAGTCTTAGGCCAAATTTGATAGCTCCAACCCATTATGGGATAAAGACTTGAGGGTGAATGAAAATTCACCGGAAATAGTGAAACTGTAGAAAAAATCGAGTTTTGACCTCTAATCAGGGGGAATCTCATGGAATGGATAGGCCCATTGCGTAGATCAGCTCGTTCTACCCCAAAATCATATATGGCATGTCCCGGGGGGCCTTACCGGTGCCCGGAAAAACACCCGACAAGTTGCCCCCGCCAACCAGCATTTTCACCCCGCCGTCGGCATTTTCACCCCGCCGTCGGCGTTTTCACCCCGCCAAGGCTCCACCGGCCCGCGTGGCCCCCGCCGAGGCCGCGTGCTCGCCCCGCCGCCCACCCCGCCGACTAGTGTTAACCCCGCCAGAATTTTTCTGTATTTTATGTCAACTTCAAAATTCCATATCTCCTTCGTTACAACTCAAATTTAGATGATTCAAAAACCAGATTAAAGATGAATGAGTCTAGTTTTATCTAAAAATAATAAAAAAATAAAATAAAAATTTTAATATAGCTAAAATTAAGTTTTTCTGTCAACTGTCCAAAATTTGTTTGGTTTCAGATAGCTGTTGCTCCTAGAATTTTAATAATTTACTTACAACTCCAACTGAGATGAAATTTTGTGTGATGTCTTTAAACTCAATGATAAAATATTATAAAAATTTTAAAAATAATTTAGTTACAGAAAGTACAAGAAACCTTACAAGAAATAGAGCTCATTTCCTACTACTCTCACTCCATCATCTTCACTCTTCCATACTCAAACTCATCTCTTCAAAATTCATCTTCTCCTCCTACAAACTCTCCATCTCCTCTTCCTCACCTTCAAACCACCTTCCCAAACCCTTTCTTAACCATCTTTTTTTCTCAACCCGTTCTTAAGTCCATCCACAGAATCTCATTCACAAAGCCAACATCAAACCCACTCTCTCCAACTAACTCCCATTTTTTTTTTCTCATACCCAACCCAAACCCTTCAACCCATCTTACTTGACCCTTCTCCAAAACCCAACCTCACACCTCATTCTCAAATCCCTTACCAAACCCTCTCCAAATTTCACTCACAAATCTCATTTCAAGCCCATCCACCAAGTTCCACCATTCACTCTAAACCCACTTCCAACCCACCTTCCCATCTCCCATTCTTAAACAAATCCTCAAACCCACCTTCTCTTTCTTCCAACCATATATCACACTTTAATCATCCATTCTTCAAATCCTAAACCTATTATTCAAATCCCTCCCTTCCAACCAACTCCCACCAACATTCACACCCTTTCAACATTCTTTAAACCTCCTCCAACTTCATTTCCACAATCCATCAAAACCATTCATTTCTCATTACTCAAAACCCATTCTCAATATCACTCTAAACTTCATTCTCAAACCCATTTACATCAAACCCATTCTCAACACCTTTCCCTTCAACAAACCCATTGCCTTCAAAACCCATTCATAAGACAAACTCCAAACCCATTCCCGACCTCATTTCTCATAAACCAATCTCAATCCCTTCTCGAATCCTCTATCTTCAACTCATCTTCAAGTTCATTTCTTCAAACCCACACTTAACTCATTTTTTCCCAAACCACATCCTTAAGGTCCATCTTCCTTAAGAAACCATCATTCTCCCATTTCACTTCCATCTCCCTAACCCATCTCCACCCTCTCATTTCCAAAAAAATCTCACATCACAAAACCAAACAACAACCATCCACATTCAAATCCATTCCTCCCCATTCCAAGACCATACTCAACTTCAAATTTCTAAAACCCATTCCATCCTCATTTCCCCAAACCCCCTTCAACAAATCCATTTCAAACCCATTTCCCTATTTGCACCTTCTCAACAACTATCCATTTCCTTGCCGAGGGGAATGACATTCCTAGCAACCGTTGCCTTCTTTTTCTCCATTCCGGTGATTCTTTTCCTCAAGGGGAAGAAGTACCCCCATCTTTGCCCGATTCGAAAAAGTAGTAGCATAACCTTTCCAATAATCAGTAGTTTGTTTTAAGTCAATTAGGTCTACCTACTTGTGTTGAAGGATAGTTAGGACGTTTGCTTGACTAAGTTATTTTTTCCCTTATGTTTGGAATGTCTAGAAAACTATGAAATCCATGTTGTATGATGTAAATAGTCATACTAATGGCACTTTGAATTTAATGTGAATGTATGGATTGTTTTTGAATTTTCTTGTCGCCTTATAAATGCTTGTATGTATGATTGCCTTACTGCGTCCATCTTAACGTTATTAGCACTCTAAACCACCAGAATACCTTAAAACTTTCGATTCTTCCTTTCCTGTTAAAATTTATGAAACCAAAACGTGATTTGCTCATAACTCACTAACCATAGGATCATAATGGTAATGTCAAGAGGAACCTTAAGGTCATGAAAACCCCTCTAAGATAGTCGTTTGATCATAGGCACTGCAGGAGACTCACCACCCACTAAAATACTATGAATATAAAACTTCAAACTTTTTTAATGAATTTTTTTTATCTTCTAAATGTTAAGGATAATCGGACTACGGAATTACGGAAGTATACGCCTGCGAAGCATTCGCGGCTTGACTCAATTCTTAATCCTGGGCGACTACCAATGGACTCACTGCTTTGACAGAGCAGAAGACCAGGATCCATCAGGATTAAGAAGGGATACGATGAGCCTTCTACCCTGGTCAAGTAGATGATCGACGTATCGGGTTTAAGCCCACTACAACTGTCTCTCCGTATTGGCCTGACATTGAACACAAACATTTTTACTCTAGATGGAGGGTAATCGACGTCATGAATCCAATGCCTTAAATATATACATATATATATATATATATATATATATATATACATATATATAGATAATTAAACAACTTTTTAGTAACCATTAGGGTGAAAAAGTTTTAAGGGGGGTAGACTAAAGAGAGCCAAACTAGTATAGATAGTATACACCTTACCATGCATATAAACTTGAAATCAACAAAACCTAGGCAAATGAAATAATAAAACCTTTATTTATTACCCTTAGGCAATTTCGGGGATGAAATTGTTTTTAAGGGGGGTAGATTGTAACATCCCGGATTTTCACTGTTTTGGATTTCCAAAAATCCTTGATTTTTTTTTAATTAACTTATACTATCACGTACTGACCATTAGCACTCAACGTTAGCTTATACACGAGTTAATTAATCCAAGATTAGCCCAATTTAATAGACCAGACGACTAGTAAGCCGTGATAAGGCTCAAGTACAGCCGTGATAAGGACTGTACACAGCCGCTAAGCCGATGACCTGCTATTTACACTTAAAGACGGGCCGTGTGGCCATACAGCGACCGAGAAAGGTCAGAAAAATATAAAACTTAGGGGAGCCGTTGGTCTCACTAGGCTTCTGGTCCATCACGGATTACGAACCCAGTAGACACCCAGAAGTGGGATCTGGCACTTGCCAAACGCGCCCGCCAATGCCAAAGCATTGAATCGCACTCACAAATAAAACTGAAACTCTGGGAGTTCCAGCCGTCGGATTTCTTCTAAAGTTGCGGTGACGGTTCAATGAATTTTTCCACACCCGTCCACCAAATCTGGGACCCGATCGTGGATCGGTGACCGTTGATCATAAATCGGACCCGTGCGATCAAACCCTATATCCGATCGCTCCCAAATTTTGCATGGTCCTTCATCGAGCCATGTATCACCTACCCTATAAATTTCATAGCCAGAGGACCACCAAAAATACCTCATCAATCAAAATGGCCCATAAAGGGCCACTTAAAGGTTGGAAACGCTTGCTCAGATCATATATCCGTTCATCCGTTCGCCCTAAATTTTTGCATGGACCCTAGTCAGGCCATAGGGCACCTACACACCAAATTTGGTGGTTAAAGGGGTGTTAGGGCCTCCCCAACACCAATAGGGAGTCCTAGTGGTCTATTTTAGGAAATTGTGAAAGCTTGAGGCCATTTGCACCAAATTTGAAATTATAAAAAGGAGTTTCTTTTGGGCACCCCTCTCTCATACGAATTTGCCCTAGGAAAGGGAAGAGAGAAAAGAGAGAAAGAAGAAAGGAGGAAGAGAGGAAGAAGGAGAGTGGACCCTATAATCGAGGTGGGGCCCAAGGAAGCAAACCCTACAACTCTCTACATCTCCTCCAAGAAGAAACCCCATCCGAAATCGCCCCTCTTCTCTTCATTGATCGTTTAGGTAAGATTATAACCCACCTTTCCCTTGAAACCCTTGTGATGAGAAGGGATTTGTTTCGGATTCTAACATGTAAATGTTGTTCTAGGGATCCCGGCCAAACCGCCCCTAAAATCCACTCTCTTAGGACGTTCCCAAGCCTTCAACGAATCCGAAGGTGCGGACTATTATCCTTAAGTGGTCTAGCATCAATTATAATTTGAGTTTAATGATTTTGTGTGTATGGGATGTTGTTTGGAGGATCTAGAGGAAACCTAAGAATTTCGTGTTCGTTGGAATCGTATGGATTTGCATGTTTAGTTCCCTTTTGATGTTGATCTTGCCTCTCATATGCTTGGTTACAATGAATGTTGTATGTTCATGTTTGATGGAGTTGTGTGTAATGTTCTTTATAACATGTTGTTTACCTCTCACATGGTTAGGTAGAAAATCAAATGCTTACATGCTCATGTCTTGGTGATCCATGTATGTTGTTCCTCATAACATATATGAATCGTTCACGTTTGCGCATTTTGGTCCTATGAGATGCGGGAAGTGCTTCACTTCCACACAAACACACACTACATACAAGCACCTTATTCAAATGCGTTGTTAGCTTGCTTGTAGAAGAATTTCAGATGGGTGTGATGAATGTGTATGCATTATATCGGCTATGCTAGTAGATAACAATGATGAATAACATGTCATGACTGTTTGTCGACCCTTGGGTTGGTCAGGAAATGAGGAGAGTGAGGATGGTCCCGTTGGTAGGACTATCCTGGGGCTAGGCCGTGGGTTTGGGCGAGTGCGGATGGGCGGCAGTAGTTAGACTACATGGGTCGCCCGTACCCGATGTTGTCTGTTGCGTGTTTGCCTGAACTTGTGCGGTATAGCCTAATACTGACCAATCTTGTCTGTTAACCTTGATTGCTCACACATGTATGGAACCTGGCACACCCTACCACCGTTGTTAGCCCACTGATAGCGAACTGAACATTGATCCACCGTCTCATGAGCCGAGCATGGTGGAATGGGACATTGTGTCTGAGCTGTCGGCCTACGCTGGGGTGACGTGCCTCCCTGTAGTGACCGCGAGCGATCCTTTCCTGTCAGCACTCCCTGTGTGCTTGGAGTCGGGGATGGGGAACCCGACGGGATAACGGATCGCGGTGCCCTAGCCTCGCGTATTGAGGGGTCTCGGCACCGCAACTAGTTGAGGGCATTGATACGTGGGGTAAATCAGTTTCCCAAACCCGCTGGATAAACGAAATTAACTAAGAACTTGGCTAACATATCATTGCATCGCATTAGCTAGGGTGGCGACTCGGCAGTCGAGGTCGCTCTGAGGGAGTGTTGTCATATGCGATCGTAAGATGGAGTCGCTTGAGAGAGAGTTGTGGCGAAGGCATGCATCATTTCATCCATCATGCATGTACATTAATAAGATTAGTTTAGTGACTGTGAATGATTATTTTTTATTAAATCCATAATATAACTGATGTTTGTGATAACTTGAGACTAATAGTTCACACTGAGTTGATCACTCACTCCCACTTTGGGACGGTGTTTTAAAACACCAACCAGATTCGCTCATAGATGCCGGTGATGCAGAATTCGTGGAATTGGGCGATGCGGGCCTCGAGGAGGAGGACGAGCGGACTCAGCTCTACTCTTGTGGACATGATGTTGTTGTGATTTTGTTGAGTAACGCCTTATGTGACCCGTTTATTTTCCTTTGGACCTGTATATATTGATATCCTTCATTTCAGTAGACTGGTGTGATTGTGCTTCGTGCCTCAGGTAATTCCAAATTGCGCAGTTAAATTTGATTAATCAAAAAAAAAAAACCATATATGCATGATAAGTGACACTTGGGAACTCGAGAGTCGAGTCGATGCATGACCCCCGATTTTCTGGGGCATTACATTTTCCCTTCATGACCTGAACTTATCAACGGTTGGATGCCAAATAACATTACAGTGGGCTATAGGAATTTTTTAATGGTGGGCGCTCAATGACCATTGTTTCTTATAATGTGGCCCACTTGAGATTTGGATATAGTTCATTTTTTGGCCCGTGCCCTAAAATAAGCTGAAAAAACTAATGGACATAGTGGATATACAACACATACATCAAGGTAGGCCCCACGGTCAAGGACTAACCCACTGAGCTGTTACCCGGCCCTAAACTCACTTAATCCACACCCTGCCAAATCCATGAAAATTAAGTTTTGCCATCCATCATAGGAGCCAAACTTTGATTCCCCTTCTATTTAAAAAAGTGACTTTGATCTAATGATTTTAACCATTCACTCTTAGGCATATAAAATAGACGGTCCACATCTTTCCTCCGACAAAAGGTTTTCTTTATAGATCGAAACCATCCATCTTATTTCCCACCTATGCTTAGATGGATAAAAACAGTGAGCCAGATTGACTTGAACTATCCATCATGTGAGCTTCAAATTATTCAAAAAATACAAAGAGACATGGGTCCCGTCTATTTCCAATGAAAACTAATTCTAGCCATATTTTTCAGGGGAACCATAGAAGCACACAGAGCTGAATCAAGCAAAGTATTTCAATTGCACAATAAATCTAATCACGAAGACTCCGAATTTAGCATGAAAAAATTCTTTCGACAAAAAATCACAGCACCAAGCGGCAGATATCACTATTAAAGCAGAAATTACAAGAGATAGAAAGAGTACCCGATTCGAACAGGCCTCAAATCTCCCCTTACAAGCCTTTGAAAACCCTAGGAACAAATTAGAAAGCCTTGAGATCTACCCTAATCCCATTTATACCCCTACATATAGCCTTAAGAAGAATCTCAAACATAATCAGACAGAAATCCCACACTTACGCAATTCTCCGTATTTTTTGCGCAATCATTTAATGGCACCTTCGATGGGACTTTGATGTCATCGACAGACCGTCAACGACATCGAACTAAAAATAAAACATTCTAGCGACTAAACATGAAATTTTCAAATTTTACTTATGGCATCGAGCAGGCCTTCGATGGCATCGAACAAGACACCTAAAGTGTCCAACAACCAACTTGATAAATTTCAAATATTAATTAAACTTATTTAATCACTTTAGTTTTAAAAAATTACACTTTCTACTTCTCATAAATTGTTGAAGAGATGCATCAGGAGAGAGGGGAAGCTGATTATCTACTTAATAAGTAGAAACTAAGATAAGCTACTTGAAGCATTAGTAGCTTATCTTAAGTAACTTGCTATCCAAATGTCCCCTTAGATATTAATTGGAGAGAGCAAGAGAGAGAGCACCAATGACACATGACAACTGCACAAAGATATCAATGTGAAGTAAACAGACCATGTTCATGGACAAAGAAAAATATTAGATTCGGATTCCTTATCCATCCTTGATTGGTTTCACAACTTTTTCGGCTGAAAGCTTCTTTGTTCTTTTAGTAGAATAATTGAGTTAGGCATCCACAGATGTGGCATTGATGTATGGCCATCGAGACTATCGAAAATTTTCCCCATTGTGGTGCAGCATTTCTCAGATCAAGCAATCCTAACCATCCAATTATTGGGTTGATAGTAAAATGCCAAGTGATCCAAATTAGAATGGAAAAATCAGATGGATAATATTATCTCGCAGGGCAATGCTTCAATTATGCTCCATCCATGGTTGGGTCAGTAATTTTGGATGGTCTAGATTGCCGTCAACCGTAACATATCTATGGTTGAAGAGCCGCCACCACTTTTACATGGTGCCAAACTAGCGTAGCAATCTAGTATCCAACATTTTCTTTCTCAGATTCCTTAGGTTTTCTTTTTCTTTTTTTTTTCCATAAGACCAGTCAGATGTGAGGTCGATGGTTTGATGATCGAGACCATTGATCTGATCATCCCATTGTTTGTGGATGGATTTTGCTTCGGAAATCTTCTAGATTGGATGATCTTACCATTTCTTAAATGATTTTTGGTAGATTTACAAAAACATTAAGAAATCCATATGTAGACTTAAACAAGCTTCAAACAATAATTTTTGAAGTTTAATAATGTCACTGGTTTTTTAATTTTTCAAAAAAATTACAATTGATAGATGTATACATGCATGCATCCAAGTATATAACTATAAAGGTCAGTGAAAGTAAGTTTATTTTTTCAGTAGTCTGTGTATAATGTATTTGTCATTAGTCATGATCTTCGTCGACTACATGCATGTGCACGGGCAAATGTTAGCTTTCAAGTGGGGATGTCAGGACAATACCAAAGTGATAAGAAATTGATCACGAAAAAGTTGTAAATTAAAGAAGAAGATATAATAAGTGTATGAGATAATAGTTACAAGCTCATGTATATACAAGAGGATAGATCAAATGCTCATACTCAGATTTCATGCAAAGTCTTAGTATTGGAAAACCCTCCTAAGTCAAGATTCATGCCCTCTGTTAGGGCAATTTCATGCAAAGGTATGAAGTAGTGAGTCCGGGTTATAGCTTTGTGGGTGAGTTGCTGACCGTAGGGCCTACTTTGATATATGTGTTATATATCTACTCTGTCTATCATTTTTATTAGCTTATTTTAAGGCATGGTCCAAAAACAAAGTATATTTAAATTCTAAAGTGAACCATACCATGTAAAAAGATGGTCATCGACTATAAAAACCTTCTTCTAGGCCACGGAAGTTTTGGATCAAATTAATATTTGTATTTTTTCCCTTCATGACCTGACCTTATCAAAGGTTGGATGCCAAATAACATTACAGTGGGCTGTAAGAATTTTTTAATGGTGGGTGTTCAATGACCATTGTTTCCTATGGTGTGGTCCACTTGAGATTCAGATCTGTTTTATTTTTAGGACCATGCCTTAAAATTAGCTGAAAAAATTAATGGACAGAATGGATATACAACACATACATCAAGGTAGGCCCCACAGTCAAGGACTAACTAAGTTATTACTCTAGACTCACCTAATCCGCACCCAGCCAAACCCATGAAAATTAAGCTTTGCCATCTATCATAGGAGCCCATCTTTGATCATTCCCCTTCTATTTAAAAAAAAAAAAAAAAAACCACTTTGATCTAATGATTTTAACCATTCACTCATAGGCATAGAAAATAGATGGTCCACATCTTTCCTCTGAAAAAAGCTTTCATTATAGATCGAAACCATCCATCTTATTTCCAACCTTATAAAAACAGGTGGGCCAGATCGACTTGAACTATCCATCACGTGAGCTTCAAATTATTCAAAAAATACAAAGAGACATGGGTCCTATCTCTTTTTGAAATGAAAACTAATTCTAGCCATATTTTACAGTCTAAGAAAAAAGAAAGAAAAAAAAAAAAAAAATCTTTCCAAAAGTAATTCTCAAACTTCAAAGAATCAGTTCTTGTTGCCTACGCTCACAAGAAATGCTTATGCAATCATTTCATGTCCAAGAACCCATGTCATTCACCATGGTACTAGTGGCATAGAATATCGGGGAGTGGATTAAGTGCCCTACTTACCGTAGGGCTCACCTTGATCCTAACCATGGGACCCATATTGATGCATGTATTCTATATCCATGTTGTCCATCCGTTTTGCCACATCATTTTAGATCATGAGCCAAAAATAAAGGAGATTCAATTCTTAAGCAGCCCAAACCATAGAAAATAGTAGTGATTGGTCATTAATAGCCCACAAAAGTTTTGGATCAACTTGATATTTGTTTCTTGTTTTTACTTCAACTAGGTTTATGTGACCTTATCAACAGTGGATGGCAAATAAACATTATGGTGGGCTTTAAGAGAAGTATATGTTCCACATGAGACTTAGATCTTCTTCAATTTTGGACCTATGGTAAGATGACACTGTCAATGCTACTACATTAAATGCATGATGATGTAGCCCAATCACATGACAACAAACAAAAAATATCTATCCGTAGCAAGCAAAGTATCTGTATTAAAAAAGGAATGGATGCTCTAGACATAGAAAATACATTAAGGTTGGCCCCATCCATGGTACCCAGGATCTAGACAAGATGTTAGGCCCAATAATACAAAAAAATCGTGGGGCCCATAGTAGAGATTAACATTGATTGAACAGAGATGGACCAGATCAATGGTACCCAGGATGTAGACAAGGTTTTGAGAGGTGTACCTGTCACGTCTGAAAGGAGCCACTTCCTCGCTAGTAGTTGAAGCATTTTTTCGCTCATGTGGCCTAGACGTCTGTACCACATGTCAATAGCTGAATCTTTCGCTGCGTTCAACCCACCCTTGCACATACTGACACTTACTTGTAAAGGGTGCTACACTTCTTTCCTCTGGCCACGATCAATGAACCCTTGATGAGCTTCCATTGCCCACCAGCAAACTGGCTTTCATAGCCATCATCATCCAAACTTTCCGTCGACATCAAGTTGAGGCGAAGGTCTGGGATATGTCTCACATCCCTGAGAACCAATGTGCAGCCCACATCGGTCTTCACATAAATATCACCGACTCCCATGATTTTTGATACGCTAGAATTTTCTATCTTCATAGTTCCATAGTCACCTGACTTGTAACTTGTGAAGAAGTCCCTGCGTAGAGTCACATGAAAAGAAGTTTCCGAGTCTATCACCCAGTCGGTGTCCTGACTTGTAGCCGTGAGACATACATCATGATCTGCAGAAAGAATAACTACAACGTCACCTTCTGAAGCGATCGCAGTGGAATCTGATTCATCTTCCTTCCCTTTTCCTTTCTTGTCGTTCTTCTTACCACGACATTCATGCTTGTAGTGGCCCTTCTTGCCACATTTCCAGTAATTAACATCCTTCCTGTTACTCGACTTGCCTCTTGATTTATCTCGAGCCTTCCCGCCCTTCCTGTTCTTTCCTCTCCCCCGTTCTTGTGTTGCAAGGGCCTCTTGCTGAGTAGACCCCTGAGACTTCCTCCTTGTCTCCTCATTTAAGAGACAATTGGTTACCTGTTCTATGGATATCTTTCCGTCTAGCGCAGAGTTACTTAGAGACACCACCAATGTCTCCCAACTGTCAGACAATGAACTAAGCAATAGTAAAGCCTACAATTCATCATCCAGAACCATCTTCATAGAGGAGAGTTGGTTCACTATATTACTGACCTCATTCATGTGCTCAGCCACAGAACCACCATCTTTAAACTTGAGATTCACAAGTCGCCTTATAAGAAAAATCTTATTACCGACTGTCTTCCTCTCATATAGCCCTTGTAATTTCAGTCATATGCTAGCGGCTGAGATTTCTATAGACACATGGTGGAACACAGAATAATCCAACCATTGTCTAATAAACCCCGCCGCCTTTCGGTCCATCTTCTTCCAATCATCATCAGTCATATCCTTGAATTTTGTAAATATGCCTAAAATTGGAGAATATAGGACCTTGCAATAAAGCACGTCCTCCATCTTAGCCTTCCATATGGTCCAGTTAGAACCATTGAGGCTGATCATCCTTGATGAGTCATCTTCCATAATTCAAAACCGATCCTACCCGTTCAATGAACCTGGCTCTAATACCACTTTATTGCTGGTCCTGAACAAAACCTTAGGATCTAGCCCTCCAGAACAAACCAGAATTATGGATAATAAAGCAATGAAAATAATCAATATACCATATGTTCCACATGAGACTTAGATCTTCTTCAATTTTGGACTTACAGAAGACATTGTCAACACTACTACATTAAATGCATGATGATGTAGCCCAATCACATGACATCATTGTGGCAAGCAAAGTATCTGTATTAAAAAAGGAATGGATGCTCGTGATATAGAAAATACATTAAGGTTGGCCCCATCCATGGTACCTAGGATGTAGACAAGATGTCAGGCCCAATAATACAAAAAATCATGGGGCCCATACTAGAGATTAACATTGATTGAACAGCGATGGATCAGCTTTGTGGACATCAAATCGATGGTCAGAAACAAAATAAGCGCTTGTTAGAATTCGACGTGCAAAAGCAGATTCTGGATCAGCTTTTTTGACCTGTGCTCCATCCACAAAGGGCCAATGATATGGACGGCTTGGATTGCTATAAACATCCCACGCTAATGGGATGAGTCTCCACCATTTTCAAGATGGTGGTGAATGCACACCGTTGGATCGAGGGCAACTCACCCAGTGTAATTCCCACTTCAATATTCTAAGTTGTGATTTCTCATCCACCGCTTATATGGCACACGTGCACGCTAATCCAGACGATCCAAATTTCTGAGCACATCGTGGATCAGGCACAGCTCAAGATAGATTATAACAGAATGATCTCAGCCATCCAATATCACCACATGATCATTTTATTTATAACCATTTGACACTTGCTAAATGGACGGTCAGAAAGTGTGATAGTTGATCACCACGGCATGGATGGCTGTGCATCAATGCCACGTGTACAGAGGACAAGACACCCACAACTTGAAAAAGTGGTGGTGAACTGTCACACTAACCTGAGTACCTTTTTTATATACTTCTCCCCTAAGTGGTGGTCAACTATCACCGCGTCCTTGTCTCCTTCTGATATATGTAACTCTAGAGGGGGATGGCCCACCGAAGAACAGAATAATGGATGGGTGAAAGTGCATGTCGAGTTTCAAAAATCCTCCTTTGCAGTTTGTATTTTCTGGCCATAATCATTAAAGCTCGGGAACATATGATGTGGTGGGACCCTTCTCACCACACCATAAAGCTACACCCGTGGAGATCCACGACCGAGGATATGAACATTATCCTCCACTCTTCGGTTTGCTTGAGTAGGTTTTTGAATAATTCAATCATACAATAGGCCATGTATGTTAATGAGAGCATGTATTTAATTAGCATGTGTTATTATAATAGTGCATATGTGCTAGAGTTGTGCTTGACTCAAGTTTGATTGAAGGTTGTGACTCTTATATGTGCCGAGATATATAGATCAAGACCAAACTCATGGGATTGACAGCCCTCTCAACCACTTGAGATAGACCGATTAAGATCAAACTTACGAGATTGATTGCCCTCTCAACCAACTACACTTATAGTAATAAAGCAATTTTTAAAATGTAGTTACAATTTTAAAAATGTAGGAATTATTTCTTCTTAATAGATTTTTTTTACCTTGCATTAAGAACTTTTCTTTCACCATGATTATGAGTTTTGTATTTTTTGATAGAACAAAGATAAATTAAATATTTAAAATTAAAAGCTAAAATGTTGATTTTATTCATGTGTATTTGATGATTAGTACAACCGATAAATAAATAAAATAAAATAAAGAATATGTGATCACATGTGCGGACAAGCAATCAAAACGGATTGATCAGCAAGATGTGAGTGAGGTATGATCTTCCAAGTAAAGACTCGATTGTTGAGGAATGCAATAATGATAAGAAATGGACATTTATATTACTCCTAAACGTATTATAGACGCCAGACAATAGCAATCTGAAGCTAACATAATCCTCAGACATTCTACAATGTGACCGGGAAAAAAAAAAAATGAATGGACTAAAAATTAAGATAAAAGCAACATTACGTAGTGTAGATTTATTGTGTTTGGTATGGGACTAGAGCTCTTTATCATGTGCTTTTTTATATTTATGAGAAGTGATAAAACCTTCATCGAGTTTTCTTGTTGATTCAAGATCCTTGGTAGTCACAACGTATATGATCATCCTAACTTCGTTAAAGAGATCTTTAAAGGTAAGAACCCATTTTCAAATCTCTTGCCGGTGTGACCACAAAAATCCATAGATCTCACAAGATCAATCTAGATAGACCTGAATCAATCGCTATGTCCTTCATTCTCATCCACTCTAGTAGTGATCCACTTATCAAGTTTTTATAACCATCGTGTGAGAACCAATCATCTCTAAGAGGATCTTCCATTTCAAAAAGATTGTGTGAGACAGTATCTAGATTTGTGATAAGATTCATGTCTCAACGGGTCTTTTATAACCTTATTGAGCTCACTTCCTCAATCAAACATACCATGTGTATTAGGGTCATATGTCATTTATCGTAGCATCTTACCCACAGACGTGCATACAACTTTGTACCATTTTACTTTTAACAAGTAACGTACCATTGGATGAGATGGGGAAAAGATATTCTCAAGTGCTAGTAAGATTTTGTCCATTATTAAACGCGTATTGCCGACATATGGCATAATCTCATTGGGCCAAGTGGATACATCAAAATAAGTGTAAATAGTGGGTCCCACCGCTTGGTTATCCATGCTGTTGATCTGATGTGTATGTGAACGGTTTATACGTTACTTGCCACCACTCCAAGGGTTAAAATCGTTACATCAAGAGAATAAAAAACCATTAAATGGCCCATCCAGACTGGAATCCATGAACCATGGGCCCCAAACTGAAAACTGGAAAAGTATGAATCCCCTTCGAACCGAGGACGGTCGAAAAGATAGCGTGATTTGGGGTATGCACCGTCCAAGAAGTGGACAACTGATTGGACGGCTGGATCCACATATAAACGATGGTGGGCCCCATACAATCTGGATTGTTGATGTGCCGCGAACTATAAAGTATGGAGCACTCCTGCAACTTTAAATCACATGAACACTCCATGATGCTGATAGTTTACCAGCATTTTCAAGATGGACCCCACCTTTGAAACCACACTGATCAAGCGATCCTAGCCATTGATTGGCGCGGCTATCAAATTGATCGTTAAAAATAAAAATGTTCGACTCTCAAAACTCAATCTGAACCATCCTTTTATTCTATCTAAGATACTTCCACCATTTGGACGGTTCAGATCACCATACACGCATGCACCACATGTGCGGTGAGCAAGTTGCCACCATTTAGAAAATGGTGTTGAACTACCAACCCATTGACTAAAGTTTGATGATAGTGGACACAAAAGGATTGATTGGGACCTTACATTCCTGTGCCCTAAAGTTTATATGTGTGGGGCCCACTCCATTGGCTATGGACGAATGCAATGCACTATAAATACCTTTCAAATGTCTTCTTTTGCATGAGTGGATAAGAGGAGTCTGTCTCCCACCAAAAAAAGAAAAAAAATTAATAATAGAAAAATAAGTTAATATTAAACAAATACCGACCTTTGATAAGCCCACACGCGTGTGCAATAAAGCTCATGCATATGCCACACATGTGTGACTTTTGAACCACATATATAAGATCCAATCCATTCATCAGCACATTTCTACGATATTGATTCCCTATCCAAAAGAATCAGATTGATCCACTGGTTAGATGGGCCACGGTTGAACCCAAAAAATGTACGGCTCTTAAGAAGTTGGATAAAGCTTTCTAACCATCTATCTGTTTCTAAGTTTGGGGCCCAAGTGCTGACTGGGTTAGATTTTATTACTGGGAATATATGTACAAGGTGGGCCCAACCTGATGGATATATTAGTTCTCGCACGTATGTGCCATGGTCGCACATGTATGACGTGTACACGAGCTTTATTACATGCGCGTGTGAGCTGAGCAAAGCTCGTAAGCACTTCCCCAAGATTTCTCAGGAGGAATTTGATACTCTTGAAGACTTTGATTGTTCATATTCATGCACTCGAATATTGGATAACCAGCATATATATTAGTCAATTTAAACCGTTCAAATTGTGGGATCCATTTTAGATAGAGAGAATCTTAAAAGAATATCGTGTGGAGAGTCTTAAATTTTGTTTAATGTACATTTGTTCATTGAAATCGGACGGTTGGTTACTTGTCATTTTATTGTCCCAAAAATGGGCCATTTCGGGCAACGGTTCTGTTTAAACGTTGATTTTGGACCCATCAAAAAGTAATCTATGTGATTCCAACGGTTCAATTTTAGTTTAATGCATGTCATGCTAGGTTGTGTGGCTTTTGAATTTACACATATTCGTACCTGGTTTGGGCATGCATTTAGTGCAATGTAAAAGGCATGTAAATGCTTAGCCTTGAATGTAAAAGCTGATAAATTTAAGCCAAGTTTGGGCTACTTTTGGCCGAAATGATCACGCACACGTGGGGCTGTACACGAGTCAAGCTGGCTCGGCCTAACCCAATCTAGCTCAGCTTGAATGGCAAATCAAGGCAAGTCAAGCTTCATATGATCCGGCTTGTTTTAAAAACGAATCGAGTTTGAACATAGCAGAGGTTAACCCAACTCAACTCGGTTTGAAGCTTAGGCTCAGCTCGTCTTGAATATATATAATATTTTATTTTATTATATATATATATAGACACACACATTATATTTAAAAATTAAAAAATTAAAATTTAAACTCTACCTTACCCGTCCGTCCCTTTCTTATTCTTTCCTTACCTTACTCAACCCACCGCACCCGATCTCCTCTCTTTCACTCTCTCTTGTGCCCGAGCTCCATAAAATCTCTCTCTCTCTCTCTCTCTCTCTCTCTCTCTCTCTCTCTCTCTCTCTCTCTCTCTAACACCAAAAACAAGGTACCTCTATGGCTCTATCTAATATTATATATATTATTAATTGAATATTTGATTTGAGGGTTGGATTGGGTCAATTGGGTCAGGTGGCTGGGTCGAGTCAGGTACAGGTTAGATCGGATTGCTAGGTTGAGTCAGGTGTGGGTTGGATCGGGTTAGGAGTAGGCGTAACTCGACTCAAGGTAAACTCGCCTCGACTCGATCCACTAGCTTGCCTCGAACTCGACTCGAAAAATTTGGCAAACAAGCCAAGCTCCAATGGTAAGCTCGAGGTCAAGCTCGAGCTCGAACTCAAGGAGAGCAAGGACAGGTCAAGCCAAGCTTGGCCCACCTCGACTCGATGTACAGCCCTATGCACATGCCTTCTATAATATTTATCAGTGAAGGTTTTAAGTCAAGAGTTTCAACATTGAGATTATGTGTTCGAGTACCCACCATGGTGTGTGTGTGTGTGTGTGTGTGTGTGTTTGTGTGTGAAAATGGTACTATAGGTCGACCTCATGGGAACTTCCCATGAGGTCGAGCTATGTGGGCCCTACTGTGATGTGTGTCAAATATCTACGCCATCAATCTGATGCACCATTCCATGGTGGGCTACAGGATTAAAAATCAAGTCAATCCATGACTTGGGTTGGCCACACCGCATACAACAGTTGTGAGGGGTTACTCTGCCGTTAAAACATTCATAATCATTTATTGGGTCCACTGAGATCTGGTTCACAAATCTAGCCCATCCATTGTGTGTGTCCCACTTGGATGAGAGATAGGACCAATTTTTACCCACATCCAAAACTCAGGTGGGCCCCACCAAGTACTTTTATATGTTTTAAGCATGTCTTCATAGGTTTAGATGGTATGGCCCACCTGAGTTCCATATACGACTGATTTTTGGGATATCCCATAACCTAAAGGGAACCCATCAAATGCACGGTGTTGATGTTTGACACACATAATGGTGGCGCCCAGACAACTCGACCTCATAGTACCATTTCCCATATATATATATATATATATATATATATATATATATATATATATATATATATATATATATATATGGAAAATGTACAATGCGCTCGAGCTGACGATAAGCTTATCGTGAGGTTGAGCTGTGTGCGCCCCACCGTGATGCGTGTCAACCATCAACACCGTGTATTTGATGGGTACCCTTTAAATTATGGGATATCCCAAAAATCAGTCGTATACGGAACTCAGGTGGGCCATACCATCTAAAATTATGTGAAGACACCGTTAAAACATATAAAAGCACTTGGTGGGGCCCACCTGAGTTTTGCATGCCCCTGAAACTTGGTCTGAACCCTCATTCAAGTGGGACACACATAATGGATGGGCTAGATTTGCAAACCACATCTTGGTGGGCCCTCAAAAATGGTTATGAATGTTTTAATGGTGTACGGCCCCCTCTCCACTTCTGTATGTGGTGTGGCCCACACAAGTCACAGATTGACTTGATTTTTGGGACCTAGGCCCACGATGGAATGGTGCATTTGACTGATGGGGTAGATGTTCGAAATGCATCACGGTATGGCCCACACAGCTCGACCTCATGGGTCGGACCCGTGAGCTCGAGCGCATTGTACCTTTTCCCATATATATATATATATATATATATATATATATATATATATATATATATATATATATATATATATAGTCCACAACTAATAACATACAACTGAGGTGTGTGTGGGTGTGTGCATTAATTTTTTTTTTTTTTTTTTAAATACTATTGAACCACATGTTACAATCCACATAGCAAATAACTTCCAACCTTTTATGTGCATGTGACATCCCACCCATCCATCAGGTTATGTTCATCATGAAGATTTTCACATGTAAATATTAGTCAATTCATTCATTGAGTAGACCATGCTGATATTATATTATTTATCAATGGTTATACATTATTTTTTATGGTGTGACCTACTTAATGAGTAGATGGACATGATTTTCACTCTAAAGTGATCCTTATGGTGAGGGAAACATACTTAGAAAGGGTTAGATTTTGCATTTACTTTATACGCTAGCTATTCACTCGGTAGACCATAATCGCCGCTACTTTAACTGAAGTCAGCTATTATGCCTCGATAAAAAAACCAAAAGTTATGTGGACACTACCTTATTGTGTTTAAGAAATCTAATCTAATCACTCATTGCTTGACCTAACTTTAGCTATAGGTATCAAAAACTAGTTCTATCCGTGATTTAGGTAAACCATACGACTAAAAATAGTATACCCAATGTAACACCTTAAATTTCGAGGGTCGAGTAATGCCCGACTCCTGAATTTTTGAGTGCCACTTATGCTTTGTAGATTTAATTAATTTAGGTTTCATTTGATTGGTGTATGAGCATTTGAAAAATTAAATGAATCATGCGGCGTAAACTGAAATCAACTAACTAAATTAGAGCATGACAATCAAAATGATGTATATACGTGTAGTGTACGAGATCGTGTCCCAACAAAATACATATAGTCCAAAAGATGTACAAAACAATCATGCCTTACGACCCCATCGCTGGCCCTAGGACAACTACAATGACCCGCCCAGGAGCTAGAAATACGAGAGCTCCTCCAAGTCTATGGACGCCTCATCCAACGCATCAGACTCTGTGATACTTGCATTAAGATAAGGTCTGGTTGGTGTTTTAAAACACCGTCCCAGAGTGAGAGTGAGTAATCAACTCAGTTGTTCCATTAACATCAAGTTACACATGCTATCAAATCCACATGCACAATTAATGAAAAGTAATTTAAACATATAGTCCCTAAATACTTTTGTTAATGTGCATACATGCTATTATGATATGATGTATGTCATCGTCATTCAACACTCCCTCAAGCGACTCCATATACACGTTCATATATGACCAACACTCCCTCAATGTGACCTCAACTGCCGAGTCACTAACTTAACTAATGCAATACGACAATGATCATGTTAGTCGAATGTTTAGTTATATTCTTCGTCCGTCCAGGATTGGGGAAACTGAGGCACTCCTACAAAATCAAGGCCCTAATCCAATCGTAAGGCTCAGGGCGGCCGTAGCAGCATCGTGCCTACGATTCTTGATCCATCTGAGTTCGTCACTCCCAGCTGCACTCATACGAAATGTGGGTTTGTAAATTGGATTGCTTGCAGTTGTTACAGAGAGACTCATCATCCCAGCATAAGCTAACAGCTTAAGTATAGTGTTTCATACCACCATGCCCAGCTCTCGAGACTTATGGATCGTGTCGCTAACAGTTGTAAGTAGGTGTTCCAAAGGCGTGGGGTGTCTCAGGTTCAAATAGGCGTGATCATACATGGTGAACATACATGGTCGGCCAACTAGTGGACTAGTCTGGCTGACTCAGGCAAACTACGGCGCAATCAGCACTAAGTGCAAGCATCCCGCGTAGCCCAAATACTGTCGATTGTCCATCTTCAGCCTGAATTAATCAGATTGGCCCAAGGCAGCCGATCCAATAGGGCTGCCCTTTTGAATTTTTTCGATTTACTAGCCAACCCAATTAGCAATAGACTAAAATTCTAAGCATGCCACAAAAAATTCTATTCAGGAATAGACAACCAACTTAACAGTATTTCAAGATATTCTAACTAATATGGGCAAAAAAATAGGCATACAAGTGCATTATTCAATCATCGTACAATTTACAATAACCAGCTAATTAGGTGCATGTATCAAGGAAAAAATATGGAGCATGTGGGCATGAAATTTTAGTGAATCCAGTCTATTCTAGCATGTAATCAATAATCGGTAACCATAAACAGAAAGTGCACTTCATAGAGGACAATAGGCTTAAGGATTAGTCACTAGTTAGCATACAATTCACAATTTTCACTACATAAACATTATTTGCGGCATAGGTTCGATAATTGGCAACCTAAAGGTAATGGTCTGCACCTAGGGGTAGCCCGCCGATTTTTCTAGCGCCGCTCTTAGGATTCCGGTCAAGTATTTGATGGATTGACACCCCCGTTGCATAGGTTAGCTTGTAAGGGCGTATGCAATAGCTCACAAGGCTCAAATATCTAACGAGGCTAGGGGATTATCTCTCAATCGTCGTCCGGCCTCTCTCTACAATAGGGCGCGGTTGCGGGCTCCGACATGGGCAACAGCAAGAGAAAAATTCTCCAAATCAGCTCCCCAAGGAGTTTTCTTTCCCACTTCTCCCCACTCTCTCTCTCCCTTGTAACTGAAATTTCGTATGGGAGTGAGAGAGTGTGAATTTGGGCTTTAAATAGTCCAGATTTTGTGTCTAAATGACCTTGGGGGTCCTTTTTCTAACATACATGCCCCTAGTGGGATGAATTTTGGTCCACAGGGCCCCTACAAGGGCCTGCTGGCTCATCCGCACTATGGGCAAGTGCCCCATCATAGGATGAGCAATTGGTCCAAATTTGGTGGAGATCGGATGCTTTGATCGACCGCAGGGACCCTACTTATGATCGACGGCTATCAGTGCTCGATAAGGGCCATAGTTATACGGATATGACCAGGGAAATATCCCCGGCACATGGCTTAAGTTTAGTCGCAATCCGACGATCAAAAAGTCACAACTTCGCAATTTAGTGACGGGGCCAACTTCACTTAAGTTTTAGATTTAGGTAAAGGAGAGTCGTGCTTTTCAAGCACTTCCTTCCCTACCCAAATTGCGCAGTTTCGGGCACTGTCTAGGTTCACCATCCGCAATAGACCTCAAGCCCAGTAAGGCCAACGATTTCTTATAGTTTCGGACTTAGTAGAATTTCAATGGGCAACCCACGCTCATTTTAGTCTGTCGAAGTAGATTCTGGGAGGGCCAACTCTCGCGGTCCTTACTGGGTTTTGGTCATGCCTAAGGCTAGTTGTGTCTGTGACGTTATCCTCTTAGAATTTTTAGAATGTGGTTACTCTACATTATTCACTCTCGCTTCCCAAAGCTATGCGCGTGTGTTACATAAGAACAGTCTAATACAATCCTAAGGTGGCTCGCTGGTGGACTCTCTAGGGTCCAATGTCATTTTGGCTCAGGTGTTACACCCAATGATTCCCACTTTCTAAAGTTTTTCTCTCAGTGTGGGCCACCTGAATCAAGCATTGTCTTAAATTTAGGATCATAGGTCTAAATGTTTTTGTGGGATCTAATGGTATAAGTGAATTTCACGTAATAATCATAGTGGGCAAAATTAAAAATCAATGGTGGATATCTCTTCCAAATATTAGGTTTCGTGTGTGGCCCAAGTGAAGATTGAATATTTATATTAATTTTTCATGAGCCTAAGTTGGATTACACATGTAATGCTCCACGTGGATTTCACATACACATTGAAGTGGACCCCACAAAAATTGGTCGCGGCGTTACCTCTGACAATGGATGCAGATTGGGTACTACCTCCACAAGGGCCTAGCCAACGGATGGTGGTTGCAGAGATCTGCAGGGACTCATCAATTTAGGGCTCGAGCCCAAGAAAAAGGCGGATCTAAGGTTCAAGTGGACCACACCACAGGAAATGGTGAGAATAAAACACTTACATAAGTTTTGGATAAAGTTAATATTTGTGTTTTCCCTTCATCCAAGTCTTTCAAGGTGAGCCCTAGGAATGTTTCAATGGTGGGTGTCATTATCAACACTGTTTCCTGTGGTGTGGTTCACTCAAGCCTTAGATTTGACTCCTTTCTAGGATCATGCCCTAAACTGATCTGTCAAAATGAATGGAGGCATGGACGAAACACCTACATCACTATGGACCCCACATATCCCATACTAGGATCGTCATCTCTAGCTTGGTCCCTGTGTTAAGTAGTAATGTATCCGCATCCTATGACGACCGTTTTAAGGGGAGCAGATTAGGTGAGACCTTGGCTCATCCAAGACCGTTCGGCCATTACCGTGGCCCCATGTTGATGTATGTTTCTATATCCATGCTGTCCATCCATTTTTCCAAGGTTATTTTAGGGTATTATCTCAAAAAATAAGCAAATCCAATTATCATATGTATAATATCTTAAGGAAATAGCCGTGATTGAATGCCCTACGATTAAATTTTTCTTAGTGTGCACCTCAACATTTAGGTTGTGTTTATTTGCCAACGAATTGTTAATATCACATGAGCATGGATGAATATCAGCTTGATTCAAAACTTTCGTGGTTCATTAATAGCCAATCACCACTATTTCCTATGGCATGATCCACTTGATAATTGGATCTATTTCAGTTTTTAGAAAATGCCCTACAATGATCTGAAAAAATAGATGGACGGTGTGGATATGCAATACATACATCAAGGTGAGCTCCATGGTAAGGGCCACGACGTTGGAATCTCACCTAATCCACACACCCTAATGGATACCCTTTTTAGAAATTCAATCCGACCATTATGCATAAAACTCACTCTGACCATTAGATGCATAATCCCATATCAGGCCACGACAAAAGTAAGAGTTAGGAGAGAAGTCTACCCTTGATTTTTACTGGGACGACCATAATAACTATAAGAAATCCACCCTTGATTTTTACTAGGACCACCATAACAATTATAAGAAATCCACTTCAGCAATTAGAATCCAAAAAATTAAAAAATTAAAAATTTTAAAAAATAATAATAATGATTAGACTTAGGCCACAAAAATCAGAAAATTTTTGTATTCAAGTAGGTCACACCAAGGGGAACAATTTGAAGGGTGGGCATCGCTTTGTACAATGTTTCCAATCGTATGGTCCACGCGAATAATAGACCGGTTTAGCTTTTAATACTTTTGCTTAAAATTAAGTCACTCAACTTATGATTAGATTCGATTTCCTAAAAAAATAAGTTAGAGTGACAAAGTTTTTTATTTTTCATAAATTGCACAGGTAAATTCTTTTTCCGTTACAGTAAGAGTAACCTTTGGTAGATATGAAGTGTCTAATCATGTTATTGGAATATCACATTGAAAGAGAAAGGTAGCATTTTCAGGACGTGGTTTGGATAGTGACCCCAGCACCACCTAAATAGCTGGTGCCAAAGCTCCGTGGCTCCACCATCATATATGGGCGCTTTATCAACAACATCCATTCATGTGCCATCTTCTTGTAGAGCATGGACCCAAAAGTGTGGAAGATTCAAATCTTAGATAAACCACACCGTGAGAAAACAGTGTTGATTGAACGTCTATCATTAAAAACGTCCTAAGCCCATTGTGATGTTTACTTGCCTTCCAATGTCTAAGGTCACACCTAACTCAACAAAGAGAAAACACAAATATCAACTTGATCTAGAACTCATGTACCCTCTAACCGAAAGTATTCAATTTCCAATGTTTTTAGTGGTAAGCCTACTATTTTTGGATAAGCAGATGATGGGAAAACACAAATATAAGCTTGATCCAAAACTTTTGTAGCATTTAAGAAGTTTTTAGTGGTGGGCGTTCAATCACCATTGTTCCTTTGGCGTAGGTCATTTGAACTTTTCATCAACTTCATTTTTTACGTCCATGCCCTAAAATTACTTGGCAAAACAGATGACAGGCGTGGATAAAACACATACATCATAGTGGACCCCACACCAACACCCAATCCGCTTCCTGTCAGGTGGGGCCCGCTCTATAGGTAACCAGTTTCGGAAATCTGGCTGGTTAACTCATGAGGCGGGCCACACATGCAAGGAAACGTGAGTGTAAAGGAGAGCCGACAGTCGAGGTTGCGAGTATTGCGACCTACCTAACCTGCCACCGAAAAGGCAATCAGTTCTAGCCGCCGGAACAGATGGGTTTGCGGATTATCAAACCTCAACACTCTAATTTAGACCGTTGATTTTTTCCTCGTCCGGCAATCCTTTATGATCATGGATCTATAAAGATCAGGATTATCTAAATAATTTGATTTTTGGGTTATGCCATATCCAGAGTGGGACCGACGATACAGACGGTCCAGATCAACTAAAAAGGCAGGTTTTGAACGTGTACAGCGGATGAGTATGGTCCACCATGGACTTTAGTGTGAACATGCGGACTACCTTACGAGACGTTGAACCGCACCCCCAAACCCACCAAAGAAAAACTAAACGTGCAGACTCTTTTCTCCTTTCTACGAAAAAGTAAACGCCTAACCCCTTTTTCATATGGGAGGTGAGGTGATATGGTCCGGCAATCCTATCCGGTATACGTGGCAGTCTCATGCGTCAATTAGAGCCGACCCCGGATCCAGCTACGTGGCTGCGACCCTGACCGTAGGGTCCACCACGATGCATGCATTGTTTATCCACGCCATCCGCATGTTTTTCAGCTTATTTTAGGGTGTCGGTACGAAAAATGAAATAGATTTAAATTTCTAATTTCAGGTGGACCACACCACAGGAAGCAGTGGACGTTGAATGTCTACTATTAAAAGCTTTTAGGGTGGACCGTAATGTTTGTTTTGACAGTGTCAAACAGACCCGGATGAAAGAGAAAAACAAATATCAGATCCAAAACTTTTGTGTCCCACGAAAAATTTTTGATGTTTAATAACTGCTTTTTGTGGTTAACCTGAAATTTGTTTCTTCTTTATTTTTTGAATCATGCCCTGAAATAAGCTGGCAAAATATATAGACAGCGTGGATATACAATACATGCATTGAGGTGGGCCCTAACCTACATAGTTGATTCCGGGCAGCACTTTCATGGATGGGCTATGTTTCAAAAAAACCTCCCCCACATATTAGAAAATTTCAATGAGTGGCGTTTCCTCGCTTTCCCGGATGGATGTTGTTTTTGCTCACCGCCGTAGCTTTCAAGGCCACTCATTAGATAGATAACATATTTCATCCGATGTATATTTTTACCAGTTTTCCATTAATATTACATTGAACTAGATGGATGGTTCTGATTTTAATGTCATATTGCCACGTGTCCTGTGGAGAGATGGCTCTGGCACTCTTTGTATTAAAAGAAAGTGAGAGAAAAGGTGGCGTGGGAAAGTCAGTGTGAACGCCTTAAAATTCAAAAGAGGGATTAACTGAAGTGACTTGGATTAGTTAATCTAATCACGCAATTAAATATTCAATTAGTGTGGAAAACAAGCATACATGAATGTGGTCGGCAAAGAGATTGATGGGAACATGTGTGTGTGTGTGTGTTGCGCCATTAGCTGGGCTCAATCCAGACCCTCCAAACTGGGGCTCACATGTGGACAGCGCGTAGTGCAAAGATCGTACATATTAAATGATCCTAACCATCGGATTGGTGGCTATCAAATGGATGGCTGAAACAAAAATGGTCAGAGGTCCAAATTACGCCGGCAAAATTGGATGGTTAAGATCGAAACATCATGTGAATCAACAAAGGGGCCATTGGCTTGTGTGGGTCGGCCAAGAGGCATGCCACGTGTACTATCAATGGGTGGCGATTACACACTGTTGGATCCAGTGTCTACTATGCAGTGAGGACACCTCTACACCCAACATTCGGTATCTATCACTTTTGATACGCGGGATGATCACATCATCATTCGGTGGTGTTGAATGAGGTCCACTGCCTGATCATCCGTTCATCCACTCACTTAAAATAGCAAAATTTTAATTTAAAAAAAGTACCAAAAAGTTGAGAAATGATGCGAGGAGATACGCAGTGGGCCACACATACATGACATCAGTTGTTTTGTTTGTTGGTGAGGCCCGAAGGACATTCTTCCTTTCTTTTGGCGCAACGGACAGAGAAGTGGAGCTTTATTCGATGCGATGAGATAACCACAGTTTCTGTACTTCTAAGATACGGTGGTCCCCCACCATACACGTGTCACCCCTGCAAAAGCTGGGATATCCCAACAAGTTGCACAATTACTAGGATGACAAGTGCCGATAGATCCAGACCAAGCAATTGGTGGGTCCCAGCCCCTTGCAGCAGTGAGTCGTTTGGTGCGTTGCAATATGCACCGAAATGCAAAGACAAAAAGTTACATCTCTTCTCAGATATGTCGCACGTATTTGGTTGAGTTTGACTCGGGCTGATGATCTCGACCAGCCGGAGTTGTCTGAGTTAACTCGGACTCAGTTGGGAATGGTAACTGTCAGTACCACAGAGTAACCCCGGGCCAATTTACCCCTGACTAGGGCAGGTTGCAACTGAACTCAAAACCCGAGGAATCTGACCAAAGCCTTACGGTTTTTTTTTTTTTTTTGTAATAATCATGGCCGTCCATCGAGGATGTATCATAACTCTCTAATAACAAATGTTCGTCTACTCATCTTTTTTTACCATACTGCCTATCCTTGGAGAGGTATCATATGGACAGAATCATATATGCGTTTAATCCTTTTTCTTTTGAGATGTAACCTTTGAAAGGCATCGGATTGAAAGAATCATCTGACCGAAGATTTTGGTGCATGGAACATCCTTGATGGGACCTACTAGATAACCTGCTTAAGACTCCCGAAAGCAGAGTGCCTTACTAGACCCATCCCCATCTAGTGGGCCCCATCACGGGTATATCTCGACTCTTCTGCGGCTTGCAACTTGACTCTTTTACCGCCCAAGGATCCAAATTTGACTATAATTTTACCCGAGGTTTGGAGACGTCTGACGATGGGAATTTGCTGGGTATCGACCATCCACATCTGGGTGGGGCCCAGCATATGAACGGCTTATATCGCCAAAGGTGGGTTAAAAAAGTGATACTCAGCTATTGCCTTTGGAGCAGCAGCCTGCAGAAAGATTGTGACCTGTGGGGCTGAGGTTCCAGAAACAGAAACAAGCCACAGCTGCAACAATAGAAGCATAGTGGGTCCTTACTCTTACCCGGGTGGTAGACTCCCCGAAGTTTCAACACCGGGTAAAGGGTTCGAGTACCCACGGTGGTGAAATCCCACGGTGGTGTGCGTGTGTGGGGTGTGTGTGCGTGTGGCGTGAGTGTGTGGGGTGTGTGCGCGTGTAAAAAAAAAAAAAAAAAAACAATAGAAGCATGGTGAACTGAGAAACAAGCTATTTTACAACCCAAAGCAACTAAAATAGCAGGATTCCGAAGCAGGAGTGGCTCCAAAAATAGTATAGTTTTGTGGAACTGCTGCGTGAAGGAATAGACATTCGAAGGCCCTTGGAAGAAGGACAGACTGAACAGGCTATTCACGGGACATATGTGCAACATCTAGGCCATTCATCAGGCAGCGCGAACATTGCCTCTGACCCAAAAACCAGGCCAGCACGCTCATCAAATGGGCCACATGTAAGATAAAAACAAGCAGCCATAGAAGGATGACAAATAATCTACATTCCTACGTGAACACGGCCCACCAGATGAGCTGGCCAGCCTACGTTTTGAATCAGCATATATTTGCGGCAGACCTTTTACCCAATGAATGTAGCATTGCTGTTGGACGGAGACCTTAACCCTCGGCCCACTCCAGATTGAGAAGAAGAAGCAAATGGAGGACCTCACCACAAGTGGAGCGACTATATTGAATTCTGAGGGCCGTTGACCCAGTAATAGCACTGCATGATATATATATATATATATATATATGTATATATATATATATATATATGTATATATATATATGTTCCCTCTTTTTCTTTTTACCTCAAAATGATCGGGGACCCGAATTACATTTGAAACGGAGACTGTAACCAGACGCAGCCGAGGGATGCAGAAAAGCTCTCTGACATATGCATGGATGCATACATACCTGACTACCCATACTAATAAAGTGACCATTTTTCTCATTAAAGAAGAAGGAAGTTACAGAGTAACCAGTTTCTGAGCTCTCAAAAGAGGCTGCTTTGCCTTTGGAACAGTGGCGGTGGTTGAGTGTCCTCTTTCTCTCTATTTAATTAAATGACCAAAGTGACTGTACATCTGGGGTGGAAAATAAGCCACCAATAGGGGGCATCGCTAGAGTTGAATTTCCGTCGCCTTCCACTTGACCTTGCACAGCCCAGTCTCTACTGCAAAATCACACAAGAAAAAAGAGATGAGAGATCATGGGATTAGAACAGTTGGTGGGACTTGAATTCTAACATCCATGTTCTATCTACAAGAAATGTGAAGGATCTTCTCAAGCACCAAGCATCAAATCCCCACGCACAAAAAACAGGCCATCCACTCGAAAGGTGACCCAGATGAGTGAATTGACAGGGGCCCACACAAACCGTGGAGCATGTGGTTTAATTCGTACAGTCATGACACACCTGATGAGCAATCCAGACTGATTTTTGTGCTGACTATTCTAGCAGGGCTCTGTCTAATAATAGAAAGAATAAAGACATGAAAACAAAGCAAGCATTGAGAAGAGCCTGACAAGATGCCAAACCCTCGACACCAAAACAAACCCATTTGAGATCAGCAGTACTTTCTAAAGAAAGCTACTTTGTGTGGATCAAAGCAAGCAACAAGGTGAACGTAGAATATTCCACTCCAGAAAGAACAATCCAAATCAATACAGTATAATTCTGCTACGATTTGCTTACAAAGTCATGAATCAGTAGAGCTTCAGCCATGTATTTATTTTAAGTTGAGGATGATAGTAGCAGAGCAGATAGTAACAAGGAAAGCAAAAATGAATTAAATACTAGCATTCCTCGTATCAAGTTCCCATTTAAAGTAAAACTAGCTTTGCAACTGCCCACTCAAAGCACGTTGAAATCAATACAAATTGAAATGTCCTAGCAACAAGGGACACCCCTCAAAATCCTCTATAAGCATCCTGCTTTTTTTTTGGATATTTTTTTGGATGGGTAAGCTGGGCTCAAACCAGAGACCTCAATGATGAAACGCACCCTGTCTACCATTGAGCTAGGGGCTTGAAACTACCTGCTCTAAATTCTTGTCAAGTACATGTCAAATGGGTCCTTGCTCTTGCTCCGGTGGTAGACTCTCAGGAGTTTCACCACTGAGTCAAGGGTTCGAGTACCCATAGGAGGTGAAATTCCACCAGCATGAGTGTGTGTGTGTGTGTGTGTGTGTGTGTGTGTGTGTGCGTGTAAAAAAAATAAAAAAAATAAAAAGTACATGTCAAATTAGGATCCTTACTCTTGCTCCGGTGGTAGACTCTCGGGAGTTTCAACACCTGGTCAAGGGTTCAAGTATCCATAGGTGGTGAAATCCCACTGCAGCGTGAGTGTGTGGGGGTGTGTGTGTGTTTGTTAAAAAAAAAAAAAGTACATGTCAAATTACCTACTTTTGTCAAAATCATCTTCACCATCAAATTACCTACATGTCAATAAAACTATAAGCCATTCATGAAAAAGTATGTATATGTAATGTTTTTTCATGTCTGTTCTACTTGTCCACATCAAAAAATAGCTATATACTACATGTCAAATTGGGGGTTTAGCATCAGTTTCTTTCTTTTATTTCTTAGTGATACGATGGAAATTTGAATATACCAAGGTAATCCACAGAGAAAGCAAAATAGATCTACCAAACAAACTGTGATAAGGATGAGAGAGAGCAAACCATGAAGATATCCTCAAACTCAATAGAAATGCTCAAATAAACCCATCCACTTCCCAAAAGACTCCCATTATAATACTCAAATAAACCAATCACCCAGAAACATTCACTGAACGACTAACTCCAAACAAATGCAGAAAGAGGCTTCAGATGGATCTAGCAACAGAATAATGGAGGAACAATTCCTCATCCCTCCAGCAAGGAATGCACATATTCGGAAATGTCATTTGCAGCTTCTTGAGGTTGTCCAAGACTCCAGGGTAAGGACTTAATTCGCTGCAGTCACCCAAGTATTGCATTAAGCGGGATAGGAGATTCCATTTTTTTCTTACACTAGTGCTAATCACTTAAAAGACAGCTGAATTTACCATCAGAAGATGATTTCCAGATTTTCTTCGCTTCAGTTGAAGGGTCGACGAAGACATCATTCAACTTCCCCATGAACAACTTGCATGCAAACAATTCATCATCATATAGGGAGGGTTATCAACGACACTGAGCCCCAGATAAACTCATAACAATCTTTAACCTCAGCCTCTTGGAGCAGGAGCCAAAAGAGAAACTTGAATGACTCTACGAGTAGAACCCAATCAAGCCAGACATCCTTCCAGAAGCAAACCTCATCACCTCTGACAATGAAAAATTGGACCCCTTCACAAAGATGCAACCAACATTGCTAGAGATATTCCTACTTGCCTACCCAAAGTTACTCCCCATCTTGCAGATCTCCTTCCAAACAACCGATCATGTGATCCCTAAGGGCAGCCCAGGACTCACCAAATTTCACACTTATTATCTCCCTCCACAAAGTGCCAGGCTCCACCCAAACCTCCACCATGACAACACCACTTCGCAAAGAGGCCCCAATTTCTTTCTTATCCTTCGTAACCCTATCCATCCTCCCTTCAGCTATAGAAGATCCTACCTCATGAGACGGAATTTATGCCCCTTCTCCCTCCCCACAAAACTTCCTCTACAATCGCTCATCTTCTTGGCTATCTCCACTGGCATTTCAAACAATCAAAGTACACTGTGAGATTCAACAACATCACTCTAATTAGAGCAATCCCTTATCATAAAGAGAAGCAACCCTTTCCATATTTCGCACTTTTTTTTAGTAATGGAAATTTTATTAAAGGCCTGCTTGCAAGCAAGACGGGAAAATAATACAAAGAAAACCTAAAGGGATTACAACCATAGAACTGACTTAACACAATTGGGATCAACTTTCAAGGGGGCTGCCCATTCAAAAACAGACACCTTAATGGAGAGCGCCAAAGCCACGCTTGAGCCTGAAGAATCCCGAAACCGATGTCTATTCGGCTCACCCCAAATGGCCCCCACATAGCAGGCACAATCAGATTCCAAATAGCCCTAACCTTCTTTCCATATTTTGCACCCTCCACAAAGCATGCTCCTTCCCAAACCTCCACCACCACTTCGCCAAGGGGCTCCAATTTCCCTTTTTAGTTCCTTTTCCATCCAATTTCTCAACATCCTCCCACTTCATGACATGGAACTTATGTCCCTCATTGCTCTAATTCCTAAAAAAGAAGGTTTAAGGGACTTTAGACCAATTAGTTTCTTTTCTTCTCTCTCTCTCTTCTTCTTTTTTTCTTTTTTTTTTTGGGGGGGGGGGAGGCTTTGTAAAAGGCAGGCCATAAGCGGATTTACACTCATAGCCCATGAATGTATTGATTCTTGTCATAGAAAAGAAAAGAAGGGTATCATACATAAGCTAGATATAGAGGAGGCATATGATCATGTCAATTGGAATTTTCTCGACTATATGTTGGATCATTTGGGATGTAAGGAAAAATGGAAGACATAGGTTTAAGTTTGTATTTGATCTGCCAAATATTCAGTGTTAGTAAAGGATGCACCAAAAGGGTATTTCTCAACTTCTAGAGGTTTGCAGCAAGGTGATCCATTATCTCCTTATTTGTTTGTGGTGGTAATGGAGGCCTTAGGAAGGAAGGATGATGGAACAAGGAATCAAGGTAGGTTTGGTGGATGGATTTAGGGTGAACAATTCCAATTTTCAAATTCCTCATCTTCAGTATGTGTATATGACACACTGTTTTTTGTGACGAGAATGTTTCAAATGCGGATAATCTTCGGTCAATTATAACATGTTTCGAGGTGGTTTCGGGGTTAAAGGTCAACATCGAAAAAAAGTGAATTATTGGGGGTGGGTCGTTCTAATTTGAGGTCAAGAATTTCACAACTCAGTTCGGGTGTAGGGTGGGATCTTTTCCATCTTCTAATTTTGGTCTTCCCTTATGTATAGGCAAACCCACCAAACATCTATGGAATAAAGTGACAGAAAGATTTGAAAGAAAATTGGCTTCTTGGAAGGGCATGTATCTCTCTTTTGGAGGTAGGTTAACACTAATCAAATCGGTTGTCTAATCTTCCGATTTATTTGATGTCTAATCTAATCTCCGCAAGAACTTTCTTAGGTAGGGAGGATCTACGTCTAGGAAATTTCCACTTCCCAAGTGGGACGAGGTATGTAAGCCGGTTCAGGTGGGAGGGCCAGGTACAAAACATATTGATTTAGTTAACTCTATGCTATTAGTAAGTGGATTTGGTGCTTTGCTTATGATAAAGATTTTCTATCATCACAGACACAAGTTTGATTCCCCTCTCCATGGATTACCCGATGCACGTGGTTGGCGGGCGATTGCGTGCATCCGCAATGAATGGTATCGCCTTAAAGGGGTGGGGACACCCTTTTGTCATTTTTTTTTATTTTTTTTTAAGACACAGGGTGTCCCCACCTCTTTTTTGAAGAGAGACTAATCCCGGCGGATACCAGCGTTTTAAATAGCAATAGCGTGATGTGTAGCGCTAAGCCCTCTATAGCATGTAGTGTAAATACGTAGCGTGTAGCGTATGCTACACGATACTTATATTTTTTAATTTAAAAATAGGATAAACATAATAAATAGTGAAAAAAAAAAAGGAAAAAAAATATATAAAAATTCTTAAAAGATGATTCATTTTATCAATTATAAGCATGTTCAAAAAAGTTATTAGTTATCATTTATCAAAAGCCAATTCACATATATAAGCCAAATCAAATAATTATCACATCAACAACTTTCAAAGCAAACCACTTTAATTAGTAATATATAATTGAAACCATAAGTCACAATTATGAAAAGAAATAAAAATCCCATAGGTTAAAAGTATCAAGTACAATACAAGTGTCACATTCCTCAACATTAGAAACAAAGAAAACGTGAAAAAAAAAATGATAATAAAATAAAATAGTGAAAAAATACATTATAACTTACGCTACGGACGCTATGTGTTACGTAACTGTAGCGTACGCTACGACCCCTATAGCGTACGCTACAGGAGATTTATACTATTTGGGACACTACGTAGCTCTACAGCCATGCTACGCTACGTAGCATACACTACCACTACGCTATGGGCACTATTTAAAACACTGGCGGATACATGCAATCACCCACAACCACATGTATCAGGTAAAGCTGAGGGGAATCGAACCCTCACCTATAGGGAGCAAACCTATGGTGAAGACCATTCTTTTAAAAAAAAAAAAAAAAATTAAATCTATGGAAATATGTGATTTCAAATTCGGTGTTGAATATAGAGGTTGGAGGACAAAAAAGTCTTCTAATTATAGGTCCTCGATTATGTGGAAAGATATTATGAAAATGGTAAGGCCACATATTCCACAATTCCTCCATTTTGTGGTTAATGGCAAAAGGATTAAATTCTAGATGGATAGGTGGTGGGGGGTCACCCCCCTTTGAGTCTCATTCCCCCAACTTGCTAGGCTTAGCCCTGATCTCCATATTTTTGTTGCTGCATCTTTCTCCTTTTCTGGCCAAAAAGGGGTAAGGACCCCACCGTTCACAAGGGATTTGAAAGACAACGAATTCAATGAGTTCCTTCTTCTCCTTTCTCATCTGCAAGGGTTCAAGGTGGACCTGCAATCAGCTTACTCAGTTTGTTGGAGACACGATAGTGCTAGCATCTTTTCGGTTTGATCTTTCCATTGTATCCTTTCCGCTCCGGAGTCGTCGTCCTCTATGACCTGCACCGGGTTGCATTGTTCTTACGGCACCCCAACAAAGATTATTGCTTTTGCCTAGCCGGCTGGTAGAGGTCGGATTCTCAAGATTGACAAACTCCAAAAAAGAGGTCTTGTCCTTCCAAATGTTTGCCTTCTGTGCCTAGCAAATGCAAAATCAGTTGATCACTTGTTGCATTGTCCGAATTTGGAATGGTATTCTCCAGCAAGTGGAGGTGTCATGGGTTTTCCTAGATTCTGTTGGGTGCCACCTTAGATCTTGGGATGTTGGTGGCAGAGGAAAACCCGGAAAGAAAAGAAGGAGACTCGCACTCCTAGCTGTTTTGTGGCTTATTTGGTGTGAGCGAAATAGGCATTGCTTTGATAACAAGAAGGCTTTGGCCTAGGGGGTTTTGTGTAAAGCTATTATGTTGATCAAGGAGTTGGCTCCTTGATCCTACGGGTTGGGTTTGAGCCTGTGGGTTGTTGTATTTAATTTTGTTGCTACTTTGTTTAGTTTTGTTTTCTATTGTCTTTTGCCACTTTTAATAATATTCGTCTTTCAAAAAGAAATGCCCTAAATTAGTTGTGGTTGAGTTGGAAAAGATCGTGAGAGACTTTGTATGGCAAGGTTGGGAAGATGATCACAAATTTCATTTATTAAAGTAAGAAAAGTTGTGTAGGCCGCCATCTCAAGGGGGTGTAGGTTTGAGGAGCTTGGAGTCAATGAATTTAGTATTGTTGGGAAAGTGGGTTTAGAGGTTTGGGGTTGAGGGTAGTCCTTGGAGAGGTGGTGGGGAGAAAGTACGGGGTTGAGGATGGGAGTAGATGGACTAAATCTTCTTCTTTGTATAGGGCTTCATCTATATGGAAATCGATGAATTTGTTGAAAAGTAAGGTTTAGGAGGGAGTGGGTTTTTTTTTTTTAGGTGATGGTAAGAAATTCAATTTTAGGAGGATTTGTGGTTCAGGGATAATCGAAAGTTAAATGTGGCATTCCCTCGTCTAGCAAACATATCCTAGCCAAATATCTCAATTGATCGTTGCTTTTCCATTCAAGGTGAGGATATTATTTGGGCACCACCTTGTAGAAGAAATTTGAAAGATAAAGCGGTGGATGATTTAGTCGGGTTGTTAGATACGCTTTCTAATTGCCGTCCATCTTCTACAGATTCATATTCTTTAGTGCGTTTAAAAGAAAAGTCTAAAATTTTCTCAGTAAAATCCTTCTATGAGATGGTTGTTGTGGATCATGGTGAGCATCGCGAGTATCATACAGTCCTTGTTTGGCGTTATACTGCTCCTTCAAAGGTGGGAGCTTTTGCTTGGTTAGTGGGAAGAAACAAGGTTCTTACATTGGACAATTTGTGCAAGTGTCATATGATTATTCCAAATGTTTGTTTATTATGTTTCCAAAAAAAAAAAAAAATTATGGTTTCAAGATGAAGAATCAATTGACCATCTCTTTATTCATTGTCCTTTTGCTTCAAAGATTAGGGTAGGTTTTTTCAATTTGTTTGGAGTTTCATGGGTTGTTCTAAGATCGATTAATCAGTTCTTCTTAGCTTGGCAAGGAAGGGGGAAAGGGAAAGGTGGGAAGTGGGTATAGCATTTGTGCTTACCAACAAGGTTATTAATGCAGGGGCATTTTCACACCGGGCTCAAGTGGGGTTGCCTGTGAGATGCAGGGGCACACTCGGGGTGGTCGGCCCGTGTGAGGCGGGTGATTCGTGTGAGGTGGTACCCATGTAATTTGGGGCCCACGAGGGGGGTTCGGCCAAGGTGCTAACTCATGAGATGTGGGGCCTAGGCTATGAGATAAAGGGATTAATTCGCCATACTCTAACAGTTCGAGCTTTTAGAGTAAGTGGTTAATTGTCCTGCATCAAATTGGTATCAGAGTAGGAGGTCTCGTGTTCGAGACTCCTCACTAGGGGTGATTAATGCAGGGGCATTTTCACACCGGGCTCGAGTGGGGTTGCTTGTGAGATGCAGGGGCACACTCGCAGTGGGCGGCCTGTGTGAGGCGGGTGGCTCATGTGAGGCGGTACCCATGTGATTTGGGGCCCACGAGAGGGGTTTGGCCGAGGTCCTAACCCATGAGATGTGGAGCCTGGGCTATGAGATAAAGGGATTGATTCGCCATGCTTTAACAGTTCAAGCTTTTAAAGCAAGTAGTTAATTGTCCTGCATCAGTTATGGTGCATTTGGTTGGAAAGAAACAAAAAGTGTTTTAGAAATAGGAGCAATCTCTTAGAAATTTTCAACCAGGCAAAAAGGACTGTTAAAGAATGGGCGCAAGGAGCAGATATTGTTGTTTTTGATTGCTTTATAGATAGTTGGTCAAAGTTGTATTGGGTTTTTAGTTGTATTTTTCTTTTTTACCTTTTTGTATTCTTTGGCTTTGGCCTTTCTTAATAAAATTGATTATCACTTCCAAAAAAGAAAAAGAAAAAAAAAAAGAAAAAAGAAATCTTATGTCCCTTAGCCCCTTCCATAAAAAATAAAATAAATAAATAAATAATTCTCTGCAATCGTTGTATCTTCTTGGCTTCATTTGTTGGCATTTTAAACAATGAAAGGGAGTACACTAGAAGATTCAACAATGTTACTTTTATGAGAGTGATCCGCCCTCCTAAAGAAAGGCTCAACCCCTTCAATCTTGCTAACTTTTCTCCATTTTCCCTATTACCGGTCCCAGAAGAATGCCACTTTAGGATTTGCCCCCAAAGGGGGAGCTAAGATAAGAGAGGGTGTGAAATAATCTTACATCCCAACTGTGCTACCAAGAGTTTCTCATCTTTTCAACCCAAATACAAAGCACATGCTGCTTTTAGCATGAGAGAGAGGATTTGAGTGCAAGAGTGAAGCTTTGTTTTCAAAGTTTTTGCTAGTGTAAAGGTCAAAGCGAATGGGAGCAAGGGTGAATCAGAGTGGAAGTAAAAGTGGAAGCAACAGCAAGAGTGGGAGCGTGCATCTAGATATGCAAGTTCAAAGTGGGAAGCGGGACCAGCACCTTAGTATGAGGCTTGTGTAACCAAGGATGTATCGTTCACCCTCGAGCAACGAGATGTTTCATAACACAAGATTCCCTACCAATATACCAACTGTTATGAACAATATCTCCATTCATTGACTCTTCATAATGCTAGGTTCCCAGCCGATCTTATTACTAAAGCCAAGGACCTTCCCTTGCTTCAAACGTCTTAAATTTTAATCCTTAGAAGGCATTATTGAGACTTCCATGACATCTTCTCGAAAACAATGTGTTCCTTTCACGAATATGTTGTGTGTCCTAATCATGTAATGAATGCATGTTATTAAAACACACACACACACACACACACACACACACACACACACAAAGAAGACGTGTATCTATTGTTATGAAACACACCAAATATCATCTTTGTATGACTTATTTGGCCATGAAAGACGACAAACATGATTGTGTGACTATCATGTCTCCTTACGGCAAACATGTTGTGTGACGCTCATGTTTCCAATTTATTACCCCTTTAGACCACATTATTTTGTCAAATTCCAGCATCTTCAACAACCCAACTTGCATATATCCACTAATTCCATATATTTATGATATTTTTACTGAAAATTTCCTCTTAAATATTAATTATACCATTAAATTCAATATTTACCAGATCATACTTGCTAATTTATAGGTGAGGGTAAAAAGACGCTCTTACCCATCCATTCTCATCTATATCCTCTCACATGGAGACCCGTAACCACCGAATCCGCTCTCGTCCCAATGGTCTCCTGCCAACTAAGACTTGTAAAGAGCTTGGATGACAAGGAAGGGGTTAGCCACATGGAGTGGGACCCATTTTCGAAATCCACTCCGACCATCAAGCGTGTGACACATTTTTAAGCGTAGGGGTCAAAACTCATCCCCATCTGTTGTTCAACTAGACCAAGCAATTGAAAATAGTGTATGGGGCGACACCGACCCTCCAAACTATTTCCCTTGGTGTGGCCCGCCTGAATCACGGATTGTCTTGATTTTTGGGCCCTAGGTCTAAATGTTTTTGTGGCATCAAACGGTTCAAGTGGATTTCACATGATCATAAAGTTAGGCCCGGTAAAATATCAACGGTGGGCATCTCTCTCCCAACTATTCCCTTTGGTGTGGCCCATCTGAATCACAAGTCAGGCTGATTTTTTGGACTAGGGCCTAACATGGGATTACACGTTTAATGATTCGAGTGGATTTCACATACCACTCGGGTGTGCATCCCATAATTTTTTTGTAACATATGATGGAAAGTCAATTGCCTGCAGCACCCGCCCCCACAGATATTCCCATGTCACGATCCGACCCAAGCTCTATGGGACCCACCGTGATGTATGTGTTTTATCCACACCGTCCATCTTTGCTAGCTCATTTTAGTGCACAAGATCAAACATAAATACAGATCCAAAGCTCTAGTGGACCACACCAAAGAAAAAAGTGGGGATTGAACGCCCACCGTTGAAAACTTCTTAAGGGCCATAGAAGTTCTAGATCAAGCTTTTTTTGTGTTTTCCCTTCATCCAGGTCTATGTGATATTATGAACATGTTGGATGGCAAATAAAACATCACGAGGGCCCCAGGAAGGTTTCAATGGTGGGTGTTCAATCCCCCACTATTTTTTGTGGTGTAGTCCACTTGAGCTTTGGATCTACATCATTTTTGGGCTCATGCCCTAAAATGACCTGGAAAAAATGGAGGGATGGCGTGGATAAAACACATGTCACAGTGGGCCTCGAGATTGGCCTTGTCATGCCACACGATATCTCCGTAGCAGGTGATGCAAGTCGCTTTCGGAAATCTTGTCCTAGGGGATGGCCGCTGATTTTTGGCAAGGCCCACTGTGATGTGTATTTGAAATCCACTCGCACTATTAGATGTGTAATCCTACTTTAGGCTCACAACCAAAAAATTAGACTGACCTATGATTCTGATGGACTAAACCAAAGGAAACAATTGTGAGAGAGACATCCACCGTTGATTTTTTATAGAGCCCACCATGATGATTATGTGAAATCCACTCAAACCATTAGATGCCAAAAGAACATTTAAGACCTAGGGCCCAAAAGTCGTGAAAATTCAAGATTGAAGTGGGCCACACCAAGGGAAACAATTTGGAGGGTGAGCATCACCCTGTACACTATTTCTAATCGTATGGTCCACCTGAATCACAAATGGGACTAGTTTTTAAGACCTACACCTAAATTTGGGTTTATTAACTGGATTTTGGAAACACATTAAGTTAAGATCCATATAGCATCCAGTTTTTGTAGTCCTAATTTCCTTCTGAAACAGCAAGGTTGTTGTTCTGCATAAATCGTTGTAAGGGTATATTAGTCTTTTCACCCACTACCCGCACAATTCCAAGAATGTTTTGGTAAATATGAAAAGTCAAAGGTCATTTTTAGAATATCATGAACTCATAGGAATTTCCAGGTAAAAACCTCCATATTTATTACTCAGCTAAAACTAAAGAGAAGAAAAAAAAAAAAATATATATATATATATATATATATTCTCCCTAAAACATAAAGAGAAGAATTTCACTAAAAGGATAAGGTCCTGGGCTAGACCACTTTAGCTTTCTTTTGGTGTTCTAGGAAGATCCAAAAGGAGAGGTGATGGAATTCATCAATGACTTTTACTCAAGGAGTTCTACGGCAAGGAAATGGGTGACTCCTCGATTGCCCTTATTCCACCCCAAAAAAAAATAAAAAAGATCTAGAAATTTGTCTGATTTATCGATAAGCCATAATAGCAAACCACATAAAATCTTCGAGACTATGAAGTTCATTAGGAACCATCATTTTTCCATCCCAAGGGGCATTCATAAAGAGATGCCTTTTTGTGTGTGTGTGTGTCGGGGGGGGGGGGGGGTAATTAATAAAAAGACCATTACAACCTATATCGTAAGGCCAACCCATTATGGCCACCATTACCATTATTGAATACCTTATTTGGGAGATCTAAGGGATTATGATTGGGGGATTCACCAACTCCTCATGATAATGGCATAAGCTCTAAAAGTTTTGGAAAAAGCAAATTAACAAGGTCTAATAAGGGGGTCAAAGTAAATCAGTCAGATCTCGAAATTACTCATATTCAATTCCTGAACAACATGTTGATTTTGTGTTGCAAGTGTTCATCAAGTAGCTGACCTTAAATGCTTATTGAGATGTTTCCAGATGTAGTCTGAATATCAATTTTTCAAATAGCAAAGTTAAGATGGAGGGTATACATGTGACTGCATTGGCGAATGTCAAGGGGGTGGAACACTATCATGGGTCACTGTCTTAGAAAAGCTGTTAAAAGTTTGTGGGAACCTATGATTAAAAAGGTGCAAAGAAGATTGTCAATATGAAGGAAAATATTTTTCTTTTGGTGGGCGTTCGAATCTAATCAAGGCCATTGTGTTGACCATGCTGATTTATTTTACTTTATTATTTAATTGTCCCGTGATCATTATCCAAAAGTTGGAAAAAATAGAAAAAGATTTTGTATGGCTACAGGTCATATGACAGTCAAAAATATCATTTGTTGGAATGGAAAGAGGTTTGCAAACCTACTAACGAGGGACTAAGTCACTATTTTTTTATTTGACGATTGGATCAAGTTACAAAGTTTTTCTTTAAAGATTGGATCAAGTCACAAGTTGATGAATTAATCGCTTTTCAAGGAAGTGGATATGGCATTTTGGACAGGAGTCGAGATGGCTGCTCGGCAGTGTAGACGGACATACTGGGAAAGGAGAATCTTTCATGCAAGGTGTTAACGGTTATGGGTATGGGCCTATGGCCCACTTGCATATGGTTATGGACCTACAGCCCACTTGTTGCTTAGTCATTTTGGTCTTGCTTTATGTTTAAAATAGTGATATTTGTATTAGGGATAGTTTTGTCATATTTGCTTTTTATCACTTAAATATAAAGGAGAGGGAGTGAGGCGTGTAACCTAGGAGAGGGAGTGAGGCGTGTAACCTAATCTCCTCTTTTTCCTCTTTCCATCTTCCTTCTCTCTTTCTTTCTTCTTTTCTCTTCTTTTCTTCTTTTTCCCATGTCTATACAAATCTACATCGCATCAAAGCCGTCCTAGAAGTGGTTCAAGCCTCATAATCCCTCCCATTCCGCCCCAAGTTGCTGGATCTATTTTGGGTGGCCTTCTAAAAGTGTAGGGGACTGATTGGATCTTAAGGGAAGCACATTCTATTGTTCTTTTGTGCAGAAAACATGTTATTTTCTACGTTATTCTTCAAGTAGAAGAGAACACTCACAAAAAGGAGCATAGATGCCTTGACGGATAATAAAGGCTTACTAATTTCTAATGAGGTGATGTTTAAAATTATTCATTTATGTTGGTTGCATTGTGCGGAAGCAATTGTTCTTTTTTGGTAATATATTCTCATCCGTAAAGTTGTGTTCAATGTAGGAATGGTGTTGACATGGATTAGGGTGATAATGGAACAAAAAACTGTGTTATGTTATTTTAGATGTGTAGTTGTGTGTGGATTTTCCTCTAAGGTCAGCATTTCTCATTGTTGTTTAAGTAAATTGATTGTGGAATGTCTATGGAGCCCAAAAGTGTAGTTGTTGGTTCCTCATCGCTTAAGGAAATGCAAAGACCCTCCTTCAATGCATCAATAACTTCTATGAAGTTAAATGGAAAAAATTATCTTCTATGGGCCAAGTCTGTCGAGATATTCCTCTTAGCCCACGAAAAGGATATGTTCCTCATGGATCAGAGGAATCTAATTCTAGATACAAACAATGGACGCATGAGGATACCCAAATTCAATCTTGGTTGTGAAATGGCATGGAGTCTAAGGTGAGTCCTAATTTGGTACTCTTCAACACAGCAAAAGATGTCTTGGATATTGTGAGGAAGATGCACTCCTCATAACAAAGTATATCTTGAGTGTATTAGTTATACAAAGAGATCTTCCCTTTTCAAAAGGGAGATAAGGTCCTTGGTGTTTACTTTGCAAAACTGATTGAAATGTGGAAAGAGCTTTCCATATCTCATCCAATAACCTCAGATGTCACCCTCGTTACATAGCAATGGAAAGATATGAAAGTGGCTAAACTTTTGTCAAGATTGCCAAAGAATATCAATCGACAAAGAATCCGATTTCGGGAGGAGTTTCCATTCCTTTAGTGGCAGAGGTTTATGCAAGGCTTCGGAAAGTCTCTTTGGCAAATGAATTCAATGATATTCATGTTAATGCATCTATTAAAACTATAATGGCCTCTTCATCTGGTTATTCTAGTTGGTAAGCCTGTTGGGTGTGGTAAGCGTATTGGGCGTGGTGGCAAGGGTGGTAGATTCCCAGGAAGAGGTAAAGGTGGTCGTGATGGTAGAGGAAATTGTACATATACTCATTATAACCTGACAAATATCTAGATTTTTGTTGGGATCTTCATGGAAAACACCCAAGGTTTAATCAAGCCTTTGTGGTGGAAGATGCTTCTTCCAATAGGGGAGCGGATTGGATACTGAACGCGTGACGTGGCAAAATGCCATTGGTTGAATACCAAAGGGCTGTTCCCTTGCAATGAATGCTCCTCCGTTGGAGATCCGTTAGCCGATCTTTCTCAGTTTCAGTCGTGCACGTACTCAACTACATACGGATAAACTCCATTTTCAGGGTTTTTTTTTCTTCTTCATTCTCACAATTTTCTTACCCTCCCTCTCCTTCTTGCCATCAACATTACCCACTCGATGCCAATCTTAGACTGTCCAGATCATTGATCCACCACTCTATATCATCTCTCAAAAGTCTCATTGATCAAACCAGATTGTTAAGAGAGTTTGATCTATGTGATTTCTAGGATATGCTCCATCCACCGGGAAATAATTTGGACGGTCAATATCTATATAATTTCCAGCTTATACTCCATCCATTGGGATGTGGTTCTTGCCTTCTATCAATCACCTAAATCAAACACCCTCCTTACATGGCATACATCCACACCAATTTCAGACCGTCCAAATCATGAATCCCACAATGGATGGATCATCTCTGAAAAATCTTATTGATCGGACCAAATTGTTAAGAGAGTTTGAATGGTCCATAGAGATATGATTTGGACGGTGAATATTGGCATGCATGCATGTAAAGGTGGATACACTGAGCGGAGGATACAAAGCATTGATATGGAAAAGTGGGCTCATGAATGAGGATCCACACCGTTGATATGCATAATAGAAAGACGATTTGCTGTCAATTCGTAGATTGGGACTTTTGATTCAAATGGGACGTGTTTTCTTCTTAGCTGTCTATTTTTAGGTCATTATAGAAGGGAACCCCCATTCATGGCGGTGGCCCGTTAATCAACGGTCTGGATCGCCAATGCAAGGGCCTTAGTTGTCCACACACAAGGAATGAGGATATTATGTCCACGCGTGTAGAGCAGCACATATATATTCGCGGGCACACATGTAAATATGAAACATGTGTATGAGATCTAAATTGACGGTTTTGAAACGGAGAAAGATCGGCTAACGGATCTCCAACGGAGGAGCATTCGTTGCAAGAGAACAGTCCGTTGGTATTCAACCAATGGCGTTTTGCCATGTCACTTCAATAGCATTTTGGCTACTGAAACGTTCAGTATCCAATCCACTCCCTTCCAATAGTAGACCCACTACTCTTACTTCATCTAATCCCGGTAATTATCAAATCAATGTTTCACTATCACGGAAGGAATATGCACGTCTTATATCTTCTAGTGGCTTTACATCCAACAATGCCCCCTCCACTTCTACAGAACTTGCCTCAGTCAAATAAAGCATCCCTCTTGTCATCTTCTACCTCCTCCTGGATCACTAACTCTGGGGCGTCCAACCATACCTATGATAACCAAACTCTTTTCTTCCTTTATTGTGTTTCATCAACTATGTCGGTTACTTTAGTTGATTTTGCATCATTTAATGTCATTAGAGTTGCTACTGCTCAGCCTAATGCTTCAGTCTCGATTTAGTCAGTTCTATATGCACCCAAATTTCCATTCAGCTTTTATTTATAAGTAAACTAGTAGGGTCTTTGAATTGTTCTATGCCCTTCTTTCCTTCTTACAGTGTCTTTCAGGACCTCAAGATGGGCAGAGTGGAGGTCGTGAGAGGAATGATCTGTACCATTTGGAGAGATAATCAATAAGTGTGATAGTGATTCCTAGGATTCAACAATTTAAGAGCATCGTCATTTGGTACCTCCGTCTCTTCAGAATCTACTAGCTCTAAAATCTACTAGCTCTCATTCCATCACTTCCCTAGGAGTTAAAGTTAGAGTGTGAATAATGCGAGCCGAATAAACATTATAGAGCCCACTTTCCATCTAGAATTGATTCAAGAAATGATGTTCGGTTTAAATTAGCCCATAGTGATGTGTGAGGACCGGCTCAAGTTCCTAGTTTGTTAGGTTTTAAGTACTTTCAACTTTGTTTTCTTCATTGATGATTACTCTGGGATGACATGGTTATATCTAATAAATAATAGGTCGAAAGTCTTTCATGTATTTCAAAATTTTTATGTATGTTTAGGTCATATAATGCCCTGAAATTCAATCCCGGGATTTTTGAACTTACAAGGTCAACATATTATTCGTTAGACCTCTTGTGCCTATAGACCCCAACAAAATGGGGTGGTTGAGCACAATAATAGAAGTTGCTCGAGCCTTGTTGTTAGAAATGAATGCTCCATAATTCTTCTGAGGTGATGCAGTTCTTATAACGTTTCATTTGATAAATGGGATGCCTTCATTGGTTTTACTTGGCAAAACATTGTTCTCTCTAATGTTTCATGATCAACCAATTTTTCATGTTCCTCCCAAAATGTTTGGTTCCATAATCGTGCCTCATTCAGCTAAGTGTATTTTTTCTAGAATATTCTAGTATTCAAAAGGGTTATCGATGTTATTCTCTCACTCCTAAGAAGCATTTTCTTACTCTTGATGTTCCCTTCACTTAAAAGTTTCCATTCTACATTAAAGATGAGCATACCATCGAAGCCACATCTATAAATTCCCTTGCCAAATGTATTTCCTTCATAATTTGACAGAAGGATTTCACGCAAACTTATTATAGAAATAAAAAAAATTTTAAGATCCTACGTTATAGACTATTCCTCTTCAATCCACATTCATAGTTGACTACTACACCTACTGAGGTTGCCAATGATCTTCATATTACAGTCCGAAAAGGGAAACGTTCTTACGTTACTCATTCTATCTCCAATTTTGTCACCTTTACCTATTTGTCCACAAAATATCATAACTCTACTCTTACCTTGTCTATTGTATCCACCTGAGAAGGATTTCACGCAAACTTATGATAGAAAAATAAAAAAAGACCATGCATTACGGACTATTCTTCTTCAGTCCACATAATTGACTATTGCACCTACTAAGGTTCTTAGTTCTTCCGAGTCTCTTGAGGTTGCCAATGATCTACCTATTGCAGTCCGAAAAGGTAAACGTTCTTGCATTACTCATTTTATCTACAATTTTGTTACATTTACCTATTGTCCACAAATTTCGTAAGTTTGCCCTAACCTTGTCTGCTATATCCATTCCTAAGTCAATCCAGGAAGTATTGTCGAATGAAAATTGGAAAAGAGCTATGGGCGAAGAGATGGAGGTCACGTACTCCGATGATACCTAGAAGTCGACTGGTCTTCCTTCGGGTAAGACTCTAGTCAAGAGTAGATGGATGTACAGTTAAGTTCATGCCTAATGGATCAATTGATCATTACAAAGCTAGGTTGTTCACTAAGGGGTATAGTCAAATTTATGGAGTCAATTATATAGACATGTTTTCACTAGTGGCTAAGCTTAATTTGGTTCGTGTTGTTATATCAATAGTTGCAAACCATGATTGGCCTCTCTTTCAATTAGATGTAAAGAATGTGTTCTTACATGGCAATCTACACGAAGAAGTCTACATGGAGCAACCTCCTGGATATGTTGCTCAAGGGGAGTCGTCTAAAGTATGCAGGTTAGAAAAATCTATATATGAGTTAAAGCAATAACCATGGTTGTATTATTTAGATTAATAAGGAGTAAAGTAGATCACTAGATTTTTTCAAAGCACTCTTACCTCTGGCTACATAATTCTCGTTGTGTTTGTGGATGATATTATAATGATTGATGATGACTTGGAGGGTATTGAAAAGTTGAAGTCATATCTTCAAACTCACTTTCAAATCAAATATCTTGGTCTTCTTCAATATTTTTTGGACATTGAAGCGGCAAGATCGAGAATAGAAATAAATCGGTGTCAAAATATATTTGTTACTTGTTGGATGAGACAAGGATGTTGGTGCCAAACCGGTTAGACCCTTATCTCAAACTTAAACCAAAAGAGGGAGAATCGTTAAAAGACTCTAGTATATATGACAGACTTGTTGACAAATTCATCTATATAACCACCACCACGACGAGGCCCTGATCTACCAAACCAAGCTTGTTTTGTGTTCAATTGGGGCTTGTTTAATTGACTTGTGAAAATCAAGGCTATTCTTAGCAAGAAGAATAGTAATTGTGCACTATCCATCCTTTTTTTTCCCCTCAAATTTGTTGAGGGAAATGGTGTATATGAATTGGTGGGATTAATCCCATGGAATTCAAAAAATGTTTGCCTTTTCATGTTGTCCAAGTATACCCAAATCAGGAAAACACTATTCTTCCGATTTTTTTATTTTTCTTCAAATTTATTAAGTGAAATGGTATATATGGATTAAGGATATGCATTAGTAGGGTGAATCCAACAGATGGCATGAATTTACTTATCTTCATCTGCATTTGTGTAATTGTGTTTGACACTTTGGCATCACTTTATTGGTATTTGTTTATCATATATTATACTTGTGACTTGTGGTTTGAGTAATTGTGTCATCATTATTAATCAAATGTGGATTTATGATCTTAGGTATTGATATTAGATATTTAGAGCATTACATACAAGAATTTTAGAGTCATTCGGGTACTTAGTACTCAACTTAAAACAGGTGGTCCGATGGACAACATTTTTATCAAAGAATGGCTTGTTACACCATCAAATGCATGTACAAAACCAAAAAAGACATTTGGGATCCCCACATTTTTTTCATAATTTTTCCAATATTTTTTAGTTTCACTCAAAAATAAATAAAAAACAGCCATTACAAGGCCATATCAGCCAATACAGACTGTACCGTATCAGCCAGGGCTGTTTTACACTATGCTGATTGGAGAGGACTCCAATGAGGCAAAAATCAAGTCCTATGAGCTGGAATTAAAGAAGCGGCCGAGTATGGCCTCACCCAGATTGTTATTGAGGGGAAATCTTAACTTGGGCGTCCTCTTCAAGTTGTTAACTATGAAGGTTGGTTAATTGGTAGTCGAGACTAGGGAAATTTGTAGGGCCTTTAAGGAGTTACCTATAGTCTATAGAGGTTTGCATTTTGTGACGCTGAAACAGTGGACCATTTGTTCATGCATTGCTCCTTTGCTTTGGAGATATGGAGGAAATTCAAGTTTTTGATGTGGAATGGGTAATGCCCCAATCGATGGGGAACTAGCTTGAAGCTTAGCATGGCAGCTGCAAGAGTTGCAAGAGGATGTCCATGGCAGCTTATTATTTTGGCTCTTCTTCTTCATTGGCACCGGTATTCATGAAGGCCAAGCATTAGGTCATTGAACAGGCTAGAGTGCAAAAGGAGTTTGTTGATGGCCTGTGTAGCAGTTTGGAAGTTCTTGGGGGGTTTCTTCCAAGCGGTATCATATGCGATGATGCCTCATCATCTAATTTATATTAGTTTTCTTTATTTTTGGCTACCCCTCAAAATATGTATATATATATATATATATATATATAAAAATAAATTATTAGTTTCTTTCTTCTCATTCTCTTATAGAAGGAAATTCCCCAACAAATGCGCCATGGGGGACCACGTGGATAGACCATTCATCTTATCTGGGAAATGTGTTTCCCGTGTTCTTCTTCTTCTTCTTTCTTAATAGACCTTTCTGCCAATCAAGAGAAAATTGTTGGCTCAACTCCTACATGGGCAATTTAGTCATTACAAAATCGGCAGATATATCACAAAGAATTCTTATGAGCAAATTACACATGTAGGGATGAAAGCAACAACTTTAGGGGTACGAAATAACATTTCTAGGTTGACTAATCATAGATGTCGACAACTAAAACATCATATTGAGATCATACATCTTAACAAGAAGCCCTAAGGGGTCGTTTGGCACCATGGATTTGGGAGCGTTTAAGGGGATTTCAAATCCCCTGATATGTTTGGAACCATAAAGTAACTGGGGGTTTCAAATCCCCTCAAATAGGGGGTTTGAAATCCAAGGTGGAAGCTTGGATTACATCTAAAATCCTTCCAAGAGTTGCATGTGTAACATGTGTCACTAGGGTACTAAGCTATTGGGCACATGGCCCACTGATGATATCCCAAAACAATCATATTATCAACTGCATCACTATAATTACTTTAATGATAATCTGGGCCGTCCAAACATTGTCCATGTAAATCAATGGTTAACAATCATTGGTTAGTCAACCTATGCTTGTGGCCCATCCAAGACTTGGATTTTCATCATTTTTGAGCAAAGTATATATTTCAATGGGCTTATTACAACCGTCGTGACAAACATTACATATGTACACTAATTAGAGATATTAAAATTGATTTAGTAATTAAACTCAAACCCCTATAAATATACTATGCATAGCTACTTTTGGATTACAGGGGATTCTAAATCTAGGGTGCCAAACACAACGGGAGGATTCCAAATCCAGGGAGTTCCAAATCCATGCTCCCAAGCAGTCCCTAATATAATCCAGGTATGTCAAAAAAAAAAAAAAAAAAAAAAAAAAAAAGAGGCATCACAAGAAGCTTTGAAGTTTGAATATCTAAGTTTCGACCTTAGCTTCATCCATTTCAGTTATTCCTTTTAGGTTGCGCTCAATGGCGTTCCACCAGCTAATGCTGCTGTAGGATCTCTCTGACATATTTAATTATTGCCTCAGCATTTAGAATCTCACAGCGAGTTCGCCACGAATTCTTTTGGTCACATTTTCTTAACTTTTTTTCTTAATATTTTCTTATCGAAGTTTTCTTCCTTCTCTTGGATCACTACAGGACAAGGGAGCTGCAAGTTTCAAGGTGATCATCCAGGGAACCAGCAGACATTCCCATGAACACAAGATGAAGAGTTGAAGCTATTTATCAAAGAAGATTGAAATATATCTGCCCAAATTTCTACTGAATTTATGTTAAACTTATAGAAACCAACAAACTCGTCTTATTATCCTAATAAGATGAGGGATCGCCAATTCCAACCGTTGGATCTAGCATGGACTAGAAAACCTAAAATTGCACCCACACAGGTGGGTTATATGCATAGCTCTGAGGAATAACCCAAAGAAATTACTCTGAGGAATAAACCCAAAGGGGCTACACAAAAACAAGAAGCATAACAGTGAAAACAAATAGCTACAATTGATCTAGTAAACAACATTCCTCAGAGATTCCAAAGAAACTACTCTGAGGAGAAAACCCAAAGACACAAAAACAAGATGCATAACAGTGAAAACAAATAGCTACAATTGATCTAGTAAACAACATTCCTGAAAGCAGCATTTAGAAAAAGACTGAAACGAACAAAAAACAAAACATTCCCCCCACCCAACAAAAAAAAAAAAAAAAAGATTCTAAAAGATTGCACTCAGAAATTTAATCAGCATGTCAGATTCTCACGATAAGGTAATGCTGCAAAAAGGTTTTAAATAAGTAAAACAAACGACTGTGTGTGTGTGTGTGTAAACTCATGTTCAGATGTCATCTTCATATGAGAATATATCCAGGACAAGTTTTACTGAGAATAATTAAAGCCAGTAGAAATCAAAAGACATCCTAGTAGAAATACTATGTGTGGTAAGAAAGCTACTGATTGGTGAAGTAAAACAACACCCGCAGCAGTTAATGCTTTTAGAAAGTTTCACTTGATCATAAGGAAAAGTCACTTCCAAAATGACCTTTGCTTGACCATACCCAACAAAAGGGAATCATAGAAAAAAAAATTCAGAATAGTTCAGTGGACTTACTTCGACCAACAACTGCCTGGAGATTGTTCAAATGGATGGCCAGCTCCTGCCTTTCTTACACCATCATAAGTCATTTCCTTCCGTGAGATATCCTCCATCAGGTTAAGGGGTGGGAAATGTTTGTCCCCATCACCCACCAATGGCTGCAACACAGTTTTATGTAGCCACAGATCAGTATCATTTGAGCCAGGACCAAGAGGACTAAACGTCCCACCACTCTGGTCATTACCAACATGAACATTCTGAGGAGAACTAGCACCAGGAAGGACTTGGTTCTCCTTTGGAAACTGTGATACAATAGCCTTGTGGGTTGAAGGATGCACAATATTGTCCTGGTTTGTTTTGTTCTGTCCTAGAGGCAAAAGCCAGCTGGCAGGTCCAAGTGGCGGTGTACCCCACATCTGCCATGTGCCTTGCTCATGTGCATTAACAGATTCATCTGAAGAAGCATGTAGATCCCGGGACCTTGGAGTGCATGGCAGTTGGCTGGAAGTAAAATGCCTTTCTTCAGCAACCCGCAGTTTTGACATTGGGGATTCAATAGGAGAAGGCTTGCTGATTTCTGTAGAAGCTGACACATTCTTGAGAACATGAGACCTTTCCAATCCTGAACTTGACACAAACCCAGTCCCCAGGTCCAGTGGGAAGTTATCAAGTGATTCTGAAACTGGCCCAAGCAAAGAAACTGGATCAGGCACATAACATGGGTCTTCAAAAAGCTCTGCATCTTCAGATATAAAATCATGTGCAGGATTTCCAACAAGAGGAAAGACAGATCCAGCTGCAGGAGGAGATACCGAGCTACTAATTGAAGTGGTACATAAGGGAGAGAAAGGTAATGGCAACCCAAATTGGATTGGATTATCCAAGTGATACTTTGGTGGGGCTTGATCAGGTAATTGCGGGCTCTGAGCTTCTGTTTGGTGATTTGGACTTGGTTGAGACATGGTATTTGCATCCAAGGACGAAGTAACTGCTGAAGAACGGGTAAATAGTTGCTGCCACGTTTTTTTCGGGGCAATTGGCTGTGGTTGCAGATCTGACACAACCTGAACAATAGCAATCAATAGTAAAGCATATATATAACCCACTACAGTTAATTGAGAATAATACATCACTCATAATATATGCTTGTCAGGTTTACTTACCATGATACTCCTACAAGGAAAAGGTTAAAGAATTAAATGGAATAGCAATCTAATCTGCAGTAAAATAAAGACAGAATATCAGAACAGTGGTAGGTTGTATCAAATGCAACTTACAGGCCGTTGGGAAGCAGCCTCAGAAAGCTTTTCATCCCCATTTGAAGTAAATTTCCCTGCAATGTGTTCGGAGGAAAGTACCTCTCTCCTACTGGTAGAAGTTTGAACATGATCACCAGAACCAGAAGGTCTATTCACTTTCATAGCAGCAGTAGCAGAAGCATGAGCACCCCTCCCAAAAAAAGTAGCTCCATTGAAAGCTTTAGACGAAGAAAGGAAAGAACCCTTCATCCGATCAAAGTATCTGCTGCCACCGCCACTTGGTCTGCTAAAATTAGTCGATATATTTTTCATACCATTCCCTATTTCCGAACTCTGTGGCCTGATACTTTCCATTGTGGTTTTCTGTAGGTCCCGTCTTTCAATCTCACTCCTCTTGTCAAACTCACGCTTTCTTTCGCTTTCCCTGTTGACCTTCCTTTCAAGCTCTTCCCCGTCAGAATTACTTTTATTGGAACCTTTGTCTTTCTCCTTCCTCTTTTCCTGTCGCCGCCTCTCTGCTTCTCTCCTATTGTCTCTTTCTCTGTCAGGAGTCGATCCCTTGCCACGTTCTTTTTCCGCCTCCAATTTTTCATCTCTCAATCTCCTGCGTTCCTCCACTAACCTCGCAACCTCTTCCCTCTGCTTTCTTTCTTCCTCCTCAAGCATCTCCCTTTCCAACCTGGCTTGTCTCTTCTCTTCAGCTTTCCGGCGGGCTTTTTCCCCTTTACTCTCATTTAAATTAACCCCATTCTCACCTTTCTTTGACAACAACCCTTTATGTTCTGCATCTGATGAAGCATCTTCCCTCGCAGAACCGACACGAAAGATCTTTCTCCACAGCCACCTTATGCTCAAGAAAAAAGATGCCAACAGTTTACAAGCAAAAACAAGGACACCAGAATAAGATTTCTCCGCCACGCACCGGTCATCGCCGCTAAAAAATGCGCCCCCATTCCTTCCCCATTGACCACCTGGTTTCCCAACAAAAGACCCTCCGCCCCAGTTCCCATTCTCTGACCAATCCTGCCCACATATCCAACCATTCTCTGACCACACCTTCGAATTCCATATTTTCCCAATCCCCGAACTCGTAATCCCCAAACTGGCTGGACCCTGCATGTCCAACACCGGCCGCCTTGAAATATGCCCGCAGTACGAGCACATGAACCGGCCCCCACCTGGGTTCTGGTCCCGGTATGGTGTGAGGCAATTCCTGCACCGTCTAGTGGCGGTCTTCCGAAGCTTCTCCATCTCGATAGCTTCAAACCGACGTTGCTCCCTGAGCCGTGCGCTCCTACGCACACGCCAAGCCGACAGCTGTGGCATCAACACCTCATACCAGAAAAGTGTAACAAGCAGCACAAAAACACACGCCAGACGTGGAGAAGTGACCTCAAAACGGAACCCTGGCGGCAGCAGCTGAGAGAGAGCCCAGAGCCCAATCAACGGAATTACTAACCAAGGAAGCATGGTCGCGACCCGGCGGGACCACTTCTGAACAACACACAGTATACACATTATCCTCACAACAATCACTGATTCTCACCGATTTCCCCTTCGACAATACCCTAATCTCCAACAAAAACCACAATCCGCGAAACCCCCAATCTCCACAAACCGCAAGCTTGAATCGTAGCCGAATCCCACAAATTCTCCTTAGCCGGCCCTGGAAACACCGCGTAAAAAGAAAACCCCAACCGAAGCAAAAATCCTTAATTCGACAGAAGCCCAGAACAAAACCCTAATTCCACGACACTGCAGGCTCTAATCGTATCAACTCCTCTACAAATAGAAGAAACCCTTGCCCTAACCTACGGTCTGCTCCGGATCGTAATCCGACACCATGATTTCATACAGGAAGCCTATTTTTCAATCGCTCGCAGCTGGTTTAGATAATCTACGTCGAAATCTAATGAAAACACAACGGAATCGGAGAATTTGGAGATTGAAGACTTACCGATTTTCCGCCCATTGTGCAGAAGTAGAAGGAAACCCTAACCCTAATTTTTCTCGCCTGCAACTGGCGTTGAGTCTCTGTCGCGAGCTTCTGCGTTCTTGCCAAAGAAGATGGATGAAATGAGACAGGAAAGAGGAAAAAGATAAGAACTCGCCTTTTGTAGCCGAGAAGAAATGAGATAGGTGGGTCGAGAGGGCGAGAGGGTGTAGGGATTTTGTGTGCGTCTGCCACACGTTGCTAGACTTCTGGCACCTCATCCACGGAAACGGATTGGCTACTCCCCCTAACACCATCCAATGGCTGATGGTCGGTGCTCTGTGGGCCCCACAATGATGTATTCGTTTCATCCATTCCGTCCATATATTTTTATATATCATTTTACATTATGAAACCAAAAATGGGATATATCCCAGTCTCAAATGGACCACATTACAGGAAACAGTGTTGAATGAGGCTCGATCATTAAAAACATTTTGGGGGCCATAAAAGTTTTGGATCACGCTGATTTTTGTTTTTCCCTTAATCTGGGCCTGTATGACCTAATCAACAGATTGGATGTCAAATAAACTGGGCCTTAAGAGGATTTTAATGGTGGATATCCAATCACCATTGTTTTAATGTGGTGTGGTCCACCTAAGATTTATATCACTCTCATTTTTTGGATCAAGCCCTAACATTATCTGTAAAAATGGATGAACGGAATGGATGAAACACATACATTATGGTGGGGCCCACAGAGCACGGGGCTAGTGTCAGGGGGAGTAGTTCCCTCATCCACTGTACACGTGGATGTTGTCCATTTTAAAGGTTGTGAATTAAAATGATAGATTGCGCAGCTAATGAGGGAAATTAAGGAAGCGGATTGGGTGCGGCCCCCCACCTCATACTACACGGTGCGGCCCTGACCGTTGGGCCACGTTGATGTATTCGTAGTATATCCATGCCGTCCATCTGTTTTTCAAGCTCGTTTTAGATCATGAATCCGAAAAACAAGCAGATCTAGATCTCAGGTGGACCACACTATAGGAAACAGTAGCGATTGACCATTAAAAACTTCATGTGGGCTACAAAAGTTTTGAATCAGGCTAATAATTTTTTCCCTTTATATGTCTCTTATTATCAAGAGGTTGGATCAAATAAACATTAACTTGGGCCCTAAGGATCTTTTAATGGTGGCCGTTCAATTCCCACTGTTACATATACTGTGGTCCTCCTGATATTTATATCTCCTTCGGTTTTGGTATTATGCATTGAAATGAGCTAGAAAAACGGATGGACGGTGTGGATATAATACACATACATCAAGGTGGGCTCCACAAGCAGGGCCCTACCATGTTGGGCCAGTAAAATCACACTGCATCGAGAATTGAGATCGTGGTTTGGACGGCATGGATTTATGTACAAACGTACGGAACGATAGCCACGTGGATGTAACTTTAGTGAGATCCACCCCGTCCATCAGGTACCATGCTTCATGTTCATTTTAGAATACTGAAATCATGACCATCCAGATGTCAGATAGCCCACAACTTAAGAAAACCATGGCATGGAAACCCGCCATGGTGTTTTATATGCAATCTAATCCATTCATCTGACGTTCTTCATCAGTATGAAAGCATTAGCAAAAAAAATAACAGCATTCCAAAACTCATGTGGGCCATACCAGGAGAATTTAGAGGTTTTTTTGGTGTAATTTTATGGTGTGGATTGGATGAAAGCTATGCAAGAGATGAGATGAAAGCCAAGCGAGGGATGCTGTACCTGATGTCGTGTGGGGATTTCATACACGTTAAGTCGTTCAGCAGAGAAAGTGATACCGGTTGCGGTAGGTACTGTTTTCCGTATGAAATTAAGTAGAGTGCGGTAAATGCACACAAAGTGGAAAGTACAGAGTGATCGTAGCCTTTCATTCAGTGGGCCCAACTACAGACTGGACGCTGCAATGGGAAATCCCAATGTGCTGTAGCTGGATGGTTAGATTAGAAGTGCCAACGGTTAATATCCCAATAGTGAAAATGCATTAATTGTTTGATTTATGAATATTTTATGCAATTTTCATGGTGGGCTATCTGAAGGGGTGTCCACCGGATGGACGGTTCTGATCGCGGAGAGTAGGCCCCACGTACGATGAAAGTGCCATGGACAGTTGACAACAGGTTCTCCTGGAAACTAAACAAATTTCTATTTACACCGACATGGGGGTGGATTATGTGTTACTCGGGTAACACCTTATGGGTGTTACACTGATCCTGTGGAGCCCACCTTGATGTATTTTTTATATATCCATACCGTCCTTATGTTTTTTCATCTTATTTTAGGATGCTTTCATATGCCTTAATCAGATCCAAATCTCAGGTGGACCATATTACTGGAAACAGTGATGAATGTTCATTAAAAACTTTTGGAGGACCACAATAGCTTTTGGATCAAGCTTATCTTTATATATTTTCATTCATCTAGACCTTATTGACATTATCAACGGGTTGGATGGAAAATAAAAATTAATAAAAGCTTAAAGTATGCCCTTTGGAAGTTTTTAATGGGGCCTTTAATCACCACTGTTTCCTGCGGCGTGGTTCGTCTGAAATTTTTTATCTGCTTAATTTTTGGGATCTTGTCTTAGGATGGAATGCGGATGGACGGCTTGGATATACAACAAATCATCGATGTGGGTCCCACTGTAAGTAAGTGTTACCTGGTAACATCTGCTCCTGACGCGGGGATGCAATCCGGAAGATGCGGATTGAGCACTTACGTCGCGCGTCCTGGGACGAACAGGGCATCTAACGGCCACCGTTATGCATGAATTTTATCCACCGTCCATCCAATTTTCCATATCTCGAAGCAAAAAAATGAAGTCAATATGGCTCAAATGAAACACCCCAGAGGAAGCAGGGTAATAATGAGACGGACGGCTCAGATGAACCACCCCACAGGAAGCAGGAAGCGGATTGCGTACTGACTAACTCATTACCATTAGCGTAGTAAAGCCTATGGGTCCACTGTTATTTATTTATTTTATCCACTCTGTTCATCCGTATTAAAAGATAATTTTAAAACTTAGTTCAAAATGGAAGTATATGAAAACCTCAAGGGACCATACCACAAGAAAGAGTGTGATTGAACCTATACCATTGAAAAATTCTTTGAGGCAATGGAAGTTTTAGATCAAGCTGATGTTTGTGGTTTCTCTTCATCCATGTCTTTGTGATCATATGAACGGGTTAGATAACAAATAAATATTACCATGGGCCATAGGAAGGTTTCAACGGTAGAGATCATTATTCCACACGGTTTCCTATGACATGGTCCACTTGAGATTTTAATTTACTTCAATTTTAGGATCAACCCTTAAAATTATCAGAAAAATGGACGGTGTGGATAAATCACATACATTACCATAATGCAGAGGATACACAATCCGAATTCACAGTGGACCCAATGTAATTTACTCAAATAATTAAGGTTTGATTGAATTTCCAGAACTTACGAGACTTAATGGTAGAATCCTTGAGAATGGTTAATTGTCATCCAAGCCGTCGATAACATCACTTAGATCATGGATGAGGGCAAAACACAAATATTGATTTAATCGAATACTTACGTGGCTCTGAGAAGTTTTCAGCGATATGAACTACTTCATTTCTAGGATTTTATCCTAACTTAGTATGAAAATTATGGGTGGACAGTGTGGATGAAACCCCTAGATCAGGGTAGCCCCTCAAAGCCCTGTGATTTTTAGTTAAGTACGGCCGGGGTAATATCCTATCGACATCAGCCATACGGTGGATTATTAATAAAACGACCTTAAATTATGACTTAATATAAGTAATGACTCAAAAATTCAAATTATATATATTTTTAGCTAGTTCGACACTACTGGAATATTTTTAAAAACGAAAATGTTCCTTTGTTAATCATCTCGCATGTTGCAATAGTTTTTCGTGAAAGTCTTGAAAGCCTTTTGAGAATAGAGTGTAGGCCCATTAAATCAATTATTGGGTCCACCCTTTGCCCGCTCTAATCTATTCACTTTAATCGGACAGTCATGAATCCATAATAGGATTATTTCAAAAAAAAATTGGAGCGGTCCGTGACCCACAACTGTATTAAGGTTGTGAGTTAATTTTAAACTGTTTCCTCCAGTGCGGTCCATTCATGATTAGTTTTGTCTTCAAATTTGAGCATATGGGATGAAATTAAAACCACTTTCATATGAACAGTTTGGATCCACTACGAGATGATTTTGTGGGCTCTACGTAAGATGTGAGATGGGTTCAATAAGTGAGTCACTTGCGCGAGAAAATCATTTAACATTTTCTCTCTTTCTTCTTCATTTTTTTCTTCAAGAGGGGACTATTTTGCCATTAAGACCATTCGCTACCTCCGTGGGACCCACTCCAACAAGCTTATGCCATTATTCCATCTATTATAGTAAACTTCTGAGTGTTTTTTTTTTTTTTAAAGATTTTCAGCTACACTCATATAACTTATGACGGCCAAATGTAGCTTAAGATTAAGATAATAGCGGCTTTTGTGTGTATATGTGTGTGTGTTTTTTTTTTTTTTTTGTTATCAATGATAGGAGTTTGTGAAAGTGAAGAGAGTGGTGGCCCTCTTTATAATTGTTTTTTTTTTTTTTTTATGAATGATGGAAGTTTTGTGAAGGGTAAATTTTGCAATGAAAAAAATATTGTAATTGATAAATTTTGAAATGAAAAAATGCTGTAATTAATATTGTTATAGTAGAAGAATGTTAAAATTAATGAACGGCCATAAATGTTAAAACTTATTGTGGATCGCAAATCTCACGAAAATGGTCATAACTCCCTTATTACATATTTAATTATGGTGATCTTGTACTTGTTACAAAAGTAATTTGACGAACTTTCAAATGACTTTAAAATCACCCCATTTAAACACCATTTGATTGCCCAAAAGTGGACCCAAAGTTATTGTGGTTCATCGATACTCACTGTGAATTGCCAATACTCATTGTGGATCATCGGTCCCACGAAAATGGTCATAACTCCCTTATTACATGTTTAATTTGAGTTATCTTATATTTATTAAAAATGTAATTTGATGAACTTTCAAATGAATTTGGAATTACCTCATTTGGACATAATTTGATTACCCCAAAGTGAATCCAAAGCTACTATAGTTCGTCGATACTCACTGTGGATCGTCAATCCTATGAAAACGGTCATAACTTTCTTGTTACACGTGCGATTTTAGTTATTTCATCCTCATTAGAAAGGTAATTTGTTGAACTTTCAAGTGGCTTTAAAATCATCTTACTTATACACAATTTGTCCAAAAGTGGATATAAAGTTATTGTGGTTCACCAATACTCACTATGGATTACATATCCCACAAAAATAATCATAACTCCTTTGTTACATGTCCGATTTTAAATTACCTCATTTGGACACCATTTAATTGCCTAAAAGTATGTCCAAAGTTCATCATGGTATTTATCATATAATGAATATCCAAATAAATGAACTTTGAGCCCACTTTTTGACAATAAAATGATGTCCAAATGAAATAATTTAAAGACATTTGAAATTTCATCAAATTACCTTTCCATAAGTATAAGATCACCCAAATCGAACATGTAACAAGGGAGTCATGACTCTTTTTATAAGATCTGCGATCCACAATAAGTATCGGTAAACCACAGTAATTTTGGGTTCACTTATAGGCAACCAAATGGTGTCCAAATGAGATAATTATAAAGTTATTTGAAATTTCATCAAATTACTTTTCCGATGAGTATAATATTATCCAAACCGTACATGTAATGAGGTCGTTATGACCATTTTCATAGGAATGACGATTCATAGTGAGTATCGGTGAACAACAATAAATTTGTCCCCACTTTTAAGTAACAAATGGTGTTTAAATAAGGTAATTCTAAAGGCATTGAAAATCTTATCGAATTACCTTTCAAACGAGTATAAGATCATCTAAATTAGGCATATAACGAGAGAGTTATGTTCATTTTCATGAGACCAAAAATCTTTAAAAAATACTCAGAAGCTTGTTGGAGAAGGGAATGACACTGGATGCATGTCGGAAGTTTGCCAGAATGGGTTTCACAAAGTTGGCAACTATTCTAATGGCTAAAACAGTTCTCTCCCGTGAAAAAAAAATGAAGAAAGAGAAGAAAATGTTAAATGGCCTTCTCGTGCAACGTGACCCACCTATTGAACCCATCTCAAATCTTACATGGGGCCCACTGAATTATCTTGTAGCAGATCAAAACCATCCACGTGAAATAAGATTTTAATTTCATGCCATCTACCAAAGTTTGAGGACAAAACTCATCATGGATGGACCACACTAAAGAAAATAGTTTAAAATTAACTTACAACGTTAATAAAGTTGTGGACCACAAACAACTCTAAATTTTTTTAAAATGTTCATATTATGAGTTCATGGTCGTCCGATTAAAGTGAACGGATCAGATCAATCGATGAGTTACCCCAATCATTGATTTTGTGGATCCCATACCCTATTATAAAAAGGCTCTATCGACTTTTATGAAAAGCTATTGCCTGTGTGAGGGGACAGCTGACAGATAGGCATTTTCATCCATAAAAGTCAAAAAGTGCCCAAATGACTAAAAAATAAGTGGCTTGAAATTTTGATATCAACACTTATATTGTATCTAATTTATGGCTATTTTAATTAATAACCCTTACACAACTACCCACCCAAGCACATGCAACCTATACATATAAAAGTTTTGTGCCATTTATCACTTTTAAGATATGTAATAATGTTTTATTGGTCTCAAAAATATTCAGTCCACTCACCGTAAGAGACGAATGCTTAGGAAAAAAAATCAACAACCCTCGTTCATCCTACTGTGATGCATCTGACAACCAAACCAACATTGTTGCTAGGCTAATCTAATCAACATCCACGATACGGGCATAAATGCAAAATATCATATGCTTATGTGGTGCCAAAGTACAAGTAGCTTTCTTTTTATAGAGGGAGGGTTGTGATCACAAAAAATCATAATATGAAGTGACATTTACTCCCTCCAGTATCAGGTTAATTATGTTAGGACGTGATCTCGAAAGCCACAACAATCCAAAACTCAAGTGGGCCACACCACAAGAAGAAGGCCCACCAAGGTTTGGATCAAGTTGTTATTTGTTTTTTTTGTCCATCTTGGTGGAACCAACCTCTTATGAATAAGTTGAATATGAAAGTGGGCCCTAGGAAGGTTTCAATGGTAGGCTTCGTTATCCCAACATGTCCTTGTCGTGTGGCTCACCTATATTTTGAATTTGCCTTACACTTGGATAACTTTCTAACATGAGCTAGCATAAATGATGTATGTGGATGTCACAAACAGTCCAAGGTTGGGCCCACAGAGTTTTTTATTGCACGGTCTCCCTATAACCACTATTGTAGGAGATTAGTGGTCATCCACATACCCATCGTGTAGGCCCGTTTTCATTTGAAGAAATGGACTCACTCTCATTCCCATAGATAAGTAGCCTTATGTTGGATATCCAGACCATTTATTGTGTAGTATAACATACTTTGGACAAAAAATTAATAACATTAATTCGATTATCATATAGACCACACTTGTAGGAAAGAAATAGACGGTTAGAAAAGATGTCCAATTGACCTAATTCAACTACACTTGTTTAGGTCAATTCATACATGACATGTTCAAAATATATACCTACAATGAATGTTCCCCATCTCCCACGTGCATGCTTGCATTCCAATCCAATAGTATGAATAAAACCCCTCATGGTGAAATCAGATTGCATACTAAGTAACTCAATACCCTTTTATCATACTGAGTAAACTGTGTTGGGTCCACCATGAATGTATGTGGTTTATCCGAGAGATTTATCCATTTTTCCAGCTCATTTTAGACGATGAGCCCAAAATTGAAGCATATTCAAAGCTTAAGTGGACCACACCACATGAAACAGCGGGAATAATGATTTCCACCATTGAAACCTTCTCGGGGCCCGTAAAGATGTTTATTTGTCATTCAATATGTTCATAAGATCACACATACATGGATAGAGGAAAAACATAAATATTAGCTCGATCCAAAACTTATATGGCTCCCAATAATTTTTCTACTGTAAACGTTCAATGCACACACTTTATTGTCCACTTAAGCTTTGGATGTGCTTCATTTTTTTACTCAGACCCTAAATTTATCTAGTAAAATGGATGAATGGAGTGGATAAAATACATAAATCATAGTGGGCACTACGGATTTTACTCATAGGCACCTTTATGTGCCTTTATTAAGGAGTAGTGTACAATGTTATGTTGTAGATGGCCATGTAAAAATATCAGATTGAAAGATCTTAGCCATCTAATATTTATATGGTTCATGCCATCAAAGTGGGCCCAATCACATTAATTAGCCCTAACTTGATCGGATCAGTTGTAGAAATTGAAAAGGGTAGCCAGGGTATGCATATATGGATCATTTCATAATCTCTTTTATTAATGTTTAAGTTTCACTTTTTTTTTTAATATGGTCTCAATATGAAAAGGGCGTTTGTTTCCTTGAATGAGATATTTGAATTAGTTGAATGTTTTCAAAAAGAAATTGGGTGTAAGAAATCTATTAAAAATTATGAGAAATGACATTTTCACGTATTGTATATTTTATTTTGAAGAATTTATATCAAAGCTACTAACATAAAAATAAAAAAAATAGATAAAATTGGCATTATGCTCTGAATCTCCGTAGAAAGATTTTTCATTACAAAATGAATAATTTTTTGATCTTTTTATTCGAACGTATTTATTTGTTCATCATGATTTACTCTTTCATAAAGTTTGAAATCAAAGTTATTTTGAAATATGTATTGTTAGATAAATTAATTTGAACATTCATCCACCTATATCTATTATAACATAAGATAAAATGTTTCATTTGTTATGAAATGAGGTAATATGGCCATGTATTTTAACATATTTTCACACCTCAACCCCTTTAAAAATTATGTTTCATTCATGATGCTTTGTTGTCATTTCTAGTTAGTTATTGTAGTGATTGATAGGCATCCATTAATGATATATCTATCCCATTAAGAATTGCATTTTTTTCTACCTTTTTCAATCAATAACATCCATGACCACTACAATTTCAGGTTAGGGCGGTTGTGGCTTGGTTACAATAGTCATTACTACTATTACCATTCGTTGTGATAATAATAGCCGCTTAATCTCTCTCTTTTTTTTTAAATGGTTAATAGCAACCATGACTAGCAGCTTTAATAAAGGTAAACGTGGTAGTCTAAACATATTTTATGTAAATTTATTTATCCATTTATTATTATTTTGGAAAAAGGCTAAAGATGGTCTCTAATTTTTTATTTTTTATTTTGCATCTTTATTACTTGAAGATCCCAATTGGCTTACTTTTTTTAATATAAACCATTATAGTAATTTTTAATTTTGTTGTTTCATTTTATATTTTAACCATCCATTGTGGAATTATCATTGAAGATGGGACAATCATATTAATAGTCTCAATCGGATCATTCAGTTGAAATTGCACGTGGTACTGACCTACAGGCTATACACGAAAACTTGACGAAACTATATAATGATATCTATATCTTAAAGGGAGGTGATTAAGACCAAATAAAATTTATGTCTTTTAAATTTATAATTATTTAAACAAAATTTCAATTAAATTAAGTAAGACAATTAACTCTAAAACTTCCAAGCCAATAGAGAGTCTGATCACATAGACTATAAATGATATACTAATGACGCAACTAATATATAAATGACAGCGTACATGTGCATGGGATATGCTACACATCAACTCCTAACATTCATCAATCATACATACATATAATTTATCAATTGATTGTATAGCATAATTAAATAAGTGCTCAAAAGACAATCTTGGACATAAGCATGTATAGTGGTTCGGTTTCGCTATTCCACTCCTTGCGAATGCAGTTAACCCATACGTATAACATATTTCACTATCGGAAGTTTTAAATCATGTTCACCGCTAACTTTTGCAATCACACATAAGGATTGGCTCCCTTGGAGACTTACATGGTTTTCTATAAGCTAACTACGAACCTTAGTCATTGTCTAAGGACCTATGTTTACTCCCACCGGAGGCTCTCATGAAGACAAACACGTACATACTTGTGTTCGGTGAATTCGACCATACACAAGAGTGTACGTCATACACAAGAACATATCAAGTTTTGGTTACAAACTCTTACCATCAATCTTAGATAAGAAAAGAGAGTGCGGATTCATACATGACACTTATCAAATTAAGTTCTTTTGACACATCATCTTGGGTTACTTGATCGATGCTTCACATACTTCAATCAGCTCCCTTTTTACTCCATCGATTTTTATGCCTATGCATTGTCAATACTTCAACTCTAATATAAAACACTTTACATATGATGCCCATTTTGTGGTGACTAAGGTGACGGGAGGTTGAGTGAATCTCCTACAATTAATAGAATGTTGTAATCATACGTGATTCACCTAAATGGGTGTTGAAGAAGATTTAAACAAATAGTATACCAATAAGTTTCGGTCTAATCTCTATAAAATAGTGGAGATTGATTTCATATTCAACATTGAGGTTGGAATCCTCGTTAGAGTGATAAAGCTCAATAAAATCAATTAAATCTCATGGGATTAAAGGCCTGGGTGTGGGATGTGAGTGGAGATTCATCTAAGCTTCTATTACCCAAAAAATCCATCAAAATACTCAAAGACTAGATGTTCTATATAATGAATCGAGTTCCGACAGTCATAAAATGGGCAGAAACAACTAATATTGAATTAGACTAAATAGAGTTTCGGTCGTAACGAATTAGACAGGAAAGCCACTGAACAAATTTTACCACTTTCGGTTGCATTAAATGTGGTCTTCGGTCGGACCGAATGTAGCATTTGATTATAGCTGAATTACCTAAAATTATGTAGTTTTTCCAGCAACTCAAAACCTTTGAAGTCAATCTAATTATATTCAAATAATATTCCTAAGGTTAAGGGATGATTAATAAATGGTTTATCTATTAGGCTCAAGATCATCTAGAGGTTTAGGTTGTTATGTGTCAAAGGTTAAGGTCACAAAGGCATCTTATATATTTGTTATTTACTCATTAATGCTCGACCTCCATGTATATCTTCAGTCTTCAACTTTCAAGGGCTCTAACGATTCCTTGACACAATAACTTATGTGATTGACAAATAAGATGCACAAATTAGTAAACTAATATAAGCTATGTTACCAACTTTTTCGAATTTAAGATTCGATGATCATATAATTAATATTAACAAAAATTCAATAATATTATATAAAAATGATACACCAAATAAATGAGCATTAAAATAATTATATCTTAGAAAACGTATGTAAGATAGTTATATTATGGGTAAACCTTATTAATAACAGGTAAAGAATAAACAATAATAAGAATTTCACCTCGTCTACTTTGACATTGGCTTCATTTATAAAACAAACATAATGAACTTTTGTTATGTATATTCTCAATTAATGCATGCGATTAACAAGTATATTATAAGCTAGACTAACTTTATCTCTTCCTTGATCGTAATTAGGCTATGCCAGTAGGGCTTTTAAATGATCTCAAACTCGTAGATGTACTGGAGCCAATAGATATAGGGCAATATTTTAATGACCAAAACCATATGATGGGTCTCACTATTAATAGGGAGATGCTGAAAAGACTTGTATGAAAGCTTTTAAAGCCTTTAATTATTAAACTCTTTGTTCTTAAGACTTGTTGATGCTATCAAGAAAAATTCATCAAGAAAATTATATTTTACCATATATATGATTTTAAAATAAGGCCAAAATTCATTAGAAGAATGTTATTAGTAAACAATTATGCAAGGCATTGTTTCTTTTACTACACTTTTTTTTTTCAAAAATATGATATATTGAGAAATACTATTTTCTTTCCTAAACTCTTCATTAATTCAAATAGGGTCTGAGAAAAAATGAAATGATACAACATCTTTTGATTTATATGGTGATGCACCTATTTAATATATGTGATATAGTAAATTTAAATCAAGACTTTACACATACTATGTGAAAAAATGCTTCAATTTGGTGACTAATAACCATCGAAATTTTGAAAATTCAATAGATGAGGATATAAAGAATGACCTTTGAAAATGAAAATCGATGATTTAAAACCACAAAATAAATTTTTTCGGCCCGATCTATCAATTAAATAAGAGTTTCAACGAAGAAAAATCCAACAGTCAAGGACCGTAAAAAACTACGCTGATAAGTTTTCAGCGAGTTGGATGATACTGTTAAATGAGTTTTTCGATAAGTGTTAAATTCGACGATTATGAGTCATCATTCTAAGCATATTATTTGACGGCTCATAATCGTCATTCTGAGCCAATATTTTTTTACATTCAATGCTTTCAAATTTTATTCGATATTTTTTAAAAAAGTTGAATTTTAGAGCTTTGAGGCTATGACTATATCTGTACACATGATAAATACAATTTATATTATCTAAAATCACCATAATCCACTACACACTAATAAATACATTTTATACAATCTAAAATTACTATAATTTATAATTTTTTTCATTTTCAAATCAGATAAAATACAATACAATTAAAGTATATCCAAATTATGAAAGTTTTTTATATTACATGTATATTCATAAATGATAAAAAATTGCACATTATTAGATACTTATAAATGACACGAAATCACTATTTTTAAGGTGATTTGAAGGTGAAACAAAATCTAAATGTAAAGTAATTATAAAAATAAATAATTATAAAACTTGTCATAATTACAAAATTTTCATAATTACAAAAGTAAATAATTATAACATATTTACAATAATTATCTATTGTAATTTCGAAAAATCGAACAGATCCTAAATGTAAAGTAAATGGTCCAACAATGAAAATGCTCAAGTAATTATAATTTGGTTATTTGTACAAATTAATTAATACAATTCAATTTAAACAATACATTTAAATGCAACCGAAAATATAAGTGATTTCACTATAACAAGTTCATAATGAGGGTTTGAGTTTTAATTTTTTTATTTTAAACGAATTCTCTTATAACCAACGAACGAGCTACTTGCATACCTATTATCATGATAAGATCAGATAATTTTAATTGATCTTTCTCTTTTTTCAAACGTGTATTAAGAATTTTCAATTGCGATTTAAAGTCAGTCATAATTAGTGACGATGATGAATATATAGTAAAAGACACCCACTATCTTCTAGTGAATGAACGAATGATAGGCACTATTATTATCCAAGCCGCACATTCACTATCTAAATAAATTGTACCTGGCTTTAAAATGATAACCTAAAACTCAAAAACACATTTAATAAAAGAGAAAACAGAAATCCAAACACATCTAATCACAAATCTATAATCCACAATACACCTGATAAATATATTTTATATAATCTAAAATCATCATAATTCATAAATTTTCTTTTTCGAATCAAATAAATATAAGATAATTAAACTATATCAAATTTCTCACAGGTTTGTCTTCTTTCACAAATTTATAGGCAACATGTACATGGTGTTATTTTTTAACCATTTTCTATATACAAATATGAATCAATATTTATATGCTTATATCCAATCGACTTGAAGATGCCATACAACAATCATTCAGTGATTGCTTAAAAGAAACCAATAGAGAATTTTATATTGGTTTACCGATATTTCTAACATTAACAATGAACAACCAAATTATGTGGTTAATGGCTTCGATCATTGTAACATTAACTATAAATATGCAGAATTTCACATAATAAATATATAATAAAGTGCAATTGAACTTACTCTCCGAGACTGTTGTGACAATAAATGTGAACATAAAATAAGAAAATCAACTTCTTCGAATTTTATCCTACATTACATATTTTAAATGATTACTTTAAAAAATTGTTAGTATTTTTTAGAGGTAATAAGAACTAGTGGATAAAATATATATTCACAGCAATAATAATTAGATTAATCCAATTATTCAAGTGTTAATGATTTATTTTTTCTTTGACTAGACTCTCTACAACCAAAGAAGAATTGTCTATATAGTTATCACCGTGATAATATTAGATTATTGTAACTCATCACAATTTTTGCATAATTCTTCTGACTAAATTATATAATTCGTTTTATGTAATACATTAAACTCCATCATTGTCTTCTGTGACATATTCTCATAGTGCTAATATTAAAGGGTCTGTATTCATCATTGCCATAGAAAATAATGAATATTCAAAAGCATTAACATATCAATTCAATTTCTTTAGAGCTTTTAAGATAACACATCAAACAATTATACATTTATTTTAATCATTATAATAGAATACTTGAGTTACTTGTGATGTAAGAATAAAAAGCTCGTTATCATTTTTAATATTTCTCATTAATCTGTATAAAGTTTACATATATTAAATTCATTGCTGAATCAACAAAATATCCATTCGAATTTTCTATACACACTCAGTCACAATACATGACCATTTCTCTGAAGTTAATATAGTCCAACTCAAGTACCTGTTTGACAATGTCATAATAAGTGACTTCTTAATTCATTAGATTGGTATTCCTAACACTTATCATTAAACTAATTACAACTTTTATAAATATCCTAGAGTTTTTATGTTAACAAGTTCATTTCATATTCCAATGTATAAAAAATATATCCATTAACTGTCTTAGCATTGTATGAAATAACATTAACACTGGGGTCATCGACAAGTCGCTTTGTGATCGAAGTACTAGACTCGTTGCCTAATTATTTTCTAACTCATGAAATATAATTCATTGACTTCTTCGATTATGAAGTAGCCTTTTTATTATAACCACATGATATGTGGCTTTAAAGTACAATACTTTTAATATATTATTGATACTTCATGTGAATCATAATATGAACGCGCTTTAAAAACTTAAGTAGACATATGTGTAAGTATAAATTTAATATAAATGGAAAAGATTAGATGAAAACATACTTATCTCACTCAAAATTTGAAAAGACTACTTAAGTACTCATTTGTGTACTTACTGATACTATACCAAAATAAGATCGTAGGGCTTACCATTTTTATTGATGGGGCATGCAAGTCCACTATTATTATTTATAAACATTCCACGTTCTCACAAATGAATTTCTAATTTACATAAATTATCCGACATATAATGCATGGAATACATCATTACTTCTTCTGCGAGATAGCATTTGATGATATAACCCTCTTAAAATGTTTGATTCACTACGTTTCGTTTATATCACTTCATCATCCTAAAAAAAATTATAACAATTAAATTATGTTTAAAATAATTTCTGAATTATTGATGTATTTTTTATTACCTCTCAAAAAGATACATCCACCAATATCAGATAGATTCGCATATAAATGCTTCATCCACTAAGTACACAAATGAGGTGTATCATGAAAATAAAAATGGAGGAAAATACTTTTCGCCGACACAAATCGTTTCTGCAATCCGGTCTTTCATCATTTGTAACTCTATATACTTAATAACCTTCAAGTACACTACATTAAAAAATATCAAAAGTTATCGAATAACAATACACAATGACTTTTACTTGTATAACTTAAAAGCATATATTAGCAATACCAATACTAGTCGTTGCATTATAATTATCTTACTTTATGTTTTTCAGTTAAAGTTCTTATACATTCACATTATATTTGTAATTTGATCCATACGCGATAGAAATTTTTAAATTATATAATGTTTTATAAATTATTTATTTATCTGGTCAAGATAATTTAAAAATATATTTGATAAAACTTTCGTGTTATTAATATTCACAGACCATAGTCATTTCTTTATCTTCATTTCTTTTATATTCATTACCATTGCAATAAGGTTTTCTATCACATTTTTTATAACATACATCAAATCTAAATTGTGGTGAATAGACTAATCTTATAATTGACATGATATATAATTGTTAAATAATTATATTAAAAAAAATCATAAGTAAAATATTAACTTACGCATCTTTCAGTACGACAAATTAAAGAAAATGGGTTTCTTCAACCATGAAGTCTCATCATTTACAAACATCTTCCTTTTCATGGTTGCTACATTTTCAAAATTAGTCTCAATAGTTTCTAGTTTGAATAATAATTCAACAAGGCTCAAATGATGATTTGACTTTTCATTTTCTTTCTCCTCATTAAATTGTGTTTTTTAGGATCTAAAAGAATGCTTTGGAGTAATTGAGTATTTTTTGTGCCCCATATACACAAATTTTTCTTAATGGTCTAGCTATATTGATCGTTCATTCATTACATATATGACAACCATACTTTCCTGCAGTCTCACAGTTCGACAAATAGTCATACGCTGAAAAATCAGTAATAACCCATAAATTAATTGCTTTCATGGTAAACATACTCTTATTGGTAGAGTTATATATTTCGGTTCCGATGGACTACACATCATTTAACTTTACAATCGACGACTAACATAAAGACATGATATATTATACATAACAATTATAACATGCCAATAAATGTATGTATTGTTCTTGTTATCAAAATAATTCAATCGATCCATTGCAAGTCCTAACAGAACATTACGTACCTTCGCAACAAAGTCTGAAGATTTACAAACCACTACTCTGCAACAAGTATAATCAATTGGTTTTGATGTTATCGAAGTATATTTTTGAAATTATTTTAGGACTTTGTCTTTTTAGACCAGAAATTTTAAAATATGATTTTTCTGCCCAATTTTCAAGATTTATTTTCTTCACTTCAAGTATTTGATTCTTTTCATTCTCCACTTGATTTTCTTTGATCTTTGACATGCGAATTCTACATTAATGACTTCTAAATCTCCAATTTTTCATTTTTTTCAGCTCTAAATTCATCCCTTAAAGCTCATATTCAACAGTCTTCTGAATCACCTTACATGATAAAAACGTATACAATTAAATTGAATTAACACTTAAATGTCAGGATAACTGATATAATTGAAGGGTCAAATATGCTATATTCGAGTCTTAACACTTTTCAAGCACACGATGCATTTTGCAGTTTAAATCCAAACACACCATGCACGTGACTCACATGTTTAGTAAATTTTACCAACTAATTCATACTTTAATCGTAATAAAAAAATAAAATTTTACGACTGTAATGTGAAAGATAACCTACAACATCTAAATTAAGTATAAATAACATTAACATTATTCTATTATCAATTAAGGTATGATTAGGAAGTATATTCCTTACCTAGAATCTTAATGCGAAAGAAACGTGAAAAATAAACTTAAAATTAAATTTGATCCCTTATCTAGGACCTCAGTATATAAATAAGGAATAAAAGACATTGAATTGAGAACTTAAAATCATAGACAAAATAAAAGATGGATCCCTTACTTAGGATCCAATATTAGAATGAATTATAAAATTTAAGAATTGAAAAATCTAACCTTAATTTAAAGTACAACTAGAAGGAAAGATTAGAAAAATCAATGAAAAACCTCGGGAAGAATCACTCACCTGTGTAACACGTATTTCGCACCCTAAATGAATCTAGTTTGAATCTGAGACAACTTAGTGGTTGACTCCGACTTGTTGAAAATAGAGAAAATTTTCTCTCGAACCTTCTGTTTTCTTCTCATTCTTCCCTATTGTCCAAAAGGAGTTTCTGAGTAAGACAGAGCGTGACTTTGGGTAGCTAGGGCTAAGTTATCCCACCAATGAATCTCTCTCACTCACTCTCTCTCTCTCTCTCTCACACACACACTTCCTCTCTCTTTTAAAAAATAAAATAAATTCATTCTCTCTCTCTCATTGATGTGGTGCATTCTCCCTATGGTTAGAGCCAATTTTATATGTTTAACTGACTTAGTTTCTAAGTTTGCTAAACGTCTCCCTAATGACTGAGCAACAAGTAGCCACAATAGAAACCGCGTGATGTTCGTGTCGATCCTGAATTCGAATCTAGTTTTTTTCATAACATTACATTTTGGTAGGTTTTTAGAGATTGACTAACTTTTATAAGGCCCACCTAATTGATGTTTATGATATTTGTATCGATTCTATAAAAATCGTATGGTCAACACATTAATGAGGAAGACAACTTGACTGTTAATGGCGAAATCTCAGTCAAGCATGATTTCTTCAAATTCTTTATGATAGAAAGTTTGAATGGAACCCATGGAGGCCCACAAGTCTAAGTTTAAGGATTGTTTATATTGTGAAATTGCAAGAAAACTGAAACAATAAAAAAAATTGTCACGTGCGATCATTTTTTTGAGTGCATGATGTGCTCGAACGTCTCCTTGACATTGCTTCTGCTCTAAGATCTACAAATGAATGGTGTAGATTGCACAAAGAGCTCCTTACACAGATATGTAAGAGATTCCTATCACAACAGTGCAACGGAACGCCTTCTGTTTCTTAATTGAGCTCGTGCGTGATTTCATGATTCAAGCGATCATATCGTAATGGTTAGGATCAACACTCATGAACGATTATGATTAAATAAATTCTTCAATAAGATTCTAATAGGAATCCCTGTTCGAAATGATTGATCAATTTCTTTCTTTCTTTCTTTTTTAAATAATTCAAGTATGCTCGCTGGGTGATATGCGAACCTAGTTTGAATCCGGTTTTTAGTATTGTGTACATGTCAATGTATATACTGTTATGTTGTATTCTTAAGTATACGCATACAGATTCCTGTATTCCTTGGTTCACAAAAATATAACCATTGATCATATAATGCAGTAACTCACCAAGACCAATTTCCATTGAGAGGAATTAATTATAATTATATATCATGGTTATCTCTGAGTTTAACGGTCATTATTAAAATCCAACGGTCCGATCTACATTAAATTGCCAATTAATTGTCCTATTGTGCTTTCTAGGGTTGCTTAGTCATTTAAGTATGGGTGGTCTTTTAAACCGACGGTTAGATTACGTTCTTAAAATGCAAAGGTGTACGATGGAGGATACACACAGGACTACTATACAAGCTGGGAGTTTTAGGGCCTATTTGGTGCATGGAATTTAGGCATATTAGATGTGATAGACTTCTTTATCTCTTGCTTCTCACCTGTGATTGCGTTTAGCAGGGCTACCTAATATTACCGGTTTTTGGCATTGGAAACGATGCCGGAAAAATATCGACTTCAGGAGGATTCACAAAACCTCTTATTTGATTGTTGTTGGCTACGGTTATTCCATCAAACCCCATCATATCTACTGGGTAAAAAAATAATGGAATTTAGATGGAGACATGTCTAGTAGTTCTCTTCATTGCAGGTGATAGATCCTGCTGTCATCACCATCGCCGCTTCCTTCTCCAGCGAAATCCCATCGGAAACCCAACTTCAGTCAATGCCCTTATACTCCTGCCTGAAATCCAACACCAACCGTTGTCCCTTTATTCCTGTTAGAAACCTAACACTAGTCGTTGCCCCTACACTCGAGCCGGAAACCCAACAACAGTCGCCACCCTTGCTCTCCTATTGAAAATCCAGCCTCGCACCAGCCACACAACCCCCTGCTCCTACCTTCTTCTTCAGCAAAATCTAGTTAAAAACCTATCAGTCGCTACCCTTGCACTCCTATAGAAAACCCAACACCAGCCGCTGCCTCTACACTCTTGCCAAAAACCTAACCCTGCACTAATTGCATCCCTGCCTGCCCGTTACAACCCCCACTTGATCACTGCACTCCTGATGCTTGCATGCTATATTGCATTTCCAAATAGCCAAGTACTTGGGATGGACATAGCTTAAAGCCACCAGCTATCAAGCCAAACACGACATTTTAGAAATCCATAGATTAGCTTAGCATTCCTGATTCCAAACATGTTATGGTAATGGGCATATCTCAACTAATTCCACGACAATCTATACTTTTGACCAATCCTATGCCACCTAATACGTTCTAATACCATGAGTCGAATAGGCCCTTAGGGCCTGTTTAGTTCAGTGTATTCGATGGTGATATATGGAATTGAATTGAAAATACCACTGAACTGCTCGCATGTCCTGTTTGTTTTCTTCATTGGATATAAGCTTGACATGCTTTGGAAAATGAGCCCTAATACCATCGACTCAGGAGTGGTAAGAAGAAACCCTCCCTCTAGGATTTCGATGTATACGACCTTCATCCATGTGAACGTTGACAAGATTTTCTTGTCCCACCATAATGTATAGACTATATACACGCCATTTATTCATTTTTCAAGATCAATTTAAGGCATTGGTGCAAAAATCAGGTAGATCCAAATCTCAAATGAACCACACCACGAAAAGAAGAGGGATTGAATGACTACAATTGAAAACTTCTCTAGATTAAGTTGATATTCGTGTTTTCCCTTCACTCAGGTTTGTCTGACTTGTTGAACAGGTTTGATGGAAAATAGACATCAGGGTGGGCCCTAGGAAGGTTTCAACGGTGGGCATCACTATACCCATTGATTTCTATAGTTTGGTCCATGTAAACTCTGGATCTATCTCATTTTTTAGCCCATCCCATAATATGATGTGGCAAAGTGAATAGATGGTGTTGATATAACACATACATCATAAAGGGGTCCGCATAACTGGGTAATGTCCACGTACTACACGACGGCGGCAGTGGTTTATGGCAATTCTAAGCAGACGCAATTTGGCTAGTGACGCTGCTACTAGTCAGGTGCCCAGTGGTTGGTATTATGTGGACTCACCATGATCTATGTGTTTTATCCATGTTGTCCATCTTGAAATATAATTTTAGGGCTTGGTCAATGAGGTAGATATAAATCTCAAGTTGACCACACTATGGGAAAACAATAGTGATTGAATGTCCACCATTAAAAACCTCTTAGGGCCAACTATAATGGTTATTTGACAAATAACCCGTTTATTAGGTTATAAAGATTTGGATGAAGGAATATATATATATATATATATATATATATATATATAAATATATATATGTATATGATATATATATATATAATATATATATGAGCTTAATGCAAAACTTTTGTGGCCCCCAAGAAGTTTTTTATGGTAGGTGTTCAATCAACATTGTGCGGTTCACTTGAGATTTGGATCAAACTCATTTTTGGGATCATATCATAAAATGATCGGGAAGAATGGGTGGACGACATGTATAAAACATATACATCATGGTGGGTCCCACAGAGCACCAACAATGGCTAGTGGCAGGGTGAGTAGCTAATCGGTTTCCATTCCAGACGCGCTAGGTAGGGCGGAACAATCTCCACAGCTTCCGTAATTTTACCCAAACATATTTGTGTAAAATTAGGATATACATTTTCATGTATTCTCTTCTAAACATGAAGTAAGATGGCATCCAAGCTGGGATTACATGACAAACCTGATACCATATAATTACTACATTCCGCTAATTCCATCCCACCCAAACTCATCTAATCCCATGCACCAAACACCATATAAGATTTGTCTCGGTATTTAATGATATTAAAAATAGTCATAGACTTTTCTACGTGGGATTTGTAAGTCAATAAGGGGGCATTCGACGCAGGGTATTAGATGAGATTAGGTGGGATAAAATTTCATTTGGTCCGTGCAATTCCATCCAGCATTTGGAAAGGATGGGAACCATCCAGCATTTGGAAAGGATGGGAAAGGTTGGGATTACGTGGGATGGATTTGCATTTAGTCTCATGGAATTGCATTTGGTCCCATGCATGATTTCTACGGATTTTGAAATCCACTACACATGTGAGCCCCACATTGATGGATGCATTTATCCATGCCGTCCATCCATATACACCATTTACATGTGACATTCTGGTTATGTATGTGTACAAGTGAACAACATCTGCAGTGAATTTGGTCCGTTGATTACAATTCCATGGTCCACTAAACATGATTTTCCTTAATTCGGTCCTTCCCTATAGCAAAAATTTTATCCCACACATGGGATTAGATGGCTACAATACCATGGTATTTTCAGACAAGCAATCATTGTGCAATAATAATGTTAATCCCATATAATACAATTCAATACCATTCAGTTCCATGGACCAAACGCCTTAAGGGCCTGTTTGGGCAAACGGCTTTAGGTGTAATGAGGCGTATGGAATTACCGTATCAAGTGCATTTATTGGCGTCAGTGGATGGTCGGGTAGTTTGGGTGTAGACGCCGATCCCATACCCTGCAAGTGGGTCGTTTGGGTGTTGTGGTATTGCAACCATTCAGGTTTGGGTGAAGAATGCGAGAGATGAAGATGATGAGATCATGAAAAAAGATACTACAGCTGTATCATAACTTCAGAGAAAGGCATTGTTTTCCTCCAAGTTATCGCACTTTCATAAGATCTAAACCGTCAAAATAGTGGTCCATACCATCAAAATCATTAAAGACGAAAATCAGACTTATCCATTGTCAATATGGACAAATGATCTAATTAATGGATGGAAAATGGCATGACTCACCGTACTATTTTGGTCAACCTAATAAATAGATCAGAATAATTTTCATCTAGAATAATTAATATAGTGATGTCCACATTTTTAACAGATTTGATATTCTATGTATGTGATATATTATCTGAAAAGTATAACCTATGATACAGCCGTTGTATCATAACTTATGATATAGCCGTTGTATCAGATCATGTCCAGTTCATAATACGGGAGAATTGTTAGGTACCGGTGTCAGTACCCTAAGCATTTGCTTCTCCTATTTCTCTTCTAACGTGTCGCATTTGTGGGAAATCTAAACCAGTGAATAGTTTAATCCATAAATAAAATATTATATTATGAAATAATAAAAATTCATAATTAAAAAAGACCACAAATTTCTATTGGCTCAGATCGACGTCCTTAAATTCATATCAATTCTCTGGATCATCAGATAAGTCAAACAGCTTGATTTTTAGGCCAGATGATTTCCATGATGTTTCTAACCTTTTTAGAAGGATAGGATGTCATATAAATGTAATACATTTTCCAAAAAATGGCGCATTGTGGAAGATGGTGGTATTGACTGCAGTACCTGAACATTTATTCCCTTTGCTTTGTAGTGCGAATCCGATGACAGATTTCGCAATCCCTCAATATCTCCCGTGTATACAACAAAGGACGGACGACTTCCTGCGGATGACGCCGCCCAATCAAGAAGAGGGATAGGGTAGGAGGGATTTGACAATCCTATCCCACCTAATCCCCTTTAATACACCGTAAGCCGTTTGCCCAAACAGGCCCTAAGTTTATTATAAATGGCTCATTGTTTTAGGACGATCCATCAAGTGGATTCCATATTAAAGTCATTGAACAGTAGAGACCTTCCACCCTGACTCATAATGAGTCCCGTTAGACAAGGTATCCATATTTGTCATCATAATAATGACTATAACTATAGGTTTTGTCTTCTCACTTGCTAGGTACTCATGGTATAATACTTGCATTACAGGATCTTATGTAGATAGAGAAGTCTTGAATAGAGAATACATGCATGACATCCACTCCAACCCATCAGGTGTGCCCCATATCTGTTAAAAAAAATCAACCAGCGGCACCATTCATTTGAGAGGGGATACTCCCGCATTAAAATCTTTTAGAACGTGTGGGGCCACCTTGGTGAATAGATCCCATCCAACCCCATCAAATACACTCCTCCAATTGTGTGGGGGCTCACCTCGGTGTATACATCTCATCCAACCCTATTAAACAGGCTCCTCCAATAGTAACTCTTGGATTTAAATTGCACGTATTTTCAAGTTTTAGGCATGATTTTATATTCTTTCTTCTAATGTTAGCTGCTGGATGTAAGACTCCATCAAGCGGGCCAAAGATGATCATCAGTTCAGATCTGATCGTTGGATTATTCAGATTGAGTGATTCAGTGGTTCACTCTTCAGTTGTGGCCATTGTAAATAGGTTTGAGGCTGGACACTAGAACCATGGTCCCTATACAATGATCACATCTGAAGTGAAGCCTACTGAATTGCTCAATCTGAATAATCCAACGGTCAGATCTGAACCAATGATCATGTGTGGCCCACCCGATGGAGTCTTACATTGATTAAGCCGGAGTCTCAGATCTACATGATTTCCCCATTCACCATTATCACGAGCGGATATGTATAGTGGATGGAGTGGATTTCATATACACATATCACGTAGGGCCCATACAGCTCGACATTAGGACGGTGGTGTTGACATGGAGAGCCTTCAACCCACTGAAAAAACTAAGGCATGGAACGACGATTTTCCTGGGAATGACTTTTCATGGCTCCCTGTGGTGTAATCCATATGAGTTTTGGATTCGTTTTGACTTTTGCCGCGTCCCAATTTCATGGTGGCCCACGTTTGAACGACAGGCACGCTACACACACTACGGTGGGGCCCACACAAATCAAAATGTATGGTCGGTATTGTGGCGTGTGTTATACATACGCCGAGGCGTTGGTCAGAGAGTATTAATAAAGTAGACAGTGTTGTAAGTCACTGTACTACAGAGCAAAAAGGGCATGCCTTGGTATACACGCACTGCAACCACTATGAGAATTAGGTGTACCCACCAAATTTGGCTTTAAGCTCAAAAGTCGAGTTGATCCAAAACTAAGGTGGGCCACACCATAGTAAACAGTTGAGAGGACCATCAAAACCTCTTGAGATTGTGTGTGGGACCGACCTTGGTATGTAAATGCTAGACACTGATTTCCAGTGAAATAATTTAGGTGGGGCTCACAATAATGTTAGTGAGAAATTCATATTTTAATAATTTCTTCAAACTATATTATAAGTGTCTAGCATGGTAAAAAAAATGGGCCAATCTAAAACTCAAGGGGTTGAAATTATAAGCATCGAATGTACACAACTAAAATATTTACGGGCATAAAAGTTTTGGATCATGCAAGTATTTATATACCGTATTGATGGGACATAAAGATTTACTATGGAGCTCAGGAAGTTTCAACAGTAGGCATTTTTCTGCGTTTTCTTACCAAGCTTTTCTTATATCTTGAGTTTTGGAGCTATCTTATTTTTTGTTTTATTTTGATATGGTTTGAAAAAAACCAAGAAAGAATAAACGGATTATATTAATTTACAGCAAAATGAAGGGTGACCACAAGAATCAGATAATTGCATGATTCATGACAACACTGCATAAATTTAAAGGTTTAAAGCATGATTTTACATTCTTTCTTCTTCCCTTGCCTGAGATTTGGATCTGCCTAATTTGTTGCCCTTCTTCGGTGTGAATGAAGGGAGCATGCATGGATTTCATATATACATCATGAAATGTCCACTGCTGAGCACTGGTGGCACGCATGGGGTATGCTCATCTACAATTGTTAATCGTCCAATGCGTCCAATCTGCTCAATCGATTAGTTCAGCAAGGATCACCTCATGCAAAATTAACTCAATCCGTTCATCAAGTGGGCCACATCATAGAAACCGATGGATGGCCAATTGGCCATTGATATAATACAACACCGGTCCTCATTTTAGTGCGACCGGAGTCCTCTTGTTGGATGATCAGGATCGTCCGTTGAATTCTTTTCAGCTCAATGGACAATCCACCGTGCTACCCACTGGATGAACGGTTTTGATCATTCTGAGGTCATATGGGTGGGCCCAATTCAGCCTCCATCTTTGAGTGCGCATTCCAGCAAATCCTCATTTTCCAATACGTAATGCGCGCGACGTGCGATTGCACCTGCCGCTATGATTAGTGGCGGGATCAAAGGATGAGATTTTTTTTTTTTAAATCAACGGGCGTGTGGGAGCTCTACCAATCCACACGCACTTACAGGTACCACTACGGAACAAGTGTGCGAGATCTGGTCTTTCCATCAGGTGGGCTACCATTTCAGATGATATGAATTAAAATTCAAGGCGATTTTATATTTCATGTGGGCCACAACATACAAAAATAGACGGCTAGAAAGAAGCTATTTCAACCATTAGTTTTACACTGTATGTTTCGGCCCATCTTAAGAGTTTAAAACATTTGATTTTTGAGAAATAACATAGAAGCATTATTTATTACCCAATGGATAAATCAGATCATTCGCACGTATTTCATGTTGGCACGTGCACCTGCGCGTGGATTAGCAGGGCTAGACATACGTGCGGGGAATTAACAAATCTCGAAGGAGAAAACAAAAGTCAAAGAGGCTGCCAGCCACGGAAGGTTAAATAACTATAGCCTACAGCACCACCCAATTGGATGGTCCACCGACACTTTTATGCAAGCCTCCAAATTGACCAAGTGGCGTACTGGCCCCCGATCCAGACCGTTGATTAGGTGGGTCTCTACATTGATGGACCACTACCAAAGGATTGCATGGATTGGACAGTCCTATCTAGTCAGTGAGGGACCTTTCATCGTACAACATTGATAGTTGCTACTGTTCATTTCTATCATCCTTTTGTAGAGATCAATGATCCAGTGAGATAATTTTCTACCATGGGACCCTCCTAATTAACGGTCTGATATCATGCACTGATGTGCCACGTGTCTCAATCCTTTTAAACATTGCAAGGAGGACCCATTCAAGGGAATCCGATAGGACATGGGTTAGTTACTGTCGTGCCAGCTCATGTTAATACAAGTTTAAAAGTTATATTTATCTGCTCATTTGCTTTTTCGAGAAAATTTCGTGTCCTTGTCCTCATTTACCTTGCATTTCGCATGAGGTACACATGATATGACTTTTGCTAGTATTGGGAAAAGGGACATGGAAATTTTTAAGGGCCTGTTTTATTTTATAAGGTAAACGTAATTGTATGGTAAATATCGTAATGATTATTTTCATAGGTAAACATCGGATTGTTTTCTATGATTAATTTGACTGTTACTTTTTTCAATGCTAAAATTGAGGATGCTGCTAAATATTTGTGGGGCCTACTGTGATGTATGTGGATTATTCACATTGTCCATCCGTTATACCAATTGAATTTAGGGCATGAACCAAAAAAGAGCCAGATTTAAAATTCAAGTAGATCACACCATAGGAAAAAAGTAATCAAACACCCACCGTTAAAAACTTCTTAGGGCCACTATTTACTTTAGTGTGGGCCACTTCATTGTTGGATCTACCTTACTTTTCGGCTCATGTCTCAAAATGTCATGGTAAAGCAGATGGACGATGCAGATATGTCATATACATCATGGTGGGGCCCACAAATTTAAGTTAATCCTTTTGAACCGGTTTCCCAAATAGAAGTACTTATACATTTCCAAACAGTGTGAAATTGTAATAAGTTGGTATTTACAGGGCATTTATAGTGAATTTGAAAAATCAAACATACCCTATATGCAAGTACATGGTGGTAAGTTAGATACCTTTCGTCCATAAAGAAGGAAGCAGACGGCAATTACCATCCGTCTGGGCAGGGCTCTGTGGGGCCCACCGTGATGGAAGTGTTTTATCCACACCGTTCATCGTTTTTCTCGAATCATTTTAGAGTAGGAGACAAAAATGAGGCTGCTATGGAGATTAAGTGGACCACAAAGTGGGGATTGAATGTCTACCATTAAAAATATCTTGGGAGTTTGAGAGGTTTCGAATCAAGCTGATATTTGTTTTTTCACTTCATCCACATCTACATGATCTTACAGATAGGTTGAATGGTAAAAAAAACATCACGGTGGCATTTAGAAAGGTTTCAACAGTGGGCGTCATTATCACCGCAGCTTCCTTTGGCGTGGTCCACGGGAGCTGTGGATCTACTTCATTTTTAGGATCATACCTTAAAATGACATGAGAAAAGCGATGAACTGCGTGGATAAAACACTTACATCACGATGGAACCTATAGAGATCTGCCGGAATGGATTACCGTCCACACAGGTAAGGACATGAAATTTACTGTATGTAACTAATTGATTGTAAATTAGTAACGATAACACAGGCATTTGGTTTTAAGTCTAAGCGACACCTTGAAAATGGGGCAAAGCTCAACCTCAAGAACAGGTGGGCCCCACTACGTAGAATTAGGGAAATAGTGCATACATCTTTCTTAAATGGGATGATATATTTATAGATGTGCCAGGCCACTTGTATATTTGAGAGATCTCGTGAGATACAATGGATAGACCCGTAGTGGAGTTAAAATCTACATTTAGATATTTCTCTAACTAAATCTTGATCGGTGTGATCCTCGGCTAAGACCTCACTGAGTGCCCTGCCCACATTAGGCATGGAATTTTCTACTCCTTGCTTTGATCATGAGGTCGCCCTCTAAGGTCGAGGTCAACTCCCAACCTTAGGTCGAGTCGGGCCGAAACCGAAAGCTGAGGTCGGTAGTCGAAGTCATTACATGAGATTGAGGTAGGTCATCGAGGTCGGGACATAGGGTCAGGCCCAGTCCCCCGGATCAGGATCTGGGGCTGGTCCCCGAGGTCGAGGTCGGTCCTAGAAGTCAAGATTGGTGCTTGCAGCGTAGGTCTATTAACGAGTCTTCTTACCAAGTCCCATACATCAGGTGAGTTGGATTCTGCCCATGACGTGAAGTATAGAGTTTAGGTGTCTATAATTTTTTTCAAATCCGTGCACGCTAACATCTTAGATGCTATAAATAACTAGATATCATCAATTATTTATCATTTACCACAGGTTACGTGTGTTTACGTGTAACCAAACAGGCCTTAAATTCACCCTATGTGTCATGACTTATTTACATTGCCTTAAATTGACAATGCGCAAACATCTCGTTTCAACACTGAGGTCATGGTATCAATCCCTTGCGGCGGTGGCTAATAGTGAAGTGTGAACTGACAGGGCAGAGGTGTACTAACAAGCTAACTTAAAAAAATAAAATAAAAACGCGAGCATCTCAACGTGGTGTTGGGCCTCTACAAAACTGACGGTGAGGATCCCTTCTCAACCTTTTTTATGGGTGTGGCATAATGTAGTTTTAGATGGTTATGCTTTTTAGATTCCATAGCGAAAATGAGGCCGCCTACCTGATGGACGGGGGTGGATCTCATGATAGTTACGCATAAGTAGCTACTGGTGAGCGAGGTACGCCAGCCATCGCTGACTCTTTTTATGTTTTTTTTTTTTTTTTCCTTACCAACCGTATAAGGAGGACTATATAATTAAGTAGACCGGCGGACTACAGATAATTGCTCTCCTGTCCAACCGATCCAAAACCCAAAACCCACTCCTCTCTCTCTCTCTCTCTCTCTCTCTCTCTCATCTTTTGCATTCTCCCCCCTCTTTGCTCTCTCTCTCTCCTCTCCCTCTTCTTTTGCATTCTCCCCTGTTGCATTTTCTTCCCCAATTCTTGCATTTTCACCCCCAAAATTTTGAAAAATGTGCCCACTGCGTCTGATTTTGATCTTCCTTTCAGCTACATTTGCGGGATTTCTACTCTTAAAAGGCCTCAAATCCAAACCCGAACTCGAGAAACCCGACGATTCATCATCAACATCATCTTCCAATCCTCTCAATGATGACGAACCAGCCCGTCCGGCCTCAAAGGTATTGTGATCTCGCAAAATCTTGTTTCCTTTATGCTGTGTTTGGATGCACTATCGGATTGAATTGCGATTCTTATATTTCGTAAATTGAATAACGCGTTTGGAATTGGATAGACTATCGAATTGGATTGCATTTTTACTGGTCGTGGTCGTGGAAAGTGGAAATATCCTTGATACTCTGGATGAGCATGAAGGTTCATATACACGCGCTCGGTAATTGCACACTTGGCATACGTGTAGCTCAATCTAAACCGTTCAAATCGCTTGTCCCACTTTGGATGGGCCACACACCAAAAATTACACTGGATCTGTGTTCTAACTGTCTGATCTGCAGACGTCTAATGAACGGTTAAAATTGAAAAAGTCATGGGTACGATTTGACAGAAAAAATACCTGATAATCAGAGGTTAGGAACATCCAGTCAATCTGATTTTGTGGTTTCTGGCCCGTCAATGGTGTGTCCCCTGCAAGTGAGGCTATCGACCACTTCATTCACATCCATTGGAGTTGCAGATAAGGAACCAGAAGCATCCAACAAAGCAACTGTTATGCGATGGTTTAAAGAGCCTAGCTTGATGTGTTCCATCAGTCTTGGGGCTTTCGGCGCATTGGTTTGGTTCTTAACAATTGATATAGAGCCAACACCATGTCCCGTGTTCGAGTCACAAAAGGGGTGACCTATGGAAACAGCAACCTGAACCACAGTACAGCCATTATGCCCTGGAAAGGGCTACCTGGAAAAGACGCTATAGTGAGTGCACCCAAAGATTGGGCTATCGTGGATGCCAGCTGCAGAGCATGGTGGAATGTTATGATCCCAACGGTTTAAAGAACCTAGCTTGATGTTTTCCATCAGTCTTGGGGCTTTTGGTGCATTGTTCAGGTTCTTAACAGCAACAAGGGATCTGATGTCCTGGAGAGAGGGATCAAGCCTCCATGGACCATATTTACAGTTGCTGAGTTGAATGTTTATGAACCATCGCACTCCTCTTCTGTAGCTCACACGGGAATTATAATATCCTCAACACTAGGCTTTGCATCGTATACTTGGGATTTTTCAGTTTTAAGAAGTGAGCCCCAATGGTTTAGTGATCGAGGAAAGTAGATTGCCTATAGCAGCTGCCGCTTGGGATATCCCTTGCGGCACGATGTGGCCCAAGCTTGTGGGGCCCACCACGCCGTTATCCGTTTTGCCAGCTCATCGTAAGGCGTGAGTCCAAAAATGAAGCAGATCCAAAGGGACATTGACACCCATTGTTATAACCCTCTTAGGGCCCACTTTGATGTTTATTTTCCATCCAACCTATTCATAAGGTTGCTCCACCTGCATGAAGAGAGAAAAAATATTAGCTTGATCCAAAACTTAAGTAGCCCCCAAGAAGTTTTTAATGGTGAGTGTTCAATCTCCATTGTTTCTTGTAGTGTGGTTCACTTGAGCTTTGCATCTGCTTCATTTTTGGGCTCATGCCCTAAAATGAGTTGGCAAAATGGATGATGGAATGGATGAAACACATACATCATGGTGGGCCCCATAGAGCTTAGGCCACTTCATGGCACCAAGAATATCCTTGGCAACGGGTGCTGCTGGCAATTTGCTTTCGTGGTAAAGACTACTGTTCTGTTGCATCCCATCATGGATGCACCATGCCTTAAATGTCTCCTAGATTTGAAGATCCTAACCACTAATATCTTTTTTTTTAACAAGTAACAAATAATCTTTCATTAGATTTTTATTATTATTATCATTATTATTTTTTTTAAAACTAACGAGATTGTATTAAAAAACGAACAGAAGAGAAAAAACAAGAGGGGCTGCTGAGATAGCAGAAGTAAGAGAAAAAAAAGAATTGAAGCAAACTAGGATCCTAAAAAGAGAAAGTTAAAATTTTTTAGAGAGGGCACAACAGAGGCCTATTTGATAAGCAGCTGCTTTGCTCTCGAACCAACAGTTTGAGCCGAAGTCTGCACATTGTTGAAGCATCTGTCGTTACGCTCCTTCCAAACCGCCCATCAGATTGCCATGATTGCCATTTTCCAAAGCTTAGAATTAGTTTTGCCCAACTTGACCCGTGCCAATAAGCAAGAAGAGAGGAAGCTGAAGCCGGCACACAGCCGCTGACGCTGAATTTTGAGAAAAAGTCCAAGCGGATCTGAGAAACAAAAGGACAGTGCACTAGAAGATGGTTGACCAATTCATTACAGGCCATACAACAAAGGCATATGTTGGCGAGCTGCATTCCGCTCTTCATAAGATTGTTGACAGTTAAAATTCAATTCCTAGAGGCCAGCCAAGTGAAGCAGATATATTTGGGAGAGGCGGGGTATTTCCAGATAAACGGGGATACTGACGCAGTAGGGGGGAGGGGCTGGAGGAGAATAGAGTATAAGGATTTTACTGTGAATTGGGAGGATTTATCCTTGGTCTAGATGATTTAATCCGGCTCAGTGTGGGAAGGGGAGGCCGTGGATAAGTAGTGTAGGAGATCAGCGAAGTGAGAAACCTCCAAGTCGTGAAGATTTCTGCGGCAATTGATGTCCCAAAATATGCCATTTTCAAAACGAGAGAAGAAACTGTTGATGGGCTTGTCTTTCCAAATAGCTAGATGATAAATAGAGGGGAAGCGCTCTTTCAAACACCTATCCCCAATCCAATGGTCTTCCCAAAACCGAATTGCCGACCCATCTCCCAATTGGAAAGAAATCTTTCATTAGAAACTTGGAGAATGCAAAATACAAAAGTCAGAGGCACTGCCCTTGCCACTGCTAAACCACAAGCCACCACATTAGCTTCCCGCTTTACACAAGTAAACAAGGTGTTTAACCTAGTTGAAAGGGATCTAATTACATAAAAAATATCCCGAAGCCCCCACTAATATTTTTTTAAAAGATAATAATTTGATTAAAAGGGCAAAAAGCTGAAAAAAAAAAAAATACAACATCTGGCCATGCCAGAAACCAACAAACTCAAAAGGCTTCCACTCCCTAATCAGTGAGAGCACATTTGAAACAATTTGGCCCAAAGAAGAACTTATATTATGGAAACAACAATTGTTTCTCTTCCCCAAATGGACCATAGACCCGCAAGTAACATTAGCCTCCACTTGGCCTTGACTTTCGAACGGGGACCACCAACATGCCACGCGAGAAAAAGACCTTTCATAAAATTGGGCATCACCCAAGGGGTGTTGAAGAAGGGAAGAATACTCGTCCAAACCTCCCAAGCATATGAATAGGGAATGGACAGGTGCACCACCAATTGTGCATCCCCTTTGCCCATGAGGCAACAGCTAGTCAACACCATCACCATACCTCTCTTTGGGAGGTTATCTATGGTTAGCAGTTAGCACTCTACCATGACCTGCTAGCCACGCAAACACTGTCACCTTAAGTGGAGCACCACATAGCTCCAACATGGCCCTTGTTGAAGAGGGTGTAGGAGGAGACAACATTCTCCGTAGGATTGCACAGAGAATTTCCTTGATTGATCCCGAAACCAAATCTAGGAGTCTTTTGAACCCATGGTCGGGCAAAAACCTTCCAACCGGGATAGAAGATGCGAAAATTGAAGATGTCATCATCTCGGAGATGCCGCCTGCAGGGTGGAAGCCAAACACCATCTGAGAACAACCTAACCATATCTGCAACATGGCAAAGACTGGCAATACTGGGAACTCCACACGAAGGGGGGAGTCCCCACACCAAACATCATCCATGAAGCTCACTCTTTCACCATCTCCAACAGAAAACCCAATCTCCTCAAAGACTTGGGGCACTAGCTTGGCGATAGACTTCAGCAAAAAGATGCTCGATAAATCAGAGACTGCTCACCACCTCTTAAGTGAAGAACCATACTTGCCCACGATGACATATATCCAAAGACTCCCCTCTTCAACCTCGAATCTCCAGACCCATTTCCCCAAGATGGTTGAATTCACCTCTTCAAGACTGTGAAGGCCTGCAGCACCCTCACCTATCGGTTTGCACACCTCTCCCGATTCCAGCAGATGAAATTTGCCCTTAGACATCCCCCTCTCTGCCAAAGGAAGTCCCTACGCAACTTCTCAATGCACTGGATAACTGATTTAGGGCAATGGAATTGGGACATGAAATACAAGGGAAGATTGGATGGGGCTGATTTAATCAACTTCAGCCTTACTCCTGACAAAAGAAGTTTGCTCGTCCACAGTGAGAGTTTTCTTTCCATTCTTTCCAAGACTACATCCTAGAGATGCTTAGCAGGCTGCCTGATACAAAGAGGAAGGCCTAGATGGGAAGAAGGAAAAGACCTGGGAGAACAACCTATCACCTCGGTCATATAAGCCCCTTCCTTCAGCGACATGTAAATCCAAGAACGACGCTTTTGAGGAGGTTAACCTTCTGACCAGATACTACTTTAAAACATCTAACGATTTGAGGAGGTTAACCTTCTGACCAGATACTACTTTAAAACATCTAACGATATTTCTCAAATTATCTGCCTTAGAGTCTTCCGCTTCACAAAAGATCAGCGTATCATCTGCAAATTGGAGATGAGAGAATCTAATCTACATTTCTGACCTTGAAACCCAAAAGGCCAACCAACTGACCTTTAGAGAGCATTTTGCTGAGCACTTTGGAAACGACTATGAAGAGAAAGGGGGAGAGGGTTCACATTGCCTTGGGCCCTTAGAGGCCCTAAGGAACCTGAATGGAGAACCATTAATGCAGTCGGAGAAGCACACTGAATTAACACAGGACTTAATCCGCAATCTCCACTTCTCCACACCGAACCTGCCCCAACATGTAATCCAGAAAAAGCCAGTTCACATGGTTGTAGGCCTTCTCAAGGTCTAGTTTGCAGACTAGACCCTTTTTCCCTGCCTGAACTGAGCATCTATACACTCATGGGCAATCAATGCACTGTCAATAATCTGTCTATCAGTGATGAAAGCAGAACAAAAATAACCTAGGGAAGAACCTTTTTGAAGCGATGGGCAAACATTTTGGCTATAATCTTGTAGGGGCTACTGATAAGACTGATAGGCTGAAAATCCTTGAGACAGGTAGCACCAACAACCTTGGGGATGAGAATTATAAAGGACCTACCCATCTTTGAAGGAATCTGGCTGAACTTGAGAAAATCTGCGACAAAAAGGAGGAGGTTAGGTTTAATAACTTCCCAGAATACTTGAAAGAAGGCGATCGGGAACCCATCTAGCCCCAGAGCTTTATCACGCTCGAGTTCCAAAACAGCCCTCCTGACCTCCTCCTCCGAGAGCAGTCCTCGAGTTCCTCTGCATCTTCTGAAGAAATCCTGTCAAAAGCAAGATTGTCAAGGGAGGGGCGAACCCAATCCTCGTTGGAAAGCAAATTCGAGTAGAAATCAACAATACCCCCACTAATCTTGTGACTTCTTTTCAGTGGAATGTGCAGAATGGCTGTATTTTTCAACATTCTCTTTGTTTACTGCAAATTAAAACACTAGGTTTTCTTATCCAGGTGGTTTTTCTAGGCATAGTTCATCCATAGTGGGTCTTGGAAGGCTGATGGTCTAATGCTCTAATTACTCTACCATGGTCCTGATTCATGAGAACTGAAAACCTGAGTATATTATTCAAAGCCTCAGATCGACAATCCTATAATTCCTTAGTGTGTGCTATTGTATTGCCAAAAGTAGAAGGAAATGGTGTATCTATCAACCAAGGTAGACGTGGAATGCCAGTTCCAGGAATTCATATCATTAAAATTCACTTGAACAACAAAATACTAACTTAGATGTCATTACCTTAGTATTCATATAGAAGGATTGACTCCAAGTCCAAATAGCAGTTGCATTATGTTCAAGTTGGAATTGAAAGGATCGAAGGAATGCATTTATAATTTGAGGGCTACTTATTCATACTGAAAACTAGGGGTTGTTTTTGGATTTTCACTTGAACTAAATTGCAATTTGTTAATTCATGATAGAGGTAATGGCTATAGTGGGTGGCACCACTTTAACTAATACTAAGTTACTAACAATGGAACCAACAACAACAACAAAACCACCATCACCTAAGCCTTATCCCAACTAATCAGGGTCAGCTACATGAATCCTGTCCCACCATTCAACTTTATCACATATCACATCCTCGGTTAAATCATGGGTCATGAAGTCTTTTCTTTCTACCCCCAACCACATCCTTTTGGGCGTTCCCCTTGCCCTTTTACAAGTGTCAACTTGAACCAACTCACTCCCTCCAATTGGGGCATTTCTTCATCTCCGTTGCACACAGCCAAACCATCTAATTATACTTTCCCTTGTCTTTTTACATATCGGGTGGTTTTGAACATTGGTATTGTATCGGCCGATATAGCCATATCGTATATGTATGGGCCCCATACAATATGAGATGCGTGGCCAAATGGCCCACCCAAAAAATGGGCTGTATTGGTATCGGTGAGATAGGCTACCGACATTGATATGGGCCGATACAGCCAATACAGGCCAACATGCCCATAAAGGCCCAAATTGATTTTTTTCCCCAAATTTTCTCTCGTCTCTCTCTACTACCTTTAAACCATCGAGGAAGCTTAGGAAGCCATTTTGGACTAGATCTAGGCGTATTTTGAGAAATATAACGAAAAGATTTGAGTGAGATTAAATGAATTGAAGCAGAATAGACCACTATGGGAAAAATAAAAAAGAACGGTGCCATCAACTTTTTTCCTTTTCAGATTTTCATATTTCTTTTGTTTTAATTCTATATTTTGGGCACTATCATGCTCGATTGTGTTGAATTAGTCTCATTTGGTTGACTTTCAACAGGTATGTCGCCCGGTTTTTCTTGTGTTGTGAAGATGCCGGAAAAATCCAGGACGCCAGTTTTGGCAGGCGGGCCTTCAATGAGGTTCTCCGGGGGCGTTCCCATTCGAGGGCCTTCAATGAGGTTCTCCGGGGGCGTTACCGTTCGAGGGGCCCCAAAATACATATATACAAAAGAATGGTCTATGCCAATAGACAACACTTGCAAAAGAATGGTCTATGCATCATTATATACATTCCCAAAATACAAAAAAGAAAAAGATAATTCTTGAATATATATATATATATATATATATATATATTTTTCCTGTTTTTCTGATATTTTCCTTAATTCGTTGGTTAATTATTATTATTTGTTTTTTCTAGCAAAACGGGCCAATTCCAATACGCAACACCTTTATTATATCGTTTTTCAGCTGGGCTGATACGCCCCCTGATAACGATATTCAAAACCTTGCTTAGGCACTACTAAGTTCCCATGAATACATTCATTTCAGAGACAGTAATGGCAATTTGGGGACCACTCCCTATGATGGAGTGGGGCTAGCCCACTTTGGTCACTATGGCCATTATGCTCAAGTTGGAATTGAAAGGAATGGAATTGTAATTTGAGGCTACTTCTTCAGTACGGATACTAAGGATGCGTTTGACTGCTCACTTGAACTGAGTTGCAATTCATTAATTCATTATAGAGGAAATCACCTTTTGGGTGGCACTGCTTTAACTAATAATGACAGCCAAACCCCTAATTGCACTTCCGTGCAATTCAAGTTGGACTTTGCTAAGATATTAACGAGAATTTGGGGACAACTACCTATAATGGAGTGAGACTCATCCACTTTGGTCAAGTCTTCTTCTTCTTCTTCTTCTTTTTGGAGGAAAGGTAACTAGATTTTTATTAAAAACCTCTGCCCAAGAACACCTCAGACAGGGGACACCAACTACAACCCGAAAAAGAAATTACATTACGAACATCGATGAACTTTGAGCAAGAGTTCCAGTCCACCACATCCGGCTTCACCCCTCTCACCACTCCTAGCACCGTCCTGCTTGAGTTTCGGGAACACCGTTTATTCTCCTCCTCCCAAAGAACCCATAAGACTGCCATAAGAACCAGCCGCTACATCCGCCTTCCTTTCTTGTCAACCTGGCTCCCATGCTAGTCCCAGAGAAGATCTTCGTTTGACCCCAGCATTACCCATGGTGTTTTGAATGCCTTAAGGAAGCTATCCCATATGATTTGAGCGAACTTGCAATGAATAAATAGATGATTAACTGTCTCCGCGCTACTCATGCACATTAAGCATACGTTGGGGAGCATCATTGACCTCCTTTGGAGATTATCCTCCGTAAGCACCCTTTTTCTACCTGCCAACCATACAAATAATGCCACCTTAAAAGGAGCCCTATAGAACCAAGTAAAGGAAGTTTGCTTGCTAGTCTCTTCATTCGGAGCGCCTCTTAGGAGTGAAACAAGAAGCTTCCTGACATTTTGCTACTCCACACCATCACATCCCTTTCCCCTTCCGAAGGTTGACAACTACGAAGGCCATCCAATAGTCTTAGGGATTCCTCCACCTCCTCATATGAAAGGTTTCTAAGACGATGGGGAGACCACACCACTGCCTTCTGACAAACAGAAAGGCATCAGACCGCTGTAATGTTCTTTTCTGTTGCAAGCTGAGCCATTGCCAGGAAATCCAATAGAAGCAGTCTCTCACCCACCCACCGATCCTCCCAAACCAAATCCAATGGTGGTCACCAAGAGAGAATGAAACCCCATTTTCAACAGGGGGGCACCTTTCTCCATCTCTACTTGAGGCCCAATAAAGAGAAGAATCTTTGACCCACCATCTTCCTTTGCGGACCCCATACCTGCATGCAATGACCTCCCATCCACTTTGGTCAAGTCTCTTTTTTGAGTTGAATAATCACAATTCAATTGGATGTCCCATGAAAACTTCTCTACTATTTGGTTATTTCCTTTTGATTGGGCCATGTTTGAGAATTTCAGCATTTAAGAGCTTCGTTTTGCATGTTGCCTTTTCAGGTGCTTACTGCAATCAGTTCGGCATTCTGGACTTGCATCGACATGGCGAGTGGACGCTACTTGTGGAGGAATCTGACATCGTCTTCATCCACATCAAAGCAACAATGATGATGTGACCAAACATGTTGAGGTTTTTCTAAGTTGTTTTGTCATGTTTTCTGTCATATTTATCTGTATGCTCATATTGTAATTTGTAACTCACGGTTTTACGAATAATTGTAAGAAAGGGAAATGCAAGTGTTACTTCCATTTTAATATTTATATTTTCCGGTGGTTTAGTGAAAAGTTACAGATGAGCTGTCTGTGAGAGCTTTGCCAAAACCACTTGCATTAGTGGCAGGCATCAAAGCCATGCATTAGGTTGGCCCTGCTGTGTAGATCTGACCCAAAAATCAGACTGGTCAATTATGCATCAGGTGGGCCACACCATATGGATTGGTTCAAAAATTGCTAATAGTCCATGTTCAATGTACGTGTGTGGCACACCTGATGATTTGATAGCCTGCTTTATTGATTAGGTCAGCTACATGCTCAGGTCCACTTGGACAGGTTGGATGTCCAAGGCATGTGCCCATGGGGCTCAGCAAAACTCATCTGGGAAATTGACGAGTAAATCTGCACCATCTAATGTGGTAGATATTTGCAGTTGTATCTTAAATGTTCGCCTTCAGCATGAAGAGTTTATAGTCCATCGGTCAGCCTTGTTTGTTAGATCATGATGCAGTCGTGCATGTATCTGTCTATGCCTGAGATGCCCTGTTTGTGATCGAGTGTCCATGTGCCTTTTGGTGGGTGTCCATGAACACCTACTCAGTGATATCTGCTTTAGATGCTCAGTCAATTTTGCAAAATTCAAATATTTTCAGTTGAGTTTTGGTGTTTTGATTTTATGACAGTATTATATAGATGTGATTTTATGATAGGTTGGATGTCCAAGGCATGTGCCCATGGGGCTTAGCAAAACTCATCTGGGAAATTGACAAGTAAATCTGCACCATCTAATGTGGTAGATATTTGCAGAATTTTTGTATCTTAAATGTTCGCCTTCAGCATGAAGAGTTTGTAGTCCATCAGTCAGCCTTGTTTGTTAGATCATGATGCAGTCGTGCATGTATCTGTCTATGCCTGAGATGCCCTGTTTGTGATCAAGTGTCCATGTGCCTTTTGGTGGGTGTCCATGAACACCTATTCAGTGATATCTACTCTAGATGCTCTGTCAATTTTGCAAAATTCAAATATTTTCAGTTGAGTTTTGGTGTTTTGATTTTATGACAGTATTATATAGATGTGATTTTATTATTTCACTTCTTTTTTTTCCTTCTCAGATTTAGGATTTTTGTGTTAGATCGAGGTTGTGTTTGGATGCCCCTTTGGAGTGAATTGTAGTAGTTGAATTCCATAAGCTGGAAATGGCTGTAGTTGGGCTAGCCGCAATCCTTACATTGCAAGTTGGATCTTTTCGAGACCAACTTGAAACACATGGAATTGCAATTAGGAATTGGTCACTTTTCATGATCATCATCATCTAAGCTTATCCCAACTAATTGGGGTTGGCTACATGAATCCTGTTCTGCCATTCCACTATCAAGGACCATATTTTCAGTTAAAATATTCCCACCTCAATATTTCAGTTATTGCAATCCATCTATTTCCACAACTAGGGATTGGTTTCCACTCGCCATTATGAATTAAAATATTCCCACCTCCATTTTGTCATTTCCCCGATATTTGAGTTATTGCAATCCTTCCAACTGAGCATCCAAACAACACCCTAACATGGGTTTTCCTAGGTAGGTTAGGTTTAGGATCTCCATTCTCAAAATCTCTCTCTCAAGCTCCGTAGGCCTCTACTTTTCTAAGATTCAAATACGAATTCCTTTTTTAGTATTTTTACATCATACCCTGGTGGAGGAACCTTCCTGATCCGATCCTAGTTATGAATATCAGAAGATCTGATCTTTAGTTTTGGTGATTGTAGTCCGCTTTAGAAAACTCAATGTGCATTAGGATTGGGATGCATAAGAGGAGTTTTAAGGCCTTGATGCATTAGAACCTGAATACTGTCATGATGCATCTACTGCATACGACTAGGGATGCTTCAGTGATCCAGACCATCGTTATGATGGGCCTCCCCATGGATAGACAATGCCTTGAAAACTTTCCAGATTCCATGATTGTATCCATCTCATCTATGGCTGTCATTTTGGACTGTTATTGTGTTTTCTCCCCAGCTGTCTATTCTTTGGCAACTAACCCAATGGTTAGACTCATCTGATCTAGGAGATTTATTAATCAGTTCAGCTGCAGCAGAGATGAGAGAAAAATAGGGAAGATAGAAGGATGAATATGTGGAGTCTCACCATAGATATGACCTAAAGGAATGTTATGATGGTTCCGAAATGGAAGGAGTCGAAATGAGTCTATCCAAGCCATTGATCTGACGGTCCCCATCATGGACCGGCAAATACATGATTAAAAACAAATGAATGAACAAACCACCCCACTTGAGCATGCCCCTGTATCCCACAGGGGATCCCACTCGAGCACGGTGTGAAAATGCCCTTGCATTAATCACCCCCAGTGAGGAGTCTCGAACACGAGACCTCCCGATCTGATACCAATTTGATGTAGGACAATTAACCAGTTGCTCTAAAAGCTCGAACTGTTAGAGTATGGCGAATTAATCCCTTTATCTCATAACCCAGGCCCCACTTCTCATGGGTTAGGACCTTGGCCGAATCCCCTTCGTGGGCCCCAAATCACATGGGCCGCCCACCCCGAGTGTGTCCCCACATCCCACGGGCTACTCCACTCGAGCCCGGTGTGAAATGCGCATTAATCACCCCCGGTGAGGAGTCTCGAACACGAGACCTCCCCCTTGGGCCCCAAATCACATAGGTCACCACCCAGAGTGTCCCCCTGTATCCCACAGGCGACCTTACTTGAGCCCGGTGTGAAAATGCCCTTGCATTAGATTTGATTGCTAGGATCTTCCGATATGGGAGATTTGGGAATTGTCCATCCATGATGGGGCTGTCAAATCAATAGCTTGGATGAACCAACCATGTGCCACAAATCTACAAACTGAGTTTTGTAGGTTGTCCATGGTTATATAAATATAAATAACTAATTGTCACATTATTACATTAATCATTGGTGCTCATATTATCTTATTTAATATTGAATTGGTAATCAAAGATATTTAGAAAACAAAATATAATTAGGTTCAAAATTAGAAGACAGGCTGAGGTAGTATTCCTTTTTTTTTTTTTTTAAAGATCACAAAATTATATTAAAGGGAAAACAAAATACAAAAAGGAGAAGAGGGGATGCTGAGAAAGCAAGCCCAACTAAACTCCAAGAAAAAGGAAATCACAACCCTTAAGACAGTCAATAGGAGTGGCCCATTCTATCATTATGCGTTTAGCCTTACTAGCTACAGACTCAGCAGAATGAGCCATGTCCCGAAAACATCTCTCGTTTCGTTCTTCCCAGACACACCAACAGAGAGCAATAATAGCCATTCTCCAAATCCGTGTTCTCTGCTTACCAAGACTGACCCCATGCCATGCTTTTAACAGGTGATCCGTTGAATTTGAGAAGTACCAGCTGATTCCAAAACGAGAGTAGACCTTTATGTCATCATAAACATGTTTAAAACCAGAAAAGAATACATATTCTGAATTTCCTAAATATATGAAATTTTCTTATTTTTATTTTATAAATATTTTGATAAAAGAAAAAGGACCATTTGAGGTGTAATAGCCATTACGCCTTTGTAATGGCTATTACCTGTAACTAAAACAGTGGGGACCATTACAGTTAGCTTTTGGTCAGCTACAAAAATGGCAGACAAAGAAGGCCCTACTTCAAGTTTTTTTAAAAAAGCTAGAAACCTGACAAAAATTTCATATAGCCAACTTCAGATGCTTCAACATGCAGATTCATTGGAATAACAGCTAATGGATTGTGTGATGGAGGAATCTCCAACATCTTCACCACCACTTCTCTTCTTCAACCTTGAACCTGAGGTGATTGTAGTACCAGCGAGCGACAACTCCCTTGCACAAATGAGGGGCTTGACTAACTTCACTGTGGTGGATTCTCCGCTAGCAGCAGCACCATGTCATGTGTGCCATGAATAGAGACCCAACAAACCCTAGAATAGGATATGGTCAGACTCATGAATACCAACTCGGGTAATCGGGTGGAACCACTAATTGGGACCGGGCATACCACTGCACTTTTAGCACATCTGATCATCCCTTTTCCGTTTCATTCAATTCATTGCTGCAATAGATGGTGATGGAGAAACAAGAGCACCAGAATCCCTACCCCTGATAGAGTGGGAGCTCCATGATCAATGCCACCTAGCCTGAGACAGGCACATCAATTGATGTGTAACGACAAGATCCATGCCTGGGACAGACGGAATGACAAGATCCATGCCTGGGATAAGTGGAGCATTGTGATCAACATCTGGGACAGGCTGGCACCATGATCAAGGTTAATGTTAAGGGAGATGCGGAACACCACGATCAACCGCTCTTATATGGGATGTTGAGGGAGATGCAGATGAGACTGATGTTGAGGGGACAAGGAGGCAGAACGTTGTGATCAATGCCTGGGATAGACAGAAGCACTGTGATCAATGGTTCTTATAGGCGGATGTGGAGGGAGATGCGGAAGACAATTTTGAGGGGATACAGAGGAGCTGGAACATCGTGATCAACACGGTAGGTGGAGCATTGCGATTAATGGCTCTTATAAGCGGGTTTTGAGGGGATATGAAAGAGGCAAATGTTGAGGGGATATGGAAGAGGCTTACAGCGGTCGCTTATGGACATGGATATGAGTCATATGGCCATGAACAATGTACGGAACATGTCGGGTCACTTTCATATTGGAATCAATATGAGTATACAGATATCTAGATCCAAATTGAGTTACTTGTCGTCCAATCTCACTTTCATTCTCAGTACGAGATAGCAGGGGTAGAGGTACGGGTACATCAATGGTAGTGGCTACAGGTCATCATGTATTCTTACTCATATTCCATGCAGTAAATACCTGGTGGTAGTGAGGATAGTGGTTAGTCATCCAACGATAAGTCATCTTTAGAATTCATTGATATGGTCTTCCCCTCCAGATTTAATTATTAAAAATATGCAGTACCTGTTCTATAATTGCAGTTGGATGACAATGATGTGGAGGTCGATTAACCACAAGCTGCAAGATTTTCTTTCTGGTGGTGAATAGGGTATTGGATTGATGCTAGTGGTGAGTGACACATATATCATAATTGTAATTTGTAATTCTGTAATACTAGTATTTTTATATTTAGAACATATTGTCCATGGTTATATTTAATTAATTATATCATTATTATTAATATGCCGTACTTGTTCTATACCTACAGTTGGATGACACTGACGTGGAGGTCGATCAACCACAAGTTGCTAGACATATATCGTAATTGTAATTTGTAATTTTGTAATACTAGTATTTTTATATTTATAACACATTGTCCTTAATTATATCATTATTATATCAATCATTAATATTGATATTATTTTATTTATATTGAATAGTTGATAAAAGATGTTTAGAAAATGAAATATAGGACTTTTATTGCTAATTTAATTCGACGAGTTTTAAAATCAGCAAACAGTCTAAGGCAACAAAGAGTGGACCATTATGCCATCATAAACATGTTAAAAAATAGAAAAGAATACATATTGTGAATCCTCTAACTATATGAGATTTTCTAATATTCTTTTGGATTATTTTGGCTAAACAAAAAAAAAAAAAAGAAAAAAAGAAAAAAAAGAAAAACTGTTATAGAGGCACATCGGGCAGGATGGACTGCAGCGATGAAGGATTCTCAAACATATTTGCCACATGTTTCTTCAACCTCTAACTTAAGTTTCTTACAAGACTAGTGACATCTCTGTTGAACAAATGAGGTGTTTTAACCAACCTCATACACAAGAAATGACATCATGTTGTGCACGCACGCGGATAGGGACCCAAGCGGACTCAAACATAAGTGGAATCATAAGTAACAATTTGTTCCGAATGCTGAATAAGGACACATGTGAATCCACTTACAGAGACCTGTGCAAACTAATGAACATGAACCCACGGATAACATGACTAGCGAATCAGGATACCGTTGCTTCTTTACGTGTCCGGCCAACCTTTTCTGTGTCATTCAGTTCATCATATGCAATGGATGGAGAAGCAATAACATCATATTCAATTACAGAGATAGAAAAAAATCCAATAATATTGTGAAATTCATTTTGTCATTTGCGCATATTTGAGTAATTGACTGAAGTGCAATGATAGAATTCTCATACTCAACAGAGGAAGAGAGAGAGGTATTGGTGCCTCGTATAAACATTGAATGATGTTGAATGCCATCTAAGAGTCAAATGATTAAGGCCTTCAAATGTACGGCTGCGCCTTAATTGATTAATGATATCCTATGAAAGAAAAATAACAAAAGAAAAGAGTTAAAATGATAAAAAGAGAGAATTTAACCATGATAACATTATTCCTGAAACCCTTGAAAAAAGAAACAACAATAGAGTGAAACAATGAAAAAAAGAATAAAAAAAAAAAAAAAAAAACCACATATTAGACATGACTCTTGCAATCACATCAACCAACATCAGCTTCTTTCCTTGCCTCCCATTCCATCTTAATTATTACTGATTTATTAGAAAAACTGTGAATTATTGCTAAATTCATTATTGTGTTAAAAGTTACGAGTTACCTGATACAATTTTCTCCAATATCCCAACACGTCTGAGCAAATTTGCAGTATTTGATAAAAAAGTTTATGTCAAAAAACAATAATTAGGAGAAAATTAATATTATATTTCCGCAAATATAAATAATTACTTTCAATATAAATAATTACTTTTGAAAAATGTGACGTACTAGTAAAATTCCGTATATCATACATTAATAATCCAAAATCACATTAAACATATGAGTTCATTTGGATGTCACAAATATAGTGACCTTCTAATCCCATGCAAAATACGTTTCTCACAAAAATCATTCAGAGAATCTCATCTCGATCATTCATGTCTCACCCCAAGAAAGACAATGGTGGGGGTGGATCATATTCACAGTCAACATGGCCCACCACCACCTCTAAATTGCAAAAAATAAAAAATAAATAGATAAAAAAAAACAATCAATAAGATGAAATGGCCAAATTCAAGAAAAAAAAACAATCAATTTGTTAGGATAATTTTAGATGGTCACACTGTTCACAATGGGCCCAGGATACACCTAATTTAGAAGAGGACAATTATCCAAGCATGGGTGGTCACACCGTCCACCATGGTCCCAAGATATCACTTATTGACTCTGCTTTTCAGAACCCCTTTTGAGTAAGTTGGTCCTAACAGGCCCTTAACATTCCCCCATATAATCAATGGATGGTGGTAACTATGTGTGCATGGACTGAGTACAGACTCAGTTCACACAATCTTTTTGTTTCAAAGATCATTATTGGGAGATGAACAGACTCAGTGCACAGATGATTTCCACCATCCTGTGATGCCAGGCCGAAACTCGATGGTCGAAAACCTGTGAAACAGGTCCACTGATCATTTTCTCTGGACCGCAATTTGATGTCCACTAATTAGATTGTTAGCATCACCCTGGGTATTTTTGGACGGCTTTTGTACACCACAAATTAAAAAATGACAACCCAAGTATCTTGTCCATACACACATTACTTGGATTTTTTATTTTATTTTTTGGTATTGGAGATATTTTGGGAACAATAAATTAATAGTTGGAAGTAAAAGATCTATGGTGTGGATAATTGAACCATGGAATATCTTGTAAAAAATGACAACCCCACTATCCCGTCTATACGGGCATTGCTTGGATTATCCTAGGATTGGAGATTTTTTTTTTTTTGGAGTAGTAAATCAATAGTTGGAAGTAAACGATCCATGGTCTGGATAATTGAACCATAGCCTATTTTATAAAAACATGACAACCAAAGTATTCTGTCCATGTGCACATTGCTTGGATTTTTCTAGTATTGGAGAATTTTTGGGAGTAGTAAATTAATAGTTGGAAGTAAAAGATCTATGCTTTAGATAACTGAACCATAGACTATTTATAAAAATTGACAATCTAAAATCTGCCCATACATGCATTGCTTGGACTTTTTTGGTATTGGAGATGTTTTGGGAGCACTAAATCAATCGTTGGAAGTAAACAATCCATGGTCTGGATAATTGAACCATGGCCTATCTTGTAAAAAATGACAACCCAAGTATCCTGTCCATGCACACATTGCTTGGATTTTTCTGATATTGGAGATTTTTTGGGAGCATTAAAGCAATACTCGAAAGTAAAAAAATCCATGATTTGGCTAACTGAACCATGGCCTATCTTGTAAAAAATGACAATCCAATTTTTTTATATTTTTTATTTTTTTGGGAATTTTCTGATTCGGAGATTTTTCGGGAGCAGTAAATCAATAGTTGGAAGTAAAATATCTATAGACTATCTTGTAAAAAATGACAACCTAGTATCTGTCCTTATGCGCATTGCTTGGATTTTTCTGGTATTGGAGATTTTTTGGGTGCAGTAAATCAATAATTAGAAGTAAAAGATCCATGGTCTGGATAACTGAACCATGGCCTATCTTGTAAAAAATGACAACCCTAGTCTTCAGTCCACATGCACATCGCTTGGATTTTTCCAATATTGGAGATTTTTTGAGAGTAGTAAATCAATAGTTGGAAGTAAAAGATCTATGATTTGGATAATTGAAATATGGCCTATCTTGTAAAAAAATGACAACCTAAGTATCATGTCCATGTTTGGGCTTATCAAAGTTCTAACTAATCATTCTATATGGAAATTCGATATGGGTCTTTTTTGTTTGAGTATCCACCTTATTGTTATTAAATCCAATCTTAATTTTGGCGGTCCACATGCCCTCCATGTAAGATTCATTACATTAAAGCAGCTCTTTCCTTTGCATAAATAGTAAATCCTATGTGGAGGGCATGGGCCGCCCAAGTGAAGATTGGAACCGTTGATGCAGGAATCCCCTGCACAAATGGACGCTTGAGTTGAAATGGAAAACATGATTATCTAGTTTATATCCCATTTATATCCCATGCATCTTGGGCACAAGATGCTTCTTTGTAATCTGGTGGTACCCTCAACAATTCTCTCATTACAATCTTGACCGTTCAAAAGCTTGGCCCAATTGCGAAGAGAGTCTATGGCCTACTGAATTTGGACCATTTCATCATTCAACGATCTGATTGATTGCTAGCAACTAGATGGTGTAGTTGATTGATCCTTTGGATATAAATGCAATGAAAATTCATTATTTTAAGGATCCAATTCTCAGGACCACCTCACATGTAAGATAATTAGATTTCAAACATAAAATCAAATCCATGTGTGGTTTAAATCATAGTTGAACATATCCCGATTGTGGAATGTTATTTCCACGAAGAAGATTCTCATACCGATCTTGTATATTAAGAGTTCTCTCTTCGATCTATTGTAAGTGAAGGGAGCCAAGAGAGCACTGTCAATCCTCTAATAAAAGAAGGTGTATCATTTGTCAATCATTTAAGATAATCTAACAAATGAATTCTGATCCTGCATCTTATTTGTCAATCAGTTAGGATTGGCAAATGATATTCCCCATGTGGAATTACAAGTGGTCACACCTTGAATTTTGGCACCTGGGCTACCTAGATCCTGATCCCGTATCTCAAAATACGACTTATAATTTAAGTATTCACGTCCACAAATTCATAAAGATCACATAAGACAAATCCAAATTTCTATTAAAATATTTAAACATAATTCTAGAGTTTCTTTTACACTTTTACCATACACATTTTTTTTTTAAATAAAAAATAAATATAAATATACAATGGATATAAACTGAAAAAGTAAATCTAAAGATAGGCAGATTTCTACATCTATTCTCCATTGTGTTTCCTTATTAGACTCTGTATCTTAAAATTTTAATATTCACAATGACAAGTGAGCTTGCAAATCTTAATAAGATAATCTCATGAAGTTTACCACGTAATAATAATTTAAAAATTTGTATAAAACAAATATTTTTTAGAATAAGATTGTTCGTGACCGGAATGAAAGGTTTTATAAATCATCATTTAGAATCATACATGCTTTTCAATAAAATTATGAATGCAGTAAAATAAGTGAATATAAATTATTCATCATCTCCATAGCTAGATTTACCCGAGTTATCCTATTATAATTGGCCAATGCTTTTCAATACACGTTGACCTTTCAATGGAAACCTTTTGTATGATGCTCAACTATTCAAAAGGTTATATCGTCTTGGCCCATTAATAGAACCCTTTTGGACTCATACTCACCTATCTAAATGATTTACTGGCAACAACAATACAACACTTATCAAGTCTAATGGCTGGAACCTTTTGCAATCCTTATATGTTCACCCGTCCAAAAAATCCACGATGGAAATCCGACATCCAATTTTCACATATTTTTCAAGTATTCCAACAACTATCCAACCCTTTTGAGGTATCAAGCATTTAATTACACTTTCCGTGAACCATATTTGTTTTCCAATATACAACGTATTTAACAAATTCAAAAGTAGTTTTTGAAATCATCACAAATATTTTTTTTCGAAGAATAAAATTAAGCATTGGTGTGAATAATTTTTAATTTTCATCAATAAGTCCAATAATGAAGGATAAAATTATAAATTCAAACTTTTAGAAAATTATACAGAAGCCCTAAAAAATCAAAGTTTCAGGCTAGATTTTAGGGTTTCAAGCACAAAGCATCATATGGTAGTTTTCAATAAGGCTGTACACCGAGCCGAGTTGAGTCGAGGTGGGCCAAGCTCGGCTTGACTCGTCCATGCTATACTTGAGTTCAAGCTCAAGCTCGAGCTCGCCCTCGAGCTCAACATTGAAGCTTGACTTGTTTGTCAAAGCTTTCGAGTTGAGTTCAAGTCGAGCTAATGGTTCGAGTTGAGTCGAGTTTACCTAGGTAGGGTAAGGGAAATAAAAAGAAGGAATGGGGACGGATAGGGTCAGGTAGGGTTTTTTAGTAAAAAAATTTAAGTTTTAACTTCTTTTTTTAAAACTTATATATATATATATATATAATATTTAATATTAATATAATATGTATTATTAAAATATATTACTCAAGCTCGAGCTTCGAGTTGAGTCGAGTTGAAATACACCATGGTCGAACTTGGCTTGAACTCAACTCGAGCTTTAGTAAACAAGCTTGACTCGCCTTGAGTGGGCCTTTCAAGCCGAGTCAATCCGAGCAGAGTCGAGTGAGCTTCTCGAGCTAGCTTGACTCGTGTACAGCCCTAGTTTTCAGGTGATAAAGATACTTTGGCTAAGCCCAAGTGCGTGTGCAATAAAGCTAAAGTACACACCACACATGTGTGAAGATCCAACCATCCACCAGAACAACACCACGATATCAATGCCCGAGCCCAAGAATCAACTTGATCCACTAGTCAGGTGGGCCACAATTACCAAAACAAATTCAATGCTCTGAAAAACTTGACTGAAGTTTTATGAATGGTTTGGATCTAGTTCCAACGTGCCGTGCTGGCACACGTGCTGCTCCCATACAGATATGGGAATTCACCACATGAACAAGTGAAATGTGTTAGTTGTCACGCTCGTGCACTGCAGGCACACGTGTGGCCTCAACAAGCTTCATTGAGCTTAGCAATGCTTGCACACAGATAGGGAGCGGATTAGGTGAGACCCCGGACTTACCCAACACGGTCCGGCCCTTACCGTGGGGCCCACCTTGATGTATGTATTATGTATCTATGCGGTCCATCCAATTTTCCAATCATTTTAGGGCATTATACCAAAGATGAAGTGGATCCAATTATAAGTGATGTATACCATATGAAACAGTCCTGATTGACCATTAATGGGCCACAAAAGTTTTGGATCAATCTAATATTTGTTTTTTTAAATTTTATTTTAATCCATTCATCAATGCTTATGTGACCTTATCAATAGATTGGATAGATGGCAAATAAACACTACCGAAACATTACAATGTGCCCTAAGAAGTTTTTAATGGTAGGGCGTCCAATCCCCACTATTTTCCCATGGTACTGTCCACCTGAAAATTGGATCTACATCAATTTTTTGGATAATGCACAGGAAGGTGGGTATTTTCAATCGTAGAGTGGGAGGGAGGGAAGGTTTTCAAGAGAGAACGAAAGCACGAAAGAGTGATGAATACTATGGAAATGATTTTCGGAACATTGGAAAGCGCCTAGAGTGGGGAACTAGTTCTATTTGAAACCTAGTTCTAAAAATCACTTATTGAACTCGAAACTTGGTCAAGTCAACTCGGCTTGTCGAGATTTTGAGCCAAGCTCTTAGGGACCGATTGGGAGCTTGTAAATGGAAGTAAATGGGGAATGGATTTAGAGGTGAATGAATTAGGAATAAATGGGTTACAAAGTTGTGTTTGGATGGGAGTAAATTAAATGCATTTGAAATTAAAATACTTTATTTGGATGGAAGTAAAAGGGAAGATTTAGAATGTATTTGAAAATTTTAAAATACTCACAAAAATATATATGATATCTCAAATTAACTTGAATATCCTAATTTAGTGTACATATACAATATTTAATAGAAGGATTGTAATAAGAATATTGAAATATATACTTTAGCAAAAAATGAGAAATTTCAAATCTCATGTAGGCCACAAACTTGTCAATATTTTTAACCGTCCATTTAGGTGAGGATCCTTTAGATGGTTTGGATCATTCTTTTTGTGTGATTTTAGTGATGTAGCCGATATTTACTTTGTTTTGAGTATCATTAATGTGACATGTGCATGGTGGACATGTGCATAGTGCACCTTTGTTTATATAGTGCTACTAATAGTCATTCACCACTTTTTTCAATGGTGCAGTCCAATCAAGATTTGGATATGCTTAAGTTTTGGTATAACGTAACGAAACGAGGTAAAAAAATAAAATGAATGGGCAGCGTGGATATACAAGATATACAACGCATTCATCAAAGTGGGCCCTACGCGGTGAGATAACACCCACTAAGTAACACTCAGAGGGAGTGGATTAGGCGGGGCGTTACTCTTACTTGAGGCCCACCTTGACGATTTCCGGCCCATTTTAGGATGTATTCCCAAACACTAACCAGATCCAAATCTCAGGTGGAGCATACCGCAGAAAAGAGTAGTGATTGAATGCCCACCATTAAAAACTTTCCAGGGCTCATCGTAAGCAAATTTGCAATGTTTATTTGCCATCCAACCTATTGATTAGGTCACTGTAATGTTTAGTTGCCATCTAAAACTTTTGTGACCTAAAAAAGGTTTAACGGTCATTCACCACTGTTTCATGTTGTGGGGTCCACCTGAGAGCCCAAACAGTAAGAGTAAGGGTAACACCTAATGTAATACCCCGAAATTTTCAATGCTCGGGCATCGAAAGTCCTCGAGCATTACCATAAGATTCAACGTGACATATATATGTGTACGATACCAATCCAACTATTCTAGCCTTACATCCTTTCCCTGACACTACCTTAACCGTTGGGGATGATCTTCATTCATAAATAAAGCCATATGACCGTTGAATTTCAAGATAAGCTCACCCATCACGTAATTTGACGTAAGTACTTTCCCTTACATGATGTAACGAATAACTCCCTATCCATAATGATTTAGATATGCGTTCTTTTGTAAGAACTGCTTAGAAACGTGTTTATAACCATGTAGAGTTATTAGATTTCCCAAAACTCATAGATCGGCAGTAATTACGAAATTGCCACTAACCCAGACCCCTGAACACTAGATCACATAGTTCCCACAGTCTGTTTCATGTGAAATTTTATATCATGCCTAATTATCACAAATTAACTGTACACCTCGAATTTCAGCCCTTAAATCATAGTAAACTACCTACTTGACCTCTACATCCGTCCGTACACTTATCGGATCAAGATTCCGATCCTTTCATCTTGTTCATTACCTATGAATATGCTTAACCCACCATCAGAACTACGATCTGAGAAACCTACACATGTGAATAAGACACTCTAATCTAACGATACACATGTTTTACCCCTAATCCTCCAGAAACCCATTTTACGTCTATCCATTTACGAAACTGACCGTATATACACCTACATACATAGTAAGAGTGCTAGTCATCAAGTTTTCTTATTTTTAGCTAGTCATCTCACCCTCCGTCATATTTGGATCTGCCAAACGGGCCACAAGAACATCACGATAAACCGATCATCACGAAGATCTTAGGTTCTAGGTTCAAACCACCTGGTAACTTATCAATCAGAAGTGTACAAATGTTGTTTTGAATTATGGATTGTGTTAGCCACTAAAAGAGTATCTTGGTCATCCTTAATGGATCAGGGTCCAAATTTAACCTGTTGAGAGAGTGTGAAAAATAATCACCTGTCAAATTTCACCTCGTTTGGACGATAAGTTGGGAGTTACAGACGGCAGAAGTTTAGATAAAATAAAGGGTAAATTTGTAAATAAGATATAATATTTGTATGGCACTGTGCGGAAGAAATTTACAATTGAGTTTTTAACAGTGAATGTTCTCAAGTACTCGGTTGGAGTCTGTGACCCACCTGATTTACGGAATTACTTCATTTTCAACCTTGTGTCCTAAAATAGCGCAGTGAACCAGATAAACGGAATGGATCCTTGGAAGTCATCACAAGCGGACCCCACCTGATTTTTTTTTCTAACCCGTGCATGCAAGTCAAGTATAAATGATTTCCTGGTTCAACGTGAATTCAGTCCATGTTGATTAAAGTGTGGCCCACCTAGGACATGAATATGAATGTGTCCCATATTTTGGCCCCTTGGCCATTTCCAACCGTTGACACTCAATCCCGGGAAGATCCAACCATTAGATTGATAGAAACCCACCGTTGGGAGTAGAAGTTTAGGTGTATGGCCCACTTACGAGTTAGGTCGGCCCCATTCTTGAGATCATAGTCTTATATAAGTAAATGAACCTAGTGAACAGAGTGGATTTCCCACAACCATCGCCATGGGTCCCAAAATGGCGTGCATGAACACCAGTACAACAACACCTAAGGTGCTTGAGACCGTCAGCCCAGACAACAGGGGTCTGACCCACGTCTTTCCAAAGAAATGGAGAGATTTCTCTCTCACCTCGTGTTTATAGCGGACAGACAGAAGTCTGTTTGTGATGATCTGTGGTCCACCACGAGGAACCATCAAGATGATCCAAACAGTCCATCTTGTGCGCAGCAAGGTCCTGACCAAAACCCAACTTCTCCTGCATGCGGAAACATGTGTGCATGCGCACCATCTTCGACCCAAACGAAGCCTATAAACACAAACTTTCCAGAAATGGAAACTGCCTCCACCATTGCCAGCTCAGCGATCCGAATGAGGAGGATTCCTCCTATCCCAGACGTCCATTTGAGGAGATCTCAGCCGTCCAACTGAGGGCGTCAGTTCCTCAAAAGCAGAGGAGAAAAACCAGTGGTCGAAACCACCATTTCACCAACTGTTTTGAGAAGCCGGTTAGTGGAATCAATCTGGGCCATTCGTGGCTCATCCAACAGTGCTGAGAGGCTTAGAAAAATGTTATAAGGCTAGGATCGCAGATGCAATGGGAGCTTCTCTCATTTTCAGAAAAACCTAGAAATCGGCCATCGTCTTCTCCGTCCGAACCCACCACCCAAACGACTGTGGAGCTTCGAAAAAGCTTGTCCACGAGCTTCCAGGGACCACTCTTAGATGTCCTCCAGCCTTACTTCGAAGAAACTCATGGCCATTCAAAAACCGCCATTAATGGCCGAGCGTCTTCCTCACCATTACACTACCCGTCTGAGCCATGATTCAGGCTTCGTTTGTGCAGGAATGAGGCCCATATGCTGGACGTTTCTACCAGCAATAGGGGGGAGAAGAAAGAAAGAAATAGAGAGTGAAGGAGTGAACGTGATCAGCCAGGTAAAACGGCCCAACTCCGTTTGTATTCGTTCTTCCATTTCTCCTTCATTTTTCTTATGAATGCCATCCATGATTAATGGGCCACGCATGCATGGACCCCACGCATGATGTATATATATTGTATCCTCACCATCCAGCTGGGACAGTGGGTCCCACCCACTTTGATGGGTGTATTCTGAGTCCACACCATCTGTCCACTGACCAGACGCTGGACCTCTTCTAAAAAAATAAAAAATAAAAAATAAAAAAATGTATATATAAATAAATATATGATATAAGATGGGATATATATTACACATATGGGGTGGGCCCCACATGGGACCCACTTGTGGAGTGACTGGCTAGGGTACTTATGCCCCAGCTATATAGTTGTTGTACTGACAACTAGGCATCGTTTCTATCCAAGCCATTCATCTGTTTTAAACAGCAGATGGAACACCACCTCTGATGAATGCCTTCCTTCCATGCAATATGATGCAATTGGATTGCATCTAGACCGTCCGTCAGTAGCCTCTATGGGCCTGATTTGAGGATTTCACTCAAAACATCTATTTTCAGCCACGCCTTAATGTGTACTGACCGTCCATCAATGGACTCCAAATGTTGGATGTGAACGCCTGGGTCCATAGCTCACTGAGTGGAGATACCTCGTTTCAACGCTGGAGGTCTTGGTATTGACCCCTAGTGGGGGTGGCTAACAGAGAAACGACTTGGCTACTCCTGGGCGCTCTGTGGACAAGCTTTTTCGAAGCTCCACAGTCGTTTGGGTGGTGGGTTCGGACGGAGAAGACGATGGCCGATTTCTAGGTTTTTCTGAAAATGAGAGAAGCTCCCATTGCATCCACGATCCTAGCCTTCTTTATAACATTTCTCTAAGCCTCTCAACACTGTTGGATGAGCCACGAATGGCCCGGATTGATTCCACTAACCGGCTTCTCAAAATAGTTGGTGAAATGGTGGTTTCGGCCACTGGTTTTTCTCCTCTGCTTTTGAGGAACTGACGCCCTCAATTGGACGGCTGAGATCTCCTCAAATGGACGTCTGGGATAGGAGGAATCCTCCTCGTTCAGATCGCTGAGCTGGCAACAGTGAAGGTAGTTTCCATTTCTAGAAAGGTTGTATTTATAGGCTTCGTTTGGGTCGAAGATGATGCGCATGCACACGTGTTTCCGCGTGCGGGAGAAGTTGGGTTTTGGTCAGGACCTTGCTGCGCACAAGATGGATGGTTTGGATCATCGTGATGGTTCCTCGTGGTGGACCATAGATCATCACAAACAGACTTCTGTCCGTCCACTGTAAAAACGAGGTGAGAGAGAAATCTCTCCATTTCTTTGGAAAGATGCGGGTCAGACCCGTGTTGTCTGGGCTGACGGTCTCAAGCACCTTATGTGCTGTTGAAATGGTGTTCATGCACGCCATTTTGAGGCCCATGGCGATGGTTGTGGGAAATCCACTCTGTTCACTAGGTTCATTTACTTATATAAGGCTATGATCTCAAGAATGGGGCCGACCTAACTCGTAAGTGGGCCATACACCTAAACTTCTACTCCCAACAGTGGGTTTCTGTCAATCTAATGGTTAGATCATCCCGGGTTGAGTGTCAACAGTTGGAAAGGGCCAAGGGGCCAAAATATGAGACACATTCATGTCCTAGGTGGGCCACACTTTAATCAACATGGACTAAATTCACATTGAACCAGGAATTCATCTACGTCATGTAAATTCTTGACTTGCATGCACGGCTTGGAAAAAAATCAGGTGGGGTCCGCTTGTGATGACTTCGAAGGATACATTGCGTCTATCCGGTTCACTGCGCTATTTTAGGACACGAGGTTGAAAATGAAGTAATTCCGTAAATCAGGTGGGTCACAGACTCCAATCGAGTACTTGAGAACATTCATCATTAAAAACTCAATTGAAAATTTCTTCGGTACAGTGTCATGCAAATAGTATATCTTATTTATAAATTTATCCTTTATTTTATCTAAACTTCTGTCGTATGTAACTCCCAACTTTATCGTCCAAACGAGGTGAAATTTGACAGGTAATCATTATTTTTCACACCCTCTCAACAGGTTAAATTTGGGCCCTGATCCATCAAGGATAACCAAGATGCTCTTTTAGTGGCTAACACAATCCGTAATTCAAAACAACATTTGTACACTTCTGATTGATAAGTTACCGGGTGGTTTGAACTTAGAACCTAAGATCTTCATGATGATCAGTTTATCGTGATGTTCTTGTGGCTCGTTTGGCGAATCCGAATATGACGGAGGGTGAGATGACTAGCTAAAAATAAGGGAACTTGATGACTAGCACTCTTACTATGTATGTAGGTGTATATACGGTCAGTTTCGTAAACGGATAGACGTAAAGCGGGTTTCTGGAGGAGAAGGGGTAAAACATGTGTATCGTCAGATTAGAGTGTCTTATTCACATGTGTAGGTTTCTCAGATCGTAGTTCTGATGGTGGGTAAGCATATTCATAGGTAATGAACAAGATGAACGGATCAGAATCTTGATCTGATAAGTGTACAGACGGATGTAGAGGTTAAGTAGGTAGTTTACTATGATTTAAGGGCTGAAATTCGAGGTGTATGGTTAATTTGTGATAATTAGGCATGATATAAAATTTCACATGAAACGGACTGTGGGAGCCATGTGATCTAGTGTTCAGGGATCTAGGTTAGTGGTAATTTCGTAATTACTGCCGATCTATGAGTTTTGGGAAATCTAATGACTCCACATGGTTATAAACACGTTTCTAAGCAGTTCTTACAAAAGAACATATATCTAAATCATTATGGATAGGGAGTTATTCGTCACATCATGTAAGGGAAAGTATTTACGTCAAATCACGTGATGGGTGATGTTTTATTTAAACCAACACGATTTAAATGATATTTAAACCGCAAGTATATGAATCAGATGCAGATACGGTACGTATTACGAGATCGTTCTCACGAGGACTGGTTGTCACAATTCGAATCTATGATTCTCCTTAACTAATCCAATGAATAATGAACTAAGCTACTAAGCACAATTTTAGGAAAAAAAAAACAATTAAGAACAGGGAAGAAAATTCAATCAGAGAAAAAGCACTAGGACTTTCGAATCCACCCCTAAGTATCCTAACCCTTGTTCTGTCTGTTGATTCACCTTGATCTAGATTGATACCACTTATACAGAGAAAGCACAATCATGTCCTTAATCGGGCATCTGAGAATGTCTAAATCCTTTAAGCAATGCCATGAATGAATAACATATCCCATGTCCTTGGTCGAGTACATGGAATGTACATTCATTAAAGCACCTTGTTTCTTCCTCTATAGGAAACCTGTTCTTGATCAGACCCAAGCACCTATAATAAGCATCCATACAACATCCATATATATATACTTTGATTAAGTTCATAGATGGAGAAGTATAAAATTTAAACCAATCAAGCCCACTTAGAGAAAGAAACAAATTAATTAATGTTCAAAGTAAATCAACCAATACAAGAGTTAATCAAATTAGGGGCTTCATCTCAGCCCTAGCTGAGAGATTAGTTACCCATAAAATCCATAAGAAATATTAAACAAAATTCATAAAAACTAAACACCAAACCAATCGATCTCTCTCTCTTCTTTCTTCTCTTTCTTCTCTCCCGTGCTCTGGATTTGAAATTCCCTAGTTCTGAATGCCTTTCCCACGTCCAAAACTCCCCTTTTATAGCTGCTGGATGGCTGGGGTCGGTAGCAGAGTCGTAGAAGGACTCGGAGTACAAATTTTTGCAGCCGTGATCGGTGGGCCCCACAGAGGTATTTTCTGAAAAATCTACCCCGTCCATTGGATTCAGGACGAAATTTCAGTCAGGAATGGGTGGTTTTGAATGTCCATTGACGCGGCCCAGAGAAGAAATCTTAACAAAATCAGTTTTGAATATTGCAGAGTAGTCCGTTTGTGGCCTCTGTACTGCACACGTTTGTACGCATGAGAGTGAAATATCAGCATGGTTTTGAAGCTCTCGAGCCACTCTACAAGATGGACGGATTGGATCGGACGGAAGGACGACGTACGGGGCCCAAAAACTTCCGCAAAAACCGGCAGCGTCCGTGCGTTACGCGGACGCGAACCCGACGGCTGCGATGATGGTGGGGTCCATAGTCGAAGTTTTCAGCGAAATCCACTCCATTCACAGAATTTCTATCGAAATTTCGGTCAAGAAGGACTGATTTTGGTTGTCCGTTGATGTGGCCCACCTATCTTAGCGAAACCGTCCGTTTGTATTTGAACGGTTGAGGTCCCAAAAAAACTTCGTTTATTCCGATTTCGTCAGCTAGGCAAGGGTTGTTGCTGACCTAGGAAACAAATGGACGGTTTGGATTGTCCATTTGGACAATAGGTGGGACCCACAATGACGAACCCGGCCGATCCGGTTCTTTCTTCGGCTGGAACGGAGGCTGACGAAGGCGCGGGTCAGCGACCGTTTTGACTGAAGCAGCGGTGCGGTGCGCCGCTGGTGCGCACGTGCAGGGTACACACTCCCCATACACAGGGCCCACCGCGATGTTTACGAGAAATCTGCACCGTCCATCCTCTTTACCTTATTAATTTAGCCGTCAATACAAAAGTTGAGGCAGTTCCAAATATCAGGTGGGCCCCAAAGTGAAGATTAATGGGCTGATCTGTCCGTTGGACCACTTCCCGAGATCCTCAATGGCTGAAATTTAATATGTACGGTTAATTTACGGCCCCCATCACATGTATGAAGTTTCGAGTTGATCGGATGGCGGGAAACATGTGATCTTGCATTCTGGACCCTTTTCGGGCCCCTTTGGCTTGCTTTCCTCAAATCCCAGGCGTGTAAAATCTTCACTATTGGTTTTCTGGAGTTCATCCCGTGCTCTGGTAATTTTGGAGCGCCAAATCCATGTTTTTCACATCAAATTTCAATCAACGCTCCTGATTTCATCCTGTAACAAAAATACAATTAAAATATGAAGTTAAGCGTTATCATGTTTGTAAAATCAGGCAATAGTCGGGGTCTGAGATGCAATATTTGACTCTCATCACAACCCCCAACCAGCATTTTGCTAGTCTCGAGCAAAACATGCGAAAAATAATTTCAGAAATAAAAGATAATTCCTGTAAATTCAAGTGACAGGTGAACAGATAGCTGAGATGTGAAAATTCTAAGATTCATGATTGGTGTGTGGAGTTTCTCTCTTAGAATCAAGCTCTCGGCAGATTTCATAATTAATTTCAAACTATTAAACCATGAATTAGAATAATTCTAAACATTGAGCTCCATGAATGTAAAGTGTAATCTCGACTTACAATCATTAAAAGATCCAATTTGTCAATTTCATGATATCATTGGTAATTCATGACAACCAAGCTTGAAACCAACACTTATTTCACAGATTAACTTTTCATTTTACCAGCCTTTGGTTTTCTTTATGAGCAGTAACGCAAATGAGGGGAATCAAATTCTCACCTATAGGGAGCAAACCTATGGCGAAAACTTGTCGCCTAACTTTTTTTCATCATATGTCAACTATGGAGAATCAATCTGCACCTATAGGGAGCAAACCTATGGTGAAGATTATGTGACTTAGCCTTTTAATTCTTCTTTTTACCAAATTAATCATTCAGTTATCGAATCGAAAACTTAATGTGTAAGCGAGATGTGATATGTGAAATCATGGCTCAATCAATGTTTACAACTTCTAATCATGGATTAACAAATCAAATCTGACTGTGAAATCAAGCAGATGGCCGAATCCAAGAGTCATAAGTTACCAACATCACATATCTTATAATGTTAAAATCATAATTATCCTTCAAAATCACTTTGAATTCAATAGAAATTTCAGAAAAAATTTTAAAATTTTCACAAATTTTGCTCAAGACCAAGAAAATACTGATTAGGTAACCTAATCTCCCACCCCCAACCTAAAATCTACATTGTCCTCAATGTAAAAGAAATAAGCATGCAATGCACATGGGACAACAAGAATAAAAGATGAGTGATGGAAAGATAGTACGGATGGAGAATCAAGAAGCTTTCTCAAAAATTTCATCATAAAAGCGAGTTAGCACAGAGAGAGAGATCAATGAAGCAAAAATAACAAAAAGAAAAATAAAAGAAGATCCTACCTATACCACTTTCGCAGGTGCTCTCGATTGCATTCAGCGCATGCAACAAGCCTTTAAACCCCTAGGTTACCCCTAGTGGACGAGTTGTAGTCTCGTGAGGGTTTGCAGTAATGTTATCCACAAACATTGAACTAACTAACTAAAAAAATGAAAAGGAATGAAAAGCTGGGTTGCCTCCCAGGAGCGCTAAGTTTAACGTCTTCAGCCAGACAAGAACGGACCATAAAGGAGCTAATCTTTATAACCAGGGTCCGCCAAAGAAATTACCTCAACACCTTAATTAACCAATCCCAGATAAGTGATGTGAGTTCCCATGAGCTGTGCCATCTGTAATGAGGTAACTGACACTGTCGTCAAATAATTTAAGGACTTTTGCTCGCACGACTTCTTCCATGTTAGGATCACGCTTCCTTTGCATTTCACACGACATTTCCACAGCATGATCCATACATACAGTGGGGCATACTCCTTGTATTTCCGCTATCTTCCGTTCAGTTGCTGCCTTATATGCTCTAAGAAAATTAAGCGACACTGCTTTCGCCTTTGTCTTCTCGAGTTAAAAGCTGTCTTTGTCGGGAGGCGTCTCGAGAGGATGAAGAGGTTCCACTTTCACTCTCCATTTTTCAGTCTCCAATATAGGAGTAGAGTCGAGCAGTGCATTGACTTCATGGATGGGACTATCAATGTCAAAATCCATGCCATATTGTGCTAAGCAGGTCTCAAGTGGATCTTCAAAAGATTTACGGAAGGAGTCCTGCACTAGACTCTCGATCATGTCTACTTCAGATATATCATCCAAATCTGTGGATTGTTGTCCTGCATTAAAAACATTGAGTTTAATATTCATGTTACCAAAAGATAATTTCATAACTCCATTCCGGCAATTTATAATAGCATTAGATGTGGCAAAAAATGGACGACCCAAAATGACTGGGATCTGACTATGAAGATTCTGGACAGGCTGAGTATCTATAACTATGAAATTCACTGGAAAATAAAATTTATCAACCTGGATTAACACATCTTCAATAACACCCCGGGGCACCTTGACAGATCTATCAGCTAGTTGTAATGTTACCTTAGTCGGTTTCAACTCGCCAAGTCCTAGCTGCTCATAAACCGAATATGGTAACAAATTGACGCTCGCCCCTAAATCAAGTAATGCCTTCCCGATCTTATGATCTCCTATGCCGCAAGAAATGGTGGGAGCTCCTGGATCCCTAAATTTAGGAGGAGTGTTATGTTGAATCATGGAGCTGAGCTGCTCTGCAATGAAGACCTTCTTATGAACATTCTGCTTACACTTTTGAGTGCATAAATCTTTCAGAAACTTAGCGTAAGCAGGGACTTGTTTAATAGCGTCAAGCAACGGGATGTTGACTTGCACTTTTTGAAACACATCCAAGATTTCATCAAAGTTATTTCTTTTCTTTATTGGTGCCAGACGTTGAGGAAAGGGTGCTTTGGGCACGTAAGGTGGCACATTAGTGGCTCTTGGAAAGTCGAGGGCTTTTGGACTTTGGATGCATTGGTGTGTCCCTCTGCTTCATCTTGATCTTCTGTTTTAGAATTTGATTCATCCCCAGGCATCTCTATTCTGTTATTAATCTGCTTGCCTGACCTAAGGGTAGTGATCGATTTGGCCTGTTCATGATATTGCCCTTGGTTGGAATTAGAGCCAATCTCACTTGTCCCTTTGGGTTAGCCTCAGGTTGGCTAGGAACTTGCCCTTCTCTCTCTCACTCAATGTGGACTAGTTGACCCATTTGTACTTCCACTTGGCAATGGATTGCGCATTTGCATGTAAGCTTTCTTTGGTTGGCCAATAAGGTTTGTTGGGTGTCTTTTTGGAATTGGAGAGAACTCTGCATAAAAAGATGGAGTGTATCCTCAAGAGAGGGTTTCCTTGATTGTGTAGGCAGTTGTTGATATTGCGGAAATTGTTGAAGTTGTTGACTGCCAACTTGGAGGTGCGGTTGCATGGGAGGGTTCCCAGATGGTCCTCCTTGTTGTGGTCCTTTTGCCCAAGAAAAATTTAGATGTCTAGCCCACCATAGGTTGTATGTGTTCGAGTAAGGATCATTCCTATGTTTTTGAAAAGTGTTCATAGCATGAACTTGTTCGAGAGAGAAGTTCTGGGGATGCTGCACCAGATGGACAAGACTGCATAGGATGGGCAGGACTAGAACATGTGGCACATGCCTCGATTTGAGCTGTTTGTGGAGGTCCATTATTTAATACCAGAGCATCAACTTTCTTTGTCAGGTTATCAAGCTTGGCGCACAGCTCTGGCACGACTCCTATCTCATATATACCACCTCTCTTTTGTGGTTGGGGACTTCTGTCACCTCTATTTGAATAGTCCCATTGCTGGGAATTTTCGCACAAGGTTTCAAAGAAGTTCCACGCTTCGACATCACTTTTGGTTATGAATGACCCTCCACTGGTGGCATCAACCATGCGACGGTTCTAGGGTGTCAGACCGTCATAAAAGTATTGAACTTGTTGCCACTTCTCAAAACCATGGTGAGGACATTTAAGAAGCAAATCCTTCCATCTTTCCCAACATTCATGAAAGTGCTCGCCCTCTTTTTGTGTGAAGTTAGTAATTTCTCTACGGAGGGCATTGGTTTTGTGAACGGGGAAGAACTTGTTTAAGAACTTCTTAGACAGTTGATCCCATGTAGTGATAGATCCAACTTCTAGAAAATTCAACCATGCTTTCGCTTTCTCCTTCAAAGAAAAAGGAAACAGGCGTAAGCGGATCGAATCGTCTGAGAAGTTTTGGAACTTAAAAGTGGAGCAAATGTCTAGGAATTCTTTCACATGATGATATGGGTCCTCCTTGTCCAATCCATAAAAGGATGGCAACAATTGTATGACTCCAGGTTTAAGTTCAAAGTGTGCTGCCGTAGTGGTTGGCAACACTATGCATGAAGGCGCATTAAATTGGACAGGAGCCGATGAGAGCCTTAACTTCATTCTCATTCACCGTTTTAACAGGATTATTTCTCAATCTTTCACGAAATGTTCTTTTTATTTCAGGATCAAACGGTGCTAGTTCTATATTCAGAGATCTACGTCCTAGCATAAACTATGTTATTACAATGTAAGAAAGAAAACTAAACTAAGAAGCAACCTAAGAGAAATAAAACTAGACCTAGAAACTATGAGATTCTAAAACAAGTTAAAACTATGTAAATAAGAATGGGAAGAAAGAACCAGGAAAAGGAGATGATTGATGTCAGAAAATTTAAGAAGTTCCTCCTTCACTTAGTAGCTTCCTTCCTCAATTCCTGTAAACATAAAAAAATAAATAAATTAAGTTTCCTAAAATAATGATAGAAAAATCCTAAGCAACGGTTAATTTCTAAAAAGAAAGTTTCTAAAAAGGGAAGAATTTCTAAACTAGAAAATAGAAAGTTAATTGAAAGAAGAATCTAAATCTAAAATTAGAAACTAAAAAATTTCTAAAAAATAAAATCCTAGTTTTAAAAATAGAAATTAGAAAAAATAAAGAATTTAGAAAGGGATTACCAAATTAGAAGTTTATTTCAGGACCCTACAAAATAGGAAATAGGTTAGTTTCTAAAGAAAAGAACTCTAAGTTAGTAAAATCCTAATCTATGAATTATGATAAGAGAGAATCTAAAATTTAATTTGGAATGAAACAGTCCCCGGTAATGGCGCCAAAAACTTGATGTTTTATTTAAACCAACACGATTTAAATGATATTTAAACTCGCAAGTATATGAATCAGATGCAGATACGGTACGTATTATGAGATCGTTCCCACGAGGACTGGTTGTCACAATTCAAATCTATGATTCTCCTTAACTAATCCAATGAATAATGAACTAAGCTACTAAGCACAATTTTAGGAAAAAAAACAATTAAGAACAGGGAAGAAAATTCAATCAGAGAAAAAGCACTAGGACTTTCGAATCCACCCCTAAGTATCCTAACCCTTGTTCTGTCTGTTGATTCACCTTGATCTAGATTGATACCACTTATACAGAGAAAGCACAATCTGTGTTCTTAATCGGGCATATAGAATGTCTAAATCCTTTAAGCAATGCCATGAATGAATAACATATCCTATGTCCTTGGTCGGGTACATGGAATGTACATTTATTAAAGCACCTTGTTTCTTCCTCTATAGGAAACCTGTTCTTGATCAGACCCAAGCACCTATAATAAGCATCCATACAACATCCATATATATACTTTGATCAAGTTTATAGATGGAGAAGTATAAAATTTAAACCAATCAAGCCCACTTAGAGAAAGAAACAAATTAATTAATGTTTAAAGTAAATCAACCAATACAAGAGTTAATCAAATTAGGGGCTTCATCTCAGCCCTAGCTGAGAGATTAGTTACCCATAAAATCCATAAGAAATATTAAACAAAATTCATAAAAACTAAACACCAAACCAATCGATCTCTCTCTCTTCTTTCTTCTCTTTCTTCTCTTTCTTCTCTCCCGTGCTCTGGATTTGGAATTCCCTAGTTCTGAATGCGTTTCCCACGTCCAAAACTCTCCTTTTATAGCTGCTGGATGGCTGGGGTCGGTGGCAGAGTCGTAGAAGGACTCGGAGTGTAAATTTTCACAGCCGTGATCGGTGGGCCCCACAGAGGTATTTTCTGGAAAATCCACCCCGTCCATTGGATTCAGGATGAAATTTCAGTTAGGAATGAGTGGTTTTGAATGTCCATTGACGCGGCCCAGAGAAGAAATCTCAACAAAATCAGTTTTGAACATTGCAGAGCAGTCCGTTTGTGGCCTCTGTACCGCACACGTGTGTACGCATGGGAGTGAAATATCAGCATGGTTTTAAAGCTCTCGAGCCACTCTACAAGATGGACGGATTGGATCGGACGGAAGGACGACGTACGGGGCCCAAAAACTTCCGCAAAAACCGGCAGCGTTCGTGCGTTACGCGGACGCGAACCCGACGGCTGCGATGATGGTGGGGTCCGTAGTCGAAGTTTTCAGCAAAATCCACTCCATTCACCGAATTTACGTCGAAATTTCGGTCAAGAAGGACTGATTTTGGTTGTCCGTTGATGTGGCCCACTTGTCTTTTAGCGAAACCGTCCGTTTGTATTTGAACGGTTGAGATCCCAAAAAAACTTCGTTTATTCCGATTTCGTCAGTTAGGCAAGGGTTGTTGCTGATCCAGGAAACAAATGGATGGTTTGGATTGTCCACTTGGACAATAGGTGGGACCCATAACTGACGAACGGTCGCCGGTTTGCTGTTCGCTGGAACGGAGGCTGACGAAGGCGCGGGTCAGCGACCGTTTTGACTGAAGCAGCGGTGCGGTGCGCCGCTGGTGCGCACGTGCAGGGTACACACTCCCCATACATAGGGCCCACCGTAATGTTTACGAGAAATCTGCACCGTCCATCCTCTTTACCTTATTAATTTAGCCGTCAATATAAAAGTTGAGGCAGTTCCAAATATCAGGTGGGCCCCAAAGTGAAGATTAATGGGCTGATCTGTCCGTTGGACCACTTCCCGAGATCCTCAATGGCTGAAATTTAATATGTACGGTTAATTTACAGCCCCCATCACATGTATGAAGTTTCGAGTTGATCGGATGGCGGGAAACATGTAATCTTGCATTCTGGACCCTTTTCGGGCCCCTTTGGCTTGCTTTCCTCAAATCCCAGGCGTGTAAAATCTTCACTATTGGTTTTCTGGAGTTCATCCCGTGCTCTGGTAATTTTGGAGCCCCAAATCCATGTTTTTCACATCAAATTTCAATCAACGCTCCTGATTTCATCCTGTAACAAAAATACAATTAAAATATGAAGTTAAGCGTTATCATGTTTGTAAAATCAGGCAATAGTCGGGGTCTGAGATGCAATATTTGACACTCATCAATGGGTGAGCTTGTCTTGAAATTCAACGGTTAGATAGCTTGATTTATGAATGAAGATCACCCCCAACGGTTAAGCTAGTGTCAGGGAAAGGATGTAAGGTTAAAATAGTTGGATTGGTATCGTACACATGTATATGTCACGTTGAATCTTATGGTAACGCTCGAGGACTTTCGATGCCCAAGCATCGAAAAGTTCGGGGTGTTACAATCTACCCTCCTTAATAGAAATCTCGTCCCGAGATTCGTTAGGTGTACCCCTAAATATTAACATTACAAGTAATAATTTTATTTCAACAGTGGACTCTATTTCTCATTTGTGCAATCACGTCCTTTACTGTTAATAAGCTATATTTAAACGTACCACTAGAACAAGAGTCATTGCAACCTACCCCCCCTTCAAGATTTCAAAATTTTAATGTTCAGGCTAACACGAATAGATGGTCATAGTAGGTTTGAGCCAGATACATCGATCATCTGTCTGCGCAGGACAGAGGATTTTGGTATCCATTTCTAATCCTGTTAAATCTCGATCCTTCACTTGATCAGAGCATTGGAGTCATTGAGATTTGCTAGGACTTAGAATTCGAGTCAAACCATGTAAACTTCGTTTAAATATGGTTCCATCAATCCGTGATCCCGATTATTTTGGACTTTTGGGAAATATCATGTAATCTTATATCCCCAAGTCTATCCGGCTTATTATGCTTCCATTATGCGCTCTGATCACCTAATGCACTACTTGGAAGTTTCAAGATCAGGATTTCTATATGGAACCTGAGTTTGAAATTTTGGTAATTTATCTAGGATTTCAAATCTAGTTCTAATTTGCTTAGTCTCATGTTGAAATTTTACTCAGAATTCTATGACTTCGTCACTAATTAATCTTAAGTGTTGAGATTTATGAAATCTCTTGTCTCTAATTAACGAGATGCATTAGGAAATTTAAACTATAACCCCTACTATGATCCTTCGAGTTTATACGATGTGGTGAGTAATGGGATTTCCTTACAATGCCAAGTCTGTTTCATTTACTAAATGTTGTGACGATGTTGATTCTAAGGGAAATTTTGAAGAGGTACGCACTTCTAGGTTCCTAAAGATCATTCTTTAGGAGTCAAGTCCAAGGAAGGTTCTCATTGGATTTCGAATACGTCATGGTGGGTATTTGTTCTTCCATAGTACCTAAGTTTAACTTCTAGTTCAATTGACCAAACATGAGATTTCCAAGGGAATCTAAGTTCTATTCTCAAGTCCTAAGATTATCTAATAATGTGCTAAGGGCCTAAGATTTGAAATTTCTATATTCTCACTTTCTCTTAACTACAGGGGAAGTTCAAATGGTTATTCTAATAATTTCTAAGGGGAACCTAAGTTCATTCCTAAGTTCTTCAGTCCTCCAAACAATTTCTAAGGGGCCTAAAATTTTGAGTTTCTGTATTCTCAAATTTCTCCTAGCTACAGGGAAAAATTCACAGAAGTTCAAATTGTTACTCTAATAATTGCTAAAGGGACCTAAGTTTGGGTTTCTACCTTCTCCAAATTTCCCTAAGTCTGGGGGACATTCACCTAAGTTCAAATTTCTACTTTCAACATCCTAACTTAAGACATTTAAAGTTTGTATAAGATAATTTCCCAAGGCCAAGTTTGTCCAAACTATGCTCTGATACCAACTGTAACGCTTCGTGTTTTCAGGACCCGAGTATATGACTCGTTTCCCAAAAACCCGAGTGTTAACCTTAAAGGATGGTAAAATTCAAGTGTATATTTTTTTTCATTCATCAGAGTAAGCAGATGAGCGTAGAATGGATAAATCAACATAAACGAAAATTTTTATTTCATTTAGAATGTACAAGTGGTTGCCCATAATGACTTATACAAACCAATGTCCACATTCCTACAAACACAAAATGAAATAACATTGCATGTGAAACAAGGTAAACTGTAACAATCTCGAACTGTAAAACCCTATAGCAGTCTTTAGCAAATAGAATCATGCACCCTTGTCAACAATAGCCTGCTCCTCACCAATATGAAGGTGAACATCATCTGTGCCACCTGTGCTACCTGTACGATTGTATATTTGATGGATGAGTGACCAATTCAGTATGAATTTCCCTCAAGATTACACACCACCGCATTAGGTAAGCATAGTTATAAAACAACAAAGCAATCAAAACAATACATGATGCAGTCTTTTTAAATGTATTGATGCATGAATGCACATCGGCTTGGGGATGCACATCCAGCCGGAATTGGGCTCGTCGCCCATGCAAATCATCGACCTAGGAAAATCATCCAGTCGAACAGGGGTCGATAGTCGGTGGTCTGGGAGCTAGAGAAACGATACCCCAAAGATCCTAAGGGCACGTGCTACAACATCTAGAATAGCCACCCGTCATCGCCAACATGTTATGGATGCATGATTAGCCGAACCGTTATTAGTCCAGTTACAAACAGCCAATTTAGGTAAGCTCAAGATCACTACGGAGAGCTCGGAGCCCAGCGTAGGCCGACAGCTCGAGCATAGCGTCCATTTACCACCATCCCCAGCTCATGAGGCTACCACCTTAGGATGTTTAATGGAACTTAATCGACTAGTGGCCAATCATATTCAGTATATGGGGCTTACCATCGCATGGTTGCACGATATAAAACTTCGAACCCATATAGGGTAAATACCAAAATAAAGCCACATAGGACGATATCGAAATAAGACACATAGAGCGCATATAAAAACATGCGATAGAAAACCATCCTTGAAAATCACTTAGACACAACAACCCTGGATGGTAGGCCCACATCAATGATCCATTTAGACCACCACTCCATAACCACTAAGCCAAAGGTCCATTTCAATCACAACCAGTTAGGTTACATCCCAAGTATGGGTGTACATTTATAGGTGGGGGTTTCCCACTAATGTACCAATTTAAATCCCATAATAAATCCACAAATAATCCACAAGCATGAGATAAATATGCAGGATAAATATTAAGCATGCAGTATAACAATTCAATTCCAACAATTAACAGATGTGATTATAAAATGGAGATATCAATTTTAAATTAAAATAAAAACTATAACTTAAGCTAATGGGAAAATGGAAAGCTCAAGGGGAAGAATCATCACCTGTATGGTAGTGTTCACTAACTTGGTCTGAGTCTCCTTGTGGCCTGGGGGTCATTCAAAGAATCTCCTAAAAAGTACAGTTCACGTTTGTCAGGTATTCCTTTGTCTTGGATTAATAGATGTATCGTAGTGAAGTCTCATGGATGGTGCTGCACATCGTGAGGTGGGCCCTAATAAATGGGATGCACCTACCTATTCCCTTGGCTATTTTAAGGGGTCATGTTAGAGTATTATTCCAAGGGATGGATTTTGTTTACCAACAGCAATGTGGCATGATTCCAACTGTTGAAATCCCACAAGGCCCATCATGGCAGTTTATCTTCTATCCAAGCTGCTCATAGGGTCACCAGGACCTGCTTTAAGAGGTCAGGCAGATGCCATGTTATTCTAGGGCCCTGGTGCTCAAAAAGGGTTTCAATAGTGGACTTTTAGCTCACCACTGTGCGTGGCAGTATGGCCCACTTGGTAAGGGCCTGTCTTACCTCTCTCCTCAACCTTTAGGACAAGTCCACCAGATGAATGGATGGCTTGGATAAGGCGCCTACATCAGGGTGGGGTCCACAGAGTGCCCAGGAGTAGCCAAACCGTTTCTCTGTTAGCCACCCCCACTAGGGGTCGATACCAAGACCTCCAGTGTTGAAATGAGATATCTCAGTTTGGGTGAAATCCTCAGATCAGGCCCATAGAGGCTACTGACGGACGGTCTAGATGCAATCCACGTGCATCATATTGCATGGAAGGAAGGCATTCATCAGAGGTGGGGTTCCATCTGCTGTTTAAAACAGATGAATGGCTTGGATTGAAACTCTGCCTGGTTGTCAGTACAACAACTATATAGCCGGGGCATAAGTACCCCAGCCAGTCACTCCACAGGTAGGTCCCATGTGGGGCCCACCCCATATGTTTAATATATATCCCATCTTATATCATATATTTATTTATATATACAATTTTTTTTAAGAGGTCCAGCGTCTAGTCAGTGGACGGATGGTGTGGACTCAGAATACACCCATCAAGGTGGGTGGGACCCACCGTCCCAGCTGGATGGTGAGGATACAATATATATACATCATGCGTGGGGTCCACGCGTGCGTGGCCCATTAATCATGGATGGCATTCATAAGAAAAATGAAGGAGAAATGGAAGAACGAATACAAACGGAGTTGGGCCGTTTTACCTGGCTGATCACGTCCACTCCTTCACTCTCTATTTCTTTCTTTCTTCTCCCCCCTATTGCTGCTAGAAACGTCCAACATATGAGCCTCATTCCTGCACAAACGGAGCCTGAATCATGGCTCAGACGGGTAGTGCAATGGTGAGGAAGGCGCTCGGCCATTAATGGCGGTTTTTGAATGGCCATAAGTTTCTTTGAAGCAAGGCTGGAGGACATCTTAGAGTGGTCCCTAGAAGCTCGTGGACAAGCTTTTTCGAAGCTCCACAGTCGTTTGGGTGGTGGGTTCGGATGGAGAAGACAATGACCGATTTCTAGGTTTTTTTGAAAATGAGAGAAGCTCCGATTGCATCCGCGATCGTAGCCTTCCTTATAACATTTCTTTAAGCCTCTCAGCACTGTTGGATGAGCCACGAATGGCCCGGATTGATTCCACTAACCGGCTTCTCAAAACAGTTGGTGAAATGGTGGTTTCGGCCATTGGTTTTTCTCCTCTGCTTTTGAGGAATTGACGCCCTCAGTTGGACGGCTGAGATCTCCTCAAATGGACGTCTGGGATAGAAGGAATCCTCCTCATTCGGATCGCTGAGTTGGCAACAGTGGAGGCAGTTTCCATTTCTGGAAAGTTTGTGTTTATAGGCTTCGTTTAGGTCGAAGATGATGCGCATGCACACGTGTTTCCGCGTGCAGGAGAAGTTAGGTTTTGGTCAGGACCTTGCTTCGCACAAGATGAACGGTTTGGATCATCTTGATGGTTCCTCGTGGTGGACCACAGATCATCACAAACAGACTTCTGTCCGTCTGCTATAAATATGAGGTGAGAGAGAAATCTCTCCATTTCTTTGGAAAGACGCGGGTCAGACCCGTGTTGTCTGGGCTGACGGTCTCAAGCACCTTAGGTGCTGTTGTACTGTTGTTCATGCATGCCATTTTGGGACCCATGGCGATAGTTGTGGGAAATCCACTCTGTTCACTAGGTTCATTTACTTATATAAGGCTATGATCTCAAGAATGGGGCCGACCTAACTCGTAAGTGGGCCATACACCTAAACTTCTACTCCCAACAGTGGGTTTCTATCAATCTAATGGTTGGATCTTCCCAGGATTGAGTGTCAACAGTTGGAAAGCGCCAAGGGGCTAAAATATGGGACACATTCATATTCATGTCCTAGGTGGGCCACACTTTAATCAACATGGACTGAATTCACGTTGAACCAGGAAATCATTTACGTCAAGTTAAGAATGGGTTGGAAAAAAAATAAGGTGGGGTTCGCTTGTGATGACTTCCAAGGATCCATTCCGTCTATCTGGTTCACTATGCTATTTTAGGACACGAGGTTGAAAATGAAGTAATTCCGTAAATCAGGTGGGTCACAGACTCCAACCGAGTACTTGAGAACATTCACCGTTAAAAACTCAATTGAAAATTTCTTCCCCACAGTGTCATGCAAATAGTATATCTTATTTACAAATTTACCCTTTATTTTATCTAAACTTCCGCCGTTTGTAACTCCCTACTTATCGTCTAAACGAGGTGAAATTTGACAGGTGATCATTATTTTTCACTCTTTCTCAACAGGTTAAATTTGGGCCCTGATCCATCAAGGATGACCAAGATGCTCTTTTAGTGGTTAACACAATCCGTAATTCAAAACAACATTTGTACACTTCTGATTGATAAGTTACTGGGTGGTTTGAACCTAGAACCTAAGATTTTCATGATGATCGGTTTATCGTGATGTTCTTGTGGCCCGTTTGGCGGATTTGAATATGATGGAGGGTGAGATGACTAGCTAAAAATAAGAAAACTTGATGACTAGCACTCTTACTATGTATGTAGGTGTATATACGGTCAGTTTCATAAATGGATAGACGTAAAGCGGGTTTCTGGAGGATTAGGGGTAAAACATGGGTATCGTCAGATTAGAGTGTCTTATTCATATGTGTAGGTTTCTCAAATCGTAGGTCTGATAGTGGATTAAGCATATTCATAAGTAGTGAACAAGATGAACGGATCAGAATTTTGATCTGATAAGTGTACGAACGGATGTAGAGGTCAAGTAAGTAGTTTAATATGATTTAAGGGCTGATATTCGAGGTGTACGGTTAATTTGTGATAATTAGGCATGATATAAATTTTCACATGAAACGGACCGTGGGAACCATGTGATCTAGTGTTCAGGGGTCTAGGTTAGTGGCAATTTCGTAATTACTGTCGAACTATGAGTTTTGGAAAATCTAATGACTCCACATGGTTATAAACACGTTTCTAAGCGGTTCTTACAAAAGAACATATATCTAAATCATTATGGATAGGGAGTTATTCATCACGTCATGTAAGGGAAAGTACTTACGTCAAATCACGTGATGGGTGGGCTTGTCTTGAAATTCAACGGTCAGATAGCTTGATTTATGAATGAAGATCGATCATCCCCAATGGTTAAGCTAGTGTAAGGGAAAGGATGTAAGGCTAGAATAGTTAGATTGGTATCGTACACATGTATATGTCACGTTGAATCTTATGATAACGCTCGAGGACTTTTGATGCCCGAGCATCGAAAAGTTTGGGGCGTTACACCTAATCCGCTCCAATGGGAGAGTTCAGGCACCTAGCTAAATCAAAATTTTGAATAAGGCTGGCCCACCCCCAAACAATTCAAAATCCAAACAGAAGACAACCCTAGTTGGGCCGTTGACAGCCATGCTCTTGTATAAATGTATAAAACAGCACTGTGGTCCCACCACCATGATGTATGTGTTTTATAGCATGAGCAAAAACTTGTGGCAAATTCAAAGCTCTAGCGGACCACACCATGGAAAGATAACGATGCACACCATTGAAACCTTTCCATAACCCACCATGATGTTTATTTGTCGTTGAACCTATTCATAAGGTCACATGTATATGGATGAATTGAAAACACAAATACTAGCTTGGTTTAAAACTTTTAGGGCACCCAAGAACTTTTTACTGGTAGGCATTCAATCCCCACTATTTCCTGTAAGTATGGTTATCTTGACCTTTCGATCTACCTTATTATTATTTTATTTTTTTACAATGTAATAAATTTATTTGGCAAAATGGATGAGAGGCATAGATAAAACACATACATCATGGTGGGGTGTATAGAGTTTTGACACTCATACGTAGTAGTCATTGCTGTGTTTATGCTATGCAATCATAGGCAGAAAAACCCTAACGCGAGTTGGATGGTGACCCAACGTGAGCTGGGTAGCTACTTCTGCAAAACAATAAGGGTAAGTATGTTTTGGAAAACTAACATTTGTGAGGACCAAAAATTCCTTTTAAATGTTGTATTTTATTATAATATTAATTCAAAAAAATAGTAAGAAGTTTAAAGGCCGTGGTGCAATGCTCCTCTACTCCTAGTTCATGCACCCTTATCCCCTGCTTCACTTTTCATCCCATCCCTTTTGACTTCTACGAAGACGTGATTTTTGCAGTCCATCAGATAATCATGTCAAACATTTATATCATGAGAATTAAAGAAAGTGAGAGGAGAATCGTATCTGCCATTGGCTTCTTGTGTGAGTTGCTTCTTGTAAGTTGTGCACCTGTTCTTGAAGGAGCCCAAGTTTCCACAAGGCAAGCTTTTATTTGTCATTCACCTTGCCCTTGTTACCAATAAAGTTATCTACTCCCTTAGTTTTTATTTTTTTATTTTATTTTATTTACACACGCACACACACTCACGCCTTAGTGGGATTTCACCACCTATGGGTACTCAGAACCCTTGACCAAGTGTTGAACCCCCTGAGAGTCTACCACTGGGGCAAGAGTAAGGACCCATCTACTCCCTTAGTTCAACAAGCTTCTTTTGACACCTTATGTTATTGGACCCGTAGTGAACCAACTGCATGCAACTTTTTTTTTTTTTTTTAGTGTAACTGAGCTAATCAATATTATAATTATCAATGAATATACCGTGCATAAGTGTCAGTGAAATGAGGATAACACTCACCATTATAGCTTCTTTTTTCGCTACCTTGAGCATCTTTAGGACATGCTCACTAAAGCAATCTCCTCAAGTTTCATATTGCATAATTTCTTTCAAGGGCTTGGATCTAATCGGTGACATAAGCATTAAATATCCTTTTTAGGCAAAAGTAGATGTCCCTAGCATTTACCATGTTTCATATTTGATTACAAAGCACATTAGCCATGGGACCAAGATGCGCACCTTTGTCACCTTGTTGTCTCTTTTCCATTTAGCATTTTTAGTACTAGTTCAAGCTTTAGAGACTTATTTATCTATTTATGTTGTTCTTCCTTATTAACTTCTTAGAAGTGATGATTTTAGATACTGCATTTAGTTTTGACATTTTGTTGCATAACCATTTAAAGCCTTGTATTAATTTACTTAGGTGTCCCATTAGGGCTGTCAACAGGCCGGCCTGGAGTAGGTCTCGGCCTAGATTTTGAACCGTTTCAGGCTAGGCCTATTCAAAATTCTGATTTTTCAAGCCCGAGCCCAGCCCACTGACACCCATATGTCCAGTACATTCTGTTCCAAGGCATACATTTTAAGCATATAGACACAGAATCCACCAAATCATGCCCCAAACACAACCCAACAACTAATTAATGATTTTCATTGGTGCAAATCCAATCACCTCATCTGAGATGAAAAGCTATTCCACAACAGTAGCAAATGGTTATCAATTAAGTGGGGGAAATGATATTTAAGAAGCAGAAAGATTGTGCTGGATAGATCGAGGAGAGTTTTGAAGGCGAGTAAGAGAGCCGGTTTACAGGCCTTTCTTATGTTATCAAGAATTGCACTATTCCGAGTGCTCAGGTATTTGAACATGAAGATAGTCCTATCAGGAGATCTCATGAGGGTTAGATATTGCTTGGCCTGATAACTCCACACGCACAAAGCGGCATAAGATAATATAACCATGCCTCATATTCGAATTATTCATCTATAATTTCACAGCAAACGTGATACCAAATGCAACATAAGAGGCACTGACACTGGATGGATCCTTACTCTTGCTCGGGTGGTAGACTCTCAGGAGTTTCAACACCTGGTCAAGGGTTCGAGTATCCATAGGTGGTGAAATCCCACTACTGCGTGAGTGTGTGGGGGCGTGTGCGTGTTAAATTTTTTATTTAAAAAAAAAAAGAAAAAAAAAGGCACTGACACCAAGTTAATCTTTTTGCAAGTGAATGAAAGGCACAAACTGAAAGAAGATTAGACAAAAAAAGAAGTCAATCTCTTCAAGGGGATTGATCCTCCAAAGCATATTGTCAAAATTTCATTGCTTAATCCAAGTCATACAGCATCTGTAATTTATTAAAGAGAGAGAGAGAGAGAGAGAGAGAGAGAGAAATAGAAAAAATAGATAAAATGGCAATGAATATGTAACAGGCTCCCAGATGCATACCCTTTGATTGACTTGAGCTGTAGACTATATTAAGAAAATACTAAAAAGAATATAAAGAAAGATCTTAACAAGTATGGTAGAATGAATCCTTAGACTGATCAGGACTGTGAGTTATGGTCTTATATCATGCTTCATTGATTATCCCAACCTCTGAATCTTGGATTTGAATATTAGCATCTACATGGCGAGACCCAAAGTCACAGCCGCATGTGAGAGAGCAACAACAGGCCAAGCTTGCTGCTTTGTTGGGAAATTTTTGTACTCAATACTCCTGTGAATTCCTATTATTTATTCACCTGTTATTCTTAGTTTAATTATTAAATACTGAGTCACGCCGTATCAAGTTTTCGAGTCCACCCAACCAACCAGATATCAAGTAGAGGAGCCTATTTTTCACATTGTTAAACTATCCTTGGATGGTCAAGATTGTTTGATGCATTTTAATTTTCAAGTTAGCAGCTGTAGAATAGTTTTTAGAACCAGCCTGCTAAAATGCACCCATGAAGACTATTTCCATAAGATGACTGCTCAGTAGTCTAATAATATAATCTTAAATAATTATTCAAACAAATATCATTGAGGCTGCCCACAGGCAACTTGTATTGGACATCAAAACGTATCGTCAGTAATAAAAGAAAGAAAAAGGAAAGGAAGAAAGGAAGAAGGAGAGCCTCTATCCTCATGGTGAGGGCAGGAGCTATCTGGGTTTCCATTCATTTGCAGGATTGAATGACGATGTGAGCAAATCATCATCCCTATGAGAGTTGCATACAAGAGAAACCAAATTCTGCAAGTGCTCTCTCCTTCAAATGAGAGTGAGGGGTAGTTTTAATTTTCAAGGGCTGCAAAGGTTTCTGAGGTCCTCTTCCTTGGCGAAGGAACTCGGTATCAGCCTGGAAGCATAGGGATAGAGATCTTTGTAAGAATTCCTGATGGTGCCTTCCGCCACTCCAGTGGCCAGCGAAATATCTGTAACAAACACATTCATCACAAGTATCTTCATACAGCTGATTATATACATATAATAACTTACAAAAAATATAATATTGTTAATTATTAAGATTACGGGCATACGTACCTCTGAGAAGTTTTTTGTCATCCGACAGCTGGGTAATCATGTAAATAACAGCTGCTGCAATCGATATGGGGCTTCTCCTGCAAAACACGCATATGAGCTCTGTTCATACGAAGACCATCAAGAATGTCACTCAAAGTTCAAACGTGCAAGGAAACTTTTTTTTTTTTTTTAGGTGCAGGGAAAAATACAGATAATTCACGAATTCTGTTCAGCTACCCACGTGTTCATCCATGATAACATGCTTAGAAGACTCGGTAACTCAGCCCGACTCATTCCATCTCAAGTCAAGTCGGGACTCACCCAATTCAGGGGTTAATCAGTCTGACTTGTCCAAGGGGTGAATTGTATAGGTGACTTGTGTCGAACCAGATGGGGTCTGACCGAGTCCGGGTAGACTTAGATGAGTCATACAAGACTCGTCTGAATCTTAAAACCATGCATGGTAGATAATTAGAGAACTCTTTGAGGAAACATAGACACTTAATCAGTTCCTGAATTAGTTGCTGTAAACGAATCCACAGAAGATCATGGTCCACCATATGAAAATTCAGTAGTGACAACTATGGTGACATTTAAGAAAATCCAGCTTGGAAGGAATCAGCAATTTTTAACAGATACCCATTGGGGCTTGCTTACCTCAATCAGTTATGTATATAGCAAATTATACTATTGGAAGCTGTAAGAACTGGGGGGATTGGATTGTAGTACGCTTGACAAATATCAAGTCCATGCTTAAATGTACACTTGTGATTTGAGATTTTAAGTTGCAAAATATGTGCTCATGATAAAGCATGGATCATATGTTCAAGGGGCTGTGGCAAGAGAGGCCAAATTGACAAGCTAAATATTCTCAATAGCAATTCTGAAGTAGTCTAAGGGAACCCTTCACATGAAAGTGCACCATTAGTCTATGTAGTAAATTAAAAACAAATAATGCTAGCTCAAAGATCTACTTAAATGCTTGAAAGCAAAACTACCTTATATCCAGCTCCTCAGATTTCTGCACGGCTTCTTGGGCAGCTTTAACTGCCTGATTGGACATCCCGAGATGTGAACAGAAGCGCCTCTGTAGATTGACGTGGTGTAGAAATTAGATGTCAATGGTGGTACAACTGAAGATTTTATGAGAAAGATGTGCAAAAGACAGGACTTATAGATTAAATGCCACATAATAATAAAGAAATATCATGCAGCAGCACTACTTGAATAAACTTACCAGAAAATCCCCAGCATGAATAGTTCCCATCTCCATCGATTGGCCCATCTCAAGCTCCAGCTGTTTCACAATGTATTCTTTTGCCCGACCAATTTCCTTTTTCGTAGCTCCATTAGCAACAGAGCAAATTTCTAGTTGCAAGTCAGAAACACAGTGAAGCTTATATAAACAGAGGAAGATAAACTAAAATGCATCAAGATGTTAATCTTAACCAGTACCCTTAACAGTGCGAGGCCGGTCCTCCTGTCGACAAGCAATATATAGGCAGGCAGCAAAAATTGCATCCTGATTTCTTCCCCTAATAGATTTCAGATCTTCAACCTTCTTGTATATCTCGTTCGCACGATCCTTCAGATCAAATTTCAGACCCTCATAAATTATAGCAGATGGAAACGCCAACTAAATGAGATTTGACACTACACATTCACTTGCAAGCAGGGCTAGCCATTGACCGTTCTCAAAATGAAAAATGGATATCAAAATAACCAGCAGACAGCTCTGCAAGCTACACACTAGCTAAGGCATTCAATAAGAAAATTGTCCTGGCGTGGCCTTGCAAATACCAATAAAGCCTGAAATGACTATGTGAGCATTCATCCATAACTCAGTCTGCTCAGTAAAGTATTTCTTCTTACTAGATCGAATTATCAGATATGCATAGCTATGACAAGAGGAAAGCAAGTCTTTGAAAAGTGAAAAAGAGCAAGTTATGCCAATATGGTAAAATAAAATGTGATCTATATGCCCTAACAAATTGGATGTAAATGGAGGACACAGAAGTGCACAAGCATAATCTATGAGAAAATAATAACTGTAACAGTAACAACAAACTACAAGATTTGACAATGGGTCGGCGAGACATCAGTTTGTCTTAGCCAAAAAAGCCCCATCCAATTGTGCTCAAAATCTTTTAGGCCTAGCTTGCCGGCAATTTTCCTGGTGTACACACCCTGCCTACTCAACCAGATTAAGCCTCTGGGTGAGTTCCTGGCCCTCCTGGGGCACATATAGACATTTGCACATGTGGTACATGTGGAATGCATGGGCCATTGGAACATGCGGCACATGTGGGACATAGGCACATGTGGAGCGCATGTGGAATGTGGCACCATGTGGGACGCTTCACATTAGATGGGTTGCAGATGTGCACATTGCGAGTTTTTTCCTTGTTAAAAGAAAAACAACACAAAATATACAGCATCAATACAACCTAGCCACAAGAGACTGAAGAGAAGCTACAGACAGAAGGCAAAAGAAAGGACAAGAAAAACAAGCAGGCCCACAAGGGAGATCTGCTGGGAGCGTTAGACAGATCTCGTCCTCCACTAACAGATGATCAGGAATCTTCTTAGCTTCACGGGGCATATGCATGAAATAAACTATTTTCCCTCTGCACAGGTCCAATGCCTCAACAACCATATCTGCAACGTTCCAGGTATAGTTGGCATAAATGGTCCAATCAATTGTGTTCCTCGAGTCTCCTTCCACTTCAGCTGGAAACACATCAAAAAATCTGAAGATTGGTTGGAGGCCCACTGCTTCTGCAAAAGTTGTCTCTAATATCGATGGGACCAGAAAATTCACATTGGAAAGCTTCTTCCCGGTGAGCATGGGAAACATATTTTCTTGAGAGGTGAGAAAATAAATGACATATTCTCCAAGAAATTTCCTACTGTAGGAAATGCTTTCTTGCAAAAAAAGGTCAAAAAGAGCAAAGGAATTTCCTATGGAAAGACCTTCTCTTTCCATGAATCCAAACAAGCAAAATGAAAAAGAGAGATTGTATCGAATGCACACAGAGGAATTCAATCAAACAATATTCTTCATGAAAATAGGGAGGAGACAGCGAGAAATCACCACTGATTTTGAGAAGCTTTAGGTCATGTTTGTTTGCACTCCTTTTCATACATAAATTTCTATTTATGTACGTAAATAGGATCTTCCCATGTTTGAGTCTGTCAATTTTTCTGTGAAAATGCTTTCACACGAGCCATTTTTCCAATGTAAATGCACATTATATTTTCACGTATCCTCCATAAGTAAACATTTTCCTATGAAAAAATAACCCCCCCTCTATCTTACCACCGCATATAAGGCCACTGTTTAGATGTGCATAGCTCTAGTGCCTATAACTTATCCACTAAAAGTTATTTTAGAGGGATAGGCAATCAAAGCTGGGCTCGCATGATAGAAAGTCCACATCAATGCTCAGAACTTTCTAGTGTACTCAATATGGAACATGCATTTCCTGAACCAGTAATTGGATGGTTAGGATAACCCCACATCAGTGCTTACACCTCTCTAGTATACTCAATATGGGACCTGTCCATTTCCCAAACCACTAATCAATTGGTTACGACCATCCAATTAAAGTGATTTGAGAGAAATGGGCCATCAAAGGTAGGCCCCTCACAATGAACAGTTTTTTAGTATACTCAATATGGACCATCCAATTTCTCAAGCCACTAATTGGATGGTTAGGGTCATCCAATCAAAATGACTTGAGAGCAATGCACGATCAAAGGTAACCTCCCATATGATAGATCGTCCACATCAACCATTTTTCAAACCTCTATTTGGATGGGGTTAGGATCATCCAATCGAAGTGATTTTAGAGGGATGAGCAATCAAAGGCAGTCCCACATGATGGACAGTCAAAATCAAATACTTAGACCGCTCTAGTAAATATGGACCATATATTTCCCAAACCATTAATCAAAATCAAAGTGATCTAAAGGCTATGGGCAATCAAAAGTGGGCCGCACATGATGGGTAGTCCGCATCAAAGGTTAGACCTCTCTCATTCTCAATATGGATTGTCCATTTCCCAGACCACTAATTGGATGATTAGGATTATCCAATCAAATTGATTTTAAAGGGATGGGCCATCAAAAGTGGGCCCCTCAAGATGGACGTTCCAAATCAATACTTAGACCTTTTTGAGCATACTCAATATAGAGCATCCATTTCCCAACCACTAATTAGAATAGTTAGGATCATCCAATCACGTGATCTAGGAGTAGGGGTGGCAATTGGCCAAGCTCTAGGATTGGCCCTAGTACGACCCTGGCGGCCTGGCCCTAATCGAGCTGGAAAGGCCTTATCATTGGCCCTATCCCTAGCCCTACAAAGCTAGGGTAGGCCTGGGCCAGCCCTACAAGGGAAAAAGTTAAGTGACAAAAGGTTTGAAAAAGTCTAATTCAAGATTTTCTTTTCTTCTCTTTTCTTTTCCCCCTTTTTTTTTTTCTTGGGCGATATCTTCCAACAACAAAAAAAACCTACATGTAAATGGTTTGGATCATAGAAACATGACTCCGGAGCCAATGGTTGTCTTTAAACTATCCTTGTACATCAAATGAAACCACTAACAAGTGTCTTTGAACTATTATAGCAATGACCACTTAGTGATGGGCTGCGCCAGGCATTCATCATTGTCCCTCTCTTGAAATGGCCCAAGAACCAGGCATAGATTTTAGGCCTAGGCCCGGACTGAGGGCTGAGTTTAGGGCATATGAAAATACTTGACACTGTAAAGTATGTGTAAGTACTTAATATGCAGCCATTTGCATAATCATAGCTTTTACTGTATAAGTGTCTGTGAAGATAAACACGCCCTTATTCCATAAGGTTGAATTTGGATGGCTAAGTTGGATTTTGATGCAAGTCCTTCCTCTCGGTCATTCTTATAGAACTAATTAGATGAAGAGGAAATCAAAGTAGTCGGGATAAGGGTCCAAGCCCTAATATTTTCTTTTGCGTTTATTCACGAATTTTTGGAGAAGTTGAATTTTGGAACTATTTCAAAAACTTTGTCATTGGGTGAGGCTAAATTTAGGCATTAATGTGAGTTAAACAACTGCTGGCCCATTAGTTTCTTGGGGAGTATTTATAAGGTCCTCGCAAACTTAAGGTTGTGATCCCCGTACTAGGGTGACTTTGCTCAAGATGCCAAATTTTAGATGGTGTGCATGGGGCAAAGGAATGCACTCAAAGACAATGGGATTAACCTAGCATTTTTGTGTAAAATGGATATGAAGAAAAGCGTACAACCACGTTGACCTGGACTTTCTCCTCTTATCTTCTAGAAAGGATGATGGGCTTTGGGGCTAAATGGAGGTCACAGATAAAAGACTATTTTGATGACTCAGACAACACAATGGCTATCTCCCTTCTTATTTAACATTGTGTTTGAAGGTCTTCGCATAATATTTAAAACACTATTGTCAAATGCAATCACATATCTGCTTATATGTGAAGAGACTGCATATGCCATCATGGCATGTGTGATCTTGACATGTATGCGTTCACACACTCTTAAATGTGAGTATTATGCAATTGCATAATGGCCAATGGTTTTTTTATTTTGCAATTTCAGTCACTTTTACCTATGAATTAGGCGCTCAAATTCCCATATCTTCTCTATTCTCTACTCTAAAGCTTACAATCTCTCACTCTTTCTCTTTCTTTTACTTCTCTTTCTCTCTTAACCTAATCTCTCTACAAGACTACAACTCTTTCAAGTTTCAAGACTTCTGATGTAAGATATGAAATTGAATATGGAATGCAAGAGATCAAGCTTGAGATTATACCAATTTTAAATAATCACAAAATTCCACATGCTACATACTATCAAACATTCAAAAGGGGGAATCTATGGGGGTCCAAGCGTACACAACTTTAGGGCTGGATCAAATAAAATTATAAGCCAAACAAGCCCAAAGGAGTGTAAGAACCATCCATTCTTGCAAAGGATTATTCCCAATTCAAGAAATTCACTAAGTTTCAATTTGAGGGAAAATCTAGGGTTTGAAAATTGAGGATAATTGGGATTTGGGACTTTTTTGGGTTAGGGATTTGGGTTAAGGAGTTTTTAAAGTCAAAAGGGAAGGAAATAGAAGGGAAGAGACCACCTGGGAAGGTAGTGCACGCTGGACGGCCAGGGGGCTTGAACGCACGTGCGTGATGGATCGTCTGCACGTGTGTGGGGCCCACAAAATCGAGAAGCGCCTCCTAGGCTGGGATCGTCCAGAGATGAACAGGTTCCATACCAAGTTTCGCGTCGATCCGATGCACGGTTTGAGCGTAGTACTTCGTCGAAGTTTTAGCCCCTCAGATGGGCCAAAATCTGAAATCTGCATGTGCACTACTATAGGAGAAAACTTGGATGCGAAAAGAGGTGAATCTGATGATGGGAGGGGTGTTGAGGGTGATGGAATTGGTGTGTAAGAGGATGGAGATGGTTTGGATCAAAGGTGGCTTCGCACCACGGTAGTTAGCCCTTTGAGGAAGGAAGGGCTTTGCACCCAATTCGATTCTTCAACCCAAAGAAAGAGAGAAGAAAACACAAGAATTTTTATTCACAAACATCATTGCAATACCTACATGGGATAGCTATACTTATAAGAAAACCCTAAACCCAAAGAAAAAGGATAAAAGTACCCTTGCGCCATGTGCGCACACTAATACTAAAGCTTAAAGCAAATAAATACTAATCTAAGCAATCAAAGTCGTTCATGAAGTTTCTAATAACAAAAGTAATCAAAACTCAAAATCCTAAATCATCTAAAGTAGTGAGCCATGATCATGAGATCCGATGGTAGAATCTATTTAATGATCGGGTCCACTCCAAAGCTCCATAACGCAGCCCCCTAATTATAAGGCCCTCCAAAGATGTCGTCATTGATCCAAATCGAAAGTAGGGCCTGCCTCCTCAAATACGTGCGTAGAGGGGGTGTGTGCATGATGTCCCCATCAACTTCAAGTTTCTCTATTACATTTACTTTTCATTTCCCAACCAAGATCAAGATTCAAGAATACCATCAAGTTCGAACTTTGAATTTGAAGTTGAAAGTTGAAGTGTTCAAAGATCAAGATTCAAGAATGTCATCATTCAATTCATTTAGTAATATTCATTTACTCTTGTTCTTTTCCTTTTATTTGTCATTCATTCATTGATTCATTCTTCTCTCTCTCTCTCTCTCTCTCTCTCTCTCTCTCTCTGATGGGGACATCTCACATGGAGTACCTTCACTACGCACGTACGAGAGGAGGACCCTACCGTCGATCTACCTTGGCAACAGCATGGATTGAAGACCCACAACTTGTGGGAGGAGTATTGAGAGTCTAGAGTGGACCCAATTATAGCCCATCATGTCATGATCATGGCCCACCACCATGAAACTTCATAGGATTTTGGATTTTACTATTTTTCATGTTTTAGTTTTCGATGGTTGGCTCGGATTGATTAGTAGTTGTTTGGTTTTTATTATTTTTATGTGGACCTTTTATGCGCACTTGGCGCAGGAGCACTTTAGTCATTCTCTCCTCTTAGGGTTTCTTTATAAACTCAAGGGTAGGGGGCATTATGGTGATGCTGCATAATGCAGAGGCATTTTCACACCGGGCTCGAGTGGGGTAGCCCGTGGGATGCGAGGACACACTTGGGGTGGGTGACCCATGTGATTTGGGGCCCACAAGGAAAGTCTCGTGTTTGAGACTCCTCATCGGGAGTGATTAATGCGCATTTCACACTGGGCTTGAGTGAGGTAGCCTGTGGGATGTGAGGACACACTCGGGGTGGGTGGCCCATGTGATTTGGGGCCCACGAGGAGAGTTCGGCCGAGGTCCTAACTCATGAGATGTGGGGCCTAGGCTGTGAGATAAAGGGATTAATTCGCCATAATATAACAGTTTGAGCTTTTAGAGCAAGTGGTTAATTGTCCTGCATCACTGCAGGAAATAAGAAAAGAAAAGGTTGTTTTCCCTCTTCTCTTTGTGTGTGTGGAGACGTGAGCCATAAGAGGGTGAGAAGCCCCCCCTTATTCATCAAGGGAAGACTACCAAGGTGTGAAGCCTCGTCCCAACTCATTCCTATCTTCATCATCCTTTTCCCCTTCATTCACGTTGCTTGTTCAGCCCAACAAAACAGTCCAACAGCAATAGTGCATCTTCCAGATCTAGCTCGCCGCTGCAGGACCGCAACCTTCGACATAGCACTACGACTACACCGCACATTGGGTCGAGGCAAAACTCGGAGGATCAAGACTCCTCCCCTGTCTGACCAGACTGGAGGTGGCTCCCACCCCATACGTGCTCCCCACAAACGTGCGAGCCTACTCGCTCATGTGCGGCACATGTGCGGGTCCCGCATGCGGGACCTTTCTTCCTGGATTAATTCATCCTTCTGGTAGGCCTTCCTCCCCACTCCAAAACCCCTTTTCGATCACCCGATTTAAATACCCGGTTTGAAATATACGAATTTTTTTCTATTTTTCCTATTTTCTGCAAAATTCCCTAAATCAGATTCAAAACCCAAATTGATCAAATTAGTTCTCAATTCTCGGTCTAATAAATCATCCTAATATAGAATCCTAACCTAGATTACCTAATCCTCACTTTTCCCCAATTGTAGAGCCCTAATTTGCGATTAGAGGATCTCATTGATGATGAAACAATCCTACACAAGCTTGAGGATTTCCACATTCCTTGGAACTCATTAGATTGATTATTTTGAATCAGAATCAGCCCTAACTTGTGTGTAGGCTTGGATCTTTACAGATTCCCCTATTTGGAATGGTTTGACTTTATTGTGGGATGTGGAGATTTATTATTGTTAATTAATTTGAGGATCTTAGCCTGAGTTTCTTGCATATTATAGTTAATTTTCATGTCCCTCTCCTCTCTCTCTCTCTCACACACGCACATTCATGCTCTCACTCTTTCACCTACATTCTCTCATTCATTTTCTTTTTTCTCTTACATTCTCTCATAGTCTCATACTCTCTTTATTTCTTTCTTACTTGCTTTCTGTTTCAAGTTTTATTTTTATTTTTATTTTTTCTGTTAGTGCACTGATTTATGCATCCTATTTGTCAATCACGTGAGTCCTTGTGTCATGTAGTCAGTTGAGCCATTAGAAGCTGAAGACCGAAGATACAGGTGAATGTGGGGCATCAAGGAGCAAATAATAGGTAAATGCGGTGCCTTAGTGACCATAACCCTTGACCGAAAACAACCTAAACCTCTATATGATCTTAAACCTAATAGATAAACCTTTAAAAAATAAAAAAATAAAAATTTAAAAATCATCCCTTAAGCCATAAGAGCCTAAATTGACCATCCTTAGATTGACTTTAGAGGTCCTGTGTTTTTGGAAAAATTGCACAATTTAAGAAACCTTCGGTCCCACCGAACCCACATTTGGTCCCACTAAAAAGCGCTAAAACAGGATAACGGGCTAGGGTAGAATTCCGGGTAATTCGGATGCAACCGAGTGCCACGGGTTTTTAGTGCAAATGAAGCTTAGGTAAATCCTCAATCATATCCCATATCCTAAGCCTCATGTTCCATGAGATTTTATTCATCTTCTTGAGCTTTACTACTTTAATGAGGATTCCAACCTCAATGTTGAAGATGTACTCAATTTCCACTATTCTCTAGAATTTAGACCCAACCTCTATAGGTATATCCTTGTCTAAATCCTTTAAAAAACCCTTCTTGGTGAATCCCCTAGGCTTTACAACTTTCCATTAGTTATAAGAGATTCTACCTAACCTCCCATCACCTTGGTCACAACATTGGAACATTGCATGTAAAGTGTTTGATCTTAGAGCTGAAGTATTGGCAACTAATCGACATCGCGATCGGGTGATCGATTAAAGAGCGGATTCAAGCACGGGAGAGCTTTGAAAAAACAACTCAAGAACGGCGCATCAACGGGGCTCAATTCGACAAGTGCATTAAGTGAGTTCATACAATTTCCTTGTGTAGGATTGAGGGTAAGAGTTTGTGACTTAAATTTGAATAGGTTCTTGTGTAGGACCTAAGCTCTTGCATAAGGTTGAATTCACTGGACACGGGTATGTACGTGTTAGTCTCCGTGGAGGACTAGGACCAAGGTTGTTGGTTAGCCGATAGAAAACCAACTAAAGTCTCTTGCGGGAGCATCCAACAGGAGTATGTCAGTAGGTTCTTGTGTAGGACCGAGGTTCGTAGAGAGTATAAAAAACTACGTAATCTCTTGCAGGAGCTGGTCCTTCTGTAGGATTGTAAAGGTTAGAAGTAAACCTGATTTAAAACCTCCGATAGTGAAATCTAGTACACTCATGGGTAGAGTGTGGAGTAGGGAAACCGAACCACTATACATGCTTGTGTTTGGGATTGTTATTTGAGCACTTGTTTAATAATGGTTATATGATTGAATGTTTAATTATATGTATGCATGATTAAATGAATGTTAGGAGTTGATAGGTAGCACATCCCACACACACATGTACACTATCATGTTTATAGACTAGTTGCTTAATTGCCACATCCATTGTATTTTATTTGATTGGATCCTCTAATGGCTTGGAGCAATTGTGTTTTAAAAAAAAAAATCCCCCCCCCCCCCAAAAAAAAAAAAAGAAAAAAAGAAAAAGAAAAAGGACATAACCATCATGCCTTAGCTCCGTCAAGCTTTCGCGCATAGCCCGTGGGCTCTCCACGTGCAATTTCATTTTTAAGACCCAGGAGGAGTCAAGTGTACAAGCAAGGCTACAACTACAAGAAACAAGTTGAACTTACAAGAACAACACAAGTTCAAGATCTAAGAAACACTAGATCTCTCTCTCTCTCTCTCTCTCTCTCTCTCTCTCTCTCTCTCTCTCCAAGTGTACATGATCATGTCTTCTTCTTTCCAATCTTCTTCTTTGAAACCCAAGTCGAATGACCCAGGATGGAAGTACAGGCACAATCGTAGTGCTACCGAAAAGACAATGTGTGAGCTATATGCAGGTTTGTAACTGTCGGTGGAATTGCACGGCATAAGCAATGCCTTGCACATATGACGTGATCAAATGTAAGAGCATGGACATATTGTTGATTATTGTTGTGTACTTCATTGTAAACCTTAAAGCTGAGCTGCTAATTTTGCAACCATAGATAGTGGGGATTCTCATAATATTATTGACGACGATGTACCATCGGCAATTTCTCTTGTGGTTCCACCAGCCGGTGAAGTCGTCCATCTCTCAGAAAGTAAGTATGATGTTGAACTAAGGGACGCCACTCAAATAAGGCCTTTTCATCCACATTTCACAACTCTTCAAACTACATTTGTTTCTTCTTCCTCGTTACCCCCAATCATAATTTAGGTCGTGTGAAATTAGCATACAATACCTTAATACCTACTGAGTAAAGGGGTAAAGTTTCCATTTCGCCACCATTCTCCTTGTCCTATATTTTATTGTCTCTAATATTACTTCTAATTTGTTATCCATTAGTCAAATTATGAAAGACATAAACTGCAGTGTAACATTTTTTCCTGATCATTGTCTTTGGGGATCTGAAGACAAGGAAGTTGCTTGGTGGTGGATGTGAGAAGGATGGATCATACAACCTTCATTCAAATTCCTCAAGTCAATTTACTAAGTGTCTTAATGTCAAATAGGAAGAACTTTATACTAGGCATTGTCTCATCCTTCCAATTTAGTCTCGTAGTCTTTTTAACCTCAGTCAGTTTAGTCTAGTGATGTAAAAAATTTACAATATGGAGCTTTTTTAAACCAAACATCATAAGTATGCTTATCCTCCTGTAGAGAGTAAGTCTAATACAGTTTTTTCATTGCTTCATTCTGATGTATGGGTTTAGTTCCCATTGCTTATATTGCCTTTTAATATTGTCTCTTTCATTGATGATGTTTCTCGTATGATATTGATTTATTTGATGGAAAATATAAATGTGGTTGGTTCTATTTTCAAAGTGTTTCATGTTTGGTCTAAAGATCAATTGAATATGAATATTGGAACTGTCTATACCGATAATGCAAAGGAAATTATTTCCGATTCTATGATGCCTTATCTTCAGGAGAACGGTGTTAACTGCAGACCACTTGTGTGCATATTACCCCGCAACAGAATGGAATTGCCGAAAGAAAGCATAAGCATCTCCTAGAAGTTACTTGTGCTTTTCTTATGGGTATGTATGTTCCCAAGTCCTTGTGATCAAATGTTGTTCTTATTATTTGATTAATCATTTACCTACTAAAGTTATTTCTCGTCAATCTCCTATTTAATATTTTTCAACAATATATCATATCCCTAAAATTCTACTGCACATCTTTGGTGTGTTTGTTACGTGTATAACACCAATCCTTATCGAAATAAATTGTCAAATAGGGTTGTCAAATGTATTTTCTTAGGATATTCATTTACTCGAGAAGGGAATGAGTATTTTGATTCAATCACTAAGAAATGTTACGTCTCCATGGATGTTAAGTATTTTGAAGATGCTCTATATTTTTCATGGGTCAGGGGAAGTATAATTCTCTGGTTCTTGTTCCTATTCTCGAGTCTAGTCCGATCATTTCTACTTCTCCCGTTCCATAGGTCTCTTCTAAACCTGATAATGTTAAAGATATGGTTATTCACGATTCACAATCAGCTAAACTAAATTTAAAGGTGTATGAAAAAAGTATGCTTGTACTTCAGTCATCCCACAAGCCACCACAAAGAATATGCTCCTTTGGCGATAGGTACTAGGTAGTGATAGTGTTCATACTAGCTTGCCTAGTTATAGTGATCCATATTTAGACTCATCCTTGAATTTGCATGTGCTATAAGAAAAGTCATAAGACAATGTACTTCTCATGCTATGTTTCCGATCATTCTCTGTATTCAATGACAAGTCCTTCATATTTACCCTAAGTGTTCTTTTTCCACTATTGATAAAAATCTTAAAGCTCTTAATTCTCCTCCATGGTGTCAAGCTATAGAGGAAGAGATGGCTGCCATTGAAAAGAATAATAAATAGGAGATGATTGATTTACTTGCTCGGAAGAATCAAGTGGGTTGTCATTGAGTGTAAGATGGTAGTACGGCTAGATATAAAGCCTGTCTAGCTGTTAAAGGATTTAAACATATGGTGATAATTATTCTGAGATTTTTACTCTTTCTTAGAATGAATTTGGTATGGGTAATAATTTCTCTTGTTGCTAGCATGAATTGGTTATTGCGCAATTAGATGTTAAGACTTAAAGAGTGTTTTCTTTTTCTTTTTTCTTTTTAAATACGGTTTTGATTTGTATTAGATTTACTTGTGTTCACTCAGATCATTTGGTATTTGTAAAGCTACTTGTATAGGGTATTATCATTGTGAGTATGCATGTGGATGATATCACTGTTAATGGTGATGATGCTAGTACGATTTCTAAGTTGAAACTCTGAGTAAGCTATTTGATATCAAAGATTTGGCTTGCTAAACTACTTTCTTAATATTAAAGTCTCTCGTTCTAAGAAGGGCATCATTTTGTCGTAATGAAACTATGCCCTTGATTTGTTGACTTCAACTGATAATCTTGGTGTCAAACCTACTGATTTACCATTAAAGATTTAATAAAAAGCTTTGGGCTGATGATGGGGAACTTTTGATGATCCTTGAATGTACCAACGTTTGGTTGGTCAGTTGATATATTTGACTATTACCAGTCCAGATTTTTCTCATGCAGTGAGTTTAATAAGCTAGTTCGTACATGCTCCTCATTCTAATCATCTTGAGGTAGTCCGTTGCATCTTGTGCTACATTAAATCCTCCCCAAGACGTGGCATCTTATTTAGCTGTCACAATAGTTTTAATATTGAAGGCTATTCTGATACAGATTGGGTAGGTTCGGCAGATGATTGATATTCTACAACATGGCACTATGCTTTTTTTTTCCCAAGGCAATCTTGTTTTTAAAAAAAATAAAAAATCTGAAAACCTTGTATGAGCCTCGTAATAGACCATTATGGGGCTGTTACGGCCTTTACAGGGGGCGTAACAGGCAGTTAACAATAGTTACAAGTCATTTTTTCCATAATGGTTGTTATGGCCGTTACAACCCCTAATGTGTAACGGTTGCCACCGTTACCTTTATGGCACACTATTCTATTCTTACTTTTCATAGGCAGACAAAACATATTGAGGTTGATTGTCATTTTATCATGAGAACGTTATTGCTAGCATTATTTTTATACCTTTTGTTCCATCTATTGCATAGACTGTTAAATGTTAATATCTTCACTAAGGCTCTTACAAATGAAGTTGGACAACATATTCTTGGCAAGCTGGGCATGACTGATATGTATGCCTCAACTTGAGGGTGATTGTAGACATATATTTGTATGGACGCATGGACTGTGACTCAGTGGACCGTGGCTCTATGAACCGTGACTCCGTTATTCCTCTTATTCTTTTACTTTATTTTTTTTTCCCTTAGTGTTAAGGGCACTTTAGATAATTTGGCAATTCGCTTCGTATAAGATAGAAAGTGATGTAGGACATGAAAATTAACTATGATATGTAAGAAACTCAGGCTAAGATCATCAAAGTAATTAACAATAATAAATCTCCACGTCTCACAATAAAGTCAAACCATTCCAAATAGGGAAATCCGTAAAGATTCAAGCCTACACACAAGTTAGGGCTGATTCTGATCCATAGTAATCAATCTAATGCGTTCCAAGGAATGTGGAAACCCTCAAGCTTGTGTAGAATTGTTTCATCATCAATGGGATCCTCTAATTACAAATTAGGGCTCTAAAATTGGGAAAAAGTGAGGATTAGGTAATCTAGGTTAAGGTTCTAGATTAGGATGATTTATTACGTTGAAAATTGAAAACTAATCTGGTCAATTTGGGGTTTGAATTTGATTTGGGGAATTTTGCAGAAAATAGGAAAAATAGAAAAAAAAAAAATCGTATCTTTCAAACCGGGTGATCCAAAAGGGATTTTGGAGTGGGGAGGAAGGCCTACCAGAAGGATGAATCAATCCAGGAAGAAAGGTCCCGCATGTGGGACCCGCACATGGGCGAGTAGGCTCGCACGTGTGAGGGGAGCACATATGGGGTGGGGGCCACCTCCAGTCTAGTCGGCCAGGGGAGGAGTCTTGATCCTCTGAGATCGCCTCGATCCGATGCGTGGTGTAGTCGTAGTGCTATGCCGAAGGTTGCGGTCCTGCAACGGCGAGCTGGATCTGGAATATGCATTATTGTTGTTGGGCTGTTTTGTTGGGCTGAACAAGCAACGTAAATGAAGGGGAAAGAGATGATGATGATGGGAATGGGTTGGGATGAGGCTTCGCACCTCGGTAGTCTGCCCTTGATGAACAGGGGGGGCTTCTCCCCCTCTTATGGCCCACGTCTCCACACACACAAAGAGAAGAGAGAAAACAACCTTTTCTTTTCTTATTTCTTGCATCCTAACCATAATGCCCCCTCTCCTTGAGTTTATAAAGAAACCCTAAGAGGAGAGAATGACTAAAGTGCCCCTGCGCCAAGTGCGCATAATAAGGTCCACATAAAAATAATAAAAACCAAACAACTGCTAATCAATCCGAGCCAACCATCAAAAACTACAACATGAAAAATAATAAAATCTAAAATCCTACAAAGTTTCATGGTGATGGGCCATGATCATGACATGATGGGCCATAATCGGGTCCACTCTAAACTCTAAGACTCTCAATACTCCTCCCACAAGTTGTGGGTCGTCAATCCATGTTGTCGCCAAGGTAGATCGACAGTAGGGTCCTCCTCTCGTACGTGCGTAGTGAAAGTACTCCATGTGAGATGTCCCCATTAGAAAGGGGTGGACATCCAACCATAACTGTCTTCCTCTTCCCAATTGCTTTGTTCTCTTTGACAGTATACAATTAGTATATAATTTCATGGTAGTGTACATATTAGAATACAAATTTTATATTACAAATCGCATAAAACAAACAAATATGTTTTTATTGGGAGTCTATAATCAATTTATACTTGGAACAACACAAAAGATATATATATATATATATATATATATATATATATATATAGAAGCGCACACTGTGAACCGGTGCGTAGTACGTGAAATCTGTACACGAACTTTTTTGACAACCCATCATACGTGATGAATCGCAAATCTGAACCGTTCATGTGAAGCAAAGCACCTAGTGAAACCCCCAGGGACCAAGTTTCACTTTTATCTAAATCTTTTATCCATACCGTCCATAGCAAAGAGAAATTCAAATCAAGGAAAGAAAAGCATTTACATTTTTCACGGTCCACCAAAGTTTCGGATCAAAGTAAAATTTTATACTATAAGGTTTCATGAGGTTACGCTTCACATGACGGTTCAGATTTGCATGAAGTTAATTCATCACGTATGATGGGTTGTCAAAAAAGTTCAAATGCGTACCATGCATCTTAACCGGGTTCGCAGTAAGCACTTTAGTTTTCCTATATATATATCATGTCACAATGATAAGAAAATATGTCACAAATAAATACAAGGTCTAAACAAACAAGGCAAAAGAAATTACTATACATGCTAGCAATAAATATTTTCGTCTCTCCATTATAATCAACATCTCTCCAATAACAAGCAAAAGAGCATAATTAACAACACAATTGCTATAATAGGTGATGTCATTTAATCCCACTTAACAATACCAACTAGTACAAGGTACAAAAACGTTTATCTCAAATAACAGAAAAGATTTTCTACCAATGGTGAGTCTAAATCTTAAGCCTTAATTTAAATTAGATTTTACAAACTTCAAATTATGAATTGCTTCTAGATTCATGCCAACCATCTTTCAATGGTAAGAGATAATGGGGGCCCAACTCTTGGTAAACCAAGTGTGCAAAAGTCATGCCCATCAGACAATACTATTGCTGCCCCCCCCCTTAGTTATCAACTTTTTTTTGCCTTGTTCTGCTTCATGTGGACGGTTCAGATTTGCGAGATTCATCACGTATGATGGGTTGTCAAAAAAGTTCGTACGTACCACGTACGAACTGGTTCGCAGGTGAGCGTTTTCCTATATATATATATATCATGTCACAATGATAAGAAAATATGTCACAAATAAATACAAGGTCTAAACAAACAAGGCAAAAGAAATTACTATACATGCTAGCAATAAATATTTTCATCTCTCCATTATAATCAACATCTCTCCAATAACAAGCAAAAGAGCATAATTAACAACACAATTGCTATAATAGGTGATGTCATTTAATCCCACTTAACAATACCAACTAGTACAAGGTACAAAAACGTTTATCTCAAATAACAGAAAAGATTTTCTACCAATGGTGAGTCTAAATCTTAAGCCTTAATTCAAATTAGATTTTACAAACTTCAAATTATGAATTGCTTCTAGATTCATGCCAACCATCTTTCAATGGTAAGAGATAATGGGGGCCCAACTCTTGGTAAACCAAGTGTGCAAAAGTCATGCCCATCAGACAATACTATTGCGCCCCCCCCCCCCCCCCCAATAATAATAATAATAATGGTATTACCTAGTTATGATTCATGGTAGTTACTAAAAATTGACCAAACATGCAAGAATGTGGAACCATTAAAAGTAAAGTGTTCGAAGAATCATAGTATCAAATTATAAGTACATACAGTTAGTGAAATATTATTAGAAATAATTGCATGTCCAAGAAATACAAATCATAGCCAAAACTTCAAACATGATCTTAAAGTGAAGATTGTACCTTAATTGTCGCAACAAGGCCCAACCTGAAACACAATGCAACTAGATTAGTAAACATTTATACAACTCATGTACTGTAAGATTTAACAAAAAAACAACATATAACAAACAAATGAAACTCAATATCAGAAGTGAGACATTATCAATGATATACTATTGAGTTTTAAATAGCGTACAAACTAGTAAAGAAGTACAATTCAAAGGCACTCAATTTTTTGGACTCGTGATGAAAGTTGTGGCATAAGTTCAATGCCGGCTGCCAATCTAACACAACCCTCCATCCATGCTAGGGACTGGCAATGAAATCACAAAACTCCCACAGCCATAATGTAATAGACCATTACATTAATTACAATCAAGCACTATCTGATATTCTATTACATAGGTTGCTTTCAATCAACGAGATAATCAAATAAGTGGCAAAAGATGCTTTGAGAGTATCTACAGGGAAAAGCCAATTACATAAGAAAACTTGATGGCATTGTCTAAGTATCCCTGATATTATCATTTTCTCTAAGTAGGCAATACCAATAACACTAGTAGTATCAGAAATTCCAGGTATCAGCAATGTATCGTCAATGTATCACCAATATTTGACTGTGTAGATTCTCGGTGTCGCTTGTATCGCTAATGTATCGGCAATATTTCAACAATATTGCTAATGTATTGATATCACCAAAAATCTATCTGTTAAAAAATTTATTTCAATTTTTTTATGGGTGCATGGTTGTATGATGAAATCTATGTTTGTAAGTGCATGCATGCATGCATGAATAGATGGATGGATGGATCATGTACGTATGTATGTATGTATGTATGCATGGATGGATAGATAGTTGGATGGATGGATGGATATATAATTATGTATATATGGGTGTGCATGGATGGATGGATTTATATGTGTGCATGGATGGATATGTATATATGGGTGTCCATGGATGGATGGATCATGTGTGTGTGTATGTTTTTGTCATTGTATATGTGTATGCATGCATCCATGGATGGTTGGATGGATCATGCATGTGTGTTTGTATGTATCTATATGCATGCATGCATGCATGGATGGGTGGTTGGATGGGTGGATTGTTGGACAGATGGATGGCTCTGCCATTTCCCCCATGTTTCCCCATTGTTTCCCTCAGTTAACAATACATGCTTTTGGGCCCCCATTAAAGGGAAACTTCTTATTTGATTCCTAAATATGCTTCTTTTTCGGTATTATTTGATTCTTAAATATGCACATGTCTATTTTAGCATCTCCAATATCATTGAAAAATCCACCATTTTCCCCATGTTCCTCCAATGTTTCCCTGAGTCAGTGTTACATGCTTTTAGATCCCCACTAAAGAAAAACTTATTTTGTATGCATCTTTTTTGCAATTATTTGATTCCTAGATATGCAAATATGTGTATTTTTGAGGGCGTTGGGATCATAAGTTACTTAAGATAAGCTACTTATGCCTCAAGTAGCTTATCTTGGTTTCTACTTATTAAGCTGAAGTGATTAAGTAACTTTAAGTAAAAAAAAAGTTACTTATAATTGATCTTAAACCAAACTTATCTCAAATAAGTTACTTATCTACTGTTGTAAGTAGAAAAATTAACTTATTTGGTGGTATCCAAACAAGGCCTTAGAATCTCTTGAAGTTTCATTGAGAAATTCCACCATTTTCCACATGTTTCGCCAATGTTTTCTTCAGTCGGTGATACATTTTTGGGTATCGGTGATATCGATACATGTTTCCGTATCCCCAGCCAGCTATACATGTAATGATACCAATATTGCAAATGTTGCTTGGTGGTGGAATGATGATGTACAAAAAGCTATTTAGAAGATACGTTCATGTTTCAAATCCTGACAAAGGACTAGAAACGATGAAAATTTTGAACAACAAAGAAATGCCAAAAATAGTAAGAAAATAGTAAAAGGCCAAACGTATTCCTTAAAGGATTTTTACAGTAGCTTGGGGATAAGAGAAGGTGAGAAAGATGTCTTTAAACTTGCAAAAATGGAGAGTACCTAGATCATGTAAGATACATTAAGAGCAATAACCAAATGATACTAGTAAAAGACAATGAGATCAATAAAAGGTGGATACACTATTTTCTAAACCTGTTAAATGGCATCCACTCTAAGAGCATAGGGTACAAGGAACCATAAGCTCAAACAACTTTGGAGACCATAGATACTTTTGTAGGATTAGGATATGTAAGGTGAAAGAAGCTTTGTAAAAGATGAAAAGAGGAAAGGCCATCGGACTATATGCTATACGGATACCAAGAAAGGTTTGGACGTGTATGGGAGATACTAGGTTAAGTTGGCTGATAAAGTTGTTCAATAAGATTGTAAGATTGAAGATAATGTTAGATGAATGGAGGAAAAGTACTATGGTACCTATTTATAAGAATAAAAGAGACATACAAAGCTGCACAAACTATCGTGGGAGTGCGATTGAGCAACTGTGGCATGAGATGAATATATCGAAAAATCAGTTTGGTTTAATGCCAGGGAGGTCTACCACTGAAGCTTTCCAACTTTATTGATAGAGAAATATAGGGAGAGAAGGATCTCAACATGGTCTTTATGGACTTAGAGAAAGTATATGACAGGATCCCTAGAGAGCTAAATCTGAGGGTGTTGGGAAAGAAAGGACTTTAAAAAGGATATATTGACTTGATTAAGGAAATCTATAAAGGGAGCGGTAACAAATGCGAAGACCACTAGTGGAGAGACAAGTGAGTTTGCAATTATTGCAAGCTTGCACCAAAGGTAGGCATTGAGTATATATCCTTTCACGTGGGCTATGGATGTTGTGAAACTTTGGAAGAAAGTATTGAGCAAAGAATAAGGCTATGACACAAAAATATCAGAAAATTAATTTGATCTCATGCCTAGGAGGTCCACCACTAAAGCTATTTTCCTACTTAATCTTAGACTGTGTATAAGGCACGTGGTCCTACAAGTGTAGGTCCCACTTGGTGAACCACTAAGCAAATTCCAATAGGGTATACATCCAATCACGAGCTGTTACGGCCGATATGTAACCGATTTTGTACACAATGGCTGGGAATAGAGTAGGGAAACCGAACAACAATACATGCTTGTGTTTGGGATTGTCATTTGAGTACCTTTCTAATTATGCTTAATGTTATTGTTTTGTTGAATTATATGTATGCATGATTAGATGAATGCTAGGATTTGAATAGTTAGCACATCCCACACACATGTACACTATCAATTATAGACTAGTTGCATAATTGACATATCTTTAGTAGTCTATGTGATTGGACCCTCTATTGGCTTGGAAGCCCTGGAGTTAATTGCTTTATTTTAAATTGGTACATTAGTTTAAGTAAGCAATTGTATGTTAAAAGGCAATAATTTTATTTGGTCCTAATCAACCCCCCTTCCCCCCCTTAGGACAGTCATTCATTCCATAGCTTTGCCAAGCTTCTGCACATAGTCGTGGTATCTTATCCCACCACACAGTTCCATAACTATAATAGAACTTATCTTGTTAGAGCGAGCTTTGGCACTGGCGATGGCATGGAATAAAGCAATGTTTTTGTCTCCTGCTTTAAACCACGAGGCTCTGGACCGTTGACACTGTTTTATCTCTTCCTGATGAGAAACTCTCGCATAGACCGCTTTATGGATCTCCCTTAAGGCTCTGCTCTCCTTAGAGAGAGGAGAAGATTCTTCCTAAATATTTAAAAGCCGAATAGCAGAGAGCAAGGTATTCCGTAACGGTAACAATGGTCATAACGGCTACCACTGTTACCTTTACAATATGGGGTGTAACAGCCGTTACAACGGCCATTACAGTCTCTTTTTCTTTTATTGGAAAAAAATCCAAGAAACTTGATTTGGCTCTATAATGGACCATTACAGCCTTTACGAGGAGTGTAATAAGCCGTTACAAGGGTTGTAATGGCCTTTACGACCTCGTAACATGTAACGGTTGCCACCGTTACCTTTACATAATGGCCTTATAGCACACCATGGCAGAGACGAAGCTAGAAGCCGCAACATTGAGGTCCACCTAAATATCCTTTCTCCATTTAATCAAGTTAGATATGAGATTTTTCAAATTATGACTCTGGATAAAACTTGAACTACCTGAAACCTGAAAGGAGTTTGATGCGGGACAACTAACCACTTGCTCTAAAAGCTCGAACTGATAGAGCATGGCGAATTAATCCATTTATCTCATAGCCCAGGCCCCACATCCATAGATAGGTCCTCGGCTAAACCCTCCTCGTGGGCCCCAAATCACATGGGTTCCACCTCACATGAGCCACCCATCCCAAGTATGCCCCCACATTCCATAGGTCACCCCACTCGAGCCCGGTGTGAAAATGCCCCAACATTAACTACCCCCAGTGAAAAGTCTCGAACACGAGACCTCCCGCTGTGATACCGATTTGATGCAGGACAATTAACCACTTACTCTAAAAGCTCGAACTGATAGAGCATGGCAAATTAATCCCTTTATCTCAAAGCCCAGGCCAATGTTTTAAATATCGACAATATCGGCCGATATATCCCACGATATATCTTGCATCCCACCCGTGCGATACGAAATGCACATGTAGTGCTGATATATCCCACATGTTCGATCCAGTGAGCATTTTCAATTTTAGATCCCTCTTTCCTCGTTGAAATTATGTTAAATCGGTGTCGACTGGTTATAAATCCATTGGTTCTTCATGTTTTGCATGAAAAATCATGGAGTTGGAGCTTTGATTTCGATAGCCATCAGTTCTTCATGTCTCTATTTTTTTTTCGAAATTTTTCTTCAAACAGCTATCAATTGAGACTAATTTCGATGTATTTAGGAGTATCTGATGAAATGATTATCACATACACTCTTATTTCGAAATGTGAGTGTAGGTGGTCCGATTTGGGGAAATTTAGGGAAATTTTGAATTTTCCCCAACTTCTCCCAAATTGCTTTCAATGTTGCACTCCAAACATGAAATCAAGTATGTATGAGGGCTGATCTGCTAATTTGTTAAGTCCTTGTCAATTTTTGAAAAATAAATCATTTTTAAATTAAAAATTAATAAATTTTTTATTAAAATATTAATTTTGTTTTTCACAATTTCCCTTCAACCAGCCGTCAATTAAGACTAATATCGAAGTATTTAGGAGTGATTAATGAAATGATCATTACATATACTCTAAATGTTATGCATTCAATTTGAATATAGTTGCATTAGTTTAGTCAGATAGCGCATAGCTTAAGACCCTGTACAAAGAAAACCTATTATTTGCACTTGTTTTTTGAGATGTTATGATTTAAAAGTGTGTATTAAAGTCTTTTTTAACAATCCCTGGAGTTTCATTGAAAAATTCAACCATTTTCCCAATGTTTTCCAATGTTTCCCAAAAAGTGTAATAAATTATCTTATACAAACGATATATAGCCTGTGAGATAACCGATATGTATTTGTATCCCAAGGATGCCATACGATCGGAAAATCATCCAAGTGTCTCCGCAAACTACACATGAGACGTACTGTCTACTGTTATTTCAAAATTCAGTAGGCAATGGATTATACCCTTCAGTCTTGGATTCTATTGAAAGCCGGGTTGTTGAGGCTTGTGGTTCGATTGGGCACACATTGTGCAACATGATGGCTCACGCTGTTTTGTGGTTTATTTGGCTGGAAAGAAATGATAGAATCTTCAATAAACAAGAAAATGGCTGTCCATAAGGTGGGAAAGATTATTAATAATACATTGCACTGGGCAAAGGCAAACTCCAGACTTAATGGAATTTCGACTTCGTAGTAACTTCCAAGTGCACAAAGGTCTTGTTATGCAACATCACCCGAGGTTACATCAAGGCAAATTTTGATGACAGTTCTTTGGGCAACCCTTGGGGTTGGTGTTGGGATCTGCAATTATTCTAGGAAGTCACATGTGGAATTCTCAGGTCCTGTTGCCATTTGTTAGTCCAATCATGCGGAAGCTGTGGCATTACTTCTAAGCCATCAAGTCAGCTATGGAGCATAATATCTTCCCCATTATTTTCAAAGGTGATTCCATTAACATAATTTCATGGGCTGCAGGGTCTGTCTGCCCTTCTGAGGATTGCAGATTTAGTCAAACAAGCGTTGGATCTGTCCATGGGTAAGCAGGTTTCTTTTGTACACATTCCAAGAGAAGATAACAGTAAGGCTGATGAGCTGGCAGAAATGGGCTTTGAGTAGGGAATGTCACATTGTTGGCAGGAGAGTTACATGCACTACTCTATAGCTGTTAGTCGTTTTTTCCTGTTTTTCATTAATGGGGAAAGTCCTGTTTCAAGCTTATGTTTCCTGTTCATGAGCACTTGAGGAGGCTCTCTGCGATGATTCTAAATATTGGTTATGATATGGTTGTATCATAACCGTATCCGCCACCCCTGTTACATGATATGGGGATGAACTGTTCTATTAAGAAAATCGGGTCGTATCAGCCCTATATCGACACCAATACAGGGCCATTATGGCCGATACATGCCAATAAGGCTATAGAGGCCCCATTTTAAATTTTCTATTTTCAAATTCCACCAAAAAGACGCTTAAAAAACTAATTTTAGACTAGATCTAGACCTATTTTGAGAATCAAAATCACAAGGAGAGATGAAAAATAGACTTAGATGAGGAATCAATCCCCTAAAGCAGTCCATTTATAAACTGTAGCATCCACCTTGAAAGTATCAAGTCATTGCACTTCAGCTAAAGGCTCCAGATAGCTGAGGAAAAGAGTAACCCCTATAGACGACTCATGCAGCATCAGCACTTGATGCGTTTCATAAATTTCAAACAATCTCTACACGATAACCAACTTAAAAGAGTAAGTATTAAGTCATTGCACTTCTGCTAAAGGCCTCAGATTGCTGAGGAAAAGAGTAACCCCTATAGACGACTCATGCTGCATCAGCACTTGATGTGTTTCATAAATTTCAAACAATGCCTACATGATAACCAACCTAAAACTCAGCACCTAGAAATGCTATAAAGAACATTCTTAATTTCTTATCCTTGTTCACAAGCACTTAGCAAGGAAGGAACCCTCTGTTTCTTTTATTCATTTCTTGGTAGCATCAATTATTTATTTTCCTTAGTTGCAACCCAAGGCCACGATGCAAAGTATGCAGATCCAAATCCTAGTTAAGTTACCACAATGAGCATAGAGATCGAATTTTCTTTGGTGTCACCGACAAAAGAGTTACTAGAAATCACCATTCCTTCACCCAAATCACCATATCTAACCACCCAAACCCAATGCATGGAGCCAACAAATCAACCAAATCCAACAAAAGGGAAGGAAAACACTCCCCAGCATGACCAAATAGATTATCCATACACTTCGAAGCCTAAAGAAGATATCCTCCAAAGATATGTAATGGGTCAATCATACCCACATCTAGCAAATGAGAGTAAGCACATTTCATTGTTCTTGAAACATTGGATTAGACACAAAGGAAAAGTAGATTTTCAACAGATCGTATTTTCATGTTCTAAGCAAGTGGAGCTCAGAAAGTACCAATTGACCCCACATGACCTCAATGGTAGTTCATTCCAAAAGCATGTGTTCAAATATTAAAATGACAACGAGTAGTTGTCCCTCAAATCTTACTCTATGATGGAACAAATATCCAGTTATTCCAGATAAGTATGCTATTTTAGGCTATTCCAGTATTAATTATCATGGTGTTAGAAATTATGAACAAGCCAAATGAGATTCTCTATTAGAATAACTCCAATTGAATTCAAGTTGATGAATCCTAGCCTTAGCATACAATATCCACTATAAAGGAGCTGCTTGTTGGTGGCATTAATTGCTTAACCATTCCCAGAAAAAGATTTTTTTATTTTTTATTTTTTTTAAGAGCAATACTATTTGCAGAACTTGCTAAAATGTATGATTGGAAAGTTTCTCATTTAACATCCTATTTTCCACATGAGTTTGTGATGCCTTTTAACCTCTTAATAGACTCTGTGGACGATTTATTTACTGAGACTCATCAATTCTATGCTTGGGTACACAACATCTTTTTCTTTTATCAAGGGTTCTACCAACTGATATGTAAATTGATACAATGATATGTTACCACAAATAATTGAAATTCAATTTCTTGATCTGTATCTTCAATTTTTGGAACTTTCGAAGTTCTTTCATCAAGCCCTGATTGTATTTGATTAAATCCAAATATTGTAGACATTCCCTCACTTCCATCCTAGATCATCTTCCGTTTCCCAATGTTTGAATATGCTGCTCGTGTCCAACGCATCAATTCACATCTTGTCTCTTAACTGACTCAATTAACAAGAATGGCATGCAACTACAAACTGCAGAGGTAACATGCTGGGGCAAGTATTTCGATGAACAAGAGACTAACTAAAAGATCTTGGGCAACCATATTGTACAGATTGTTGATCAAAAGACCTGTTCGCCTCCTCACAACAACACGCCACATGGGATCAAATGAAAAAAAAAAAAACCATGATCACAATACAGAGAACGAATTGGGTCTGGGGCATCAAACGCATTACCGAATATACTCCCGAAAACAATGCACTTACCTAACAATTGGTCCACAATCTTTTAGCAGTCACAAGAAGAGCTTTTGCATTAATCTCACTTGAGGTTAACTACTCAGCCCATCCATGGATGACAAGACCCATGGACCATCGACCATTCTGATTTTATAACTGTCGAGGTAAATTCCTCCAACAGATCTCAGGAATTACCCAGCCAGTGTGTACTGTGGGCCCCAGCCTAACATCAAACCTCAGGCTCAATTAGCGCACAACGAATTCGAATGACGATACGCATGTGATCAATCATGGAAAGAATGGGAACACAAATGGGGAAAAAGAGAAATTATATGATCCCCAGCGAGAAGGTATGCATCATATCATGTTGTCAGGCCCTAATTCCATACAAGTAGGCCAGTGATCTAGCCAGTTGATCGATGCACCTGACCTATTCGCCTATTAATGAAGATTGTTGCTGCATCTTTTCTTCTTAACCATATAAATCAGAAACGTAAGGAGATTTCAGTGGCATGATCCATCCATGAATTAATTGATGGGCAAGGAAAGGGACTAACCGATCGGACATCGCAGCGATGTTCTTGAAGGCGAGGATAAGAGAACGGTCAGGATTGGAGCCACGGTTCTGCCAGCGGCCGAGGGATGATGAGAGGAAATCGGTCTGGACGCCGTTGGGCTTTGAAATGACGGTGGAGAGACCACCATCGGTAAGGAGAGGGTTGGATGGACCACCGACACGGACGGGATCGTTGTCGCCAGACTCGTTAGCGAAGGTTCTCCATTCGGAGGTCTCATCGACGGAATGAGCCTCAAGAACGAGACCGCACTCGTAGCAGACGGTGTCGCCGGCGGCATGATCGAATACGACTTCCGTGCTTCTCTTGCAGTCAGGGCAATAGCTCTCAGCCATCTGATCTGATCTTTTCAAACCATCAATTTCCCAAATACAAGAAAGAGATGGAAGAGAGGGCTTTTTTTCCCCCTTGTAAGAGCGGCCTTGTCGCCTTTCCGTGTGAAAAGTTGTTGAGAGCTGTCCGCAGAGTGGGGTAACTCTAGCATTGGCATTGCTGAATTCGTTTGCGCGCATAAATGCACGAAATCGGATTGCGTACTGAGTAAACTCAGTTGGGCCCACTTTAAATGTACGTGGTTTATCCACACCGTCCATCCATTTTTACTGCTAATTTTAGAGGTTGATACAAAAATTGAAGTAAATACAAATCTTAAGTGGACCACACAGGAAACAGTGTGGAATAATGATTTCCACCGTTGAAACCTTCCAATGGGCTCACAGTAATTTTTATTTGTCATCCAACCCGTTCATGAGATCAAAAAGACCTGGATGAAGAGAAAAAAACAAACATCAGATTGATCCAAAACTTCTATGGCTTCCAATAATTTTTCAATGGTAGAGGTTCAATCACACTGTTTCGTGTGGTGTGTTCCACTTGAGATTTGGATATGCTTCCAAATTTTGGGCTCAACCCTTATAATTATCTGTTAACATGGATAAACAGAGTGGATAAAATAAATAAATAATGGTGACCCCACAAAGTTTACTAAGTAGGCTAAGGGTATTGAGTTACTCCGTGCGCAATCCGGTTCCTAAATGCACCTAACGCCTTTCGGATTGGGTACTACCCGGAAACGGACTGGCTACTCACCCTGCCATCAGCCCCGTGGCTGATGGTCGGTGCTCTGTGGGACCCACTATGATGTATGTGTTTCATCCATTCCGTTCATCCATTTTTAAAAATCATTTTAGGGCTTATGAGATAAATGAGAGGATATAAATTTCAGGAGGACCACACCACAGGAAAACAATAGTGATTGGTTATCCACCATTAAAATCCTCCTAAGGCCCAATGTACTGTTTATTTTACATTTAATCTGTTGATTATGTCATACAGACCCAGATGAAGGGGAAAAACAAAGATCATATTGATCCCAAACTTTTATAGCACCAAAAAGTTTTTAATGGTCGACATTCATTCAACACTGTTTCCTGTGATGTGTTCTATTTGAGATTTTTATATACCTCATTTTTGGTCTCATAGTATAAAATTATCTATAAAAATAGATGGACGGCATGGATGAAACACATACATCATGGTGGGGCCAACAGAGCACCGATCACCAACCATTGGCTGGTGGCAGGGGAAGTAGCCAATCCGTTCCCGTACTACCCTACCAGGACGGTACTGTCAGGGGATCTGTGGGGCCACTATGATATATTTGTTTTATCCTATTCGTTCATCCATTTTGAAATATCATTTTAGTGAAAAGATCCAGAATGAAGGACGATTGAAGGATCGAGTGGATCACACCACAAGAAGCAGTTTTGACAATGAATCCCACCGTTGAAAACTTTCTAAGGGTCTATCGTGATGTTTATTCCCTATCCACCAAGTTCAAAAGGTCACGTAGACCTGGATAAAGTAAAAACATGAATATCGGCTTGATCCAGAACTTATGTGATCCGTAAGAGGTTTTCAGCTGTAGGCATTTATTCATCGCTGTTTCCTGAGGTGTGGTCGACTTGAGCATTTGATCAAACTCATTTTTGGGTTGATCCATTAAAATGATTTTTTTTTATGGATGGACGGTGTGGATAAAACCCATAATCACAGTTGACTCACAGCGACCCTATCAGGACCATTGGTATCTAGCTAGGTACCGGTCGGCGCGTGTGTAATTTTCCACGAAAGATGCACGAGCCGATCCTGCCAGCGATCGCGTCGCGGTTAAGAAAACCGTAGGTGTGATCGGGTGTGCTGGGCATGCAAGTTGAATCACGTGTGATGTAACGTGTGAAAGGTATTGTTGATTTTTCAATCTAAGTGATGATTAGTATTTGCTTGCCAGAATTAAACGTACGGCACAATTCAAATTTACCAGCTGTTAACCGGGCACCCTACAGGCAGATATAACGAAAACCGGCCATATATATGACCGAGGTTTAATAAAATCCTGGATCCTTACCCTGTGACGGGTGGTAGACTCCTGGGAGAACTCCCCGTTCCCGGGTTCGAGTATGGATACGGGGGTGGAATTCCTCAGGTGTAGGGAGTGAGTGTGTGTGCGTGTGTGGGGGTGTGTGTGTGCGCGTAAAAAAAAGGTTTAATAAAATCCGTTACTTATTCAGCCACTTTCACGGCCTTGATTAAAATGATTAGTAAATTTTTGTCCTTTGAAAATGAGTTATACTTCCATCTTTCATATAAAATTATTTTATTTCTTCATTATAGATAAAATAAAAATAAAATTCTTACAAGTCATCATAAAGAATAATTGTAGAACGTCTCTAGATGAAAAACTTTGCTTGATATTCGAATTGAATCCAATATATGATCATATACTTGAATTACAATTATTATTACTATGGATTACACTGAGGAATGTAAATGATAAATAAAAATAAAGATTATGCTAAGGAATATAAATGATAGATGATTGAAATATATTTTTTGTTTGGTTTGGTTGGTATAAAACGACTTCTTTTAATGAATTTTTTTACTATTTATAGCCTTAATATAACCATCTGTATGCTTCACACTTTCTGACGATTACTATAACAATTTCAACACCACATAATCTTCCAAAGATTTCCTTCTAAACTTGTCACATGTCTTAGTAACCGCTCCAAGCTTATTTACCAACTCGACCAATCTTGCTTTGTGGATGACGTGGCACCGTTCGATGGACACCAGCTATATACCTGCGAAATCCTCCTCGAATATCTCTGCAAATCTTTGATATACCACGCAAGTCTCACAAAATTATACGTGTCCCTTTCTAATTGGCTCTCGTAAGAATGAATATAAATAAGGTAAAACAATAGTAGTCAAAAAGCTTTTATAGAATCTTCTCTTTTCTAAATCCTTCTTTTAGTACGTTTCTTCTTCATAACTATTCATCTTCTATCAATCAAGCTCTGTTTTTTTTAGTTAATCGATCATTAACCATATATCAGCCGCATCTCTTTTGTCAGTCGCTTGCCCGCGATCCACTCGACTGCTCTCCGCATTTTTTCGTTTTAATCGCTCGACCAAGCTTCTCGACCGTATTCCATTTCCTGGCTTCCCTCTTCCACTCAATCTGCTTTTAGACATCTCTCGACCGATTTTTTTACTTTTGTACGGTTATTGACTACTTCACTTTGTCGACCAAGGTTTTGTTTTGGTTGCCCTCTTAGTCAAACTCCTGGATAACTCTCAGTCACTTTATTTACTTTTGAATTCATTTCAATTGCTCATTGTCTTGTTATCTTGTCAACTATGATTCCGTAAAAAAACACTGCAAGCATCATTGAAAATCTTTAGCATGCTATATTTTTTCCTTACTATAACGCGTGTCATCTTCAATTGGGTTTCCCAAGAACAGTTAGAAATATGGTACAACACAAGGTATGATATTTTGTGCGCCTACACTCAACGTAACATGCAAAAAATCAAATAAAACTATCAAAATTGTGGAGCCTACTGTAGACGAGTCGATTGAACAAAAACTACACTGAACTAGTGTTTTATATGGTTGACATCTAACAGACGCTTAGAATGGAAAATGATCAACAGTTTAGATTCCAAATAAAATGTCCATCAATCAGAGATTAGAGTTGCTAAATACATCTTATTCTGTGTAATATCATATTTCATGGGCCCTAAGATTTTTTGGACATATTAATTTGAGTTGTAAATACGTTATTGGTATAATTTTAACTGCAAGAGTATGAACCATCACGGTTTGTCATGGAATAAAATACCACTCCCTTTAAGCTTCAAAATTTTAAATTCAAACCAAACACCCATGGATGAAATGTAGGCGATGATCGGATGAAATTCAGTCCAACCATCAAATGCCACAATAAAATATAGATATGGATCCAAAAAATTAGACACATGTGATTTAGGTGGGCCACATCAAGGGAAGTAGTTTGGAGGGCGAACATTGTCATATATGGAACTTTCAAACTTGTGGTCTACTAAATCACAAATGAGGATTATAGTTGGGCCTTATGTCTAAAATTGGGCCCACATCTAATGGTTAGAGTGGATTTCACATATTATGGTGGTGCCCACCCTATCTACTCACTCCTTGCTCTTGTTAAGTGTGAAATATTACATATTTCTCCCTATTTATATCTTAGTTTTATAAATATGATAGTGCTTAATCGATTTAATTATGCATGTTTTCATGTGCGAGGTGATTTTGAGAGCTTAAGGTGAAATTGACGTCAAAAGGAAGATTTATGCTCAAAAGATTACTAAATGAAGATTTGGAGATTTGGAAGTCATTAATGAAGAATTCACATGCCAAAGATCCAAGAAAACTAAGTGAGAAATGAAGATAATCAAAGATTTGAAGTGAAGAAAAAGAATCTTGAAATTGTCCTGAAAACAAACATATTCCTAAGATTGTCCTGAAAAGCATATTCTGAAACTCCGAGTATATTTTGGGAAACTGCGCAGAGTGCTAAATTTGAGGTGGTTTAAACCTCAAGTCTATTCTGAAAAACTGTGCAAAATGCGTAAATTTGATGCGGTTTTTTAAATTTTTCAACTCAATGCAAAAGTTGGAGTTCCACAACTATAAATATGACTCCCTATGATGCTCCAAAGCATCTTCTAGGGTTTGGAAAGATCTCAAGGAGCATAGCATGAGAGTGGAGCAGCCGCAAAAAAGTTTTTCTTCTTCCTAGCTTATTTTTCATGCTCTGTTTAAGAGATTTAGTTTCAATCATGTCTATGATTGGCTAAACCTCTTAGCTAGGGCTAAGAGATGAAGCTTGTAGCGTGTTGAGATGTTTATTTTCCTTTAATTCTTGTTCTTATTAAACTTCATTGATTTATAGTTTGATATTAAAGGAATATTTTCAATTTTCTATGATTTATTGTGACTCAAATTACAATAGATGTTGGGAGAGCTTTGAATATCTTCTTTTCCTGTTTTGAGATAGTGAGATTGGTGAATCTCATTGTTCACCATCGTCTCTGAAGCATGATAGGGTGATGGAATCCCTTCTAATCTTCACGATTTTCATTCATTAAGAATTAGGTCAATGAAAAGTTTATATTTGATTTAAATTGTTTTATCTTTCAATTGAATGGGATAAGACTCTAATTCTAATTGTGTTTATTAAATCAAGCAAGGCAACATCTTACTAGCTACAAGTGGATCCTTGGCACCCTAGTTCCCACCTTTAATTGATAGTTTAAACATTATTCACAATTACTCTATTTTATTTCAGAATTCAGATTTAGATCTTCTTTTAGTTCTAGTTATTTGCAGAATATGTACAAGTTTAATCCTCGTGGATTCGACCTTGTTCTCACGAGTTATTACTACATCGCGACCCTACACTTGGGGTTGTGAACAACTCTCTCATTTTTGGAGCTCCAACACTCTCTCTCATCTACCAAACCTTCTTCTATGAAAATTGTTGGCTGCTCGATTTGTTTTTAATTATGCGAGCATACCAGAATTGATATAACAACTCTTTCCAAGCCAATCAACTTTGACCCCAAGTGTCAAAATAAGCAAATACGTTAAATATAAACATATATTACCAAATTTTGAGAAGATCAATCACTTACTCAACCACTTGCATAATTTAATAACGATTAGGTGATAATCGAAGGGTGGGGTTTTTCATCCCAGTATAAGTTACTCTGTGCCTTTCACAAGAAATGACTTTCAGAATACCAGTGCAAATCAAATAAAAGGAAAAAACTCACAATCGAGTCACTAGCAGCAATAGCAAGAATGCGTTTCTTGAAAGAACTGCTTGATATTAAATAGAGAATAAATCTAGCGTATGAGCGTAGACTTGGATTACAATTAAGATTATAGTTAAGAATTATTTGTTGAGGGTCAAATATTGCATATTCGACCCCAGTTATTGCCTAATTTTATGAACATGATAATGTTTAACACCCTATTTTAATCGTGTTTGTGCTACAAGGTGAATTTAGAAGCCTGAACTGAAAAAAGGTACTAAAAGCATGAATTTAATGCTTAGAAGTCACTAAGGCAAGGGATGAACCCCAGGGGACTAAGATCGAAGGATTTACACACCAAAGATCTAAGAAAATTACGTGATCAACGATAAAGAGGCCTGAAAATCGTCCAGAATGCAAGATCACAGGGTTCCCACCATCCATTTGGCTCGAAACTTTATATCTGGCCTGATGTAACGCCCTGAAAATCGGGGGTCGAGCATAAACGCAACTCCCGAGTTCCAGAACATCACTTATGCAACAAAATGAATGATGATTGAATGTTGATTGTATTCGTGCATTGAACATGAGTGAGATTAAGCCAAAATGACATATCATACTCCGAGAGGCAGTTAATTTTGCAAGCGGAAGACTATGATAAATAGATAAAATATATAAACTATGATGAGTCTCCGAGTGTGATAACATTACCAGTTAAATAAATACAAGTACAGCTTCTAGAATATACCAAATGTGTAAGTTTAATGTCTTTATCCCCGCCACGACCCAGACAATACAAGACTGCAGGTCTTGAGAGACCCGAGAGAATTTCATGATAGGAGAACTCCTCCTCATCACCATAGAAGTAGTCGGCTCTGCTCACAATCATCGCCATCACGTCCGAAACTCAACAAATCTGTTTGGTGTGTACAAGCAGTCCCGTAACGTGGGAGTGAGTAGCTAACTCGGTGGAACGATAAGACATAAGTTATCATGTTCTCTGATACGGTCAGCGGTAATGATAAAGCGAGTAAATCAAACACTCCTAGTTACTCGATTAATGCAAGTATGAATGCGGGTATGATGGATGCCCTCTCAGACATACTCCCTCAAGCGATACCATCTCACGTTCGCGCATGCTTACATCCCACGGTGCTCCACATCTTCCAGGCACATGCGATGCATGATGAGTATGATTACCGAGTTGTTATTAGTCCATTTCAAACAGCAGGATTGGGAAACTAAGGTACCTCCCTTGTATCATATCCAAACATGATCCAATCTAGGGTCGTCAGTCCTAGTTAATATCAGACGATAGTATGTTTTCTAGGTCACTGCAGAGCTTTCTTGCCAGGTACATTACGCACAAAGGTTGCACCACTCCCCATCACCCCTTAAACGATTCATCACGATACAACTATACGAGAACTTGATGGCCTAGTTCATACTCTATATATCGCGGCGAACCCTAAGGCACGCGCAACTGACTCAGAGTATGCTCGCGGTCACTACAAAGGGGCGCTGTGGTCATGTACACAAAGGTGCACCACTCCCCATCACCTTATCAATGTAGGCGACATGCGCGAATATAGTGTCCCATACCACCATAATCGGCTCACGAGTAGAGTTGCTCACTTGGTCACTACGGGGAGGCACGTAGCCCAGCGAGGCCGAAGCGGCTCGACTCGACCACGGTGTCCCATACCACCATGCCCGGCTCATGAGTCTTAGCGGATCGAGGTACCATGGTTAACGGGATTTTCCTTTGGTAAGTTTGGTACCCAGGTTCAAGCATTAGCGACCAAACATGGTGAACATATATAAGGCATATGGTTTACTTGACATGTTTGGCTAGCTCGAGCGCACAACAAGTTGGGCGATATGAAGCGTGAGAAGCACCCTGTGTGGCCAACCACTATCGCCAACCGAAGTACGACACGGGTTCACCAACACATCGTGCGTGGCGAACGAATCCCAACCACATCTTCAAGTCGATCTCGGATGCCGGACTACGAACATAGTCCCAAGCTCAGTCAAATCCTAACCATAGCATGTGAAATACGGCATGATAACATAGTAATTCAAGAACTCTAGCAAGCATAATATAAGCATAACATGAAGCATGTTCAAAAGCATGTTATAAAGCATTATGTAAATAAGTATACAAATACTCACATTTCGTAAGCGAGTGGTTAGAGTGAACAACCACATGGAGAGTGTCGTATGTGACTCTAAGGTAGCCGAGAATCCCATCTCAGCACCTACCTAAGATTCTAATACTTAAGCACTTACACTCACAAGTGATTTCACCAACACGAATGCTGATCTTTCGACATACATGACGTATACTAGGGAAGTGTGTACTAGGGTTGTCCCTTTACCAAACTAGTATTTTATACATATACATCATGTTCATGACAAATAAACATAGCAAACACATCAACAAATTTTATACGTATAGGGTACTTTCACGTATTCCCAATTTCGACATACATAGTGTTTACAAAGGAACATAGATTCGGCGATTCCTTTCGCCAAGCTAGTATTTTAATCATGTATTGTATAATCATACATTAAATACATATATCAAACATTATTCCAAAAGAAATACGTATACGGTATTTCTACAATACGTAATTTCGACATACGGCGCATTTACAAGTAAACATATATTTTGGCGATTCCTTTCGCAAACTAGTATTTTATTCATATGTTATATAATTAAACATTAAATAAACATGTCAAGCATTTGTCCAAAAAAATCATTATCGAGTATTTCTACGTATACCTAGAATATGTGAAATTCCATATTTCACAGTTAATCAAAACAAGAATCGGAAAGCACTTTGTACATGTGCGCAATTGCACGGCTAGATCATGAATCTACCATTATACGACATTGAAAGCGTTGAAAACAAGTAACTTATACACTTAAAGTCCTCACCTTTGCCTTTTTACACTCAACGAATCAAGAAGGGCGTGGAGAACTTCCAGTATACGGGAGTTTTCTAGCCTAAAGAGCGGAATCGGTTAGTTGTTACATAGCCTACAACGATCCTACCAAAATTCGGACCTAGGGTTAGGGTTTCTTACCTTCAAATGGGATGGATACATGCCGGGAAAGCGCTAGAACCGGGCGGTGTAGGCCGTGTAACAAGCCAAAGCAGGAGGAGGAAAATCGGCAACAACCTCCAAGCCTTTCTCTCTCTTTTCTCTCTCTTTTCTCTCTCCCAAAACTCAAATTCGTATGGCTGTGAGAGAGGGTGCTCTAAGGCCCTTTTATAGCCAAAAACATTCTGAAAATAGACTCAGGTTCAAGGGGTACTGCTAATATAGGATTTTCGCCGCTTTTCCAGCTCAAAAGGGAAGTTCTGGTGGCCCTCCTTGAACCAAACGTCAGACTTAAGCTCACCATCGATGGATCTACGTGGGATTACGTTTTTGACTCGATCGGATTCCCAGATCGCACGTGGCGGACCACTTTCAGTTCGACGGTCAGTGGGCCACGATCGAAATTCAAGTACATGTAAATGTTCTGAAATTTTCTTAATCCAGGGTGTAATTTGGTCCGATTCGATGGTCGGGTTGCTTATCTTGACGCGTCAACGAACGATGCGAGATCACTATTCCGGATATTTAATTTGGCTTATGAATAGTGTTTTTCACACTACCTCGCTCCGATTCGAAACGAATGGCCGTGGAACATCGGATAAGGCGATTTTGAGATGATTGTTAAGCCCATTGGCGGTCCTAGTTCCTTAGCCGGGCTAATCGGACTCCCGATGTGCGATCTAATCTAATCTGAAGTTTCGTTTCATTCAGAAGCGTAGGAAATGAGTTTAGTTCTAAACTTTAGGGTAACCTAGCGTCACTTGTTACGCAAGTTTTGGGTCTTGCGGATCGTATTTAAAGCGATCCCAACGGATTTCATGGCTAATTGAGTTTAGTACTTAGTTAACTTTGTTAAGTTTTAAAGGATTTAATCTACGTGATTTAAAGTCGAGGTGGTACTCGGGCCTTTGGAGTTTGTATATAAAGTAATCCAAGTTATACCACTTAGCTAGTTTAAGATAGTGTCTAGGGTGAAAGTTCTTAGAAAAATTGGAAGATCAAGGTGATGAAGGGTGAGATTTGTGAAGGAAATGAGTTCAAAGGCGGCTTTAGACTTTGGGATTCAGTTCTGACAAGTTAATGAAGTATTAGGATCGACCCATTGCCTAAGGTCATCTAATCCCAGGTTGGCAAAAATCTGGGGCGTTACACCTGAGGACTATAAATTAACCATACAACTCAAATTTCAGCCATTGGATCCTTATGAAAGTGGCCCAATGGACAGATCAGCCACAAAAACTTTGATTTGGGGCTCGCCTAATATCTGAATATGCTTCAAATTTGGTCTCAACCCTTCAAATTAGATGGCACAACGAATGAACGGAGCAGATTTTACATAGACATCACAATGGACCCCACATGGGGATCCGCGTGCACACCACTTAAAGTGCGCCGGCCGTGCACTATTAAAGCCAAAGTCGGTCAGCACACGCTGACCGACTCAAACTCCATCTCCCACAAAGAAACGTCCAGCGGACGCACCAAGCTTGGTTGTTTTTGGGTAGTGGGGTCCACCAATCATCCATTCGGACGATCTGAATTGTCCATTCACTCCATAAGGGGGGCAAGACCCTCGCCTAGCTTTCCTTTTTGGCCCATGCACGTGTACGCACGTGGATCGTCAGAAAATGTGGGATGGATGACAGAAGCAAAACATCAGTGGACCGCATCAAACCTCGACCAAAACCACCCCTTTCCGACTGGTTTTTCACCAGGAATTCAATGAACGGGGTGGAATTCGTCGAAAACATCACTGTGGGGCCCACCGGGCATCTCAGCGAATACGTGCGTAAGAAATACGTTCGGACGTTGTCTGCTTTTCACGGCTATTCCGCGATCATGTCCGTGATCGGATCAATGATCTGGACTGTCCAAGATCTTCAAAAGGTGGGCACAACCGTAACTATGATGAAAAAAAATCAAGTCTTGGACATGGTTGGATGATGGAATCCTTCCTAACATTCATATATCTCTCAGATTGGTTGTGGATTGGCTTAATTTTGTTGTTTACTTTGTCTCATGGGCATGGTCTTGTGATGGAATCCATTCTAATTTACATCCTTCTTATCTCTTGAAAACTAGATCAAAGGAAGTTCAGATTTGATTTATAATGTTATATCATCCAACTGGATGAAGATGAGACTCTAAATCCAGTTGTGTACATGAATCAATCATACATCTCCCTAATCTCTATAAGTGGATCCTTGGCACCCTAGTTTCCCACCTTTGAATTTACATATTTTAGTTAATTAATTCACCATTATTCTCTTAATTCTCCCTGATTTAGATTACATCTTCGCCTAGTTTTACTTCAAGTTACTTTCAGATTACGTATAAGGTTCAGTTCCTGTGGATTCGACCTCGGTCTTACCGAGATTATTACTACATTACAACCCTATACTTGGGGTGTGAACAAGTTTTTGGCACCGTTGTCGGAGATTGACGATTGCGTTTTTCTGAGATTAACTAGTTTTAGAATTAGGTTAAGATTATGATTTTTTTAAGGATTAGAGTTTTCTAGATTCTATTTTTAGGATTAGGGTTTTCTGAATTATTTTAGAAACTAACTCATCTTTTTATTTTTATTTTTAAAACTTTCTAATTTAAGAATTTTGTTTTTAGGATTTTTCTTGTATTCTTTCAGAAACTAACACTGTTTTTCTATTTTTGTAGGATCCTAACATAGATGTAACACCCCATACTTTTCAGTACTTGGGTGTTACTTCGTAACCTAGCTTAGTATAAGCAGAAACCTGACCTATCAGAACAATTACATTCAATCTAGTCTAAATTTGACCATTGAAACAGACCTCACCCATATATCGAGCTATCCAACCATTGATTTTGAAAATAGACCATCACACCATCACGAAACCACATTTTAACCTGAATCTAACCACTAAGATTAATCTATATCTCTGGATCGAGTCCATAATGACCGATTTTTTCCAATCCACCACTGGACCATTAAATTAATAGTTAAACTCCAAATTTAACAATTCTTAAAGACCTAAGAATTCACGTGAGTCAAATATGGATTGATCTAATTGAAAGATTACCTAAAACCAACAACAAACACCATAGATCATTCTCAAACGCGAAAATCAAACCCTTTGTCTTTCAAGTCGAGGAATCAGATCATTTACCCACCATGCAACGAGCCACAACTTACATTTACACTATCCGACACAATGTCACCTTAACTCGGATTAGTTGGATGCAATGTAATAATATATAAATACCTAAATCAATTACTGGAAATCCTAACGTCACCACAAACTAACTACAAACCAATCAGACCATTGAAATGTTAAAACCAACATTTACTAATAATAAACTAACCAATCAACCCATCTAAACCTTTTATCGAACTGACCTCCAACCATAGACAAATAACTAACTTTCTAAGACAAACTGATGGTACAGATCTCACCGATGATCACGTGGGCCCCTTTTTTGGTTGGTGCATGTACGCTGACTTGCGTACTCTTGCTGTGCATGGGACTGCACATGGTCAAAACGGGTGTTGACCCGACTATAACAAGAAAAAGAGAGAACTTCTCTCATTTCATCTAGTTGAAGCTAGTTTAAACGGACAACCATCCATGACTTTGAATATTGGCCCACCATCACTAGCCATTGTAAAGATCCGGATCGTCCATCGTGTAGACAAGCCATTTTCAACCAAACCCTGACCATTTCCATGTGTTGAAACATGTGTCCATGCACGCGATCTTTGGACCGAACTGGTTGCGTTGACACATTTCGTTTGCTTCGCTGGCAATTTGAGACTCTTGTAACTTCGGCCAGTGGATGAAAACCATCCTAGCCATCCATTTTAGGGCGAGCATCGCTATCCCACTCCCCTTAAGGAAGATTCGAAAGGAATCTCTTCTGTTTCCATCTTGGATGAATCTCAGTTGTTGAGTGGCCTTTAGAGAAAGACCCAAATGAATCTAGACTATCCATTTCAACGTCCTTATATACTGGAAACTCTAAAAGTCATACGGAAAATGTTGCCCTTCCCATTTCTTTGCGGCGGCAAGAGAAAGCTACTTTAAAACTTCTGTATCTAAACCCATTGAGAAAATGCCCTAAAATCTCTGATTTATGGTATTCACAAGCTCCTTACAACTACTCCAGACTAGCCACAAGACTCAGATCGAAGAAAGAAGCGTCAGTCGAAGTTCTCCATGAAAGCTCCATCATCTTCCTCGTCGAATAGCAGTCGTCAGAAGAAGTCGTTTGGCCACCAACTTCAAATCCATGACATCCATCAGGTAGCCATATGATGAGTGTTTAATCCATGATTGATTTCATCAAGATCAGATTCCACAATGAAGCTAGATTCTCGATCAATCAATACGATCCATTGTCACACCACGCAGAGTCTCTAGTCCTGGACTGAGTCATCCTAGTTTGGAGTCAGGTCAAGTTCTTGATGAGTTTGGACCGAGTAGTGTCGGTTTGGAGGCTGTTGCTGGTCGTCCTCCACTAAGAAGAAGAAGGCAATGAAGAAAAGAGACTGAGTAGGACTCGGTTTTGCTGCATCGAATCTGGACCAAGTTCGAGCGAGTTGGGTTTTCGAGTCTTGAAACTAGTTCGAAGTGGTGCCTGGTACAGACCGTTTGAGCAGAGAAGAGAAGTAGAAAAACAGAAGGGAGAAGAAAAAAGAAGAAGGGTGAGCAGAACGTTGCTCCTCACTGAGTGATTGTTGAGTCGACTCGCTGAGATCGGGTCTGATTTGTGATGCAACACCCGTGCCCCACTGGGTCGACTCATCTTGACGGGATCCGTGTCAGGTCGGCTAAGTACATGTTGCTGGATGTTTTCCCAGCAGGAAATAAGGAAAGGGAAGAAAAGTGAAGCGTGAGAAGACTGTAAGAATGGGTGTCCCTGTTGCACTGTTTGTGCAACACTGAGTTGACTCGCTGATGAGTCATGGAGTGGGGTCCAGTTTGGGCTGTGACTCAGTGTGAGTCAGGTGCTTAGACTCGAATCAGGACTTAGTTCAAATCATTTGGGCTAGAAGTGAAAGAAGAAGATAAAGAGAGGCTAGGTGTGCCTAGTTGATTTGGGTTAAGCTTCATGTAACGCCCTGAAATTCGAGGGTCGAGTAGCAACTCAACTCTCGAGTTCCAAAATATCACTTATGCAACATAGATAATGATGATTAAATGTTGTCTGTGCTAGTGCAATAAACATGAGTGAGATTATACTAAAATAGTAATTCATGCTCCAGATCAATTGTATAAAAGCAAGCGGAAGACTGAAACTGTATATACTTTTATGTAAAAGAAACAAAACCATCTCAATCTCCAGAGTATGAACCCAACTAAGTCACCATATACATGTATTTGTTTTACGATCAAAATGTCAAAAGTACAACTAGAGAAATAAGTCCTGTAAGTCCCGTCGATCCAGGCAGTCTAGGCAAAGCTTCCAGCATACTGCATATACGAGAACTCGTCCTGGTCCTCATCGTAGTCCGGCTCAGCCTCCTGAGTCGTCACCTCATCTGCACTTAAGATAGAGTCTGGTTGGTGTGTATAACACCGTCCCATAACGTGGGAGTGAGTAGCTAACTCAGTGGAACAATAAAGCATATGTTAACATGTTATCAATTCAGTCAAGCAGTAATGATAAAGCAGTACAATCGAACAATCCTAACTACTCTTATTAATGCAAGTATGAAATGTAGTCAGATGCATGCCCTCATCGACATACTCCCTCATGTGACACCATCTTACGTTCGCGGTATGCGTTCATTCTTCAGTGCTCTACATCTTCCAGGCACATGCAGTGCGATGATGAGTATGATTACCAAGTTGTTATTAGTCCATTTCAAACAGCAGGATTAGAAAACTAAGGTACCTTTCTTGTATCATTCCCAAACATGATCCATTCTAGGATCGTCAAACCTAGATAATCTTATACGATAGTGTGGTTCTAGGGCACTCCAAAGGCTGCCAGGGCTGTTACATGTAATCGTTACACCACTCCCCCATCACCTTTTTAACAGTTCATCACTAAATTGATACAGGCCTAGTTCATACTTTATACACCGCAACAAAACTCGTCGCCTCACCGCAAATTCAGAGTATACTCGAGGTCACTATAAAGGGCTCGTCACCAATCAGTGTAGGTCGACATCTCGAATACAGTGTCCCATACCACCGTATTCGGCTCACGAGTCAAGGTTGCTCACCGGTCACTACGGGGAGACACGTGGCCCCAGCGTAGGCCGACAGCTCAACCACGGTGTCCCATACCACCATGCTCGGCTCATGAGTCTTAGCGGATCGAGGTACCATGGTTAACGAAATTTCACTAGTAAGGTTAGTACCTCAGGTTCAAGCAGTAGTGCCCAAACATGGTGAACATATATTAGACATATCGGGTTACTTAACGAGCCTGACTAGCTCGAGCGCACAATCAATTGAATGACATGAAGTGCATAAGCACTTCGCGTGGCCTAACCACTGTCGCCAACGGAAGTACGACTCGGGTTCGTCAAACACATCCTACATGGTGAAATGAATCTCAACCATGAACTCAAATCTGGTATCGATTGTCTGGACTATAATCATAGTCCCAAACGCAATCAATCCTTATTTAGAGCATGCGGAGTAAAGCATAATAAACAAAGTAATTCAAGCATGTTAACAAACATGTCATAAAGCATGTTACAAAGCATAATGTAAACAAGAAATACAAACACGTATATTCCTAGTAAGCGATTAAATTAAACAACCAATCATAGAAGAAATCATATATGTTTCTAAGGTAGTTGAGAATCCCATCTCAACACCTACCTAAAGCCTGATTATCTAAGCACTTACTCTTACAAGCATTTTCACAAATACTTAGAATATACTATTTTAACATACATAGTGTACATTAGTAAAAACATATATTAGGGCGAACCCTTTCGCCAAGCAAGTATTTTACACATATATAATATGTTCATACAACAAATAATCATGGCAAACACATTTTCAAAATTTATACGTATACGGTATTTTTTACAAATACTAGGAATACAATATATTCAACATAGTTATCGTATAATCGAAAAGCGAAATGGACAGCACTTTGTACATGTATAATTACATATAGATCATGAATCTATTATTATCTGACATTATAAGCATTGAAAACCATAACCTATACACCTAAAGTCCGCACCTTTTATCGTAGAATCGTAACGAATCCAATAGGTTTGTTAAGCTTTCGTATTCGGCAGTTTGGTAACCTATAGAATGAAATAGGTTAGCTATTTCATAACCTACAACTATCAAAATGCCAAAACAGGTTAGGGTTAGGGTTTATTACCTAAAAACGAGGTCGAAATCGTCGAGAAAGCGATAAGAATGGTGTGGTTGAGCTTGTAGAATGGCAGGGGAGAATAGTAGGGAGGTTCTCCCACTTCACTCACACTCTCTCTCTCTTTTCTCTCTTCTCTCTCTTAGGATTTTTTTCAAATTCATATGGCTGAATGAGAGAGGGTTTTAAGGTCCTTATATAGCCTAAAATCACACCAAAACAGACTTAAGGTCAAGATATACTTAGGTTATAATCAAAGTGAGTCGGTTTCAGCTCAACGGAGGACTTCTGGCAGGCCCCCCTTGAGCCAAAGGTCAGACTTAAGCTCACAGGCTCTGGATCTAGGTGGAGTTAAGTTTTCGTTTCAACCAGATTCCCAGATCACGCGTGGCGGACCAGTTTCAGTTCAACGGTCAGTGAAACTCGATCAAGGATTTCAAGTACATTGCCATGTATATTAAATTTTTCCTGATCTGAGGGTGTATTTGGGTTAGATTTTGACGGTCTAGTTGCTTACAAATTATCCGTAAGTAACAAGTCTCAGATTACTATTTGAGATTTTTATTTATAAAGAAAACCAAGTGTTCTCACACTCCTCACTCCGGACTCAAGCGAACAGCCGTGGTACACAATCTGGATTTGATCTTCGAGATGGTTATCAAGCCCAGCGAGGCGGTCCTAAGTCTATAACTTCGTATCATTCGGACTTTTGATGTGCGGTCCAGATCTGATACGGAGTTTCAATGTGCTCCCAAGAGCAGTCGGGTAATAAGTTTGATCCTAGATTTTAGGGTAACCTAGCGTCAATGATTCTACAAGTTTTGGATCTTGCCGATCGTATTTAAAGTGATTCAAACGAATTTCATGGCTAATCTAGTTTAGCACTTAGTTAACTTTGTCAAATTTCTAAAGGATTTGATCCTAAGCGATTTCTGCCTGAGGTGGTACTCGGGCCATTGTACGGAATTTTTCAAGTCGTTACAATCTACCCCCCTTAATGAAAAATTTCATCCTCGAAATTAGTACCTTTCCGTACTCCTCGAGGAGCTGAGGGTAGTTCTTTCAGATCTCGGCTTCTGTCTCCCAGGTAGCTTCCTCCTCTGTATGATGCATCCACAGTACCTTCACAAGTGGAATCACTTTGCTACGCAGTACCTGCTCCTTCCTGTCAAGGATACGTGTAACACCTTAAACTTTTCAATACCCGAGTATTGAAAGTTCTCAAGCGTTATCGAGTAATTTACTTAGTATGTACACATGTATGATACTAATCTAACTATTCTAGTCTTACATCCTCGCCCTAACACAAACCTAACCATTGGAAATAATCTTCATTCATAAATCAAACCATCTAACCGTTGAATTTCAAGACAAACTCATCCATTACGTAATTTGACATAAGTACTTTTCCTCAGAAGACGTGACGAATAACTCCCTATCCATAATGATTTAGATATACGTTCTTTTATAGGAATTGCCTAGAAACATGTCTATAAACATGTGGAGCCATTAGATTTTTCAAAACTCATAGATCGACAGTAATTATGAAATTGCCACTAACCTAGACCCCCGAACACTAGATCACATGGTTCCCACGGTCCGTTTCATGTAAAATTTTATATCATGCCCAATTATCACAAATTAACCATAAATCTCGAATTTCAGCCCTTAAATCATAGTAAATCAGCTACTTGACTTCTACATCCGTTCATACACTTATCAGATCAAGATTCTGATCCGTCCATCTTGTTCACACCATATGAATATGCTTAACCCACCATTAAAATCAGAATCTGAGAAGCTTTCACGTGTAAGAAAGTCACTCAAATCAAACGTTATATAAACCCTACCCCAAATCACTCCAGAAACCTATTTTATGTCCATTCGTTTACAAAACTACCCGTACATCAACCCACATACATGGCCGGAGTGCATACCATTAAGTTACCATATTTTTAACAAGTCATCTGACCACCCATCCTGATTGGATCTGCCAAATGGGCCATCCGAATATGAGAATAAACCGATCATCACGATGATCTTAGGGTATAAGTCCAAATTACCTGGTAGCTTGTCGATTAAATGTGTATAAACATTATTTTGAAATATAGAGTGTGTTAGCCGTCAAAATAGCATCTTGATTATCCTTGAGAAATCAGGGCCCAAATTTAACCCATTGAGAGATCTTGAGAAGTAACGATCGGTGATAAAGTTTTGTCTCTTTTAGACGGCAAAGTTGCGAGTTACAGACGACGAAAGCCAGGACAAAGGAAAAGGGTAAATTTGTAAATTTAAACCTTATATAGCAACATGTACAGCAACAACTATCTAAGTGATTTGGCGGTAACCATCAACCACACTCAATTATAAAGTGTGCCCCACCAATGACTCGGATTTATCCCATCTTTTGGTCCATGACCTAACATGGTCCCGCCAAACCAATGAACGAAGTGGATTTCTTATCAAACATCACTATGGACCCCACTTGATTTTTTTCGGCCGTGCATGAAAGTGAAGAATTCACGTGAAATCAATGCACGTAAACGACGTCTTGTTTCAACGTGAATACAGTCCACGTTGATTCCCTAGTACTTAGATATGTTTCATATTTTGGCCCCTTGGCCCTTTCCAACAGTTGACGCTCAATCCAGGGATGATCCAACCATTAGATTGGCAGAAACCCACCGTTGGGAGTAGAAGTTTAAGTGTATGACCCACCAAAAGCTTAGATATGCGTGATCTTCAGTCTGATGTCCTAATGGGACCATTCCAAATTGAATGGATGGACTGGATTAAACCATGTAACCTTGTGGACCCCATTTTTGGGTGGCATGAGTGTGTAATGCATGTGCACCAGCTGTGTACTGAGCCAAGGCACTCGGTCAGACATCTCTGACCCGCAATTGCCTTAAAAAGCAAAGGATTTCTCTCTCCCGCTCGGTTTTGCTTCAAACGGACAGACGTCCGTGTTTTCGATGGTGGCCCAAAAACCAGGGTCCATGTTCATGATCCGAACCGTCCATCATGCTTAGGGCATGGCCTCAACTAAAACCCAGTGACTCCCACGTGTTGGAGCATCCACGCAAGTGCTCGAATCTTGTGCAAGAGGGCCCTGAAAACACAATCTTTCTAAATTTGGGAACTATCCTCATTCCAGCTCGGCGATCTGCATCCGCCCTCATCCTCGAATCTGGGCCCTCCACCTAAGCAAAATAGTTTAGGGCTCTCTAGCAAAACCAACAATCGGTCTCAGCCCTACCCACAGTATTGAGAGGCGGCTTCTTCCAAATTAGATCTGGATCATTAGTATCAATCTAACGGTCTCTGATAGCTTAAGGTAACCTTATAAAGAAGGAAAGAATCGAATACAAGGAGTACTTCCCTGCCTTCTTGTGGAAAACCTAGAGAAATCGCCGAAACCGGGGTCCATACGGACCGTTTGAAGGGAGCTGATTAGAGGAGGAAGTCTTTGTTTAAGATCCACCATTAATGGTGGGTCTCCTTTTTCGTTGTTCAGCCGCACCATCATGACTCAGATCAACCGAGCTTGAGTCAGGCCAAGATGGGCCGAGTCTTCTGTGTTGGACCACCTTTGTGATGGGTCCAACCACACCGTCTGGAAAGAGGGAGAGTGAGAGAAAAGAAAGAGAAGAAAATTAGAGAGAGAGAGAGAGAGTTGCTGCGGCTGCTGTGTGCACCCACTCAGCTCGACTCGGTTCAAGCCAGCATAATGGCTGGGATTTTTGGGAGGTATAGAAGGGAAACAGAAAGAGTAAAGGAGGAAATGAGAGAAAGAGGACAAGAGGAAAGGAGAGAGAGGTGGAGGGGCAACACTGCTGCTGTTGCCGCAGCCATTTCGTCACCGTGGAGAAGCTCAGTGGGCCACATCACGACGGGCTGCACCTGAAATGAATCTCGGTGGGCCTCACAACACACAGGTGGGCCGCACCCAGTATAGCTATTGCTGGGCCATTTCCACGCCATTGCCCCTTGTCCAGTCCTTGGGCCGCTATGGACGACAATCAACGACCGGGCCGAATCGGGCCCTGATCTGTGATCCTTGAACCACATATGGGCAACAATTGTTGGGCCAAGCTGGGCCTATTGTTCAAGTATCATTGCTAGCAAGTATAAAGGTGAGCAGGAATATATTATAATAATAATTGTAGTAAAATATTTGTAATTTATGTAATATATTATTTCTTGTTATAATAAGGTCTATATAGTATATATAATTTTGTTATAAAATAAATCTAATAAGTTATAAATCACAATATTGTATTAATGCATTTATATATGTATTAGTTACAAATCATTTATAATAATAAAATTTACTAAAATAATTTAATAAACATATATCAAAGTACTTCATATGTATCGTAATTAGTGAGTTGGTTGTTGACAGTATAATTAAATATGTATGTTATGTACATTATCATATATAGTAAATTATAAAAATAATAATTGATTGAATTAAGCATATATTCATACATGGTAACCTAGTCCAAACTTCATTTAGTGCAACAACCAAGTGTGGTATTAACTCATCCAACTACATAAGAGAAAACTCGATTTTGGCCGGCTCTTCATTCTTGAACTCGTAACTGAGTCGAGTCCGTTACTTTCCTTGCATTGTTGAGCTAATGGGTCATCGACTTAATACACTCCTCATATTGTAAAGAATCGAATTTGATTAGGTTGAGTCAGCCTCCATTCATCAACCTCATAAGTTACGAGACTTCATCAAGCTGGGGACGATTGTCGAGTTACCGGGTCAAGCTACTGAGTCGACATAGGATCCAAGTCTAAGGACGTGCGCTCTTCCTAATAACATTAGAAGGCAAGTCAACAAATAAGGTGATGATTCTTCCCCTTGAGCTTTCCATCTTCTCATTAGCTTAAGTTATAGTTTTTATTTAAATTCATAATTGATATCTCCCTTTATAATCACATGTGTTAGCTAGTGGAAATTAAATTGCTGTCTTACATGCTTTATGATTATCCTATATAATTGTTCATGCTTGTGGATTATTTGTGGATTGCTTACGGAACTTAAACTGGTACATTAGTGGAAAATTCCCACATATGAATGTATACCTATACTTGGGATGTAACTTGACTCTTTGTGATCGTAATGGACCTTCGACTCGGTAGTTTTTGAGCGGTGGTCTAGATGGATCATTGATGTGGGCCTACCATCTAGGGTTGTTGTGTCCAATGGTTTTTAAGGATGGTCTTTATCGTATGGTTTTGATATTCGCCCTATGTGGCATATTTTGATACTCGCCCTACATGGTTTTATTTGATATCTTCCCTACATGAGTTTGATGTTTTATACTGTGCAACCATGCGATGGTAAGCCCCGCATACTGTAATATAACTGGCCACTAGTCGATGGGTTTCCATTAAACATCCTAAGGTGGTAGCCTCATGAGCCAGGGACGGTGGAATGGGACACTATGCCTGAGCTGTCGGCCTACGCTGGGCTCTGAGCTCCCCGTAGTGACCTTTGAGCTTATTAAACCTGCTGAGTGTAATTGGATTAATAATGGACTGGCTAATCATGCATACATAGCACAGACCCGCATCTATTGCTATCATACGTGATGTACGTATTGTTCCAACTAGATGATGTTTCCCAGGTTTGATGATTGTATCGGCGGCGGCCCTATCCACACGGGTGAGTAGTCCCGGGGCGTGAACGCATTGCATGGGCGGCGGCCCTATCCCCACGGATGAGCATCCCCGGGGCGTGAATGCATTCCATACATCCATGCACATAATAAGATTTGCATCATGTACTGTTTCGTATGCTTTATTTTATAACTTTGCTTACCTAATGCGGCGGTGTGTAATCTTGAGGGAAGTTCACACTGAGTTGGCCACTCAGCCATCAAATATATAACCGTACAGGTAGCACAGATGTCTTAAGTGACTTTCAGGTTTAGGCTGATGATGAGCCACGTACAAGTGTCAGGGTTGCATGACTACATCTACCTCAAGGAGCTGCGCAGTCTTACGGCTTATGTTTACATTCTTATGTTATTTTTTTTGTACTAGATCATGTGGATTCTAGTATTTGTTACATTCGAGGCATTGGTTTGTATAAGTCATTATGAGTAGCTCTTGTATATTCTAAATGATAATGAAAATTTTCCTTATGTTGATTTGTTCATCCTACGCTCATCTGTTTACTCTGATAAAAGAAGAAAAAATAAATATATTTGACCATCCTTTAAGGTTAACACTCGAGTTTTTGGGAAACGGGTCGTGTACTCGGGTCCTGAAGATTTGGGGCGTTATAATACGTGTCGGGCGCAGCACATATGTAGCATCCTCGCTCAACTGTACCTGCTCCCAATGGATGATGTGTGAAGGATCAGGGATGTATTTCTTCAGCATAGATACATGAAATACGTTGTTCACGCTCGCGAGTGGTGTAGGCAAAGCAAGAAGATATGCCACCGTACCCACTCGATCAAGTATCTGAAACGGACCGATGAATCGCGGCGTAAGCTTCCCTTTCTTCCTAAACCGAAGAACTTCCTTCATAGGGGAAACTCTAAGGAATACATGATCTCTAAAATTGAACTTAAGCGGTCGCTGCCCCGTATCAGCATAACTCTTCTGTCTGCTCTGCGCTGTCAAGAGTCGACGCCTGATAATATCGATCTTCTCCGAGGTCGCCTGTACCAATTCCGGCCCAATCAAACTACGCTCGCCAACCTCAGCCCAGCAATGCGGTGCCTTGCAAGGATGACCATACAAGGCCTCATATGGAGCCATGCCAATATTCGTCTAGAAGCTGTTATTGTACGCGAACTCCGCATAAGGAAGACAGTCATCCCAACTGTCCTTGAAGTCCAAGACACAGGCCCGCAATATATCCTCCAAAATCTGGTTCACCCGCTCTGTCTGCCCGTCGGTCTGAGGGTGAAATGCAGTACTGAACGTCAATTTCACACCCATCGCTTCCTGGATATGAGTCAAGAAGATAGACGTGAACCGCGCGTCTCTGTCTGACACGATCTCTAGGGGAACTCCATGGAGATGCACAATCTCTCTGATGTACAGCCTAGCCAGCTCGTCTGCAGAGTTCGTAACTCTGATAGGCAGAAAATGGGCCGATTTGGTCAACCGGTCCACAATCACTCAAATGGAATCATGTCCCTTCCTCGTCTTTGGTAGCCTCGATATGAAATCCATGGAAATGAAGTCCCACTTCCATTCAGCTATGGGCATAGGCTGAAGCAGTCCAGGAGGTCGGCGATGTTTTGCCTTGACCTGCTAGCACGTCAGACAATGAGAAACATACTCTGCTATGTGGGTCTTCATGCCGTCCCACCAATAAGACCGCCTCATGTCCTGGTACATCTTCGTGCTACCAGGGTGTATCACAAGCTTCGATTTGTGGGCAGTCTCGAGAAGCTCCTGTCTCAAGTCATGAATATCTAGAACGCATAGACGACCATGGTATCGTAGACCCCCATCTGTGCCAACTCTCCACTCGGAGTCCACGGTGTCGCTAGCTTGCTCTCGAAGCTCAGACAACCGCTCATTGCCCTTCTGGGCCTTAATAATCCTATTATCAATAAGTGGCTGCACCCGAACGTGCGCGACACACTCAAATGGCTCCTCCACGGTGAGTTTCTGCTCGAAGTCCCACACAAACTCTAGCTATCCCACTCTGCTATCATCAGTGGAGCTACAAATGCAATAGCCTTCTTACAGCTCAACGCATCCTCCACAAGGTTGGCCTTGCCAGGATGGTAAGAGATCTCAAACTTAAAGTCCTTCAAGGTTTCCATCCATCGGCGCTGCCTCATATTCAAGTCCCGCTGAGTGAATATATACTTAAGGCTCTTGTTGTTGCAGAAAAGCTTAAACTCCTCTCTATAAAGGTAATGTCTCCAGAGCTTTAATGCAAAGATGACAGCTGCTAACTCAAGGTCGTGTGTAGGGTAATTCTCTTCGTGCTTCCTTAATTGTCTCGAGGCATATGCAATCTCCCTATCCTTCTGCATAAGGACACAACCCAAACCAACGCGAGACGCGTTAGTGTATATCGTGTACTTAACCCCTTGCTCTGGCAATACTAGCACAGGGGCGGATGTCAGTCAGTGCTTCAGCTCCTGAAAAGCTACTTCTGCCTTCTCATTCTAGGCGAACTTCAAATCCTTACGCGTCAACTGTGACAACGGCCTGATAATCTTCGAGAAGTCCCGAATGAAACGTCGATAGTACCCTGCCAGGCCAAGAAAACTCCTCACCTTGGTAACCAAGCCAGGCTGCTTCCAATCCTGAACCGCGGCTACCTTAGTAAGGTCCACAACTATCCCATCCTTGGACATCACATGTCCCAGGAACTTGACTTCTTCCTACCAGAAGTCGCACTTCTTATACTGCGTGAACAACTGGTTCTTCCTTAATGTATCCAACACCGCTCTCAGGTGCACCTCGTGCTCTTCCCGACACGTGGAATATATCAGGATGTGAATCGGTATAAGAATGGTCAAAATACTCTGTTCATTAAGTCCATGAACACGGCCGGTGCGTTCGTAAGACCGAACGACATCACCAGGAACTCGTAATGCCCAAAACAGGTCTTGAAAGTTGTCTTCTGCACGTCTTCATCTCTGACGCGTAACTGGTGGTACCCTGACTGCAAGTCGATCTTCGAGAAATATTTTGCCCCCTTCAACTGATCAAACAGATCATCTATCGTAGGCAAATGATACTTGTTCTTCACAGTTACTTGGTTCGACCTACGGTAATCAATACACAATCGTAGTGAGCCATCTTTCTTCTTCACAAACAGTACAAGTGCTCCCCAGGAAGACACATTAGGTCATATAAAGCCCTTCTCTACTAACCCATCAATCTGTTTCCGCAGTTTCTCCATCTCACACGGAGGCATGCGATACGTGGGCAGAGAGATGGGTGTCGCACCGGGCGTAAGATCAATGGTGAAGTCGATCTCACGCCGAGGTGGCAACCCAAGAATCGGTTCAAACACGTCCGCAAAAGCCTATACTACAGGCGTATCCTCAAGCATCAGAACATCAATAGCTTTTAATGAAGAAGCGTAACATCGCAACCGAGTAGCGTGACTTACCTAAACAGGAAAAGTAAAGGCTGTGCCATCAAGTCCATAGGCTGTCACCACCCTAGTCTTGCAGTCGATCTCTGCTCGCATCTCAGTGAGCCAATCTATACCGAAGATAATGTCGTAATGGAATAGGGGGATGATGATCAGGTCAACTAGTATCACTCTGCCACCCAAGCCTATCCGGCAACCCTCACATATACGAGTAACTTCAGAGGAAGTCCCTGTGGCAGTGATGACCCTCACTCTTCTCGTAGGAGCAGTAACCAAACCCAGTCGCTTGATTGCCGTGTATGAAATCATAGAGGTAGTGGACCCAGTGTCCACCAATAAGAAGACGAGAGTACCTTGGACGTGTGCAATGACCTCGAAGCCATAGGCGCTGAAGGTGCAGTCTCTAGTTCCTCTGCTGTAAGCACATGAACACGAGCCTACTGAGATCGGTTAGGCTGAGGTACCATGGGCTGTTGAGGCAGCCTGAAGCGAGGTGCAAGTGGTCTGAAGGACAGATGTGCAGGTGCCATCCGAAGTGGTAGAGCCGATAGAACTTGTGGGCGAGGGCGATCAATCATCTGCGGTGGAGAGAACCCGCTATCCCTCATCCGCGCAAAACAGCTCCTAGCAGGATGACCCAGTTTCCCGCAGTATATACAGGTCACAACAAGGCGCCTCATCGGAGCCACTGGTGCTGCGATCCTGAGAGGCGAATCAGCACGAGGCCTCTTGCCAAGGAAAGGCCTGCTCTGAACATCTGGTCGTGGTCTCGTAACCATAGCACTACGGGAGGGTGTCAGCCGATTAACATCCTGCTCCGCCTTAATGGACATATGAATCAACTCCGCATAGGATGGTATGCGGATGCAACACATCTTCAACCGGATGTCAGGTTGCAAGCCCTCAGAGAAGCATCGAATCCACATCTGCTCATCAGCAAGTATAGTCGGGACAAAGCAGCCTAACTCTGTAAAGCGATGCTCATACTCAGTGACTGTCATGCCTCCTTATCTGAGGTGCAGAAACTCATTCTCCCTCTTGTGTCAGTAAGCCTGAGGGTAATATTTCTCGTGGAAACGGAACTCAAATGCTGCCCAGGTCCACACATATCCCACTGCGACGGTCCGTAGTATGCTGTCTCACCATAAGCTAGCCTCCTTCTCGAACATGAAGGCGGCCAACTCAACCTATTCAGCCTTAGAATAATGCAGCATCTTCAGTATCTTCGAGATGCGGTCTAACCAGTACTCAGCCTCCTCGGGTCTATGAGAACCCATAAAAGTCGGAGGCCACAAGCGCTGGAATCGCTCGAGTAGACCGCGAGTACCTACGTCTCCCGTAGGTTATGCAATAGGTGTGGCTGAGGCATATCCTCAGCCTGAGCAGGAGGCTCTGTAGGCTCAGCAGGACATGTAGATGGCGAAGGTGGAGTCGCACTCCCACCCTGAGATGATAAGACCACAAGAAGCTGCTGGTACTGCTGCTGCATCAGCATCATCATCTGCTCAAACCTGTCAGTAGGTGGAGCAGCCTGCGGCTCATACAGTGTCGAAGAGGATGCCCGGTTCTGCTCACGAACCGGGGGTGTATAAGGTGGCAGTCCACCAGTAGGACCAATAGAAGGCTGATCTGAGGCAGAACCCGAGTCCATAGGACCACCTCTGCGGGAAGGAGTCTGGTCCATCGAGTCAGTGAGCAAGAGAGATGCCATGCTCCTCGTAAACCTCCGTGATATGCCCTATACAACATAGGGTACATTGCATGTGAGATAAAGCATGACAACATAATACATAATCACTTAAGCATTCCACACACTTCATAGCAGAAGAGTTGTATGCATTTCATTACCAAAATTGTCATAATACAAAGAATACAGAGTTACATGAATCATGACAGAAGATGCAGGGGAGCTAATACAACCAATCTTCAACTACTACAAAAAAACATACTACTAACTACTACATCCATCAACATGAAAACGTAAACCGCCTAAAGCGGTAAGCAAAACAAACTACAAACAACAACATGGATGACTAGGCATCCGAGTCAGGAGATGGAGGAGGAGCATCCTTGCCCTGTACATAGCACAAGATAGTCCTCAATGTGTTAGACACCTTCTTAAAACTTCGCTTCATGAAGGCTTCGGTCACCTCAAGCTTGGCTCAAGTCTCACCAAGCTCAGCACGAACCTGCCCAATCTCTTGCCGCAGGGCGGCTTGGCCCTCCTTAATGCGAACCATTCGAGCATCCCTCGCAGCTGAGCAGCGTCCGGTTCTGGTGCTCCAGGAGGAGAGCTCTCCTTAGTATCCTGAGCCTCATCTTCTTCTTCCTGTATCTCATCATCGCTTCCTTCTTTGCTTCCTGCCTCGAAGTCAATACTCTCCTCACCTGCGCTATCCGACTCATCTCCAGACTCGTCGAGTCGGGCTTGCCGTTGTCGAGGGCTGATCCTCATGTTGTTAAGCGTAGCCTCACTTATGACCCGGACTGGTGCAATGTCTTCCATGTTAAGCCTATATCCGACATCTCGAGCCATCTTGCATATCAGGCGGCCAAATGGGAGTGAGAGGTCATTCCTGACAGATCGAACGACCTGAACTATCTGAAATAGGACGAACGTGGGTAGGCATAAGTTGTCCCTATGTCCAATCCTGTATAGGAAGTCCACCATCAACCGAGTACACTTCGTGCGGTTACCCCACCATGGATACGCATTATATGTGAAAATGTGGTGAAGCAAACGGAAGTCATTTGTCAACTTCGATGATGGAAGACAGTTTCCTCGCGTCCAAGAAACCCGTCGACCACAAAGATATCGCGTACGGCGATCCCTTTCTCGCACACTCTTGAAGAAGTTGTCATTAGGAAGCACTTTACCACGTGGGATGTTCATGATCCAAGCCATCTCAACCATAGTAATTGTGCGCACTATGCCCCTCACAGAGATAGTGAACTGAAGAGGCTCCAACGATGGGTCTATAATATGGGCGTAGAAGGCACGAATTGTGTTCTCACATGCAGGAGACTCACCTTCAAATACAGGACCCCATTCAATGTCCACTAAGCGGTCCATCATCGGGTGTAGCCCAAACATCCTCTCATCCACGTGAGTTTCAAACACAACCTTATGGTCAGCAAAACGACCGTATTTGAAACCTATCGAAAAAGCATTTCTGATCGAAAGTTGGGGATCTAGGTCTCGCTTCGACCTATGCTCCCGAACTGTGCTAGGGTTGGCTTCATCGTCCACTCCTCTCCTCGAACGGGTTGGATGGCTAGGCCCAGCTTCACCTGCGGCAGCCTTTCTTTTTCCCATAAGAGAAAGGACGGCGGAGATGGAGAAAATGACCGAAACAATGGCGAAGAAAGCAATGAAAAGTGAAGATAAGAGAGAGAAAGGGCTACTCTCTTTGCTTCACCATGGACTTGGGTCTCAACAGTGGTTGTAGAGGCCCAAACGACCAGGGTTTAAGAAGAAAAATGAAGAGATAAAGTGGGGTAGGAGGTGTGCATGAATTTTAGACAAAATGGAGAGTGTAGGGGCTGAAGTGAGAGAGAAATGGAGAGGATAGGGAGGTAGGGATGCTGTGAACAAAGGAGAGGGATGGGTTGTAGCCGAAAATAAGAGTTTTGATGATTGGGAGGGAGAGTTGAGAGAGGAAGCAGCAAGTTGGAGGGCTTGGAAGGATAGAAATGAGGAAAGGGGGGCAAACGAAGTAGAAATAGGGGCCCCCACACAATTTTGCAGGCCCCACACATGTCTTGGGGTTAGGCCGACCCTGACCAGACCCGGCCCAACCTGACCCGATAGACCCAACCGTGGTGACCGCAGTTCCGCCGCGGTTCCATGGGCTGGGAACGGTACCTCTGCGGTAGGGCGGTGTTCACCACCCTCCCAAGGTGCCAAAGACACCATGGGTTTGTCCTAGGTCCCTCTGGATTAGTGCGGGGAGGCCCACGACTCTGTTCGTTCCAAATTCGGGTAGTTTCAAGAAGTCTCTAATCTAAACTGACATTTACGGAGTTTTAACAGCTGGAGTTGGGTGGATTGTGATCTAGACCCGTCAATGGACAGCCTAGGAGTGTTTTGGGATTGACTCGTGCGACCAGGGTTGGGTACAGACTAGATTTCGGCATTCATTTCAGTGAATTTTACCGTTGGACGAAATTGGGATGCCTAAGACTGTTACTACATTATTCTCGCACCCTCCTATGTCAAAAGGCACCAGCGTACGTCGTGGAAACATAACTCAGGTCCGGTTTAAGCAAAATCATGCTCTGATACCAACTTGTAACGCCCTGAAATTCGAGGGTCGAGTAACAACTCAACTCTCGAGTTCCAAAACATCACTTATGCAACATAGATAATGATGATTAAATGTTGTCTATGTTAGTGCAATCAACATGAGTGAGATTATACCAAAACAGTAATTCATACTCCAGATCAATTGTATAAAGGCAAGCGGAAGACTGAAACTGTATATACTTTATGTAAAATAAACAAAACCATCTCAATCTCCAGAGTATGAACCCAACTGAGTCACCATATATATGTATCTATTTTACAATCAAAATGTCAAAAGTATAACTAAAGAAGTAAGCCCTGTAAGTCCCGTTGATCCAGGCAGTCTAGGCAAAGCCTCCAACATACTACATATACGAGAACTCGTCCTGGTCCTCGTCGTAGTTCAGCTCAGCCTCCTAAGTCGTCACCTCATCTGTACTTAAGACAGAGTCTAGTTGGTGTGTACAATACCGTCTCGTAACGTGGGAGTGAGTAGCTAACTCAGTGGAATAATAAAGCATAGGTTAACATGCTATCAATTCAGTCAAGCAGTAATGATAAAGCAATACAATCGAACAATCCTAACTATTCTTATTAATGCAAGTATGAAATGCAGTCATGATGCATGCCCTCACCGACATACCCTTTCATGCGACACCATCTTACGTTTGCGGTATGCGTTCATTCCTCAGTGTTCCACATCTTTTGAGCACATGCAGTGCGATGATGAGCATGATTACCGAGTTGTTATTAGTCCATTTCAAACAGCAGGATTGAGAAACTAAGGTACCTCCCTTGTATCATTCCCAAACATGATCCATTCTAGGGTCATCAAACCTAGATAATCTCATACGATAGTGTGGTTCTAGGGCGCTACAAAGGCTGTCAGGGCTGTTACACGCAATCGTTACACCACTCCCCCATCACCTTTTTAACAGTTCATCACTAAATTGATACAGGCCTAGTTCATACTCTATACACTGCGGCAAAACTCGTCGCCTCACTGTAAATTCAGAGTATACTCGAGGTCACTACAAAGGGCTCGTCACCAATCAGTGTAGGCCGACAGCTCGAATATAATGTCCCATACCACCGTATTCGGCTCACGAGTCAAGGTTGCTCACTGGTCACTACGGGGAGGCATGTGGCCCCAGCGTAGGCCAACAGCTCGACCATGGTGTCCCATACCACCATGCCTGGCTCATGAGTCTTAGCGGATCGAGGTACCATGGTTAACGCGATTTCACTGATAAGGTTAGTACCTCAGGTTCAAGCAGTAGTGTCCAAATATGGTGAACACACATTAGACATATCGGGTTACTTGACGAGCCTGACTAGCTTGAGCGCACAATCAACTGAACGACATGAAGTGCATAAGCACTTCGCGTGGCCTAATCACTGTTGCCAACGGAAGTACGACTCGGTTTCATCAAACACATCCTACGTGGTGAAATGAATCTCAACCACGAACTCAAGTCTGGTACCGATTATCTGGACTATAATCATAGTCCTAAATGCAATCAATCCTTATTCAGAGCATGTGGAGTAAAGCATAAACAAAGTAATTCAAGCATGTTAACAAACATGTCATAAAGCATGTTACAAAGTACAATGTAAACAAGAAATACAAACACATATATTTCCTAGTAAGCGATTAAATTAAACAACCAATCATAGAGGAAATCATATATGTTTCTAAAGCAGTTGAGAATCCCATCTCAACACCTACCTAAAGCTTGATTATCTAAGCACTTACTCTTACAAGCATTTTCACAAACACTTAGAATACACTATTTTAACATACATAGTGTACATTAGCAAAAACATGTATTAGGGTGAACCCTTTCGCCAAGCAAGTATTTTACACATATATAATATGTTCATACAGCAAATAATCATGACAAACACATTTTCAAAATTTATATGTATACGGTATTTTCTACAAATACAAGGAATACAATATATTCAACATAGTTATCGTATAACCGAAAAGTGAAACGGACAACACTTTGTACATGTGCAATTACATACAGATCATGAATCTATCATTATCTGACATTGAAAGCGTTGAAAACCATAACCTATACACCTAAAGTCTGCACCTTTTGTCGTAGAATCGTAACGAATCCGATAGGTTTGTTAAGCTTTCGTATTCGGCAGTTTGGTAACCTATAGAATGAAATAGGTTAGCTATTTCATAACCTACAACTATCAAAACTCCAAAACAGGTTAGGGTTAGGGTTTCTTACCTAAAAACGAGGTCGAAATTATCGGGAAAGCGATAAGAATGGTGTGGTTGAGCTTGTAGAATGGCAGGGGAGAATAGCAGGGAGGTTCTCCCACTTCACTCACACTTTCTCTCTCTTTTCTCTCTTCTCTCCTATGGTTTTTCTCAAATTCGTATGGCTGAATGAGAGAGGGTTTTAAGGTCCTTATATAGCCTAAAATCACACCAAAACAGACTTAAGGTCAAGGTATACTTAGGTTATAACCAAAGTGAGTCAGTTTCAGCTCAACGGAGGACTTCTGGCTGGCCCCCCTTGAGCCAAAGGTCGGACTTAAGCTCACGGACTCTGGATCTAGGTGGAGTTAAGTTTTTGTTTCAGTCAGATTCCTAGATCACTCGTGGCGGACCAGTTTCAGTTTAACAGTTAGTGAAACTCGATCAGGGTTTTCAAGTACACTGCCATGTATATGAAAATTTTCCCGATTCGAGGGTGTATTTGGGTCAGATTCTGACGGTCTAGTTGCTTACAAATTGTCCGCAAGTAACAAGTCTCAGATTACTATTTGAGATTATTATTTATAAAGAAAACCAAGTGTTCTCACACTTCTCGCTCCGGACTCAAGCGAACAGCCGTGATACACAATCTGGATTTGATCTTCGAGATGGTTATCAAGCCCAACAAGGCGGTCCTAAGTCTATAACTTTGTATCATTCGGACTTTCGATGTGCGGTCCAGATCTGATACGGAGTTTCAATGTGCTCCCGAGAGCAGTCGGGTAATGAGTTTGATCCTAGATTTTAGGGTAACCTAGCGTCAATGATTCTACAAGTTTTAGGTCTTGCCGATCATATTTAAAGTGATTCAAACGGATTTCATGGCTAATCTAGTTTAGCACTTAGTTAACTTTATCAAATTTCCAAAGGATTTGATCCTAAGCGATTTCTGCCTGAGGTGGTACTCGGGCCATTGTATGAAATTTTTCGAGTCGTTACACTTCACAACTCGGTGGAGTTGTTGGGCCGAGATCGGCTCGAGTTGGATATGAATCTGATCAATTCCAGATCTTGTTGGGTTAAGTTTTGCAACAAGGGCATGTACGATTAACTCTAGCATCATCTGGAGACGAATTGACTTTTTAAAGGTGAGGATTACCCTTCAAGCTTTTCTACATCTTGATAGTTGGCATAGCTTGCTTATTTAATCTCTGGCCTAAAATAATACTTAGTGAAAGTGTTGATAAATGCTAGTTTCTAATTTAGTAATTCTTTATAATGATTGATAGTTAGTTTATATTCAATTATGAACATGCGATAGGTCTCAAATATTTCTCTTTACATGTGTAATTACTTTTAACAATGTGCTTGACTTGTTTTGCCACTTGCGGTTATTTTATGATGTTTGTAGAAGTCCTTGAACTAGTGGCCTTTCTGTCAAATAGATTAAATGGAATGTCCTTGTTGTGGACTTACCACATTGTGTATCATTTGTGCCTACATGGCTTTTTGGGAATAATCCCTTTTTAATCACACCATTAGGTGGAATAATTAGTCCTCACGGCTTTTATAGAATACTTGCCCTTTTGCGGCTTTAATGGATTATTTTGTACAACTTTGCAATGATAAGTTCCACTTGTTGAACTATAATTGGCCACTAGTTAAAGTGGTTACCCTTAAAATATCATATTTATTTGTCTCATGAGCCAGGGATGGTGGAATGGGACACTATGCCTGAGCTGTCATGTTGGGTGACCAACCTCCTATAGTGACCTTTAAGCTTTTCTAAATTGATTGTTTGAATTTGGAATAATAACGGCTGGGCTAATCATGCATTTTCATGGCATATATTAAGGTCTTTTCCGGGTAGTTAGTTCTCCTTGGGTGTTCCTTTGTGTACTTTTCCAGGTAACTAATTCTCTTTGGGCAATTTATATTATTTGATCTTTTCCGGGTGGTCACGCCCCAAACTCGAAAAACGGGCTCACAAAATTTTTGATCACCGAATCTGGCACCGACAGCCTCCGTAGTGCCCCATTCTTAGATCCCGGCACTCACGTGCCCGATTCCGATCCTGGGATCCTACAAGGAGGATTTTCAGTATGATTTTTTTTTTTTTGTAATGGAGCATAACGACAAGCATAACCAAGTTACAAAACAATATTGCCACATATCTACTATATCAAAAATTTTAAGTACAATGCGGAAAGGGAAATACAGGGTGATCAAAAACTCCAAAATAATCTGATGTGCGCTCTTGCCTCAGCGCTGCTACGATCCAATGCCACCTGCACGCAACGGTCGTGCATAAGCTTACAAAAGCTTAGGGGGTAGTGTAAGTGTGTGCGTAAGGCAAGAGCCAAGTGTACAATATCAGAGTAATGTGGAAATATGCGGGTAAGACCATGAATATTAACAGTTGTATCAAAGCTATGTGATGCAAGACATGAATGCTTTCAGCCATACTAAGGCCATGCGATGCGAGGCCTATGTAGCCAAATGTCATATGCGAGATGCAAAAGTAAGCATGTCAGTCCTCATCAAGTACACATATCAGTACATTTCCTCTCTGAATATCATCGGGGTCTAATATACTTCACACCGACTGCCTCCTCCTTAGCTGCACAGCCAAGCAAGTGGAAGAGACCACATTATCCGCCTGACCAGTAGTCTGCCAATACCTACCCGGCTCATCGATAGCGGACTCATTTGCGAGCTGGTCAAACTCAGCCTAGCTTATAGCCCCTTCACTCGGACGGATAAGGCCACACCCCCTTCCAACCGACCACGACACAGTGGGAGACGCTGCCTACTAGTATTCGGCACTTGGGTGCTCATGTATCCACTCGGTCTAGACGTTGGAGCATCTCCTGGTACCAAAACTGTTCTGAAATTTTCACCCAAGGACATCCTAAGTGCCCACAATGCTAGAGCTAATATTTTCGGTATCCCATACAATCATCCACGATGTGCCTGTGGAGGCCACGACCCTGATGTCGCTAGGGCGTGCAGTGATCACGACACACAATACGAAATGCATGAGTCACACCGTCAATCATGCAGCAATCTCACGAGTACCATGCGCTCATGTAGATAGCTCCTATCAATGAGTCCCATAAGTAATCTGCCCAATGACATATGCTATGATCAGTCACTACTCATATCAAGTATACATATGATGCATATGGCATGAGGCATGGAATTATACTAAGTATGTTATAAAGTGATGAACTATCCTCTCAACGAAGATGGGCTTAGACGGCCTACACGTAACAAGTATGGGCCTATCAATGGGACCTAGGGAGAGTCGTAATGCGGACATTTAACCAACATTATATTTACAATGTGGGCGTCAAACCATCATTACTCCCAAGGCATAGCCCGCTATAAATATCATTACATAGACCATGGTGGAATCACGCATTGCAATGGACCTTAGGTACATCCAATTGGGCCTTAAATACATTAAATGGGCCATATCACATGGGCCATATGCATATCAAATGGGCTACACCCAAATATAGGTGGTGATGATGATTTCCACCATTAAAATTCCCAAGGCCCATGATAACATTTATTTCCCATCCAATCTAATCATGAGGTCACACAGACCTGGATTAAGAGGAAACAAATTTCCTAATGATCCAAACTTTTGCGACAACAAAAGAATTTCAATGGCAGGAACTCAATCCCCATTACTTTTTGCTATGTGGTCCACTTGATCATAAATCTGCCTCATTCTTGAACTCAAGCTTTAAAATGAGCTTTCAAGTGGTTGGATGACTTGGATGCATTTAACATCCCAGATTTTTGCCAACCTGGTGATAGATGTCCTTAAGCAATGGTTCGAACCTGACACATCTTTAACTTGTCAAAACTCAATCCCAAAGTCAAAAAATCACTTTTTAACCCTTTTCCTTCACAAATATCACCTCGCACCACCTCGTTTTTTAAATCTTTCTAAGTACTTTCACATTAGACACTATCTTAAAAGTTTAGGTGATGAAGAACAATACTTAAACTAAATATTACTGTAAATAGTAAATACATAAATAAAATGGGCTTTTAACCATTACTCTTATGGAATCTCACAAAACGAATAGGTATTTGGAACATCAACCTCTCTTGCCCTAGGATCTTCTTCTGTTGTAATTAGGGCGTGATTTAATAACTTCGATCACTTTATATACAACCTACAAAGGCCTAAGTACCACCTCAGACAGAAATCTTACAGAACTAAGTACCACCTCAGACAGAAATAATACAGGATTAAATCATTTAGAAATTAGGCGAGAATTAGCTAGTGTTAAACTAGAGTACCTGTGAAATTAGTACTAATCGCTTTAAATATGATCCGTAAGATCCGAAACAAGTAGAACAGTTAGCGCTACATTACCCTAAAATTTAGGATCAATCTCATTACCCAGTTGCTCTCGGGAGCACATTGAAACTCTGTATCAGATCTGGACTGTACGTCGAAAGTCCGATTAACGCGAAGTTAAATGGTTAGGACCGCCTTGCTAGGCTTGACAACCATCTCGGAAATCAAATCCAGATAGTGTCCCAGTGCTATTCGCTTGAGTCCGGAGTGGAGAGTGTGAGAAACGTGAAATTAATTAGAAACAAAGTTCAATTTTAAGTAATCTGAGACTTGTCGTTTACGGGCCAAATATAAGCAATCAGACCGTTGGAATCTGACCCAAATACACCCTCGGATCAGGAGAAACTTCATACACATGGCAGCGTACTTGTGACCCTAATCGAGTTCCGGTGACCGTTGAACTGAAACTGGTCCGCCACGGGCGATCTGTAAATCCGATCGGGCCGAAAACGTAACTCGACCTGGATCCAATGTCTGTGAGCTTAAGTCCGACCTTTGGCTCAAGGGGGGCTTCCAGAAGTGCTCCGTTGAGACGGAACTGTCCGTATTTGGACATAACCTAAGTATACCTTGGCCTTGGGTCTAATTTGGTGAGTTTTGGGCCTATATAAGGACCTTAAACCCTCACTCTCTCATCCCATACGAATTTGAGAAAAACCTAGGAGAGAGAAGAGAGAAAAGAGAGAGAAAGTGTGAGAGAAGTGAGAGATTCTTTTTTATCTCTACCCTGCTATCCTACGTGATTAATTATCATGATCTAATCACTTTTCTGGCGATTTCGGCTTCATTCGTAGGTAAGAAACCTAACCCTAAGCTGTTTTAGAGTTTCCAAGAGTGTAGGTGATGGAATAGCTGACCTGTTTCATGATTCAGGTTGTCGTTGTGCTATAGACAAAGGCGTTGGGTTCAAACTGGTTTCAGTTCAAGTTTGCCGATAAAAGGTGTGGACTTTAGATGTATAGGTTATGGTTTTCAATGCTTTCAATGTTAGATAATGATAGATTCATGATCTGGATGTTGTTGCACATGTACAAAGTGCTGTCCGTTTCATTTTTCGGTTATACGTTAACTATGTTGAATATACTGTATTCCTCGTATTTGTAGAAAATACTGTATATGTATGAAATATAGATTTGTGCTTGCCATGATTAATTGTTGTCTAGGTATGCTAGATACATATGTATCAACATTTGGGTGAACGATTAGCCTCACACCTGTTATATTAACATACGTCGTGTACGTACTAGTTGTAGCCTAAGTGTTTGCAGAAATGTTCAAATGAATATGGAACTATGATTTATGCTTGCCACGACTATTGGTCGTGAATGCATGATCGTGGTTCATATGGTAATCCTTCGTGAAAGGATTCGCTACGACTTGTGTTTTAATTAGTATATTATAGGTATGTTGGAATGTGTAGTCTAAGTGTTTGTGAAAATGCTTGTATAGATATGTATTTAATCTAGTAGTGCCTTGAGTAGGTGTTGAGATAGGATTCTCAACTACCTTAGTGATGCGTATGATTTCCTTCATGTAAGTTGTTTAGTTTAATCACTACTGGTTTATGAAACGTATGTGTTTGGATTTCCTGTTTACATTGTGTTTTATAACATGCTTGTTAATATGTTTGAATTACTTGTTCATTTAATTCTGCTCTGACTACCTCACATGTTTAAGTTGTATTCCATAAAATTCGTGAACGGTGATGGGGGAGTGGTGTATCGATTCTGTGCAACAGCCCTAACAGCCCTATGCGGACAATATTGGATATTTGACTGTATGATTTGAAATCTTGATCCATTACTGCTTTAATTGTTCCGTAATTGAATGTGATTGGGGCTATTGTATAGTCCAGGCAATCAGTAATGGGATTGAATTCATGGCTGAGATTCATTCGCTACGTGAGATGCGTTCGACGAACTCGAGTCGTACTTCGATTGGTGATAGTGGTTGGCCACGCGAAGTGCTTATGCACTTCATGTCCTTTAACTTATCGTGTGCTCGAGCTAGTCGAGCTCGTCAAGTAACCCTATCTATCTAATGTATGTTCACCATATTTGGACGCTACTGCTTGAACCTAAGGTACCGAACTTACCAGTGCAACCTCGTTAACCTTGGTACCTCGATCTGCTAAGACTCATGAGCTGGGCATGGTGGTATGGGAAACCATGGTCGAGTTGTCGGCCTACGCTGGGGCCACGAGCCTCCCCATAGTGACCATTGAGCAACCAGACTCGTGAGCCGAATATGGTGGTATGGGACACTGTATTCGAGCGTCGGCCTACACTGTTTTGATGGGTGATGGGGGAGTGGTGTAAAAATTTCATGTAACAGCCCTGGCAGCCCTGACTGTACCCGGTGTAGTGACCTCGAGCATACTCTAAATCTGTAGTGAGGCGACGAGCCTTCCCGTAGTAACAAAGTATAAACTAGGCCTGTATTGATAAGGTGATGGGGGAGTGGTGCAACGATTCTACGTAACAGCCCTGGCAGCCCTTGCAACGACCTAGAACCACACTATCGTATGAGATTATCTAGGATTGACGACCCTAGAATGGATCATTGTTTGGGAATGATACAAGGAAGGTACCTTAGTTTCCCAATACTGTTGTATGAAAAGGACTAATAACAACGGTAATCATGCTCATCATAGCATTGCATGTGCCTGGAAGATGTGGAGCACTGAGGGATGAACGCATACCGCGGACGTAAGATGGTGTCGCATAAGGGAGTATGTTGGCAAGGGCATGCATCATGACAGCATTTCATTCTTGCATTAACAAGAGTACTTAGGATTGTTGATTGTACTGCTTTATAATTATTGTTTGACTGTTTTGATAACATGTTAACCTATGCTTTACTGTTCCACTGAGTTGATCACTCACTCCCATGTTACGGGACGGTGTTTCGGACACCCACCAGACTTTGTCTGATTGCAGATGGCGATGCTACTCCTGAGGCGGAGCCGGACTTTTGTGACGACGAGAATGCTTTCTCGTATATGTTATTTTCTGACGACTTCATGTGAGCCATGCCTTGATCAATGGGGTTACAGGGATGTTGACTAGATGAAACTACACCTTTGATATATTTTGAAATTGTACTTGTAATTCATTAACCTGACAACATTATCACACTCTGGAGACTTACCATGGTATATATCTTCTATACATCTATCACAGTCTTCTGCTTGCAATTTAACTGTCTCTGGAGTACGATATGCTGTTTTGGTATAACCCCATTCATGTTTCAATGCTCTCATCATAATCATCATTATCTATGTTGCATAAGTGATGCGTTGGAACTCGGGAGCTAAGCTTTGCTCGACCCCCGATTTTCAGGGCGTTACAATGCAACACATGCATCATGGTGGGTCCCACCGTCTAGTGATATGGACGGTGTGGTATGCATCATACGTGGGTCCCATAAACCTTGCTGAAGTCAACAGCAGTGGGACCCACCATCTCTACAGAGAATGGGTGGATGGCATGTATACAACACATACAATGTGGTGGGTTCCACCGTTTGCCTGGATGGTGTGAATAAAACACATACATCCTTGTGGGTCCCACCATAACGTTTGTTTTCCATCCAATCTGTTGATAAGGTCCCACGGACCTAGATGAATAGGAAAAACAAATTTCATAATGATCTAAAACTTCTGGACCACAAAAAGGGTTTCAATGGCAAGCGTTCAATCCCACTATTTCTTGTGATGTGGGCCACCTGAGTTCTAAATAGGGCTGATTTTTGGAGGGAGCCCACTTCAAGAAGGGACCTACAAAATGCACGGTGTAGATGTTCAACACCCATCATGGTGCCGGGACCGTGGGCCACGTCCGTCCGCCAAAACCATGAGAAAACACGTCGAATATATGGCTCGTTTGATCTGTCTTGAGCCGTAGAGTGCAATGGCTGTTGCTGCGTTTATTATGGGGCTCGTTTGATCTGTCCGACGCTACCTGTTTATTATTATTATTATTACTTTGAAATCGTGTTTTCTCATGGTTTTTCTTATGTGGGGCCCAGATCAGATGGATCCACTCCAGCCATTGCACTCTACGGCTTAAGACAGATCAAACGAGCCCCATATTCGACGTGTTTTGGCGTATAGAACAATTAAAGTGAATTTAAACGGTGAAAATCACTATTTTCAAAGGTATGGCCCGCCAGAAAATTGGATCAACTTCATTTTTCGGCTCGACGCCTAAAATGATTTGGGAAATGGGATAGACGGCGTGGATTGAATCCATATGTCAGGGTGGGGCCTACACAAGTGGTCTACCCAAAAGCTTATGAATCAAGCTAATATTTGTGTTTTCAACCAATGTCCAGTGTCCAGGGATGCTGGACGGTTTGGGCATTCCAAATATGGGAGGTGGGTCACCAAATGATGAATGATGTGGATACAACACATATAAAGTGGGCCCGACCTGCTTGGATCAAATACATGCTTCATGGTGGGGTTCATCTGGGTGGGCACATGGCCATGTCATCACATAAAAAGAAAAAGAGAGAGAGAAAGTAAGAGAGAGGGATACGTGTGATGGAGGGACCTCGACGCTATGGGCCCTCCCTTGCATGATTTACAATGTATATCAAGTGGATCCCATTTCATATGGGCCCACTGATCAAAATCAACGGTGGAGATCCATTCTCCACCAAAATGGAAGGTCTAGATGACCCCTTTCCAAACTAGAAGGTAAACATCATGATGGACCCCATCATGGAATGATCATGAAGATCAAGGTGGGCCATTGGCCACATCTTAGGGTCCAAAGCGAGATCCATACCATCGATCGGTAGACCTCACTTGGCCCATCACAAAAACATGAAAACTAGCATATAGAAGCACCCACCGTTTGATCTTCTCGATCCGTTGGAACGTCGGTCTCCTTGTGCTTCACTTTAATGGAGGGTGATGAGAGTTGAATGACTAAGATGAAGGTTTTTGGGTGAAAGTCGGCCACACAACTCACTCTTTTCTCTCTTGAAATGGCTTGGACGTGCACTCTCTTCCCTTGCTTAGAAAGTGTGTTGAGAAATTAGAGAGAGAGGGTTGTAAGGAGAGAGAGTGAGAGATGGCTGATGGATGTGAGTGATGGGTGAGGTGATGGTATACTTGACCTGAGAGTTGACTTGGTGGTTGCTTGACTTGTGGAGAAAGAAAGCATGGGTGGGTGTACTTGACATGAAGTGATTGATTGATTGATTTGAGTGATTGATTGATGAGACATGATGTAGAGATTTTCTTGAGATTGTAAACGCGCGGCGTTTTCTTCGAAATAAAAGTCGGCCCACATCTCCCTGCCAGGGTATCGGATCGGTATGCAAGACGCGGCATTGGAACCGCGACGACGGTGCGGTCGCAATGGTACAAGTTTCGGATTAAGCCGACTCAAATCTACAGGATACGACTTAGGGTCACGCGCAAACATCAATTATAGGTTGTGGATTCCTGGACTTCGACGGGAAGGATCGCAGGACTCGATAGAACAGTACGGACTAGGATACGGGTCTTACATTAGTTCTCCTTGGGTGTACCTTGTGTACCTTTTCAGGTGACTAATTCTCCTTGGGTGATCTATATTATATGGCCTTTTCCAGGTAGCTAGTTCTCCTTGGGCGAACCTTTTAGTATTTTTCTAGGTGAGTTTTCCTTGGTGACTAGTTCTAGTTCCTTGGCATACCTTTGAGTATTTTTTCAGGTGGCTAGTTCTCCTTGGGCGACATTTTTTTTACCAGTTGGATGTGCATCCCCAGGTCTGTGAGCATGTGCATGCATCTATGCATTTAAACAAGATTATTCTGGGTGATTTATTTAATAAATGCATATATGATGAACCTTATCTGATTCCCATGATAATCGTTGTGTAATATTTGTAGTCCTAGACTGAGTCATCCTGGTCTGGAGTCGGGTCGAGTTCTTGATGAGTTTGGACTGAGTAGTGTCGGTTTGGAGGCTGTTGTTGGTCGTCCTCCACCAAGAAGAAGAAGGCAATGAAGAAAAGAGACCGAGTAGGACTCGATTTTGCTGCACCGAATCTGGACCAAGTTCGAGCGAGTTGGGTTTTTGAGTCTTGAAACTAGTTCGAATGGTGCCTGGTATAGACCGTTTGGGCAGAGAAGAGAAGTAGAAAAACAGAAGGGAGAAGAAAGGAGAAGAAGGGTGAGCAGAATGCTGCTCCTCACTAAGTGATTGTCGAGTTGACTCGCTGAGATCGGGTCTGATTTGTGATGCAGCACCCGTGCCCCACTGGGTCGACTCATCTCAACGAGATCCATGTCAGGTCGGCTCAAGTACATGTTGTTGGATGTTTTCCCAGCAGGAAGTAAGGAAAGGGAAGAAAAGTGAAGCATGAGAAGATTGTAAGAATGGGTGTCCCTGTTGCACTGTTTATGCAACACTGAGTTGACACGCTGATGAGTTATGGGGTCCAATTTGGGTCATGACTCAGTGCGAGTCAGGTGCTTAGACTCGAATCAGGACTGAGTTCAAATCGTTTGGGCTAGAAGTGAAAGAAGAAGATAAAAAGAGGCTGGGTAGTGCCTAGTTGAATTGAGTTGATTTGGGTCAAGCTTCACAACTCGGTGGAGTTGTTGGGCCGAGTTCGGCTCGAGTTGGATATGAATATGATCAATTCCAGATCTTGTTGGGTCAAGTTTCGCAATAAGGGCATGTACGATTAACTCTAGCATCATCTGGAAATGAATCGACTTTTTAAAGGTGAGGATTACCCTTCAAGCTTTTCTACATCTTGATAGTCGGCATAGCTTGCTTATTTAATCTCTGGCCTAAAATAATACTTAGTGAAAGTGTTGATAAATGCTAGTTTCTAATTTAGTAATTCTTTATAATTATTGATAATTAGATTTATATTCAATTATGAACATGCGATAGGTTTCAAATATTCCTCTTTACATGTGTAATTACTTTTGGCAATGTGCTTAACTTGTTTTGCCACTTGCGGTTATTTTATGATGTTTGTGGAAGTCCTTGAACTAATGGCCTTTATGTCAAACAGATTAAATAAAATGTCCTTATCGTGGACTTACCACATTGTGTATCATTTGTGCCTACATGGCTTTTTGGGAATAATCCCTTTTTAATCACACCATTAGGTGGAATAATAGGTCCTCGCAGCTTTTATGGAATACTTGCTTTTTTGCAGCTTTAATGAATTATTTTGTACAACCTTGTGGTGGTAAGTTCTACTTGTTGGACTACAATTGGCCACTAGTTGAAGAGGTTACCCTTAAAATATCATATTTATTAGTCTCATGAGCCAGGGATGGTGGAATGGGACACTATGCCTGAGCTGTCGGCCTATGCTAGGTGACCAACCCCCCGTAGTGACATTTGAACTTTTCTAAATTGATTGTTTGAATTTGGAATAATAACGGATGGGCTAATCATGCATTTTCATGGCATATATTACGGTCTTTTTCGGGTGGTTAGTTCTCCTTGGGTGTACCTTTGTGTACTTTTCGGGGTGACTAATTCTCTTTGGGCAATATATATTATTTGGTCTTTTTCGAATGGTTAGTTCTCTTTGGGTGTACCTTGTGTACTTTTCCAGGTAACTAATTCTCCTTGGACGATATATTTTAGATGACCTTTTTCGGGTAGCTAGTTCTCCTTGGGCGTACCTTTGAGTATTTTTTCGGGTGACTAATTCTCCTTGGGTGACCTCGTTGCATAGTCTTTTTCGGGTGGCTAGTTCTTCTTGGGCATACCTTTGAGTATTTTTCCCGGTGGCTAGTTCTCCTTGGGCAACGTTTTTTTACCACCTGGATGTGCATCCCCAGGTCTGTGAGCATGTGCATGCATCCATGCATTTAAATAAGATTATTCTGGGTGATTTATTTAATGAATGCATATTTGATGAACTTTATCTGATTCTCATGATAATCATTATGTAATATTTGTTATATATTGTCTCTGATAACTATGCTTAATTATCTTGATGATATGATAAATCTTGGGGGTATACCTCACTACGATAGCCATTGACGCTATTGAGTCGTACTCAGTGTGTAGGAGATGTAGATGACGCGTATGATGGTGTTCATGTAAAATAGGAGGAGCCAGATGATCTTGCGACTCTCCATTCCTGATTTTATTTGTATTTAATTTATATTGTTATGTTTGTAAAGGTTAAGACATTGGTTTGTATAAGTTTTCGGGTAACAGCTTGAAACATTTGGATTTGCACATTTGGACTCCCTCTTATACTTGATTGCTCATATTCCACTAGTTGATTAACTCTGATAAAAAGGAAAAAATTGTACATGAAATTTGAGTTACAATTAAAGGTTAACACTCAAGTTTTTAGAAAACAAGTAGTGTACTCGGGTTCTGGGAACCGAGGTGTTATAATAGAACTCTCTAATCCGGTAACTTCTTTATAACTTCTTCCCTTTACTTACTTTCTATATTGCTATAGGAATTTTCTTTTATTCCCTTTTAGGATTAGGTTGAGGATTAAGGTTTTACCATGTATATGCAAGAGTGAGAACGTTAATATGCTGAGAAAGTAAGGCTATTAGATGATTATGTTAGGAAACAACCCATGTCTCAAAATTTTTCTGAAACCATCATCAAGAACCAACTAGAATATAACGCTCTACCGGTTAAGAAGTCCTTATGCGATCATATATGAGAGAACAATTACACCCCATGGACAGTACATGAGTGTTGGGGTTATCATAACTATGGGAGTGAAAATTATTATCACCCACTGGATAAGAAGAAAATAATGAGAGATTATATCATGGGTGATAATATGTATCGACAACCATCAGATTCTCCCACCTATGATTCGTATGACTATAATCAGTGAAAACATCAAAATTGGAAAGATGAACCAACGACATGTTATAATGATTATTCTCTTGGATCCCCTACCTTTGAAATCCAACCAGAATCGATCAAAGAGGAGTTACTTCGAAGTGCCACAAACTCTTCTACGGATATGAGAAAATTATTAGAAGATTGTTCGAGCCTTAGAAAAATGATAAAAGGCTTGCATTGCGCATCGATAAGAAATTGGAGGCTCGTTCGTATCAGCCACAATTCATTTCAGAAATACAATACAAGGAAAGTGATCCTAACTCGTTTTTAAAGAACTCTAAAATTTGGAATGAACAGTTAGATTATATTAATGAGCACATGATTCAATTTCTTGAAAAGTCGACCTCGATGATGGTTCAAAAGAATGATCAAGAGACGTGGGTGTCTTTCAAATATAATGATGATGACACATTTCACTCACATGACACCCTTGGTTTCAATAATGAGGGAGATGTTAGTTTATTCGAACCTCAACCCAATTTAGGAGTAGAATGTGAGAGAAACAATCCTATCCCAAGTATGTACTGCACTGAATTGGAAGATGATGAGTATTGGGATGACGATTATGAATGTGCAACCCAAATTCCTCTGGAATCAATCTTAAGTTTGGTCCAGGTCAATGATCAAGAGGTACAGGAAGTGGTTGACCATAATGATTTACTCCACCCATCTGACATGACTGATTTAAATGTAGAGAATGAGCCCCTTTCAACCGACTTTTCTAACTCTTGTGAGACATGTTTAGACCACTTCCCTGAATTAACTTATAAGATAGTTAGGGAGATGAACGAATTGCCCGATAAGATTCTGGAATTTGAAACCACCTAGTTGAGATCACCATCTGAACTGTCAAATTTTGATGATTCAATGCCTCTTTTGAGTAGTATCAATGAACAGAGTCCTCACATCAATACTTCGTCTACTGACCCACAATCTGTCTGTGCAGGGCGGAGCAAGAGAGCATACCTCCATCTACTTTTAAAGACGATGGAGTCCTTGGACAGATCATCGCAAGCTTTAATGTGGATAATGAGTCACTCTCAATTGAATTTCTCAACTCTTTAAATGAATGCTTGGCACACTTTATGGACTCAAACGATCCCATGATACAAGACGTAGTGAATGCCTCGCAAGACAATATCTTGATAGTTCTCATGGACCGAGAGAACCCTTATTATGAAGTCCCTCCTTCCCCAGATCCTACATGTCTATCATTAAAGGAGGAGGACCTGAAAATTGAACTGAAGTCTGACACTTCGGAATGTGTTGAGGCTACATTATCCACTGAAAAATTTTCTGAATTTTATCTACTTGTAGTCTCTGATTCACCATGGGATACTAACTTTTTTTTTTGTCACAGGTGAATTATATATATTTTGGATATCTCAGGTGAATCAACGACAAATTTTTAATGAGGTCTATAAATTTTTTTGGAAATTCATGCTCCACGGCATCTAAGCCTATTGCAGGCTTTTGGATGATCTTGTTGAGAAATCTACTGAGAAACTTATCAAGATATTGGTTAGAAGAGGAACCTTGCGACATGACTGAGTAACTTTTCCCTTGCTTTTATAGGACTAGGGTAGTTTGCTTTATGTCGTTCTAGGATAGTCGGCTTTATGCTGTTAGGATAGTTTACTTTTGTTGGATTGAGTCTTGTGCCGAACCACCTTCACACTGAGATCTCTTTGGAAAATGCCATTGAATCTCCTCGTCAGGTACTATCTTTCCGTCACTTCTCTTTCAATTTCATTGTCTCATATGCATTGCATGCTCATATTTTTTACATTGAGGACAATGTAGATTTTAGGTTAGGGATGAGAGATTAGGTAACCTAATTAGTATTTTCTTGGTTCTGAGCAAAAATTGTGAAATTTTTTCATTTTTCTAGGATTTTTTGTGAACTCAAAGTGATTTTGACGGCTATCTTTGATTTTAAATTATAAGATACGTAATGTTGGTAAATTATGACTCTTAGATTTAACCATCTGTTAGATTTCACAGTTAAGTTCGAATTATTAATTCATGATTAGAAGTTGTAAACATTGATTGAGTCATAATTTCACATGTCACATCTCGCTTACACATTAAGGTTTCAGTTTGATATTGAAGGGTTAACTTGGTAATCACTAAGCATGAAAGGAACTAGCTTGAGAAATTTGCCCATCATGATTAATAGAAAAAAAAAAGAATTGAAAAGAAAGAAAAATAGATAAATACCCAGCTAAAAAACAGTTGTTGTCAGAAAAGGTTGGGCGAATGGTTTTCACCATGGGTTTACTCCCTATAGGTGAGGATTTAATTCCCCTCCTTAACTTTATCTTTAAAAGGTTGACATAGCGTGAAAGCCATCGATGAAAAAATCAAAAGCTGGAAGAATGAAAAGAAGAACTGTAAAACAAGTTTTGGTCGTCCTGAATACCCTTTTTTATTATCAATGTTATCATGAAATTGACGATTGAATCTCTTAATGATGATAAGCCGAGATTACACTATACACCCATGGAACTCAATGTTTAGAATTTTTTCTAATTGATGGATTAATACTTTGAACTTGATTATGAAGTTTACCGTGCGCTTGAGTCCAAGAGAAAGTAATGCCCAACATTCATGAATCTTAGAATTCTAGTATTTGGATTGTTTTTTAAAAATCACTTAAGTTTATAGAATTTGTCCTGTAATTCTCAACTTATTTTTCGCATACTTTGCTTGGGACTAGCAAAATGCTAATTGGGAGTTGTGTTGAGGGTCAAATATTGCATATTAAATCCTAGTTATTACCTAATTTTATGAACATGTAACGCCCTATTTTAATCGCGTTTGTGCTACAAGGTGAATTTAGGAGTCTGGACTGAAAAAAGGTACTAAAAGCATGAATTTAACGCTTAGAAGTCACCAAGGAAAGGGACGGACCCTAGGGGACCAAGATCGAAGGATTTACACGCCAAAGATCCAAGAAAATCACGTGATCAACGATGAAGAGGCCCGAAAATCGTTCAGAATGCAAAATCACAGGGTTCCCACCATCCGTTCAGCTTGAAACTTTATATCTGGCTTGAGGACCATAAATTAACTATACACGTCAAGCTATTAGATCCTTATGAAAGTCGCCCAACGGACAGATCAGCCAGCAAATCTCTGATTTGGGGCCTGCCTGATATCTAGATTTGCTTCAAATTTGGTCTTAACCCTTCAAATTAGATGGCACAATGAATGGAGGAAGTAAATTTTACATAGACATCACAATGGAGCCCACGTGGGGATTCGCGTGCACATCACTTAAAGTGCACCAGCCGTGCACTATTAAAGCCAAAGTCGGTCAGCGCACGTTGACCGACTCAAACTCCATCTCCCGCAAAGAAACGTCCAGTGGACGCACCAAGCTTAGTCATTTTTGGTTAGTGGGGCCCACCAATCATCCGTTTGGATGATCTGAATCGTCCATTCACTTCATAAGGGGGGCAAGACCCTCACCTAGCTTTCCTTTTTGGCCCATGCACGTGTACGCATGTGGATAGTCAGAAAACGTGGGATGGACGACGGAAGCAAAACATCAGTGGACCGCACAAAAACTCGACCAAAACCACCCCTTCCCGACTGTTTTTTCTCAAGGAATTCAATGAACGGGGTGAATTTCATCGAAAACATCACTGTGGGGCCCACCGAGCATCTTAGCGCAATACGTGCATAAGAAATACGTCCGGACGCTGTCCGCTTTTCACGACTATTCCACAATCATGTCTGTGATCAGATCAACGATCTGGACTGTCCAAGATCTTCAACAGGTGGGAACAACCATAGCCATGAAGAAAAAAAATCAAGTCTTGGACATGGTTGGATGATGGAATCCTTCCTAACATTCATATATCTCTCAGATTGGTTGTGGATTGGTTTAATTCTGTTGTTTACTTTGTCTCATGGGCATGATCTTGTGATGGAATCCATTCTAATTTACATCCTTCTTATTTCTTGAAAACTAGATCAAAGGAAATTTAGATTTGATTTATAATATTATATCCTCTAACTGGATGAAGATGGGACTCTAAATTCAGTTGTGTTCATGAATTAATCATACATCTCTCTGATCTCTACAAGTGGATCCTTGACACCCTAGTTTTTCACCTTTGAATTTACATATTTTAGTTAATTAATTCACCATTATTTTCCTAATTCTCCCTGATTTAGATTACATCTTCGCCTAGTTCTAGTTCAAGTTACTTTCAGATTACGTACAAAGTTTAGTGCTTGTGGATTCGACCTCGGTCTTACCGAGATTATTACTATATTACAACTCTATACTTAGGATGTGAACATTATTGCTACTGGATTATTACTACTCTTAGGATAAGCTCAAATAAAGGAATTTGATAAAATAAATTTGATTGTTAATTTTTTGGTTGGTTGGTTGGTTGTGTGTGTGTGATTGGTTGAATTCCTCTGCTATTTATATAGTTCTGTTATAATTATTCTTCCATATCATTCTTCCATTTATTGCAATGGTTATATCAGTTGAAAAGCCTCTCTCTAGATCATTCTCTTATTACATTTCTCCTTCTTTGTAACGCTCCGAAAATTGGCACCCGAGTACGTAGACTCCGATCCCGAGTTCCTAGGTATTAACCTAACAAAAATTACATGCGTGCCTTCATTCAGATTTACATTCATTTCATGCACAAATAATCAGAGTATGCATTTCAACTTAGTGGAACTAAATCAAAGTAGAGATAGCCAAATATGAAAACATAAGACTACCACTCAAAAGTTATAGTTCCAAAAGTGATGACCACCCATATGAGAAATATATGAACCACAATAATTACAAAAATAACATAATAACAACTACCTAGCGGTGAGAGATATACGAATTACAATAATTACAAAAATAATAGAATAACAACTACCTAGCTGGAAGAAGCTAGAAATCTACTGGGCACCTCGAGTGCACCATCGTCTGATTTTATTCCTGAGTTATATGTATATGTTAAATATGAGGCGTCAAATGCCAACATAGTGAAGAAATATTTATTAGATTGTTACTTGGGGCATTTTAGCGAATCACCAGGTTTACAACGAATACATATTCATACATGTAGTACACCTAAGCATGTTACATTTAATACATATATACTACACAAGTTACACATATTATCAACACAACCGAGTACAAGTAATGATGGCATAATAAACAAATAGTTTTCTAATCTACTTGGTAAGTATATTAATGTTATAATGAAATGATGCATGCTTCTTATAATCCAATACTTCATCACAAGCGACCTCAAAGCCTATTTTGCAAATGCCAATACTCACTCACAAGCAACTCCAACGTCAAATCGCAACCTATCCCAGGATATGCATGATTATCCAAGTGATTATTAGTCTCAGATTTTTGTTATTTTAAATTTTCAAAAATTCTTGAAAATTTTTTTATATAACTAGCTTATGTTGTCACTTACTGACACTTAATGCTCAAGGTGAGCCTATATGTGGGCGGTACCAATAAAGAACCGTGCAAATCTGATTAATCAGCTATAAGAAGCCAATGAATCCTCCTGATAACTTAAATCTCGAGTCTATCCTTGTGATTTGTTAATATAGGGCTCAAATCTAGCCGACCTATCACTGACTAATCAAGACAACTACAACTAAATAAAAACCCATTAAAATTCGAGCTAATTATAGGTCGGATCAAATCAAACTGAACCAGTTACTCCTTTAGCCTAAAAACTAATGATTTTAGAGTGATTAGGACCAAATCACCATTTTCGCTAATTATAAATACGCCACATTATAAACTTAGTTAATCCACACCCTAATCATCATGCACAAGAAATATCGTTATTCAATTCATTCAAGAAAATGCCATGATTATCCAAATAGGCTCTAGACCTCTCGTTAGTGGGATACTAAACCCGAGACTATAGAAAGATGTTCTTCTTAGCGGGCTTGGCGTTTTTTGCAGGACATCGAGCCAAGATTGCATCTCGAATCGCTCAACTTGGACTCACAAGGCCAGTTGAAGAAATGTGTGAATACCTCTAAAGTCTGTTAGGAACTTAAGTTAAATGCCCATTTTCACTCTTGGCCTAAGTTGTGGATTTCAGACCATTAGATTGTGATCAAATTTAGGAAAATAACCTAAGTTAATACATGCACATATCTGTATAGTGATATGTATAGTCACGGCCCCAATCGACCATCAGAAACCTTTAAATTAACTTCTGATCATACACGTTAATCGGTATATTCAAATGTTGGGCCGATCGTATCCATACGTAGATCATCACTAGAGTCAATTATCCTATGATGTATATTGACCCTTACATCCTATAGTAGACCCTAAAAGTTAAAAACACCCTCTTATTGGGCTAGTATAATGAACACTTAGCCCTTAGGGCTATTTGCACAATTTCTAATGCTATAAATAGTGTATTTGGGAGCAACCCTTGCTTCCATCCGAAATTTTTCCTAGAGAGAGAGAGAGAGAGAGAGAGAGAGAGAGAGAGAGAGAATGAGATAAATGAGTGCAGAGAGCAAGTGCTGGAGATTGGTCTCTTTCACTAAATCCTTCCAATCAAGCCCTAACCTCAACTTTTCTCATCCACTGAATCCACCTTACTTGCGATTGAGAAGTAAGAAATGAACAATACTTCCCAACCTAGGTTTTTCTAGGTTGAATTGCATAATCTCACCTAATTCCTTTAAAATTGGTGTAAAAATCATTTTTCCCAAAATCCTAATCTTAGGAGCTCAAAGATTGGAAATCCCTTCTTAAGGTGCGGACTATTATTTATAAGTTATCATTTATTGACCCTTGAGGGTCTTAGTTAATAATTTATTATTTATAGATATTGTGGTGTATGCTAACCTGTTCACATTTTGATTTGATCGCAACATATGTTATTGCTTATTTATGGATGCTCACATGTTTGATAAAATGCCTAAGTGATTGAATGTGTTGTTCTATTAATGTTCATATGTTTGATGGAATGCCCATGTGAATGCGTGGTTTTATTGATACTCATATGTTTGATGAAATGTCTAAGTAGTTGTGTCATTAAATTTATGCTTCATATGAAACCTCGTTATGACTGCATGATGAATCGATATTCTGTAGTAATGTTTATAATTGCTTACAATGTTGGGACAGTCGGCTAATCGCCCAAAATAAGGGCTGGCCCGAGTTAGGTCGACTACACTAGGCTTATTCGATTGACCCGGGTGAAACACGGATGATCGATAATAGTTAGATTATGTCAGATGCTTGCACTCAATGCCGATTACACCGGAATTCTCTCAGGTAAATCTAGTCTAACAATTGACTGATCATATATGTTTACAATGTATGACAAGACCAAATGTAATCTATGATGCCTTATTCCTATTGAATGAGTCTACTTATAACCATTAGCGGTACGATCCACAAGACTCATGAGTCATGCATGGTGGTATGAGATACCGTGTCTGAGTTATCAAGCTGCACTGAGGTGACGAGCCTCACTGTAGGGACCAAGGAGTAATCATGAAGGCTATAGGCCTACTATATCATAAATGGAATATATGCTGCAACCGCACCACAATTGCATTTGGGTAATGACTCTTGCATCAATTGTGGTCATCCTTCGCTATGTCGATGATGTAACTAACCCTGTGTCATCCGGGTCCTTTAAGATCAAACAGGTCAGTGTTAGTCTCGCATTGGCCGGGAATTGTTGCTTAGGTGATGAATCCAAAGAAATGGATCAAGGGATACAGGTAACGAGCCACTACGACTGCCCCGATCCTTGTGATCTGGTTGAGATCATGATAAAATAGTGGTACCATAATTTCCCCAATATGTTGGATGAACGAATTTTAATAACTACTCGACTAACATACACATCAATCGCATTGCATTAGATAGGATGTTGCGATTGGGCAGTGGAGTCGCTTGTAAGGGAGTGTTGACATTTACAAAATAGGTGTTGAAGTCACTTATGAGGGAGTGTTGGATTGTAAAGGCATGCATCATGTCATAATTTCATACGTGCATCTAATAAGAGTATTTAGAAGTTATTGTTTACATATTTATCATTACCTACGCTGATTGTGTCGATAACATGTGTAACTTAAAATTAATGGAACTACTGAATTAGCTACTCACTCTCACTTGCGGCGATATTTTTAAACATGAAACAGACAATGTTATTGATGCAAGTGCCATCGAGGCCTTTGGCGGGTAGGCTTAGATTGACTTACACTTTCGTTATGATATATTGGAAGTGTCCGATGAAACTGAAAGACCTTGTTTTTATTTAAATTTTGTGCATGTATATGTTGGAGTCCCTAACTGGGCATACTCTATGTGTTAATTTTGTTGTATTATCATTGTGGCTTGTATAATCTCCATTTTGGGCGATCACAACTATTTGATTTATACTTTAATTGTTAGACATATATTTATAGATTTTTATTACTTCTATCTCGTTTTGAATTCGATAAGTTAAATTGCACTACTTTGATTATTCGTGGGTGGAATGAATGTGAATATGAACGAGGTCACACATGCGTTTTCATTTGGTTCACACCCGGAAACTTAGGATCGAAGTCTTTGTACTCGGGTGCTAATTTTTGAGGTGTGATATGTTTGTATTAGAGTGAAGTATTGAGATAACCAGGAACCTGGGAATGAGGACTATACAAATCACAATAACCATATATCGAGACGCTTAAGATTAGAGGTTTGGATCCTAAAGAGGTTTTCCTAATTTAAGAGTATTGGTAATGTAGGAAATCTAATAAATTAGGAATAATAAATTTTATGACCAAATTTCTCAGATTGCGTTATTTTGGAACTCAAGAATTAGAAATGTGAACCTTATGATCAAATTCACGAGTTTACTTGACTTTGAATGTAACAATTTGTCTTAGGATTACCTTGGGCGATGAAATTGAGTTGTTAGAGACTTTGGTTCGCCCAAATCCATGTTAGTACTACCTAGGTGGGTGTCTTGAAGCAATAAAAGGATGTTTTAGAGCCCTAGCCTTGGAAAAATCAAAATTCTCAAAGAAATTACAATTAGTCAGCCCCCAATTGAACAAAAGTTAAGGGTCGACCATAATCTCATCATAAAAAATTCAAAACCCAAAATCTATCAGTGGACCCCATTTTCTATTTGTAGTGCCAACCAACATTCCTTTTGAAATATCGAGGACAATGAATGGGGACTAGATCCACACCATCATATGACATGAACTTGTGAGCTAACTTCCAAATAACGGTCCACATGCCACATACAAATGACCATATTTCTTTATTTTTGTTGGGTAGTCCAAGATCCCTCCCCTTTTCACGACTTTGGCCTCTGGATAGGACAGTAGTCTGCTACAACACATTGCATGCAAATGGTAAAACACATGAGCTCTATGGGGCCCACCATGTTGTGGTCGAGGCATCCACTCTGTCCATCAGGTTTGCCCTTATTTTCATACAACCCAAAAGTCAAGATAAAAATAATTTTTTTTTAAAAAAAAAAAGAAAGAAAGAAAGAAAAAACTCAGCGGGTCACACACTCCACTTGGGCTTTCAATCCCCACTATTCCAATTGTGTGGTCCATCTGAATCACGGATGGCAATGTTTCCTATCACGTGGCCCGCTTGAGCTGCCCATCACTGATCTCCTAGCTTTTTTTTTTTTTTTAAAAAAAAAAAATTAATTTAAATTATTAGTATTATTATTATTTTTAATTCTCTTACAAACCTAATGGGCCGGTTGGACTCTGGTTAGGCTGATTGGCTGTTGTGCACAGTCCAAGCTTAGGTCCAAGCCTAGCCCGATTGATAAGCATGGGTGAATTTTAAGCCTAAGCCCAGACGTTGGGCCCGATACTCCAGCCCAAGTCCGGTCTGATGCAAGTTAGGCTTGAAAGCCGGAAGGCCAACCCAGCCCATCAACAGACCGCAATTCAAACTGTTCAAAGATGAGAAGATAATTTTAACTATCTGATTTGATTTTCTATGACTTACTATTTTCCTCTTTACCATCCACTTAGTCACCATTAATTAGACAGTGATGATTATTCAATTTGGATGGTTTAGATAGCTGTTCATCAGTGCCGTAGTTGGAAGTATGAGTTGCAAAATAAAAATAAAAAATAAAAAAAATAAATCAATTTACATGGAGAGAGGTGTGGTTAGAGGTGGGCACGGGATGACCCGATCCGGCTAACTCGACTCATCCGACTCGGTCCGATCCAACTCGACCCGAACCGAATGGGTGAGTCGGTCAAAACCGAGTAAGTGCTTCGCCCAATCTGAACTCAGTGAGTCGAGTTCGAGTGACCCAGTAACTTGATCTGACTTGACCCGAAACTCGATCCAGTTAGACTCGACTCGATTCGAAACCTGACTCGACCCGACTCTTTAACCCTATCCCGACCCGATCCCAACCTCTCTCTCTCTCTCTCTCTCTCTCTCTCTCTCCCTCCCTCATCTTCCTCCTCTTCCAAGCCCGACAACCACCCACCACCATCACCCTCTTCCTCCTCCTCCTCCTCTCTCCTCTCTCTCCTCCCCACTCCCCCCTCCTCCCTCCCTCCCTCATCCTCCTCCTCCTCCTCCTCCTACTCCTCTTCCTCTTCCAAGCTTAGCAACCACCATCACCCTCCTCCTCTCTCTCCTCTCCACTCCCTCCCACCCTCATCTCTCAATCCGTCTCGGTGCCAACTCAACCCGACTCGGTACTTCTACTTGGATCGGACTCGCCGGATCAGTCCAGACCAGACCGAACTCAAATAGAGTCAGGTATGCTGGCCTCGGTATCGAGTTAGATCGAGTTTGGGTTAGGCCTATTTCAAAACCGGATCGAGTCGAGTCAGCCCTAACTCGGTCCAACTCGACTTGATGCCCAACTCTAGGTGTGGTATTGACTCGAAAGTGATACTGGAGTCGCCATAAGCCAATGAATCTTAAGAAAACATGATTAACAGATACCGTAAAATTGCTTTTAGTTGGATAATAAAATAACTCTTCAACTAAAATGAATTCTATGGTTATTTTACGCCCAAAGATTATGAGTAATGGCCTTAAATGATAGAGAAGGAAGGAGTTAGATACCATTCTTTACTCACATTCATAAGTAGTTTCTACTTGATGAGATTTTTGAATTTTTGGAGAATCTCAGAGTTTTGGATGATTTTATGGTCTAATTAGTTGTGTAAAAAATCTTAACCGATAAAAAAAACTGAATACTCAATTCTAATCCCTACTAAAGAGAATAGTGATTTGAAGATACTGAGATTATTAAACAAAAGAAAACTAAAACCAACCACTAATAAAATAATGAGAAAAAAACCTAAAACTACTGTATAAGTTAGATAAATGACCACATTGAGAATCAAATTATTTCAATCAAAAGAATAGTGATGTATACTATCATTATAGCTCTTGCAATCACATGAACGGACACCACCCTTTGTCCTCCTCTACTGTCCATCTTAACTGTTAAAGTTTCATGTAAAAAGAAAAGTTTATGGAAATTATTGCTAAATTCATTATTCGCTTACAAGTTATGGATTTCCTTGTATGTTCGGTTTTTATCCAATATCCCAACATGTTTTTAGCAAATTTACACTATTCAATCACAAAAAAAGTTATTATAAATAATAATAATTAGGAGAAAATTAATGTTATATTTCTGCAAATAAAAATTATTACCTTTGAAAAATGTGTTGTATTCATCTGCGAACCAGTTCTTACATGTACGTACTACGTACAAACTTTTTGAACCCAATATGTGATTGTATTCATCTTTTACTTTAAAAAATGGATGGAGAATTTTAAATCGGGGTGAAAATTTATAACAGGTTTTAACGTATCATACTTTAATAACCTAAAATCACATTAAACATATGAATTCATTTGGATGTCATGAATATAATGACCTATCCATAGCAAAATAGGTTCGTCACAAGAATCATTTTGAATCTCATCTCAATCATTTTATGTCTCAACACCAAGAAATACAATGGACAGAGTGTATTGTGATAAACATGACCCACCACCATCTCTAAATCACAAGAAATCAAATAGATTAAATGGCCAAATTCAAGAAAATGCATTTAAACATGTCCTTAACATTCCCACATGTTATCGTTGGATGGTGGGAAATATGTGCCTACTGACCATGAGTAGACACAGCTCACAATTATTTATTTATTTTTTACTTCAAAGATCATTAATGAGAGATGACTGTGTGAGCATGCACATGACTTCCACCATCCAGTGATGGCAGGCTGAATCTCGATGGTCCAAAACTCATGAAATTGGGCCATAGATAATTTTATTTAGACCCTAATTTCATGTCCACCAATTGGACTATTAACATCAACCTATGTATTTTCACTGGATTTTTTTTCATAGTTTTTTATTCATGCATATTTTATTTTATTTTATTAAAAAAAAAAAAAATTCGTGTGCATTCACATCACATTGGTTTTTCACCGGAATTGATACTCAAACCCATGACCTTGTGTTTAAACTCCGGTGATAGGGCTTCTGTAATTCAAAATGAAAATTGATGGAGGTCCATTTATACATGAATCCCCTATCAAAATGGACTTTTCTTTTTTGTTCTCTCACTGTGATCTTGACCGTTCAGCAATGGCCCACCTTTAACGCATGCGCATTTTTTCTCATATGCATTCACTCCACAGTGTTCTTTCACTAGAATGAATAGTCGAACCATGACCTTGTTTAAATCAATGCAAGTCCATTGATGCAGGAATCCCCTATCAAAATGGATTTTTTTTTTTTTTTTGTGTTGTTGTCTCACTTCGATCTTGACCATTCAGTAATGGCCCACCTTTAACTTGTATGCATTTTTTTTCGTATGCAATCACTCCACAGTAGTTTTTCACGGGAATGAATACTCGAACCCATGACCTTGTTTAAATCAATGCAAGTCTATTTATACTCTTTTTTTTTTTTTTTTTTGTCCATTTATGCATGAATCCCATATCAAAATGGACTATATATTTTTTTTTTGTCCATATATGCATGATATATATATATATAAATGGATATATATATATATATATATATATATATTTGTTCTCTCAATGTGATCTTGACCATTCAAAGACTTGGTCCCAAATTGTGAACATACTCTATGGTCTGCGGAAGTTGGACTACTTTTAGTATTCAACAATCTCGCTGATTGCCAGGGACTGGGTGTGTAGTTGTTGGATATTTTGAATATATAAGGGGCATAAATTCATTATTTTTAAGGATCCAAGTGCCATAGGTAGATATATTAGATTTAAAATGTAAAATTAAACTTATGGATGATTTTTATTTATTTAATTAGATCACCCATGCCTGTTATTAATATTTATATGCCACCTAAACCGTTCATGAGGTCATTCCCTATGGGATGAACTGAAAACACACAAATATTAGCTTACAAAACTTCTGTGGCTGAATGTTTCAATCGTAGGTGTTTAATCTTCACTATTTTCTTATCTTGTGGCCTATTTGAACTTTGTATCTTCCTCATTTTTTATCTCATGTCCTAACATGAGTTGATAAAACAGAAGGATGAAGTGGATTTCTCACAAACATTATGTTAGGGCCCACCTAGCAATCCTCCGCTGTGTATCACACCATATCAGTTCTCTGGCCACCACGCAGGTCCATAGTGTCAAGCGTGCCGGGCCCATGTGATGTATCTTATCCGGAAGTGGGGTCCAGGCAGGGGATCTGTAGGGCTAACTGTGATGTATGTGTTCTATATCCACGCCGTTCATCCATTTTTCCTGATTATTTTAAGGTATAATCACAAAAATGAGGCGCATATCCAAGGCTCAAGTGGACCACACAGTGGAGAATAAACACCCACCATTAAAAAATTCTCGCGGACCACAGAAGTTTTGAATCAAACTGGAATTTTTGTTTACTCTTCATCCGGGCTTATGTGACCTTATGATTGGAAGCGGCAATTTATGTATTTTATCGACTGGTATCATTCATTTTACGGGATGATTTTATGGATTGAGACAAAAATTTTAAAAAAATTGTAGCATATCCAAAGTTCAAGTGAAACATGTTTTTATGGATTGAGACAAAAAAAAAAAAGAAAAAAAAAAGAAAAAAGAAGCAAATCCAAAGCGCAAGTGTAAAATATGAAAATTTGATTTAATAGATTGAGACAAAAAATGAAGTATATTCAAAGTGGACCACAAGAAACAATGTGAACTGAATGTCTATGGTTAAAAATATTCTTATAAGTACATAGGTTTTGTATCAGGCTAATATTTGTATTTTCAGTCAGTGCATGTCTTTGTGATTTTATGAATATGTTGGATCATAAATGAATATCATTGTGGGCAATAAGAAGGTTTCAACGGTAGAAATCATTATTCCCATCTTTTCCTATGGTGGGGTCAACTTAGAGCTTTGGATTTGGTTCAATTTTGGTGTAAAGCCCTGAAATGCAACTGATGGACCTAACAGAGTTTGCTCACATGTGGGATTGTCTATTGAGTTATTCAGTATGCTTTTATTGAGTTTACATTCAGTTTATCCAATCCGTTCATCTGTTTTTTCAGATAATTTTAGGCATTGATCCAAAAATTGAAGAATATAAAAATCTCAAGTGGACCATACCACAAGAAACAGTAGGAATAATGATTTTGACCGTTGAAACCTTTATAATGCTCACAGTGATCTTTATTTGTCATCCAACATGTTCGCGAGAATAAAAAGACTTGGATGAAGGGAAAACAAAAAATATTGGCTTGATCCAAAACTTCTCTGGCCCTGAAAAAATTTTCAAAGGTAGACACTCAAGTCACGTGAAGCGGATTGAGTACTGAGTAAACTCTGTGGGGTCCACCATGATTTACATATTTATCTACTCCATCCATCCAATTTAAAAGATAATTTGATGGCTGGAGCCCAAAAATGAAATATAGCAAAATCTCAAGTGGACCTCACCACGGAAACAGTGTGAATTGAAATTCTACCATTGAAAATTTCTTGGCGACCACAGAAGTTTTTGATCAAGCTGATATTTTTCTTTCCCCTTACTCCATGTCTTTGTGATCTTATGAACAGGTTGGATGTAACATCACTTTAAAAATAGAAAGTTTCGTGCATAGAAGTCATTAGTTCCACAGTGTCACTTATCATGCATTTATGCTTTTTATGATTAATCAAATTTTAAATTCAATTACTAAACATGAAGCACAATCGGATGGACATCAAGTGATAACCTGGAAATCTCAACAAATACACAAGTCCTATTTGGATAAAATAATAAAGGGTCGCGAATAAACATCAGGCTGAGGCGATAAACATGATTAACATAATAATCAGGGTAGGCTATATTTAAAAGCATTATAATCAACTGCTTCCAGTGGTGTGGTCCACTTGTTTCTTGGATCTGCCTCAAATTTAGGATGGGATCCTAAAATGATCTTAAAAGCCGATGGAGAGCCGCCCATGGTGTGGAAAAGGACACTGCCCTCCTCGTCCAAGCTCAGGGTAGGATGCGTTCGCTCATTTATGGGTCATTCATTCATTATGAATAGGTCATTTTAGGGTGTTGGTGTTTAGAAACACTATCAAAAGCTCAGGGAGTGGGTGATCAACTGTGTGAACTGATTGGTCTCAAGTTATAACAGACATGTGTAATATGAACTTAATGAAAAGCGAAGTCATTCATCAACACCTTCATTCTTATTTAAATGCATGCATGTGGGATGAAATATGCATGCCCTAGAACCATAACACTAAACCTCAAGTGGACCTTATAAAGGTTTTAACGATGGGTGTTCAATGACGACTCCCTATGGAGCGTCCTCAAGAGTTTTGGGACAACATTTTTTGGCCACCCTAAAATGCGTGCAAGACGCGATCGTGTTATGGATACACTAGAATTAGTTAAGTCCATTCATCCAAAGAAGGAGCGGGAGAGTTTCCTGACTATAAAAACCCTACGTATCATTGTGCCCTGATGAGAAAAATACTGGTCAAAGGTGAGGAGGGAGACCCCCAGAGAGAGGAAGCTTAGAGGCCGAGACCTCGCGGTCCGTGATCCTACCGTCGAGTTCCTATCTCGACTCCAAGCACATGTCCTCATAAGTTTTCTCCGAAAGGAAGGGATCGCTCATCCACTATGGTGAGGAAGAAGGTTGTAAACGTTCTAGGTCATAGTGGATTGACATAGTGTCCCATTCCACCATGCCCGGTTATCCACGAAAATCTCTTGTGGTGGTGTGTTATTGATGTGGATTATCGATGGGCTTTATTATGGTTGCGGGGTGGGAGGGCTAGATTCCATACATATGTGAGCACAAAGTGGTATCGAGTTAGTTCAAACGGGGTTGATCGGTTTTGAATTATGGAAGGTGGCTCGCATGAGTCGGCGAGTGTGAGACTAAGTGACCTATGAAAGGCAAGATGGGGTCCCACGTAGTCGAACTATTCTCCATCCGAACACACCCTCCCAAAACCCACGGTTTAGCCTCTGGAAGAAGTCCTACCAATGGAGCCACCTTCGTTTCTCCTCAGACAATGGTTGGACCAACCCAAGGGTATGAGTAAATCCCTAGCATGTCGCCTACAATGCGTCATAAGAGGAAGCATATACAATCCTTCATGTTCTCAAGCTTCTCAATATACAATTGATTCTCATACTAAGCAAGGCCAACAATATCATAATACAAGTACAAGTGAGGTGTGTGTGTGTGTGGGAGGAAGTTAAGCACTTCCACCATGGTGGTGTCTCTAAGAAATCATATGCACACGATCATCATACATTCTATTCAAACAACAATGTAGGGAGAAATCAACAAGGCATGAGCACCTAATCATCCAAATACCCAATCATGTGAAAGGAAGAGCAACGGGAATGAGATCAACATGCATCCCATCAATTTCAACAATCATGCAATTCCTGAATTGGTTTCTCTAGTTTCTCCAATCATAACATCCAAACAATCAAAATCATTAAACCCATAGTAAAATTGGTGCTAGGCCACCTAAGAACAATAGTCCGCATTCTTTCTTCACGGATTCGTTGGAGGCTTGGAAACGACCTGAGATGAGGTTTTGGAGGTTGGCGACGACCTAGGAATCCCAAAACAATTCAAACATGAGAGAAATCCATGCATTTTCTTCTTCAATACAAGGATTTCAAGAGAAAGGAGTGAAGGATCTTACCTAGATGGCCCACGGACGATTTCGAGGAACGTGTGGTTGTGGTGTAGGGTTTCCTCTTGAGAAAGTGTAGGGAGGTTGTGGTTTGATCCTCTTGGGCCCCACCTTGATTGAGAGTCCACCTTGCTCACCTCACTCTCACTACTCCCTTGTTCTCCTTCTTTCTTCTCTTTCTCTTCTCTCTTTCCCCCTTTTCTCTTGGGGCAAAATCGTACATGTGGGAGAGGGGTGCCCAAATGAAACCCTTTATATAGTGTCAGTTTTGGTGCAATTGGCCCCAAGTGTATGGGTCTTTACTATACTAACCCTATGGGAGTTTCATTTTTCTAGCCTATGTTAATAAAGTGCATGCATTGTGGTTTAGTCGATATACATTGTAGGATAGTTAGTCCTAATGATGATCTACTTTTATGGATGATCGGCCGCCATTTCGATGCGCCGATCGACGAGATATGATTAGAAGTCCGTTTCAACGGTCGAGAGACCGATGGTCGATCGGGGCCAGCGGCATCGACAATGGATGTGGCGGAAAAATATCCTTAATTCACGGATAAAGTTTGGTCATGAAGCGACGGTCCAAAATCCCCAACTTGGCATGAAGAGTGAGAGAATCGACTCAAATCACTTAAGTTCCCACAGACGTTACGGGAAGAAACAATAGCCTTGATAAACAAGTTCCCTATTGAAGTTAGGGTGGCCCTAACGCCCCCGGCCACCAACATCTCGGCGTGTTTGAATGTGTGGCATTTTATGGCCCGACTAGAGGCCCATGATATGAAAAATTGAGTGACTTAACGGATGGACGGATATGGGATGATCCGAGAGAAGCGTTTCGACCTTTAAGATGGTCGAAGACCTGTAAGCCGAGAAGCCATTTTGGTGATTGGAGCACATGGATGGCCTCCCATGGTGCATGATGACGGGGGAGTCATGAAATTTATAGGATAAGTGGTTCATGACCAGGGATGAGGGGCCTTGCAAAATTTGGGAATGAACGGATCTAGGGGGTTTGGTCGACGGGTCCGATTTACATTATCAACGGTCAGAGTTCCACGATTATTCGAGTCTCGAGATTTGGTGGACGTTGGTGTAGAAAAATATATTAAATCGTCACCACAAATTTGGAAGTGAATGCCTAAGGGCAAGAACGCCTAGTATCCCGATTTCATTTGTAAGTGCAGAAGATTCCAATTTTGGCATTGCGGGGTGAAAGGGTTTGGTCGAGAAAAGGCATAGACTTCGAGGAGATATTCTCATCGGTGGTGAAGATGACATCCATACGGGTGTCCACTTGGGTCGTAGCTAGTCGCGATGGATAATAAGCCTAGTGAGATTTATGATTTCCTAAATTTTTAGATTTTTACGACCACCAACCAGAGGGGTCGTTGGGCAAGGGCCAGCATATGGTGTGTGCCGTTGTTAGAGTGTAAAAACAAGCCCACGGCTTGGTGGGCCACAAGAAGTCCGATCATGATGTTGAAACTAGGTCTAGTCTAATGGGCTAATCTTAGATTTAGTTTATTTTGTGATACATGCTCATCATGGGAGTAGTTTAAACGAACGATCTCAATTTGAACAAGATTCGACGTGGACGATGAAAGACACTGCATCTTGGTTGGATGGAACGTTACCATCACCCATGTATAAGCTAGCATTGAGTGTCAATGGTCAATATGAAGTGAAAATATAACTCCACTAGAAAAAAAAATTTAAGGATTCTTGGAAATCCAAAACAGTAAAAATCCAGGATATTACATTGGATGACAAATAAACATCCCTTTAGGCCCTAAAAAAGTTTCAACGGTGGAAGTCATTATTCCCACTGTTTCCTTTGGCGTGGTCTACTTGAACTTTGTGTGTACTTATATTTTAGACTCAACCACTAAAATGATCTGAAAAAATGGATGGACAGCATGGATAACCTGTATACATTCATAGTAGGCCCAACTGAGTTTAAGTACACAATCCTATTTGGATAAACATGATGAACAGGTTATGTTGCGAATAAACATCACTGCGACGCGATAAACATGATTAACAGGTTGGATGGCGAATAAACATCAGGGTAGGCTCAATGAAGGTTTAAATAGTGGCATTATAATCACCACTGCTTCCAGTGGTGTGGTCCACTTGTTTCTTGGATCTGCCTCAATTTTAGGATGGGATCCTAAAATGATCTTAAAAAATGGATGAATGGTGTGGATAAAACACTTGTAATTTTCGTCCAAGCAGGGTAGGATGCAGTTCGCTTCCATTTTATGTCATTCATTCATTTTGATAGGTCATTTTAGGGTGTGAGTCTAGAAATGAAGCTATCAAAAGCTCAAGTGGAACACACCACATGAAACAGTGGTGATTAAAGGCCCACCGTTGAAACCTTTATGTGAGTTACAAAAATTTTGAATCAAGCTGATGTTTGTGTTTTACCTTCATTCATGTTTGCGTGACCTTAGAAACATGTGGACTGGCAAATAAACATCACGGTGGACCCTATAAAGGTTTTAACGGTGGGTGTTCAATGACGATTGTTTCCTATGGCGTGGTCCACAAGAGTTTTGGGACAACTTCATTTTTTTGGCCATGCACTAAAATGAGCTCACAAGACGGATGGACGGCATGGATACACAACACATGTGAGGTGGGCCCACAGTCACAACCAGACCTGACTGAAACCGGGCTGGCACGAGTTTAGTACAGTGGGCCCACCTCGATGTATATGTTGTATATCCACGCCGGCCATCTGTTCTGCAAGCTCATTTAAGTGCATTTCGCAGAATCAAGGGGGTTGGACTGTGGTAACCATATCTTTCGTGGCATGCAGTAGGGACAGTTAGATCAACCGTCTAGATTCAATCAATAAAATCTCTCAACAAAATGGATGGTCAGACTCGTCCAATCACTTTACTTCTTCTTCCCATATACCATCCGCATGATGACCCAGCAGATCAACAATCCTGATTACTAGACATAATCGTTACTTTTAGGATGAGGGGGGAGCTGCATAGAACTTTTGTGCAACAACCTCCACACTACCTATCCTCCGTCAGATCAGATAATAGGTGGTAGAGGAGCTGGGCAGGATCCGACCCGAATCAACGGATACGACTCGTTTGAACCGGTTGGATCCGATTCGACCTCAATCGAAAGCCAGGATCTGAACCGGTTGGATCCGATTCGATCTCAATCGAAAGCCAGGATCAGGTCAGATCGAATAGACCCACTCAGATCCGACCGCACATCGAGTCAAGGCGGTTGGGTAGTGTAGATAATTTTTTTTCTTTTAACTTTAACTTTTACTCTTCTTTTACCTGAACGGGTCACCCTAATCCATCTCTACCCACAAGGTCCTTCTTTCTCTCCTCCTTTCTATCATTCTCTCTCCTCTTTATCTCCCCATTTCCCTCCTCTCCTTCTTTTTCTCCTCCTCATTCTCCCTCTCTTCTGATTTCCAAGCACAAGAGTCTCCAGTTTGGTTCGACTCAGCCAGTCTAAATCGACCAGATAGACTCAACTCGATCGGACTCGGTTCAGGTCAGGCCAGCAAGTATTTGGATCGGATTGAGTCAGCCCTACTAGACTTGGTCTGAATTGGATCATGTTTGGGTCGGGTTATTTAAAAAATCGGATCGAGTGGACGGGTCCAACTCAACTCGATGCCCACCTCATGGGTGCCAATGGGTCGGGCTCAGGCCTGAAAAATCTGAATTTTGAATAAGGCCGGCCCGGCCTAAACAGCTGAGACACTTATCCCAGTCCCGTGCATTACAGCCAGTGGAGAAAGACATTCATACTCTTATCGTGCGCCTGCACTCGAAACTGAACACGTGGCAGACAAAACTTAAATCAAACCGTCAAAAATTTGGGCCCTATTCAGATAATTCGATTGACCAAAGATTACACCGAACTAGCCCTTTAACATGGAAAACTACAAACAGTTCGGATTCAACAACCGAATGTCCATCAATCAGAGATTATAACTTCTAAATAGATCTTATTATTGGTAAGATCGTACTGTATTGATCTCTAAAAATTTTGGACGGTTTAATATGAGTTTTATGTATGCTACTGGTACAATTTTAAGTGCATTAGTATGAACCATCACAGTTTTCCAGAGTATCAATACCACTTCTTTAACTTCAAAATTTTGAATTCAAACCAAATACCCCAACGGTCGAATCCTCTCACGGAGAAAACGTGTCCGGAGAAAACGGAGAGAGATCTGAAACTGAAATGCCAAAAACAGATGCAGAGAGAGGAGAGGATAACGAGAGAGGAAGAGGATTCTTCGCCTGCTATCTTCTCTGCTCTTTGAGCCCTCGCCATAAAGGTCACACGTATATTGGGTCAGTCGCTCTTCTTCTTCTTCTTGGTGGTTTTTTTTTTTTTTTTAATGAAATTAATTCAATAGAATCTCTTTTGGGGTCTTCCGATTCGGACCCATCTCTCCAAATCCATTCTCCCAATCTTGATTTTTCTCTGGTGGGTTGAAAATGTCGAGCGTCGGCATTCTTCTTCTTTTGGGGTCTTCCGATTCGGATCCATCTTTCATAATCCATTCTCCCAATCGATGAAATCGATCTTGTCAATTGATGACCAGAACATCAAAGAAGAAAAACCTTCATCAGTTTTTCCTTTCCGGAGAGATTGGAGAGACCATTCACCGAACATCTGCAAACATGGCACGTTTGTGGTGAATCTGGGCCTATCATCATGTGGGGGCCACCGTGGAGACCTCGTGCCTAAGATCAAGCTAGTCCACTCATCATATGGCCACACTTATCCATTGGCCAAACCATTGAATTTTATTTATTTTTTCTAATCTTTGGCCCACCTGATGAATGGACGGCCTGATTCTATCGTCATCGCATGTTTAACGGTGCCGCCGACACGATGAATCACCTTGTCAATTACTCCAGCAATCAAACCACCCATTTTCCCTCTTCCATCACCATCACCCTCCATTGGTTCAGTCCCATCTGGGTATTACATCATGGAGGAAATAGACATGTTGGATTTACAATTTGATGGTGGGGCCCACCATTTGGTGATCCAAATCATTCAGTATGTTAGGCGTCGGTGGACGGAGGACGGCTGTCGCCCGCTTACAATCTTAACAATCCAGCTGGGCCCCCATCAAATGCAGACCACTGATTTACTCCAGGAGAGGATCATTTAAAATGGGCCATATGGGAGCACTGTCCATCTTGTGATGGGACCCATCATATCAACAGCTGCTATCACTGAAAGGCGATGCCACCCGTAGTACCATTGCCGGGTAAGGAAAAATAATAGAAATTTCTCCATGATGGTTTCCTCTCTTGATTTCAACTTTGTAATCTTAATGACAGAAATTATCAAATTAATCAAGAATATCTGATCATGCATTGTTGATTATGTAGATTCACCATCAATCCTCGCCGTCGGATTAGGCAGCATAATGGTGAAATAAGGTGTGGTGCATGGAAGACGAAGCGGAAGCGGCCATGGGAAATGATACTATGCATATACGGCTTTCCCTCCAATGTGGCAGCACTCCAGGTTACATACTCTAATTCACATATCAAGCCTGAGTCGACTCAATTGATGATGGGATGGACGTGTTGAGGTCAAGCACCGGCTTCCTCGGGGATAATTACTCTGAATCCACGAGTTTCTTTGGACTCCTCATAGAGATCCCTCGAATCCATGTGGAAAAATAGAAATAAATTCTAACAAATTTGAAAATTATTTGATTGATGATAAAAATGAATTTACAATATTTTAAAACTAGGAAGAAGTTTCATAATCAAACTCCCTAAAAACATGACTTACTATAAATAGTAAACTTACTATTTATAGTCGATCATGATTTCTACTAGACTTCATGGTTTTCGGCCAAAATAGTAGTGTTTAAAGCTCTTTTCGTGCTGGGCACAACTCCTAAAGCTCCAAGGATCTTTTTGAAGGGTTGTAAAGGTTGTTTCTTAATAAATTTCCATCTTAAAAAAAAAAAAAAAGCTCCAAGGATCAAACTAAAACTTACTGTAAATAGTAAAAATGAAATTAAAATGGACTTTCGGCCATTGATACGGTGGAATCTTGCAAATATGGCATGGGCAACCCAGTGTAGCAGGTTGGTTGGCTTAAGTAGCTTCTCCTGCTTCAAAATTATATATTGTACGTCGAATAAATCATTCTAGTTTGCAAGATATGTTAGTGTTCTGACAGTCCTGATCACTTCCGCCTCCGATCGGGCCTTCTCTGGTCCATCTTGGCCATGAAAGTGTCCGCAACCCGCTCCACATCAGTTGAGGCAACCCAAACCGCATAAATCGTGCGTCCCATGTCCCACTACAGATGGGACGATTGATTTATAGTCTTTGTTTGGTGAACCTGTACCACTGATTTTTTTTTTTGCACTTTAAACTTCAATTTGATGGCCCACCAATTGTCCAATTAGGATCATCTGATGTTTTATGATGACCCATCTATAGTGGGACCCATGATTATTTCAGATGCTAAGATGAGCGAATTCAAAATTGCTTGCAGTTTGAATGGGCATGGCAGCACCCAAAGGAGTCCCTAGCTGTGAGAAAAGCAGCTGCAGGCTTCAAATCACTTGGCGGGATTGCCAACAAGATCAAGCTCGCCTATGCAATGCTCGCACTTCCCGCCTGGCAGACGTAAATCGTCGCATCCCTCTAGCTTCTTCTCTCTTTTGTTTTCTGGTTATACTGAAAAAGCGTCCTGTTCTGATCATTACAGCTTAAATCTCACCATCAATTTCTTCTCGACAAAGTACATGAAGCATACAGCCGGCTGTCCACGCTTGCCGGAGCAGATGGAGGTCCGGGTCTGCCCCATGGATGAACTTCCTTGCTACATGGAAGGTCGGATTTTCGATGACAATGAAGATGATGAAGATGGTGATGAAGATGGACACAATCAGAAAACATCTTTGGATGATATGTCATTTGATGATCATCATCATGTAGTGGAGGATCAACATGTCATGGACAACAGCACCTGCCCTGATCTCTTACCATGGATTGAAGATGATGGTTTGAGATGGGCAACAGATAATCGATCATCTGGGGACGTCATAGATGGCAATTTGGCAGGCCACTCGACGCAACCATCAACCCCAAGATCTGATGGTAGTCCTCTATCATCAGAAAAACTGTTCTGTAATCTCTATCCATGGACTGAAAAATATGAATTCAGACAGCAAACAGAATATGAATCCTCCAGGGACATCGAAGAAACAGCTCAAGAAACCTTTGAATCGATGGAAGACGGCAGCACAAAGCGACAGTTGATAAAAGAAGGCAATTGGGGCCATTCAACACGACCATCGACCCCCAGAGCAGATGATGATAATCGTCTGTCATCGGTTATTAGTCTTCTCTCACCTGAAGTAACCAAATCAAGCATTTGGACAGTCGACGATGATCACCCATCGATGATCAGTCTCATCTCTCCCTCCGTCTGCAAAATCCGTTCCGGTAATAAGCGAGCATTAGCTCATACAGACATCATTGATCTCACATACTCGCCAGAAATTAATGTGTGAGAATGTTTATATCATTGGATGAGTAGAATGTTGGAATAAGAATCAGTTGCCTTGTGCTTTTTTCCTTTCCATTGTAAGATTGTTCTCTCTCATTTGTTGGAGAAATGCCACTGCAATCACTCATCATGTGCTCATAAGGTAGAGATTCAAAGGCCCAGTCATCATGTAGCTACCAGGTGCAAGACCTATTCATCATGTGGCTACAAGATGCACATTGAATAGAGGTTCAAAGGTCGAGAAGGCCCACTCATCATGCGGCTACGCCGTTAAAATCGAACAGAGATTGCTCATAACCGACTTCTTTTTTTTTTTTGGACTAATATACGTCTAACCCACCTACTGAATGGACCAGTCTGATTTTCCGTGTGCAAGTAGACAGTGGACCATCCACTTTAAAATTGCATACATTGCCATGGAAATGAAAATTAAACTGTCCAATTTATGGGTCAGAATTTAGATGTATTGTGTTTATCTTCATTGTTGCCAATTCCTGCGGAAGCCAATCAGAGTGGGTTGCGTGTGATCTAAATAGATTTGCGTTATACAACTGGAGCACATCGATCAACGCCACGTCCGTCCACTAAGCAGTCGATTGAAGAGTGATTGTGTAGCAAAGATGGTTAAGATAAGCATCCACATGGCTAGTTTGAGGCTATAAATAGTAAAGAATTCAACAAGATTTTGTCTCATACCAACCAAATCAAACCCAATATATCTTTCAATTATTCTTTTAATTACCCGTCATTTACATTCATTAGTGTAATCACTCTACTTTTCTGCCAATCAATTACATTTCTTAGTGTAATTCTTTACTTTTTGTCTACTGTTTACATTTCTTAATATAATTCGTAGTATTAATCAAATAGCTGATAACTTTAACTATAATTCACATCTACGCTCATATGCTGGATTCATTTCTCTATCTAGGAACGTGTTTTGCAACTGCTCTCTTCTTTTATCTGTATTTAAAAGTTCTTTTGTACGGAAGTCAAATGTTACACCCATCGTCAGACCTTTTTTGTCTCTTTTATCAGTATCCATTTTACATACTAAGCGATTTGTCTCTTTCATATGTATCCTTTTTACATACTAAGTGAGTGGCTGAATAGGCGACCGATCACATTCAATCTCACTACCTATCTCAACACTTGGGTCATAGTTGTTCAATTTGAATTGAGCTGCAATTTCAATTCCGGCACGCCATACTTGTAACATGACAGAAATTGAAAATCGAACCACAAGACTATGGACCAAAAATCACCAGAAATTATTGTATGGCTATCGAATTGCAGCCAAGAATGAGATATTGAATTGCAGCCAAGAATGAGAAAATTGAATCAAATTGTCCCGTTTCAACAAACAAGTGTCCGATAATTAAGTGTTAAAATAGTTCGACCTAATTGATTTTTGAACTTATCACTGATTAGCCTGTTTATTTTTAGTTCTATGACTATATGCCACACCGACATTTTTAGGTGGCTGTGTATCCAGCGTCATATAATACCAGATCATCAAATAACTCCCAGATTAGATGTCCAATTAAACTGATTGGTGGACACTTATTGTACGGTTAAGAAGGAGAAAATTGAATCAAATTGTCCTGTTTCAACAAAGTGTCCAATAATCAGATGTCAGGATTGTTCAACCAAACTGTTTTGAACTGACCCACAGATTAATCTCTCTTTTGAGTTAGTATATGCCACATGTGTAATTTTTGGTTGCCTGCATATCAAGTGTCATACTATGCCCGACTAAATCCCTCTCCCTGGTGCCAACACCGAATTTGTGTTCAAGACTGGTCCACTCTTGAATGAAGGAGATTGACCAGTAGCACATATCCACTATACAATTGGAGCCAAACCAACGAGCTAACAGCCATTTTGTCAATGGACAAAACCGGTTCACATTGTGTAAAACCTCGTGTGGAGTGGATAACCATCTGTCACTTTGAAATATCGAATCTGCTTGTGTCCCACTTGGAAAATATTGGATCCGTTAGTGGGTGAAGGGAACATCCCAATGCACTGATGAAAACATTTTCATCACCAACGGCTCACATTCAACTTACATCTTTGGGCCACCTGTTGAATAGATAAAGCCTGACCATGTATGATTGGCCCAGCCCTCCTTCCAAACACCAACCGGCCACTTGATAAAAATAGGGTTGGTGGAGAATAGAAATCGTGTTTCACCTGTTAGGAGCCGATTTCAAAACCGTCCTAGTTAGAAAAGGTGGGCGCAGATTGATTTCTCCCAACAACCAAATCAATTCCAATTTTCAGTTTACCAAACACACATTCGCAACCTATAAAAGACTTGAGCAATTTTGATACTCTGGCCTCGTGTGATGGATGATACTCAGGCACTTAGAAATCGTATACGAATATTCAAGTTCAGATGCATCACAAGCCAAGAGTATTTCCTATTTGATTATCTCACTATCATTGTGGACATTTGTTCAAAGGTCAAAGAAAAAACACTCAAAACTCAAACAAACAACGTCCACAAGAAAACCAAACTTTCTAACCACTAGGCTGACTGAAGATTAGTTGTCAATTCCCATTTGAGGCAGGTCCCGAAGCTACTGGGGTCCCTGGCAGATATAGGATCCAGGCAATCTGTCGCCCCAAAATACTTCAAAGACCCAAAACTCAAGCTGATCCAAATATCAGGCGGACCTCAACATAGGGAAGAAGCTAGGAGGGGACACCAACTTGATAAGCGTGTCCCCTCCCACATTGTTCCTCGTTCTGTGGCCCACCCAAGAATTTTTATTAAGCTTCCTTTTTGACTCTGGGAATTTATTGAAGTTATCCATCCAAGAATTTTTTATTAAGCTTCTTTTTTGGACTCTGGGAATTTATTGAAGTTGTCCATACGAAGCGACTTGACATAATTAATCACGTGAGCCCACATGTTCCCAGTACCACAGTAGCTCACCCATTCCCCATTTCTCGTTATTCTAGGGGAAGTATATGGTCTGGGACAGAGCAGACCAAGTGGGTCCAAGTGGATTGGACCAACAGGCAACAATTGAACTGAACCACCCAAAAAAACAGGTCAAGATCCAGTCAGGGTTTTAAAACATTGTCACATACTTCATGAAAACATAGCATTTCTTATGGGTTTCCCTTAGGCTGCTAGGGCATCATGCGTACATGGTGCGAATGTATCCAAGTACATTCAACTCACTGACAATATATCTGTTGCACACCCATACATTCATTCAACTCACTCATTCGTTCCTAGTAAAAACTCAAAACCTTCAAGCACACAAAAACCATGATATAGATACTTAGTAAAATAGAGTCAACAACAATCAACAACACAAACACATTCCTTGAAAACAGGTTTAGAATAAAAGAGAATTAAGATTAACATTGTAGGAAGTACATACTTGAATGGGGAACTATCTCGCCCAAAAGTAAGAACCTGCTCCAAGAATCCCAGAGCAGAAAGGTTGGTCTCAGGCATGTTCAAGACGACTCCTCCTGTTGTTGCTGCTCACCTTGCCAAGCCCAAACAATGTCCTTGAGTGCGGGCCTCATATCTTTTTTCCACAACTTCTGATATTCCAACGTATCACCGTTCGACTTCTTCACCTCCACCAGATGGAATGTTGGCGTCACCTCGAATATCTCAGCGTCGATTGAGAGCACCCCCTTCCTCCCTTCCTTGGTGCTCTCCATCTTCAGCACCCCTTCGTCTCTCTTCCTCACTTTCAGCTTCAACCGCTTTGCAATATCCTCCAGCTTCGAGATTATGGTTGAGGCAGACTGCTTGGAAGTGAACCGGGCCTCCCTCTTACACTCCTTTTCCTCAAACAAGCCAGAGAGGTCGAAGCCTGCGGAAAGGGAGATGATATCGAATGCATTCAGGTTTGCAAGATTCGCCATCTCTGCCTTACCCTCAGCTGCCTTACCCTCAGTGGTGCCACCATCGCAAGGGCCGAAGATTGCATCGGTGTCCAAGGGAGTCGATTCCTCTATTTCGATCTCGTTCTTCCTGTTCTTCCTTGATTTTCCGTCGTACCCCCTCTTGAACCAAGAACTTTCCATGATCTTGGCAATTGAAATCCTTGTGCTGGGGTTCGGATCCAAGATCCTCAATAGCAGCCTACGCACATCAGATGAAAACCAGTTGGGGAATTTAAACTCCGCTTTCCCGATCTTCCTGTACAGCTCCATCAGATTTGAGTCCTGGAAAGGAAGATAGCCAGCCAGAAGAACAAATAAGATCACCCCACAAGACCAAATGTCAGCTTTCGCGCCATCGTACCCTTTTCTGTTAATAACTTCAGGAGCAACATAAGCTGGGGTTCCACAAGTAGTGTGGAGCAACCCATCCTGCCGCTTACATTCTGCGAGGGCACTCAAGCCAAAATCTGAAACCTTTAGATTCTCATTCTCATCTAGTAGCAGGTTTTCAGGCTTTAGATCTCTGTGATAAACACCCCTGCTGTGGCAGTAATCGACGGCACTGATCAACTGCTGAATGTACTTACGTGCGACATCCTCCTTGAGCTTGCCCTTCGCTACCTTGTTAAAGAGCTCACCGCCTTTCACATATTCCATGACAAAGTAGATCTTGGCTTTTGTGGCCATGACCTCATAGAGCTGAACAACATTTGGGTGTCTGACCAATCTCATAACTGATATCTCACGCTTGATCTGATCAATCATCCCAACCTTCAAGACCTTCTCTTTGTCAATCACCTTAATGGCAACGCTCTGGCCTGTTTCAATGTTCCTGGCATAGTAAACCTTGGCAAAGGTGCCTTGCCCTAATAACCTCCCCAACTCATACCTTTGCATCAAAATGCTCCCTTTATTATCCATTCCAAATCACAGAAAGTAAAATTCAATACTGTACTATGTTCCCCCACGTATACGATAGAAGCTATTTACAGTGTGGGGAGTTGTAAACCTAGAATAGCTCAGCCGTCTTCACAGAGGTCGTGATTTAGCACGACAGCTTTTCCATAGCTTGTGGTTCCATCGTGCAGCTGAGCACGGTGCAGAGATGAGCAGCAGGTTTGGTGTCCGATTTCATCAAGGATGAACAAGGGAAGGTTGAGCAGAACTGCAACCTCATCAGCATCAAGGATGGATTTCTCAGCGTACAAGCACATCTTTCAGCATTCCCAGGTGTTGTTGTCTTTCAATTATCAACTCAAGAAGGGTGAAGAAAACACCCTGAATAAAGAATCGACCTAAACTGAAAGAAGAAACAGGATATTAGTGCTTACAGTTCCTACTTAATTAAACAAAAGAAGTAAGGGCTTGCTACTTAATTAAACAAAAGGCAGATAACGTGATTGCAAAACATGCGTGCACGCACACGTATAAATACAAGAGATACCCAAGCAAGCAGTGGCCTGCAAATGCTGGATAAAAAGAAATATCTGCAACACTAATAATACACATTCAACTCACAGAGGTCCATTGATTAGACAGGATTAGGGCTGCAACTTGAGTTCAGCTTGACCCAAACGTGATTGACCCAACTAGAGTTCTGGTTGGATTGAGTAGGGGTTGTCAAGGTCCTCAGAGTTGGATTTGGGTTGGAAAAACTCAACCCAATTTGAATTCAGGTTAAGAGAATTTGGGGTGGTTCGGTCATGTTGGACATGTTGGAAGTAATCACAAGTAGTTGTGTTGGGTTGGATCAACTTTAGGGGACTTCAGGTTGGGTTTGAGCTTGGCACCTTGGGTTGGAATTTGGGTTCAGTCCAAGCATGGGTCAGGTCCTCTTCAGATAGGGTTGGGCTTGGGTTGACCCTCAACCTGACCCAACCCGCCCGAGCTGCGCCCCTAGTTAGGAGCACCCTTCTTGCTGCCAAACCCAAATAGCTTGGCCATCAGCCATCCATCCAGGAAAGAAAAGCTAGGACATCGATCCACAAACTATGGGTTTGGGTTGGAATTCAGGTTGGGTTGGGCTCCGGTTTGGGTTGACCCTCGACCTGACCCAACCCACCAGACCTGCGCCCATAATTGGGATCATGTTCTTTTGGTGCAAATTTTTGTGCTCCCACCCATCTTTTGTGGGGCCTATAATTTAGATGGCCCATGCATGCTCCAGCTACTCTAAATTTGAAAGCCTAAAGTCTGGCAAAGCAAACGGACTAAAGGAATAGAATTACCAAAACAAGAGAAACCAGAAACTAACAACAGCTAGTTGGCCAACCAATACACCAACCTTTCCAGTTAACACACACCTTTTCCCCTCTTTAGACCTCCAAAGGATAAAGAATTTCTAAATGCTATAACATGGTTAAAATATTGGCCAATATATATTGTCTTAGCTGCCAAACCCAAATAGCTACGATATCAGCCATCGATTCAAAAAAGAAAAGCTAGGAAATTGGCCAATACTATACATATATTGCATATAACTGACAATACAGAACTAAATGTCTCAAAATCCATGCCAATAGTTCAGACACAGTGTGCATCGGCCAACATGTATCATCACACTAATTTTATATGCACCCATGCAAAAATTTCAAATCTGATTCCCATTTCCCGATATAACAAATGAATTCAGGAAATAGCTTGAAATCCAAAACAGAAACTGTATTAAAAGAAATTACAAAAGAAGACAAGATTCAGGATACGTTTGGTTGCACCCACTCTCGCAAAATATCATGAAAATTTGGTGCAACAAAACGCACCCTAAATTTAAAATTTTAAAAATAGCATTATAGTGATAAAAAGATATAAAAGTTCAAGTTTTAAATTGACAGAAATGTTGAAAAAGAATTTAAATATAAAGGATCTATTTCAACTATGAAAATGATAAAGGGGGTGGAAATTCAAGATGTTGATGGAAATCCAAAACAGAAACTATATTTTAAAATTTTTTTACAAAATAAGACAAGATTCAGGATGCGTTTGGTTGCACCAAATTTCATGAACTTTAGCACCAGATTAGACTGATTATCATGAAATTTGGTGCAACAAAACACACCCTAAATTTAAATTTAAAAAATAAATTAGCATCATAGTAATAAAAAGAAAGAAAAGTTCAAGTTTTAAATTGACAGAAATGTTGAAAAAGAATTTAAATATAAAGGAGCTATTTCAACTATGAAAATGATAAAAGGGGGTGAAAATTAAAGATACCGCCAGAAATCCTTGAGAAAATAAGTGTTTAAACACGCAAAAAAGTGAGGTTTCTCACACGAGAGAAAGGATCATATTCCACAAGGATCCAAACAGAGGAAATGGCAGACCAAAACATAAAGATCCGTTGGAACGAAAATCTGAACAATCCACTCATCAGGTGGGCCACATACATACATTAAGTCAGACCATCGTCTGTAAAATGATTTCAACGATGTAATCCTCCTCATGAACCGATCATAAAAATTTCCATCCCAGATGATCCTTATGATGCGCCCACCTTTAGCACGGCTTGGATGTTATCCACAATATGCCAGCGGAAAATAAAAACAGAAAAAAAAATGGAGAGATTTTGAATTCAAGGAATAGACAAAGATCAAGAGAGAGAGAGAGAGAGAGAGAGAGAGAGAGAGAGAGAGAGAGAGAGAGAGAGAGAGAGAGAGAGAGAGAGAGGAGCAAATTCTTCAAATCTCTCCATTTTTTCCCAGCATGAAAACTATAAAAAGAGATGATTTCTACCAATAGACAGATATCCTTTAAAAAAAACATATTTAAACAACGAAAAACGTGGATCCTCACAAGATCGAAGAGAACACATGAAAAGAAAAAGAAATTTTCCAATCATCAATGCAGTTAGATGAGATGAAATTCCAGAGCGCATAAAAAAAAACATACGAGAGAGAGAAAGAGAGAGATTTCAAGCATCAAAACGATGAAAAAGATGAACTTCCGTAAATCGACAGAAATCCTTCACAATAAAACCGAATTCAAGAGAGCGAGAAAACGAAGGCAGACTCTCAAAAATCGAAGAGATGACATTAAAAAAAAAAAAAAAAAAGAAAGAAAAAAAAGAAAATAAAAGGCAGATTTCCAAGCATCAAAGCCTCGAAAAGAGATCCGATTTCACAAAAACGACAGAATCCATAAAACGCGTAGAAACTCAAAAAAGCAAACGAGATCCGCTCAGCAGGAGAGATTCTGGGCATCAAAACGAAAAAAAGAAGCTGTAATCGAAGAAAATATTCATCAAACTACTCAAATATGATAAAATCGGACGGAATTTTACCTGCGAAAAGGAGAAAAGGCGTAGAGCAGCAAGATCAGATCTGAGAGCGTTTGGTTTCTTTTCTTAGGATGAGAGAAATCAGAGACGGAAAACCTAGCTTTTATGGAGCGTTCTATGGCCTCAGAGATTCCATCGGACCTGATATTAAATACGCTGTAATATTCTTCGTGTACCAAAATACCCCCTCGCTTCTTCCGAATTTACGGAAAACGCTTGCGTACCCCGCGCTGGAGTACACTGCTTCAGTGCATCGAGAACGGGTGGAGCCCACCTTGATTTATGTAACTTACATCCACGCCGTCCATACGTATTGAAAACTCATTTTACTGAATTATAAGAAAATGAAGAAAACAAAAGGATCTTACGTGGACTACACTACAGGAAAAAGTCGTGATTGAATTCCCACCATTAAAAGCTTCACGGGGTCCACCACCATATTTATTTTACATCTAACCAGTTGATAAGGTCACAGAGACCTGGATGAAGAGACCATACAAACATCATCTTCATACCAAGCTTTTGTGGCCCACGAAAAGTTTTTAATGGCAAATTACTACTGTTTCCTATACTATGGTCCATCTGAGATTTGGATCTGCTTTATTTTTTGGGTCATTCCCTGAAATAAGTTTTAAATACCGATGGACGGCGTGGATGTAAGAAAAATAAATCACGGTGGCCCCACCCACCCATCGGATCCAGGGATCCACAGGAGCGGCGCCCGCGATGTATACATACCGTGAGTTACTTTCTCTAAGGCAGGGGAAACGATTACCTTGCATGAAATCCACGCCGTTCATCAGCTACAAAACGGCTTTTTTGTCCTTGATCCCAAAAAACCTGGGCCAAATTAAAAAGTTATACTAAAACCTCAGAAATTACGTGTATGGTCCACGTGATTTTTGGATTATTATTTCATCCAGACGAGGACGTCATGATGAATGGATTGGATTGCATGTAAACACCACGGTGTTCCCCATGCGAAATTAAGGTAAGCGTTCCATAAAAACTATTTCCTCCAGTGTGGCCTACATAAGTTTTGGATCATGATGATTCTTGGTTTTAACGGTTATCATGAGGCAGAGTACCTGATGGACGGTATAGATCTTATAAAAGTTACACCGACATACCTCTCGATTTATTAAAGTAACCTGTTTAAAAGCTCAAGTGGAGATGCTTGCCGTTGAAACTTTCCTGGCCCACCTTGTTTTTATGCCATCCAACCATTTCATAAGATGATTCTCACCACATGAAACGAAATTCAAAATATCAGTATTATTTAAAACTTTTGGTAGACTCGAAAAACGGTTTCAAGTGGTAGGAGTCACATTCACTCTTTTTCCTGTGTTGTGGACCGTTGAAGCTTCGGATTGCCTTCTTTTTAAGGACCACGGTAACATCACGTGGCTAAAACGACAAAGAAGCAGGTGTCTTAGACACACTACCATAAGCCGCCTGTTATTTCTAGGAAATTCCGTATCGACTCCAACAAGGAAGCTTCTCGGTTCGTATTACTGCACGTTTCCGAAGACTTCGACTCGGCAGCGCCGTCGCCGAGCTCCCTTCTCTCTCATGGTCCGATTTGATCGGACGGCTGTGGTGGTCGGTGCTCTGTAGGCTCCACCATGATGTATGTGTTTCATCCATTTTTACATATCATTTTAGGTTTATTGGATTTGCACGGTTAAAATCCTCCTAAGGCCTACTGTACTATTTATTTGACATCAAATCCATTGATTTAGTCATTCAGGGCAGATGAAGGGAAAAACAAAGATCAGCTTCCCAAAACGTTTTTAATGGTCAAAGCTCATTCAACAATGTTTCCTGTAATGTGGTCCACTTGAGATTGGAATATACCTCATTTTTTGTCCATGCCATAAAATGATCTAAAAGAATATATGGATGGAATGGATGAAATACATACATCATAGTGGGGTCTACGGAGAGCACCGACCATCAGTCATTGCAGGTGACAGGGAGAGTAGCCAATCCGTTTCCGACGGGGGTTGGCTTGAGATTGAGAGTAGGTGTGCCTCTGGCCTCACCCAACCTAATGGGGCCATTCATTTTTCTACCTCCAAGTTATATAGGGTATGTTTGGATGATGGACTACTGCCTTAATATGATGTAAAACTCACATTATTATTTTTTATTTTTGATTGGATATTTTATAATGTAAAATTAAGGTAATCTTTCTAAATAATGGCATCATATGGTTTGGAGGACGTGTATTGACGTGGCATAGTTTCATACGATCCACTGGAATATATGGGTCATATTCACACTCGTTCATCCCTCTTATCTGATCATTTAATAAAATGAGATAAAAAATAAGATAGATTCAAAGTGATAATAGACCGCATCACAGCTGGCATCGGTACTGAACACCTATCATTGAAAACTTACTGGGAGCTACAGAAGTATTGATTTTTAAGGACACTATAAAATAATATTGCAAAATTAATTAACAATGTCGATCTAACAATATTGATATAATTACATCAAAATATATCCAATCAATTAAATACTTTGATGCGTGGAAACAAGATTGCAAAGAGAGTATTGTATACTGTCACTATTTTATTTACTTTTGACTATGATAATAGTGATAATCATTACTTTTTTTATTAGAGATTACAATACATTACTATTGTTTCCGTGGAACCAAACACGCCACAGGGTATCAGGTCAAAAATGACACAAATCCAAATCACAAGAAAATTAGTAAATGACTAAAAAAAAGTTTTGAATAAGTTGATATTTGTTTTTTTCTTCTTCATTTAAGTCCATGTGACCTTATCAATCAGTTGGATAGCAAATAAATAAGAGGGCATTATGGTGAGCCTTGGGAATTTTTTAACAGTGGGGTTCAATCGCCATTGTTTCTATACTCGGATCTGCATGTGTTTTGGATCTGCTTTAAGTTTTTAGAGCTCATGCACTAAACTGATATGTTAAAATGAGCTCATGCACTAAAATGATATCTTAAAATGAAATATATGTGGAGGTGTACCCTACCACTAAGGGCATACCCATACAAAAAAAAAAATTTGCTTGAAAGTTGTTTAATTGGATGTTGGACTCCTTAGATTAGCTTGTTGTGGCAAAGAGAGCTTAATATAAGAATTGGGTGGTGAGCACTTAGGTGGTGAAATAACATGATGAGTGGTCTAAGAATTGGGTGGTGAGCACTCGGGTGGTGAAGGTTGGGTGGTGAGCACTCAGGTGGTGAAGGATGAAGATTTCTTGTAAAAGCCTTTTGCAGGAAGTTCCTGTGTTGGAAACTTAGGTGGGGCCATTGTGATGTTTGTGAGAAATCTACCTGTCCATCCATTTTGTGAGCTCATTTTAGGACTCAAGACCAAAAGTGAATAGGATCCAAGACTCAAGTGGGTTGCACTAAAGGAAAAGGTGGGTAGTGAAATTCCTACCATTAATGAAACTTCCCTGGGTCAACAATGATGTTTAAATGTCATCCATACAGTTCATAACGTCAGTCCTATTGGGATTAACTGAGAACACAATTATAACCCTGATTCAAAACTTCCGTGGCCCCACAAATATTTCAACTGTGGACGTTCAATCCTCATGTTTTCAGCCTGCTTGAATATTAGATCTGATGGGTTTTTTTGACCCATCTTTGACCGGTCGTGAGCCCTGCTCGACCGGTCAAAGGCTGGTGGTCGACTAGTCGAAGGTTCGAGTAGTGACTTCGACTCAAAGTCCAGCGAGTATTTTTGTTGTTTTTTACTGTAGCTACGACTGGTCGAAGGAATGTCTCGACTAGTCGAAAGGATCCTACGACTAGTCAAAGACTAGGTTCGACTAGTTAAAGGTTACGCAGTTTGTTCCGTGATTTTGCGCGAAACTGCGGATTTGAGTCCTTTCGCAACAGGGATGCGGAAATGAGTTTCTTAAACTATAAAAGGGGTTGCCTAGGGTTTTTCTAGGCACAGCAAGAGGGTTTCCTAAAGCTTTACAAGGGATTTGCTAAAGGGTTTAGGGCTATCAAAGGTGAGAGAGAGAGAGAGAGAAAGAGAAAGAGAGAGAGGAAGCTTATAGAAAGGAGGTTCTGTTCGTGGAGGTTTTCTACTTTGCAATTTATATCTCAGCGCTTCTATGTCCTCATAATCGGTTAGATCTCTCCGTTTTCTCTATTTCTCTTATTGTTTATCCACTCCTGCGTGAGTGAAGAAGATTGTAACACTCTACTTCATAGTGGATTGTTGATCTGGACGAGGTCCCGTGGTTTTTCCCTCTCTGAGGGTTTTCCACGTAAAAATCTCTTGTGTGGTGTGAGATTGATGCTTTAATTTATTTCATTGCTTTATTATCCATAATTCTGGTTTGTTTCGGGAGGCTAGATCCTAAGGTTTGTGCAAGGCATCCCAACAAAGTGGTATCAGAGCTAAGTTCATTGAACGGGTAGGATCGGTTTTTTGAATTATGGAAGGTGGCTCATCGAGGATGATCAGCCTCAATGGTTCTAACTGGACCATATGGAAGGCTAAGATGGAGGACTTGCTTTACTGCAAGGACCTATATTCTCTAATTTTAGGCATATTAGCAAAAACCAAGGATATGACTGATGATGATTGGAAGAAGATGGACCGAAAGGCGGTAGGGTTTATTAGACAATGGTTGGATGATTCTGTGTTCCACCATGTGTCTACGGAAACCTTAGCTGCAAGCCTATGGCTAAAATTACAAGGGTTGTATGAGAGGAAGACAACCGGTAATAAGATATTTCTGATAAGGCGACTTGTGAATCTCAAGTTCAAGGATGGTGGTTCTGTGGCCGAGCACATGAATGAGGTCAGCAATATAGTGAACCAACTCACCTCTATGAAGATGGTCCTGGATGATGAATTGCAGGCTTTACTATTGCTTAGTTCATTGTCTGACAGTTGGGAGACATTGGTGGTGTCTCTAAGTAACTCCGTGCCAGACGAAAAGATATCCATGGAACAGGTAACCAGTTGTCTCTTCAATGAGGAGACAAGGAGGAAGTCTCAGGGGTCTACTCAGTAAGAGGCTCTTGTGATGCAGGAACGGGGGAGAGGAAAGAATAAGAAGGGCGGGAAGGCCCGAGATAAATCAAGAGACAAGTCGAGTAACAGAAAAGATGTTGATTGCTGGGATTGTGGCAAGAAGGGCTACTACAAGAATGAATGTCGTGGTAAGAAGAACGACAAGAAAGGAAAAGGGAAGGAAGATGAATCAGATTCCACTGCGGTCGCTTCAGATGGCGACATGGTAGTTATTGTTTCAACAGATCACGATGTATATCTCACGGCTACGAGTCAGGACACCGACTGGGTGGTTGACTCAGGAGCTTCTTTTCATGCGACTCCACGTAGGGACTTCTTCACAAGCTACAAGTCAGGTTACTATGGGACTGTGAAGATGAGAAATTCTGGCGTATCAAAAATCGTGGGAGTCGGTGATATTTGTGTGAAGACCGATGTGGGTTGCACATTGATTTTCAGGGATGTGAGGCATATCCCAGACCTTCGCCTCAACTTGATGTCGACGAAAAGGTTGGATGATGATGGCTATGAAAGCCGGTTTGCTAGTGGGCGATGGAAGCTCATCAAGGGTTCATTGATTGTGGGCAGAGGAAAGAAATATTGCACCCTGTACAAGGCAAGTGTCAGTATGTGCAAGGGTGGGTTGAAAGCAGTGGAAGATTCAGCTATTGACATGTGGTATAGGCGTCTAGGCCACGAGTGAAAAAGGGCTTCAACTATTAGCGAGGAAGCAGCTCCTTCCAAACGTGACAGGTATACCTCTCAAAACCTGTCTTGATTGTTTATCAGGGAAACAACATAGAGTTTCATTTATTAAAACTGCTTCTCATGTTAATAAAATGCATGCATTAGATTTGGTTTATTCTGATGTTTGTGGTCCTATGAGGACAAAAACCTTTGGTGGGGCATTGTATTTTGTTACTTTTATAGATGATGCATCTAGGAGGGTTTGTGTTTATGCTTTGAAATCCAAGGACGAGGTCTTTGGTGTGTTTAAATTGTTTCATGCTATGATCGAGAGAGAGAGACAGGAAGATCATTAAAGTGCATCCGCACTGACAATGGTGGTGAATACATTGGCGACTTTCATGAGTACTGCAAGTCCCTGGGTATACGGCATGAACAGACGGTTTCCAAGACCCCCCAGCATAATGGTGTAGCTGAGCGAATGAATCGCACCATTGTTGAGAGAATCAGATGCATGTTATCCCATGCGAAATTGCCCAAGACGTTCTGGGGAGAAACAATGCACACGGCGGTGTATTTGATAAACAGGTCTCCATCAGCCCCATTGAATGGAGAAGTACCTGAGAAGGTGTGGACTGGACATGATCCATCGTACAGTCATCTCAGGGTGTTTGGATGCAGGGCATCCGTTCACGTACCAAAGGACGAGAGATCTAAGCTCGATATGAAGATCAGGTAGTGTGTGTTCTTAGGGTACGGTGATAACAAATTTGGTTATAAATTGTGGGATCCGACCGAGAGGAAGCTCGTAAGGAGCAGAGATGTGGTTTTCTTTGAAGATCAGTGTATAGAAGACATTGGTAAGCCAGAGAAGAACCAGCCTAGTTCAGGTGAGCTAGAGGACATGGATCCGATTACTTCTCCCATGATACCTGATGACGGGGGAGTACAACAAGGTGCAGAGGACGAGAGAGTTCCTTTAAAAGATGGACCAGGGGAGCGGCCCCCACTTGATCCACCTGTTGAGCCACAGGTGAGGAGGTCATCTAGGGACAGACACCCGTCCAAGAGGTACTCGCCGCACGAGTACATTATGCTACCTGATGGGGGAGAGCCAGAAGATTATTCTGAGACCCTAGCCGACGAGCATAAGGGGGAGTGGTTGAAAGCTATGCAAGAGGAGATGAAATCCTTGTATAAGAACCACACCTATGATATGGTGAAATTGCCTAAGGGTAAGAAAGCTTTAAGCAACAAGTGGGTGTTCAGAAAGAAGATTGAGTAGAAGAATTCATAGACGAGGTTCAAGGCCAGACTTGTATTGAAAGGGTTTGGTCAGAGGAAAGGTATAGACTTCGAAGAGATATTCTCACCAGTGGTGAAAATGACATCCATACGGGTGTTGCTTGGGTTGGCGGCTACCATGGATCTGGAGATAGAGCAGTTAGATGTTAAAACTGCCTTTCTCCATGGTGACCTGAAAGAAGAGATCTACACGCACCAACCAGAGGGGTTCGAAGTCAAGGGCAATGAGCATATGGTGTGTAGGCTAAGGAAGAGCTTGTATGGGCTGAAACAAGCTCCACGGCAATGGTACAAGAAGTTCGAATTGTTTATGTTGAAACATGGGTATGACAGAACGGAGTCGGACCACTGTGTGTTCACGTATGAAGTTCTCGGATGGTAATTTCTTAGTTCTCATTGTTATATGTTGATGACATGCTCATCATGGGAAAAGACATCAAGAAGATTGACAGGCTGAAACAGGAGTTGGGCAAGTCTTTTGCGATGAAAGACTTGGGCCTGGCTAGACAGATCCTACGAATGGAGATAACCCGTGACAGAAGCAGCAGGAAGCTTTGGCTGTCACAAGAGCGGTATATTGAGAAAGTCCTAAAGCGATTCAATATGAATCGAAGGTGCTGTCAAGATACTCAACTGGATGGTCACTTCAGATTGAGCGACAGGCAGTGTCCCAAGACGAAGGCAGAGGTGGAAGAGATGTAGAAAATACCCTACGCGTCAGCTGTAAGAAGTTTGATGTATGCTATGGTGTGTACATGCCCAGACATAGCATATGCGGTTGGTGTAGTTAGCCGGTACCTTACTAATCCTGGCAAAGAGCATTGGGCAGCAGTGAAATGGATACTACGGTATCTAAGAGGCTCATCTAGGTTGAGCCTATGCTATGGTGATGGAAAACCTATGTTAGAGGGCTACACAAATGCAGATATGGCAGGTGACATAGACTCCAGGAAGTCTACATCGGGGTTCATGTTCACGTTTGCAGGGGGAGTGGTTTCTTGGCAGAGCAAGCTACAAAAGGTCGTAGCATTGTCGACGACAGAGGCCGAATACATTGCAGTCACAGAAGCATGTAAAGAGATGCTTTGGATGAAAAGGTTCCTATAAGAACTTAACCTAAAGCAGGAGGAGCACTTGGTCTATTGCGATAGTCAGAGTGCTACACACTCGAGCAAGAATCCAAGTCAACATTCCAAGTCGAAACACATTGAGATACGGTATTACTGGATCAGGGATACTTTGGAACAGAAGGTGTTACAGCTTGAGAAAGTCCACACAGACGATAATGGGTCAGACATGATGACCAAGGCTTTACTCAAGGGCAAGTTTGAGGTTTGTAAAAACCTGGCTGGCTTGAAGAAGGTAGATCCCTCCTGGGTAAAAAAGGAGGAGATTTGATGGGTTTTTTTGACCCATCATTGACCGATCGTAAGCCCTGCTCGACCGGTCGAAGGCTGGTGGTCGACCAGTCAAAGGTTTGAGTCGTGACTTCGACTCAAAGTCCAGCAAATATTTTTGCTGTTTTTTACTGTAGCTACGACTGGTCGAAGGGATGTCTCGACTAGTCGAAGGGGTCCTACGACTAGTCGAAGACTAGGTTCGACTAGTCGAAGGTTACGCAGTTTATTCCGCGATTTTGCGCGAAACTGCGGATTTGAGTTCTTTCGCAACAGGGATGCGGAAAGGAGTTTCCTAAACTATAAAAGGGGTTGCCTAGGGTTTTTCTAAGCACAACAAGAGGGTTTCCTAAAGCTTTATAAGGGATTTGCTAAAGGGTTTAGGGCTATCAAAGGTGAGAGAGAGGAAGCTTATAGAAGGGAGATTCTGCTCGTGGAGGTTTTCTACTTTGCAATTTATATCTCAGCGCTTTTATGTCCTCATAATCGGTTAGATCTCTCCGTTTTCTCTATTTCTCTTATTGTTTATCCACTCCTGCGTGAGTGAAGAAGATTGTAACGTTCTACTTCATAGTGGATTGTTGATCTGGATGAGGTCCCGTGGTTTTTATCTCTTTGAGGGTTTTTCACGTAAAAATCTCTTGTGTGGTGTGAGATTGATGCTTTGATTTATTTCATTGCTTTATTATTCATAATTCTGGTTTGTTTCGGGAGGTTAGATCCTAAGGTTTATGCAAGGCATCCCAACAAGATCCCACTCATTTTTTATCCCATGTCTTAAAATAGGCTCACAAAAAGGATAGTTGGGGTGTATTTCTCACCAATGTCACAGTGGGACCCACCTAGTTTTCCATTATAGAAACTTCCTATGAAAGGCTTTCGTAAGAAATCTGCCTCCGGTGGTGAAATGACATGATGAGATTTAATTAATAGAATTGGACATTTCAAATATGATGGCCAAAGCACCACCAATTAAATCTCACAACATTCGAGGTGGGTGGTGTGGTGAGCTCCTCACCACCCAATCCTTCCCCGTTGCCACTTTTGACCTTTGAATTATAGAAAATAAGTGGTGTACCTCTTTACCACTACACATGCTTTTTTTATTCTTACAAGTGTTGGCCATTAATCAATAATTGGAACCATTGACACATTTAACAATCACTTATTGATATAGAATCCTATGATGCAGGATTCTTTTACGATGTCCCGTCAAACTCCCAGCTCCGTGGACTCTAGTTATATATGTAATACCCACTCCTCTACTATCAAATTATAACCTTGATTGTAGGCCCGGTGATAAAAATAAGCCAACAGTTCAAGCGGGCCACTAAGGAGAACAATGGAGACAGGTGTTGGTGTGATTTCCGGCCACGCGTTTGTTGTTTTGCTATGTGTGGGCATGTCAGGACTGATGTGGGTCGTCCAAATCGCGATTACTGTTGACTCCTGGCATGGAGATCATAGAGCACCTCTAGGTCGATCACCATTTTCTATTCAACCAACAATCTTGTGCTCGTTTTAACTAGATGACTTGCGAAGGTTAGAGTTCTCTCTATAATGAGCAATTTTTTGCCTTGACAATCAAGGACTATCAAATGTACAACAATTGTATGATTCAACAGGCAGATGCTAAGAGATGGATGCAAATTTCAAACATAACTAATTTCTTACCACTCTAGCTTGATCATCAGCTTAGTGTTTTTTTTTTTTAACACACGCACACATTCCCACACGCTCAACACTAGTGGAATTTCACCACCTATGAATACTCAACCCTTGGCCAAGTGTTGAAACTCCTAGTCTACCACCCGAGCCAGAGTAGTTGCTTCTTTGAAGCAGTATACTAGTGAACGAGGCAACTGCAATGTCAAGAACTTACAATAGCTAAGGTCGGCCCAGCATACACCCTTATCCTAGCTCAAAGTGGTAGACCCATAGCTCGAGTGGTAGATTGAGCAAAAGATACCCCGTTTCAACATTGAAGTCTTGGTATCGATTCCCAGTGGGGGCGGCTAACAGTGAAGTGTCAACGGACAGTGGGGTATGCTAACAAGCTAACATTAAATTTAAAAAAAAAAAAAAAAAAAAAAAAAAAAAAAAAGAGGCCAGCCTAGCATATGAGCGTAGCCAGACGAGTTCTAAATCTGATATTCACGCTGTTCATCAATTACAAAAACACCTTTTTTAGCCTCGATCCAAAAAAAACATGCTGATTCAACGATCAAGTGGGCCAAATTTTAATAAATTATATTAAGAACTCGTATTGCCCCACATAATATTTGGATGATTATTGCATTTAGATGAGGAACATCGGATGAATTGATTGGATTGCATAAAAACACCATGGTGGACCCTATACGAAATTAACGGTGGATGACGTTCCATATCAACCGTTTCCTACGGTGTGGCCTACCTCAGTCTTGGATCATCATGATTTCTGGTTTTTGACGGTTAGCATCAGGCAGATAAGCTGATGGACAGGTGGATCTTATAAATTACACCTAACGTTTGAACCAGCTCATTTTTATTCTTTAGCCAAAAGTTCAACCGTTGAAACTCAAATTAACACACCAAAGGAAATGGTAGAGCCGTTGAAGCCTTCTAGAGGCCCACCTTGATATTTACATGCCATCCAACCCGTTCATCAGATGTTCTCACATACATGAATGAAAAACTAAAATATCGGCCTTATTCAAGACTTTGGTGGACCCCACAATGGTTTCGAATGGTAGACGTCACATCCACTATTTTCCATGGTACAACGATGTGGCTGAAATGATAGATGATGCAGACGTCTCACACGCATTACGTGATGTATGTACCTTAAATCCACACCGTACAACCCTTTTGAAAGCTCATTTTAGGATATCATCACAAAAATGAATCAGATCCAAATCTTATGTAGACCCTACCATGGGAAACAGTAATGATTGAATCCATACCATAAAAAGCTTTATCAAAGCCATCAGAATATTTGTTTGTCATCCAACCTTTTGATGAGGTCACAAAGATTTGGATGAAGAGACTACAAATATCAGCTTAATCTAAAACTTTTGCAGACCATGAAACGTTTTTAACAATTGATTAACATTTTTCTTGTATTATACTCTACTTGATCTTTTTGGATATACATATCACCGGATGCGGATTTCATGGAAACTTAGGTGGGGCGTGCTGTGATGGTTGTAAGAAATTCACTCATCTATTCATTTTTTAAGCTCATTTTAAGGCTTTAGACTAAAGGTGAGCATATCCAAGGCTCAAGTGAGTTGCACTGCAAAGAAAAGTTAAGTAGGGAAATTCCTACCGTTGAAACCTCCTGTCGACAATGATGTTTTGAGTGCCATCCTTACCATTCGTAACGTTATTCCTATTGAGAGATAATTGAAAATAAAAATATTAAAATGATTCAAAACTTCTATAGGCACATTAATATTTTGATTGTGGACGTTAAATCCTCAGGATTTCGGGGGCATTTGAGTATTGGCTCACAAAATTGATGGAAACATCACTATTGGCTCCACGTGAATTCCGAAATTTATGAGATATGCTTTAACACTAAATCCTTGTCCAATCTCACCCAAGAGGATTTCCATGAAGTTACCAAGCTGATAACACTGGGCCAACTGTGATTCTTGTGAGAAATCCACCGTCTATCAATTTTTTAGTTCATTTTAGGACATAAGGCAAAAAAATGAACGGGATCCGATGCTTAAGTTGACGGAAAAGTGAGAATTGAATGTCCATGGTTGAATTATTCATGGGGCCATGAAAGTTTTGACTAATTATAATATTTATGTTTTCAGTTCACCTAAGTAGGAATGATACTATGGACGGGCTGGATGGCATTTAAACATCATTATCTACGTATGAATGATACTATGGACGGTATGGATGGCATGTAAACATCATTGTCGACTCAGGGACATTTCAATGGTAGAAATTTATTAACCAACTTTTCCTTTAATGAGGCTTACTTTAATCTTTGATACTGGTCACTTTTAGCCTTATATTTTAAAATGAGGGGTACTGGTCACTTTTAGTCTAATATTTTAAAATGAGGTCTTAAAGTGGATGGATGGAGTGTATTCCTCGCAAACCCTACCTAGGTTTTCAGTGCACTTAATGTTAAGGGCCTATTTGGCCGGGCGGATTATGTAGGATTAGGAGGGATGGGATCGTAATATCCCATCCGCTTGGTCTGCTCGTCTGTTTGGGCATACATATATCCCACGGGATGACTAATATTTCGAGCGAAGTAGTCTTCGAGCTGAGGGATTGTGAATTCTTTCTTGGATACGCCGCCATCCTCGCTGCCATCCTCGAGCCCATCCAATAGCATTTCTCCCATCTAATCGTACGGAACAATGGGATGGTTATTTTCAGGCGGACATGGTCGCTCCAGTTGGCGGGAGTGAAATTCTTAGCGCGAACAGGTATGTCTACAAATACCTGTTAATTTGTGATATGGTGGTCGTCTTCGTCCTTGTGACATCGATTTCAAGTGAGCAGAACGTTTGATTCAGACCCATTTTGGCCGAGGTACGCCTCCCTTTCCGTCTAAATTGAAGCATCATTGTATTGATCTGTTGATTTCTTCGATTCGATTTCGTAGTTTGATTTCACTGTTGATGTTTTCCTAATGGGGGTTTTGTTTCCAGCATATTGGCCCGACTATGGATTTATGATAGAAATTGGAGGTTTTGCTTCTTGTATGTTGTGATCCCTTGTTCATTTCATTACAATGTCGCATGGAGTTTTTTATTGAGGGATTTTTGGGGGTTTGCTGTCTATGGATTGTGCATGGTACCTGAGATGGAGCCCTGCATGTTCTGATTCGTGGGCCATTTGATTTAAACATCGAATGGATTTTTAAGGGGGGATTTTTGGGGTTTTGTTATCTACGGACTGTGCATGGTGCCTGAGCTGGTTTCCTGCATGCCGTGATTAGGGCTGTACACGAGTCAAGCTAGCACGAAAAGCTCGCTTGACTCGGCTCAAATCAGCTCGGATTGACTCGGCTTGTAAGGCCGACTCGAGGCAAGTCAAGCTTGTTTACTAAAGCTCAAGTTGAGTTCAAGCCGAGTTCGACCATGGTGTATTTCAACTCGACTCAACTCAAACTCGACTCGACTCGAAGCTCGAGCTCGATCTCGACTTGGCTCGAGTAATATATTTTAATAATATATATTATATATATTAAATATATATATATTTAAGTTTTAAAAAAGAAGTTAAAACTTAAAAGTTTTTACCTAAAAAACCTTACCCGACCCTACCCGTCCTTATTCCCTCTTTTTCTTTCCCTTACCCTACCGAGGTAAACTCGACTCGACTCGAACCACTAACTCGACTTGAAAGCTTTAGCAAACAAGCCAAGCTTCAATTTTGAGCTCGAGCTCGAACTCGAGTATAGCATGGACGAGTCAAGCCGAGCTTAGCCCACCTCGACTCGACTTGGTTCGATGTACAGCCCTAGCTGTGATGCGTTGTTCCTTTGATTTTAATGTCAAAAGGTTTTTTTTTTTTTTTTGGATTTTTGTGGGTTTGCTGTCCACGAACCGTGCATGGTACCTGAGATGGTTTTATGCATGCTGTGATGCGTTGTTCATTTGATTTCAATGTCGAATGGATGTTTTTTTGGGGGGATTTTTCATTTTCAAACCATGGATGTGTCTCAGTTACTGTTACAGTTCCTATGTGCTGGGAGTTTAAAATATTAGTGGGCGGTCTCGATGGGGAAGAATATATATTGCATACTGATTTTTCTATTTCAAAATTTTTTTTATGGCACATATGTAGTTTACATCAGTAATTCACCACTGTTTCTTATACTATTGGTGATGTATTTGGAGTGGTTACGTTTCCTTATGCTATTGGTGATGTATTTGTAGTCTATATGTAGTTTACATCAGTAATTCACCACTGTTTCTTATGCTATTGGTGATGTATTTGGAGTGGTTACGTTTCCTTATGCTATTGGTGATGTATTTTTGGCCCATATGTAGTTTATATCAGTAATTCACCCCTGCAAAGTGCACATTTCCAGCTATATGTCCTTCATTCATCCTGGGATATGTAATGGTTGGCTTGGAATGACATTGCCTTCACGAATGCTACATTTTGCCCATGTCAATAATGGCATTGCCCTCGTTTAGGGCAAAGCAATAGGTTACAGCATGTTATGTATATTATCCCAATCAAAATGGTTCATTCCTAACTCCATGTCTTTCACTCCTCTTGAGACAGGAACTGGTTGGCTTGGAATGGCTTTGCCTTTTGAATGTTACAAGAAACCCATGCTAGTAATGGCATTGCCCTCATTTTAGGCAAAGCAACAGGCTACAGTTTCTTGATGTACATTCTTTATCCATGAGGTATTGGTGATGTATTCTGCTGTAAAGTATGTCTGTTTCCATGCTATAATGAAATGTCGCTTCTCACATATATTCAGCAAGTCAGAAATTGTTTCTAGACATACAGAGATTGGTTCATCTCCTTCATGCTCATGTCCTTGGCTATGTGAGTTGTGATGCCTTTTTTGTGAAATGGGTCTGGCCATCATAATGCTAGTTTGGAATGTTTCTGATTGCCATTTTTTACTTTTGTACACTTTTCATTTTTTTAGGAGTGACTCTGTTACTGCTACACTTCCTAATTGTTGTGTAAAGTATATATTATATTTATGACTGAGGTGGGCAGAACATACATTACATACTGAATTGTTTTTGGTCCCCATATGTCTGTTAAATCAGTAAGTCACCACTATTTCTTACGGTGTGGTCCTTATAAGATTTCAATGACTTTCAGTTTTGACCATAAACTAAAAATCAGAAGCAAATTCTCCTGCCTTTTCGCAGATAACCGCAGGCAGGCATGCAAGCAAGCACTCTCTTTCTCTTAATCTCTCTGTCTCTGTTTTATTCTCTATGACTTTTGATTTTGATTTTTTATTTTTAAATTCTGGCTACTGATGAAATTGTTGTAGAGAAGTTCTTAAATTCTTTATTAAATGATGGGAAGAGAAAAGTCTTGATTAGGGATTGTTTAGATGCTTGTAAATGGGGTAATGATTTACAGGTATATGGTTTACATTCTGTTTTTGGATGCTGAAAAATGCCGTATACAGGTTTCAACCCCATTTGATTTTCATGCTCTCCATTTATAGCCTAATGGCTATAAGTGGAAAGATTGGCTCTCCATTTACAGGACTTAAAACAATTTAAAGGCCATCCAATTTGAATGGTGTGGCAATACTGGACCTTTTGTGCTTCAATATATTTAATATATGTGATTTTACATGCTTGTTGTGTGCACATTAAGATAGATAGGGCCACACACTTCATTTGGTGAAAGGGTACGTACTAACAAATTTTTAAATTCAGATCATTTGAATGTATTTTTTTCCCTGGGACGATATTGCATATATTTTTTTTAAAAGCGATCATATTCCAATACACGAATCTCATACCAACAATGGACATGTCAATGCAGATGGCAAAAGAGAAGTACTACGTTGTACTCGTAGGCCGTCAACCATCGACCGGGCATTTATCTAACATGGGACGATGTTAGGTTGGAGGTCGAGAGATACAGCGGTGGGAGGCACCGGGCTTTCAAGAATTGGAGGGAAGTTGTTGCATGCTGGGAGGATCACTTCGGTGGTACCAGTGCACAGTTGAGACCTTCCACAAAATCTCATGCGGTTCATGTCGCCGCATTTTCAGACGAGGTTGACATCCATCATTCGTTAACTTCGTTTATCCAACAGACGACCCAGGCCATGGTTTCTAGGGTCATGACGACTGATGATCCTGCCCCATCATTTGGGGAGAGATTCTGTGTACTTCTGATTGCCATCATCGTTATTTTCTTTGCATTTGTAATACCCTGAAAATTGGGGGTAGCATATACACTTAACTCCCGAGTTCCAAGGCATCACTTATAACCGATTTTCATTAATATGCGTTTAATCCGGTTTAAATGCACAGCCTAGAATTTCCTGGAACATGAAACATAATCACAACTGATCTACTGAAATGAAAGAAGTTAAATATATATATATATATATATATATATATATATATATATATATATATATATACAAGTTTAAAAGAATGTAAATGCGTCACACCAAGCGTTGCCCAATAAAATCACAAAAGGAATATCATGTCCAAAAGAATAGGGCTGAGTCTACAACTCAGCGATCCAAATCCCATTTACTAGGCTGACAGGGAACCATCCATCAGCGGAAAATAGGATAGCTCGTCCTCCTTATCCAGGCTCGCGTCGAAAGGTTCCTCGTACTCAGCACCACCTACAACTACTGAAGAGTCTGGTTGGTGTTTTAAAACACCGTCCCAGAGTGGGAGTGAGTGATCAACTTAGTGGGTGCTATTAGTCTTAAGTTATAATAAGCATCAATTATATTATGAACTTAATGAAAAACAATCATTCATAAACACCTAACTAATCTTATTAATGCATAAGCATGATAAATGATATGATGCATGCCCTCGCCACAACACTCCCTCAAGCAATACCATCTCACGCTCGTATATGACAACACTCCCTCATTGCGACCTCGACTGCCGAGTCGCCAACCTAACTAGTGCGATGCGATGATAGTGTTAACCGAGTTTTTAGTTAATTCCATTCATCAAGCAGGTTGAAAAAACTGATACACCCCACATATTCAATGCCCTCAACTGGTTGCGATGCTAAGATGCCTCAACGTGCGAGGCCAGGGCTCCGCGATCCGTGATCCCGTTGGGTTCCCCATCCCCGACTTCCAGCACATGGGGAGTGTTAAGGAAAGAGATCGCTCGCGGTCATTGCGGAGAGGCTCATCGCCCCAGCGTAGGCCGACAACTCGAACAAAGTGTCTCATTCCACCATGCCCGGCTCACGAGGCGGTGGATCGAATTCAATCTGGCTAATGATGGGCTACAATGGTTGTAGGGTGTTCCAGGTTCCATACATATGTGAGCAAACAGGGTTAACAAAAGAGATTGATTAGTAACAGGCTATACCGCACAGGCCCAGGCAAACACAGGACATACGACATCGGGTACGAATGACCCATGTAGTCCAACTACTACCGTCCTTCCGTACTCACCCAAGCCCATGGGTTTAGCCTGGGGTAGTCCTACCAACGGAACTACCCTCACTCTCCTCATCTTTTCTGACCAACCAAAAGGTGGAGGGTAATTCATAACATGTCACAAACATGGTTAACATCTAACACAAGTGAAGCATGCGTCCATAACTTCCAACATAGAATCTCAAATTTCTCTACTAAGCAAAGCAATTTATGATATGAATTAGGGGTGCACGTGTGTAGTGTGAGTTCGTGAAGAAGCTAAACACTTCCCACACTTCATGGAATCATGTAGCACAAGAATAAGGAATTACACATGTTACAAAACAATGCCTTAAGAAAAAATTGACAAGACATGAGCATGTGATCAACCATTGTAGCAATTCATATGAGAGGTAAGAATAACATTATATGAGAACTAGATAAAGCATACAATTCCATACATTCCAAACGAACACTCAAATCCTAGGTTTTCTCTAGATTCTCCAAATACATCATTCTAGCTATCAAAATCATTAGACTCAGGATATAATTGGTGCTAGGCCACCTAAGGATAATAGTCTGCACCTTAAGAGGAGATTTCATTCTTTGAGATCTTAGGGTTTGAGGATTTGGGTAAAACCACCATTTCCTAAATCAAAAACAAGAAAGACAACATTAATGCCTAGAAATCTACACTATGTTGCTCTATTGAAGGGAAAATATACCATTCTTACCTCCGCTTCTTGGCATGGGTGGGTTTGGTGGAGGTTTTCTTGAAGAAGAGGTAGGGAATTGCGAGATTGAAGTCCCTTGGGCCCCACTTTAGCTATGACCCACTTCCTCTCCCTTCCTCACTCTTCCTTCCTCTCTTCCTTTCTTCTTTTTCTTTCTCTTCTCCTTTTCTCCCTTTTCTCTCTTCTCTCTTTCCCTTCTAGGCCAAATTCGTATGGGGAGAGGGGTGCCTCAAATGAGGCCCTTTTATAATGCCAGATTTGGTGTTAATGGCCTCAAGTATTAGGTTTTTACTATACTAACCTTATAGGAGAGTTTTTCTAACCTCTGGGCCCACTATAGGGTGTAAGAGTCGACACCCATTGTTAGATAGTTTTCCCTGGTGATGATCTATGCACAGACACAATCGGCCCGCCATTTGGACGCGCCGATCGACAGATATGATTAGAAGTCTGTTCAACGGTCACCGATAACCGATCGGGGCCGCGTGTAACATCCTGGATTTTCACTGTTTTGGATTTCCAAAAATCCTTAAAATTTCTTTTTAAATAACTTATAAAATCACTTAATGACCATTATTACTCAATGTTAATTTATAATGGGGTGGACCAGTCTAGTTATGATGGGACCAAGTGTGGGCCGCCAAGCCAGATGGCCCGTTTACACTTAACAACAGCCCATGTGGGCCACCCAGCGACCGAGAAGGGTCAGAAAAATCTGAAACTTTAGAAAATCATAGATCTCACTGGGCTTGTGGTCCATCGCGGACTGCAGACCCAGTGGACACCCAGAAGTACCATCTGGCGCTTACCCAATGCGCCCCACCAATGCTAGATTAAAATCTGGCACTGACAAAAGAAACTGAGACTCCGGGCCTTCCAGCTGTCGGATTTCTTCCAAATTTATGGTAAAGGTTTAATGTATTTTTCAACGCCTGCCCACCAAATCTGGGCCCCGATCGTGGTACGATGACCGTTGATCGCGAATCAGACCCGTACGACCAAACCCCATATCCGATCGCCCCCAATTTTTGCGTGGCCCTTCATTGGTCCACTGAGCACCTACCCTATAAATTTCATGGCCAGAGGGCCACCAGAGATGCCCCATCAATCAGAATGGGCCCCCACAAGGCCATTTAAGGGTCAGAAATGCTTACTCAGATCATATATCCGTTCATCCGTTCATCCTCAATTTTTGCATGAGCCCTGGTCGGACCATAAGACACCTACACGCCGAATTTGGTGGCCAGAGGGGTGTTAGGGCCACCCCAACACCAATAGGGAGTCCCATAGGTCTATTTTAGGAAATTGTGGAAGCTTGGGGCCTTTTTCACCAAATCTGGAATTATAAAAAGGGACTCATTTGGGCACCCCTCTCTCCATACGAATTTTGCCCTAGAAGAGAGAAAAGGGAGAAGAGAAAGAGGAGAAAGGAGAAGAAAGAGAGAGGGAAGAAGGCATGGTGGACTCTCAATCAAGGTATGGCCCAAGAGGATCAAACCCACAACCTCCTACACCTTCTCTAAGAAGAAACCATGCACCACAACCACCAAAATCGTCCATTGATCGTCTAGGTAAGGCTTCTTATCCTTTGTCTTGAAAACCCTTTTGATGACGGGGGATTTTACATGGATTTCTCATGAATGAACTTGCTTTAGGGATTCCGACCAACCGACCCCAAATCGACGTTCCTAGGTCGTTTTTGAGTCTTTAATGAATCACAAGGTGTGGATTATTATCCTTAGGTGGCTTAGCACCAATTATAGCAGGAATGTAATGATTTTGTTTGTTGAGTTGTGGTATTGAAGAATTTAGGGAAAACCTAGGAATGGTGTGTTGTTGGAATTGCATGATTTGACATGATTAGTTTACATTTGATATTGATCTTGTCTCTCACATGATTTAGCATAGGAATGATTACATGCTCATGTTTGTTTGGATTGATTTCGCTCATATGCATTGCTCTATAGTGTTTATGAATCTTGACTCTTGTGTGTTTAATTCCTTGAGGTGTTAGAAGAGCTTAACTTCTTCACAAACCCACACACTCACACGCACCTTGGTTCTTGATAATGTTTGCTCACTTGGTAGGAGTACTCGTTTTTATAGTTGAGATGCATGTGAACATGGTATTGATATGTTAGTTGATAACTTGTATACTTAATATGTTATGAATCACCACCTAACCCTTGGGTTGGTCAGGAATGTGAGGAAAGCGAAGGCGGTCCCGTTGGTAGGACCGTCTTGAAGCTAAACCTATGGATTGGACAAGTGCGTGTAGGCGACAGTAGTTAGACTACATGGGTCGCTGGTACCCGATGTTGTTCCGCCACGTGCTTGCTTGATTCATGCGGTTTAGCCCACTGTCTGATCAACCCTGTTTGTTAACCTTGTTTGCTCACATATATATGGAACCTGAACCACCCTACAACCGTTATAGCCCATCAATAACCCACCTGAAATTGGTCCACAGCCTGTGAGCCGGGCATGGTGGAATGGGACACTGTGTCCGAGCTGTCGGCCTACGCTGGGGTGCCGCGCCTCCCCGTAGTGACCGCGAGCGATCCCTTTCTCTTGGCACTCCTCATGTGCTTGAAGTCGGGGATGAGGAACCCGACGGGATCACGGACCGCGGGGTCTTGGCCTCACGCATTGACGGGGCCTTGGCCTCGCAACTAGATTAGGTCATTGATACGTGGGGTGTATCAGAATCCTCAACCCGCTGGATGAATGGACTTAACTAAGAACTTGGCTAACATGTCATTGCATCGCATTAGCTAGGGTGGTGGCTCGGCAGTCGAGGTCGCTCTGAGGGAGTGTTGTCATATGCGATCGTAAGATGGAGTCGCTTGAGGGAGAGTTGTGGCGAGGGCATGTATCATACCATTCACCATGCATACGCATTATCAAGATTAGCTTAGTATCTACGAATGTTGCCTTTCATTAAATTCATGCTATAACTGCTGCCTGTTAAAACTTAAGATTAATAGTTCACACTGAGTTGATCACTCACTCCCACTCTGGGACGGTGTTTTAAAACACCAACCAGACCCATTCATAGATGCAGGTGACCCGGGGCATGAGGAACATAGCGAGGCGAGCTTTGACGAGGAGAACGAGCTCTCCTACTTTCAGCTGATGGGCGGCTCACTATCGGCTATATCAGGCTGGATTTGGATTTGCTGAGCTACGGGCTCAGTCTTATTCTTTTTGGACCTAGCCCTCTTTTGTTATTCCGTTGGGCAACGCCTTAGGCGACCCTTTATTATTTTTAGATCTGTATATATATGTGATATCCTTCATTTCAGTAGACTGGTGTGATTTTGCTTTGTGCCTCAGGTAATTCCAAATTGCGCAGTTAAATTTTATTAATAAAAAACCATAAATGCATGATAAGTGACACTCGGGAACTCGAGAGTCGAGTCTATGCATGACCCCTGATTTTTCGGGGCGTAACACCGCGACTATACGGATATGAGCAGGAAAATATCCTTACTCCACATGTGAAGTTTGGTCACAAACCGACGGTCTGAAACCCTCAACTTGCATAAGAGTGGATGACCCAATTCATTTAAGTTCCAGCTTCTTCCTTCAGGTATTTGTACTTCTCATGCACTCGTCCTTCAGCTCAAGTTGACCGGTTCTGGACAGTACCCAGGTCCGACTACCACGATGGATGTCAAGCCTAGTGAGATAGACATTATTATATAGTTTTGGAACTAGTGGCCTACTAACGAGAGGTCTAGATCTTGTTTGAAAAATCAGGGCATTTCTGGAATGAATTAGGTATTGAGATTTCTCATAGGCAATGATTAGGGTTTGGATTAACTATGTTCATAGTGTGGCCTATTTATAACTAGTAAAAGTGGAGATTTGGTCATGCTTACTCTAAACCGTCGGTTTTAAGCTAAAAGGGTAACGAGGTTGATTCAGTATATTAATCAAGATCCGGGCCTTATCTGACTCGGCGTCGGTTAGATATTTAATTTAGTCATGATTGTCTTGATTAGTTAGCGATGGGTCGATTAGATTTGGGTCCTATGTGAGTAAATCATGGGGCTACACCTGATGTTCAAGTGATCGGGCAGATTCGTTGGCTTCCTACGGTTGATTAATTAGACTGGTGCGGTTCTTTACTGGTCCCACCCCTGTATAAACTAACATTGAGTACTAATGGTCATTAAGTGATATTATAAGTTAATTAATATAAAAAAATTTCAAGAATTTTTGAAAATCTAAAACAGTGAAAATCCAGGATGTTACAACGTTACTTATTATTTTTAAATTCTAGGTATATGAGGTTGTGTAACTGAATGAATATATATATATTTTTTGAACTGTGATTGTATGGTTTTACTGATTTGGGAACCATCAGCCACTGACAATTGCCTTGGTCACCTGTATATTATCGACTGCTTCACCTTGTCGATAATTTTGTCTCTAACCACTGTCAATTGGTGTGGTCCACCGGATACGTGGACTTGATACACTGATGTCAGGGTTTTTTTTATTGGGGGCAGAATCATTTGGTGTGGTTCACTGAATATTTGGACAACACATGTTTTTTGCCTAACTCTTCCTAGGGTTTGGACTGGGCATTTAGATTGGACGGTTCGGATTAGGCAATCTTCACGTGGTGTGCCACTTGTGTTGGACATGCTACACTTGCATATGATTAGAATGACCCATATTAAGAATGGTGTGGTCCACTGGATATCTGGACTGCATTCATTTACTTGTAAGACGCCAAGTCGTCCTCGCATCTAATATATTAGATGACACACTTTCATATGGTGTGGTCCATTGGAGACCTAATTTTTAGTAGCTGGACCCAAGTTTAGCATGGATTGTGCGCTAGTTGGAGTTCTGTTCAAGCCAACAAAAATCCTGGGGGAACGAATTGGCTACTCCCCCTGCCACCTCCCTGTGGCTGGTTGTCGGTGCTCTGTGGGCCCTCCCATGATGAATTTTCTTCATCCATTTTTACTGATCATTTTAGGGCTTAATCCCAAAAATGATAGGAATATAAATCTCAGTTGGACTAAACTACAGGAAAGCAATAACGATTGGATATCCACCATTGAAATCCTCCTACGGCCGAATGTACTGTTTATTTGACATCCAATCTGTTGATTAGGTAATTCAAACCCAGATGAAGGTAAAAAACAAAGATCAACTTGATCCAAAACTTTTATAGCCTCTAAAACAAAATTTAATGATCGAAGTTCATTCAACACTAATTCCTGTAATGTGGTCCACTTGAGATTGGAATATACCCCAGTTCTTATCTCATACCATAAAATGATCTAGAAAAATAGAGGGACGGCATGGATGAAACACATATTTCATGATGGAGCCTATAGAGCACCCACCACCAACCATTGGCTGGAAGCAGAGGGAATAGCCAATTTGATTTCAAATCATGGGATGTTGATACTAATACAAACGGGTGGAACCACTTAAACCAAGGGATTCATGCAATTCCACAGCACAACCAAAAGGGACTCACTTCCGTGATCCCAAGATATGTCAGACGTCCCACGGGATATGCCTGACGTCCCAAACATGCGTGATGAACGTATCCTGGGATTAGGCAATAACATGAATCTTACAACAATCTACTGACATCACCATGATTACCTTAAAATTGATCCCATCCCTCCTAATCCCGCTCAATTTGCCTGGTCAAACAAGCCCTAAAGGCTTTCGCAGGGAACAGATTGGCTACTCCCCTGCCACTAGCCTGGTGGCTGATGGTCAGTACTCTGTGGACCCCACCATAATGTATGTGTTTCATCCATTTTTACTAATCATTTTAGGGCTTGATACCAAAAATGAGAGGGATATAAATCTCATGTAGGCCACACCACAGGAAAACAATAATATTTGGATATCCACCGTTAAAATCCTCCTAAAGCCCACTGTACTGTTTATTTGACATCCACCTAGATGAAGGGAAGAAACAAAGATCAGCTAGATCCAAAACTTTTGTAGCCCCCAAAAAGTTTTTAATGGTCCACGTTCATTCAACATTGTTTCTTGTAATGTGGTCCACTTGAGATTAGGATATACTTTATTTTTTGTCTCATACCGTAAAATGATCTAAAAAATAAAATAAAATAGATGGACCGCATTGAAACACATACATCATGGTGTGGCTCACAGTGGTGTCAGGGGAGTAGCCTATCCATTGCCCGAAATCCGCATCCAGCTCGGTGGATCCGCGTTACAGTGACCCCCCACATGTTTCACATATTTCTGGGATATTTCTGTCCGACGCGCGGACGCGGTTTCCAGTACTGACCCCTGCAAAGGTCTCATTGTCCTCACGTGACGGATTGGACCGAACGCTTCCTCTCTGCTCTCAAGTGGATTCATGGAACGGTAGCTTGGGCTCTTTTTTCCAGAAACTTTCAGTCTGACTCACCATATGAGCTTCTAGCCATGTGGGTCTACGCATTTGCCACAGACACCCTTGGATTGACTCTCGCTCCGAGGCAGATTGCATCAGGACACTGCCACTAGGGCTGAAAGTTGGCCGGGTTCAACCCAATAGATCTGTTACCAACCTGACACAGGTTTGGGCTCGAGCATGATGTATCGGGTTTGGTTTTGTCTTACGCTTAAGGCCTGTTTAGCCGGACGGATTAAGAGGAATTAGGAGTGATGGGATGGATTTTAAGGTAATGATGGTGGTGTCAGTGGATTGGTTTATGATGCATGGGATTGCTATATTCTGGACAAGTTCACCGAGTCTGATCAGCACGCTCGGCATATCCCAGGATTTTACCTTCCAATCCCTTCCAATCCGTCCAACCAAACACGCCCCAGGCACAGGCACGATTGAAAGGGATTAGGAGGGATGGGATCAATTTTGAGGGCATATGTTTGTGCCGTAGAATTCGAAGGGATTAGGTGGGATGGGATTCAAAAAACATAATTACCCGTGGCAGGGATTGTCCCAGTTACGGATAAGATTAATGCCATGCTTTGTTGGTAATATGGTGGTACATTGAATGGATATACCTACCATCATTTGAAATTATTAAGAATAACACACATGTGTTATATCTAAACCGTTCATTTATTTTGTAACCTCATTTTATGGCATGGGCCTAAAAATGAGGTAGATCCAAAACTTATGTGGTCCCAAAAAAGTTTTCAACGGTAAGTATTCAATCCCCATTGCTTTCTATGGTGGAGTCCACTTGAGCTTTAGATTTACTTGATTTTTTGGCCCATGCTCTAAAATAATCTCGAAAAATGGGTGGACGGTGTGGATATAGCACACACATCATGGTAAGACCTACACAACTTGCTAACATTGAGTGACATTAGCAATGGATCATGTAATTCCATCTAATCTAATTCCAAGCTTTTCTATTATTCCCTAACATGGAGTGGAATTGGCACAGGACCAGATGAATCCCATCCCACCTAATCCCTTCTAATCCCACTGACCAAACATGTCGGTGGATTGGTTTAAGATCCATGGGTTTGATATATCTCGGGACAAGTTCATCGGGTCTGTTAGGCTCATTTGGCATGTCCTGGCATTTTATCATCTCATCCCACCTGATCCCATGGAACCGTCCGGCCAAATAGGCCCTTAGGCTATACAAACACTATCGGATAAAATTTGAATTGGGCTCAGTTGAGTATTGTGTTTTTATAATAAAATAAAAATTTAAGATTAAAGTTATTTTTAGTATGTAAATAAATATATTAATTATTTAAACTTGTCATATAATCAATTGGTAAGAAAATGAGTTTTTATTTATGAATTAGAGTTCAAAACTTAAATGTATAGTCTTGGATTAACATGATATTTGTTCTTTCCCTCCATCTATGTCTGCGGGACATTAATGGCATGCCCTACAAATGTTTTAAAGGTGAGAATCATTGTCCCCACTGATATTTTTTGTGTGGTCCACTTGAGCTTTGGATAAGACTAATTGTTTGCATAATGCTCTAAATTGATCTCTCCAAATGGACGAATGGTGTGGATATAATAAAAGCATCCTTTTGGGTCCCGTGTAACTTTGATCTCCTTTGAACCGTTCGTATAACTCGGATCTCGAGGAGTGGCAGAGCTCGTCTTCACACGTCACGTACCCACGCCAGGTAGGTCGGTGGTACCAACCAATCCGCTTCCGTTTGAAAGTTGTTCAGTAGAATAGCTCAGATGGGTCTCACCTTTCACACAGATTGACCACCCACCTTGTGGTAAAATGGCCTTGTTCTATTGGGATCAGATTGCCTGTGGGCACCCTCGAGCTGTGTGGGGCCTACAAAGATGTCCGTTGCAAATTCACTCTCCCCATCTGTTTTGAAAGACAAGATTTTTTTAAAAAAAACAGGAAGATCCAAAATTCATGTGGGCCATACCGCACCTTGAGCTGCGTGGGGGCCTACAAAGATGTCCGTTGCAAATGCACTCCTCCCATCTTTTTTGAAAGACAAGATTTTAAAAAGCAGTGGGGATTGAACACTTGACGGTGACAGACATTCTGTATCAGTAAGATATTTGTTCCTACGATTTATCTGAGTGGTGATAATTCTATGAACGGTTTGGATGGCACATAAATGTCATGTCTAGCGTCAAAAAGGTTTCAATGGTAAATGTTGTTGTTTTACCTATTTTGTTAGTAGCCCACCTGAGTTTTGGATCTGTCTGATTTTTAGAATCATGTATTGTTGTGGTCTTTAAAACGGATGGACATAATGGATTTATTTGGGACATTTCTATAGATCTCACACAACGCTGGGGGATTTTGGCGGATGGGATTAAGTAGGATGAAATTGCATTTGGTCCATTCCAATTCCACTCTCAATGTTCGGGAAGAATGGAAAGGCTTGGAATTAGATTAGATGCAATTGCACGGGTCCTGTGTCCCTTCCACTCAATGTTACCAAGTTATGCAGGTCCCACCATGATGTGTGAGCTATATCCACACTGTCCACCCATTTTTTGAGATTATTTTAGAGCATGGGCCAAAAAGTCAGGTAGATCTAAAGCTCAAGTGGATCCCATCATAGGAACCAGCGGGGATTGAATACCTACTGTTGAAAACTTCTTTGGAGCTACATAAGTTTAGGATCTGCCTCATTTTTAAGCCTATGCCATAAATTGAAGTTACAAAACAAATGAACGGTTTGGATATAACACATGTGTTATTCTCAATAGTTTGAAATGATAGTGAGTATATTCATTCAATGTACTACTATATTACAAAACATGGAATTAAGCTTATTCCATTGTAGCATGGACAATCCCTGCCTTATATAATAATTTGGCTTTTTTAATCCCATCCTACCTAATCCTTCCTAATCCCATAGGTGAAACACACCAGAGTCTAGGGATGGGTTGATATTTTTAAAGTTCTTTTAGGCCCTGTTTGGGCAACTGGATTAGAAGGGATTAGGTGGGATTGTATTAAAAAAAACATCATTGTTATCCATGGCAGGGATTGTCCCCTGATTCCATGGGATTAGATTAATGCTCTGCTTTTTTGGTAATACGGTGGTACATTGAATGGATGTACCCACCATCATTTGGAATTACCAGAATAACACATATGTATTATATCTAAACCGTTCATTTGTTTTGTAACCTCATTTTATGGTATGGGCCGAAAAATGAGGTAGATCCAAAACTTATGTGCCCCAAAGAAGTTTTCAACGTATATTCAATCCCCATTGCTTTCAGTGGTGGGTCCACTTGAGCTTTAGAATTGCCTGATTTTTGGCCCACGCTCTAAAATAGTCTCAAAAAATGGGTGGACGGTGTGGATATAGCCCACACATCAGGGTGGGACCTACACAACTTGCTAGCATTGAGTGAAACTGGCACGGGACCAATGTAATTCCATCCGATCTAATTCCAAGCTTTGCCAAACATGGAGTGGAATTGGCACGGAACCAGATGAATCCAATCCCACCTAATCCCTTCTAATCCTGTTGCCCAAACACGGCCTTAGTACATAGTCAGCAATCTCTCACGGTATACGACCGGCCATTCAAATCCCACCAATGTCACTGCTAAAGGCACTCAAGTCGGACCCAACGACCATACCCAATATACACGTCGTTGCCACCTTTTCTAGCGTCCAAATACGTGGTGCTCATTTTTGTCCGTACAAATGCTTTTTTTTTGTTCTGACAAATGGAGCCGTGCATCGGGAAAACGGATTGGCTAGTCGCCTGCCACCAGCCAATGTCTGGGAGTTGGTGCTCTGTCGGCCCCGTCATCATGTATGTGTCACCATCGTGTAATCATGCTGTCCATCTTTAATTTTTTAGATATTTCAGGGCATGAGACCAAAATTGAGGTATATACCCATCTCAGGTGGACCACATTATAGGAGACGGTGTTATATGAGTATCGACTATGAAAACCATTTTTAGGCTCATTTTTTTACTTCATTTAGATATGCATGACCTAATCAACGTATTGGATGTCAAATAAACAGTATAATGGACCTTAAGAGGATTTTAATGGTGAATATTCAATCACTATGGTTACCTGTGGTGTGGTTCATGTGTCCGTGTGAATATTTCAATTGTGAACCTTCAATCTTTACGTTTACGGCCCACTTAATTACTGGATCAGCTCATTTTTAGCCTCACATCCTATAATGATCTCCCCAAATGAATGGATGTGGTGTATTTCTCAAAAGCATTATGGTAGGGCGCTTTCGGACGTGGATTGCATCCTACCCTGCTCTTTCCAGTTGGGAATGGGCATGAGCTTTGGGTGGCCACTGTGATGAATGGGTATTATTTAGACAGTTCATCCATTTTTTCATATCAATTTAGGTAATAATACAAAAAAAAATGAGGCATATCCAAGGCTAAAGTTGACCACCCCGCATGAAGCACATTATCAACAATGATTCTCACAGTAAATTGACAAAGTTACATAGACCTGGATGAAGAGAAAACACAAATATCGGCGTCATTCAAAACTTCAGTGGCCCTGAAGAAGTTTTCAATGGTAAGAGTTAAATCCTCACTGTGTAGTCAATTTGAGCCTTGGATTTGCCTATTGTTGGTATTGTACACTACAATGATATAAAATAAAAATAGATGAATGGTGTGGATAAGACCCACATCAAGGTGGCCACTCAAAGTTGTTGCCCATTCACAGTTCAAGACGGGCGGGGTAGGACGCAATCCGCGTCGGGGTACAGATTGGATACTAAGAGGTTGAATAGCGAGACTCGCTACTTAGGGGTGCACATCGAACTGTTGGAACTGTATAACCGGATGGGAACCGTTGGATCGGTCCGGTTCTAGGGTGCTAACGGTCTAGTTTCGGTTCCAAAATTTTCAGAACCGTTGATTACGAATTGGTTCTGGTTTAGGGCCCCGTAGAACCGAACTGAACCGTTGATCCGAACCGTTACACGAACCGTAGATTCAAACCGTGACACGAACTGTGGATCCGAGCTTTAGTTTAAAATAAAAAATTAAAAACCCTAACTCCTTTAGGCTTTAGCGCCCCTTGCCCTCTCGCCAGCTTGTTCCGAAGCTAACAGGCGCACCCCAATTCAGTGCCCGACACTGTCTTAGGCGTGTTGCTCCACCGCCTCTTGATCTTCTTCCATCACCTCCATTGCTGCCGCCGCTGGAACATGACCTGTAGTCGAAGTCTGACGGAATGCCTCCATAGCTACAGCTCTTTTTCTCTTCAGAGCCAAGGAAATGCACGAAAAATTCCATGCCTGCGGTCAACCCATTTGGATTCTCACCATCCTCATCGTATCCTTCATAGTGTTCTTTTCCTCTGCTCAGCCCGGGAACAGTAACATCGCTGGAGCAAAGCATCGTCCTTTAGGATCTCTCTCTCTCTCTCTCTCTCTCTCTCTCTCTCTCTCTCTCTCTCTCTCTCTCTCTCTCTCTCTCTCGTTGTCCCAATCACCGTAACTGTGGAATCGATCCGAAACCGAACTAGTTTTCACGGTCTGGTTCCGGTTCAGTTCTAGGGTGCTAACGGTCCGGCTCCGGTTCCAAAAATCCTAGAAACGTAGGGAACGGTTCGGTTCCGGTTTCACCCCAAAACCGGACCGAACCGAACCATGTGCACCCCTATCGCTACTGAACTGACATCACCAAGTTCTGTGGGCCCCACCATGATGTATATTTTGTATCCACGCTGTCCATCTATCTGAAGAGATCATTTAGTGTAAGATCCAAAGAATGAGTTACATACAAAGCTCCAGTGGACCCCATTACAGAAAATAGTGGGGGGAGTGAACCCCATTATAGAAAATAGTGGAGAGAGTGACACCACCGTTAAAAACTTCTAAAGGCCATAAAAGTTTTCAATCAAGCTAATATTTGTGTTTTCCCTTCTTTAATGTCTTTGTTAACTTTTGAACAGGTTGGATTTCAAAAAAACATCGTGGTGGGTCTTAAGAAGGTTTCAACGGTGGGCATCAATCTTCCTGCTGTTTTCTATGGTGGGATCCACTAAAGCTTTGGATCTGCCTCATTCTCTGGCTCATTCATTAAAATAATCTCTCCAAATGGATGGACTTCGTGGATAAAACACAAACATCATAGTGGGTCCACATAACTTACTTGGTGATGTCACTTCAATAGTGAGTCTCGCTGCTCAACCCATCTGTATCTAATCTGCTCTGCTTACCATGAGCTTATATTAAGCAGATTAGTTGTTGTACCACACACCACTGATGTAGCTGGTATGTTGACGTCACTGAGTTCCATGGGTCCCATCATAAGGTATGAGTTATATCTAAATTATCCGTTCACTTGGTGTGGTGAGCTCGTTATAAGGCTTGATCCCAAAAATAGTTCAGATCCAAAAATCAAATGAACTATGCTGCAATTTTTATTTTTTATTTTTTATTTTTTTATTATTTTTTTAAAGAGAGTAGAGGATTGAACACCTGCCATTGAAACCCTTTTGGGGTCATAAAAATTTTGGATTAATATAATAATTATTTTTTTCTCTTCATCTCAGTCTGTGTGACCTTATGAACAGATTGGACATAAAGTAAAAGGTATGGTAGGTCCTATAAATGTTTTAATGGTGAGAATCATTTTCCCATTGCTATTTATGGTGTGGTCCACTTGAGCTTTGAAAATTACTCATTTTTAGGATAAAAGATCTAAAATGGCCTGGTCTATGTAACTTTGATCTCCTTTGAACCGTTCATACAACTCAGAGTTCCAGGAGCATCAGCACTCGTCTTCTCACCACACGTACCCACACCAGCTCGGTTGCTAGTGTATGGTACACAGGGTTATCAGGTTGACCATACTATAAGAAACAATTATGATTGACCCTCTTACCATTAAAAACTACTTAAGTCGCACATTAATGTCTCCATAGTGTTTATTTACCATCCAATCTAAGGTCACGTAAGCATGGATGAAGGGAAAAAGCTAATATCATCTTGATCCAAAACTTTTTTAGCCCATTAACGATGATCAATCATCATGGTTTATGATGGTATGGTCCACTTGATAATTGAATCTGCTTCATTTTTAGAATAATGACCCCGATAAGGGCCACACTGTCTTTAGTGAGGCTGGAGTCTCGGCTAACATTTGAAAGTTGCTCAGTAGAATAACTCATATAGGTCCCATCTTTCACACAGACCTGGTATTCAATTAAATTCCGCCACGTTAGGGTAGAAGCAGTACCTAATTGAAGATTGACCACCCACCTTGGTGGTAAAATGAAGCGGTGTGATTTGATTCATGAGCCCTATTCTATTGGGAGCGAATTGCTTATGGGCACCGTTGAGCTGTGTGGGGCCTATAGAGATGTTTATTGTAAATTCACTCCACTTACCTGTTTTGAAAGACCAAAATAGGATAAGATTTTAAAAATTAAAAAGATCCAAAATTCATGTGGGTTATGCCACACGAAATGGTGGGGATTGAGCACTTACGGTGACAAAAGTTTTGTATCAGAAAAATATTTCTTCCTGCAGCTTATCTGAGTGGTGATAATTCTATGAACGGTTTGGATGGCATATAAATATTATGTTCAACTTAAAAAAGGTTTCAATGGTTGACATTGTTATTTGTATTGTTTTGTTGGTGTGGCTCACTTAGGAGTCGTTTGGCATGGTGGATTGGAGGTGTTTCAAATCCCCTTTATTGTTTGGCAGCATAAAGTAAACGGGGTTATAAATCCAGGGTTCTAATCCACAATTAGAGCCTGGATTACACCTAAAATCATTTCAATAGTTGCAGGTGTAACATGTGTGTCACTGTATGCTATCATTCTATTGAGCGCATGACCCACTAATGATGATCAATACTATTCAAACATTGTCCAGCACGGTCCAAACATTGTCCATATTAATCAATGATTAAAAATCGTTGGCTAGTCACTCAGACATTATCTCGTGTTTGCGGTCCATCCGAGACTTGGAATTTTATCATTTTCAGGCAAAACATATATTTCAGTGTACTTATCACAACCATAGTGTCAAAAATTATATATCTCTCTAATTAGAGATATTAAGTTGATTTGGTAATTAAATTCAAACTCCTTTAAATATACCATGTATAAGTATTCTTGGATTAAAGTTGATTTACACTCCACGTCCCAAACGAGGATTGCAAGTCTAGGGGGTTTTCAATCCCAGGGTTCCAAATCCATGCTCCCAGACAGGTTAAGTTTGGAATTTATCAAAATTTTAACCTCATGTGCCCTCATGTGCCACCGCGTTCTTTTAAACAGGATGGACAGAATGTCAGGACATGTCTGGACACCCCTCCCTATTCTATAGGAAGCGGATTGGCTAGTGTACCTCACACAAACTATATTGACGTCAGCAAATTCTGTATGGATGTCAGCAAATTTTATGGGTGTGTTCATGAGGTATGTGTTATATCTAAACCGTCTATCTATTCGGGGAGATGGTCTTAAGGCTTGAGATGAAAAATAAAACAAATCTAATTATCAAGTTGACCACACTGCAAAAAGTAGCAGGGGATTGAACATCTACCATTGAAACTATTTTTGGGGTCATAAAAGTTTTGGATCAATACCAGATTTGTTATTCCTCTTAATTCAGGTCTTTTTAACCTTATGAGCAGATTGGACGGAAAATAAACGTGATGATCAATACGAGATTTGTTATTCCTCTTAATTTAGGTCTTTTTGACCTTATAAGCAGATTGGACGGAAAATAAACGTTATGATGGGCCTTATTAATTGTTTACCGGTGAAAATCATTATCTCCGCTGCTTGGTCTGGATAATCCAGGATGTGATTTTTTTGGTTGGATAATGCCCTGAAATGATCTCTAAAAATAGACCAACAGTGTAAATATAATAAATACGTAACCGTAAGGCCAGGTAGCTTTGATCTCTTAACTGTTATTACAACTCAGAGCTCGAGGAGCGTCAGTTCTTGGCTTGGCACGACACGTGACTACATTAGTTATATAGCTGGTGTGTGGTACACCAGCCAATCCGCTGGATGGGTTGATTTTTTTAAAGTTTTAAAGTTTTACAGTGTACCACTGGCCATTCAAATCCCGCTGATATCACCGCCAAAGGCACCTAATTCACATCGTTGTTGCCTTTTCTACCGTCCAATTAAAGGAATACACGGTGCTCATGTTTGTCCGTACAAATGCTTTGTCATTTCTAACAACTGGAGCCGTGCATCATAATCCAACAGAGATTACGTGCAACCCCGCCCCTCCCAATACCACGCGGCTCTTACCCTGGGGTTATCGTGGGGCCTACGTTATGTGTGTGTTAAGTATCCACTTCGTCCAATTTTATTTATTTTTCCTTATCATTTTAGACATATATATATATATATATATATATATATATATATATAGAGCCAGCTCGTTAGTACACACCGTCAGTTCACACTTCACAGTTAACCACCCAACTAGGAAATCAATATCAAGACCTCCGGTTGAAACGAGTTATCTTTCACTCAATCCACCACTTGAGCTATGAATCTGGGTGCATTTTAAACATTATTTCAAAATTGAATTAGATTCAATTATCATGTGAATAATACCACAAGAAATAGTGGTGATTGACTATTAATAAGCCATGAAAGTTTTATATTTGTTTTTTCACCTTGGGTAATGTAACTTGTGTTTCCTAAAATGTTTTTAGTGGTAAGCTTGAATGAAGAGAAAATACAAATATCATCTTAATCCAAAACTTTGGTGGCTCCTGATAAGTTTTTAACGGTGAGTGTCTAATCACCACTTTTTCCTATGCTCTATTCCATATGAGATTGGATTTGACTCATTTTTTAGCTTATGTTATAAAATAATACAGAGAAATGGATTAAGGTGTGGATTTGGACACATGCATTATAATGAGAGCATAAAACACCACCTATTGACATTGTCAGTGCCCAATCCGTGTCCTTCGTACGTGAAGGTAGGGCTGGACCACTAGTGTTGACGAGAAATCCACCTCATCAATCCGACATGAAAGTAGGCGGGGGTCTTACTTTGATGTTTATGATAAATCTACCATTTACCTATCTCCCCAGATCATGTTAGAATATGTGCCAAAAACACGAGGCACCAAAATTAATGTGGGCAGCACAGCTCTATAAAGTGGGTAAGGAAATGCCTACCATTGAAATCTCACGAGTCTACCTTGATGTTTATATGCCATACACAACGTTCACAAGGTTCCTATGGTGTATATATATATATATATATATATATATATATATATATATATATATATATATATATATATATATATATATATATATATATATATATAGAGGCATGCTCACCTATACACCTATGCATGTGTGCACCTTTGCACACATGTAATGGATGTTAAATCAGAATGGTCTATAAGATGCGGAATCCCATAAAACTTTAGAGTGTGAAGTTTCACCTTGATCTAAGATTCTGGTGGATTATAGCAAAGAGAAATTCAAATCAAGGAAAGAAACTGTTTACATTTCTATGGCCCACTGAAGTTTTGGTTCAAAGTAAAAATTAGTATCAAGGAGTTTCGTGAGGTTCTACTTCATGTGGACCGTTCAGATTTTGAGACTCCTCAAATATGATGAGTTCTCAAAAAAGTTTGTAGGTAGTCCTTGTGAATTGGTTCGAAGGTGAGCGTTCCGATTAATTATATATATATATATATATATATATATATATGAAGGTGAGCGTTCCGATTAATTATATATATATATATATATATATATATATTATATATATATATATATATATATATATATATATATATATATTTGGGGTTATCTTGCACACCCACGTTGGTACACACTCCATGTTAGCCACCCCGGCTAAGGGTAATGAGGTATGTCCACTCAGTCTGCCATTTTTTTTAAATTTTTTTATTTACACACGCACACACACCCCCGCACACTCGTGCCTCACGCACACACACAGTATGATTTCACCACCGTGGGTACTCGAACCCTTGACCCGGTGTTGAAACTCCGGGGAGTCTACCACCCGGGTGAGAGTAAGGACCCGATGGTAGGGATTTGGGTGTCCAATGGCCAAATTTAAAAAACACAAAATATTAGCCTGATGGCCCACCAATGTTTTCAATGGACGTTCAATCAACACCATTTCCCATCCGGCAACCAACTTGAGTTTCAGATCTTTCTCAATTTTGAGCTATGTCCTTTCTGATAAAGCAGACGGTGTGAATTTCTTACAAACATTACGGTAGGCCATAACTAACTTTCCAAGAAGTTTTTAATGGTGAGAATTCAATCAACACGGTGTGGTTTACTTGAGATTTTGATCTACTTCATTTTTAAGTTCATACCATAAAATGATCTAGAAAAATATCATAAAATGATCTAGAAAAATAGGTGGACGGCATGGATGAAACACATACACCACGGCGGGCCCTACAGAGCACCGACCACTAGCCCTTAGCTAGTGGCAGGGTCATCAGCCGATCCGTTTCACCCACCTCGGTGGTAAAATGATGTGGGGGCATATAGAGATGTCGGTTACAAATTCACTTCACTCATCTGTTTTGAATGACTACAATAAGATAAGATTTAAAAAATAGGAAGATTTAAAATTCATGTGGGCCATATACATGAAATAGTGGGGATTGAACACTTGGTGGTGATAGAAGTTTTGTATAAGTAAGATATTTGTTCCATAATTAATTTGAGTGGTGATAATTCCATGAACGGTTTGGATGGCATATAAATATCATGTTCAGCTTCAGAAACGTTTCAATGGTAAATGTTATTGTTTGTCCTGTTTTGTTGTGTGGCCCACCTGAGTTTTAAATGTCTGATTTTTGGTCTCATGCATTGCTGTGACCTTTTTAAACAGATGGACAGAGTGGGATTTGTTAGGGACATCTTTATAGATCCCATGCAAGATACAACCCCAGTCTCTCACTAGGGTCACATGCAATTCGCCCTCGCATCTAAACTTCTAGTCGGGATGGGTTGATATTTTAAAGTATTTTTTTATTACATAGTCAGTAATCTGTGAGACTGTGACAGTATACCACCTGCCAGTCAAATCCGGCTAATATCACCGCCAAAGGCACCCAATTCGCACCCTCTCCATACGTCGTTGCCACCTTTTCTACGGTCCAAGTAAAGGAGTTCACATTGATATTTTTATCCGTACAAATGCTTTTTTTCAGTTCTGACAATTGGAGCCGTGCATCCGGAAAACGGATTGGCTACTGCCTCACCACACCCAATGGCTGTTGGTCGGTGCTCTGTGGGCCCTACTATGATATGTGTTTCATCTATGCCGTCCATCTATTTTTCTAGATCATTTGAGGTATGAGACCAAAAATGAGTTATATCCCAATCTCAAGTGGATCACATTATAGGAAACAATGTTGAATGAACTTCAACCATTAAAATCTTTTTGAGGCCCGTGAAAGTTTTGGATCAAGCTGATCTTTGTTTTTTTCTTTCATCCAGGTCTGTGTAACCTAATCAACAGATTAGATGTCAAATAAACAGTACAATGGGCCTCAGAAAGATTTTAATGGTGGATATCCGAGCAATATTATTTTCCTGTGGTGTTTCCACATGAGATATATATCCCTTCTTTTTTAGGATCAAACCATTAAATGATATGTAAAAATATACAAACGGCGTGGATGAAACATATACACCATAGTGGGGCTCACAGAATACCGACCACCAGCCACCGCGCTAGCGGTAGGGAGTAGCCAATCCGTTTTCCTTTACGATGGGGTTATCGGAAGCGGATTGGCTAATGAACCACACACCACCGGTGTGGCGGGTGTGTTGACATCACTGAGTTATGTGGGTCCCATCATAAGGTATGAGTTATATCTAAGCTGTCCATCCATTCGGTGCGGTGAGCTCATCGAGAGGATTGAACCGAAAAATAAGACAGATTCAAAAATCAAGTGGACCACACTGTAAAAAGTTGAACACCTGCCATTGAAACCCTTTTGGGGCACAAAAATTTTGGATTAATATCATAATTGTTTTTTCTCTTCATCAAGTCTGATGACCTTATGAATAGATTGCATGAAAAGTCACAGTGAGCCCTACAAATGTTTTAACGATGAGTATCATTGTCCCACTACTATTTATGGTGTGGTCCACTTGAGCCTTGAAAATTACTCATTTTAGCATAAAGATCTAAAATGTCTCGCAAAATGGATGAATAATGTATATATATGAAAAATACATTATTGTGAGTCTATGTAACTTTGATCTCCTTTGAACCGTTTGTACAATTGGGAGTTGGAGGAGCATCAACCGCTCTTATCTTCTCACAACACATACCCACACCAGCTATCACAGGGCTACATTGATGTATATATTAAGTATTCATGCCGTCCATCTGATTCCCCCAATCTTTCAGGACATTATTTAAAAAACGAAGCAGATACAATTATCACATGGACCATGCCATAATAAATGGTGGTGATTGGCCATTAATAAGCCACAAAAGTTTTATAATAGGTTTTTCACCTCATCTAGGCTCACGTGACCTTATCAATAGATTGGATGGTAAATGAGCACTATAGGTACAGTAAGGTGTGCTTGAGAAGTTTTAATGGTACAACAATCCATCACTATTGTTTCATATAGTATAGTCCACCCAATAGCTAAACTTTTTTTTAAAAAAAAATTAATAATATTGCCATAAAATAATTTAGAAAAATGGATGAATGCCATTGATACATAATACATACATCAAGGTAAGCCCCACAGTAGTCACTATAAGGGTGTCATTGTCTTGGGTGAGGGTAGGTCTCGCTTAATCCACTCTCTAATAATTCAAACCATTGATCAACTTAATAATTATTTATTAATTAAAATATAGAATTCAAGCATATCTAGAGCTCAAGTGAACCACACCATAGTAAACGGCTTGATAATAATGTCCACTATTGGAACCTTTTTAGGGACCGCAATGATATTTGTTTGTCATACAATCTATTTATAAGGTCACACCAATATGGGTGATGAGAAAAATACAAATATCAGCTTAATCCAAAACTCATGTGGCTCTCCAGAAGTTTTGACGACACATGTTCAATTCAGCCTATTTCCTATGGTGTGGTCCATTAGAGCTCCCGGTATATTCAATTTTGTTCTCATGGCTAGAACGAGCAGTAGAATGGATGGACAACGTAGATAAGACATATATATCAATATTGAAGTGACATCACCAAGTTATGTGGGCCCCACTATGATGTATGTGTTGCATCCACACTGCACACTCATTTGTGGGAATCTTTCAATGACATGAACCCAAAAAAGAAGCATATCCAAAGCTAAGTGGACACAATGATGATTTTTTTTTTTTTTTTTTTTGTTAGATAATACCTTAAAATGATCTCTAAAAATATATTAACAGTGTAAATTTAATAAATACATAACTGTAAGGCCATGTAACTATGATCTCTTTTGAACCGTTAACTTTGATCTCTTTTGAACTGTTATTACAACTCAGAGTTCGAGGAGCGTCAGTGCTTGTCTTGGCACGACACGTAACTACATCAGCTATATATATAGCTGGTGTGTGGTACACCAGCGAATCCACTTCCATTCTATATGGATGGGTTGATATCTTTAATGTTCTAAAGTTTTGCAGTGTACCACTGGCCATTCAAATCCCGCTGATATCACCGCCAAAGGCACCTAAATCACATCGTTGTAACCTTTTCTACCGTCCAATTAAAGGAATACACGGTGCTCATGTTTGTCCGTACAAATGCTTTTTCATTTCTAACAATTGGAGCCGTGCATCATAATCCAACAGAGATTACGTGAAACCCCGCCCCTCCTAAGACCACGCGGTTCTTACCCTGGGGTTATCGTGGGGCCTACGTTATGTATGTGTTAAGTATACACTTCGTCCAATTTTATTTTATTTTCCTTATTACTTTAGACATTTATATATATATATATATATATATATATATATATATATATATATATATATATATATTATATTAGCTTGTTAGTACATACTCTCAGTTCACACTTCACTGATAGCCACCCTTACCAGGGAATCAATACCAAGACCTCATGTTGAAACGAGTTAAGTCTACCACTTGAGCTATGGATGGGGTGCATTTTAGACATTATCTTAAAATTGAATTAGATTCAATTATCATGTGGATGATACCACAAGAAATAGTGGTGATTGACTATTAATAAGCCATGAAAGTTTTATATTTGTTTTTTCACCTCATTTAGGCTTATGTAACCTTATTAATAGAGTGGACAGTAAATAAACATTACCGGTACAATAAGGTGTGTTTCCTATAATGCTTTTAATGGTAAGTTTAAATGAAGAGAAAATACAAATATCATCTTAATCCAAAACTTCGGTAGTTCCTGAGAAGTTTTTAATGGTGACTGTTCAATCACCACTTTTTCCTATGCTATATTCCCTATGAGATTTGGATTTGACTCTTTTTTTAGCTTATGCTATAAAATAGTATGGAGAAATGGATTAAGGCGTGGTTTGGACACATGCATTATAATGGGAGCGTAGAGCACAGCCTATTGACACTGTCAGTGACCAGTTCGTGTCCCTCGTATATGAAGGTAGGGCCGGACCACTGGTGTTGACGAGAAATCCACCTCATCAATCCAACATGAAAGTAGGTGGGTCTAATGTTTACGATAAATCCACATCATTTACCATCTAGCCGGATCATATTAGGATATGTGCCAAAAACATGAGGCAGCAAAATTTAAGTGGGCAGCACAGCTCTATAAAGTGGGTAAGGAAATGCCTACGATTGAAGTCTCCTTGGGAGTGTATCGGATGTTTATATGCCATACACACCTTTCACAAGGCTATTCCTACTGCTTATATTAAAAACACAAAATATTAGCCTGATGGCCCACTGATGTTTTCAATGGACGTTCAATCAACACCATTTACCATCCGGCAGCCAACTCGAGTTTTAGATCTTCCTCAATTTTGAGCCATGTCCTTTCTGAAAAAGCAGAAGAACGGTGTGAATTTCTTACAAACATCAGGGTGGGCCATAACTAACTTCTTGTGGCAGGCAATTCGCCACTATGATTTATGTGTTTTATCCACACCTTCAATCCATTTTTGAATGTAATTTTAAGGATTCATCCCAAAAATGAGACAGATATAAATGTCATGTGGACCACACCAGGGAAACAGTAAAGATTGAATGTCCACCATTTAAAATCTCCTAGGGCTGATTGTAGTGTTTATTTGGCATCCAACCTTTTGATTAAGTCATACAAACTTGGATGAAGGGAAAAAATATCTACTTCATCCAAAACTTTTGTGGCCTCCAAGAAGTTTTTAATGGTAAGAGTTCAATCAACACTGTGTGGTCCACTTGAGATTTTTATCTAATTCATCTTTAGGCTCATACCATAAAATGATCTAGAAAAATAGGTAGACGGCATGGATGAAACACATACACCATGGCAGGCCCTACATAGCACAGCCGATCCGTTTCACCCACCTCGGTGGTAAACTGATGTGGGGGCATATAGAGATGTCGGTTACAAAATCAATCCACTCATCTGTTTTGAATGACTACAATAAGATTAGATTTTAAAAATGAGGAAGATTTAAAATTCATGTGGGCCATATACACGAAATAGTGGGGATTGAACACTTGGTGGTGACAGAAGTTTTGTATAAGTAAGATATTTGTTCCTATAATTAACTTGAGTGGTGATAATTCTATGAACGGTTTGGATGGCATATAAATATCATGTTTAGCTTCAGAAAGGTTTCAATGGTAAATGTTATTGTTTGTCCTGTTTTGTTGTGTGGCCCACCTGAGTTTTATGTCTGATTTTTGGTCTCATGCATTGCTGTGACCTTTTAAAACAGATGGACAGCGTGGATTTGTTAGGGACATCTTTATAGATCCCATACAATCCCAGTCTCTCACTAGGGTCACATGCAATTCGCCCTCTATTCTAGACTTCTAGTAGGGATGGGTTGATATTTCTAAAGTTTTTTTATTACATAGTCAGGACAGTATACCACCTGCCATTCAAATCCCGCTAATATCACCGCCAAAGGCGCCCAAGTCGCACCCTATACATACGTCGTTGCCACCTTTTCTACCGTGGGGTTTACGGTGATATTTTTGTCCGTACAAATGTTTTTTTTTTATTTTTATTCGACAATTGGAGCCGTGCATCCGGAAAACGGATTGGCTACTGCCCCACCACAGCCAATGGCTGTTGGTCGGTGCTCTGTGCGCCCTACTATGATATATGTGTTTCATCCATGCTGTCCATCTATTTTTATAGATCATTTTAGGGTATGAGACCAAAAATGAGTTATATCCCAATCTCAAGTGGACCACATTATAGGGAACAATGTTGAATGAGCTTCAACCATTAAAAACATTTTGAGGCCGGTAAAAGTTTTGGATCAAGCTTATCTTTGTTTTTTATATCATCTAGGTGTGTGTGACGTAATCTACACATTAGATGTCAAATAAACAGTACAGTGGGCCTTAGAAGGATTTTAATGGTGGATATTCAATCAATATTATTTTCTGGTGTTTCCACATGAGATTTATATCCCTTCTTTTTTTGGATCAAACCATTAAATAATACGTACAAATGTATGAACGGCTTGAAACATATACATCATGGTGGGGCTCACAGAATACCGACCACCAGCCCCTGGGCTAGCGGTAGGGTAGTAGCCAATCCGTTTCCCTTACGATGGGGTTATCGGAAGCGGATTGGCTGGTGAACCACACACCACCGGTGTGGCTGGTGTGTTGACATCACTGAGTTATGTGGGTCCCATCATAAGGTATGAGTTATATCTAAACTGTCCGACCACTCGGTGCGGTGACCTCATCAAAAGGATTGAACTGAAAATAAGACAGATTCAAAAATCAAGTGGACCACACTGTAAAAAGTTGAACACCTGCCATTGAAACCCTTGTGGGGCACGGAAATTTTGGATTAATATCATAATTGTTTTTTCTCTTCACCAAGTCTGATGACCTTATGAATAGAATGCATGAAAAGTCACAGTGAGCCCTACAAATGTTTTAAGGATGAGTGTCATTGTCCCACTACTATTTATGGTGTGGTCCACCTGAGCCTTGAAAATTACTCATTGTTAGCATAAAGATCTAAAATGATCTCGCAAAATGGATGAATAATATATATATGAAAAATACATCATTGTGGGGTCTATGTAACTTTGATCTCCTTCGAACTGTTTGTACAATTGGGAGTTGGAGGAGCATCAACCGCTCTTTTCTTCTCACGACACATACCCACACCAGCTATCACAGGGCTACATTGATGTATATATTAAGTATTCATTTCGTCCATCTGATTCCCCCAATCTTTCAGGACATTATTTCAAAAATGAAGCAGATACAATTATCACATGGACCATGCCATAATAAATGGTGGTGATTGGCCATTAATAAGCCACAAAAGTTTTATGATAGGTTTTTCACCTCATCCAGGCTCACGTGACCTTATCAATAGATTGGATGGTAAATAAACACTATAGGTAGAGTAAGGTGTGCTTAAGAAGTTTTAATGGTACAACAATCCATCACTATTGTTTCATATAGTATAGTCCACCCAATAACTAAACTTTTTTTTTAAAAAAAAAAAATTAATAATATTGCCATAAAATAATTTAGAAAAATGGTTGAATGCCATTGATACATAATACATACATCAAGGTAAGCCCCACGGTAGTCACTATAAGGGTGTCATTCTCTTGGGTGAGGGTAGGTCTCACTTAATCCACTCTCTAATAATTCAAACCATTGATCAACTTAATAATTATTTATTAATTAAAATACAGAATTCAAGCATATCTAGAGCTCAAGTGAACCACACCATAGTAAACGGCTTGATAATAATGTCCACTATTATGTTGGGGGCCTTGCATAAAACCTTAGGATCTAGCCCTCTAGAACAAACCAGAATTATGGATAATAAAGTAATGAAAACAATCAATGCATTAATCACACACCACATAAAAGATTTTTACGTGGAAAACTCTCAAAGAGGTAAAAACCACGGGACCTCGTCCAGATCAACAATCCACTATGAAATAGAATGTTACAACCTTCTTCACTCACGCAGGAGTGGATAAACAATAAGAGAAATAGAGAAAACGGAGAGATCTAACCGATTACGAGGACATAGAAGCGCTGAGGTATAGATTGTACAGTAGATAACCTCTACGAGCCAAACCTCCCTTCTATAAGCTTCCTCTCTCTCTTTTTCTCACCTTTGATAGCCCTAAATCCTTTAACAAATCCATTATAAAGCTTTAGGAAACCCTCTTACAGTATCTAGAAAACCCTAGGCAACCCCTTTTACAGTTTAGGAAACTTCCCTTTTACATCCCGGTTACGAAAGGACTCAAATCCATAGTTTCCCGCAAAATCGCGGAACAAACTGCGTAACCTTCGACTAGTCGAAGCCTGTCCACGACCGGTCGAAGCCTACCTTCGACTGGTCCTGGAATTCCAGGACTAGTCTTAGCCTCCGAGAAAAAACAGCAGGAACTTGTTGACTTTGAATCGTACTAGGGCTCGAACCTACGACTGGTCAAGCACCTCCCACGACCGGTCGAGCGGGGCTCAGGACCGGTCAAAGACGGGGAAAAAAACCCATTAAATCTCCTCCCTTTTGACCCAGGAGGGATCCACCTTCTTCAACCCAGCCAGGTTTCTACAAACCTCAAACTTGCCCTTGAGCAAAGCCTTGGTCATCATGTCTAACCCATTATCGTCCGTGTGGACCTTCTCAAGCTGTAACACCTTTTGTTCCAAAGTATCCCTGATCCAGTGATACCGAATCTCTATCTGCTTCGATTTGGAATGCTGACTTGGATTCTTGCTCAAGTGTATAACACTTTGACTATCGCAATAGACCATGTGCTCCTACTGCTTCAGGCTAAGTTCCTGTAGGAACCTCTTCATCCAAAGCATCTCTTTATATGCCTCTATGACTGTAATGTACTCGGCCTCTATCGTCGACAAAGCTACGACCTTCTGTAGCTTGCTCTACCAAGAAACCACTCCTCCTGCAAACGTGAACATGAACCTCGATGTAGACTTCCTGGAGTCTATGTCACCTGCCATATCTGCATCTGTGTAGCCCTCTAACACAGGTTTACCGTCACCATAGCATAGGCTCAACCTGGATGAGCCTCTTAGATACCGTAGTATCCATTTCACTGCTGCCCAATACTCTTTGCCAGGATTGGCAAGATACCGGCTGACAACACCAACCGCATATGCTATGTTTGGGCGTGTACACACCATAACATACATCAAACTTCCTACCGCTAATGCGTAGGGTATCTTCTGTACCTCTTCCACTTCTGCCTTCATCTTGGGACACTGCCTGTCGCTCAATCTGAAGTGACCATCTAGTGGAGTACTGACCAGCTTCGCTGCATTCATATTGAACCGCTTTAGGACTTTCTCAATATACCGCTCTTGTGATAGCCAGAGCTTCCTGCTGCTTCTATCATGGGTTATCTCCATTCCTAGGATCTGTCTAGCCGGGCCCAAGTCTTTCATCGCAAAAGACTTACCCAACTCTTTTTCAGCCTGTCGATCTTCTTGATGTCTTTTCCCATGATAAGCATTGTTCACTCCCAAGTATAGGGTTTTGATGTAGTAATAAACTCGGTAAGACCAAGGTCGAATCCACAGGGACTGAAACCTGTACGTAATCTGAAACTAAATAGAACTAGAATTAGACTAAGATATAATCTAAATTGAATGACAATTGAGGAATAATTAATCTAAAACTTCAGAAAATTCAGAGAAAGGGAACTAGGGATTCAGAGGATCCACTTGTAATGATCATGGAAAACTACTCTTAATTCATAAAAATCAACTGAACTGCCATTGATATAGTTTTCAAGAGATGAAGGGTATATGAATTAGAATGGATTCCATCACCAAACCATGCCCAAGAGGCAAAGCAAACAACAAAATTAAACTAATTACCAATCAATCACCATGCTATGAGGGTTAGGAAAGGGTACCGTCATCCCACCATGCCCAGGAGACGATGGTGAACAACAGGGCTTCCTGACGTCATAAACATAAAAGGGAGAAGAAATACTCAAAGCCACCGCAGATTTATCGTAATTTCAGTCACAACAAACCATTGAAAACTAAAAGTATTCTCTTAATTAAACTAAAATCAAATTCAGTTCATAAATCAAAATCCCATTAAAAGCAAAAAAAATAGAATCTCCCATCTCACTACAAGCTTCACCTCTTAGCCCTAGCTAAGAGGTTTAGCCTAGCATGGATAGGCTATATATCTTACAAGATTAAAATAAGGAAACCAGTAGAAAAAAAAAAAAAAAAAACTAAATATTACTCTCTCTATATCCTTGCTCCAGTCGAACTCCCAGCAAATCCACGTCCAAGCTCCCCACTGATCCAGATGATCCCCAGCCGTCACCTCTCTCTCCCTTTTATATGTAGCAGCGTGGTGTAGAGTCCTTGCTGGAGTCGTGAAAAGGTGCGGACGGTGAAGCACTCCTTACGCACCAACGTGCGTGACTTTTTTTACGCAGCCAAGAATGCATGCACTAACACCACTTTCCTTGCTTAGTTTCCCACGAACCACCGTCCCTTAGGACGTTTTTGAGAGGACTTCACAATGGACGGTTCAGATCGGCCATCTGATCATGGATGATGGGCCAAGAAAATCCGGAACGTCCGGTTTTTCCGGATCGTGTAACAGAGCTTACGTAAGGAGCTCTGTTCGTCAGTGGGGCCCACTCCTTTCAAGGTCTGCAAAATCCACTCTGTCCATTGTAATTACATCGAAAATCCAGTAAGAAATGACTGGTTTCATGTTGGATTTGGTGCGGCCCACTGAGTTTTTTCATTACACCGTCCAACCTTCGTTTAATCGGCCAAAACCCGATCTCTGTTGTTTTCTCCAATCCAGACAGCTATGTATTGGTGAGAGGGCCCCTAGGCTCTTGATGGATGGTCCGGATCGACCATCCGATCACGATCAGTGGCCCACAACCGCCCGAAAAATTCGGACTGTGCGTAAACAGAACTTGCCAACGGATCGATGCTGGATTCTCTGTGGGACCCACTTCGATTATCCTTTGAGAAATCCAGACCGTTCATTAGTTTTCCCATGAAAAACCGGTCAGGGATGGTCGCTTTGGATCGGTTTCTACGTGGTCCACAAAGTTTTGTATTTGACCGTCCATTGTCTGTTACACAGTTGGAGATCGTACTCACCATCATCTCTTGAAGTTCTGACACCTAGGCCGTGGTAAGTGACCCCTTTTAGGTCTGATGAACGGTCCTAATCCTCCGGAAGGTGGACCGTGGTGGCCCACTAAGATCGCCTGGAATGCTTTGTTCGCAGCAGCAGAAGGAATTCGACTTTGGTTTGGAGTTGCGGTCAAACAGCGTTTGACTGCTGTTGTGAACTCAGTGCATTGCGAGTGCACTGCTTTCTGTGCACTCTAATCTCGTGAAGTAGGTCCCACCTTGCTATTTTTAGGAAATCCGTTCCGTCCATTCATTCCATCATATCATTTTATGCGTTAAATCCAAAATAGAGGCGAATCCAGAGAGAAGGTGGACCCCACTTAAGGAATTACGGGGCCGATCTGTCTGTTGGGTCACTTATAGAGGGATCCACTGGGCGAATTTTTACGTGTGTGGTTAATTTAGCGTCCTCGGACCTTGTATAAAGTTTTGAGCCAATCAGATGGTGGGAACTCTATAATCTCGCATTCTGGCTAACTTTCAGGCCTCTTCATCGTGAGTGGCTGGAATTTCTCTGACCTCCGGTGTGTAAATCCTTAATCTTGGTCCCATGGAGTCCCATCCAATGCCTTGGTGATGCCCAAGCCTTAAATCCACGCTTTTAACACCATATTTCCATCTAAGCTCGTAAATACACCCTGCATCACAATTACGATTAAACGGGCCATTAAACAGTGTCATGCTCATAAATCCAGGTGATAACTGGGGTCTGATATGCAATATTTGACCCTCAACACAACCCCCAACCAGCATTTTGCTAGTCCCGAGTAAAATATGCGAAAAATAAGTTGAGAATTACATGACAATTTTTTTATAGACTCAAGTGATTTTTTTTATTTTTTTATTTTTATTTTTGAAAAACAATCCAGATCTTAGAATTTTAAGATTTATGAATGTTGGGTATTTCTTTCTCCTAGACTCATGCGCATAGTAAAGTTCATAGTCAAGTTCAAAATGTTAATCCATCAATTAGGCTAATTCTAAACATTGAGTTCCATGAGTGTATAGTGTAATCTTAACTTATCACATTCAGTTTCCATCTTTCTTTCATGATATCATTGGTAACCAACGAGGTCATCCATAACAACCAAAACCTAACCCATGACTTGCCTCAAGAGTCATTCTTCCATTCTTTTCTTTTTTTTTCATTAAAAAAAAAATGTCAAGAGGGGAATCACATCCTCACCTATAGGGAGCAAACCTATGGTGAAGACTGTACACCCATCCCATTTCACATATCATCCATGGGGAATTAAATCTACACCCATAGGGAGCAAACCTATGGTGAAGACCGTTCGCCCAATCCTTTCAATTTCTCAGGTTGGTTCTTTTCAAGCTTAGTGGTCACCAAGTTAATCCTTAAATATCGAACTAACCCTTAATGTGCAAGCGAGATGCGTTTTATGAAATCATGACTCAATCAATGTTTACAACTTCTAACCATGGATTAATAACTCGAACTCAACCGTGAAATCTAACCAACAACTGAATCCAAGGGTCAGAAATTACCAACATCACATATCTTGTAATTCTAAATCCAAGATGGTCATCAAAATCACTTTAACTTCACAGAAATTCCAGAAAAAAAATTTAAAAAAAAAAATTCACAAATTTTGCTCAAAACCAAGAAAACACTGATTAGGTTTTCTAATCTCTCACCCCCAACCTAAAAGCTACATTGTCCTCAAATGTAAAAGATATGAGCATGGAATGCACATGGGACAACAAAAGTAAATGTGAAGTGATGGGAAGATAGTACCTGGATGATGAATCGTGAGAGACTTTTCGAGAGATCGCAGCATAGAATCCAATCAGCACGAGAGAGAAAGCAACACAAAACTAACAAAGAAATAAAATCCTACCTATACCACTTTCGCAGGTGCTCTCGATTGCATTTAGCGTATGCAACAAGCCTTTAAACCCCTAGGTTGCCTCTAGTGGACGAGTTGTAGTCTCGTAAGGGTTTGCAGTAATGTTACCCACAAACATTGAACTAACTAAATAAGAAAATGAAATGAATTGAAAAGCTGGGTTGCCTCCCAGGAGTGCTAAGTTTAACATCTTCAGCCAGACAAATAAGGCAGACTACCTTAGTCCTAAGAAAGCGATAAACCTACCCATACCTCCATCAGACTAGGAGATCATTCCTGGAAAACAGGATCAGTCAGAGGCATGGTCATGTCCTCTGGATCAAACTTTTCGACAAATGGCTTTAAGCGATGTCCATTTACTTTAAACTCCTTGCCATTATCAGGGTCTCTTATCTCGATGGCCCCATGGGGATATGCAGTAACAACAATGTAAGGGCCGGTCCAACGAGATCGAAGCTTACCAGGAAAGAGATGTAATCGAGAATTATACAAAAGGACTTTCTGACTTAACGTGAATGATTTTCGTAGAATATGTTGGTCATGAAACGCCTTCATCCTGTCCTTGTAAATTCTCGAGTTCTCGTACGCATCGTTCCGGATTTCTTCAAGTTCATTTAATTGAAGTTTGCGTAGTGAGCCAGCGTTGTTCAGATTAAAATTCAGATTTTTGATTGCCCAGTAGGCTCTATGTTCCAATTCCACAGGCAAGTGGCAAGCCTTCCCATAGACGAGTCTAAAGGGAGACATTTCAATAGGGGTTTTAAAAGCAGTACGGTAAGCCCATAAGGCATCAGTCAATCGGATTGACCAGTCCTTACGATCAAGGTTAACCGTTTTCTCCAAAATGTGCTTGATCTCCCTATTAGAAACTCAGCTTGCCCACTTGTCTGTGGGTGGTATGGGGTGCTCACCTTATGAGATATACCGTATTTCTTTATTAAACTCTCGAATGGCCTATTACAAAAGTGTGAGCCCCCATCACTAATGATGGCTCGAGGCGTTCCGAACCGTGACAAGATGTTCTCTTTTAAAAATTTAATGACCGTGTGATGGTCATTGTTGCGGCACGGAATTGCTTCGACCCATTTAGTGACATAATCTACGGCGAGCAAAATATACAGATTTCCAAAGGATTGGAGGAAAGGTCCCATGAAATCAATGCCCCAGTAATCAAATGCTTCTATGATAAGGATGGGATTCAAGGGCATCATATTTCGACGGGACAATGCTCCCAATTTTTGACAACGCTCACAAGCCTTGCAAAACTCATGAGTGTCCCTGAACATAGTGGACCAATAGAAACCACACTGCAGAATCTTGGCTGTGGTCTTTTTAGTAGAAAAGTGACCACCATAGGCCTGTGAGTGACAAAAGGAGATGACACTCTGATGCTCGTCGTCTGGCATACATCTCCTTAAGATTTGGTCTGGGCAATATTTAAACAGATATGGATCGTCCCAGAAGAAATTGCGTACCTTGGTAAAGAATTTCTTCTTATCTTGTGCGGTCCAATGTGTCGGTATGGAACCTGTAGCAAGATAATTAGCAATATCAGCGAACCAAGGTGACTGGGAGACTCTGAACAGTTGTTCATCAGGGAACATGTCGTTGATCTGGGTCGCCCCAAGGTAATCAGAGGTATTAAGGCGAGAAAGGTGATCGGCCACTACGTTCTCTACTCCCTTTTTATCTTTAATTTCCAAATCAAATTCTTGGAGTAGAAGGATCCAGCGTATCAGGCGGGGCTTAGAATCATTCTTAGAAAGAAGATATTTAAGTGCCGCATGATCTGTATAGATAATGACCTTGGATCCAATCAAATAGGACTTAAATTTGTCCAAGGCGAACACTACAGCTAAGAGTTCTTTTTCCGTAGTCGAGTAGTTCAATTGGGCAGGATTTAAAGTCCTACTCGCGTAATGGATGACGTAGGGCCTCTTATCTTTTCTCTGGCCTAGAACCGCTCCAAGAGAAAAATCAGAAGCGTCACACATAAGCTCAAAAGGAAGGCTCCAGTCGGGTGGCTGCATGATGGGTGCAGTGGTTAATGTACCTTTAAGCTTGGTGAAAGCTTCCTGGCATTGCTCAGTCCACTCGTATGGAGCATCCTTTTGAAGAAGATTACATAAAGGACGAGAGAGGAGATTGAAGTCCTTTATGAATCACCTGTAAAATCCTGCGTGTCCTAAGAAGGATCGCACGTCCCTGATGTTCTTGGGTGGAGGTAGGTTAGAGATAAGATCGATTTTTGCCTTATCTACCTCAATTCCTTTGGACGAGATGATATGTCCAAGGACAATCCCCTTATGAACCATCAAATGACACTTCTCCCAATTAAGTACCAAGTTCTTTTCTTCACATCTTTTCAGCACACATTTAAGACTTTCTAAGTACTTGCTGAAAGATGAACCATAGACAGAGAAATCGTCCATGAAGACCTCTAGATATTGTCCCACCATATCAGAAAAGATACTCAGCATACATCGCTGAAAGATGGCAGGGGCATTACATAGTCCAAATGGCATCCTTCGGTAAGCAAAGGTGCCGTAGGGACATGTAAATGTGGTCTTTTCCTGGTCCTCAGGGGTGATTTCAATCTGATTGTAGCCCGAATATCCGTCAAGGAAACAGTAATAGGAATGACCAGCTAGCCTTTCCAAGATTTGATCAATGAAGGGCAAAGGAAAGTGATCCTTCCTTGTGACAGTATTCAACTTTCTATAGTCAATGCACATTCTCCAACCAATAGTGACTCTAGTTGGTACGAGTTCATTATTAGCATTGGCTATGATGGTGATTCCGGACTTCTTAGGAACCACCTGAGTTGGACTCACCTATTGACTATCAGATATAGGGTATATAATACCCACATCCAATAGTTTAAGAACCTCGGCCTTAACCACTTCCTTCATGTTTGGATTTAGTCTACGTTGTGGTTTCCGAGTAGTCTTCGCATTATCCTCAAGATATATGTGGTGAGTACAAATAGAGGGGTCGATTCCCTTGAGGTCCGCTATCGTCCATCCTAGGGCTCCTTTATGCTCAATGAGAGTAGATATGAGCATACTCTCCTGTTCTTTCTCCAGGTGGGCAGAGATCACCATCGGGTATGTCTCATCTTGACCTAAATAGGCATATTTCAAATCAGAGGGCAAAGGTTTTAGGTCAGGCTTCGGTGCCTTGAGGTTAGACGGTAGAGGCACTACATCAGTTTGTGGCAATTTTTCAAATTGTGGCCTCCACAGTTAACTTCAAGTACCGGTGACAATATCAAGGAAGGCACACGTCTCCCTAATCATATCATCATCAAACTCATGGGAGTGGGCCAGGCACGTCTCTAGAGGATCAGAGGATAAGGTAATGGGTGTCCTATCTTCCACGAAAGTATCGATCATATTAATGTCATGGACATCGTCATCATCCTCTGAGTTACTGCCGTTATTGAAAAAGATGTTTGACTCCAATGTCAAATTTCCAAAAGAAATAGTCATGACACCATTCCTGCAATTGATGATTGCATTTGACGTGACAAGGAATGGGCGACCAAGAATGACGGGAATCTGAGTGCTCGTGTTATTGATGGGTTCAGTGTCCAGGATGATAAAATCTATAGGGTAGTAAAATCTATCTACTTGGACTAACACATCCTCAATAATCCTCTTGGTACACAAACAGAGCGATCGGCAAGTTGTAGTGTGGTTAGGGTGGGTTTTAACTCACCCAAACCTAACTGTTTGTATACCGAGTAGGGAATCAGATTGACGCTCGCTCCTAAGTCAAGAAGTGCGTGATCAATTCGATGGTTCCCGATTACACATGATATGGTTGAGCTACCGGGATCCTTGAATTTCTGCGGCACGTCTTGCTTCAGGATGACACTCACTTTCTCAGTCAAGAAAATCTTCTTTTGAATACTCTGGTCTTTTGGTCTTGCATAGGTCTTTCAGAAATTTTACATATGAAGAAATCTGTTTTACGACATCAAGTAGAGGAATGTTGACTTTCACTTATTTCAACACCTCCAGAATATCCTGAGAGTTAGAAAGACATTTTAGTGCAACCAACCGTTGGGGGAACGGAGCAACTTGCTTCTCTAGAAGTTCCGGTTCTAATTTTTGTGGGACATCACTAGATCCATCATTATTGTCCTCTTCTGGTTCTTGAGGCTTTTCGGGCCTAACCGGAAGGGTTTTATCAATGATCTTCCAACTCTTAAGAGTGGTGATGGATTTAGCGTGCCCCATTTGATTTGAAGAGCTGGGATCATTTATCTCGTATTGCGGTTTAGGATTGGGGAGCGGTTGTGCAGGAAGCATCCCCTTTTCTATAACCGTCATGAATCCATTTTTTGCATAAAATCCCGCATTGTCTAGGCCAGCTCTTGCATGGAATTTTGAATTGGTTCTTCTTGAGGTTTCCCATGATTTGGATTTTGATTGAAGAAACTTTGAGGGGTAGCAATTTGTCCATTCCTCTAACTAAAATTTGGATGATTTCTCTAACCAGGATTATATGTATTAGAAGTAGATCCATTGAAAGGTCTTTGATAGTTATTTACGACATTAGCTTGCTCATTCAACACTCCTCGAAAAGCAGATATTATAGGACAATTTTCAGTTGTGTGAATGTTGCAATCACAGATGCCGCAAACAATTTCATTAACCTTATCCTTCTTTCCTTCCATGGCCTCGACTCTTCGTATGAGATTAGTCACTTTAAAATTTACATCATCCTCTTCTTTCAGGAGATATACTCCACCTTTCTCCTTAGATTGAGTTGACCTAGACGTGGTGTTTGATTTTAGGTAATGGTCCCATGATTGTGCATTTTCGGCAAGTCTATCGAGATAATCCCATACCTCATCGACCTCTTTATTCATAAATTCTCCATTACACATTGTCTCGACCAGTTGGCGCATAGAAGATGTTAGTCCATCATAGAAAAAATTTGTAATACGCCACATTTCAAAACCGTGTTGTGGGCATGAACTGACAAGATCCTTGAACCTTTCCCAACATTGGTAGAATGTCTCATCTTCCTTTTGGGTGAAGTTCATGATTGCTTTTCTGAGGGTAATTGTTTTATGGTGTGGGAAAATTTTCTTTATGAATTCCCTCTGCATATCATTCCATGTGCCAATGGATCTAGGACGCAGTGAATGTAACCACGTCTTAGCCTTCTCTTTCAAGGAGAAAGGAAAGAGTTTCAGCCTGATTGTATCCTCGGATACATTAGGAAAGTATAAGGTGGCTATAATCTCATTGAACTCTTTCAAATGTAAGTATGGACTTTCTGATTCAAGCCCATGGAATTTAGGAAGGAGTTGGATAACTCCTGGCTTGATGTCCATCTGTCCTGTGTTTTCAGGAAAAATCATACATGAGGGCGTACTCACCCCCGCCGGTTGTAAATAATCTTGTAAAGTACGAGGCGGGGGTACTTAATGCACCTCATTCTCATCATGTACTTCATCATCCCTAAGTTGAGGTAGTACTTGAGGTTGATTTGCAGCCATAACCTCAATTAACTCAGGAGAATTCGAGCGATGTCTAGTCCTGGGATGGACCGTTAACCCCTCAACTAATCCTCCTTCAGTCAAGAGACGTCGAGTGTTGTCACGAGCCCACTTGGGCATGAAACACTCGCAACCCTCAATTAAGTCCTAAACCTAATCCTAAGAAAGAAAATAAGAATCTAGAAAGAAAGAGAGGTTTGGAAAGAAATTACCAAATTAGAGTCTCTAAGCTAAAGACCTGCAAAACAAAACAAAATAAGTTAGTTTCTAAATAGAAGAAGTTTCTAAAGCAAACCAAATCTAAAGAATTAGAGAATCTAGAAAATCAGAAAGAGTTTACCAAATTAGAAGTTCTATCTTAACAACCTACAAAATAGGAAATAGGTTAGTTCTATGAATCAAATAGAAAACAAAAAAAAAAATTAAAATTAGTAAAATCCTAATCTTAAACTAACTCTAAAACCAATTAATTTCAGAAAATCGTAGCCGTCAGTCCCCGGCAACGGCGCCAAAAACTTGTTCACTCCCCAAATATAGGGTTGTGATGTAGTAATAAACTTGGTAAGACCGAGGTCGAATCCACAGGGACTGAAACCTATACGTAATCTGAAACTAAATAGAACTAGAATTAGACTAAGATGTAATCTAAATTGAATGACAATTGAGGAATAATTAATCTAAAACTTCAGAAAATTCAGAGAAAGGGAACTAGGGATTCAGAGGATCCACTTGTAATGATCAGGGAGAACTACTCTTGATTCATAAAAATCAACTGAACTGCCATTGATATAGTTTTCAAGAGATGAAGGGTATATGAATTAGAATGGATTCCATCACCAAACCATGCCCAAGAGGCAAAGCAAACAACAGAATTAAACTAATTACCAACCAATCAACATGCTATGAGGGTTAGGAAAGGGTACCGTCATCCAACCATGCCCAGGAGACGATGGTGAACAACAGGGCTTCCTGACGTCATAAACATAAAAGGGAGAAGAAATACTCAAAGCCACCGCAGATCTATCGTAATTTCAGTCACAACAAACCATTGAAAACTAAAAGTATTCCCTTAATTAAACTAAAATCAAATTCAGTTCATAAATCAAAGTCTCATTAAAGGCAAAAAAAATAGAATCTCCCATCTCACTACAAGCTTCACCTCTTAGCCCTAGCTAAGAGGTTTAGCCTAGCATGGATAGGCTATACATCTTAAAAGAATAAAATAAGGAAACCAGTAGAAATAAAAAAAAAAAACTAAATATTACTCTCTCTATATCCCTGCTCCAGCCGAACTCCCAGCCAATCCACGTCCAAGCTCCCCACTGATCCAGATGATCCCTAGCCGTCACCTCTCTCTCCCTTTTATATGTAGCAGCGTGGTGTAGAGTCCGTGCTGGAGTAGTGAAAAGGTGCGGACGGTGAAGCACTCCTTACGCAGCAACGTGCGTGACTTTCTTTACGCAGCCAAGAACGCATGCACTAACACCACTTTCCTTGCTTAGTTTCCCACGAACCACCGTCCCTTAGGACGTTTTTGAGAGGACTTCACAATGGACGGTTCAGATCGGCCATCTGATCACGGATGATGGGCCAAGAAAATCCAGAACGTCCGGTTTTTTCGGATCGCGTAATAGAGCTTACGCAGGGAGCTCTGTTCGTCAGTGGGGCCCACTCCTTTTAGGGTCTGCAAAATCCACTCCGTCCATTGTAATTACATCGAAAATCCAGTAAGAAATGACTGGTTTCATGTTGGATTTGGTGCGGCTCATCGAGTTTTTTCATTACACCGTCCATCCTTCGTTTAATCGGCCAAAACCCGATCTCTGTTGTTTTCTCCAATCCAGATAGCTATGTATTGGTGACAGGGCCCCTGGGCTCCTGATGGACGGTCCGGATCGCACATCCGATCATGATCAGTGGCCCACAACCGCCCGGAAAATCTGGACTGTGCGTAAACAGAACTTGCCAACGGATCGACGCTGGACTCTCTATGGGACCCACTTCGATTATCCTTTGAGAAATCCAGACTGTTCATTGGTTTTCCCATGAAAAACCGGTCAGGGATGGTCGCTTTGGATCGGTTTTTGCGTGGTCCACAAAGTTTTGTATTTGACCGTCCATTGTCTGTTAGACAGTTGGAGATCGTACTCACTATCATCTCTTGAAGTTCTGACACCTAGGCCGTGGTAAGTGACCCTTTTTAGGTCTGATGAACGGTCCTGATCCTCCAGAAGGTGGACCGTGGTGGCCCACTAAGATCGCCCGGAATGCTCTGTTCGTAGCAGCAGAAGGAATTCGACTTTGGTTTGGAGTTGCGGTCAAACAACGTTTGACTGCTGTTGTGAACTCAGTGCACTGCGAGTGCATTGCTTTCTGTGCACTCTAATCTCGTGAAGTAAGTCCCACCTTGCTGTTTTCAGGAAATCCGTTCCGTCCATTCATTCCATCATATCATTTTATGCGTTAAATCCAAAATAGAGGCGAATCCAGAGAGAAGGTGGACCCCACTTAAGGAATTACGGGGCTGATCTGTCTGTTGGGCCGCTTATAGAGGGATCCACTGGGCGAATTTTTACGTGTGCGGTTAATTTAGCGTCCTGGGACCCTGTATAAAGTTTTGAGCCAATCAGATAATGGGAACTCTGTAATCTCGCATTCTGGCTAACTTTCAGGCCTCTTCATCGTGAGTGGCTGGAATTTCTCTGACCTCCAGCGTGTAAATCCTTGATCTTGGTCCCATGGAGTCCCATCCAATGCCTTGGTGATGCTCAAGCCTTAAATCCACGGTTTTAACACCATATTTCCATCCAAGCTTGTAAATACACCCTGCATCACAATTACAATTAAACGGGCCATTAAATAGTGTCATGCTCATAAATTCAGGTGATAACTGGGGTCTGATATGCAATATTTGACCCTCAACAAGTATATCATCAACGTATAAGAGCAGAACTAAGAAATCACCATCTGAGAACTTGCGCGTGAACACACAGTGGTCCGACTCCGTTCTGTCATACCCATGTTTCAACATGAACGAGTCGAACTTCTTGTACCATTGCCGTGGAGCTTGTTTCATCCCATACAAGCTCTTCCTCAGCCTACACACTATATGCTCTTTGTCCTTGACTTCGAACCCCTCTGGTTGGTGCATGTAGATCTCTTCTTCCAGGTCACCATGGAGAAAGGCAATTTTAACATCTAACTGCTCTATCTCCAGATCCATGCTAGCCGCCAACCCAAGCAACACCCGTATGGATGTCATCTTCACCACTGGTAAGAATATCTCCTCGAAGTCTATGCCTTTCCTCTGACCAAAATCTTTCACCATAAGTCTTGCTTTGAACCTCGTCTGTGAATTCTTCTGCTCAATCTTCTTTTTGAACACCCACTTGTTGCTCAAAGCTTTCTTGCCTTTAAGCAATTTCACCATATCATAGGTGTGGTTCTTATGCAAGGATTCCATCTCCTCTTACATATCTTTCAACCACTTCCCCTTATGCTCGTCGGCTAGGGCCTCAGAATAATCTTCTGGCTCTCCCCCATCGGTTAGCATAATGTACTCATGCGGCGAGCACCTCTTGGACAACTGTCTGTCCCTAGATGACCTCCTCACCTGTGGCTTAACAGGTGGATCAAGTGGGGGCTCCTCCCCGGTCCATCTTCCGAAGGAACTCCTCGTCTCCGCACCTTCATCGTACTACTCCCCATCATCAGGCTCCACGGGAGGAGTAATCGGATCCATGTCTTCTAGCTCACCCGAACTAGGCTGATTCTTCTCTGGCTTACCAATGTCTTTTCTACATTGATCTTCAAAGAAAACCACATCTCTGCTCCTGATGAGCTTCCTCTTAGTCGGATCCCACAATCTGTAATCAAATTTTTCATCACCGTACCCTAAGAACACACACTGCCTGATCTTCATATCGAGATTGGACCTTTCCTCCTTTGGTACGTGAACGGATGTCCTGCATCTAAACACCCTGAGATGACTGTACGATGGATCCTGTCCAGTCCACACCTTCTCAGGCACTTCTCCATTCAATGGGGCTAATGGAGACCTGTTTATCAAATACACTGCCGTGTGCATTGCTTCTCTCCAGAACATCTTGGGCAATTTCGCATGAGATAACATGCATCTGATTCTCTCAACAATGGTGCGATTCATTTACTCAGCTACACCATTATACTGGGGGGTCTTAGGAACCATCTGTTTATTCCGTATACCGAGGGACTTGCAGTACTCATGAAAGTCACCAATGTATTCACCACCATTGTCAGTGCGGATGCACTTCAATGATCTACTTGTCTCTCTCTCTCTCGACCATAACATGAAACAATTTAAACACACCAAAGACCTCGTCCTTGGATTTCAAAGCATAAACCCAAATCCTCCTAAATGCATCATCTATAAAAGTAGCAAAATACAATGCCCCACCCAAGGTTTTTGTCCTATAGGACCACAAACATCAGAATAAACCAAATCTAATGCATGCACTTTATTAACATGAGAAGCAGTTTTAACAAATGAAACTCTATGCTGTTTCCCTGATAAACAATCAAGGCAGGTTTTGAGAGGTGTACCTGTCACGTCTGGAAGGAGCCGTTTCTTTGCTAGTACCTGAAGTCCTTTTTCACTTATGTGGCTTAGACGCCTGTGCCACATGTCAATAGCTGAATCTTCTGCTGCGTTCAACCCACCCTTGCACATACTGACACTTACCTTGTAAAGGGTGTAACACTTCTTTCCTCTAGCCACGATCAACGAACCCTTGATGAGCTTCCATCGTCCACCAGTAAACCGGCTTTCATAGCCATCATCATCCAGCCTTCCCGTCGACATCAAGTTGAGGCGAAGGTCTGGGATATGCCTCACATCCCTGAGAACCAATGTGCAGCCTATATTAGTTTTCACACAAATATCATTGACTCCCACGATTTTTGATACGCCAGAATTTCCCATCTTTACAGTCCCATAGTCACCTGACTTATAGCTTGTGAAGAAGTCCCTGCGTGGAGTCGCATGAAACAAAGCTCCTGAGTCTATCACCCAGTCAGTGTCCTGACTCGTAGCCGTGAGACATACGTCATGATCTGTAGAAAGAATAACTACCATGTCGCCATCTAAAGCGACCGCAGTGGAATCTGATTCATCTTCCTTCCCTTTTCCTTTCTTGTCGTTATTCTTACCACGACATTCATGCTTGTAGTGGCCATTCTTGCCACAATTCCAGCATTCAACATCTTTCCTGTTACTCGACTTGCCTCTTGATTTATCTCGGGCCTTCCCGCCCTTCCTGTTCTTTCCTTTCCCTTGTTCCTGTGTCACAAGAGCCTCTTGCTGAGTAGACCCCTGAGACTTCCTCCTTGTCTCTTCATTGAAGAGACAACTAGTTACCTGTTCCATGGATATCTTTCTATTTGACGCGGAGTTACTTAGAGACACCACCAATGTCTCCCAACTGTCAGGCAATGAACTAAGCAATAGTAAAGCCTGCAATTCATTATCCAGGACCATCTTCATTGAGGTGAGTTGGTTCACTATATTGCTGACCTTATTCATGTGCTCGGTCACAGAACCACCATCCTTGAATTTGAGATTCATAAGTCGCCTTATCAGAAAAATTTTATTACCAGCTGTCTTCCTCTCATACAAATTTGTAATTTCAAGCCATAGGCTAGCGGCTGAGGTTTCCGTAGACACATGGTGGAAGACAGAATCGTCCAACCATTGTCTAATAAACTCCACCGCCTTTCGGTCCATCTTCTTCCAATCATCATCAATCATATCCTTAGATTTTGCTGATATGCCTAAAATTGGAGAATATAGGTCCTTGCAATAAAGCAAGTCCTCCATCTTAGCCTTCCATATGGTCCAGTTAGAACCATTGAGGTTGATCATCCTTGATGAGCCACCTTCCATAATTCCAAACCGATCCTACTCGTTCAATGAACTTAGCTCTGATACCACTTTGTTGGGGGCCTTGCACAAAACCTTAGGATCTAGCCCTCCAGAACAAACCAGAATTATGGATAATAAAGCAATGAAAACAATCAATGCATCAATCACACACCACACAAGAGATTTTTACGTGGAAAACCCTCAAAGAGGTAAAAACCACGAGACCTCGTCCAGATCAACAATCCACTATGAAGTAGAATGTTACAACCTTCTTCACTCACGCAGGAGTAGATAAACAATAAGAGAAATAGAGAAAACGAAGAGATCTAACCGATTAAGAGGACATAGAAGCGCTGAGGTATAGATTGCACAGTAGATAACCTCCACGAGCAAAACCTCCCTTCTATAAGCTTCCTCTCTCTCTCTTTCTCTCTTTCTCTCACCTTTGATAGCCCTAAACCCTTTAGCAAATCCCTTATAAAGCTTTAGGAAACCCTCTTACATTACCTAGAAAACCCTAGGCAACCCCTTTTATAGTTTAGGAAACTTCCCTTTCATATCCCGGTTGCGAAAGGATTCAAATCCGCAGTTTCGTGCAAAATTGCGAAACAAGTTGCGTAACCTTCGACTAGTCGAAGTCTGTCCATGACTGGTCGAAGCCCACCTTCGACTGGTCCTGAAATTTCAGGACTGGTCTTAGCCTCCGAGAAAAAATAGCATGAACTCGCTAGACTTTGAGTCGTGCCAAGGCTCGAACCTACGACCAGTCAAGCGCCTCCCACGACCGATCGAGCGGGGCTTAGGACCGGTCGAAGACGGAGGGAAAAAACCCATCATATTGAAACCTTTTTAGGGACCACAATGATATTTGTTTGTCATACAATCTATTTATAAGGTCACACCAATATGGGTGATGGGAAAAATACAAATATCAGCTTAATCCAAAACTCATGTGGCTCTCAAGAAGTTTTGATCACACATGTTCAATTCAGCCTATTTCCTATGGTGTGGTCCATTAGAGCTCCCAGTACATTCAATTTTGATCTCATGGCCTAGAACGAGCGGTGGAATGGACGGACAACATAGATAAGACATATATATCAATATTGAAGTGACATCACCAAGTTATGTGGGCCCCACTATGATGTATGTGTTGCATCCATAGTGCAGACTCATTTGTGGGAATCTTTCGATGACATGAACCCAAAAAAGAAGCATATCCAAAGCTCGGTGGACACAATGATGATAATGATGTGACACCTTTTTAGGGCTCACAATGATATTTATGTGAAATCCAACTTGTTGATAAGTTCACACAGACATTGACGAGGGGACTATAAATATCAACTCTAACAAAAACTTTTAGAGCCCCTAATAAGCTTTTTAATGGTAGGTGTTCAATCCTCACCGTTTTCTTTGATGGGTCCACTTGAGCTTTGAATCTCCCTCATTCTTTGAACAATGCCCTAAAATGATCTCTCCAATTGGTTGGATGGTGTGCTATGTGAGCCTATATGTGTGTGTGTGGGTGTGTGTGTGTGTGTGTGTGTGTGTGTTTTATTCAAGCTGTCCATCTTTTATTTTTTAGATCATTGCAGAGGATGAGCCTAAAAATGAGTGACCACATTACAAGAAAACAATGACAATTGAATGCGCACCGTGAAAAACTTCATAAGACTCACTATAATATTTATTTGCCAACGGACCAATTGATTAGGTCACTTATGTGTGGCTGAAGAGAAAACACAAATATCAGCTTAATCTAAAACTTTTGTGGTTCCTAAAAAGTTTTTAATGGTAAACTTGAATGAATAGAAAATATAAATATTAGCTTAATCCAAAACTTTCCGTGGTTCTTAAGAATTTTTTAAATGTGAGTGTTCACTCACTGTTATTTCTTGTGGCATGGTTCATATGAGATTTGGATCTGCCTCAATTTTGAGCTCATGCTATGAAATAGTTTGGAAAAATGGATTAAGCCATAGATAGACACATGCATTATGACCGGCGTATGGAGCACTGTTCGGCAGATACATTGCTATTGACACTTTTAGTACCCAATCCACGTCCATCGGACATGAAGCTAGGGGCGGACCCCACAGGTGTTTATGAGAAATCCACCCCACACGAAACTAGGTAGGCCCATGAGAAATCCACCCCACATGAAACTAGGTAGACCCGTTGTGATGTTTATGAGAAATCCATCTCACTGGATCATGTCAGGACATGGGCCAAAAAAATGATGTAAATCCAAAATTAAAGTGGGCAGCACCACGATACGAAGTGGGTAGGAAAATGCCTACCATCGAAATCTCCTTGAAGCCTACAGCGGTGTTTATATGCCATCCACACCGTGCACAAGGTCATTCCTACTGGCTGAACTGAAAACACAAAATCAGATCCTTACTCTTGCTTAGGTGGTAGACTTCAACACCCGTTCAAGGGTTCGAGCATCCATAGGTGGTGAAATCCCAACACGGCGTGAGTGTGTGGGGTGTGTGCGTGTGTTAGTTAATAATAATAATAATAATAATAATAATAATAAAAAGCTGAAAACACAAAATATTAGGCACGACAAACAAAATAAAAGTATTGGACAAGGGTACCCGTTCACGCCGGACGCGCAGGTTTCTTTTGTTTTTTTGTATCTTTGTGGTTAGTTTGTTTTGTTTTTTTGTATTTTTTTGATTAGTTTGTTAGTGCACACCCATGTCAGTACACACAGTCCATGTTAGCCATCCCACAAGGGATCGATACGAAGACCAAGTGTTGAAACAGATATCTCCACTCAGTCTGCCAATTGAGCAGACCCGCAGGTTTCATGGGAAAGCCTTCCCTATGAAGTTACTGCCCAAGGATTCTGGGTGGGCCACAGAGATGTTTGTGAGAAATCGGTGGGCCACAGAGATGTTTGCTGTCCGTCCGTTTTGCGACCTCTTTTTAGGACGTGGTTCCTAAAGTGAGGTGGATACAATACTCAAGTAGGCCACAGGAGAGAAAACAGTGGGCATTCAGTGAGAATCGTTGAAGCATTCCTATAGCCATAAAAGTTTTGTATCGTATCAGGCTATCGTACTGGTGTTTTCACTTCATCCCATTGCGAATGACCTTATAGACGGTTTGGATAACATATAAACATCAAGGTGGAGCTCAGGAAAGTTTCAATGGTTGTAATTTCTTTCCTCAATTTTCCCGTTTGTGTGACCCACTTGAGTTTTTCGTCCATCCAAATTTTGAAAGCACGTCTTAAAATAATATCTCAGAACGGATGGACGGAATGGATTTCTAACAAACATTGCAGCAGGCCACGCAGCATCCTTACGCAGGAACTTTATGCCGCCTTTCGTAGGAATTCCGCATCTGTTCAAGTCCTTTTCTCTTTTGGTGCGAGGGGTACGATGTCTTTGCCGTCTACATCCACCTTTTTAAAGTATTACTTTTAGACTCAGTCGCGACTGAGAGCCAGTGTGCATCACCGCCTACTGGGGCCATATGACTATATGATCCGATGATATGGACCGTCCATATTCTCCCATACTGCTGTAAATAACCTGTTAGCCCATTGTCACGCTTCATTGACGATCCTAACATTTAGATTGTTAGAGTCGAGTGAGAGCCACTTAAAATTTTCTTTTCGTTGTTCTATATTCATCCACGTATAATAACTGTTGCCTTCGTATTGGATCACGTGTAAGCATGCATGCTAAGTACCAATGTGCGGCTCAAATTCAATTATATAACTTTGACCCCAAGCACCAAGATAAATACGTGTCAGAATTGATATTTATTATATGATTGAGATATGAAAAGAGTAATTAAGTATTTAAACACGTAAGATATTGTTTAAAATGACAAGATGATTATCGGAATGTAGATCGGAATGTAGTTCTACATTCATGGTTTGAAAATGACTTGCACATTGCCTTGCATGTGAAAAAACTTTTGAATATGACTGCAAATGGTAACTGCAAAGTACTTTTCTAAAACAAGAATTACTTATATTGCTATGGAAATTCACTAATGTATGAGCGTAGACTTGAATTACAACTAAGGATTATATTTTCTACATTATGACTACTCCTAATATAAAATTAGACTATTGGTTACACTAAAGAATATAAAATATAAATTATGTTAAGGAACATAAATGATAATTAAAAGATTTGGTTTTGTTTAATTGGGTTGGTATGATACGTTTTTGTTTATTGAAATATTCTATTATTTATAAATCTTCTTGGGGATAGCCATTTAAATGCTTTTTCCCACGGCCAAAGGTTATAGCAACCATTTGGTCACTATTGTCCTCTGAGTTCTTCATGGACACCTATGGTCACTATTGTCTTCTGAGTTCTTCATGGACACCTATCCCTGTAACTGCTTTATCACTACTTTTCCCTTTACCACATTCTGCTTTCGAGTTTTTCGGCTATGCTTCGTTTATAGATAACGTGTAATACTCCAATTAGTGTCAACTATAATTTTGCAACACATGTTCGAAATATCTTAAAAAATTTCAAACGTGCTTTATACTTCTCGTAAAAAATTGACTCATGTCCTTTCCTAATTGGTTCTTCCTAAAACCATAAAAAATGGATACAATAGTGACCGTCACAATAATCCAGTCAACTTAAGTGGTATTACAAATTATACAACATATGGAGGGTTTAGATATTGATAATAAAATTCAGCATTTGGGCTACAATGGCAGCGACTGAGCTGGGCTTTGATCTGCAAAAGAGACAGCAAGGAACTCTTTATTAAGGGTTATTTTCCAGTTACTCTGAGTACTTATTTTGGGGCTTTATTGATGAAGCAACGGGGGACCATGGTCCAGATATTATAGCAAGTTGTGATTATATGAGATGATAGGGCTGCAACTTGGGTTCGGTTTGACTAAAACCCGATTGACTCAGCTCAAGTTCTGGTTGAAAAACACCAGCCTAATTTCAAATTGAGTTGGATTAAGGTGAGCAAATTTGGGTGGGATCTGGTCAGGTTGGGAACATTCACATGCATTTAGGTTGAGTTTGGGCACCTTGGGTTGGAATCTGGATCCTCTGCTCGTTACAAATAAAAAATTTCTGTATTTTTGCATCATGATTAGTCCACATCATCACTGACGTTGTGAGCACTGCTGCATTAAATGCAATATGTGATGATGTGACCCAATCAAATTATAATGAATAAGAATTTTTTATTTGTGGCAAGCAGATCAGTAACCGAATTCCTTGGGTTGGTATTCGGTTAGGTAGGAGGTTAGGTCTTTTTGAAGTTAGGTCAGGCTCTAGCTGCGATCCAACCTACTGGAGTTGCACCCCTACCTCATGTGAGAAATTAGAACACATGTCACACATTCATGGGCCTAGCATCCACATTAAATTTCCGGCCATTGCATGCATATTGGATGGGGAACTTTAGTTAGATGTATATTAGCCTACCTGATCAATGGATGAATATTTAGGAACACCCACCTTTGGAAAATACATCAGTTCTCAGGTTAGGTTGGGTGGAACCTAGGCCAACCAATTCTTTTAGTCTAGTCTCCCATGCCCATTCATGCCTGTGAAATATATATATACATGATCATGAGCTGCCTTGTTCAGGCATGTAAATGCATGAGCTGGCTTGTATGTGAACCACATACGCAACATAATCCAAAAACATTATATTTCGACCTTTGAATGTGGACCACGTATTATTTTACTTCTAACTATTGATTTGGTAGCCATAAATTGGAGGGTTAGTTTGTATGATCAATGAGATGATAGAAATATTATCCATCCACAGTATGATCCATCATTTGTATGGTTTGGATAGTGTTAAGGAGTTAGATCACGTCTTCCTATGCATGTTTTGTTTATTTCTCATTGCATGATTCGTATTTAGGTTTTCTACGGCAGTTCCCAGGGGATTGTTTGACACCATTGATTTAGGAGGATTTGAGGGGATTTCAAATCCATTGATATGTTTCGCACCATAAAGTAATCGATCGTGGGTTTCAAATCCCTCAAAGGGGGTTTGAAATCCAAGGTGAAAGCTTGGATTACATCTAAAATTTTTTTAAGAGTTGCACATGTAACATGTGTGTCACTAGACTATTAATCTATCGGGCACATGGCCCACTGATGATATCCCAAAACAATTAGATTATTGAATGCATCACTATAATTACTTTAATAAGATGATCCGTGACGTCCAAACATTGTCCATGTAAATCAACGGTTAAAAATTGTTGGTTAGTTACTCAGATGCGATCTCATGCTTGTGGCCCATCCGAGACTTGGAATTTCATCATTTTTGGGCAAAGTATAAATTTCAACGAGCTTATTACAACCATTGTGCCAAATATACATGCATACACTAATTAGATATATTAAAGTTGATTTACTAATTAAATTAAATCCTATAAATATATTATACACATAGCTACTCTTGGATTATAGGGAATTTTGAATCCAGGGTGCCAAACACAGCAGGAGGATTTCAAATCCAAGGGTTCCAAATCCACACTCCTAAACAGGCCCTAACAAATAATCGTAAGATACCGACACACGCACTTGAGGAGGATGAGTTACAACCATCTTCAAAATTGTGGGAAACCATTATATGATTCCAGCCTCGATGAAAAAAAAGCCCAAGTGTGCACATACACATTAAGACTCAAGAATATCAGACTTGTTAGTTGAGCTGGTAGAGACAATGCAATGTGTGAATAACCAATGATTTGATATCCATAATCATCTTCTTTTGTAAACCTTGATAGTAAGGGAAAAAAGATACCATTAACACATACACTCTAATTTATATATCTATAAGATATTAGCTCATTTTAAACCACACAATTTGGGGGACCCACTATAGATAGCTTAGCCCCAAAATAAGATTGGTTGGGACAATTCTAACATTTTATATGTGGATAAATGTTTGTTGAATTAGCAACATTGGATATTTTTATTTTAAGGTGGCCCGCTAAGTGCGTGACAATCAAATAGTCATATATTCAAATCAGCCCGACTTATGATCCAATGGTCCAAATTATCCAAATTGTTGGGATTTGGTCTGTAGAATCACACAGATCTAGATCTAGGATAGCAATCAAATGGCATCAAGCACACACAAGAGAACACAAAGATTTAACGTGGAAAACCCTTGCGGAAAAAAACCACGGCATAAAGCGAAAGAAATTAACTATGAAAACATAAATTACAAAGAGAGAAGACTTACCCGATTCGAACAATCTCGAATCTCACCCTTACTACACCCTTTGATAACCCTAGAACCCTTTAGAATACCTTTAGGAAGCCTTAAAATACTTTAGAATAGCCCTAAGGACCCCTATTTATAGTTTAGGAAACTCCACTTACGCACCTCCTTTGGAAAAGTCCGAAAGTCACCTCAAATTTACGCAGTCCGTGCAGGATCTGCGTAACCTCGACTGGTCGAGCCGAAGCCTCGACCGGTCGAGGGACCCCCTCGATCGGTCGAGCCATCCCCTCGACTGGTCGAGCGGCTCGGACATTAAAAAAAAAAAAAATAGCACGCTGGACTTTGAGTCGAGCAGTGCTCGACTAGTCGAGTGGCTCAATTGACTGGTCGAGCCAGGCTCTCGACCGGTCGAGCAGCACAAATATGCCAGATTAAAGGCATCTGACAACAATCTCCACCATGCCTTCAATCTTCAACCATGTATCTTGCTGCCCTCTTCTCTTATCTCTACATCATATCATAGCTTCAATTAACGCTTCTTGTGCACACTCCGTCCTTCTTTTTATGTCATCGCCAAGGCCAAAGAAGTTGCACAGAATTTGAACTTCTCTTAAGGAACGATCTTGGTGATTATGTTTATCGAATCTGAATCCGCATACCCAACCAACTTTGTTCCTATTTTCCCAAAAATAAAGACGTAGTCTTCTTACCATCTCACCACTACCCAATATTGCTTGCCAGAGTATTTGCTCACAACACTGATAGCCTATGAAATAACCGGTCCAATTCAGACCATGGCATGCATTGCCAACCATATTCGAATAAGGCTCATGAGATATCCTGCTTTTCCTCATATGTTTTGGGACATGTCCTGAGGAAAACTTGAAGGAAGACACGTAGGGAATGCTCTCCGGCTTTACCTGGCCCATCACATCCTTGATCAATACCTACACACAAGGTATTCCTCCTATGATTACCAAAACCCACTCCTTTTTCAGTCTCAACACCGAGACCCATCTTTGCAGCCCCCCGATCCTTCATCCTAAATGTCTCATTTAACCGAGTCTTCAGTACATTAATTTCAGACATGTCATAATTGGTGATCTATATGTCATCAATTTCTAACTCACGATGAAGGAATCAAACCACTACCTAGGCGACAGGTCGAACCATGACCTCCTGCAAAGTCTTTTCTCAGCCCCTTTAACTTCGAACCGCTCTGGTTGCTTCATGTAGATTTGGTCTTCACTTTCCCTTATAGAAGTGCAGACTTCACATCTATCCTTCTAGATCAAGATCACATTGGCCAACCAGCGTCGATCACGGATCTAATAGACACCTGCTATACCGTCGGTGCAAATATCTCTAAGAAGCCGATCCCTTCTCTCTGAGCATAACCCTTCGCTACCAACCTCGCTCTGTATCTATGATGTATCTTCCTGAAGATCTACCTACATCCAACCACTCTCCGGCCCACTGGAAGCTCCACCCGCTCCCATATGTCGATCTGATACAACGAATCCATCACATCGCTCATAGTCACCTTTCACTTCTCAGCACCAGGCTCACCTAGAGCCATCTGAATAGAACATAAGTCCCCTGCGATATTGGAGTCGTCCATATACCTCGCCGATATCATACGATCATGCCGTGTGATTCTTCTCACATGTGGCTATTACACCTACTCTATATCTCTATCCGCACGTCTCAGCCTTTCTGCCTTGCTCGCTCAACATGCCACACATGAGCAGAGGTGGAATCCGCTACATCCACTGCGGCTCCAACTTTTGAAGTGCTCTCGATCAACCTGTACATGTTACCGAGTCGTTGCCCTTTCATGATTACCCGTGCCCCCTTAGATACCTTAAGAGCACCATCAATACCTGTGTACTTGCATCCTCTTGCCTCAGGTACACCAAGAGAAATCAAATTCTACTTCAAATCTGGAACGTGCTTGACATCAGTCAAGGTATGCTCCACCCTATTAAACATCTTGATACGCACCGTACCAACAGCCACAACATTATAGGCACCGTCATTGCCCATAAATACCTATCCACCATCGCAATCCTCATAGCTGATGAACCAACTCCAATGAGGAATCATGTGAAAATATGCCCCTATGTCTAGTATCCACTCGTCCTTATGATTGTCGTATGATCATCTGAGCGAAGACACAGATAAAACATCACCATCACATCTACTCGATCCATCTGACGTGGCAGCATTGACCTCCCTATATGAAGCCTCGGAATTTTCTCTCTTCGATTTAGGATTTTTACAATCCTTCTTCACATGTCTTCTTTCCCACATTTTCAGCACTTTACCTTTCCTTTGTCCTTGCCCTTGGATTTGGACCTAGAACCTGAAGAACTTGTACCTTGTTTAGAATTCCTGCCTCTTATAAGCAGTGCTTCAGAAGATATCTCCATGTCGACGTTAAACTTTCTTATAGCATTCCCTTAAAGGGTCGAGATAACGGTGTTGACACTTAGGGTTTTATTTGTTCAGCACATTGTGTCCTTGAATGACTCATAAGACGCCGGAAGAGAATTCAGCAACATACATGTCTGTTCTTCATCTTTCATCACTTCCTCCATATCTAACAATTTACAAACCAATTTATTAAAGTTGCTGATGTAAGCCTCTAGATCTCCACCCTCTGCCATCTTAAAGTTATACTACTGTCGCTTCAAGTGTAGGCGATTTTTAGAGAATTTTTTTGCATAAACATCCTCTAACTTTGCCCATAACTTAGCCGCAGTTTTCTCCCTCGTGACATTGTAGAGAACGCCATTCATGAGACATAAACGGATCAATAATAAAACCTTCTTATCAAGAATATTCCATCTTCACCTTACTTTATCAAGGAACTGACCTTCCATAACTCAAAATTATTTTTCCCTGAATACTTCTTAATTTCATACCTAGTGCTTCCCATTGATGCTAATCCCTCAAATTCAGATCTATGCCCCAACGATTGCTCTGATGCCACTTGTTAGGATTTGGTCTGCGGAATCACACAGATTTAGATCTAGGATAGCAATCAAATGGCACCAAGCACACACATGAGAACACAAAGATTTAGCGTGGAAAACCTTTGCGGGAAAAAACCACAGCACAAAGCGACAGAAATTCACTATGAGAGCATAAATTACAAAGAGAGAGGACTTACCCGATTCGAACAACCTCGAATCTCACCTTTACTACACCCTTTGATAACCCTAGAACTCTTTAGAATACCTTTAGGAAGTCTTAGAATATTTTAGAATAGCCCTAGGGACCCCCTATTTATAGTTTAGGAAACTCTACTTATGCACTTCCTTTGAAAAAGTCCAGAAACGGCCTCAAATTTATGCAGTCTTACACAGGATTTGCATAACCTCGACTGGTCGAGCGGCCCAGACACCAAAAAAAATAGCACGTTGAACTTTGAGTCGAGCAGTGCTCGACTAGTCGAGCGGCTCACTTGATCGGTCGGGCCAGGCTGCTCAAATATGCCAGATTAAAGGCATCCGACAACACAAATCATTAACCCCACTAGAGATAGTTTATATTCTTAGAATAAGATTGATTAAATATCCATAACATCTTATTAATGGCATTTTTCTATTGAGATTGTTGAGTATCTTCCGTTTTAAATGTCCACCAGGTGTCCACTCGTCCATTTTAATATATTATTTCAGTGTAGTTTATCAATTGATGATGGGTTATCTGAGGATATTTATATACAACCTATCTACCCCTAATGTTTTAAATAAAATTGTATCATGACCTAACGTTTTGGTCGCCTCCTTTTTAGCTAGGTCTTTTCATTTTGAGAAAGGCTCCATCCTCTCACAGCATGGGAAGTTCTATACTACCAGTTGTATAGGTTTACTTGGATAATTCAATTGGTTGATCTGAACCATCCATGGAGTCCAGGACAATTTCATTGGTTACCATGTAATATATGATTCAATGATTTTTGGCTTTATTTTCATATATACTTTTTTTTTTCTTTTTTCCCATGCAATGGATCGAATGGCTACAATTTCGTAACAAAAATGATTCTTTAGAATCATAAGGAATCCATGGTGGGCCCTTACAAATAGATAGATCAAAATGTTGATGGGGCAAATTTCTGTTTAGAGAGACTCTTGACCGTTCATATTAAAAATCATTGATCAAATGGTTAATATTCGTCACATGGATGTTATATTTGCATGGTAGCCCTTGAACTGTGAAATCTTGACCGTCCATATCAAAGGCCATTGATCAATCATTAACATATGTTAGATCAATGTAAATGGATGGTAGCCCATGAAATGTGTCCAAGACTTAATGAATGGTCTGGATCAATGGATTAGACTGTCCAAATATCCAAAGCACTATAACCTAAAATAGTTTTATGAGAGCGCCCAAGCATATACTTTTGTTCTTGTGGACAAAATTTTAATAATATAGTAATAACCTGAAAGTGGGTTGTTTTCGTCGTTTACCTGAATTGAGGGCATTTTGGTCATTTCATGTATCAAACAAAAATACCAAACAAGATGGAATTATGCAATAGGAAAATGTTCTTTGTTTGACGCGGATTTCCTGCAAAAGCCTTCCGCAGTTAAGCTCTTGCCTAGAAACCTAGGTGGGTCTTTGTTTGACGCGGATTTCCTGCAAAAGCCTTCCGCAGTTAAGCTCTTGCCTAGAAACCTAGGTGGGGCTTACTGTGATGTTTGTGAGGAATTCACCTTGTCCATCTGTTTTGTGATATCATTTCAGGACATGGGGTCAAAAATGAGACAGATCTAATACTCAAGTACGCTGAAAATATGAGGATTGCTCGTCTGCACTTGAGATATTCATAGGGCACGTAAGTTTTTAATTAGGATAATATTTGTTTTTTAAGTTCATCCTAGTAGGAATTTCCTAGGAATTTCAACAGTAGGAATTTCCTAGCCCACCTTTTACTTCCGCGTCGATAACTTAAGCCTAGTATCCTCCTCACTTTTGGTCTTTTTTAAGTCCTAAAAGGAGCTCAAAAAATGAGCAGTGTTACGGAGAAATCTGAAGCATGACCACGTCGGGAAAGATCTCCGAGTAATGAGGTCTGATGGGACTACATACGGGTCGATCTAGTTCAACTTGTTAGAGGTCGGATCTGAGGCATGATATCAGTGTCACCTACCGAAGTTAACGGAAAGAGTGGGCACAACCGATATAACATCCCAATAGCACACGATCTGGTAACAATCATCAAGACCTGCACGTCCATCAGCCGTGGTTAGTGGCTAGAATTGTGCTGAGAGAGGCCTATACGTCCACCTTAGTTGTAAGGTATAACTACTCGTTGAATACATAGGAACAAGTATGCAAGATCTAACGCCTTAATCCCTAGCTACTTTATTTAGACCTAGATACCTAGCCTGACTTTGGCATCGGAGGGTCCTTATTCTAGTTAGTGTCTCTTTTGTCCTTCTCCATGTGCAGGCTTACAGTGCTCGGAGCCCTGCAAGGGTGGACTAGATTTTTACATCAACAAGTATACATGGTGGATTTCTTACAAACATCAAAGTGGGCCCCACTTAGGTACCGAGCACTCAAACTTTGTGCGAAAGGCTTTAGCAGGAAATCCGCATACCTAAATTATTATAATTTGGTTTACCAAATAAGTTAATTATAATTTTTTAGAGTTGATACTTACACCCACCCACATTAATCGGTTTGCAAATACACTAAACAATGCTCACTTGCATGCTTTTTTAGGTGAGAACTTATGCAGGCTATTGCACATATATCATGGGCACAAAATTTAAATGGTCCACATGTTACAGTACCTCATGAAATTCACGGGCTCAAATTTTAGCCTGATCGAAAGCTCTAGTGGGCCATGGAAAATGGAAACAGTATCATCCCTTTATTTGACTCTCCTTTTGCTATGGCTAGTTAGAGTTTTGAATCACGCTATAATTTGAGCCTGCAGGTTTCATGGGATGCTGCATCATGTGAACGGTTCGGATTATACGCCCATGGCACATGTGTGAAGTTGCACGTGAGTTCTCATTTAAAATGATGTTGAGGTGAGTATTTCTCTCTACATATTAAATACTCTGTAAGAGTAGGTTCATGGTACATGGGCACTCAAAAATAACATATATAATATACACTAACTTAAATTAAGCTAATTAGATTGTAAAACCATTATTTCTGAGTCACAGTCTCATAATCAGATTAGTTAAAGAACCCTAACGCCTGATTGGTGGACAAGTGTTTGTTGAAATAGGACCATTGGATATTTTTCTATGCAGACACCTAACAAATATTGATCAATCTGATGGTTGGATAATTGAAATATGTTTAATTTTTGGTTCATGATGCATTGAGTTATAATTTGGACGGTTTAATTAAAAAAACTTATAGGCTGTGTATACAATTTCCAAGTAATTTCTAAGTGCCTGTGTATCATCCATCACAGTCTCCCGTGTATCAGAATTTTCCAATTTGAGAAATGAAAAAAAAGGAATATGCTTGGAATTTGGGCGATGAGCTACTGGTCAAAACTAACGGTCAACACGTGATAAATGAGAGCTCTGTTGGGGGCGAAGGTGAACGGATGGTCCATTTGCATACTGGTGTGGCCCACTTGATGTCGGTCTGGTTAGATTGGAACTCACGAAATGAAGGATCTGGGCCGTTGGACTTGGAGGGTTAATCTCGCACACATGCGATCCGTCCTTGATAAGTAGGAGCTCCTATTTCAAAGATCCACGCCGTTGGTCTCTTGGGCTGCGCTCTAAATGGATATGATCCGAGCCCCATTTTTCAGTTGAATGCTGACCCTTCCTATCTTTCTATTCTTGGACGCAGATTGCGCGATGACCTCAACACCACGTAGCTTCGCAGCCCACCGTGATGCATGTGTTTTATCCACACCGTTTATCCATTTTTTCATCTAATTTTATGATAGGAGTCCAAAATCGAAGCATATCCAAAGCTCAAATGGACCACACTACAGAAAATTAAGGATTGAATGTCTACCGTTGAAAACTTCCTGGAGCCACACTAGTTTTGGATCAAACTGATATTTGTTTTTTCCCTTCAACAATGTCTTCCTGACCTTATGAATAGGTTGGATGATAAATAAACATTACTGTGGGCCCTAGGAAGGTTATAATGTTGAATGTCATTATTTCCTTAATTTCCAGGGGTGTGGTCCATTTGAACTTTGGATGTACTTCATTTTTAGGATCAGGACCTAAAATGATCTGAAAAAACGGATGGACGGTGTGGATAAAACACATACATCATGGTGGGCCCAGAAATCCCTGACATCACGTAGGTAGGTGATGTTGGGGTTACCACGCAATCCGCGTCCTCTATTCTTAACCTACTATTTACTGCCCACAGATTGAAAGGTTAGGATTATTCTCTTCAAAATATCGTTCATCTACTGTGGGGCCCATCAGATTAAACGGTATGGATGACTGAAAGACGGGTCCGCTTATCTGATAATAACACGTGAATTATGTGCCTCGCCGCCACGCAAATAACAATTCCATCATTTTCATCCATTGACCGCCGCGACCGTGTATTCCATTCGTGGCTGCGGTTCATTTTCCAGGACGCGGATTTCCTGCGAAAGCTTTTCGCAGGAACTTCCTGCGCTGGAAACTTAGGTAGGGCCCACTGTGATGTTTGTGAGCAATCCATTTTGTCCATCCATTTTCTGAGATATTTTTAGGACAAGGGACGTAAAATGAACCGTATCCACTACTCAACTGGACCTAAAATGTGAGTATTGAACGTACACAGTCGAAATATTCGTGGGGCCACAGAATTTTTGAATCAGGCAAATATTTGTGTTTTCAGTTCATCCCAGTAGAAATGACGTTATTAAAGGTATGGATGTCATGTAAACATTACTTTCTATACTAGAGAGTTTTCAACGGTGGGAATTTTTCTACCCACCTTTTCCTCTAATACGGCCCACTTGAGTCTTGGATCCTTCTCACTTTTGGTCTCAAGTCCCAAAATGGGCTCAGAAAATAGATTTATGGTGTGGATTTCTCAAAACCATCACGTTGGGCCCCATCCAAGTTTCTAGCGCAGGAAAATACATGCAACCTGTTGGTAAGGTCACGATGACCTAAAAAGAAGAAACCACGTAAATATTACCTTGATCCAAATCTTTTGCCCACAAGAAGTTTTAATCTTAGATTTAGATCTGCTTAATATTTTAGATCATGCTTTAAAATGAGCTTTCAATATGGATGGACGGCATGGATGTATTCACATACATCACAGTAGGCCCTGCAGTCAGGTGTCTCACCCACCTTGGTGGATATGGTATCCACCGAAGCCGCGCCCTCTAGAGAAATTGACCACTGTAGATGCTACCTTTTACTCGGAGTCTTTCGACCGTACTCCAAACTTTACTTTCCCAAAGTAAGCTATTTTGTATGGACACGCTATTTATAGATGTGAACATCCTTGCATTTATAACCTATGGCTACGGATTATAACTGTAGTCATAGGTCTTTAGCCACCGTAAATGCAAGGTTATTTTCGAGCCGAACCGAGTCGAACTGAGCTTAACTTGGCCTGGCCCGGTCACCAGCTAAACCAGCCCAAACTCGGCCCGGCCTGGTCACCGGGCCATGTCCAGCCTGAACCCGACCTGGGCAGCAATCGATCGAGTTCGGGCCAGTTTCGGACCCACGATTTGGACAGCCTTGATTTTTTTATTCTGCTTCATCTACTCCATGGGAAGAGCTTTGGCAGATAACTTGAACGACCTTGATTTTTGGAAAGGACTTTTGTCATAGATTTTTGAGACTTTGCTCCATCTACAAAGGGACCCACGATTTGAACGGCCTGGATTGTTGTAAATGGTTAGGGTAACTAGGTAAGAATTTATATATATATATATATATATATATATATATATATATATATATATATTGTAACGCCCCAAAAAATCGGAGGTCGTGCATACGCTGGACTCCCGAGTCCCCGAGTGTCATTTATCATTAATTTAATAGTTTTATGATTTATCATGTTTAAATGCACAACATGGAATTAATTGAAACATGAGGCACATCTACAACTAGTCTACTGGAATGATATATATATATATATATATTTACATGTACAAATCCAAAATAATATAAAGGGGTCGCCCAAGGCGTTGCCCAACAAAAATAACAAGAATCATAAGTCCAAGAGAATAGAGCTGAGTTCGCTACTCAGCGATCCAAATCTCATCTACTGGGCCGACAGGGAACCGCCCCTCGACTAAACGTAGGACAAATCATCTTCCTTATCGATGTCACGCCACATGGCTCGACGAACACAGCACTACCTGCAGCTACTGAAGAGTCTGGGTGGTGTTTTAAAACACCGTTCCAGAGTGGGAATGAGTGATCAACTCAATGTGAACTATTAGTCTCAAGTTATATCAAGCATAAGTTATATTACGGATTTAATGAAAAGCAATTAATCACAGTCACTAAACTAATCTCATTAATGCGCATGCATGATGCATGCCCTCACCACAACACTCCCTCGAGCGACTCCGTCTCACGATCGCGTATGTCAACACTCCCTCAGAGCGACCTCGACTGCCGAGTCGCCAACCTGGCTAGTGTAATGCAATGATAATGTTAACCCGGGTTCTTAGTTAAGTCTATTCATCTAGCAGGTTTGGAAATCTGGTACACCCCACGTATCAATGCCCTAAACTGGTTGCCAGGCCAAGGCCCCATCAACGCGTGAGGCCGAGACCCCGCGGTCTGTGATCCCGTCGGGTTCCTCATCCCCGACTTCAAGCACATGAGGAGTGCCGAGAGAAAAGGATCGCTCGCGGTCACTACGGGGAGGTGCGGTACCCCGGCGTAGGTCGACAGCTCAGACACAGTGTCCCATTCTACCATGCCTAGCTCACGAGGCGGTGGACCAGTCTCAATTGATTATCGGTGGGCTGCAACGGTTGTAGGGTGTTCCAGGTTCCATATGTATGTGAGCAAACATAGTTAACAATCGAGATTGGCCAGTAATAGGCTAAACCGCACGAGTCAGACGAGCACGTGACGAACGACATCGGGTACAATAGATCCATGTAGTCGAATTACTGTCGCCCATACACGCCCGCCCAACCCGCGGGTTTAGTCCTAGGGTAGTCCAACCAATGTGGCTACCTTCTTACCTCATGATTCTGACCAATCGAAGGGTTTGACGATGATTCACAGCATGCCAACATCAAGGTTATCAACTAGCATACAGCATCATGTTACATACAACCTATCATACAATTCAATATTCCTAACAAACTTATTACATTATCACAAACAAGTGCATGTGAGAGGTGTGGGTTAGTCAAGGAATCAAAATACACAAGGCAAAGCATCATACATGTCATAAGCAACAACATATGAGAAAATCATACAACACATGAATAAATAACCATACACTAAAGCTTGAGCATGTAAGAGGCACAAAGACGATCATGAGAAAAGAAACTAAACAAACATACAATTCCATACAACTCCCAAACAAACACCCAAATCCTAGGGTCTCTCTAGATTCTACAAACACCTCATCTAACAAGCAAAATCATTAAACTCATGACATAATTGGTGCTAGGCCACCTAAGATTAATAGTCTGCACCTTGGATTCGATGAATGCTTGGGAATGACCTAGGAAGATGGATTTCGGGGGTTGATCGGCCGGAATCCCTAAAGCAACATTTATATGTTAGAATCCTAAATAAATCTCTTCTCATCACAAGGGTTTCAACGAAAATGGGATGAGAGATTTACCTAGGCGATCAATGGACGTTTCTTGTGGTTGTGGTGTTGGGTTTCCCTTTAGAGAAGGGATATGGAGTTGTGGGGTTTGATCTCCTTGGGCCCCACCTCGATCTAGTGTCCACCTTGCCCTCCTTCACTCTCTCATTTTTCTCTCATTGCTCTCTAGCTCTCTCTTTCTCCCTTGGCAATGGTGGTTGTGGTGAGGGTTATGAGATAAGGGTTAGGAATTTTATTTGCTAGAGTTGGGCCCCTTGGCCTTAAGTTTTCATAATTTTCCAAAATAGCCTATTAGGACTCTATCTGACGTTGAGGCGGCCCTATCACCCCTTCGGCCACCAAATTCAGGATGTAGGTGTCTCATGGCCCGATGAGGGGCCATGCAAAATCTGAGATCAAACGGATGAACGAATATGGGGTTTGAGCATAGGGTTCCGATCTTTAAATGACTTTGGGAGGCCCATTCTGATTGATGGGGCATTTCTGGTGGCCCTCTGGCCATGAAATTTATAGGGTAGGTACTCCGTGGCCCAATGAAGGGCCACGTAAAATTTGGGAACGATCGGATATGGTGTTTAAACGTACGGGTCTGATTTGCGATCAACGGTCACCGTGCCACGATCGGGTCCCAGATCTGGTGAACGGGCGTTGAAAAATATATCAAACCTCCACCACAAAATTGGAAGAAATCCGACGGCTGGAATGCCTGAAATCTCAGTTTCATTCAAATGATGCCAAATTCCAATCTGGCATTGGTGGGGTGCATTCGGCAAGTGCCAGATTACAATTCTGGGTGTCCACTGGGTCCGTGGTCCGCGATGGACCACAAGCCCTGTGAGATCTTCAGTTCCCTAAATTTTTAGATTTTTCTGACCCTTCTCGGTTGCTGGGTGGCCCACACGGGCTGTTGTTAAGTGTAAATAGGTCATCTGGCTTGGCGGCCCGTACTTTGTCCCATCATAAGTAGACTGGTCCACCCCGGTATAAACTAACATTGAGTGCTAATGGTCATTAAGTGATATTATAAATTAATTTTAAAAAAAATCAAGGATTTTTGAAAATCCAAAATAGTGAAAATCCAGGATGTCACACACACACACACACACACACACACATATATATATATGCCGAGTCGGGTTGAACTGGAACATATCCAAACTCGGCCTGAACTCAGTTTCGGGCCGAAGAAAATGGCCCGTCCTAACCCGAACTCAGTTCCGGGTCAGGCCGAGTCAATCTTTTTCGGGTCAAGTTGAGCGAGCTAATCGGGCTAGCCCGGTTTGTGTACAGCCCTATCTGCAAGTAGTGTGTCCGTACAGAATCGCTTACTTTGGGAAAGTAAAGTTTGAGAGTGTTGTGTAAAGATGTCGAGCAAAAGGTAGCACCTACAATGGTCAATTTCCTTAAATTGGATCAGCAACTAATGGCACGTGGCTCAATTAAATCCCAACATGTTAGAAAAACTCCAAAAAGCGCGGACGCAAATTTCCTGTGAAAGCCTTTCGCAGGAAGTTCCTGCGCAAGGATGTGGAGTGGGGCCACCACCATTGTTTTTGGGAAATATACTCCGTTCATCCGTTTTGCAAGATAATTTTAGGACAAGCTACAAAAAACAAGGTGGATCCAAGACTCAAGTGGGCCACACGAGAGGAAACAGTAGGGATTCAGTTAGAGCCGTTGAAACATTCTTATGACCAAAAAGCTTTGTTTCAGGCTATTTTTTTTTGTATTTTCACTTCATCCTTGTGTTAATAACCTTATAAATGGTTTGGATGGCATATAAACATCAAGGTGGAGCCCAGGAAGGTTTCAACGGTAAGTATTTCTTTCCCCAATTTTCCCTCTTGTGTGGCTCACTTTAGTTTTGGATTCACTTCGTTTTTGGTCAATTTTCCTAAAATGAGCTCACCAAACGGATGAACGGAGTACGTTTCTCAAAACATGGTGATGGCCCACACAGCATTCTTGCGCAGGAACTTCTTGCGAAAGGCTTTGGCAGGAAATCCGCATCAAAAGCCTGATGCAACGGAGGGGGATTTCATTCAAAAGCCTTTCCCAGGAAGTTCCTGCGCTGGGATGATAGGTGGGGGCCGCCTTGATGTTTGTCATAAATCCACCTCATTCATCCGTTTTCTTGTACATTTTATGACATGATGCAGTAAATTATACGGAGACAAAAATCAAGTGGACCGCACTACAGGAAACAGTTGTGATTCGGTCATCACCGTTGAAAGATTTTTAAGGCCACAAAAGTTTCTTATCATACTAATTTTTTTTTTCATGTTTTCACTTCATCCCAATGGGAATTACCTTATAAACCGTTTGGATGACATATAAAAATCAAGTTGGAGCCCAGGAAGGTTTCAACGGTAGAAAACTCTTCCTCAGTTTTTCCTCTCGTATGGCCCACTTGAGTTTTGAATCCATATCGTTTTCGGTATCATGACCTAAAATGATCTCGGAAAACGGATGGACAGGATAAATTTATTACAAACATCACGGTGGACCCCACCTAGCATCCCAGCGCAGGAACTTACTGCGAAAGGCTTTCGCAGTAAATCCGCGTCCTGACGCAACGAATCACTTCCGACAATCAGAAAGACGAAAGCGACGTGCATAAACGTGTACGTTTATCATTCACTCTTCCAGCGAGAATTCATGCTTTCCGGTGTATGACGTTTGATACGCATGCACGCAGAGATGTACACGTGGCGTACAGTAAATCAAATTGAATAGACTAAATCGTGGAACTATAGGCTAGAGCTGAGTCAGTCACAAAATAGCATTATTTGACGAATCCTTTCCTCTGATTCGCACACTTTTTTGATGAATCAGGACCATTGAATGCTTATATCTTTAATTGTACAACAAATGCCCACCAATCTGATATTTTAAAACTCAAATAAGCCTAAATTTTTTATTCATGAAAAATCTAAACTGGGATCTATAATTTAGACGGTTTAAATTGACTTAATTGGATGAAATTTATCCAATTTCTAAGTAGCTGCGTATCATTCATCATATTCTGCAGGAGTATCAAATAGTTTTCCCTTATTGCTTTATCAGTTATCACGTGAACGGATTGTTTGTCGGACCGTAATTTCGGTGAAACAGAAGAAATCGGATTGCATATTGAGTTACTACTCAGTACGATTTTATCTCTCTGTTGGGACCACTTTGAACGTAGTTGGTCATCCACACCGTCCATCCGTTTTTTCACTTCATTTTAGGAGTTGAAAACAAAATTGAATCATATTAAAATCTTTAGTAGACCACACCACAGGAAACAGGGGGAATAATAATTTCCACCATTGAAACCTTGCTAGGGCCCACAGTCATGTTTATTTGTCATCCAAACTCCTCATAAGATCACATAGACATGAATGAAGGGAAAACATAAATATCAGCTTGATCCAAAACTTCTGTGGCCCTAAGAATTTTCAACGGTAGATGTTCAATTCACACTATTTCCTTTTATGTGGTCCACTCGAGCTCTGGATACGCTTCATTTTTTGGCTTCAGCCATGAAATTATATTTTAAAAATGGATGAACAGAGCTGATAAAATACGTAGATTGTGGTGGAACCCACAGAGTTTACTCAGTACGCAATCGGCTTGCAAGAGAGGTTCAACCCGACCGAAGTAGTCGGCAGGCACGCGGACTGCTCGTTGCAGGTCTCTGCGGGGTCCACCGTGATGTATGTGCTTTAGTTATATACTCCGTTCATTTTTCCAGCCCATTTTAGACCGAGTTAAAATACCCAAAGCTCAAGTAGACCACGTCATAGGAAATAGTCGAGATAATGACCTTACAAGAGTTATATATATATATATATATATATATATATATATATATATATATATATATATATATATATATAGGGAAAAGGTACTATGTGCTCGAGCGTAAAGCGGTCGTCCGTGAGGTCGAGCTGTGTGGGCCTCACCGTGATACCGTTCGAAGATCCACACCGTCCACTAGATGCGCGAGCCCAGGGTGGGCCCACACGGCCCAAAATCAGCCGTCCATGTAACTCAAGTGGGCCATACCATCGGCAAACATAAGTATACACGTAAAAACATGTAAATGCACTTGGTGGGCCCCACCTGAGTTGTGGATACCACCTGAAACCTGGTCTAAAATTATATTCAAGTGGGACACATATGATGGACGGTTTTGATCATCAAAAAACGTCTCGAAAGGTCCCCAAAAATGGTTTTGAATGTTTCAATGGTGCACGGCCCCTCTCAACTTCTGTACGTGGTGTGGCCCACAAAAGTCACAAATTGACTTGATTTTCAGCCATGTAGGCCCCCTCTAGAATGGTGCATCTGGTGGACGGTGTGGATTTTCAAACGGCATCATGGTGGGGCCCACACCAGCTCGACCTCACGGACGACCGCTTTACACTCGAGCGCATAGCACCTTTTCCCATATATATATATATATATATATATATATATATATATATATATAAAAGGTACAATGCACTCGAGCTAACGATAAGCTCCCGTGAGGTCGAGCTGTGTAGGCCCCACCGTGATGTGTGTCGACCATCAACACCGTGCATTTGATGGGTACCCTTTAAATTATGGGATATCCCAAAAATCAGCCATATACGGACCTTAGGTGGGCCATACCATCTAAAATTATGTGAAGATACTGTTAAAACATATAAAAGCACTTGGTGGGGTCCACCTGAGTTTTGCATGCGCCTGAAACTTGGTCTGAACCCTCATTCAAGTGGGACACACAAAATGGATGGGCTGGATTTGTAAACTACATCTCAGTGGGCCATCAAAAATGGTTATGAATGTTTTAATGGTGCACGGCCTCTCTCCACTTCTGTATGTGGTGTGGTCCACAAAAGTCACGGATTGACTTGATTTTTGAGATCTAGGCCCACGATGGAATGGTGCATCTAACTGATGGGGTAGATGTTCGAAACGCATCACGGTGGGGCCCACACAGCTCGACCTCATGGGACGGACTCGTGAGGTCGAGCGATATTATGGGAAAAGGTACTATGCGCTCGAGCGTAAATCGGTCCTCCGTGAGGTCGAGCTGGGTGGGCCCCACCGTGATGCCTTTCGAAAATCAACACCGTCCACCAGATGCACCATTCCATAGTGGGCCTGGACGACCCAAAATTAGGTCAATCCGTGACTCAGGTGGGCAACACCATCTAAAACCATAAGTATACATGTTAAAAATATATAAAAGCACTGGTGGGACCCACCTGAGTTTTCCATGCACCTGAAACTTGGTCTGAACCCTCATTCAAGTGGGACACACATAATGGATGGGCTGGATTTGCAAAACACATCTCGATGGGCCCTCAAAAATGGTTATGAATGTTTTAATGGTGCATGGCCCCTCTGCACTTCTGTATATGGTGTGGCCCACTAAAGTCACGGATTGACTTGATTTTGGGCCGTCCAGGCCCACCATGGAATGGTACATCTGGTGGACGGTGTTGATGTTCGAAAGGAATCATGGTGGGGCCCACCTAGCTCGACCTCACGGACGACCGCTTTATGCTCGAGCGCATAGTACCTTTTTCCTATATATATATCCACACACACATACACACACATGCACACTTTTGCATACGTGTAATGGGCCCAAAATCCAAATGGTTCATGTGATGCGGCACCCCATGAAACCTTTAGGGACTGATTTTCACCCTATTCAAAACTCTGGTGAGCCATAACAAAGAGAGATGCAAATCAAGGGAGGAAACTATTTTCTTTTGTCATGGTCTGCCGAAGTTTTGGATCAAGGTAAAAGTTGGGCCTGAGGAGTTTCATGGGGTGATGCATCATGTGTACCATTCAGATTTTGGGCTCACATCATGTGTAGAGCTGGGCATCGAGTTGAGTTGGACGGAGTTAGGGCTGACCCGACTCGATTCAGTTTTGAAATAGGCCTTACCCAAACTCGATTCAACTCGGTACCGAGTTCAACATGCCTGACCTGATTTGAGTCTAGGTCTAGCCTAGACTGATCCAGACCAAGTCCAACCTAGTCAAAAGTACCAAGTCGGGTCAAGTTGGCACTGAGTTGGATCGAGAGAGAGAGAGAGAGAGAGAGAGAGAGAGAGAGAGAGGAGGAGGAGGAGGAGGAGGAGGAGGAGGGTGGTGGCCAGTGGTGGTGGCTACCGGGCTTAGAAGAGGAGAAGGATGAGGGAGGAAGAGAGAGAGTTTGGGATCGAGTCAGGGTCGGGTGTGGCAAGTAGGATTTGAGATGGTTAGAAATTAAGATTTTTTTTAAAAAAATTTAAATTTATACTCGAACCCGAGTCGAGTCGGGTTTCAGGTCGAATTACTGGCTAACTCAGACTTGACTCGGTTTGAGTTCAGATTCGGCGAAGCTTACTTGGTTTGGATTAACTCACCCATCCAATTCGGGTTAAGTCGTACTGTACCCAACTATAATCATGTGTGATGAGTTCTAAAAAAGTTCTCATGGGAACTCGTGAGAACTGGTGGGCAGTTGAGCATTGGGCTATATGGAGAGAGAAGCATGTACACCTTTGCACATGTATCATGGGCCCAAAATCCGAATGTTCCATGTGATGCAACACCCCTTGAAACCTCCACAGGCTAATTTTTAGCCTAAACCAAAACTTTGATAGGCCATTGCAAAGAGAGATCCAAATCAAGGGAGAGAAATTATTTTCTTTTACCATGGCGTACCAAAGGTTTGGATTAGAGTAAAAGCTTTTACCATGGTGCACCAAAGTTGCCCTGCGGGATTCATGGGTGCTGCATCACGTGGACTGTTTAGATTTTGGGCTCACATAACGTGTGATGAGTTCTCAAAAAGTTCTCACAATAACTCGCGAGAAGTGGTGCATAGCTGAACATTGGGGGACACACACACACAAACACAAACTGGATCTAAAATTTATGCAGCCCCTTTTAATGATGGGCATTTGATCACCACCATTTCATTTGGCATGGTGTACTTGAGCTTTAGATGTGCTTCAATTTTGGTGTAGATCCAAGGAGTCAACAGGCTTTACATAGCTACAAGAGTTGGCAAACATTTCATATGTTCATAATTACATAACTACCATCTTGGAAAAATTTTGTAAGGATGGAATGAAATTTTCTATGATCAAGAAACTCTCACATAGCTAGATTTAATTGGGCCACATGTCACTCTTAGAGATAAGGTGGGTGGGAATTATGTTTGCCTGTACGGAGATAAGCGATGGCAAGAAGTAATAAGATTTTATTTGACAGGCAGATTAGGTACTACCCGACCTATTCTTGAAGAGTCGGGATGCTTGCCAAAAACATGAATTTCCTATTTGTGGCAATGTAATTGGGACACATCATCATTAGATACCGCATTTAATACAGCAGTCCTGACAACGTTAGTGATGATGTGGACCAATCACAGCGTAGTAAAATAAGAAATTTCTGTTTGTGACAAGCAGATGATACAAATTCATTCTTGAACTGGAGACTGGTTTTATTATGAGGCATATCCAAGGCTCATGTGGACCACACCACACGAAGCAATTAATGGCGCTAATGATGCCCACTATCGAAACCTTCTTAAGCCCTATTGTGATGTTTATTTACCTCCTAACTTATTTATAAGGCTACATAGACCTAGATGAAGAGAGAGTGCAAATATTGGATTAATCTAAAACTTTTGTGGCACTAAGAAGTTTCCAATAATGAGCATTTAATCCCCATTATGTGGTCCACACAGGCCTTGGATATGCCTAACTTTCAATCTTAGTGTGGATAAAATCATATATCATAGTGGCCTCTCAAATTGTCAGCTTGTCCGGAGCTCGGGATAGGGAGGGTAGTACCCAAATTGTGACATGGATTGGATACTTTCCCGCTTTACTGAATCCTTTTAATAAGGACATTGATTGAGTACTTCCCACACTGCGTCCTATTTACTCTCCATTCTTATGGACAACTATCTAAGTATCTTTAATAGGGACACCGATTGCAAATTGCATATTAAGTAAATTTTGTGGGACACACCATGATGTATGTGTTTTATCCACACCATTTCATCGAATCATTTTAGGGCATTGGCTAAAAATTAAGGTACATTCAAAGCTCAAGTAGACCACACCATAGGAAGTAATGACTCATGTTTGAAACTCCTAGGAGGTTACTAAAGTTTTAAATCAAGTTGATATTTGCTTTTTTCCCTTCATCTATGTCTGGGAGACCTTATGAATAAGTTAGATGACAAATAAATATCACTATGAGCCTTATGATTGCTTCAACAGTGGATGTCATTATTTCCATTCCTTTTTGTGGATATTTCCATTGTTTCTTATTATGTGGTCCACTTGAGCTTTGGATATGCTTCGGTTCTAAAATGAGTAGGAAAAATGGATAGACAGCATGGATAAGACATACATCCATAGTGAGCCCCACAAAGTTTACGAGTATGCAATTCACTTCCCTTTAAGAGCAGCACCTTTCCAATCTGATAATGCAGGGAAGGATGTGATGAATTCGATCACCATTTTCCTCGAGGATAACTACTTTGAATCCATGGAACTTCCGTGGACTCCTCACAGGGATTCCTTGAATCTACGAGGGATGAAAACAAAATTAATTTCTAATAATTCCAAATAAATTGATTGATGGTGAAAAATAAATAAATGAAATTCGACTCCTTTAAATAGTGAACTCAAACCTAAGACGAAGTTCAGACTCAACCTCCCAAAAAACATGACTTACTGTAAATACTAAACCGACTATTTATAGATGATCATGATTTATACTAGACTTCATGGTTTTCGGCCAAAAATAGTGTCCAATTTTTTCTAGCCATGTTATTCTCCTAATTTTTATAAGCCTTTTAATGTTGGGCATGACTCCTAAAACTCAAAGGATCGAAAAACTCATTCCAATTTGCAAGATACAATTGTTTTAAGGTTTGACCTAATCACTTCCACCTCCTATCAGGCCTTCTTTGGTCCGTCTTGGCCATGAAAGTATCCGCGACCCGCTCTACATCACAATCTAAGGCTGGTGTCCAATGAAATGAGGTGCACCCCGACCTCACCCAAGATGGTGTGGCCCTTATAGTGAGGCCCACCTTGAAGCACGTATTCTATATACATGCTGTCCACCCATCTTGTCATATCATTTTAGGGCATGAGCCCAAAAATGTTAAAGATCTAAATCTCATGTAGACCATCAAATAGGAAAATATGGTGATTGAATGCCATACCATTTAGGGCCCGTCAACTTGGATGAAGGGGAAAAAAAATCACCTTGATCCAAAACTTATGTGGCCCACTAACAGTCAATCACCACTATTTCCTATGGTATGGTCCACTTGAGAATTGGATATGCTTCATTTTTGGGCTCATGCCAAAAAATAATCTTAAAATGATTTGGCAGAATGGATGGATGACATGGATACAGAATAAATACATCAAGTGAGCCCATGTTAAAGTCCACACTGTCTTGGGGGAGGCCGGGCCGCGCCTAATCCACTCCCCAAATCCCCGAGGCCATGCCTTTGCCTAGCTTGCACAGGAGCCGCAGTACCTAATATGACATGTTTGTTTGAAAGTGACATGTATAAGGTACTCCACCAAGAGAGCAGATTAAGTGAGACCCCGACCTCACCCAAGATGGTGCGATCCTTACTGTGGGGTTACCATGGGGCCCACCTTGATGTTGGCATTATGCATCCATTTCAGTATTATGCATTCATGCCATCCATCCATTTTATAGATCATTTTATGGCATTGTTCCAAAAATGAAGTAGATCCAGTCATCAAGTGGACCATACCATAAGAAACCGTGGTGATTAATTCTCATACCATTAAAAACTTCTCAGGGCCCACCTTAATATTTAAGTAATGTTTATTTACCATCCAATCTGTTGATAAGGTCACATAAGCCTGGATGAAGGGAAAAAACAAATATAAGCATGATTCAAAACTTTTGTGGCCCATTAATGGTCAATCATTGTTATTTCTTATGGTATGGTCCACCTGATAATTGGATCTACTTCATTTTTAGTATAATGCCCTAGAATGATATGAAAAAATGGATGGACAACGTGGATACATAATAAATAGATCAAGGTGGCCCCACGGTGACTCCACGGTAAGGGCTGCACCATTTGAGGTGAGGCCGGGGTCTGACCTAATCTGCTCTCCTCTGCGAAGAGCACACAACTCAACCAATCAAATCTTTTCATGTCAATGTTGGGGTTTTTTAAAGTAAGAAAAAGAAAATGTTAAATTTTTTAAAATATATAAAAGAAAATATGGGAAAAAGGTTGTGACTTTTGGTGATTGTTGGTGACAATTCATTTATGAATGGTTATAACTCTCGGTAAATGGGGCATCATTTGAATTTGAATTTGTGGCGAAAGGATGTCATTAATGGTTGATGGATGCCATTGTTGAAAAGACACTATGTAAGAAGATGTCTTTCGATGAAAATGATTCTAAAGCAACCTTTATGACTCAATATAAAACCATCTTTGGGTCAATCCAAATTACAACAACAATTCCAACAATCTTCTCTCATTCTTCTTTTTCATTTTTTGTTTTTGGGTGCTTTTGAAAAGGCATAGTTTTTCAAGCGTTAATTTGGAAACAATTTTTTATATAGTAAATTGCAAATAATTTTTAGGGTGTAAATTGCAACAACATAGAAGTCACGGGTGTGCGCTGTAGAAGTATGTTCAGGGTGTGGTTTTTCGGTTTTATTGGCCAAAGCTCACATTTCTTCGATTATGAAGAAGAGACTTATTGTATTGTAAAGGCAGATTTATTGTAACCCTCTTGCAAAATAATTTAATCATCAGTAGGGTGTGAATATCGCCTTAAAGAGAACAACATATTGTAATGTGCCTAAAGCTTATCTTTAAGTAATTATTTTTGCTATCTTTCTGCTTAACCCTTATAGTCAGGCCTCACCAACTTGGTGTTTCCTTGGCATCACTACTATTCTTCCATAATGTCCAACGTTAGGTAGGCCTGATAAATCTAGTTCAACCCACCAAGTGATGGGGAAGACCGTAGATGAGGTCGCACGGTAACTGTGATGGAATTTTTGTCTCGTGCTCAACCGGTTGTGAGCCTCGCTCAACCGATCGAGGGCTGGTGCACGACCAGTCGTGGAAGCTAAGTCGTGACTTGACTCAAAGTCCAACGACGTTGGACTATTTTTCTCCGGGGTGCTCAACCGATCGAAGGAGGTGCTCGACCAGTCGTGGATGTTCTCGACTGGTCATGGACTCGACACGACCAGTTGTAGTTATGCAGATTTGTTCCGCAATTTTGCGTCGATTTCGTGTCGCAAGTCCTTTCGCAACTGGGATGTGGAAAGGAGTTTCCTAAAACTTTAAATAGGAGATACCTAGGGCTTTCTAGATATGACAAGAGGGTTTCCTAAAGCTTTACAAAGGTTTGCTAAAGAGTTTAGGGCTATAACAGGTGTGAGAGAAAGGGAGAAAGAGAAAGAGGAAGCTTGTGGAAGGGAGGTTATGCTCATATAGGAGATCTATTGTGCTCTTGATATCTCAGCGCTTCTACGTCCTAGTAATCGGTAAGATCTCTCCGTTTTCTTTGTTTCTCTTATTATTTATCCACTCCTGCGTGAGTGAAGAAGGTTGTAACGTTCTACTTCATAGTGGACTGTTGATCTGGACGAGGTCCCGTGGTTTTTACCTCTTTAAGGGTTTTCCATGTAAAAATCTCTTGTGTGGTGTGTGGTTGATGCTTTGATTTATTTATTTGCTTTGTTATTCCATAATTCTGGTTTGTTCTGGAAAGCTAGATCCTAAGGTTTTGTGCAAGGCCCCTAACAAAGTGGTATCAGAGCTAAGTTCATTGAACGGGTGGGATCAGTTTTTTGAATTATGGAAGGTGGCTCATCAAGGATGATCAGCCTCAATGGTTCTAACTGGACCATATGGAAGGCTAAGATGGAGGACTTGCTTTATTACAAGGACCTATATTCTCCAATTTTAGGCATATCAGCAAAATCCAAGGATCTGTCTGATGATGATTGGAAGAAGATGGACCGAAAGGCGGTGGGGTTTATTAGACAATGGTTGGATGATTCTGTGTTCCACCATGTGTCTACAGAAACCTCAGCCGCTAGCCTATGGCTGAAATTAGAAGGGCTGTGTGAGAGGAAGATAGTCAGTAATAAAAATTTTCTGATAAGGCGACTTGTGAATCTCGAATTTAAGGATAGTGGTTCTGTAGCTGAGCACATAAATGAGGTCAGTAATATAGTGAACTAACTCTCCTCTACGAAGATGGTCCTGGATGATGAATTGCAGGCTTTACTATTGCTTAGTTCATTGCCTGATAGTTGGGAGACATTGGTGGTGTCTCTAAGTAACTATGCGTCAGACAGAAAGATATCCATGAAACAAGTAACCAGTTGTCTCTTCAATGAGGAGACAAGGAGAAAGTCTCAGGGGTCTACTCAGCAAGAGGCCCTTGTGACATAGGAATGGGGGAGAGGAAAGAATAGGAAAGGAGAGAAGGCCCGAGATAAATCAAGAGGCAAGTCAAGTAACAGAAAGAATGTTGATTGCTGGAATTGTGGCAAGAAGGGCTACTACAAGCATGAATGTCGTGGTAAGAAGAATGACAAGAAAGGAAAAGGGAAGGAAGATGAATCAAATTCCACTACGGTCGCCTCAGATGGCGATATTGTAGTTATTCTATCAGCAGATAACGATGTATGTTTCACGGCTATGAGTCAGGACACCGACTGGGTGATAGACTCGGGAGCCTCTTTTCATGCGATTCCACGCTGGGACTTCTTCATAAGCTACAAGTTAGGTGACGATGGACCGTGAAGATGAAAAATTCTGGCGTATCGAAGATCGTAGGGGTCGATAATATTTGTGTGAAGAGTGATGTGGGCTGCACATTGGTTCTCAAGGATGTAAGGTATATCCCAGACCTTCACCTCAACTTGATGTCGACGGGAAGGTTGGATGATGATGGCTATGAAAGCCGGTTTGCTGGTGGGCGATGGAAGCTCATCAAGGGTTCATTGATCGTGGACAGAGGAAAGAATTGTTGCACCCTTTACAAGGCAAGTGTCAGTATGTTCAAGGGTGAGTTGAACTCAGCGAAAGATTCAACTATTGACATGTGGCACAGGCGTCTAGGCCACATGAGTGAAAAAGGGCTTCAACTACTAGAGAGGAAGTGGCTCCTTCCAGACGTAACAGGTACACCTCTCAAAACCTGTCTTGATTGTTTATCAGGGAAACAACATAGAGTTTCATTTTTCAAATTTGTTTCTCATGTTAATAAAGTGCATGCATTAGATTTGGTTTATTCTGATGTTTGTGGTCCTATGAGGACAAAAACCTTGGGTGGGGCATTGTATTTTGTCACTTTTATAGATGATGCATCTAGGAGGGTTTGGGTTTTTGCTTTGAAATCCAAGGACGAGGTCTTTGGTGTGTTTAAATTGTTTCATGCTATGGTCAAGAGAGAGACATGTAGATCATTCAAGTGCATACGCACTGACAATGGTCGTGAATACATTAGTGACTTTCATGAGTACTCCAAGTCCCTGCGTATACGGCATGAACAGACGGTTCCTAAGACCCCCCCAGCATAATGGTGTAGTTGAGCGAATGAATCGCACCATTGTTGAGAGAATCAGATGCATATTATCCCATGCGAAATTGCTCAAGACGTTCTGGGGAGAAGCAATGCACACGACGGTGTATTTGATAAACAGGTCTCCATCAGCCCCGTTGAATGGAGAAGTGTCTGAGAAGGTGTGAACTGGACAGGATCCATTGTATAGTCATCTCAGGGTGTTTGGATGCAAGGAATCCATTCACGTACCAAAGGACAAGAGGTCCAAGCTCGATATGAAGATCAGGTAGTGTATTTTTAGGGCACGGTGATGAAAAATTCGGTTAAAGATTGTGGGATCCGACCGAGAGGAAGCTCGTCAGGAGCAGATATGTGATTTTCTTTGAAGATCAATGTATAGAAGACATTGGTAAGCTAGAGAAGAACCAGCCTAGTTCAGGCGAGCTAAAGGACATGGATCCGGTTATTCCTCCCGTGGTGCCTGATGACGGGGGAGTACAGCAAGATGCAGAGGACGAGGGAGTTCTTTCAGAAGATGGACCAGGGGAGTAGCCCCCACTTGATCCACCTGTTGAGCCACAGGTGAGGAGGTCATCTAGGGACAAACAACTATCTAAGAGGTACTCGCCGCATGAGTACATTATGCTGACTGATGGGGGAGAGCCAGAAGACTATTTTGAGGCCCTAGCCGACGAGCATAAGGGGGAGTGGTTGAAAGCTATGCAAGAGGAGACGAAATTCTTACATAAGAATCACACCTATGACATGGTGAAACTGCCTAAGGGCAATAAAGCTTTAAGCAACAAGTGGGTATTCAGAAAGATGGTTGAGCAGAAGAATTCATAGACAACGTTCAAGGCAACTTATAGTGAAAGGGTTCGGTCAGAGGAAAGGCATAGACTTCGAGGAGATATTCTCATCAGTAGTGAAGATGACATCCATACGGGTGTTGCTTGGGTTGGCGGCTAGCATAGATCTGGAGATAGAACAGTTAGATGTTAAAACTGCCTTCCTCCATGATGACCTAGAAGAATAGATATGCATGCACCAACCAGAGGGGTTCGAAGTCAAGAGCAAAGAGCATATGGTGTGTAGGCTAAGGAAGAGCTTGTATGGGCTGAAACAAGCTCCATGGCAATGGTACAAGAAGTTCAACTCATTTATGTTGAAACATGGGTATGAAATAACGGAGTCGGACCACTGTGTGTGCATGCACAAGTTCTCCGATGGTGATTTCTTAGTTCTGCTGTTATACGTTGATGATATGCTCATCATGGGAAAAGACATTAAGAAGATCGATAGGCTGAAACAAGAGTTGGGCAAGTCTTTTGCGATGAAAGACTTGGGCCCAGCTAAACAGATCCTAGGAATGGAGACAACCCGTGACAGAAACAGCAAGAAGATTTGGCTGTCACAAGAGTGGTATATTGAGAAAGTCCTAGAGCGGTTAAATATGAATGCAGCAAAGCTGGTCAGTATTCCACTGGATGGTCACTTCAGATTGAGCGACAGGCATTGTCCCAAGATGAAGGCAGATATAAAAGAGATGCAGAAGATACCTTATGCGTCACATGTAGGAAGTTTGATATATGCTATGGTGTGTACACGCCTAGACATAATACATGCGGTTGGTGTTGTCAGCCGGTATCTTACCAATCCTGACAAAGAACATTGGGCAATGGTGAAGTAGATACTACGGTATCTAAGAGGCTCATCCAGGTTGAGCCTATGCTATGGTAACGGAAAACTTGTATTAGAGGGCTACACAAATGCAGATATGACAGGTGACATAGGCTTCAGAAAGTCTACATCGGGGTTCATGTTCACATTTGCAGGGGGAGCGGTTTCTTGGCAGAGCAAGCTACAGAAGGTCGTAGCATTGTCGACGACAAAGGCCGAGTACATTGCAGTCACAGAGGCATGTAAAGAGATGCTTTGGATGAAGAGGTTCCTATAAGAACTTAGCCTGAAGCAGGAGGAGCACGTGGTCTATTATGATAGTCAAAGTGTTATACACTTGAGTAAGAATCCAAGTCAACATTCCAAGTCAAAGCACATAGAGATTCGGTATCATTGGATCAGGGATACCTTGGAACAGAAGGTGTTACAGCTTGAGAAGGTCCACACGGATGATAATTGGTCAGACATGATGACCAAGGCTTTGCTCAAGGGCAAGTTTAGGGTTTTTAGAAACCTGACTGGCTTGAAGAAGGTGAATCCCCCCTGGGACAAAAAGGGGGAGATTTGATGAAATTTTTGTCCCGTGCTCGACCGGTCGTGAGCCTCGCTTGACCGGTCAAGGGCTGGTGCACGACCAGTCGTGGAAGTCGAGTTGTGACTCGACTCAAATTCCAACGACGTTGGACTATTTTTCTCCGGGGTGCTCGACCGATCGAAGGAGGTGCTCGACCGGTCGTGGACTTGACACGACCAGTCGTAGTTACGCAGATTCATTCCACGATTTTGCGCGGATTGCATGTCGCAAGTCCTTTCACAACTGAGATGCAGAAAGGAGTTTTCTAAAACTTTAAATAGGAGGTACCTAGGGCTTTCTAGGTATGACAAGAGAGTTTCCTAAATCTTTACAAGGGTTTGCTAAAGGGTTTAGGGCTATAAAAGGCGTGAGAGAAAGGGAGAAAGAGAGAAAGAGGAAGCTTGTAGAAGGGAGGTTATGTTCATATAGGAGATCTATTGTACTCTTGATATCTCAGCACTTTTACGTCCTCGTAATCGGTGAGATCTCTCTGTTTTCTTTATTTCTCTTATTGTTTATCCACTCCTGCGTGAGTGAAGAAGGTTGTAACGTTCTACTTCATAGTGGATTATTGATCTAGATGAGGTCCCGTGGTTTTTACCTCTTTAAGGGTTTTCCACGTAAAATTCTCTTGTGTGGTGTGTGGTTGATGCTTTGATTTATTTCATTTCTTTGTTATTCCATAATTTTGGTTTGTTCTGGAGGGCTAGATCCTAAGGTTTTGTGCAAGGCCCCCAACAAACTGCACCACAACAACGAAAATGTCACTCACAAAAGATCTCACCGGAGTGCAGAGTTGCGTTACAGACAACAATTTTATCAAACCTGACTTTGCATGGGAAGTGACAAATTTCTCTCAACAAGTCTTTTTGCATGTGGCCCACCTAACGTTGGACCTTATGGAAGAACGGTCTGGATCATCACGTGTTCCGCAACAGAAGGGACAAGCAGCTTGTAAGCGTGGATCTAAACAGAGAATGTTATGAATCCCAGTATGGATGGACCAAAAAGTTAAATTCCCCATACTCAAATAATCCCAACCCTTCAATAGGTGGGCAGTGTATAGACAATCAAGAGAGTAAGTACGGCGACGATTAACATTCAACTAAGAAAAAACTAATTGCTAAACAACTCGAATCTTCCAATCTTTAGGATTTTTTTGGGAATTTTGACCAAAGTAGTATTGTGGTATAGCCAAATACCCAAAAAAATGGGGGCCTAAAAAAAATGCCTTAGCTAGCTCCTAACACATTTTTCAAAAAAAAAAAAATAATAATTACCCCTGCTTGGTGCTTAATGCCAGTACAAACCTTCTTCTTCTTCTTTCTTTCTTCATTTTCCTAAGACACTTCTTGTTCCTTTTCAAGCATGTCTTTCGGGGACCCACCACCACCCCCTCCAACCACGTTTTCCCGTACGATCATCGTTATTAACTTCTTCATCATGTGGGCACCACTAACAATTTGTACGACCCTAAAAACGAGTGTTATTTTTACTCTAACAACCACATTTCTTAGAGATGGAAGCCACTGATCGATGGATCCACTGATATGTGGAAGACATTTTGAATAGATTTATTATTATTATTATTATTATTATTATTATTATTATTATTATTTTGCAAAATAACATTTTCTTAAAGATGAAAACTACTTTTGGTTGTGACTAGAGAAGGATGGCCATGGTTTCTGTCATGAGGAGAAGTGATTGTCGAAAGGGATTTGAGGCAGAGATGGATGGTTATGGTTGGCATGTGGAAGACAATATAAGAGATATAATTTAGATTTTATAATATATTGCCTTAAAAGGCAACGAACATATATAATTTGTTAAAGGTTGAAGTTGTCATGTGTTAAGGGTCTATGTTGTAGTTGTCATGTGTTAAGGGTCTGGGTCGTGGTCTTCATGTGTTAAGGGTCTGGACTGAGGTTGTCATGTGCTAAGGGTCAAGGTTTTCACATGTTAATAGTCCGAGTTGTGGTTGTTATGTGTTAAGGGTTGAGGTTACCATGTGTTAAGGGTCTATGTTGTCATGTGTTAAGGTTTGTAGGGCCCACCGTGGGATATGTATCGAATTCACTCCGTTCATTGGATTTAAATTTTAATTTAATATCATAGGCTAAAGAATGAGTTACATACAAAAATTCTATATCCCTCAAGAAGTTTTCAATGGTAGGTTTTCAATCTAATTGCTCTATGTAATGTGGTCCACTTGAGCCTTTGATATGCCTTTTTTTTGAGCTCATGCTGTAACGCCCCGAAAATCGACACTCGAGTATAAAGACCATGATCCTGAGTTCCCAGGTGTTAACCCAATGAGAATGCACATGTGACCTCATTTAGATTCACATTCATTCCGCACACGGATAATCAGAGTAACGCAATTAACTTAGCGGATCCAAAGCGAGGTAGAGATAATGAAATATTTAGATTTATCGGGCTAACAGTCAAAAATACAATTTCAATAGTGGTGATCGCCCAAAATGGGGATTATACAAGCCACAATCTACTATATACATACTCAAGGCGGTTAAAATGTAAAGCTTTCAGTTTATGCCTAATTCTCCAAAACATAACGGCGATGGTACAACTCGATATAAGCCTACCTGTCTGAGTTCTCACTAGTACCTTCATCAATGATACGTTTGGTTGATGTTTTAAAACACCAACCCAGGTGGGAGTGAGTAGCTAACTCAATGGTTCTATTAGTTCTAAGTTACACATGTTATCAACCTAATTAGCGTAATTAATAATAAACAATCAAACAATCATTTCTTAAATACTCTTGTTAAATGCACATACGGAGATATGATATGATGCATGCTCTTTCCAAACAACAAGCGACTCCATCTATACATTCGCATATGACCAACACTCCCTCAATGCAACCTCGACTGCCGAGTCTCCAACCTAAACTAATGCGAATGCGATGAATGTTCATGTTAACCAAGTAATTATTAAGTTCCATTCATCCAACATATTGGGGAAACTAGAGTACCCTGATCTTATCGTGGTCTCAACTGAATCACTAGGCTCAAGGTGGCTGAAGCGGCTCCTCACCTGTATCTCTTTATCCATATTTGGGTTTACCACCCAGACGACAACTCTCCAATCAATGTGAGGCTAACACTGGCCCGACCAATCACTAAGGGCTTAGATGACACAGTCCGAACACATGGGGTTAAGCAACCCATCTACGGGTGGAGGATACCCACAAATGATATAAGAGTCGTCACCCAAACACAAATGTGGAGCGGTCACGGCATCATTTCAATTGGATGGACAAGGCTCATAGCCTTCTTGATTGCTCATTGGTCACTACGGGGAGGCTCATCACCCCAGCGTAGGCCGACAGCTCGGATATGGTGTCTCATTACCACTATGCCTGGCTCATGAGTCATATAGATCGTACCACTAACAATTAAAAGTAAACTCATTCAATGGAAATGGGGTATCCTAGAATATATTCGGTGTTGTCATACATTATGAACACACATGGTCAGTCAACTATTAGGCTAATTTGATTGACTTGAAGAACTCCAGCGCAACCGGCATTGGGCGTGAGCATCCCATGTAGTCCAGCTACTGTCGATTGTCTGTGTTCCACCCAGGTCGATCGAACAAGCATAGGGTGGTCGACCTAACTCGAGTCACCCCTTAGTTCAGGCGGTTAGCCAACTGTCCCATTATTGTCAGCAATCCTAAACATCACTACGAACTTACGAATTCGTTATGTAGTCATAGCGAGATTCATATGAAGCATGGATTCAACGATACATCCACTTAGGCATTTCATCAAACATATGAGCATAAGTGGAGCAATACATTCACTTGGGCATTTCATCAGACATATGAGCATCAATAGAGCAATACGTTCACTTAGGCATTTCATCAAACATGTGAGCATTAATAGAACAACCCATTTAATGACTTAGACATTTCATCAAACATGTGAGTATGCATAAACAAGCAATTACACATATTATAATCAAACACAAAACATGAACATGCTAGCTATTTACAAATCATTCACCACAAGAAATCATTAACCATGACCCTCAATGGTCGATAAATGGAAACCTAGGCATACTGGTCCGCACCTTGTGACGTTTCGCCCAATTCATGGTGCTCGTAAGGTTTAGGTGTTAGGGAAAGACCTTCGAGAACCTAAGTAAGCATGCAAGGTTGTAAGAATTGAAATGAGTTAAATACAAGACTTAAAACCTACAAACATAACTCGATACTTACCTTCAATCGTTACCGAATCGACACCAATGAAGGACAATATTGATATAGAGGAGATGAGAAGGTGAAGGTGCACAAACCCTCGCACTTCCAACCTCTCTCTCTCTCACTCTTTCTTTCTCCTCTTTCTCTTCTCTCCTCCAGGGTTAGGCTCAAAATTCGTATAGAGAGAGGGGGCATGAAATGAATGAGTATTTATAATACCAGAAGTGATACAAATGGCCCAAATGGCCCTTTCTTCATTATACTAACCCTGGATGGGGTTGTTTCCAAACAATGGGACCCGATGGGAGGTATAAGAGTCAATATAAGCCATGTGATAAGTGTCCCACTAGAAGATATATGTTTAGACATGACCATCCGATGATCGGACATGCCGAACAACCGAAAAAGGCCCTAACTCAAATCGATGGTCACCGAGAGTCAATCAGGTCTATAAGTATACAGATATGTATAGGGAAATGTCTTTAGTCGGTACCCCGACTTTGGTTGTGAATTGACGGTCCTAGAGTTACAACTTTGTGAAAGAACAAATGGACTTATTTCACTTAAGTTCCATATTTTTATATAAAGTATTCACACAACCCAAGTATTCGACTTGCGAGTCCAAGTTGAATGATTCGAGATGTGATCTCAGCTCGATGTCCCACGATGGACGTCAAGCCCACTAAGACGAACATATTTCTATAGCCTCGGGTCTAGTGACCCACTAATGAGTAGTTTAAAGCTTGTTTAGGTAATCAAGGTATTTTCGAAATGAATCGGGTAGCGAGATTTTTCGTGCGCAATGATTAGAATTTGAATTAACTAAGTTCATAATGTAGTGTATTCGCAACTAGCGGAAATGATGATTCGATTATAATAACTTTAAACCGTCGGTTCTTAGGCTAAAAGGATACTAGGTCGGTTTGATCTGTTAATTAAGATTCGACCCCTAGTTGTCTCGACTTTAGGTCGGTCTTTATTTAGTTGTGGTTGCCTTGATTAGTCAATGATAGGTTAGTTAGATTTGGGCCCCATGTGAACAAATCATGTGGCTCAACTCGGTATTTAAGTGATCGGCTAGATTCGTTGGCTTCCTGTGGTTGATTAATTGGATTTGTGCAGTTCTTTATTAGTACCGCTTGTGTATAGGCTAACATCGAGTGTTAATGGTCAGTAAGTGACAATATAAGTTAATTATAATGAAAATTTTCAAGAGTTTTTGAAAATTCAAAATAGCGAAAATCAAGGACGTTACATATGCCCTAAAATAAATTTTCAAAATGGATAAATGACATGGATACATACATAACAGTGGGCTCCACAGGACTATCCATCTTTAGTGAGGCCCTGCTCCCCATCCTCGTCACGTCCCCATCATGTTAAGGAATTTGAGCAAAAGCCTTCTGGCGCAAGTGGCTGAAGCTATGTTGGGCCCACCGTGATGTTTGTGGGAAATTCACTCCATCCATCCATTTTGGAAGATCATGTTAAAACATGAGACCAAAAATTAGACAAATATGAAACTCAAGTGGGCCACACGACTGAAATAGTGGAAAGGGGTTGCCTACCATTCAAACCTTTTTAGGCTCCACTATGATATTTATATACAATCCAAGCAGTTCGTAAAGTGGCCCAAATGCTCAACCGTGGATATACGACCTCCACTGTTTTCTATTGTGTGGCCCACTTGAGCTTTGGATCTAATTCAGTTTTGGGCTCATGTCATAAATAATTTGGCAAAACATATAAACGGTGTGGATTTCTCACAAACGATATATTGGGTCCCATAGTATTTATCCCATCCGAATCCATCCAGCCATTAGGCAATGGGCTCAACACAAAAGAATGGGCTCAACACAAAAGATTCAGCGGCAATTTTGTCTCAAATTTTTGAAAAAGCTACCAGAGGACTATCTCTGGAAGTTCTTAAAAGGCCCTGACTTTTTGGGCGTTTGGTTAAAATCCCAATTTTTTGGTGCAGGGTCATCCATAGCGTGCCCAGCATGTATATTAATTAATACTCGCCGGTAGATTGTACTGTACAGGTCGGCTCAAGTGGGGCCAATTTTCAGTGATCCAAACCATGGATATTAAGGGCCCCACCTTGAACGGCCTACCTATCAAAAGATCACAGAAAAGGGCTATGAAAGAAATGCACCAAGGGTTCCCCAAAAATGCTACTTAGAAGTCAAATATTCAACGGCTCAGACTTCAAATTTGGGTTGCATGGGCCATCCATTCTGAGTCCGACTATATCAACGTCTTGGATCACTGAATAAAGTGCCCCACTTGTAGAATCTCACTAGCCTAGAATCCTACATTTCATAATCAATGGTGTTGTCACCTTTGAATTAGGGTAGGTAAGCTGCCCAAGGTCACTACCTACCAAGACTCGATTTAGTGGTCCAGCCAAAGCCAAAATCATGTGGTGGAAATGAGTGGCCCACATATGTTTAGTTAGTCCTACTTGGCAAAATGGTGGGCCCCATCATGTCTACTGGTGGAGAACCGCTGGCCCACATGAACTGCGTCCGTTTGGTGGACGACCAATCATATGAATCTTGAGTGGAGGATGTTGCACAATGTCCTCGACCCTTGAGTTTGGGCATGTGTAGCTCATGGATAGAAGATCCAGACCGTTGGCCTGATGCATCCGGCAAGGAAACCTTCTTGATTGAACAATCCTGACCTTTCATCCTTGGCCTGAAGGCATGGAAGTTTTAAATTTTTAAATATTGCAATTCTGCGTGCTTGTTTGGCTAGCCCGCAATGTGACAATACAATAGTCATATATTCAACAATTGGTAAATATTTTAGAGTTATATGATACTCAAGCTGCATATAACACTTGATACACAGGCAATCAAAAATTGTACACTTGGTATATATTGTTTGGGATTTTAGTGCCTACATCTTGCATCTTGCAGAGAACACTATATTTATTTAATTGAAAAAGATAAGATTCGAAACACAAACTGATGTGTTAGAAGGTGCAGGTTGGTGGGGACACACAAACTGATGAATGGAGAGGATTAGGGCTCATCAGGGCTTTGATACCATGTTTTCGGTTTTAGTGACTATATCTTGCAGAGAATATTATGTTTATTTCATTTAAATAAAAAACACAAATATAAAATGGAGGTGAGAGGTATGTAAATACACAAACACACCCAATTAGTTGGCCGTCCAACTAGTTGGCACGTGGGGCTCTATTATGACATCTTGCCTGTCTATTAAGATTATCTCATCATGAAAATGAGATGTCCCGAAAATTAGGTTGATGCAATTACTAGGTGAAGTAGACCATAGAAAACCATGAAACAATACCTAAAAACATCCCATTCACATGGAGCATCACGTTTCATGATTGAATTGTCCTGATTTTTGGCGCATCTAGGGCTGAAAGTCGTGTGGGTTCCACCCGACCAACCCGACATTGGGTTGGGCCCAGGTAGGACGTATCAGGTTTAGTCTCAGGCACGGGCTATACAAACACTAACCTAATAAAACTTGGTTGGGCTTAGGTTAAGGTCCCGCGTTGCTTGGCCCAACCTGAACCCAATCGATATATAAATTAGTTATAAATTATAATTGAGTAGGGATCGTTTGTGTTAAATGCACTAGAAATTCCAGTGCAGTCGGGTCTCATTAGTTCACGTCATTTCCAATGACTCAAGATAACAGGATCTGTTGGATATCTCTCTACCAAATAGATTGCGTGCCACATAACATGGCTTTTAAAGGAGTAGTTGCCCTATATTTTAACTTATTTATTTAGAAAAAATGAAGTTATTTATGACAAATAATTACATATATAATTAATAAAATTATAGGTACAAAAAATAAGATGTGTATTGAAATATAATAAACTAATGTAATAACAAAAATATTAGCGTGTATCCACCCGACCAACTTGTCTGAGCCCACTTGGGTTGAGAATTCCCAACCTAAAGTTGGGTTAGAATTGAGGTATAGGAACCTTAGGTTGGGCTAGGTTTGACCACAAACCCGCCTGACTTTCAGCCCTAGGTGCATCCTATTTTTACAGTAGGACAATCTTATTGGACGAATGAGATGTCATTCAAACACCATAATGGCCCCCACATGCCAGCCTATTGGATGTACAACTAATTGCTTGTGAGCATTTCTCATACACACATGAATCCATCCATATAGCTGTATCCACTTATTCATTAACACATATTAACTCAAATTAAATAGACTAGGTTGTGCTGCCTACCAAGGCCAAGTCACTATCCTAGTGGTTGAACAAATTAATGTTGAATATATTTCATTTTTAACCGTCCTAAGTAGGAACCCTACGTGGCTATAAACATGTGGTCCCTATCATTTCCATCTTGGTATCGACTGAGCGACTAATTCAACGGTCCACATTACTTTCGATACACGAGAGGAGAGCTGCGTTGAATATAACAGAATCGTAATCAAATCATGTTGGAAAATTTTGGCCACAGAATGTGTTGAGATCATGATTTTAAGACTTGGATGAGTCTGACGTGACTCGTCTGAGTGACCCAATATTGTTCAATACCACTGAGTCGTACCACCCACCCACCTGGTGTGTTGATGTCACCAAGTTATGTGGGTCCCTCTATGAGGTATGTGTTATATCCAAACCGTCCGTCCATTTGGCTAGCTAGTTGTAATACATTAGCCGAAAAATAAAACAGATCCAAAGACCAAGTAGACCACACTGCAAAAAGCAGTGGGGATTGAAGTCTACTATCGAAAACCTTTTGGGGTCGTAAAAGTTTTGGGTCAATATGATATTTATTTTTCCTCTTCATCCAGGTCTGTGTAACCTTATGAACAGATTGGATGGAAAATAAGTGTTATGGTGGGCCCTATGAATGTTTTAACGGAGAGAATCATTGTCCCATGCTATTTGTGGTGTGGTCTGCTTGAGCTTTTGATATGACTCATTTTTAGGCTCACGTTCTAAATGATATCGCTAAATAGAAGAACGGTGTGGATATAATAAATACATCATTGTATGGCCCATATAATTTCAATCTCCTTTAAATTGCTTGTGTAGCTCGGAGATTGAGGATCTTCGGCTATCTGTGTCTTCCCATGGCATTCATAATGCATGTCAACAAGGATATAATGTATTTATTTGTAAACATTTGCATCTTTACACTATAGAAAAGCAGTGCCCCAAATATCAAGCCCATCCCATCATCATGTGGGTCATACCATAGGAAATAGTATATAATCACCTAAAACCCTCCAAATTAGCATGGTAGCCCACTGATGACTGGATCGACCTTATTTTTGGTACATCTCATTTTCACAATAGGCTAACCTTGTTGGGTGGTTGATGCAGAAGTTTCCAATCGATGTGATTGGTAGCTCTTTAATGGTGATGAGGTACGTCAGATGAATGAATTGGTTAGCATATAGATACCATGGTGGGCCTACATAAAACTAATTGTTGGCATGCCCATCCTAACTATTTTCTATCCCATGGCCTACCTGAGATTTCGACCATCATCATTTTTGTGTTTTAGGGCTGTTTAAGAGTGTGGATTTGGAACCCTCTCGATTTGAAATCCTCCTATTGTGTTTGGCACCCTAGATTTGGAATCAACTTTAATCCAGAAGTAGCTAGACATGGTATATTTGCAGGGGTTTGAATTTAATTACTAAATCAACTTTAATATATCTAATTAGTGAAAGTATGTAATATTTGGCATAATGGTTGTAATAAGCTAGCTTGAAATATATATTTTCGCCAAAAATGATGAAATTTCAAGTCTCATTTGAGCCATGCGCCCAATAAATTAATATTGGTCTAGTGACACACATGTTACACATCCAACTCTTGGAAGGATTTTAGATGTAATCTAAGCTTTCATTGAGGATTTCAAACTTCCTCTTTGAGGGATTTGAAACCCCGTTTACTTTATGCTGCCGAACAACCAAGGGATTTGAAATCCCCTCAAATCTCCTCAAATACCCCTAAATTCATAGAGGGTAATCATGGGGCAGCTTATCAAATGAATGGGTTTGTCCACCCACATGACTCTTTATTAGTAAAAGTCCTGTGCAAGATATGCTAGCAAAGTCTTCTTCAATTTATTTATTTTTTATTTATTATTATTATTTTTTTAAAATTACATCTCCAAGAGGTTGTTGCACTCATGTTAAAAGTTTTAGCATCTAGTCAAGTTGCAACTCAGCTGAGTTGAAGGCGACTCAGTCGGACTGGCTTGAGTTGAGAATGAAAAGTCTAGGTGACTCATAATATTAAACCCAAATAGCTCCACCCAAGTCCCACTGGACTCGTCCTAGTCTTAAAACCATGATTTCACTTTCACCCATTGATCACTTCTCATGGTGGTTAAGGGCTTTTTTGGTTGCTTGTAATTACATGTATTTTGGAATAATAATAATTAAATTTGTAATTATATATGAATTTCCAAGGGTGTTTGAATGTAAACCAATGTAGATAATAAATTTACAAGAAATCCACTACCTTGTAGTTGGTGTAATCCATACAGTGAGATGTGAATGAAAGATTATAAAAGGCTCTTTCAAATGTGGTACTTCTTACTCAATTGCAACTTCAAACTCAAATAATTCTTAGAGTATGCATTTATTGCTTGATTTGATGCATATTACGTAAAAATACATGTAATTACATGCAACCAAATAGGCACTAACTCTATTGATGCAGGGATAGACATGATGAGGTTGATCACCGTCTTCATCAGGGGGATACGTACTTCGAATCCATGGAGCTTCTTTAGACTCCTCATGGAGATTCCTCAAATACACGAGAAATAAATTCTAATAAATTTGAAAATAGATTGATTGATGATAAAAAAAAAATGAATTTACAACCCTTTAAACAATGATCACAAACCTAGGAAGAAGTCTCAGAATCAAACTCTCAAACTCCCTAAAATTCTAACTTACTACAAACACCAAACTTATTATTTATATACGGTCATGATTTCTACTAGACTTCATGATTTTCAGGCAAATTTAGTAAGTGTCCAATTTGGCCTAACCACATTATTCTCCTAAAATTTTAAAGCCCTTTTCATGTTGGGCATGACTCCTAAAGCTCAAAGGATCAAGAGTTAAGATCGAACTAAAACCTACTCTAAATAGTAAAAACGAGATTAAAATGGAGTTTTTCAACAGTCGATCTTATGGAATCTCGCAAATTCGGCATGGACAACCTAACATAGCAGAGTTGGTTGGCTAAAGTAGCTTCTCCTGCCCCAAAATCATATATGGTATGTCAAATAACTCATTCCGATTTGTGAGATATGTATGTTTCAGGGTTCTAATGGTCATGATTACTTCCGCCTCCTATCAGGCTTTCTCTGATCCATCTTGGACATGAAAGTGTCCTTGACCCGCACTACATCATACATCCAATTGAAGAATTTAGGTCATGTAAAGATTGACATGAGTTCTCTTGCCATGTACATACCACGCATAGTTCATAGAATGCAGTAAATTTAATCTCACATTCACACTTTTTACACGGAATTGAATCCTTTTGAATTCTTATGATTCACACTTTCTGCATGAAATTGAATCTTTTCGAGTTCTTCTTTTCTTTTAGTTTTTAACGTGCCAAATCTTAGGTGATCATAACTTATAAAGGGCTTGTTTGGTTGGATGTATTTCCGGAACTGCAGTGTATTTTATACTTTTTTAAGTATTAATTACATGCAACGGAAATTTGTGATAGAAAATGCTGCATGACATTTACAGCAGTAACTTTTAGGTATGGAAAATGAAATGGACTCTATGGGTCCTACCATTATGTGTATGTTTTATCCACACCATCCACTCATCAGCCAGATCATTCTAGGGTATACCTTAAAAATTGAGACAGATCTAAAGCTCAATTGGACCACACTATGGGAAGAGCATTTAAATGGCTAGTGTTCAATCTCTTGTATGTTTTTGTAGCGTGGTTTATTTGATCCTTGAATCTACCTCATTTTTAAGCAAATGCCTTAAAATGATATGTACTAATGAATGGATAGAGTGGATATAACATACATATCACGGTAGGGCCCACCAAACTTTGGCTTGAATTATCATGAAATCTGATCATGGCAACTCTTCGGGTTCAAACACCTGGGGCTATTTGGGAGCGTGAATTTGGAACCCTTTGGATTTGAAATCCTTCAGTTGTGTTGAGCACCCTGGATTTATAACTAACTTTAATCCAAAAGTAGACATGCACAGTATATTTACAAGAGTTTGAATTTAATTACTAAATCAACTTCAATATCCCTAATATGTGAATCGTATGTAATATTTGACACAATTATTGTAATAAGCACGTTGAAATATATACTTTACCAAAAATAATGAAATTATAAGTATTGGATGGGCCACAAGAACATAATCACGTTTGAGTGACTAATCAACGATTTTTAACCTTTGATTTACATGGACAACGTTTGGATGGCGCTGATCATGGTATTAAAGTCATTATAGTAATGCAATTGATAATCTAATTATTTTGGGATATCATTAGTGGGCCATGTGTCCAATCTATTTGGGAGCGTGGATTTGAAACCCTGGATATGGAAACCCCTGGGTTTGAAATCCTCTTGTTGTGTTTGGCACCATAGATTGAGAATCAACTTTAATAATAATAATAATAAAGTAGCTATTCATAGTATATTTTTGAAGGGGTTTGCATTTAATTACTAAATCAACTTTAATATCTCTAATTAGTGAACTTATTTAATTTTTTACAAAATGGTTGTAATAAGCCGGCTAAAATATATACTTTGCCAAAAATGATTAAATTCCATGTCTCAGATGGGCCATAAGAACAAGATCACGTCCGAGTGACTAACCAACAATTTTTAACTCTTGATTTACATGGACAATGTTTGGACGATGTTGATCATCGTATTAAAGTAATATAGTGATGCAATTGATAATCTAATTATTTTAGGATATCATTAGTGGGCCATGTATCTAATAGATTAATAGCCTGGTAATACACATGTTACACATGCAACCATAAGAATGATTTTAATGTAACCCAGGGTCTCACCTTGGATCTTAAAACCTAGGGGATTTGAAGCCCCCTTAATTTGAAACCCAAGTTACTTTACGTGCCCAGCGACCTAAGGGATTTGCAATCCCCAAAACCATGGTGCCAAACGACCCAATGACACGCGTGTTACACATGCAACACCTAGGAGGATTCTAGATGAAATCTAAGCTTTCACTATGAGGGTTTGAACCGCATCTACTTTATGGTACCAAACAATTAAGGGATTTGAAATTCTATTAAATTCTCCCAAATCTATGGAGCCAAACAAGGGGCCAATTTGATTTTTTTAAGCAAATGTAAATACTCGGTAAATAAGTAATTATTACTATTTCACGTGTTTAAAAATTCATCTAAATTTCTGTCTTGAAAACTAATTTAAAAGTGTTAGTTTAAATTTTTAGACCCTACTGTGATGTATATGGTATATTGGTTCCGTCCATTCGTATTACCACAATATCTCGAGGCATGATCCAAAAAATAAGGCATATCTAAGATTCGTATAACCCACGCCAAAGTAAATAGTAGTCTTGAGAAAATTTTACCAGTAAGTGTTTAATTCTCTTTTTCCTGTGGTGTGGTTCACGTGAACTCTGAATTTGTTTTTTTTTTTTTTATTTTTAACTCCGCCCAAAATTCGGTTGGCATGATAGTTGAGTAGTGTGAATAATTCACATGTACCGTGATGCCCCGAATATATTCGCCGGAAATCTTGATTTTAACATTAAAAAAAATAATAATAACGAGCCAAATCAACATGGGAAATGATCAGGTAATTACATTAATAAATCATTATTACATATTTGCCATGCAATCGGGATTAACCGGAAAATCAAACATGCCGCTGAGCGTGGTTGATTGAGAGAAATTTTATGACATTACGACAAGTCAAGCCATCACTGTAAATGATTGTCAGTAAAGGTAGGGCCGTGGCATTAAATGTCGTTTCACTTTGGACATCATCTGACATGTGTGCTAACGACCGTCAGTAAATAAATAATATATATATATATATATATATATATATATATATAAATTTCATTTTTTGAGGCGAGCGTATTTAGATATTTATCACATAAGATCAAATTCTGTCAAATCTGACGTGTCGTCATTTCATTGACTCATACATGTTCGTTAGATAGGAGCCACTAACTTTCAAACGCTGGTAAGATCCAGTATACATAACCCTCCTTAGCCAAGTGTTTGGATGCCAATGAAACGGTGGGTCCCACCGAGTTCAGTGTTACATGTGAAACACCTAATCCGCTTCCATGATAGGACCTAGGCCTATCTTGTGACCATTTTCGGTCTATACCGATCTGACAGTCCATTCGGTCCAGGTTCTAAAATAGTATATTGGACGAACATATCGTCTTTGGTAACGTATCGAATTGGAAATGTATAAATTAGGTATTTCCAAAATAAAAGAAATTCAAGGGGTCAGTACTCCATCCTGCCATGCCATAGCCACGTGCATGGTAAGGTTTGTGCCACGTGTTTTATGAGACGTGACGTGAAGCTTCCTTCCAAAATAAAATAAATGGCACACGTCATTAATTAAAATTAAAATTCAAACGTATACTAATACACGTGTCATTTAAGATAGAGATGTCTAATCAAATAATGGTGAGTGGCAGAGATGAAAGGAAAGGACGATAGGATGTTTGACGCACGCATTGTCAGCAATATCCGTGAATATCTGGACCCACGTTGGATTGCTTACTCGGACTAGGTTGGGACCGGTTTGGTACGAGATGGTAGCATGAGTTAGGTGAATCGATCTATCTCCGACTCGGTTGAGTTACAACCCAACTCAAACCTAAACCACTTGGGCGAGTCACAACTTGACTCGAACCTACACAACAACTGCTTGAGCCAACAGGCTATGGCCTAACCCATTGATAACTTATATGGTCGAATCAGGTTGGGTAGGTTTAAGCCAAGCCCAGCTCATTTACTTACATGATCGTGTTTTAGTTTAAACCCAACGCGTTATGCATTTCGCTTAGTGAGAGCTTTCCTCAATAGCGCGTGAGCCAACTTGACCCGTTTCAACATTAGACCGGTTTGGGAGCTTGTATTTGGAGTTTATTGGATTCCAGATCAGAAATCAAGGTGATTATAAATAATTAGTTATGTTTTACTGCTTCTTAGAGTTGTACATGAACCGAGTTAGCTTGATTAGCTTGCTCGACTTGACTCAAAAAAGCTTGATTCGACTCGGTATGAAACTGAGTTCAAGCCAGTCGAGCTGATTTTTGGAGTTCGAAAAAATTTCGAGCTTGTCCAAGCTCGAATCAAACCTCAACTTGAATTGAACTCGAATCGAATTAGTTCGGTGACTCGGTTATTTTGATATTGACATTGCTCACCAAGTGTTTGATGAAATGACTCAACGAAGTGTTATTTCAGGTGCATACATTTTTCACAGGATCGGCTGGTGGCGAGGAAGCTATGGATACAAAACAAATCACTACAAAAACCAAAAACAAAAAACTTACATGATAAAACTGCGATCGTATCTTGATTTTGATGCCACATACCGAGTGTTTGATAAAATACCTATAAATTGTTACTGCTATTTTACATTCTGTGGGAAATTGAAGGTGCACTCCATGTATTTGAGAAAATGTCGAAAAGGATCGAACTCGACTCAAACGGGCCCAAACTACTGACCAAACCGAGCTAAGCCGAGCTGGCCAGTCAAGCTCGAGGATCGAGCCGAGTCAAGTTCGAGCTGGGGTCAGTTACTGGCCAAGCCGAGTCAAGTTGTGCCAAGCTCGACTTAGTTCGACTCGTGTAAACTCTACTGCTTGTAATCGAAATGCATTGAAATCCATAAGTAGAAATACATTAAAATTTTATAGTACATTTATAAGAATTTGATTTTGATTATGAAATCAAATTTAATATCCTTAATTAGCGTACAAATGTGATATTAGAATGATTATGGTAAGCCCGTTGAGATATCACAACCAATGGCCGGCTCAACATCAGGATATATAGTCTTACTCAGTTGTCTCAATATGGGGTCACCATCGTTTAATCAAACATTGAGTTGAATACGACTCAAGGACACTGGGAATCACACTAGTAAATCTAAATACAGGCCCTCTGCGGCCTTTTGTTTGATTGAATTGCACAAATATATTAAATATATGATAATACAATTCTTTCAAATTTAACATTATCAGTCATAACATAAGTCTATGCATCAACAACTGACATTACATGATTTAATGTGTCATTGTTATAATATTATCATGCTCCCGTTGCTTATTATTTGTGATTTTTCTTCCAAAAATAATAAAATAATTTATGAAATCTTACTATGTGTAATATGAGTATGTCACGCCCCAAACTCGGAGATCGGATTCACAGGAATCCCGATCGCCAAATCCGGTGCCGACAGCCTCCGTAGTACCCCATTCTCGGCTCCTAGTGTCCATACGCCAGATTCCGATCCTGGGATCCTACAAGGAGGATTTTTTTTTTTCCAATGTACATTTAACTCAAAATAAGCATAACCACATGATTACCCAATTCACAAAGGCAACATCATCATCACATATCCACTACTGTAATCATTTAAGTACAATGCTGAAAGAGAAATACATAAATCGAAAATCAAGCTCCGGAAGACCATTTGCATGCTCCAAGCTCGACACTGCTGCAACCTAACATCACCTGCACGCATCTATCGTGCATGCTTATAGAAAGCTTAGAGGGTGGTGTAAGTGTGTCACAAGGTAAGTGCAAGTATTCAATACAATGTCATCATCATACAATACCGAAATTACAGGTAATCCATAAATCGTACATTATCGGAATAAGCAGAAATACTGACAAGATCATGAATTATCAGAGTGCGTAGAAATACTGACAATATCATAAATCATACGATAACAGAATAAGCGGAAGTATGGACAAGTCCATAAGTCAAACAATATCAGAATACGCAATATGGAACAGTTGTGCAATAAAGAGTCATAAAGAGCCAAATATCGGTTCTTGAAGATGCGATGTAATTATACAAAGGCTAAGTCTGTTAGACCATATAAGTACATAAACATAGCAACCCAAAATGTCATATACCTGCGGATGTAATGCAATATGCGATGCGAATGAAATGACCACCATCTTGGAGTATGAAGTCGGGATGATAGTACGTAGTATCACAAGCTATGGGGTCTATCACAAAGAACTTCTATCCAAACCAGTCTCATACCTAAATTTGGATAGTCGGACTCAATGTGGTAAACTCTCGATCTCGGGTTAGTCGCGCGCCCCAACCGAAATCCTTGCCATGCGAAGGTACACAACAATTAGTTAGTTGCGCACCACCACCGAGTGGATAGTGAATGAAATGAATGTATGAGTATGCAAATCGCTCAATAAGTCCACATATCGATACGGTTCCTCTCCGGGATCATCAGGGGTCTATTACACTCCAAACCGCATTGCCGCCCCATCGCGCGCAACAAGGTGAGTGAAAGAGACCTCACCTATCCACCGCCAATATCGGGCCCCGGCTCGTCGATAGCGGACCCATTCCTCGAGTGGTCGACTCACCTAGCATTGCCCCCTCCTCTCGGGCGGGTAAGGGCGCACCCCTTCCAACCGACCACGACACGGTGGGAGACGCGGCCTAATCTTATACGAGCCATACATCCACTCGGTCTAGACGTTGGAGCAACCTCTGGAACCAAGAGGGTTTAGGGACTTTCACCCAGGGATATCTATAGCACCCCATGTAGAACAGATTTCCGGTGTCCCAACTGGCCATCCACTATATGCCTGTGGAGGCTACGACCCTGATGTCGCTAAGGCACAAAATGCAAGATGCATGAGCCATACAATCCAGTCGTACATCAATCATGCGCATACCGTGCGCTCATGTGAGATAACCTCTGCCTATCAGGAAGTCTCATAATAATCTGCCTAATGCCATATGCAATGGTCAACAATATCTCATAACAAACATGCAGATGATGCGTATGAGCATGTATCATTATGCTATGCAGTCACATACTCATAATCGGCATCGATAGCCGGTATCAACAATCGGCCTCGATAATGTGGACATTTAACCAACATTGCCCCCAAGGGGTGGTCCACATAGAGCCTAACATATGGTGGACCCACGGCCTCACATAAGGGCCAAATATACAACACCATGGCCTCACTCAAGAGCTTAATACACATCACGATGGGCCTTTCACATAGGCCTAACATACATCACAATGGGCTCTATCGCCTGGCCCTCAATGCATCACAATGAGCCTCATCATATAGGCCTTATATATATCACATTGGGCCTTAAACACAGGCTACATATACATCACATAGGTCTCGACAATCGGTCTTAGCAATCGAAATCGACCTCGACGATCGAAATCGGCCTTAACAATCAGAATTGGTAAATCGGTCACGTCAATCAGAATCAGCAATCGGTCGTGACAATCAGAATCGATCGATAATCAGAATCGGCAAATCGGTCACGTCAATCAAAATCGGCAATCGGTCGTGACAATCGAAATCGACCTCGACGATCGAAATCGGCCTTAACAATCAAAATTGGTAAATCGGTCACGTCAATCAGAATTGGCAATCGGTCACGACAATCAGAATCAATCGATAATCAGAATCGACAAATCGGTCACGTCAATCAGAATCAGCAATCGGTCGTGACAATCAGAATCGATCGATAATCAGAATCGGCAAATCGGTCACGTCAATCAAAATCGGTAAGAATGGACCTAACCAAGGTCTAAGAGAATGTTACAATGAGGGCGTCTAACCATTATTTCCCGTCAATGTAGACATCAAACCAACATTGCTCCCAAGGAGTGGCCCATACAGGGCCGAACATACAGTGGGTCCATGGCCTCATACAAGGGTCTAATATACATCACAAGGGGCCGAATACATGGGCCACGACTCATGGTCCTCAAATACATCTTAATGGGCTACGACTCATAGCCCTTAATTTACATTAAGTGGATCGCATTAATGGGTCTCATATATACGACAGGTGGGCCCTGTACATGGACCTCAAATATACAGCATGCGGGCCCTACACATGGGTCTCATATACATCAAATGGGCCACGTACATGGGCCTCGAATATATCACAATGGGCCTCTCCATCTGGGCCTCACATACATCATGTTGAGCCGCACGACAAGTGGGCCTGCACCTCCCAAATGGGCCCACCAGATGAACAACATGGATGTACAACACATACATCAAGTTCGATCTCACTGTAACGTCATTTTCCATTCAATCTGTTCACAAGGTCACAAAGACCTGTATAAAGAGGAAAACAAATATCATATTGATCCAAACTTCGGCAACCCCAAAAAGGGTTTTTAATGGCAGCCGTTCAATCTCCACTATTTTCTGCAGTGGTCCACCTAATGGACAACGTGGATATAGAATAAATACATCAATGGTGGGTCCCACCGTCCAAACTGCTGGACGGTGTAGATTTAAGACACATACATCATACATCACGTGGACCACATCCATAGAAATTGCTGATGTTGCTGCAGTGGGCCCACCGTCCTGAAATCTAATGGACGGCTGGGATGAAATGCATATATCAAGGTGGATTGCCACCGTCCACCTGGCTGGATTGTGGACGGTCCATACATCCGGCAGGATGATGGATGGAGTGGATGAAACACATACATCATGGGTCCACGTGCTGCACTCAGTACGTAACAAAGGTGGGGCCCACGTCCCCTACATGGATGGGGTGGATATAAATATATCAAGATGGTGTCCAGCACATGGACGAACGGTGTATGTTAAAACCCATACATCACTAGAGGTGGCCCCACCTGTTCACTGACGTCAGCAGCAGCAACTGCTGCTGCTGCAAATGGATGCACGACGTGGATGAAGCCCACATCACAGTGGGCCACGTCCATCTGGACGGACGGCTGGATAAAACCCTTACCTCACATGAGTCCCACAGCAAGGATTAGACACATATATTACGTGTGGGTCCCACCGTCCAACCCACTGGACGGCTGGGATCAACAGATACCTCATGGTGGCCCCTACGTGCAGCAACTGCTGCTGCCATCATCAAACAGATGGACGGTGGGGATTCAGGACTCATCCAACAAAGTGGGTCTCGCAGGATCTGGTGACGCTAATACTGGTGGGACCCACGGAACTTCTGACGTCATGACAGCAGCAGTATAGCTGCTGTCAACGCCCACCAGCCAACCCATTCTAAACAAGGTGGGTCCACGTAGGGCCCACCGTATATAATTTATATTATTATTATTATTATACAACCAGTCCAGCGTCCAGACGCTGGACATGGGATGGACGGTATAGATATAACACAAGTATCGCGGTGGGGTCCACACACGTGGCCCACCAACAATATAATATATTACATTATATATATATATATATATATATATATATATATATATATATATATATATATATATAAAGGGAGGTCTCCAGCGTTCAATGTCCAGGAAGGGATGGACGGCTGGGATATAAAGTACATGCATCAGGGCAGTGCCTGCAAGGGCTTTAACTGTGGATGTCATCATCTCCACTATTTCCTGCCGTGTGATCCACCTGAGGTCTGGATCTTCTCACCTCGGCCATAAAATGATCTGGAGAGGTAGATGGACGGAATAGATGTGATACATACCTCGTGATGGAGGCCCACCAAACTTGCTGGCGACCATCCAGCAGCCACATGCTGCCAGAACCCACTGTCCACGCATGGACAGCGTGGATATACTACACATGCATCTGGTAGGCCCCACCTTGACACGTGTGTCACGTGCGGGGTGGGTCCCACATGGATGGAAAAATGGGTGGGCGGCCTGGTGAAACACACGCATTATGGCAGGGTACCACCATCCATAGCCTGGACGGTGGGCTGTGTACTCATCACAGCAGGCCCCATCTCCTATGGACGGTCTGAACAGTTTAGTGGGTCCCATGTGGCGGCACGGCATGGATCAAGTGGGCCACATGCATATAAGAGAGAGATCGAGAGAAAGAGAGAGATCGAATGAGGTGGGAGGAGCTCCGCCACTATGAGCTCCTCCATGATACAAAGCACATATCAAGAGGGGCCCCACCACATGTGGGCCCTCAAATCACAAAAATCAAATGGTAAAGACACCCACCTCAAGCTCTCTTTGTCCTTCATCCATCAACGTGTTCTATAGCTCCAAGGGACGCATTTCAACGGTGGAGATGATCATTGGAGGGTGGAGATGGGAGGTAGGAAGGTGGGCCACACTTGCTCTCCATGGAAGCCATGGACGATTGCTCCATGGGAGTTGCTTGAGAAGAAAAAAATAAAGAGAGAAATGAGAGAGAGAGAGAGAGAGTGATGGGAGAGAAGTAATGGTGAGTGATGTAAGCATGTACTTTGTTGTAAGAAAATGTTGACTTTAAGGGAAAGGTGGTTGTACTTTTAAGTGATGGGAGTGATGGGTACTTGATTGATGTGATTGATAGGATTGATGTGATGTTTTCTAGGGATTGCAACGCGCGGCATTTATCCTCGAATTGGACGCGGCCCACATCTCCTGGCCCGGGTATCGCCTCGACACGCGAGTCGCGACATCAGAACCGCGGCGACGGCGCGGTCGCTAGGGTACAAATCTCGGGTCAAGCCAACTCTAAAATACGGGATATGACAAAAACCGGTTAAGTCGAAGGTTATCGGACCAGGAAAACCCATGGGAACCTACGAAATGGTATGGTCTAGGATACGGGTCTTACAGAGTAGCCACAAACATTTTTATCTACGTGACTGGTCATAAACTTTGAGATTTAAACCCTTTTAACCATCTTTTATTTTGTATTTGGTAATCCATAAGCGCACTAAATCTAGTTGCATTACCTTGCAACTCGTTAGTGGTCATCAAATCATTACCACCATTTGCTTTATGACTTTTTGTTGAATTGAGTTTGCTCATTTGAATTCAAATATAGTCAGCTTCATTATCAACTATCTTCTCCTTTGATGATGCGTCTTTATTTGTATCAACTTGCAACTGGACTTGCCTCTATTACTTCTATTTTGCAGTGTTTCCAAGGCAATACTAGAGCTTTTTTTAGGGTATTTTGCATGTGAATAGTTGTATAGTGGCTTGTTGGTTGTCAGGTTTAGATAGCATATGATTTGAAAAGAAGATTCAATGTGACGGCTCAATCTATCGACAAGATACACTTAGGGCCTGTTTGGATCATCTATTACAACAATAAGGTATTGTAATGTGTGGTGAATAATTACAATTACCATGGTAGTTGGAGATAAAACATGGTAGTGACCATACACAATACTCCTATCTTAGTTCTGCTTCCAACACGTACTTTCCCTAGTTAGATATACTTGGATGTAATTTTGTCAATATGAGTTATATCCTTCCATCTTTCAATATGATTTTAGGGCATGTCCCAAAAATTGAGGAAGATCGAAAACTCATGTGAACCACACCACAAAAAGCATCAAGGACAAGGATCCCCGTTGCTAAAACCTTCCTAGGGCCCATCAAAATGTTTATTTACCATCCAACCTGTTCGTAGGGTCAAGCAAACCTAGATGAAGTGAAAACACAAATATCAGCTTGATCAAATGCTTTTGTGGACCCTAATAAGTTTTCAATGCTAGGCAGTCAATCTCCACTTTGGATCTACCTCATTATTCGCCTCATTTCATAAAATGATCACGCAAGATGAATGGGCACTGTGGATATAACATATACATTATAACGGAACCTAAGAAACTATGCCACGTCAACATACCTCTACCAATTCATGTCTTGCTCCAATTCCGAAGAATTACTATGATTTGTTACCTAACAATAGGCCCTTAAACATTTTATATCTAATCATGTTATACACGTGGGAGTATAATGGCACATGCTGATTGTCATTGTCTTCTTCGAATGCGCTGCAAGTTGGAGCATAATTCACATTCATGCTCCATCTTAAGAGAAATTTTACAGCATACACATGGATAGATGAATTCATGTGTATGTATTAAGATTTCCCATTGATCTTTGGGGATCTCTAACATAACAAATATACATTAATCCATCTATATAGTTATTTATATTGTATATAATTTTATACACATATCCTATACTTTAACACTAATCATCTAAAAGTTTCAAATAAATTTTATTCATTGTGTTTAAGTTAACACATGATTCTACTAGACGATACCTCAACAATGTCAAATGATATCTTGCTCCGATGGTAGAGCACTCTAAGGAGTTTCAACACTTGGTCAAGGGTTTGAGTACCCATAGGTGGTGAAATTCCACTAAGGCCTGAGTGTGGGGTGTGTGTGTAAAAAAATTTAATAAATAAATAAATAAAGGTAAAAGAAATTTCTTAAAATAACATGACTTAGCCTATTAAAAATGACAATTTGTAGGGTATCCTTTCTATTCGGACATTACAATTGGACTTGTTAGTATTCACAACACTCATCTGGATCATTTATTAGGTACGGTCCACTTTTCTTCCCCTAAAAATGTAAAAATCAGAGCAATGGGATGGTTTTGAACATCTATAACTAGATCTATCTTATACAATGATCTTGCACGTTCATTTTTTTTTGTATCCCAATGAATGGATGGTTTAGATCATCTTATCAATATAAATTTTTTTTTTCAAAGCAGACTGTGCATGTTCCCACGCACATATTAATGATATGGATCGTCCATGCATGTATCCATATACAACTAGGTGCATGAAAAGGTTCCCATGCACATGGCCCATTAGATCGTTTCTCCTTAAACAAGGTATCTACTTCGTCACATCACATGCATGTCATCGTCACATCACATGCATAATATGTCATGTTTGTATGGTTTCATAACCATAATTTCAGACGATGAACCCGTTCAACGGGGATGCGGATTACGTCCTACCCCTGCTGGGAACGGCCAGGAGCTTTGAGTGTCCACCGTGATGTAACAGTCTTATCCACACCGTCCATCTATTTCTTCGTATCATTTTGCATTTATAAACCAAAAATGAGGCGGATCCAAGACTTAAGTGGACCACACCACAGTAAGCAGCGGTGATAATGATTCTCACCGTTGAAAATTTTCTAGGGCCCACTGTGATTTTTATTTGCCATCCAAACTATTCATAAAGTTACGTAGACCTGGATGAAGATAAAACATAAATATCAGCTCCATCCAAAGCTTATATGGTCCCAGGAAGTTTTTAATCCCCATTGTGTAATCCACATCTGTCTTCGATGTGCCTCATTTTTGGGTTCATATTCTAAAATGAAACGAAAAAAAATGAATGGACGGTGTGGATAAGACACATACATCACAGTAGCCACTCAAACTACCTATCGTTCCTAGATGGAGATGGGCGGGGGTAGGACGCAATCCGCTTCCGTTCAACGGTTGCATCATAGACTAATGTGTGGAATATTCTACCATTGTAAAAGGTGGGCCAGACCATGCTGATATCTGGTATGAAAATCAGGCGATCCACTTATTGGGTGGGACACACCAGTATATTCAATCACCATCAGCTATTATCCATTGATATTGATGTCGTGTCATGCTGTATTTGGGTTGGCCTAACCTTTCACGCCAGGTGGTCATTGTTGTGGTCCCAATGGGATTGGGTGCTGACCACGACGCCACCCACGTAGGTGGTGTTGAGCGTGTGAGGCCACCAGGTCACCATGATGTACGTGTTTTATTGTGTACCATCTATCCATTTTGTCAGCTCATTTTAGGACTTGAACTTAAAAATGAAATAGGTACGAAGCTCAATCGTACCACACCACAACAAATAGGGGGAAAAATGACTCCCATCATACAAACCTTCTTAGGGCCTATCATAATGTTTATTTGTCATTCAATCTGTTGATAAGGTCATACAAACATAGATGAAAGGAAAATACAAATATCAGCATTCAAAAGTTGTGGCCCTCAAGAAGTTTTTAACGGTGGGCGTTCAATCACCACTGTTTCCTGTGGTGTGGTCCACTTGAGCTTTTGATCTACTTCATGTTTGGGATCCTGTCATAAAATGAGCTGGCAAAACGGATAGACAGCATTGATAAAAACACATACATCACGGTGGGCCCTACAGTAGCTGGGTGGTGTTGGGGTCACCACCCAATCCGCCCCCCTTATGGTCCACCTTTTGTATGGATGGGATATTCTGCGTACATAACAAGTTAGCGGGAAAAAAGTGGCTGTATTACAACTTACGGTACAACCACTGTATCTGATCATGCCTTTCTAATTATCAAGATGATGATAATTTATCAGTTTGTGAGGGTTCATAAGCTTGCATTAAGAAATTACAGACGCGGCATGAATGTAACTCAATCAAAACCGTCCATATCTAGGGACCCACAATGGATAGGTTAAGATGCAACTACCGGCGGCCCACTGCAATGTCCATAAGAAATCCACTCCATCCATCAGTTTCGCCAGCTCATTTTAAGACATAAGTTAAAAAACGAAGTGGACCCAAAACTCAAGTGAGCCACAATGGGGATGGAAACGCCCACCATTTAAACCTTCCCGGGGCCTACTTTGATATTCCTGTGCATTCCAAACCGTTGATGAGATTATTACCGCTGGGATGAAAAGATATTAACCTAATCCAAAATTTCTGTGACCCCACCAAGGTTTTAATGCTGGGCGTTCAATTCCCCACTGTTTCCTGTGGTGTGTCCCATTTGAGTTTTGGATTAGCCTTATTTTTGGAATCAAGTTCTAATATGAGCCAGCCAAACTGATGGATGGACTGGATTTCTCACTGAAATCACAGTGGACCCCACATAGCTGCCGCCAACACGAGCTTCTTGTTGGCCGGGATAACAGGCAATACGCGTACGATAGGTTGGATACAACCCTAAAATCAAAGGGATTGGATGATATGGTATTTTCTTTTTGAATTCAGATCATTGAATAATTCTCATTTTAACGGTCCATTAGATGCCCTCTGATCATCTTGTTAAGGTATCAATGCAATAGTTGGTTTATGGCCTTCCAAAACTGGGACACAATTTGGACGGTTTTGATTAAGTATATATATATACCACATGTAATACGAGCGGACGTAGTGTTTTGTGCTTGTTTAGATTCCCGTGTTAGTTTTGCAGCATCTAATAAATGGTAGTGACTCTTCAAAACGTACATATGGCATGGTTATACGCTAATCTAGACCGCGTAAATCACTGACCATCAGATGGAGCATAACTGAAGAACTACACTGGAAAAAATAACATCAATCATATGATTTTTTTTTTCGTTAAAATTTGGACCACCATTATTCTACTTTAAAATGTACATTTGATAGCCATTAATTGGATGTTTACTATTGCTTGATCAATATGATTTTCCAGGGATGTGATCCATCAATAATGGGACCCACAATTTGGATGGTTTGTCTGTTTAATGGTGTCACATGTAAGTGATGTCTAATGTTTTAAATTTGTCTTTAACAAGATTGTCGATGGCTTGAGACCATCGAGCAGATGTGGATAATGTTGATCCACTCAATCCCATTGAAAATTTTCAAAAAAATCATATTTGATTACTAGACAGTTTTGGAAGCTGCTAGACAGTTTTGGAAGCTGCTACTCGATGGCCTCGAAGGAACTTTGATGTGATCGGCTGGTCTTCAATGTCTGTTGATGTTATTAAAGTTCCCATCACATTACGCACGCAAAGTTGTGTAAGTGCGGGATTGTTTCCTATTCCAGTTTGATAGTATATATACGGGGCGTAATCAAGATTAGGGATGGATTAAAGAGGATTAGAGCTTTATAAGGTGTTCAAAAAGGTTCAAGGGCATAACTAGGGTTTCAAAGGAGATTCGATAATTGTTCAAATAAGTAAGATCTATCATCTCTCGTAAATTTACTTTTATAGTATATTACTTATCACTCTGTGCCATGGTTTTTTCAGCAATAATTTTTACAAGTAAAATAAATTCGAATTGTCTTTTTGTTGGATTTGTGTGTATAATTACACTTGATTTGCTGGATTCTATTATGCGTGTTTCCGCAAGTCCTAAGAGTCACCGTCATGTTTTAAATAGTACAAAACTAAAATTTCGGATTGCTTTCTTGTTGGATTTGTGTGTATAATTATGCTTGCTTGGCATGATTCTATTATGTGTGTTTCCACGAGTCCTAACATTAAAGAGGAGTCACTGTCATGCTTTAAATAGTACAAAACTAACATTGGAGTTTCAGCCCCATAATTGTGTTATCTACGTATTTAGACGACTTTACAGAGGGTCACTTTTTTTTTTTTTTTGTTAGCTGGTTAGTACACCCCACTGTCTGTTCACACTCACTGTTAGCCAGAGAACTGGTCACCTACAGGCAATAGCACTACAGCTTGGGCAGTACCATCTTTGCCGTCAGCATGCTACTTTTTCTGAGGACATCAGTACCGTTAAAAAGATAGGCCCCACCTTGAAAATCACCATTTTTTAAAATCAGGACAATCCCACTGACAACCTGTGTAACACCTGTGAGTGCGACGAATTTTTGTTCATTCATTCTGATGATGTGCCTCTTTACCCTTTCTATAAAAAAGGTAGTTTGATAAGGCCAGTGACTCCAGTCGAGCTAACCTGGTTAACGAGTCAGACCCAACGAGTCTTCACGAGTCAGGTTCAAGTTACTCTCAAGTCAGCTCCACTCGGCTGAGTTCCGAGTTGAATCAGCCAGTTTTAGAACTATTATCCTAAGAGGATTGCTAATTTTCTTGGCCAGACAGATTGGTCAAGGGTTTGGGCTGAGCAATGAGGACCATAGATCAGACATGGCCCTAAGATTATTAATTATTCAAGACTTTATAATGGGCCATCAGGTAGGCCCAGCTCCAACTTTACATCACTTGCTGATAATTTGGATTGTGGGCCCATCTGGACCCTAGCCCTAGCCCTAGGTCCTACATATTCTACTGAATTCAAGACCTCAATGATTCAACCATTTCTTTATTTTCCGATCGCCTGGAAGGGACAAAAGAAATATCTTGTCGTTTCTTCAACAATTTTTTATCTCTAGTGGACCTCTCAATAGGATTTGAACCCAGATAAAGTTCTGACCATCTGTCAAAGAAAAAAAGAACGAATTGATTTTGTAAGATTCCCAAGAAATTCTTCAATTTCTTCCGGCCCATGAATAGCCAGGACAATGAGGAATGCGCATTTGGAAGTTACCATATTTGCATTAAGAAGAATGGCCCACTAACCATCAGTTCTCTCCAGCTACTTTGATGGGCTTTCTCCATGGAGTTTCAATATTTTCAAAACATACCACTTTCTTAGTCAATCCAATGTGTGTAGGACCATCAATGAGCCTCGCCAGGCCCACCAAATGCAATACATTCTACCCGATGACCCACTTAACTGTTCAAAATCAGGGCCAAAGATAATTCTAGGCTTATCATGTTGACAGACCTTTAAGTGGATGGACTGAAGACTTAGCAACTTGGACCAACTCCCGGTCTCAAATCGAGTCGTCGCACACCCACTATGGGAGTGAATGGGCCTCAGTCACCTGACTCAGAGGTGACTGATCTGGCTGTTAAACTGGATTGGGTCCCACCAAGTCCAAGTTGGACTTATCCTGGTCGTCGATCCATGTTTAAATTAGTTAGAAAAAAAAAAAAAAAAGGATGGCTTAAGTCTCAAAAAAGGAAGAGTTTCCCTACTCTTTCAAAATGAAAGATGCCGAACAAGTAGTCTAGCTCACCGTTTTAAAATCCAGAGCCGTTGGGTCCAACTGGTGCAACCATCTTAGGCCAGCAAAGAATTATAAGGTCTTTAGCCCTCAGCAAAGAACTCCCTACATGCATGACCGATGGTTTTTCAATCTGGGCTGTTGATTTGATGCTCCATAATCTCATACATTGGAAGATCTTAACACTCCAATGTGGACTGTCGCTGCATTCCCGTGAACAATATCTGTAGGCCATTGATTGAACAGTATCTTCAACATGGGAAATATTAGGAGCAACCCATATGCATCATGGGCCCACATATCAGATCAACAGTCTGGATGGGCCCCACATGTACAGAGAGTCCTTTGCCTCAGAGACCTGTACCTGTGTTGAAATGGAACACAACCATAATCTCCATCATTTCTAAATACTGTTTTTTTTATATATATAACTCAAAATGAAATTCAATCTACTAAAAATTTTCTGGTTGGGTTCCTTCTACAATCTCCGTGAGAGCTAGTTGACTTCAGATTACAAGAACTAGCTTAAAAAACTAAATCAGTATGCAATGAAAACATGATCCATATAAAAATCATTAAAACCAAACATCAGTTCTGCTTTAGTACCTGATACCTTTTGCAACTTCAAAAAAGTGGGCCACGTTCTCCTCAGGGGTGCCCACCACAATTCCATGGCCAAGATTTAGAATGTGTTTGCTGCTACCTGCTTTTCTTACCACATCATGGATCCGTGTGGTGATGAATTCTTTTGACCCAAAAAGCGCACCAGGGTCCACATTGCCTTGAACCGCCACGCCAGATCCCAACCGTCTCCTACCTTCCGCCATATCAACCGTCCAATCCAAGCTAACAACATCGACACCTGTCAAAGGCAGTCTCTCAAGCAAGCCCCCAGACCCGCTTGCATAAAGAATCAGAGGTAGGTCTGGATGCGTCCGTTTAACAGTATCGACAATCTGCTTCAGGTAAGGGAGGCTGAATTCCTCAAAATCAACGGGGCTAAGCTCGGTTGCCCAAGAGTCGAAAATCTGGACTGCTTGAGCACCATTATCGGCTTGGTACTGAATGTACTTTGCCATGGAGGTCGTGAATTTCTGTAGTAATGCGTGCAAAATCTACAAGAGAAAAAGAAAATGAAAAAAGGATCAGATATCATTACTCCTACTTGTATACCTAGAATGAGATTACAAAATCTGAGCTGCTTGTAATTAACAGTAGAAGGAACATGAGAAATGTGAAGATATTTCCACATGAAGCCTTCTTCATAGACATACATTCAAACATGTTGATCCAGGCCACTCATTAGGCAGGCCCCAGCATAGTTGCCTGAAATGGTACTTGAAATCACATACAGCAAAAAAAAAAAAAAAATGGTACCTGAAATGTTCATGTTTAATTCGGCCTTGATTGTTAAAATTACAGTTAAAATAAAATGGAAATGCAAAAATTTTGGAGAACAAAAAGTTAAAAGGTTTAATAGGGTCTAGGATTTTTTTTTTTTTTTTTAAGTGAACAAAAAGGTGTGTGTGTGTGTGTGTGTGTGTGTGTGTGTGTGTGTGCGCATAAATGTGTCTATTATATAGAAATAAGGTTAGAATAGAAAACTTTAATTAAAATAATTAGAATTTCTTTATGTATGAACTTCCTTACTTTTCAAGTAATCCAGATATAAATCTGTCCATATCTACTAAAAGTTTTCACCTTCTACTCAATTTTATTAATGAGTGGCAACCACCAATCTCTACTTTTTAAATTACCTCCCAATATCTTCTTTTTTTTTTTCTTTTTTTTTCTTTTTGAATAAAACTTGTTTTATTGAAAAAGAAAATGTGTTTAATTCAGTTTTTGCCCAAAAACAATTTGGTTTTTCCTGTCTTCTGAGATGCATGGAGTTTTGCTAACTATGGGCCCTGATGCAAACATGTTCTTGGCCAGAAATCATGCAGTCTGGTCCTCAATGATAATGAGTGCTGGTGGAAATGTAACTAATTTGAAGAAGATTTTACAAACAAAAGCTGCATTCAAAGGCACTAAGGAGCCTGTAATCAACTTGAACAGGGACCCCTTTTTAACAACAAATCTGAGGTGTCACACACACATCAATACAACTTTTAGGTGGAAGCCGAAACCTAGAAGGATCTTTGCCATAGGCAACTAAGGTTGCTGCGCCCGTACCATGATTGGTTGATGGATATTCTCCGTCGTTTACCGACCGATGGTACGTTTAATCAAGAGGGACCTTTGTCCCGGTTAAAAGGGTTCAGTGATGTTTATAGAATTATATGATACGTGACCGGCACATAGCATAAGTAGCTTTCCAATCCTGACAAACAGGGCCATGGTTCGGTAATCCTGATGGGCAGATTGGGTAACTACCCCCACCAGGACCTAGCTAGAGACGTACGGTCATGTCAGGGGCTCTGTGGGACCCACTGTGATCTATATGTTTTATCAATGCCATCCATCTATTTTGAAAGATCATTTTAGGGCATGAGCCCAAAAAGGAGGCAAATCGAAAGCTCAAGTGGAGCACACCACATGAAGCAGTGGGAATTGAACTCTTACTGTTGAAAACTTCTAGGGTCATGTCAGGGGCTCTGTGGGACCCACTGTGATCTATATGTTTTATCAATGCCATCCATCTATTTTGAAAGATCATTTTAGGGCATGCGCCCAAAAAGGAGGCAAATCGAAAGCTCAATTGGACCACACCACATGAAGCAGTGGGGATTGAACTCTTACTGTTGAAAACTTCTAGGGTCCACCATGATGTTTATTTTCCGCCCATTCTGTTCATAAGGTCACATAGAATTGTATGAAGGGAAAACATAAGTATCAGCTTGATCCAAAACTTTTGTGTCCCCCAAGAAGTTGTCAACGTCATTCTTTCAATCCCCACTGCTTCATGTGGTGTGGTCCGCTTGGGCCTTCAATCTGCCTCGTTTTTGGGCTCATGCCCTAAAATGATCTTTCAAAATAGGTGGACGGCGTGGATAAAACATATTGATCACGGTGGGCCCCACAGAGCCCCTGACATGACCGCCCGTCTCTAGCTAGGTCCTGGTAGAGGTAGTACCCAATCTTGACCATTCGTCCGTTGCATCCCGTTGTACATGGACAATGCCCCAATCTCCTACTAGGTTGGAAGATCCAAGTCAACTATATTGGGACCATTGTTCGGAGAATCCCCGATATTATCCGTATCTCCAACTCGGCAACACCGATAACACTAGTAGTATCAGAAATTCCAAGTATCGACGATTTATCACTAAGTATCACCAATATTTTTGACTGTGTAAATTTCGGGTTTCACTTGTATTGCCAATATTTTTTATTGTGTAAATTCCAGGTGTCACTTACATCACTAGTGCATAGGCAATATTTTGGTAATATCACCAATGTATCGCCAAAAATCTGTTTATTAAAAAAATTCCACTTCACATTTTTTTATGGGCACGTGGTTGTATGCAGCGTTCAAATTGTCGACGATAATATCGCGATATTCTAAAATATTGATGGATGTTTAGATGGAAGGTTGGATGCTTGGATAGACAAATGGGATTGATGGGATGGTTGGTCTAATTTCTTACGACAGCAGATGCTTTTAGGCCTTGTGTATACATTCTTTTTGCAATTTTTTAATTCCTAAATATGCAAATATGTATTTTAGCATCTCTTGAAGTTTCACTAAAAAATTCCACCGTTTTCCCCATGTTTCCCTAAATGTTTCTCCGCATTTCCAATTATCTGCAATATCGATATTGTTTTTGTATCCCTAGCTAGAGAAACTTGTAGCAATATCAATACTATGAACACTGATTGGGACCTTTTCAGTTGAATGTGGATCATTATTGTATTTATCTTCTTAACAGTCCATTGTACACCACACAAATTGAAAGGTTGCAACTGTTCTACACATAATATTTGGCACATGGTTCATCAACAACGTGGTGCAACTGACTAAAAGTCTAGATACAGAAAGATTGCCCCCACTTGCCAAAACTGAAAACCGGCGCATTCTATGCAAATACACGGGTTGCAGACCATCCAGTTCCTCCTAGGTAAAAACCTTAATCTTTTCTCTTGTTTTGTGGCATTATTTATGTACCGTTATAATCTTATATAGTTGCAACAGAGGATAATGACATACACGAGCTTGCAACAGAGGATAATGACATAACGCTCATATGCTTTTGGAAAACGTACACTGTCTTCCTAGTTTTATTATTACTAAACTGTACTATTGCAATGCTAAAAGCAGAAAAAATGGTGCATTTGCATTAATCGGGATTTTTTTGGTCATTAGCTAATGATAACAATGTATCTTCGATATTATCATAAGATTTTCCAGGCATGTCAGCATGGAAGGACTTTTGGAGTTGCCGTGTCTGGTACGGAGGAATGCTAAGTGGATTTGCTCACATGAGATGGTCTAGGGACTTCATGGCACATGTGCCAAAATGTGTGCAAGATATGGGCCATTAATCAGGGTAGAGCGCACTGTGAGCATGCCCTGGATCAATCAGGCCTGTCCACTCTTGAGGTAGGACACATAAGTAGAAGAAATATGTATATATGCATGTCATTATTGCCAATGATCTATCCATCACACACAAACATGCCTGATATGGGCAGGCACACATGCACGCATGCATGGCCAGTCTGATTTTCAGCCCAGGAGATGCATAGACTGCCAACCATCCATTTTTCTCACACAAGTGCAGCCAGACGATGCATGATGGCCACTCTGATTTTCAGCTCAGGAGATGCACAGTACCCCACCTGACGAATGGCCCTGATCTCATGCTTTTTTTTTCCCCAAAAGCACCCCTGATCTCACACATGTGCTCCATGTTGGTAAGTTTGCTGTAAAGCCACCCATCAAACTCTCACAAGCAAGTACACAATGGATTCGTACTTGTACCCAGTGTCCACATCCAACAATACCAAAGTATACATTGAGTTAAGATACCCACCACTAGCCATTGAGTGAGATAGCCAAGAAGACATACTGAATGGTGGTGCCCATTTCCATACCTTTGGTTGAGAGAAAGCTAGAGTCTTTATTTTTGTGAAGTGCTTCGATGAACCGCCTTCAACCACATAAGATGCAAGCGTGAACGGAGCACCAACAAAGCCCAGAACCGCTGCTTGATTGTTTACCTGACCAAGTAAGGAAACGGTTGAAACTATGCAAGATACAATGTTTAGATGTATGCTTTAGAGAACTTTAGTAATAGTTTGAAGCTTCCAATTGCACAACAAAGCTAAAGCAAATATTGTTAACTTGAATCCTTTTATGAACCAACTAATTGATGCCCCATGTCTCAAGTGGTGGAATGGTTTTAAGACTTAGATGAGTCCCATGCAACTCGTCTCAGGTAACTCAGACTGGCACTGACCCAATCCAGTTCAACACCAAAAGTCACCCGAACACATCACCCCTTAAGCAGCTGAGTCAGGCCATTTCACCCCCAACTTGGCCAAGTTTCAACTTAATTCACAACTGGATGAGTTGGTCCAAGTCGCCTAGTCTTTTAAACAGCATTGGTGATGACTCATCCACCCTCCAAATGGCGTACATATGCATCAATCCAAACAATTGTGGATAGAGCATATAGCCCAAAACACACTAATTGAGAGTGCTGACGGCCACTAAGTGGATGGTTAGGATTATCCGGACAGTGCATTGGGTTCCAACCATCTAAAATGGTGCCCATGATTTGGACAGTCTTGATAGACTTCTAAGTATGCCTCATGTACAGTAGATTAGTTTATTTAAGTAGAACCTAAATTATCCGTAGCACTTCTTTTGAGTATCATTATTGACTTCAGAATCTTAAACATTCCCATAATATTGAAGGCCTGTAAGCATGGTATGCCATAATGGCCGTACAGGCCATTACGTAAAGGTAACAGTGACAACTGTTACACGTTTCAGGGCCGTAACAGCCATCACGGAAAAAATGACCTGTAATGGCCGTCACACTTCCCACGCAAAGGCCATAGCTGCCCCGTAACGGTCCATTATGAAGCTGATACAAGTTTTCTGGTTTTTTTTTCAATAAAAAAAGAGAGATTGTAATGGCCGTTACAGCCCATATCGTAAAGGTAATGGTGGTGGCCGTTACAGCCACTGTTACTGTTACAGAATACCTTGCCCATAATATATATAATAAGTGACTAAGCAAAAAATCGCTTGGAAACTTCAAAGAAACGAGAATGATATATCAAACCTCTTTCCGCAAGATTGTCAACGCCTCCCCAACATAAGGAACTGATTCCTCAGGAACAAATTCTCTCACTTGATCAACATCAGCGGCCGTCCTTAGAGGATTGTATATGACTGGTCCCTTCCCTTTTACAATGTCAAAAGGTATATTCATCCCTGGTAGAGGAGTAAGAATGTCTGAAAATAGAATAACCTGTCACAAGATATGGAAATCAAAGGATGATAAGATCATAGCAGGAAATCAGACAATCTCAAAGGAAAAAGAAAGGGGGAATGAAATGATTCCTAGAAAGGCATTCTCACCCCATCAGGCTTGAAAACCTTCCAAGGTTGTAAAGATATTTCAACTACGAGATCGACATTTTCTGATCTTTCACGGAAAGAAGGATACTTCTCACAGATCAATTGATAACTCTGTCAAAGGAAAAAAAGAAAACAAATACATGAATGCTAAAAACAACAAATTTCAAGATAACAGATTTCAATGAGTTGCAGTGACTCAGACAATAGAAAAGCCAGCACAATGGACCAAACAAGGCCTAGCTGTGATGGACCAAACAAGGCCTAGCTGTGAAAGACCAAACAAGGCCTGTCACAGATAGGGGTGGCATTGGGTCTGGCCAGCCTATTGGTCAACTTCCTCTGCCCACTTTAAGCCGGGTTAGGGATATGCTAAATGGGTAGTGGGTTGAGCTTGGGCCAGAAAAGGAGGCCCAAGTGAATGACTTGGGCTCAGGTTGAACCCTACCTCACCCAATCCACTGATATAGGTTATCAATTAGCCGCACTAGATGAGCAGACCTGACCCCACTTGAAATCCAAAACAGAATGTCAGTATAGAGTTTTTTCCTCAACCTGAAGGTTGTAATACTTCCTTGCCGCTTCTAGCACAACAAGTGCTGCAAATGCTTAGTCCAATTCGGACTCGGGTCAAGCCTGACGTGATTACAATTCAATGGGTCAGGTTAGGCTCGGGCTCATTGAATACTAAGTGTGTCAGTTGGGCATTTTGGGTAAGGGCTGCAGGTTGGGTTTGGGAAAAAAATTTCTTAGCCCATTTAGCAAACTTGTTGGGCTCAGGTTGACATCAGCCCCACCTGAACCTGACCCATTGCCACCCTTAATTGCAACAAACAAGTGTAACTGACCCTAATGAAAACTAGAATATGCTATAGACATTGTATGCATCAAACTAAGTTGATGTTAAAACAATGCAAGTTCTTCAGGAGCTAGCTCAAATGTATGAGATCCTAAAGTCAAATACTTGAGTTCCACAATGGCTCTATTTATTTATTTTTTGTTGTTGAAAGGGATCCTTTTGGCCTATATGAAAGCATAAATCTCTTTTCTGTTCTAGAACTTTTACATACCCAAAATACCCACATGCATTTTACTAGTGCCTATGTGTCCGTGTATTCAATAACTACGATTCATTGAATATATATATATATATATATATATATATATATATATATATATATATATATATATATATATTACAATTTACAATAGAACACGGGGTTGCTCCCACGTCCATCTATTTTCCTATATTTATAAATTTATACAAAAAGAGTTAGAGATTTTTTTTTCTTAGACATCATTTACCAATAGCAGATGCTGCCATAGAACGATGAGATTGAATTAGAGCAGAAATAGCATATATCATGCATATATCAGTACATACCTATTTCAATATAAACAAAATCTAAATACTAGATACTTGCTCGAATAGTTCAAAGCACGGAACCCAAATGCACGGACAAAAAGGGAAATTCTGGTTGCAAAGGGCAAGGATAATCGAATCAATATAAAAATGAGTTCCTTCTTCAAATTAATCTTAGTTAGATAATTAGGAAATAATGCCAAAGAACAAGCCCTAAGCATGACAAACTCTAGCCAAAACTGTAGCAGCTGTCAAACCTGCCTTCATGTACCTCCCCGCTTGCCTCATCAGCCAAACTGGGGGTCTTTCAACATTTTCCCCTCGAGCAGCTTGAAGTAGGAGCGGTTCAGCAATACCAGCAACTTTCGGTACTGCAACAGTTTCTGGAAAAAGGAAGGAGCAAAAATTAGAAAGTTAACTTTTAATATAGCTGAGTATAAACAACATAAGCAAGCTAATGGCATGTTCAATGTATGGATTGTAAAGACCGAAATTTTAGGTATCGCAAGTTAGTGATACGAAACCATCTGAACACAAAAATTCCCATGTATTCATAATAATATCATCAATGCATGCCAATATATCAAGACATTTTCGATATTTTGCAAATATATCATCAGTACTTGGACAATATTTATGAAATTCCAGTTAAAACCAGCATAAACCAGTGAAAATCAGGAAATTAAAATTTTAAAAAAAAAAAAAAAAAAAAAAAAAAAAAAAAAACTCTCTTTGCCCCTTCGAAACATGAATTCGGTGAAGAAATCAAGTTTGAAGAGGGATTTTGGATACATTAGTTTTGTCTAGCAACACATTGTTTTGTCCCTTAACAATACAAAACTATTATCCATAGTTGTTTTTTTGGTAATGTTTTGAGTTCTAAGTGTGTAATCATGTGTCTTTTAACATCTTCCGAAGTTTCAACTAAAAAATTCCACTGTTTTCTTAATATGTTATTGAAAAGTTCCCCAGTCCCTCAAATTGTAACACATCACATGATACATAAAATATTTCCCAATGTTTCCCATGATATTCTTGTATCTCAAGAGTGTGATACATAGCGCGATAACGATACTCCAAACACTGGTCAACAGAATTAGCTTTAATCGGAGGCGCCGGAGCACTTCGGTTTGATGTCATATAGTAGACAGGCAATCCAATGAGCACTCCATGTACCTTTTCTTGGATAGCAACTGTCTGCAACATGTTTTCAAATAACACAAGTTGTATATTGCAGCGCCTCCTGTACACGGCACTGCATGTGCCAAGATGTCACATGTACACATGATCCAAACTGCTCAATGGGTGGGCCCTACCAAGTACCACGTTGATTCCATGGCCTGTGAATCAGACAGGCTTTCCCACCAGGTGGAGCATAATTTATGAAAGACAGCTAGAAAAATGTGTCCAGGTTTCTTAACCTCCGATTTGTTTCACCCACAGCAGTCCACCAGATGTGTGGTCAACTTGATTCTTGGGCCAGAATCTACCTGGTGAGCTGCAACTGATTGGCACACCAAGTATTCCACAAACTAGCCAGCTTAGTACAGGTGGTGGCATGTACAAGGCCTCAGCTATACATGCATGCAGAATTAGCTATCTTCCCACAACATAGCAACTGATACCCAGCTAATGCATTCATATACAGACTCCCAAGGAGGGGAAACTTGATTGAGACTGCCAATCCTTCAAGCAGAAGACTCCTAGGCATTATTGGGCGCTTCTAGCCTCATCTCTATACATAGTTTTGGCATGTAAGAGTGAGAACCATGGAAACACTCTCCTCGACTCCCCCACAAAGCACACCTGAGCTTCATATTTACAAAGCCCATTGTGGAGTGTGCCCTATAGTTGCACAAAGCGTGAAGTGAAGCAGCAACAAATTCGGGTGCGGGAGCAAGGAAGCATCTCTTTCAAAATGTGAATAAGTATAAATAGCTAGGAAGCAAGAGTGAGAGTGACAGTCCGAAGCAGGAATTTGAAGCAAGAGTGGCACCTAGTTAGAAGGATCCTGCAACTGAGGTTTTTCCCTTCAGAGTTCATGGCTAAGTTACATGAGTATGGACATAGATATCAAGGCAAGTATTGAAAATGATAGATCCTCTTAAGCAGTGTTCAAAATATCAGTATCACGTTACGTACCGCATCCTTGGGATTCAAATACGTATCGGTTATCGCACAGGATATATCGTTTGTATTAGGTAATTTATCACACTTTTTGGGAAACATAGGGAAACATTGGGAAAATAGTTGAATCTTTCAACGAAAACTTTAGGGATTGTTAAAAAAGACTTTAATATACACTTTTAAATCATAACATCTCAAAAAAGAAGTGCACATAATAGGTTTCCTTTGTATAGGGTCCTAAGCTATGTGTTGTTTGACTAAACTAATGTAACTATATTCAAATTGAAAGCATAACACTTAGTGTATGTGATGATAATTTCATCAAACGCTCCTAAATACTTCAAAATTAGTCTCAATTAACATTTGTTTGAAGGGAAATTTTGAAAAAAATATTAATATTTTATTATTATATAATTAAAAAAGGATTTTATTTTCTGAAAATTGACAAGAAGTTAACAAATCAGTAGATCAGCCCTCGTACATGCTTGATTTCATATTTGGAATGCAACATTACAAGCAATTTGGGATAAATTGGGAAATTTTCAATTTTTTTTCCAATTTTTCCCAAATCAAACCACCTACTCTCAAATTTCAAAATTAGAGCGTATGTGATGATCGTTTCATCAAATACTCCTAAATACTTCGAAATTAGTCTCAATTGACAGCTGGTTGAAGGAAAATAAAACATGGAGAACATGAAGAACCAATGGATATCGAAATTAAAGCTCAAACTCCATGATTTTTCATGCAAAACATGAAGAACCAATGGATTTTTAACCATTTGACATTAATTTAACATAATTTCAACAAAATAAATCGAAAATTAAAAATGCTCACCGGATCGAACATATGGGATATGCTGGCATTACCTATGCGTTTCGTATCGTGCAGGTGGGATATCTCGGCCAATATCGTCGATATTTAAAATATTGCTCTTAAATACTAAATTCTCTCAATATAGGACAAGGATAGGTTACAATTAACAAGTATAATTATGTTAAAATATTTTTCAGCAATAGAACAAGTTCAGCATTTAGCCTAGATATTACAATTTATTATCAATTCCTTCTTTTTTTTCTCTTTTTGAATGGCAACTAAAACTTTTAGTAATGAAACAAGAAGAACTGACACAACATCACAGAGGGGTGATAGCAAGTGACCCTCTCAGTCAAATCTCTTGTTTTGATCCCCAAAATAGGCCTAGATCTAGTACAAAATGAGTTTCAAGCTTCCTACATGGTTGAAATGAAGAAAAGAGTTTTTTTTTTTTTTTTTTAAGCAAAATGTTGGTTAAAAATTGAAATGAAGACTTTATGGCCCTATCAGCATGTATCAGCATGAAAATGATTTTGAAAACTCCAAAAAGATGAGGGAATTACATTGAACATATATATGAAAATTATCTTCCATGATGAATATACGAATAGTTATAAAATAGTGATGTAATGGCATTGGACGTGTGTATTGGACGTATTCCAATATGATGGTCGTAGTATCTGAATGTGTTGATGATGAATTTTGATACAAAAAGATGCATATTAATAAAACCTCTATATCAAAGTACAGACATGTTCCGACATTCTGAAGACTGCAAGTCCAAATAAATATTATGCCTAGAGTCCAAAGCAAGTGTAGATTTAGAGTTCAAATCACAGGTCAAGTAGATCCCTTATCCTTATCTGAGCATCTGAGTTGGGTACTCCAGTTTTCTCGAAGGATCAGAGTATCATAGTTTCATGGTCTAATTAGCATTTCAATAAATCACGTCAAAACAGCCTAAAATTTTCAATCATATTTCTCGAACCACACATAATGCTAGGTTACCATGATACAGTTATGCTACTTAATTGTCTATATTGGAAGTGGAGCTTCGCCAAGCACACACGCTTGTGCCATAAAGCTCATGTACATGCCACACATGCCCTAGCATTCTTGGATCAATGGCCATGAGGCCCTCTTGATCCTAATCGTTCATGGTGAAGACTCAAGTAATCCCCACAACAGTTTTCTAATCAAGATGTTTAAAACCGTGTTCTAATACAATTAATTTTACAAATGATATTTATTTTGTAAATCCATTTTCAACTATTCAAATCAAAAGGTTAATGTGGACTGGCTCTTCCAAAGCATGACGGGGGCATTTCCCACTGGGGTATTGAAGATCCGAGATGGATGATCAGAGTCTATAAAAGGGGATTAGCAACCCCATTGCAAGATACTTGAGAAACCATGAGAAAAATCCTACAATCTGGAAGAGCATACAACCAAACCAGTTCCCAGTCTGATGACACCTCTCTTCATTTTTTAGTGCCAATCGAAAATCCTGATCACTAGAGATTTCAAGCATTGCATGATAGGCCTGAGGTAAAATCCAACCATCAAAATGGCACCAGTATATTGATGCCCTAGCCCAAGAATCAGGTTGATCCATTCTTCAGTTGGGCCATAGTTAGCAAAAGAAATGTGCGACTCTAAAAAACTTGGTTGAAGTTTTTAACCCAACCACTTGTTTCCAATATGGGTCCCACATGTTGACTAGACTAGATTTATTTTGTTTTTGGAACGGATTCACACCTAAGTGTGGTGTGTACCTGAGCTTTATTGCGCATGCATTTGCCTCTAGCAAAGTTCTTGGAAGTGTATTAGTACAACATACAAAGTCCATATGAGAAAAAACAAAACACACAGGCTTTTCTCTCATGTGTGGTGCACCCATCACAAAGTGAGGTCCATGAATAGCTTGAGACTGAGTTTCAGAGGGCAATTTTTCCAGGGCTGAAACACTCACGATCGAGCGAAGACCACCGAACTGAGTTGACTCCGACGAGTCAAATCGGTCTCCGCAAATTTTGATATCTTGATCTGGGGTATTAAAATCTCCTTTTGTGAGGTGACCCAATTAAAATTACAGAACTACTAACAACTAGAGAAAGCTAATAATAACTAGAAAACAGTTAAGCTGATAAAGACCCTAGCCAACCATGGGATGTGTAAAGCACCTCAGAAGGACCATGAGCCTGGACTGGGCCCATGTTCAGGCCCAACAAAAATATCCACCCATCATGCCTAAGCCCTAATTCAACAAGCCCATTAAGCGCCATTACCTGGACCCAGACCTAAATTTAAGGCCCATTTGATAAACGGACCAGATCATGCCGTTGACCAAATGCAAGAACTTCTATACTAAAATTTAGTCAATGCTCAGGAAGTGGGCCAAAATACCAGGCCAAACACTTAAATGGACCCAGGATCAGGCCCATTTAGAATTCATAATCTGGGCTGGGGGATGAATTATCAAGCCCAATAGATAAACGGGCCGGATTCAAGCAAAATCCAGACCAACCCATTAACCCTTACTACTAGTGCTAGAACACACGGATTGCCGACCGTCCGAGTCGGATGCGACTCATCCAAGTCGACTCGAACATTGTTGAGTCTGATTCGGTTCAGCATCACGATCGTCTGTGGTGAGATAGGCCCAACTCGGGCGAGTCGTGACTCGACTCAGGACCGAACGAATTGGTCCAGTCGCTGAGTATTATAATCATGTTAGAAAATCGGGTTATTAGAAAATGCACAATTCCAACAGAGATCTCATTCCAGCAAAAAAAAAAAAAAAAAAAATCTCCTAATTGCAGAAAATTACAAAGATAAAATCGTGAAGGAAAAATAGCAAATTAAAAGAATTGAAGTTCTTGAAACTTTTTAATTAGGAAAAGAGGAATTATGGAAGAGTAGGAATACCTCCAACAGTGCATCGGATCTTGACTGACGATTTGGAGCGAGAAAGGGCGTTTGATTTTGGGAGGATTGAAGGGGACGAGAGAGGAAGGGAGCTGTAAACGCACGACATATTCGTTTTGTCTCGATGGACGGAGAAACAGATTCAAACGATATATGTGAAATTCCTACGCATTTCTCACACCCAAATCTCCCTCTCTCTCTCTCTCTCTCTCTCTGAAGAAAAAAGAGCTGAGGATAGAATTTTTTACGTTGATATTACGTAAATACCCTTTGTTTCCGATACTACCCCTGGACAGTTAAATGAATCAATGACAACATGGCCCGCGGCTGATGCGCGTTACTGCTCGATTGTTTGATAATCTGGCAGCTATGATGCTTCATACGCGGGCACGGAAAGGGCGCGGATTAGGTGAGGCCCTTACCGTGGGCCCACCTTGATATATGTATTGTATATCTGCGCGGTCCATCGGTTTTTCCAGATCATTTTAGAGGATAAGCCCAAAACCGAAGCTGATCCAAATCTCATGTGGACCATGCCGTAGGAAAGTGGTGATTGACCATTAAAACGTTCTCGTGAACCACAAAAATTTTAGATCAAGCTGATATTTGATTCATCCTGGTTTTTTTTACCTTATCAACGGGTTGGATGGAAAATAAACATTACGGTGGGCCCTTGGAAGTTTTAATGGTGGAGCATTCAACTACTACTCTTTCTTATAGTATGGTCCACATGAGATTCGGATCAGCTTCATTTTTGGGCTCATCCTTTAAAATGATATAGCAAAACGTATGGACGGTGTGGATATACAATATATACATTAAGGTGGGCCCCATGGTATGGGCCGCACTGTCTAATGAATTTGTACTCTCGGTATATACTAACATAAATCAAACCATTTAACAGGAACAAAAAAGGAACACTTAATTGGATTAATGACAATGGATTGATGAAAATTTATTAAACGGTTAAAAATGCAAACATCCAATGGCCATTTTTCCACAAACAGTTCCTAAATCAGATGTTAGGAACTGTCCGACAAATCTTATTTTGGACCACAATTTAGTTGGCTTAATTCCAGCTACGGTAGGCAACGTGAGCAATTTTTGTGTCTGTGTATCAAGCGTCATGCCTACCAGAGTATCAAATAACGGCCCTGGATTTGTTTCTATAAGAGGCCACCCCCTCTCATGTGTGTGTGAAAGATACAGGTCATTCATCAAATGAGGGACATCATTAAGCATCATTCTAGCATGTAAGATTGGACGGTTAGAAGAAAAGGGACAAACAGTCCACATTCAACAATGTAGGTGGGTCATGTCTCCATGGTAGGCCCCAACTTCTTGTTGGAATAGTGGGGCCCACCATTCCAACTTACTAACATAGAGATTTTTAATAATAGAATATCAATCTTATATAACAACATGGCTTTAAGGCCGGCTATAACCTCGCAATGAACCATGCTCACATGATCGTAAACCATCTGTGGGCCATCACATGGATGTTAGAAGGGAAATGATCAAGCGTCCAAATTCAGAAGGCAAATCTGATGTATTTGCTTGTAGGATCAGTCCAATGTTTGGGATACGCTCCATCAACAATAACTTTGGACGGTCTAGATTGATGCACGTGTATGCTACACGTGATGTGGCTGGGTTGCTGTTACAATTCATCTTCTATCCGTACGACATGGCACATGAGAAACCAACTTATGAAAGGGCATGATGGTAATTTCGTTGGAAATTGGTGACGGTTAATAGTGGAAACGGATTGGCTACTCCCCTGACACCAGCCCCGGGGCTGGTGGTTGGTGCCCTGTGGGCCCCAACATGATGTATTTGTTTCATCCATTTTTAGGGATCATTTTATGGCTAGGTACCAAAAATTAGAGGTTTATATATCTCAGGTGGACCACACCACATGAAAACAATAGTGGTTGGATATCCATCATTAAAATCCCCTTAAGGTCCACTATACTATTTATTTGACATCTAATATGTTGATTAGGTCATACAGGCCCAGATGAAGGGAAAAAACAAAAATCATCTTGATCCAAAACTTTTATGGCCACAAAATGTTTTTTAATGGTAGACACTCATTCAACACTGTTTCATGTAATGTGGTCCACTTAAGATTGAGATATACCTCATTTTTGGTCTCATAACGTAAAATGATCTGTCAAAATAGATGGACGGCATGGATGAAACACATACATCATGGTGGGTCCCACGGAGCACCGACCACCAGCCATTGGCTGGTGTCATGGGGAGTAGCCAATCCGCGTCCTAATGAAGTTGAAATCCAATAGCTCAGTTATTCGGTCTTTACGACAGGGGCATTTCGGTCTTTCAACTAAATTTCTTATCCTCTGTCATGTCAATACGCCATCCCAAGCCTCCGATAGGATTCGCTACGACCATCGAAGGATAGATGTCGTCCCGGAAATGCCAGAAATATCTCTTCGTCTTCCTAAATGCCACAAATGTCCCAAGCGCTTACAATTTAAATGACCAAAATGCCCTCGGCTGGCTATCCAGATCATCCAAACCGTACGGCACACTGTGGATGGTACCACAACTCTAATCTCACACTGATCAAGCAATCCTAGCCATCCAATTGCTGTCCATCAATAATGGTTAAAAACAAGTAGTTGGTGATCCAAATTTCAAGGGTGATCAGATGGATACAATCTTCTCATTGTAACTTTGGCTCAGCTGTTTGGACAGTTTCCTTATTATAAATTCGCACAGATATACGCATTAATGAATGAATGGTTGAGATCAACAATAGGTCACCTGCGTCCCATTTTAAAGGTTTGGGGATGTGTGGATGAGAAGGTTTCAAATCCAACGGGTTGGACAATATCCACCGTCTATCCAACCAATAACTTCCAACCTATCATGTTAACGCATCATCCAACCCTTCCAATATGTTGGCCCCACCATGAGAATCGCCTTGAGCAAAAACCAGCCCCATCCACTGAAGTGACGTCAGATAGTTCTATGGGCCTCACCATGATGTATGCGTCGTATCCACACCGTCCATAATTTAGGAGAGATCATTTAAGGGCATGAGCCAAAGAATGATGTAGATCCAAAGCTCGAGTGGACCCCACGACATAAAAAAGTGGGGATTGAACGCCCGCCATTAAAAACTTCTTAGGGGCCACAGAAGAAGTTTCCGATCAAGCTGATATTTGTGGTTTCCCTTCATTCATGTCTGTGTTAAGTTATTAACAGGTTTGGATCTCAAATAAACATCATGACGGGGCCTAGGAAGGTTTCAACGGTGGGCATCTCTGTCCCCACTGTTTTGTGGTGGGGTCCACTCGAGCTTTGGATCTGCCTCATTATTTGGTTCATGCCCGAAAATGATCTCTCCAAAATGATGGACGGTGTGGATACAACACATACATCATGGTGGGCCCCGAGAATCTGGCTACTCTAGCTAATGGGTGTCGATTCCTTATTCCTTAGATCCGGACAGGCCTCGTTGCATTGATTATCCAAGTCTCCCATAGCCATTGATTTATGGGGCTGTGGATTTGGAAAATCCAAGGATTCGGCAAATCCCGAGCAAAAAGATAAAGGCTTTTGACATATTGCTGCCCACCTTTTTGATGAATTTTCCAACAACCCCTTTCCTTTTAGTATATTCCTAAATAAACCCCAACCATTCCCACCGTTACCAGACAAATTACACAGCTAAAAATGTTTGTTCACAGTACTTACTGCAGGCGTTTATTGGCCAATGGAGGAAAAGGTACTAGCTTTAGTTACAGCCCTCACCTCACCCAAGACCGTGGCCCTTACCATGGGGCCCATCTTGATTTATGTATTCTATATCCACACCGTCCATCCGTTTTGCCATATCATTTTAGGGCATGAGCCCAAAAACAAAGAAGATCCAATTCTCAAGTGGACCATTCTATAAAAAATAATGGTTCCTAGATCCAACCCTAATGTTTCCATAATGTTTATCTGCCGTCCAACCTCTTGATAAGGTCACATAAACCTGCATGAAGGGGAGAAAAAAAAAAAAAAAAAAAAAACAAATATCAGCTTGATCCAAAACTTGTGGCCCATTAATGATCAATCACCACCGTTTCCTATGTTATGGTCCACCTGAGAATTGGATCCGCTTCATTTTTCAGCTCATGCCCTAAAATGGCCTTGCAAAACAGATGGAAGGCGCAGATATACAATACATACATCAAGGTGGAACCCACAGTAAGGGCCACACTGCTTGGGTGAAAAGGGAGGAGGTTCTTTGGGAATCCGCCCAAAGGCAGGGTCAATATATCAAAAACAATAGGGCCGTTTGGAAGGGATTGGATGGTGTTGGAAGGGATTGAAAGTTAAATCCCGGGATTGGCCGGGCATTGCAAACAAACCGGGTGATCTGATCTCGGGATATAGCAATCCCATGGATCTTAACACAATCCACTGACAACACCATCATTACCTTTAAATCCCATCCAATTCACCCTAATCCGTTCAAATTTGCCTGGGACGTGTTTGGTTCGGAGGATTGGAAGGGATGGAAAGGTTTAATCCCGGGATTGGCCAGGCATGCCAAACAGACTCAATATAGCAATCCCGGGATATAGCAATCCTATGGATCTTAAGACAATCCACTGACAACACCATCATTGCCTTGAAATCCATGCCATCCACCTTAATACCATTCAATCCCTTCCAATCCACCCGGCCAAACGGGCCCAAACAAATGGGAGATTTGAAATCCATGGATTTCACAAATTCCTGCCCCAAATCCCTCTGACCCCTGTTTGGGCCAACCATTCCATTGAATGCAGATTTAGTAAACATCCAAACACACCCAAATAGACGGCATCCTTCCCAATAACATTACTAAAGCTACATCTTTACATTGAAAAAGGGTGGAAAAAATGCAGGCATGCATGACTCACAACTTGCATGCTACTTGCTGTACAGTAAGAAGAGGAAATTGGGGTGGGGGAATCAGATTAGAAAATGGTGTCAGTAGTGAGCTTCCTTTTCGGGGGCGACTTCTCTACTATCTGTTTCTGTAGATCCATGAATGTGGAACCCTTGTGAGCAAACAATCTCCGGAGGTTGATCACCGACAGCTCACTGAAGCTGGCAACGGCAAGATCAGCCTGCACCAACTCATACCTGTATGTGCACAGAAAATTTCGTCATTTTGAAGAATGGGGGTGTATTGCATCCTTGAATGCATGGGATCATAGTAGCTCGTTAATTGTAATCAACCTATGTGATACAGTATCAGATAGCACTTGATTGTGAATCAACCTATGTAGTAAGCCATTACATTGCGCCTACAGGAGTTTTGTGCTCTCATTGCTAGTCCCACCCCAAATAAAGGAGGGTAGCGTCGGGCTGGCAGGAGGCATCAAAATGCCATAACTTTCTTTTTTTTTTTCAAAATGCCATAACTTACTATATGAGTTCGAACAATATGACTAACCAACCCCAATTAGTTGGGATAAGGCCTAGATGATGATGATGAACCAAGGTATTCCGTATCAGTAACAGTGACCGTAATGGTCACCACCATTACCGATACGGGTATCGGCCGTAACGACTATTACGACCCCCGTAACGGTTGAAAATTTTCTTTTACCTGAAAATTTCTTTTAAAAAATATCTATAAAATCCAGAATAATGTAAATATTCCAAATATGTATTTATGTTTTTTCGATATGTTTATGATAATGTGCGGTCCACTCTTTAGTGAGAGTGTTGTATCGAGCTGTCTAGTGAATTCGTGAACATGATTATATGTCTCTAATGCTTACGCATCACGATCAAGCATTAGAACTAAAAATCATTTTTTTTAAATGCATAAATACAACTTTAACAATTTTTTTGAAAATGGAGCTCTTAGTGCTTTAATTCACTCAAATCACTTCAATTTACGGTTTTAATTTTAAACTCTATAGTAAGAGTGATCGAAATCTATTATAAAATTATCTAGGAGAGTTTTTTTAAATGAGAAAAGTGAAAAAAAAAAAAAAAAAAAAAAAAAAAAAGAAGATTTAAATAGAAATAAAAGAGTGGTTGTTTTTCGACTGTTACAGAGGTAATGGTCGTCATGCCCCATAATGGCTTTAACGGCCACTGTAACGGCTGATACAGTTCCAAAAAACCAACTGCCCCATTTCACCCCATATCACATAACATGGCCTTTATCTATACGCATCAGCCTTTACGGGCGTATCATAATAGATACGGAACACCTCGTGATGAACATATATGCCATACCATCCCACGACAAGAGACACGGTCCAGATCCATTGTGGAAAATAAGTTACCATCGGACGAGTTGCAAATGGTCAGAGCTTCATCTAGATACAAATCTGAGCTGCCAAAAAGGCTCAACCCACCGTAGAGATCATCAGGTGCAAACATCACGCAAACGCAGTGATCAGGTGGGCCACGTGTACATTGAATTAATTCATAGGTTGTCCGTTGTTTTCTACGGTGCCACCAATCTAATGAATGCATAGGCCTGACTTGATCTTCTAGTTGGGGCCTTTTCAAGAGAGACATCGACTGTATGCCACTCAAGGACAGTAACTTCGCCATCCATTGAGATGAATCTTAACACTTCTCAAAGAGAAATTAGTATTGTGAGAAGTAGGGGGAGTTCTAACCATCCAACCTTTGACGCGCAGATGAGAAGCTAAACCAAAATCCTCTGTTTTTCTTTTGTTGGTTTCAGCTGTCTGTGCGCTGGCCAGCATTCAGTGCGGTTTTCTGCCGGTGGCATGCCCAAATGGTTATTGATTCCTATAGGCAATCATGTTGCAGCTGTTCATTGGAGATTGGGCTGGAAAGCAATTAGGGATGGAGCCACAGGACACCTTCCTTTTCCCCAATTACCACTCTGAGGCGTCCACTCCCAACATACTACTATTGCCACTGTACAGAAGTCCCAACAGTTGAATGGTCCTGACCCTTTAGCCATCCATTTTACAAGCGAAAGATTGGATTGGATGGTTAACATCACCCAAGGGAAGTGTTTCATTAAAGTTGGAATATCATGTGATTATTTCATTTTCACTTGACAAGAGCCAACCTCAATGACAGTCCAGAATGATGAATGGACAGCAGAGAGCAAGTAATTGTGCTGTGAGCTTATGATGGTTGTATTAGGTCCTTTCCTCGAATAAAAATTTAAGAAATTAATTAGGGAGAGAGAGAGATGGCTTATTGTTAGGGGGCAAGCTCATGGTTACAGTGACGGTGGTACTGACAGATGTGGGACCCAAATGACACATGAATAAAACCCAAAACATACATCAGATGCATCATGGCATCATACCCCCTGGCCCCTAAAATCAGGCTGATCTGTTAAACAAGTGGACCATATTACAGGGAACAAGTTGGAAGGGCTCACTGTTTTGTATATATGAAATCCAGGCCATTCAGACCCTTCACCTGGTCAGGATGAAGGCGTGGGCCGAAAATCAGGCTGCTTCTAAATTCAGGTGGGCCCCTGTGAAAGCAAAGGGCCAGAATCCTATCTCGCATTGGTCCTTTTGTTGTGGCCCACTTGAGTGTTGGATCAGGATAATTTTCGGCACTAGGGATAATATGAGGTGACGCATCTGACAGACAGATAGGATGGCCCTCGTACGTCATGTGGGCCCACATCTGGCCAGTACCACCGTAAGCTTTCGGTGCACCGGTGACTCTCGAGAATGCCCCTAACATGAATGAATTATCCAGATACAGCAGTATACACTGATTCAATCTTGTATAAACAAATCCCAACTGTCAGAACAGCAATCGGGTTGTGGTGCCCACCACCTTCAACGCACACCTGATTGGTGGTCCATCATCCAATCATGTTATGGTGCTTGTCTAAAAACATGCAAAAGATAAATCAGTGTAAGATGCTGTACACTGGATCATTCCTCATGAGATATGCTGACAATAACAAAAATATTTAGATAGACGCCCTCCGGCCCAGTAGAAATGCAACGGATGGAAGAGAGGAATTATGACAAGAAATGGGAATACGTACGCAGGGTGAGCGCCAATTAATGCGACTGCCATCATCGTACAGTTGTGAGCAGCAGTTATGCCCCTTGGATCGTCCTCAAAAACGACGCACTTGGATGGTTTCCGATCCAACTGCAAGATGCGACCCAATAAGTATTTCGGGAAAATGCTGACACCGACATTCCAATAATAAAGGTGAGAAGTATTCCAAGTGATGCATTTTAGTCCAAAATCTTCCATAGTGGCAGGAGGTGTAATTTAGTGATTTAAAAAATAAACAATAAAAAATAAAAAATAAAAAATAAAAAAAACTTGAACTAGGACTGGGCAACTACATTGTGGAGATGATTAAGTAGAGATAGTATAACCGCATATGGTAAAGCTATCTCTCCAAATAAACATAGTGAGGTGAATTATCATTCGGGAATGTCCATCAAGTTGCCCTACAATTGATTGCAAATGGTTAAAGATACATAGAGACCAGACGATCCTAGCCATCTGATAAGAGGCCTAACAAAATGATAGTAGAAATCCAAAATACTTAATGGTCCACATTCAGTGCCAGAAATTGAAGAAAAAAAAATGCACCAAAGGTTTCAAATATAAGCCACTCCGTGATATGACCCTCTAGATGGACAACCCCAATTGGTACATCACCGGTCACGTGTAGTATGGAGAGAGTTCTACAATATTCCGGTTCTCTTGGGTCTACCATATCATTTTCCCTAAATTATATAACGGCCTCAGATGGCCAACTGATGTCTAAAATCATTTTTTCTCTCTTTTACTTTTTTTTTTGGCATGCATTGGTACTTTTGTTGGAGCTAATGCCTATGAAAAATCCAATATTCTATCTCTACACAACAGATTATAATAGGGATGTAATACCATGCTTGGGCGAAAAGTTTATATGCAAGGTATTCCATATTGGTAACAGTGGCCATAACGGTTACCACCATTACCGATACGAGGGCGTAACGACCATTATGACCCCCATAACGGTTGGAAATTATCTCTTGCCCGAAAATTCTAAAAAAATATTTGGAAAATCCAAAATAATGTAAATATTCCAAATATGTATTCATTTTTTGTTTTGAACATGTTTATAATAGCGTAACGGTAAACTCTTTGGTGAGAATGTTGTATTGGGTTGTCTAGTGAATTTGTGAACATGATTATGTCTCTAATATTTACGCATCACAATCAAACATTAGAACTAGAAATCAGAAGGAAAAAAAAAAGGCATAAATACTTCTCTTCTTTTTTTTCAATTTTTTGAAAAAATAGCCTTCGGAGCTTCTATTCGCTCAAATCACTTCAATCTAGATTTTAATCTTACAAACTATAGTAAGAATGGTCGAAATTTGCTGTAAAATGATCTAGAAGAGTCTTTGGAATGAGAAAAGTGAAAAAATGAGGAGAAAATGAATTTAAATAGAAAAAAAGTAGTCGTTTTTCAACCGTTATGGGGGTAATGGCCGTTATGCCCATAATGGCTGATACGGTCCCAAAAAACCTGCCACCCCGTATCGCGTAACGGTCATGGCCGTTACCTATGCGTATCGGCCTTTACGAGCATATCGTAATGGATACGGAACACCTATGATCTTAGCTTATACAAGTGGAGCCCATGATTCGCTGATCCAATCTGTTGATGTGATGGACCTCGCAGTGGATGACCCATGCACCAAAAACACCACAGTTTGGAAGATCCTATCCATCAAATATTTGGCCTTTTCCTGGTTGAATATGAGCTGTTCCTGTAGGTCTAAGCAATCTTTTTCTGGCCACTGCCAATAATGGCTAGAATTTTCCATCTGGGGGATTTTTGCTGCACTTAAGTGGGGAACAAAAATACCAACTGTTTGGATAACTGAACCATGGGCCCCACTCTTTGAAGCTGGAAACCCAAGTGCGCTGCATGGGAAAATGATCAAAATTTCATCACATGCAACAATCCAACCCAAAAGAGAGAGGGAGAGAAAGAAAGATACAAAAAAAAAAAAAAAAGCAATGAATGGTAAGCCATGTGACGAGTAACACATTACTAGACATTTCAAGGGCGTGTTTGGTTTCCCAATTACAACGGTAAATGGCTGGAAATGGGTGATGACTACTTACTCCTGTAATTGTATAGTGACATGACATCACCTACATTTGACCGCAATAATGAGTTTGCTACCATTATTTGTTTCACCTAGAAAACTTCGTAAAAATGGAAGTTTTGTAAAAAAAATGTAATGATCGCAATTTCCTTTACAAGTTTATTTGACTCTCAATTTACCTGCAATAATTCTTGTTTAAACAAACACCTTGAAATGATAATGATGGCTCATTTACTTTGCATTATACAATAAATTGGAAAATCAAAGACCCCCTAAGTGATTAGACTAAAAAAGTTATTTAACTTCAATTAGTTTATGACTATTTAATTTCAAATAGTTTATACTCCCTTTTGTACCTTAACTGCAGCAGAGAGAAATCTATGCGCTATCGACTCCATTCCATCCTCCTCTGACACAATCGCCTACAACTCAGGACAGAGACATCCAGACTCAGATTATATTCCATTACATATCTGAATACTAATGAAAACAAGGAACCCATACGTTTTTTTTTTTTTTTTAACACCAATTTCGTACCTGGAAATATTTATTGAGCCCCATCCGCTGCAGAGACGCAAGAAGATTAATCCGATCAAGACATGAAACAACAGCACAAGGGATGCCGGCTGTATAAACAGCATCCAACCATTCCTTCAAACCTTCCATAGGCGTCCTAAGCTGGTCATACAAGTCAAGCATGTGACACATCAAATATAGACTACAGCAAATACAGATAGAAGGGAGACATTATTTACACTGGCCTGATTGATGATACACTTACCCACTCTAGTTTGTAGTGTTTTATTACCAAAAGTATAAAAGAAAAGGATATATCTCTCAATCAGGATCATGGGCGTCAATGGGTAAGATCAGCCAAGCTAAATGGGTAGCAGGCCAGGCTTAGGCTAGAAATGTGGCCCATTTTTAAGGAAAAGAAATTGAAGATTGAATATACATACATATATACATATCCCCTTCGCACACATGTCATGGGCCCAAAATCCAAACGGTCCATGTGATGCGGCACCCCATGAAACCCCCAAAGCCCAATTTTCAACATGATCCAAAACTCTGGTGGGCCATAGCAAAGAGATGCAAATCAGGGGAGGAAAATTTTTCCTTTTGCCATGGCCCACCAAAGTGTTGGATCAGGGTAAAAGTTGGGCCCTGTGGGTTTCATGGGGTGCTGCATCACATGCACCGTTCAGATTTTGGATTCACATTACGTGAGATGAGTCGTTTGAGCTTACCCAATTACAATTAAATGGGTTTGCCAGATCAGGCTTGGGCTTGATGAATTTCAAGTAGGTCGAGTCAAGCTATGAGGTAACCATTGCAGGTTGGGTTCCGACCAGAATTCTAGGCCCGTTTAATAAACAGGTCAGCTCGGGTTAACCCCAACCAAACGAATGCATCCCATTGCTGACCCCTATCCAGGATGGGTGTAGATTTAAATTCCCTTTTCTAAATTCAAAGTTGCATGTACGTCCTTATTTGGAGAGCATGGTTTGGGACTAACTTTAAAGAGATTCTCAAAGTACAACTCGGAGAGCCTTGACTTCAATATCTTGAGTTTGCTTTCTTCATTTTCCCAGAACAAAACCTGAATATTTGGGGATATTAGAGGGCATCAAACATAAACAATCGATGATAAACCAAAATAAAAGATTGCAAGAATGTAAATCAATCTCTACAAGCAATCATGTAGAAACACGAAAGGAGAACAAAACATTCAATTGCTTGAATTGGAGATCTTACAGGCACTGCCATTGATTAGACCTTTCTCAGTCCCACCATATGGGTACAAAATAGTGCTACAGAGATCAGGGTCCAATACCATCTCACATAAGAACACCAAACATATTTCGGCAAATTGCCATTTTATTAGGAATCGTATTGAGAGAGAAGCACCCACTCTCTCACATCCCCATCACTGTACAGACAGTCGATGTGTTTACCGAGGCAGCCACTAGTTCCAAGCATGCTTTCCTAGCCGACTCTGATGCCTTATGTACATCAGTGTTGATTTGAAGGGAACTTTAACTGATGATATATTTACAGATATATGAATGAAAAGGTCTCAAGTCCAAACGGTTGGTCAAATAAGTAAAGGTCCACACACACACACACACACACACAAATATATGAACACGAAGATCTCTTGTCCAACTGGGTTAGACCTCAAGTTACGGTCCACCCAGTGGATAACTTCCAACATTTCATTTGTGCATGACATCCAACCTTGTCCAATAGGTTGGCCCCATCATGAGAATCACCTTGCAAAATCGGCCAAATTCACTCGTTAGGTAGACCACATTTGTATTTTCTATTTATCTAAATGGACGACATTTGTAGGGTCCATTGGTACATTTAGATGATAAGTGGAGTTTTGTATTGACCTAATGCCAAGTACCAAGCCCATCTCAAAGGTGCCATGTGACATGGCACCTCTAGAGCTAGAAGAATTGAAGAAGCGACTTGAGGAACTTCGGGCTTTGGGCTTTATTCGCCCGAGTAGTTCTCCGTGAGGAGTACCAATTCTATTTGTTAGGAAGAAGGATGGGTCGTTGAGACTTTGTGTGGATTATAGAGAACTGAACAAGGTAACCAAGAACAAGTATCCATTACCGAGGATTGGTGATTTGTTTGATCAGGTTAGAGAGGTGTAGTTTTTCTCGAAGATCGACCTACGTTCCAGATACCATCAGGTTTAAGTTCAAGAGGACATCCCTAAAACAGCTTTTCGCACCAGATATGGCAATTTTGAGTTCCTAGTTATGTCCTTCAAGCTGACGAATGCACTAGCCGTAGTTATGTAATTGATGAATGAAGTATTCTGCCCCTACCTCGAGGTGTCCCGTTGCAGTAATAATGGGCGTAACGGTGCCCACCGTTACCGATACGGTGTAATAGTGTAACGGCCAATAAGGGGGAGTAACAGCCGTTATGCCCCTTGTATCGGTCAGATTTTTTTTGTCAAAAAAATCTTTAAAAAAATATCCATTAAATCCAGAAAAATCTAAATATTCCAAATATGAATTCGTTTATGATTTTGAACATGTTTATGGTAGTGTAACGGTCCACTCTTGGGCGAGAAAGCTATATCAAAGAGAGCATATGGTAACTAACATATCCATACAATCTCAGGTAGACCACTAGTGGGTGAGGCCCTGAACATGGAGCTTACTTTGATGTATGTGTTGCTAACTCATTTTAAGGCATAGTCTAAAAAATGAGGCAGATTCAAATCTCAGGTGGACCACACTAAGAAATAGTTGGGATTGAACCTCCACTATTAAAAACTTCCTACGGTCCACTGTAATATTTATTGGCCATCCAACCTGTTGATTACGTTATACAGACGTGGAGGAAGGGAAAATACAAATCGCAGCTTGCTCCAAAACTTTTATGGGCCCCAAGAAGTTTTTAACGGTTGGCGTTCAACCATCACCGTTTCTTGTGATGGTCCACCCGCCTCATTTTTTAGCTCATGCCAAAAAATGATCTGGCAAAATTGATGGACGGCATGGATAAAACCCATACATCATGATGGGACCCAGATAGCACCGTCCAGTAGTGATTGTGTCTAGGCAATGTGTGGGTGAGGCCGTGAGCATAGGACCCACCTCAATGTATGTGTTGTATATCCATGTTGTACATCTGTTTTGCCATCTTATTTTATGGCTTGCCAAGGTCTAATGTAATGTTTATTTGTCATCCAACATGTTGATAAGGTCCAATGGACCTGGATGAAAGGGAAAACACAAATAGCAGCTTGATGCAAACTTGTGGCCCCCAAGAAGTTTTTAACGGTGGAAATTCGATCCATGTGGTCACTTGAGATTTTGATCTGCTTCATTTTAGGGATCATGCCCTAAAACTAGCTGGAAAAACTGATGGACGGCATAGATATACAACACATACATCAAGGTGGGTCCCACAAAACAATGTGTGCACTTAGCATGAAATACCGCTAGAGTATTATTTTATTTTTTAAACATGACTGTGAAACAGCCACGTAGCCTCCTCTTGTTTAAACAGAGAGAGAGAGAGAGGGAAAAAACGAGAAAAGAGAGAGCAAAAGAGGAGAGAGAGAGAGGGCATTGCAAGCTCACAACAAGAAGAAGAAGCGGAAGCGGATGAGGATCCACAGCCGCAATAAAAGAAGAAGAAGAAACGAAGAAGGTAAGTTCTTTTTTCCTTTTTTTTTTTTTCCTGAAAACACTAATACGGGGTAACAGCCGTTATGGTCTGTATTGGCCGTTAAAGCTCCATAACGGCCGTTACGGTTTGCTTTTTCAAGGCCACCCTGTTTTAACCCCGTAACGCGTAATGGCATCTGTCGTTACCGTTACGTATCGGTCGTTACGGCCGATACGTAATTGATTTGGCCCACCTTGACCTCGACCAATTTGTGGCGGTATTTATATATGATATTCTGATATATTCACCTACCCGGGGGGAGCATGAGCGTGATTTATGTATTGCCCTGCAAACTCTTCGCGATCATCAGTTATATGTTGAATTGGAGAAATGCGAGTTATGGCATGAAGAACTGAAGTTTCTCGAGCACGTTATTACTAGAGTGGTCGTAGATCTGGCCAAGGTCAAGGCCTTGCTTAAGTGGCAGTGACCCACTAATGTTATGGAGATTCGGAGCATATTGGGTCTAATAGGTTACTACAGATGGTTTATTCAGGGGTTTTCTCATATAACAGCATTGCTGACCCAACTGACCCGTAAAAGAGCACCTTTTGTTTGGAGCAAAGCTTGTGAAAAGGCATTTGTAGAGTTGAAGGATAAGTTGACGTCAACGCAGTTCTCACTTTTACCGTTTAGGAATGAAGGGTTCATAGTGTACACCGATGCCTCGTGAGTTGGATTAGGTTGTGTGCTGATGTAGCACGCTAAAGTTATAGCCTATATTTCTCAGCAGTTGAAGGCCCACGAGCAAAATTACCCCATGCATGACTTGGAGTTGGCCACAGTAGTGTTCACAGTGAAGATATGGCATCATTATTTATATGGGATCAAATTCCAGTTGTTCACGGACCACAAGAGCCTTAAATATTTATTCTCTAAGAGTGAGCTCAATTTACGGTAGAAGAGGTGGTTATAGTTGTTGAAGGATTATGATTTTTCTCTTCAATACCACCCAGGGAAGGCAAATGTCGTGGCCCATGCCCTCATCCATTATCCCCAGGGAGTTATTGCTCACCTTATGGTTTGGGAGTGGCGGATGTTGGAGGTAGTACGAGATTTTGAATTCGAGTTGAGCCTGCGGTTAGCTATTGCGTAGCTCGCGAGCTTGTCCATCCATACATTGCTGGTATCTCGAGTTATTAAGGCGCAACGGGCTGACCCGGTCATCATCGTTCGCCACAAGGAAATGACTGAAGGGTGGACTTCGTTATAAAGGGTGATTGTATGCAGGATGATGCAAAGCTAAGACGAGATATTTATCGAGGGCACGCCAGTCCAAATTCACGATCCACCCAGGTAGCAAAAAGATGTATCACGATGTCAAGAGGCAGTATTGGTAGCCTAGGATGAAGCGCCACATCACCGAGTATGTTACCCACTATGACACTTGTAAGAAGGTCAAGGCAGAACATCAGCGACCCTCAAGTACTATGCAGTAGCTGGAGATCCCTCAGTGGAAGTGGAAGCACGTTACGACGGTATTCATTTTGGGATTGTCGATGGATTTCGTTATGAGATTGCGGTGGACTCCACGAGGTCATGACACCATCTGGGTCATTGTTGACCGACTAATGAAGACAACTCACTTCCTACCTATACGCGCCCCCTACTCCATATACCGCCTTGCTCAACTATTTGTTGATGAGATCGTTAAGCTGCATGGAGTGTCAATATTGATAGTATCCAACCGCAACCCAAGGTTCATGTTGCAATTCTGAAAGTGCTTTCAGTGAGCCTTGGGCGTAACTTTGAAGTACAGCACCGCCTACCATCCCCAGACAAACAGGCAGGCCGAGAGGGTCAATCAAATCCAGGATGATATGCTTAGAGTGTGAGTGCTGGATTTTCGTGGCAGCTAGGATAATCATCAACCATTGGCGGAGTTTGCATACAATAATAGCTATCAGGCGACCATCAGCATGGCTTCATATGAGGCCTTGTACGGCCAACCCTGCAGGTCTCTCAGTCGTTGGACAAAAGTTGGAGAACAATGTTTGCTCGGGCCTGAGATTGTTCAACAGACCTCGGAGAAGATAGAACTTATCAGGAAGAGGATGCGCATGGCTCAAAGCCGGTAAAAGAGTTATGTTAACCACCAGCATAAAGAATTGGATTTCACTATTGGAGATTTTGTCCATCTCAGGGTTGTCAAACAACCAATTTCTCTAAAAACTTGAGCTGCTAAAGGATGGTGTATCAATGAATATCAAGGGACTTAAACACTCCAATGCTCCCCCGCATGTGCGGGCAGGAACTCCGCGTGGGAACATACTGGGCAGGGGTGGAGGAGCACTCACAACTCACACCCAAGTGAGGGATACTCACAACTCACACCATAAACGGCCCCCCATGTGAGAATATAATAGGGAGGCATATTTGCTACTCCCGAGATTCGAACACAAAACCTTCCGCTCTGATACCATGTCAAACAACCAATTTCTCCAAAAGCTCAAGCTATTAGAGGATGTTGTATCAATGTATATTAAGGGACTTAACACTCCAACAAGGGTCTCACCCATGAAGGGCGTAAGTTGATTCAGCAAGCAGGGGAAGCTCGCCCCACGATATATAGGGCCCTTCGAGATAGTAGAGCGGATTGACCAGGTGGCATATCAGCTAGTCGTGCCTCCCTAGTTGGCGGGTGTGCACGATGTATTCCATGTATCTATGTTGAGGAGGCGTGAGCCAGAGATGGAGCACATCATCGATTGCCAGCCGATTGAGATCCGTGAGGATGCATTGTACATAGAGCATTAGGTCTATATCCTGGATCAGAAGGAGTTGGTCCTCCGGACAAAGACGATTCCACTTGTGAAAGTGCAGTGGAGACACCATAGCGAGGCAGAGGTCTCGTGGAAACGTGAGAAGGACATTCGTGAGAAGTATCCCCACTTGCTTCTTTGGGCCTTGAATATACAGTAAAAATATCGCCAATGTATGATATCTTCCTTGCAATTAGAAAGTTTTCAGTCGTTTCACTCTTTGGATTATGTTGCTCCCATTTAGCCAATGGTGTAGCAATTTTGAGTACGAAATTTTTATGAGGGTGGACTTGTAATACCCTACCCAGCCTATAGGTACGTTCAACTGATCTTGTGCTTTATTTTCTTTCCAACTATTAGGTAGCTTGGGCTCATCTTCCGAATTAGGACCCTGAAACACCCGCGTATACAACCCGGATACCCAATGGGACCCACAATAGTGCCTAGAGAGCATGTCCTGAGTAAGGCGACCGCAAATACCCGAAACTCATATCACGACGACCGCCCCGACGAGGCGAATCCGATGATACCTTCCACGGGCGGATACATAACCTTGAACTCGAGATGTAGCGTGAAGAACCAGACACCTGTGCATATGCAAATATCTATGGAAAAGTGCATGAATGATGTCATCATGAGGTAAGAATGAATCCATAATTGGAACTATTCCATTAGGCTTAGTTTAAGTTAAATATAACCTAACTTTTATAATTAACCTATCCATATGTCTCACGAAAGTCACTTTATTAACAAGGTTAATAAAGTACCTAACCTTATTCACTTAAATTCAAGGCATTTCCTTGATTTAAGGAGTACCATGACACCTAGCATATCTTAATTAAGCTAACACCACCCATAAGCTAAAATGAAGCTCACTTAAGGGGAGTAAAACTAACTTAACTAACATCTAAAAAAGGAAAACCCTTAAAAGTCAAAAAGTTTCCTTGAATTAAGGTGGTTATGCCACATCACCTTGTTCTAGAAATTCATAATTCCATTTAGAATGTCATTAGGACTCTTTAAACAACTCCAAAACATAATAAATGAAGCTAAAACAATCATTAATAAATAGTGTTATAAAGTCAACAACACATCCCTTAAATTAAGGACAAGTGGTCCACATAACACCATTTTTTCTAAAAAATGTAAGAAGTAATAAATTCCATGCAAAAATGTCCTTAATTAAGTGATTAACATAAGACAATTGCCCATGAATTGAGAAGAGTCATCCACCTCATAGTTTCTAATTTTAAGCAAGCTAATTAGCCTTAGCCTATATAAAAGGGGCAATTACAGAATTTTTGGGCACATAGTACCCAAATTCGTTAGCATCTTAACCATTTTCCAAGACATCTTCAGCCCCTAAAACCCCTTCTAATTAACCCCAATCAATTCCTTAAATACAAATAAAACAACCCCTGCTCCTAGCACTAATACACCATTAGAATCACAAACCCCTTGTCATTAAGGGAATTTTTATCTTTGGAGGAGGGTTTATCACTCCAAGGAGTTACCGGAATTGGAGAACAATGAGGTCTTAGAAGGAATGACCCCACACATTAGTGGCGGATGCTCGTGGTCCCACTAGTGGACCCACAATTAAGAAATTTGCACCGTTCTTCTTCTTCTTCTTCTTCTCTTCTTCTTCTCTCTCTCTCTCTCTCTCTCTCTCTCTCTCTCTCTCTCTCTCTCTCTCTCTCTCCAGTTCCCCTTTTTGTTAAATTTTCTCAATCTTGTTTCTCATTTGATGGAGTATGGTTCAAAGAAGGTGGACCCTACGATGGAAGTAAAGACTGAATCGGATCGTTTAACGATCAGGATTACATGGATTACATATATATTAGCTTGATGGAGAGATTTGGGGAACCCACTAATCGTGGGCCCCACCATGATCTTTATTAGCCATCCAACCAGTCTATAAGGTCATTGGGACCTGGATGAAAGGAAATCACGAGTATCAGCTTGATCCAACAAATATGGGCCCACTGTGGGCCCATCGCGGTGTTTATTTGCCATCAGATTCACTCAAAAAGCCGAGCCCATTGGGGAGACCAGACACGCACGCACACAATATAAATATAATATTCATACATAAATATATATAAAAGGAAAAAAAAAAAAAAAAACTAACACTACAGCAGCCCACACTGTAGTGGAACAGCGTGCGGCCCTGTACGTCCACAACAATGTGTAGCTGTTGCTGCTTCTAAGACCGGCAGGTGGGGGCCCACTGCAGGGCCCACCATGATGTATGTATTACATCCACGCTGTCCATCCAATTTGTCAGCTAATTTTAGGCCATGAACCCAAAAATGGATCGGATCCAAAGCTTAGATGGGCCACACCATGAGAAACAATGGCACCTGAACATCCACTGTTCAAACCTCCAGGGCCCACTATTCTAAAACAAACAAAAAAAAAAAAAAATGGTCAGCGGCTGCTAACGCTGCTGAGTCCAACATGCACTGCTACACGCTGGACTCAGCAGCATGCAGTCAGCTGCTACTCTATGGGTTCTAGATGGTGGGGCCCACTGCAGGGCCCACCATGATATATGAGATTGATCCAAGCCGTCCATCTAGCCTGTCAAATCATTTTAAGGGACAACTTAAAAAATCAGGCCGATCCAAATCCTAGGTGGGCCACACCACATGAAACTGTGGGGATGTATCACCAACTGCTTAAAAAAAAAAAAAACTTAGGGCCCACTATAAGGTTTAGTTCTAAAGGGAAATGAGACTAAAAAAAAATAACAAAACAAAAATTTTAAAAATAAAATAAAGTAAAGAGGAGAGGTCCTCTTTGGATGCTATGGTGTCCAGAGAGGGACGTCTCTCTTGTATTTGACAGATGGGTTGTGGGGCCACCCTGGGTACCATCATGATGTATGTGTTTCATCCCTACCAACCATCCCATTTAATAGATCATTTTAGTGCAGCGACCCAAAAATCCAGACGATATGAGGTTCAGGTGAGCCACACTGCACGAAACAGTGGGGCTTGTACACCTACCGTTGAAACCTTCCCAGGACCACGGTGATGTTTCACTGCCATCCAATGTTAGAAAAAATAATAGTAAATATATATTCATGACAAAAAAATGGACCCTACACTTGGAACAAAATGGGATCTAAAGATGTATGGACTTATCATCTAAATGGACCCTACAAAAACAATGGTGGCAATCCTAAATCGAGATAAACTATGATTTGGAAATTTAGTTAGGGCCGAAATGACTACCCAAGTCACCATGATGATGTGGGCTTGGACCTGGGCCACTCAATAACCATACGTTGCCCTCTACCAAGCCCAAATCAAAACCCATGTAAGTCCACCATGAGGACTTCGATGGACATTAGACTTAGGACCACCCTACATGGTTGGACCTTGAATAGTCATTCTAGGCACTTAGGTAAAACTACCCATCGCCATGTAGTGATCAATCTTGTGGTATTCAATTAAGATATTAGTAAGGTGTCTTCATACAAGGAAGAAGGCACAAGCACCCTAGATTGGAGTCCGTAAGGATTATTGTTTGATTAACCATAATCAAGCAAGTGAAGGTAAGCATACCCTTGTCAAAGGTAGAAAGTTATGAAACTAACCCAAGCATAAGTTGGCAACACCATATAAGGGTTGGCTACCTAGGTATGCGACTCTTTAGCAATCTTGCATCTTGCATAGTGGCATGCCTTGAGTTCTTGGCTATCTTTGAGTTACTTGTTACACAGCATTACCACGCATACCATGGCATATTAGGCGAGAAAGTAATATCCTAATTATTTGCTACACCACAGCTTAACCGTAGTACATGGCCTACAGTCATATTATGAGATGGATGGTGATATTGATTCATGGGACACTGGAAATGTGGAAATAGTACGGGATGATATGCCCCTTGAGTTGAAAGTCCTTAAACCCCGATGGTACCTAGGGATGGCTCACTATTGGGATAGGTGGATACATGGGTCATGGATTTGACTCCTCCTAACGAGGTGAGGTTGAGAAGGGGTAGGTCCAAACCGCCATAGGGTTGAGGTGGCAAACAAGGAACAGTCCGAACCTGTCCAACGAGGTGAAGCGTGAAAGGGTCTGTTACTGGCGTGCACAGCGGATGTCTGTAACCCCGCTGGCGGGTAGCAAGGTCGACTGCTGGTGTCTGGTGCATGGGCATCAACCCCAGTAGATCCCGAGTTCGAGCGATACGGTGATCCTTGTTGATATGGTGATATTCATGGTAGTGCGGTCGAGCCTGTTGTGAGATGACTATTTGCTGAGGTTTCTACAATTGGCATGCAATTATCCTATGCATGTCACACATAGCTCATCTTTATTGCTCTCTCTCTCTCTCTCTCTCTCTCTCTCTCTCTCTCTCTCTCTCATTACAACTTTCATATTAGTCATTCCACATGCATATCATAAATACCACAAACTTGCCAAGCTATAAGACTTATTTGTCTTTTAAATACTCTAGGTAACGAAATTAAAGAAGAACCACCGGTAGCAACCACAAGCTAGGCGATGAGTTAGGGAGCATGATTTGACTTACGTTTTGGATTGTATATACGATGTATATATGTATCAGGCAATCAAACGATGTACTTTTGGACTTTTGTAGTGTATTATTTGTGTACAGACATTACTTATCATGTCTCTAATACTCCTCTATTACTAAGATTGCATGGTACAATTGATGCGGACAACACCAAGCCATTCAAAGTATATCAACGTAGGAGGCGTGCATTATCCATGTCAATGTGGTTAGATGACGGATGCGGGTCGGGTCTCTAGAGGTTGAAGACCTTACACATGTGTTCATGACATGTGTAAGTTGCTTAGAAGAGACATTTGGACCATTGGATCGCGATGATGGTGTGATCGGACCGTTGGATCGTCACGGCCCACCTTCATTACACTACCTTCGCGGCACTATCATCGAGGCCCATCGGGCATCTTAAATTTACATTTAGTTTATGAACATTTGAGTTAATTAAGTTTTGAGACAGTTTGTGCACAATTTTGTGCGAATTTCTTTTTTTGAAACTTTTTTTAAGTAGGGGTATTTTGGTAATTTCATGTAATTAAGATTTTATAAGAGTTGCCCTAAACCCATAGCATGTTATGTGATGTTTTATGAAAAAGAAAAAAGAGTTTTTGCTTCTGACGATCTCGTCTTCGACTTCCAGTGATTGGAAGATGGCGTGAGGCCCAGGTAAACGATTTCTCATCCCATACTTCTTTCTCCTTCTCTCTTTTCTCAAGGTATTCTTTTCTTTAACCTCATTCTCTTCTTTTTCTCCTAATCTCAAAGGATTTTCATTCCCTTTTCATCCCCACATAAAACCCATCACCCAAATCTATATTTAAAGAACCACCATTTTTTTTTCTCCGAATTTTTCAGATTTTCGATCCGGAAATTTCTATTTTTATGGATTAGAAAATCCACTTGGATCGTTAGACGGACCCATTGCAAGACGAAAGTTCTATCTTTAATACGGATCCAATGAAATTCAGATTTTAAGATTCAATACTTCATGTTTGTGATGGATGGCCCTAATCAATGCTATGTTGCCCTTATTTCCTTCTTGTGTTTATGATGTATAAATCAAGCTGATATTTATTTGTTTTTAAAATTTAATGAATCTGCCCCTCTCAAATAGCATGCTCATTTAAGGTTAGACTAGGCTGTCCTACATCAACAATCTACCCTTTACATCGCTCAGTCAAACGTCGAGCTTGGGACTTAGTGTGTGGGCACCGAGTGCCAATCCTAGGGTTCGACTAGTCGTGTGCCAAGTAGAGTGGTTGTACGAGACTAATGGGTCTAGGGCATGACAAAAGTTGGTACTAGAGCTAAGTATTGCTTCTTCAACTCACTCCTAGCGACCTTATAAACTAGTTGGATGGCTAATAAACATCATAGTGGGGCCCACAATCAGTGGGTTCCCCAGATCTTTTGAATCAAGTTATATATGTGTAATCCATGCCATCCTAACCGTTGGACGGTCCGATCGAGTCTCGACTTTTACCGTAGGATCCACCTTTGAACCCTATTCCTGCATCAAATAATAAACAAGATTGAGAAAATCCAACAAAAAGAAGTGAGGGGAGGTGCACTCACTCACTGGTTTGGAGAAAGAAGAACAGTGCGGATTTCTTCTAACATGTGGGGTTGTCCCTTCCAAAGCCTCCTTCTCCCAATTCCAGCAAGTTCTTCGAGTGATAGCCCCCTCTAAGAAATAAATTCCTCTTAATGATAAGGGGTTGTTTAGGGCTAATTAAGAGGTGATTTAAGGGGTTGTTTTGCTTGAAATCAAGTCTAGTAGTGAGGATTGTTTTGTTTGAAATTAAGTCTAGTAATGAGGGTTGTTTTACTTGTTGTTTAGGACTAATTAAGAGGTGATTTAAGAGCTTAAGAGGAGCTGGAGAATGACTAGGGAGGTTAAGAAAATTGGGCACTATGTGCCCAAAAAAACAGCCATGACCCCCTTTTATATAGGTTAAGGCTAAGTAACTTACTTAAATCTAGAAACTATGAGGTGGATAGCTCCCCTCAATTCATAGGTAATTGTCTTGTGTTAATCACTTAAGGACTTTTTTTACATGAAATTTATGACTACTTGCCTTTTCTAGAAAGATATGGTGTCATGTTGACCACTTTTTCTTAATTTAATGGATGTGTTGTTGACTTTAAAACACTTTCTTTATTAATGAATTTTTTAGCTTCATATATCATGCTTTGGAGTTGTTTAGAGGGTCCTAATAACCTTTTATATGAAATTATGAATTTCTACAATAAGTTGATATGGCATAGTTACCTTAATTCAAAGAAACTTTTTTTACTTTTAAAGGTTTCCCTTTATTAGACATTAGTTAGGTTAATTTTACTCCCCTTAAGTGAGATTCATATAAGCTTATGGGTGGAGTTAGCTTAATTAAGATATGCTAGGTGTCATGGTTCTCCTTAAATCAAAAAAAAAAAAAAAAAAAAAGCTTTGACTTTAAGTGAATAAGGTTAGGTACCTTATTAGCCTTATTAATAAAGTTGTTTTTGTGAGACATATGGGTGGGTTAATTATAAAACTTAGGTTATATTTAACTTAAACTAAGCCTAATGGAATAATTCCAAGTATGAATTCATTCTTACCTCATGATGGCATCATTCATGCACTTTTCCATGGATATTTGCATATGCACAGGTGTTGGGTTCTTCGCGCTATATCTCGAGTTCAATGTCATGTATCTGCGCGTGGAAGGTATCATCGGATTCGCCTCATCGGGTGATCGTCATGATATGAGTTCCGGGTATTTGTGGTCGCGTTACTCGGGATGTGCTCTCTAAGCACCATTGCGGGTCCGATCAGGTATCCAAGTTGTGTACGTGGGCATTACAGGATTCTAATTCAAAAGACGAACCCAACCTACCCAGTGGTTGGAAAAGAAAATGAAGCAAAAAATCAGTTGACCATACCTATAAGCTAGGTCAAGTATTACAAGTACACCCTCATAAAAATTTCGTCCTCGAAATTTCTACTAACTAAAAGGGAGCAACATAATCCGAAAAGCGAAATGACTGGAGGATATGCTCAAAGCATGTGTGCTAGGGATTGACCCTCTCGGTCTTACAACATTTCATGTGTCGTGACATCCAACCTTGTCCAATAGGTTAGCCCCATCATGAGAATCACCTTGCAAAATCGGCCACATTCACTCGTTCGGTAGACCACATTTGTATTTTTATATTTATCAATGGCTAGCCATTATTTTCTATTGTGTGGCTCACCAGGTGAGCAGATAAGGCTTATTTTTGCACTAGAAGAGCCTCATGGCAAGGCCAACCTATTGGAAGCCCTCCACCCCACCACCCGTGTGTGTGTGTGTGAGAGAGAGAGATAGAGAGAGAGAGAGTAAAAATGATGGTTGAATCAATTGGCCATGCTCTCTATAACCTCTTTATGATAATGAATAAAATCCATTTGCGTGATAGAGAAAAATGGCCTTATACCAAATAAATAAAGAATAATGAACCAATATTGCCCACCATATGGCATAATTATCACTAACGATGGCATGAAACTAGTCATGCCCTCATTGTTTTAAAATTTGTTCCCTAGCTCATGAATGTTAAAAGCTTAGGCCCTCTTTTGGATCTAAAGGAAATGAAAATTTGGTAAATCCATGAACTTGTCAAATTCATGGATTTCGAAGCCTCAAAAGTCCACAATTTGTGAATCAAAATATAAATCCATGGATTTGGGGAGCATTAATTGCAATGGTAGCACAGTTATTGCCAACAAATTACTTCTTTTGATTTTAAAAAGAGTAAAAGAGTTTCATTTTCAGGATTTGCCAAATCCCCCTCCCAAAAATAAAAAAAAATTAAAAAAAATTAGTTGATTTGGATTTGCCCCGAACCCATACATTTGTGAGGTGTAAATTTGAGAAATCCTTGGATTTGGCAAACCCCAACAAAAGACAACCATGGGAGATTTGAAATCCATGGATTCCACAAATCCCATGCCCCAAACAGTCCCTTAACGAACTTTGAAGGTAGGGAATAAAAAAAATGGAAGATCGGCAGAAATATTATTACTTCCAAAAGGGCCAAAGGCCAAAGGTAGGAAAAAAACATTGACAAGCAATCAGAACGACAAGAAAAAGATAGTCGTTGCCCTGGTTTTCCGTAATTAAGAACCCAACTAAATTAATGAGCAAAACTCCTAACCTTACGTAGGACATGATCGGCACCTGTGTATAGCATCGATCTTTGTATATCACCATGTAGTATGATGTCTCTTCCTGCTCAACAATCAAATATCATCATCATTATCATCGTCTTTCTTTTTTTTGAAGAACGCAAAGAAATATATTTCTAAAGCTATTGGTGCTTCCTTCATTGTTGCTTATCATCATCATCATCATCTGGTCTTTTCCAGCAATTTGGCATACACTTTAAACCGGTAAAAATTACCAAAAGTTTTACGATCAGCTGCTCAACAATCTAACGTGACCATTACCATATTCGATCACGAGTCAATTTTCGGTTGAACTGTATGCATAGAAGTGCCAAAAAGCAGCAAAAGCAGTGGAAGTTTGCAAACACTGGTGTTAAAAATCAGATGAATTCGACTTTGATTGAACTATCCATTGAGAAACATCCATTACTTATCGAACAACCACCAACATACCTTCTTCAGAGGCAAGTTGCTTCCAAGCATTCAACTTCAAAGATCGAGTATCGGCCTGGAGGTGGAATCCAAGATCATCTTGTAAGATAAAGATAACATCATAAATGTGCTTTTAAAAGCACTGGAACACACACGCTTCTTGTGAAAATAGGTGAAAAAGGAAACAACAAGAGGAGGATTGAAGAGCTTTTAATAAGATTCAAAGCAAGATGTTTGAATCTACAAATTGGCACAGGTGTGCTGAAGCTAGGAACTAATAACTAAAGACAAGCACATCGTTTTACGTCAAAAAGACATTTTCATGAATCATCATCATCGTAGCCTTGTCACAGATATTTGGGGTCGGCATTTTATTTCACAAATTTGAACATCCCTAAATTTACCCCCAAAAAAATGCCTATGATTGTTTGAATATATCAATCTCGGCATCTGTGGGGACTATGAAGTGATGCAGAATAGATCAATTTTGAAAGTTTTTTGTAAATGGTTCCATCTAATGTCTAAAGTTCATAGTTACGGCATATTCGCTGCATAGTTCTAAAACTTGCTGAGTCGACTCAAAATTCAGCTGAGTCAACTCGACTTGGAGAGATTTCCAGCCTATTAGCTGGGAAACTCGGTCCTCAATCTGTACAATCCCAACAGGGGAAGACTCGTCGAGTCAACTTAACACTACTTGCAGTGACTCAAACCTGAGTCTCTGTCATGGGTATGAACACGAATAAGATGAATGGTGATGGAGGGAATCGAAACCCACAACCTCTGCCACAGGAATAGATGAACTTAACCAGCACATCATCCAGTGGTTTGACAACAGTTTTTGTGTTTTATATTACTTTAAATATTTATTTAACTATCGAGTCAAGTCTTCAGGTCTACCCAACCCGGATGAACATCAAGATGAGTCGAGTTTTTGGTTTTTGAAATATGGTTCATGGGGCTCACTCTATATTTGGGGTTCAACAAAATCTTTGTATCAACACATATCAAATATGTTACCCTCTCAAATGATTATCAGCTTAAAGCGTAACAAGGGCACTTTTTAATTGAAAATTATAAGGATCCTTAGTGATTGAGAGTGGGGACTAGGGTTTAAATGGATCACATGGGAAAAGGCTCAGAATGCAGAACTGAGTGTTAACGGCAATATAACATTAGGACAGCACGAACAAGATAAATAACTTTTGCCCCAATACAGATATGCATAGAATCCATACTTATACATCTCATGTACTTCTACAATCTGTTGTGTGTAGCAACAACTACCACAATTCAAGTAAAAAATTCCGCAAAGTGCCACAAGTTTATATGATTCGCAAGACTTAAACAATTCGCAACACATGCACAAAAGAAAAAAAAAATGGAGTCTGAAATTTACCATAACGTTGTCCCATGAGAAAATAAGCCCAAAAGCTTCATCCGGCTTCATGGCATAACGTATTCTCTGGAGAAAGCTTTCTTGCATCCTATCATTCAAAAAGTCCTACAACAAATCTGTAACCTGTTAGAGAGCCATAGTTTGTTTTCTTGCACCATGAGAACAAAGGAACAAAAATAAGTATGTAAATATCAGTTCTAACAATGATGTTGGACTTATGAGAGTAAGGACGCCCTTACCACATCAACCTTTAGAGGCCCATCTGGTCTAAATGTCTCGAAACCTTCTCCATATTCTGCTCCAATTGCCTGAAATATAAATACAAGATGTTCAAGCAAATCTCATTCCATTTCTAGCTCAAAATAAGTAGTATAAATTGTAGAACACACTATCATTTTACATTCTAGTTACTCATTGGTTGAACAATCCCACTTCTACATGGACACTTGTTTATTGAAATTCAGAACATGGAAAATTTTCATTATTAACCGTCCAATAGATGTTCACCAATCTAACAATCAGATAATTAGATAAAAGTAATTTTTGCATTATGATACATCTAAACATAATTTGGATGGTGTAATTCGAACTTAAGTTTTATGTAATTTAAAGTGCCTGCATATTATCCATCACACCCTGCCAGCGTATCAAAGTTTTCCTCTTCTTCAAAAACATGAAACCATGTTATTTCAGGTTAGGAAAAACTCAAGAACAGCACAATGGAGCATCCCACTTGGCAGTGAGGCCTTGTTAGACAAGTTGAAGACATACACATTGCACACATGATGGGTTGGATGGCATACAAACTACACATACCAAGTGGCCCCATATATGAAATGTTGTAGAAAAGCATCCTATAATGCTGGCTGCCGCAGAGGAAACAGCCTCTTTATATATATATATATATATATATATATATATATATATATATATATATATATATATATATAATCTAATCATTATTACTAATTATAAATTAATTGAATGATTGGACATATATTTTATATAATATTTACATTAGCCGACTGACCCCAAGTAATTGGGATAAGGCCTAGGCGATGATGATATTTTATATGATTTATAGCACAATCAAGTTCACATATAGGTGGGGTCTAGGCCCAAGGTTTTCCATATCGGTAACGGTGGCCGTAACGGTCACCATCGTTACCGATAGAGGTATCGGTCGTAACAGCTGATATGGGGGACATAACGACCGTTACAACCCCATAACGGTTTTTTTTTTAAATCCCAATTTTTTCTGAAAAAATATCTAGAAAATCTAGAATAAGGTAAATATTCCAAATCTGTATTCGTTTTTTGTTTTGAACATATTTATGGTAGTGTAACGGTCCACTCTTTTTTGTGAGAGTGTTATATTAGTTGTCTAGTGAATTTATGAACATGGCTATGTATCTCTAATGTTTATACAGCACAATCAAGTATTAGAATTAGAAATCATATAAAAATTAAATAAATAAATAAATAAACCATATATACCACTTTTTTCAATTTTTTGAAAAAATGGCCCTCGGAGCTTCTTTTTGCTCAAATCGCTTCAATCTACTATTTTAATCCTAAAAATTATAGTACAAGTGGTCAAAATCTATTGTAGAATAATGTAAGAAAGTTTTTGGAATGAGAAAAGTGAAAAAAATGAAGAAAATGGATTTACATAGAAAGAAAAAAGTGATTGTTTTTCGACCATTATGGGAGGAACGGTTGTTTAGCCATTACAGCCCCTGTAACGGCCGATACGGTCCCAAAGAACCAACTACCCTATTTCACTCATGTACCGTGTAACGGTCATGGCCGTTACCTATACATTTCGGCCTTTACAGCCATATTGTAAGGAATATGGAACACCTTGGTCATTTCAGATGATATTTGTACTAATCCGACATTATGGTTCTATGCTTTTGTGAACGTTGGTTTCCTGTGCCCACGCGTTTTCTATGTGTGGGTTGACTCATGTATATGATATAGTTGATTTAGAGTCGTCACTAGCCAGTTAGCTCAAAATCCCACAACTGGCTAGACCTTGCAGAATCCGTAAAAGCCAGAGAATCCGGGGACTCTCTTGCTTTGAAATGACTCCTGATCTATGACATGTGATTCTAAGTAAGAGGCCTTAGTTACAGAGAGGAAAGGTGTTAGGCATCTTCTCTGCCCGCACGAGCATGCGGTCTCTACTTCTTGTGATTAGTTAATTTTAGGGGATTTGATGATTATGTGCTAAAATGTGACAAAAAAATATTGAAAATGGGACTAGGCAGCCTCAAGTTTTTAATGTAACAAGATTCGGAAATCTAGCAAGTCACAGAGCATATGCTCAGAGATTGCCTAGAGAAGCAAGGAGGTTAAGAGATAATGTGATCGTGCGAGTTTCTGATTTGCGACTATGCAATCATGAGTTTCTAATGTGACAGGATCCGAGTTCTGGCAAGTCATAAAGCATATGCTCAGAGGAAGCCTAGAGCAAGGGGGTTGAGAAGGGATACAACGATACCAGTGATAAGATACAAATGCAAACAATGGTGGCTCAATCTTAGGCTTGCAACCAGAAGCAGTTCGAATGATTGAGAGGCTCAGGCGAAATGGATCGGTGAGAGCGCACTACGGTTGGAAACAGTAGCCCGAGTGAGCCTAGGCTCAAGGGGAAGGCCAGATTCGGCTAGGAGGCTTTTAGAGGGAGTGTCATATGGTAGCTCTCTTTTCTCCATCAATCACAAGCTTCCACATCAGCATTTGCCCTCCAAAGTCTCCGATATTTCCAAAATGCCGCCCTAAAGCCCTATATATACCCCCCTCCTCTCCCCATTTCATACATAACAACAATCTATTCTTAAGGAGGGAGGGAGGGGGAGAGAGAGAGAGTAAGAGAGGGAGAGCATGAACTTACAAGGTTTCATTCATTCTGAACCCCTCTCTAGCCCTCTCCAAGCCCGCTCTAACCTCCTCCCCAAGCCTAGGCTCACACGGGCTACGGTTTCTAACCATAGTGCGTTCTCACCCATCCATTACACCCGAGCTTCTCTACATTCGAGCTGCTTCAATTTTGCAAGCCTGATATCAAGCCACTATCATTTGCATTTGCATATTAACATTGGCATCATTGCATCCCTTCTCAACCCCCCTGCTCCTCTAGGCTTTCTATGAGCCCATCCACTACACTTGAGTCTCTCTACTTCCAAGCCACTTCAAGTATGCATGCCAGATATCGGACCACCATCATTTGCATTTGCATCTTAACATTAGCAGCATTGCATCCCTTCTCAACCACCTTGCTCCTCTAGGCTTTCTATGAGCCAGTGTTTTCAGTAGCGTAGGTAGCGTAGCGGTAGGGTACGCTACGCAGCGTACCGCTCCAAAAACACTACATAGCGTGTACAGTAGCGTATATCCCCTATAGCGCACGCTACAAGGGTCGTAGCGTACGCTACGGAAGCGTAGCGTGTATCGCGGTAGCGTGCACTACCTGTTTTGGTTTTTTTTGTTTTTACACTGCCGTAAATGGTGGTGAACTTACACCACAGCAGTAACTTAAGTTTTTTTTTTTTTTTTTTTTTTTAAACATTATTCGAATAGTATTCGACAGCCGGCCCTAACTCGACGCCCGACGCTGGACGCTGCTTCCTCTCCCTCTTTTCAATCTTGCAATCGAAAGGTCCTTCGAAGGGGCTTCTTTGGCCGATTGTTGGAGACTACAAGGAGCTCCATTTGGTGCAGTTTCATCAACAATGGAGAAGAAATGACAAAGAAATCGGATTTCCACCATTCCGGTTGCGATCGGCTGTGGAGCTTGATCTTTCGCATATTTCATTAATTCGATCTCACCTTGAGACAAAAATAGGTACGCATGCTCCTTTTTTTTTGAATTTCTTTCGATGTACAATGAAAATAACTTGGTATTTTAAGTTTTTCTTATTTTTTCCCTTTTAAAATGCAAGTTACAGTGAGTTTTTTTTCTATCTTTATAATTTTTTTCATTTATTTTTCAATATCTCTGTAGATATAGATTTTTTTGTGGTATGGCCCACATGGGGCCCACTGAGGTGCGTGAAGGGGTAAATTTGCATTGTTTTCTATGGTATGGCATACGTGGGGCCCACTGAGGTGCGTGAAGGGGTGGATTTGCATTGTTTTCTATGGTAGGCCCACTGTGGTGTGTGTATGTGTGCATTGTTTTTTATTGTGCTATTTAATATTTATCATATATATCTAGAGGTATTCTCACCTACGCACATGCGCACCTTTGCACACGTGTCATGGGTGTCGAATCCGAACGGTCCATAAGATGCGGAATCCCATAAAACCTTAGGGGGTAAATTTGCACCCAGATCTAAGATTCTGGTGGGCCATAGCAAAGAGAAATTCAAATCAAGGGAAGAAACTGCTTGCATTTTTCATGGCCCACAGAAGTTTTGGATCAAAGTAAAATTTCGTACCAGGGGGTTCCGTGAGGTTCTGCTTCATGTGGACCGTTCAGATTTTCAAAACTCATCAGATATGATGAATTCTCAAAAAAGTTCGTATGTAGTACGTACGAACTGGTTCGCAGGTGAGCGTTTCCATGTGTGTGTGTGTGTGTGTGTGTGTATATATATATATAAAATAAAAAATAGAAGTATTGTGTAGCTTATGCTACACACTACGCAATTTCGCTACACGCTACAGAGGGTTGAATGCTACGCAACACGCTACCGCTATTTAAAACACAGCTATGAGCTTATGCTCTGTGACTTGCCAGAACTCCAAATCATCTCAAATCAGAAACTCATGGTTGCCTAGTCCCTCTTTTTCCCTATTCTTTAGTTCTTCTTGGATACCGACCAGTTGTTGGACGAGGCGCCCTTGTGTTGTTCCGCAACTATCTCCAAGTTGAGCTCTAGCGGTTACGAAGTGATTGTCCATGGCCGACTAGTACACGATCATCACATTTGCATTTCACCATTCGCACCATCACATCATCTCTTAACCCCCTTGCTTCTCGAGGAATTCTCTGAGCATATGCTCTGTGACTTGTAAGAATCTCAGACCCTGTCACATCAGAAACTCGAGGCTACCTAGTCCTTTTTTTTTCTTTTCTTTTTTTTTTTGCATTTTAGCGTAGAATCACCAAATCCCCTAAGACCAATTAATCACACGAAGTACAGACCACATGCTTGTCCAAGCAGATATGGTGCCTAACACATTCTCTCTCTATAACTGAGGTTGCAAATTAGGAATCATTTCAGAGCAAGAGAGTCTTCGGATTCTCTAGCTTTAATAGATTCTACGGGGTCTAGCTGACTGTGGGATTTTGAGCTAATTGACTAGTGGCGACTCCAAGTTAACTACATCAATACATGAGTCAACCCAAACACGCAAAGAAAACACATGGGCGCAGGAAACTAGCGTTCACAACTTCTAGCGTAGATTAACTTGCAGCATCTATCTATATTTACAATTTAGAGATTTAGACTTTGATTTATGTGACAACATGCATGTATATAAATTTATGCATGCAGGAACTATATAATAGTATTCATCATTTCATATATAAATTATGATATGGACTCCATACAAAATTGTATTGAATATACCTTGTGAATGTACAAGAGCAACTCACATGATCCCACCCCTAGCATACCACACAGTAGAGGAAGTAGCATACCACATACCGGTTCCCATACCAGGTCAAAATCAGTCGAAATCAACTCCAAGTCATTTGAAACCAAACCCAAGTTGGTCCAAACACCAAATCAGTTGGAATCAGACCCGTCACTAGAAAATGGCTCCAAATCAAATCAGAACCAGCTCCAAATCAGTCGGAACCGGTCCCAAATTCAATTGAACATGCCAAATCCAACACAAATTGAACAAAAGAGAAGGGGCACTAACCAGAAATCAACCTTGAGAAGACTCAAGACCGAGCCCAGTTCAGTGTTGGAACTGAACCAGGCTAAACTGAAATCCAAAACCTGTTGGAGCCAATTCCAAAATCAATAGGGTTGGACAGGAACCAAAATCAGAATGTCTGAAATCAGCACCCAGTACATTTCACCCTATAAGAGCCAAGAGGCCAGGAGCCCATATTTTTTAGGCAGCCACCAAAAAGACAACCCCCCTCAGCGTCGGATTTCGAACCCAAACAGGATTGAACCAAGACCTAAAGGGTTTGCCTCAATTACCAACATCAAAAAGCTCGATTTCGATCCCTAAAGGGTCAGAACCAAAAGAAAATCCCCGGCCAAACAATATTTGTTTTTTTTATAACAATAGGGTTTCCCTGCCCCTTTAAGGTGAGACTATTCCCTACGGATGCACGCAATCACCAGCCAACCACATGCATTGGGTAATCCATGAGGAAGGAAATCGAACTCGCATTTGTGGGGAGCAAACCCACGACCAAATCCGTTTGCCCAAACCATGACGGGTGCCAAGCAATATTTGTTAGTAATGGATGCACCTTGAGGGGTTGTTTGGTTGCCTGTAAATTTTTAAGTTGTAAACACTTTACACCTGAAAAGAGTTTCGGGTGTAAAGTGTTTAGAGTTCATCCCGTTTGCCTTTAAGTTATGAAGTGTTTACGGATAGCTGCTAGAGAGAGAGAGAGAGAGAGAGACTACTGGCTGCAAGCCTCTCTTGAAGAATTCAAAAAACAAAAACCATTGACCTTGTAATTTGATTACCCGTAATCTGAAATACCAAAACATGGCAAAATGCAAGGATTCTAAGGAGTCGTTTGGATACCCTATAAAATCTTTTAGTTGATAAGGGTTTACAAGTCAAGACATTACAGGGGTTGTTTGAATGCCTATAGCTGCCTGTAAAATCTTTACATGTTGTAAGCACTTAATAGATTCTAGGGGCTTTTAGAATCCTAGAATTTTGATGTGTTTCATATTATGGGTAATCCGATAATAGGCTCAACAGTTTTTTTTTTTTTTAATTCTTCAAGAGAAACTTGCAACTAACATGCTCCTTGCAGCTAGTAGTTACCTGCAAACACTTTACAGCTTAAAGCCAAACAAGACGGACTCTAAAAACTTTACTCCTACACCTGAAAATACTTTCAGTGTAAAGTGATTACAACTTAAAATTTTATGGGCATCCAAACAACCCCTAAAAGCCCCTGCCTATAAAGCATTTACAACCGGTAAAGGGTTTATAGGCACAGGGAACATACGGCCCATGTAACGTCTTTACCTGTAAACCCTTAACAAGTAATGGATTTTACAGGCAACCAAACGACCCCTTATCCTTGTGTTTACAATTGATTAATCACGAAATTTCATGATATTTGGTTCAGCCAAACGCAACCTAAGATAAATTTCTTACCCTCGACGATGTGTAGGGTTAAAAAATCGGATACTAAGTATTGGGGACGAGAATAAGAATCATCTGAGTCAGTGAGGACTTGTATCAATGAAATATTTATTTTATTCAATTACTTTGGTTTCTTATCAGAGAACAGATATTTAATAATAATAATAATAACAAAAATCGCTCGATTTCTTATAAAGCAAAACCCAGAAATTGAAATCCAAACCAAGACGAATTCTTCCAAAATACACATCAAAATGCCAAAATAAAAAATACCGACATCACTGTAAGAAAATTAAAAATTATATTGAAATAAAATAAAATAAAATATATGAAATTACTTACCTCTTCCATGAAAATCTTACTGGGTCTGACCGATGACCCATTTACAGGCTCTTTATCATCAGACGCAGAGGCTTTAATTGTCAAGAGACGCTTTACTGGGATTGGGCGCTTCGATTTCTGCAATATAAAAAAATCGAAAAAATTAGAAAAAAAAAATCAGATAATTACGAAAAATGAGAAGAAAATTACAACAGAACAGGCGTCTTACCGATAATAATCTGAGGTTGTTGGGAAGCTGTGAGACACGAAAACGAGACGTGGGTCCGACGGTGAGGAAAGAGGAGTACCTGAAATGGTAGTCCATCGAAGAGAGAAAAGAAAGAGATGTGGGAGAGGCCTTTGTAGAAGCGTCTACTTAAAACGAGAGAGACTTCGAACGTGGGAGCGGATTAGGTGCGGCTCCGGACTCACCTAACACGGTGCGGCCCTGACCGTGGGGCCCACTTTCATGGATGCATTGTATATCCACGCCGTCCATCATTTTTTTCCAGTTATTTTATGGTATGAAAAAAAAATATGAATCAGATATAAATCTTAGGTGGGCCATACAACATGAAAAAGTGATGCTTAAACGTCCACCATTAAAAAATTCCTAGGGTCCATTGTAATGTTTCAGAAATGTTTATTTTCCATCCAACCTGTTGATAAAAAAAATCCCTGGATGAACAGATATAAAATGTCAGATTGATCCAAAACATTTCTGGCCCACAAATAATTTTAGATCAGTCACCACTTTTTTCCAATTGTATGGTCCACCTGTGATTTGAATCTACTTCGTTTTTGTACTGGTATGCTAAAATGATCTGGGAAAACGAATGAACGGTGTGGATGTGAAATAAATATATCAAGGTAGGTCCAACGGTCAGGGACGCACCATGTTGGGTGGGGACGGGCCGCAGCTAATCCGCCATACGTGGGCCGCATTGTTTGCTCGATTTTCAGTTTTGGGACGCCGATTGCGTCCTGCCCGCCCGTCTCTAGCCACGAACGGGCAGTTCTGTGGGCGGGCCCACCATGATGTATCTGTTTATCCACGCCGTCCATCTCTTATCTAATATCACTTTATCGTAAATATTAAAAAATGAAGAAGTTCCAACGCTCAAGTGGACCACACCAAAGATGACTATTGCATTTAATGAAACTTGCGTTTAATGTTTTGTACATTTAATGCAACCAAGCTTATTATTTGGTGTGGTCCAATTTAGCGTTGCATCTGACATTTTTTTTTGCAAATACCTTAAAATGATTTTAGAAAAGGGATGGATGGTGTGGATAAACAGATACATCACGGTGGGCCTGCCCACAGAACTGTCTGTTCGTGGCTAGAGACTGGGGTAGGACGCAATCCACGTCCTCAGTTTTGACAGGTGGGGCCAGTGGTGAAGCAATCTAGACCATCGGTCTGTTTCTACACCTCGTAATATTTGAATCTGTGGTCTTGAGAAAGACAGTTGAGATAAGGATTACACGGAAGATACAGATTTAACTGAAAACGGTCAATAGACGGCTGGGTATGCGGATTGCGTACAAACCCCACCCGTCTCTAGCCACGGCCCACCGCGATGTATCTGTTTATCCATGCCGTCCATCCCTTTTTTCAGATCAATTTACGATATGATCACAGAAATTAGGCAGATCCAACGCTAATCCCCGTCCGTGGATGGGAGATTTTGAAGGGGCATGCAGCATCCAACGGTGGGATTCAACAGATCTTACAAATCTTGCGTGCCCATCAATCTAGACCGTCCAAATGTTTGCCCCCACTTGAAAAGGGGAATAAACTGAAGTTCTAACCATTCATCTTATTTGGCTTAGATGGAGACTGTTGGCTGCTTTATTCTTAGCCGTTCATTTGAAGGACACCATAAGTTAGGATGATTAGATCATGTAGTCATCGAGGGTTGGTAAATCCGCAGTGGGCTATAACATTTGGACGATCTTGATTGATGCGCGTGTATTCTGTGTCGGCTGTGGATGGGACCACACAACTGACGAAGTGGTGGTGAACAAGCACTGTAGCCTTCTCCGTTCCGTGGCGAATGGAGGTTTTTTAGATGGACCGATGGCGATCCCTCGTCCCAGCATCTCCACCATACACGTGGCAGATGTATAGGACAGTTTAAACCGTTCATCTGGTGCACCGCACGCAACGTTGCAATTCGAAAACCCTGGCTACCTGATTCATACCACTTTCACTGGCCAAATACGGTCCATCGCAACACTTTTTCCTTGACTGTCCTGTAACTAATTTGACGGCTGAGATGGTCCGGTTGCTGTGATAGCCCCTTCTCCTAGTGGTCCATTAGATCAAGGTTTTCGATCGGTCTAGAAGCGTCTACATAGGTTTAATAAAACCACCACATGTGCCAGCAGGCAGACAGGTGCAATACCCACGTCGTCCTTCAGATGCGTCGATCGGTCTAGATGCGTCTACTCTACTCAACAGGTAAACGGCCTACCTTTTTCTTTAACTGTGGGGCCATCTTGACCGTTAGACCGATCTGAATTTTTAAACAGATCACCTACACAGTGGGAGCATCTTCATGGATGGTATGGATCTCGTGCCTATGCCCCTGGCACGTGTGGTGGTGTGTACAGCTGCGGTCTTGTACAGTGTACACGCACGTTGAATTAGATAAGTTCTGTATCCGCATATCCGGATCAGATGCGATCTACAAGCGCCCAACCACAAGCACTCACACGTGTCAATGCTTCATAGGTGTGGAAGATCCAAACGGTTCATCAGACGGACCCAGGAGGAATGTTTCTAACCCCGAAATTTTGACAGGCCCGTATATCCAGTGGGCCCACTTTGTACGAAAAATTAACAATTTGAAAAGGATAACTGAAGGTTCGTATTTAATATACATGTGCGTCCCACCTGATCAGTGGTCCATATCATTCTTAGGGTCAACGAGCATGCAGATATAGCACACGTGTGTTACGTCCATATGTGTGGAACGCTTTATCTTTTGTGCATCTGCAAATAGCGTTTCTCCTGTAGAAATAGTATTTGTCACGAGGGAAATTTTGAGACTTCTACAAAGGAGCGCGGATTGGTGAGTCGGGGGTAACAGATTCGCGGGTGTGTCCCTGACCGTGGGCCCACCTTGATATATTTTTTTAATATCCACTCCGTCCATCTGTTTTTTCAGCTCATTTTATAGCATTATCACAAAATTTAAATAGATTCGAATTTCAAGTGGACCACATCATATTAAACATTGTTCATTGAATGACCATCATTACAATTTACTTGTGGCCCATCATAATGTTTATTTACCATCCAACCTGTTGATAAGGTCACACAGACATGGATAAAGAGAAAAAAGAAATATCAGCTTGATCCAAAATTTTGGTGGCCCACAATAAATTTTTAATGGTCAGTGGCCACTGTTTCCTATGGTATAATCAAGTTGACATTTAGATCTACTTCATTTTTTCTGGGATCACGTCTAAAATGAGGCCTAACGACTGATGGACAGAACTGATATACAACATATGCATCAAGGTGGGCCACACGATCAGGGACTTACCTATAATCTTTTAACCCGGACTCACCTAATCAGCGCTCCTCGGGGATCCAGATCTGGACGCGGATTTCCTGTGCTGGGAACTTAGGTGGGGCCTACCGTAATGTTTGTCAGGAATCCACTCCGTCCATCCGTTTTGTGAGCTAATTTTAGGAGATTAGACGAAAATTGAACAGGATCCAAGACTCAAGTGGGCCGTACTAAAAGAAAAGGTATTTAGGGAAATTCCTACCGTTGAAACCTTCCTCGGTTCGACAGTGATGATTACATGCCATCCATACCGTTAATAACGTCATTCCTACTGGGATGAACTGAAAACACAAATATTAGCATGATTCAAAACTTGTGTGACCCCACGAATATTTCAACTGTGGACATTTAATTATCACGTTTTCGGCCTACTTGAGCATTAGATACGGTTCATCTTTGGCCTCATGTACTAAAATGAACTCACAAAACGGATGGACGGTGAGGATTTCTCACAAACATCCCAGTGGGCCCACCTGCGTTCCCAGAGCTGGAACTTCCTGCGAAAGCCTTTCGCAATCGCAGGAAATCCGCGTCCGACAGATCTACGGTACGCAACCACTTAGAAATTGAAGACGTGTCAAACACAACCATCTTGTATATATCATGACCCAAAAAAATAAATAAAGCTTTTTCATTACCCGGCTATCAAATCGGTGGACATTTATTTGACGGTTAAAAATGAAAAGCATAATATCCTACGGTTCTATTTCAATGAACAAGTGTCAACGGTCTGTTTATAATGTCAAGCATATAAAAATAATATGGGTATACAAAGGTGAGCGCTGAATCCTTTCCTGTGGCGTGGCCCACTTAAATGTTGGATTTTCCACATTTTTGGAGTTGTACCCTAACGTAATATGGTGAAAAGGATCAACGGAATGGATGGTGCATGATCATCATGGTGGACCCCACAGTGGTGCAAGAGGGTTATAATAAAGCTACATCATCTGGCTTCTCCAAAGATGAGATTTGCTAAGCCGCACGTGTGCAATACAAATATAGGTCCAAGATCCAATCCATCCATTGGAAAGGATGGATTGATCGGTCAGGTGGGCCATAGTTTGCAAAACAAACATACAGCTCTTAAAACACCTACATCTCATGATGGCACGTGCGTGGAGATATAAGGCTCCACACGTGTGCGCGTCCTTTCACAAATTTGTAGAAGGAAAATTATTTCAAATTTAATAAATTATTTTTCAAAAACGCTTATTTTAGCAAAGCCAAACAGCCCCAACCCGAGTGACACGTGTCAATACCACTCTGTTTTAGTAACAAAATAAATCATTTTTTTAATGGAAAATACTCTGATACTCAGAAAGGGTGTGATAGATGATACGCATCCAATTTGTGGGCCACTGATTGAGAGGCTAGGATCTTCCGATCTTAAATTCTTTTGAAGCAACACCCATCCATTATGTATCTGATCACATCAACGGTTTGGATCACCGAAGCAGAGAGCCACTTTCATGAATCATGCGTTCCAGCAAAATGCAAGCTTTCTTGCTAATCAATATATGAAATAAGATAAAAAGAACTTAAAATTTTTGGAGATTTGAAAAAACAAAAATAAAAATGAAAGAAAACCCATTTGATTGAAATCCTAATATTACAAACATCAGTACAATAGCCAAACGACTTGCCTTTCATGATAGACAGGTAATGAAAATGCATCAACCGTTCGATCTCTTCGATGCGAGTGAACGGTCCACCATAGTCCAAAACTCTTCAGTAGAAACTTGGTTCCGACAATTGTGGCCGTTGGATCGATCTCTGAGGACATCCATCAAGCAAATCAATGGTCCAAAAGCTCCCTATTTCAAGAAGAATTTATAGATTTGTTGGATGTGTAAATACATGAGTCCACACGTGGCCCAAAAATCTATCTGCTGTGGCCCACCATGGATGGGCCATGACGACAAAAGAAGTTGGTTGTGATCTAACCCCTCAAATTACCAAGTTGAATTCGAACCATCGATCATCCCTAATCATCCATTTGAATGGCATCGATCAAATGGTCCAGGTCATCAACCGGCATAATTTTAAGATGAGGGTAAACCATGGTGATTCACAACAAATGAACGGTTCAGATGCATGAAAAGCACTAAATAACCCATTGAGGGGAGCGGATTATGTGTGGCCCTTACTGTGGGGCCCACCTGATGCATATATTCTATATCCACGTTGTCATTTTGACAGATCATTTTAGCGTATGAGCCCAAAAATGAAGCAAATCCAATTATCAAGTGGACCATGGGAAAACAATGGTTCTTGACCATTAATAGGCCACAAATGTTTTGGATCAAGCTGATATTTATTTTTCTCCTTAATCCAGGTTTATGTTTATGTAATCTTATCAACGGCTTGGATGACAAATAAACATTATGAAAACATTACAATGGGCCCAGAAAGTTTTTAATGATAAGGCGTTCAATCACCTCTGTTTCCTATGGTATGGTCCATCTGATAATTGGATCTGCTTCATTTTTAGGCTCATGAGCTAAAATGATCTGAAAAAATGGATGGACGGCGTGGATATAGAATATATGCATCAAGGTGGGCCCCATAGTAAGGGCCGCACCATCTTGGACAAGGCCGGGCCCACCTAATTCACTCCCACATTAGGTTCAGGTTCTCAACTTATTCTAGTGGGCCCATGGTTCTTGATCCAAACAATTGATATGATGAGATGGCCCATTCATCAAAATCCCCCATATTGAAAGATCCAGGCCGTAGAATACTTGCATTTTTTAAGGTTATTTCTGAAGCACGTGACATCCAATGTGGGGCCCATAATATCAAAAGCTTGGATCGTTAAACCATATGGCCTACCTGAACAAGCTGAAAATGTAAAAGATGAATACATAATAATAATAAAATTTAAGAGATTTAAGGTGGGGCCATTCTTCATTGATCCTGACTAGGGCTGGGCATCGGTCTGAGTCGGACCGGATTGGTCCCGATCGGAATGGGTCAGGTCCAACCCAAACCCGATCCGAAAAGGATTCGGATTTGGATGTGACTACCCGATCCGCACCGATCCAGCCCATCGGATTGGTTCAAATGAGGCCGGATCGGGTCGGATCCACCGGATCAGACCCAATTTGCCCAGCTCTAATCTTGACAGATGTTGCAATGGACCCACTCTCAAAACCTTCCAAACTAGAAGACCCTATCTATTGGCCCTCTTTTAGCTATAATCCGGGAGTTTTTTTGCAATCCCCCATCCAAGTTCTGTACTAGAATATCAACGGTCCGGATGACCGGAAAATGAGCTCTATTTGTACACAATTGTAGTTGAAAATTCGACCACCTTTACTGTAGTTGTTCTCTTTCTCTGGAACCTCCTTCGGCCAATCTCAAACATATCCTCGCTCCTGCATGTCTTCTTAAATCTTTTCCTGCGTGAAAATGCGCATCATAAGGAATGATTCCATACAAGTACTGCATACGACATCTGAGCCATGCAAAAGGTGGGCCACAACAACATGAAGGACTGTAGATTTGTTGAAAATTATTCTTAAACCTGCTGGTTGGAAGTATCAAATCTAGAGGAGCCGAAGAACAAGCTAGTGCTGAGGTTTGTTAGGATTTTAGAAAGACAATGGAGATGGCATAAACAGTTCAAAATCTTAGATTTAATTAATTAATGGATTCACATATAGATGTTATTAAATCTAAAAGCTTCAACATAGAACTAAAATTAATATTATCCACAATTGTAGTGAGATTAGATATTATCACTTGATACTAGGCTTTCAATCATGAGGTTTCTTCCCAATCTATCCCATATGAGAAGTGAGAACCCCCTCCGCCTACAAAAGGACTAGGAGCATATGCTAAGAGAGGCACTCAATCAATGAACTTTGTAGACGTATTGATGAAAGAGGGAGAGGAGAAGATGCACTCTCTCTCTCTCTCTCTCTCTCTCTCTCTCTCTCTCTAGCATAGAATCTATATAAAGAAGAGAGATTTTCAAAGGGAGAAACTAATTTAAGTATGCTACTCCACTATTTTATAAACTTTAATTAATACACCTGGCTACATCTAAAATATGTAATTTTACCTATCTATGTATCTAAATTGACCAAATCCCTCAACTCTCGTGACTACCATCCTTAGCTTAATCTTCCATGTAAGTTCAAGCAATGGATCAGTGGATCTTAAACATTGGATGTCCATCCTCAACTAAACTTTTATGCATGCTCTGAGCTTCGCCAACGTGCCGACCACCGATGTAACCTCACAAAGTTAGACAAAGAACATAACAATAAGACCTTGAACTTCTTACATATCTTAGGTTTAAGGATCAAGTCAATCAAATGTAGGCATGATGAGACTCCTCATCTAGAGACTCCAAGTGATCCACCAATGCAACACACACACACACACACACACACACACACACACACACACACATGGGGCAGAGCAAAATGTCATTATTTTTTCACTAAAAATAAGATGTGATACTTAAACATAACAAATAACAAGAATGTCCTATTTGGCCAGTGGTATTAAGTTGTATTAAATGGGATTGCATTGCTAATCCCAACTCAAGATTAGGAATGGCATGTTTGGAAGGAGTGTGAGATGGGATTAAAATTAATTTTATAGGCTTTGAAAAATGAGCCTTGTATTGGAAAGTGTGAGAATACCATGGATGATGAATTTTTCCTTTACTCAACTGTAATTTGAAAGGAAATTCCGGGATTTACTTTTAATTGCATACATTTCAAACATGGTATTGGAAAATATGGGATACACCCAATCCAGGGACAATACCTTACACATGCATTTATTGTTACTTTTACAATTTCATCCACCTTAATCCCACCTAATGCAATTGGCCAAACGGACCCTCAATGTTGCGTTTTCTTTTTCTTATATTAATTGTGCATTGAATGTTGATGCTTATATGTGACACCTTAGGCTAAGACATGAAATATTAAAGGGTTGTTTGTTCTTTTATTTATAATGATAATTCATGGTAAATAAGCCATCATTATTTACACCTAGATTTACAACCGCTATTCTAATGTTGACAGTGACAGAGAGCCTGTTTGTAAAGCCTTAAAACTTTTCCCACATGCATCTGCACCATTTTAGTATATAAAATTTATGAGGCCCACCGTGATGTATATATCTTATCCATGCCATTCATCCATTCCATCCCCTCATTTTAGGACTGCAATCCAAAAATGAGACAGTTTCAACGCTCAAGTGGACCACACCATAGGAAGTAGTGAGACTTGAATGCTAAAGTTGAAAACTTCATAGGGGCTGCAAAAGTTTTAGATCAAGCTGATATTTATGCATTCCTTTCACACATGTAAGTGTGAACTTATTAACAGATTTGATGACAGATACACATCCTTGTGGGCCTTAGTAAGCTTTCAATTTTGAATATTAAACGTCATTATACCCATCGTGTTTCCTATGGTGTGGTCCACTTAATCTTACAATCTGCCTCATTTCGATAAAACAGATGGACAGCGTGGATTGCACACATACATCATAGTGGGACTCACATATTTTACAGGTACCATTCCTGTACAATTTCATGAATTTCAAAACCATTTCCAAGGCAAAATTACATGGGTGTTTCTCTCATTCAAACACTGCCCAAAACTAATTATTATTTATTAATTCTTATTTACATTTGTAATTGAAAAAACAAACAGCCCTAAGTAGATTTCTACCCTGGCCCTTGGTGAGAAGAAATTTGAAGTTTGTTTTTGGCTCAATGTAGATTTCATGGTCGTATACTAGCATTGAATGTTGATGCTTATCTGTGACACCTTACACTAAGATAAGGAACAAACCTAAGATCAAATGGGCTAAAGCCTAATTCTAAAAGTGGGGCCCATCATATGAATGGACAGGATGGATGAAGACACTCATCTCAAGCCATCCAAGTACACTTAATTTCCTGAAGCTAGAGTTTTGAGTAATGCTCTCTTCCTCCTATTAACTCCTTTACATGCAGTAAATATACCAAAAAGTTGTAAAGTATGTGAAAATCTGAACCGTTCAGGAGGTTGGCCACACCATGAAGATGATCTGCACAAAAATCAGGCAGGTTCACTTATCAGTAGTCACCACCATTGAATAAAATGGACAGTTTACAGAATAACTTGCTAACGGTCCCCACATTCAATGTATGGTTGTATCCAGCTTTGTGCACCCTTAAATATCCCAAAGGGATCTTTTATTTTCATTACGTGGATTTCAACAACAGCAGCAACAACTACTACTACTACCACTACAACAACAACAACAACAAGAGAAACACGATCCCCGCATGTTCCATCTTGTGTACGAGATCTGGACCGTTCATTTGGCGAGAAACGCAAAAACAGAGATGGGTCTTTGAGAAATTATGATTTCAGAGAGAGAGAAGGAAGAACAAGAAGAAGAAGAAAAGATCAAAGAGTTTTAAGAGAATTTTTTTTTTAAAGGCATGGTTTTTTCTAGAAAATTAAAATAATATGCAGAAAAATACCATTTACAGGAAGAAACTTCGTAGGCATGGATCTTCTTCAAAGATTTTGGCGGAATCGCCATTACAGCTTTCAATCGAGCTCTGCGACTTCTCCACTTCTTTCGATGCTTTTTCTTCTTTCTTTTTTTCAGTTCTGCTTTAAATAGAGAGCGGTAAAAGTAGATGGAGAAACACTTCATACTCGGGCAGAGTGTGATGGATGATACGCCGGTTGTTAGAAATGACTGATAATTCGAAGTAAAACTTCCAAGTTTGGTAATTTGACCTTAGATTGATAGATATTCATTGGATGGTTAAAAATGAAATATACAACGGTTTAGAAAGTAATTTAACTACAGTATATTCCACAGTTTAGTCTGTTTTATTTGGCTTAGTTTATGCCACGTGTACTATTTTAAAGTGATCGAGCGTCGTACTCCTCCGGAGTATCGAATAACTCCCCAACGTACCATTCTGAGGCTGTAGCAGCTCACTTGCATGTGGCACATGTATGAGTGATCTAGACCACTCACCAGATGGGTGCCACCAATGAGAATTGCACGGCTAGGAAAGTCACCATGGTATACTAACTGTCTACACGTGTCCTTGAATCTAGGCCATGGGTGCTTTTTTTCTTCGCCGTGTCTATCACATACATATAGGAATGGTCCATATGATAATTTTAACGGCGTGAAATTATTTTCATTGAATTCTTGTATTGATTCACACATGATGAATGGATCAGATCTTTAATTAATTTTCCGTATTGGCATGTTTACAGAGATTTCGCATTTCAATCAGCAGTCAGCACATGCGCGAATCCACCTATCACTTGGCGATTTCCCTTCTTGGCCAAACGGAGAGAAAATGACCACTGTAGACAAACCCTTTTACCCAGCGGTTTCTATGAAAGAATACAAACCTTAGTTACCAATCTAGATTAGCACGTGCGGACAGCGACGTTGAGGACGAAACTACCCCTCCTTTTCGCTGCGAAGACGTGCGCTGACGCTCCTCGAACTGAGAGTTGTACGAACGGCTTAAAAAGATTGGGTCGGTGGTCTGTGGGCCCCACCATGATGTATGCTATTCATCCATGCCGTCCATATATTTTTCCATATTATTTTATGGTATACGACCAAAAATGAGGTATATGCAAATCTCAAGTGTACCACGTTACAGAAAACAGTGTTGAATGAGCGTCGACCGTTAAAAACTTTTTGGGGGCCACTGTGATGTTCGTGAGAAATCCTCCCCGTCTAAGTTCATTCATAGGTCACAAAGACCTGGATGAAGAAGAAAAACAAATTTCATAATGATCCAAAACTTTTATAACTCCTAAAAGGGTTTCAATGGTAGACGTTCAAATCCCCATTGCCTTTTACAGTGTGGTCTACTTGATAGTTAGATCTATCTTATTTTTAGTCTCAAGCCTAAATATGAGCTCGCCAAATAGATGGACGGTTTGGATATAACACATACCTTATAATAGGACCACAAAAGTGGTGGAATTTGCAACGAAAAAAAAAAAAAAAAAAAAAAAAAAAAAAAAAAAAAACCAACGTCGATATATCGACTAACAGTCGATATATCGAAAATGGTCCAGAACTGTCCAGTGAGTTTTCCCAAAAAATCTTACAATTTTCGATATATCGACTGTCTGTCGATATATCGAAAAAGGTATTTTACCTTTAGCTACTGATTATAGCAGTATTATAATCAGTAACTGTGCCGGTCTATAAAATTTTTATTTATTTATTTTTATTTTTATTTTTTTACATGGAGAAATTTATTCTACCTGATTTTCTTTAATACATATTTATATAAATAGGTATATATAAGTATATAAAAAATTTTTCCCTCTTTTTTTCATTTATTTTTTAATCATTTAAAAGAATATCTTCTAAACCAAAATTAGTTACTTGACGTCACATATGATTTTGGGGTAAGAGAAGCTACTTTAGCCAACCAACCTAGTTATTTTCCAAGATTCCATCAAGTCGATGGTTGAGCGAGCAACGTAGAAACAGCGAGGAACGTACGAAAGCGAGCGAGGCTAGACTACGAATTAAGCGAGGAAGCTCGAAATTGAGCGAGGGAAGGTAGAAATTGAAGCGAGGAAGTAGAAATTGAGCGAGGAAGGTAGAAATTGAGCGAAGGAAGCTAGAAATTGAGCGAGGAAGCGGTAGAAATTGAGCGAGGAAGCTCGTAGAAATTGAGCGAGGAAGGTCGAAATTGAGGCGAGGAAGGTCGAAATTGAAGCGAGAAATGAAGCGAGGAAAATTTAGAAATGAGCGAGGAAGCTAGAAATTGAGCGAGGAAGGTAGAAATTGGCGAGGAAGCTAGAAATTGAGCGAGGAAGCTGAAATTGAGCGAGGAAAATTGAAGCGAGGGAAGCGAGGAAGTAGAAATTGGCGAGGAAGGTAAAGTGAAATTGAGGAAGGTAGAAATTGAAGCGAGGAAGGTAGAAATTGAAAGCGAGGAAGAGTAGAAATTGAAAGCGATTTCGAAATTGAAGCGAGGAAGGTAGAAATTGAGCGAGGAAGGTAGAAATTGAGGGAAAGCTAGAAAGTGAAGCGAGGAAGGTAGAAATTGAAAGCGAGGAAGTAGAAATTGAAAGCGAGGAAGGTAGAAAGAAATTGAAGCGAGGAAGGTAGAAATTGAGCGAGGAAAGCGAGAAATTAAGCGAGGAAGAGTAGAAATTGGCGAGGCAAGAAATTGAGCGAGGAAGGTAGAAATTGAGCGAGGAAGGTAGAAATTGAGCGAGGAAGGTAGAAATTGAGCGAGGAAAGGTAGAAATTGAGCGAGGAAGTAGAAATTGGCGAGGAAGGTAGAAATTGAGCGAGGAAGCTAGAAATTGAAGCGAGGAAGGTAGAAATTGAAGCGAGCGAAGGCGAGAAATTGTGAGGAAGTAGAATTGAAAAGCGAGGAGGTAGAAATTGAGCGAGGAAGCGAAAGTGAGCGAAGGTAGAAATTGAAGCGAGGAAGGTAGAAATTGAGCGAAGGCGAGGAAAGTGGCGAGGAAGGTAGAAATTGAAGCGAGAAGCTAGAAATTGAGCGAGGAAGGTAGAAATTGAGCGAGGAAGGTAGAAAGTGAAGCGAAAGTAGAAGTGAGCGAAGGCTTAGAAATTGAGCGAGAAAAGTAGAAATTGAGCGAGGAAGGCTAGAAATTGAGCGAGGAAGGTAGAAATTGAGCGAGGAAGCTCGAAATTGAGCGAGGAAGGTAGAAATTGAGCGAGGAAGGTAGAAATTGAGCGAGGTAGAAATTCGAGGAGAAATTGAGCGAGGAAGGTAGAAATTGAGCGAGGAAGGTAGAAATTGAGAGAAGCGTAGAAATTGTGAGCGAGGAAGTAGAAATTGAGCGAGGAAGCTAGAAATTGAGCGAGGAAAGTAGAAATTGAGCGAGGCAAAGCTCGAAATTGAGCGAGGAAGGTAGAAATTGAGCGAGGCTGAAAGCTCGAAATTGAGCGAGGAAGGTAGAAATTGAGCGAGGAAGCTCGAAATTGAGCGAGGAAGGTAGAAATTGAGGAAGCTTAAAAGTGAGCGAGGAAGGTAGAAATTGAGCGAGGAAGCTCAGAAATTGAGCGAGGAAGGTAGAAATTGAGCGAGGAAGCTAGAAATTGAGCGAGGAAGGTAGAAATTGAGCGAGAGCAAACTAGAAATTGAGCGAGGAAGGTAGAAATTGAGCGAGGAAGCTGAAATTGAGCGAGGAAGGTAGAAATTGAGCGAGAAGGTAGAAAGTGAAAGCGAGGAGGAAGCTCAGAAATTGAGCGAGGAAGGTAGAAATTGAGCGAGGAACCTAGAAATTGAAGCGAGGAAGGTAGAAATTGAGCGAGGAAGCTAGAAATTGAGCGAGGAAGGTAGAAATTGAAGCGAGGAAGGTAGAAATTGAGGAGGAGAAGCTAGAAATTGAGCGAGGGAAGTAGAAATTGAGCGAGGAAGTAGAAATTGAGCGAGGAAGCGTAGAAAGAAATTGAGCGAGGAAGGTAGAAATTGAGTGAGGAAGGAGAAATTGAGCGAGGAAGGTAGAAATTGAGCGAGGAAGGTAGAAATAGAAATTGAGCGAGGCGAACCTAGAAATTGAGCGAGGAAGGTAGAAATTGAGCGAGGAAGCTAGAAATTGAGCGAGGAAGGTAGAAATTGAGCGAGGAACTAGAAATTGAGCGAGGAAGGTAGAAATTGAGCGAGGAAGGTAGAAATTGAGCGAGGAAGGTAGAAAGTGAGCGAGGAAGGTAGAAATTGAGCGAGGAAGGTAGAAATTGAGCGAGGAAGCTAGAAATTGAGCGAGGAAGGTAGAAATTGAGCGAGGAAGGTAGAAATTGAGCGAGGAAGGTCGAAGTGAAAAAGCGAGGAAGGTAGAAATCGAAATTGGCGAAGAAGGTCGAAATTGAGCGAAGGAAATGTGGAAGAAATTGAGCGAGGCTAAATTGAGCGAGGAAGTAGAAATTGAGCGAGGCGAGGAAGCTGAAATTGAGCGAAGGTAGAAATTGAAGCGAGGAAGCTAGAAATTGAGCGAGGAAGGTAGAAATGAGCGAGGAAGGTAGAAATTGAGCGAGGAAGGTAGAAATTGAAGCGAGGAAGTAGAAATTGAGCGAGGAAGGTAGAAATTGAGCGAGGAAGCTTCGAAATTGAGCGAGGAAGGTAGAAATTGAGCGAAAGGAAGCTCGAAATTGAGCGAGGAAGGTAGAAATTGAGCGAGGAAGCTCGAAATTGAGCGAGCGAGGAAGGTAGAAATTGAAGCGTAAAGCGAAGCTTCGAAATTGAAGCGAGGAAGGTAGAAAGTGAGCGAAAGGAAGTAGAAATTGAGCGAGGAGGAAGTAGAAATTGAAAGCGAGGAAGGTAGAAATTGAGCGAGGAAGCGTAGAAATTAAGCGAGGAAGGTAGAAATTGAAGCGAGGAAGCTAGAAATTGAGCGAGGAAGGTAGAAATGAGGCGAGAAGCGAAATTGAGCGAGGAAGGTAGAAATTGAGCGAGGGAAGTTCGAAAGCGAGGAAGGTAGAAATTGGCGAGGAAGCTGAAATTGAAGCGAGGAAGGTAGAAAGTGGCGAGGAAGCTTCGAAATTGAGCGAGGAAGGTAAAGCGAGCGAAGCTAGAAATTGAGCGAGGAAGCTAGAAATTGAAGCGAGGAAGTAGAAATTGAGCGAGGAAGTCGAAATTGAGCGAGGAAGGTAGAAATTTAGCGAAGCCTCGAAATTGAGCGAGGAAGGTAGAAATTGAAGCGAGGAAGCCTCAGAAATTGAGCGAGGAAGGTAGAAATTGAGCGAGGAAGCTCGAAATTGAAGCGAGGAAGGTAGAAATTTAGCTTCAAATGAAAGCTCGAAATCGAAGCGAGGAAGCTAAAAAGGAGTAGAAATTGAGCGAAAGGAAGGTAGCTCGTAAATTGAGCGAGGAAAGCTAGAAATTGAGCGAGGAAGGTAAAATTGAAAGCTGAGCGAAGGTAGAAATTCGAGAAGGCTAGGAAGGTAGAAATTGAAAGCGAGGCGAAGCTTCGAAATTGTGAGGAAGGTAGAAATTGAAGCGAGGAAGGTAGAAATTGAGCGAGGCAACGTAGGAATTGAGCGAGGAAGGTAGAAAAGTGAGCGAGGAAGCTCGAAAGTGGCGAGGAAGGTAGAAATTGAGCGAGGAAGCTATGAAATTCAGGTCTTTGTGACTATGAATGAACAGACGGGAGGATTTCTCACGAACATCACAGTGGCCCCTAAACAGTTTTTAACGGTCGACGCTCATTCAACATTTTCATGTTCAGTACACTGAGATTTGCATATACCTCATTTTTGGTCGTATACCATAAAATGATATGGAAAAAATATATGGACGGCATGGATGAATAGCATACATCATGGTGGGGCCCACATTGACCACCGACCCCAATCTTTTAAGCGTTCATACAACTCTCGGTTCGAGGGAGCGTCGGCGCACGCGTCTTCGCGAGCCGAAAAGGAGGGGTAGTTTCGTCCTCAACGTCTTGTCCGCACGCACGTCGATTAATCTGGTAACTAAGGTTTGTATTCTTTCATGTAAAACCGATTTCGCTCGATTTCTACCTTCCCTCGCTCAATTTCTACCTTCCTCGCTCATTTCAGGTTGCTCAATTTCAATTTCTACCTTCCTGCGCTTCATTCTCCTTCGAGCTTCTCGCTTCCTCGCTCAATTCGATTTTGGCTTCGCTCGATTTCTACCTTCCTCGCTCATTTCGAGCTTCCTCGCTCGATTTCTACCTCGCTCCTCGCTCGATTTCTGGGTTCCTCGCTCATTTCTACCTTCCTCGCGCTCGATTTTCGGCTTGCCATTTCGATTTCTACCTTCCTCGCTCGATTTCGACTTGCCTCGCTTTCGATTTCTACCTTCCTCGCTCGATTTCGCTTGCCTCGCTCGATTTCTAAAGCTTGCCTCGCTCATTTTCTCGTTTCCTCGCTCGATTTTCTCGAGCTTCCTCGCTCGATTTCTACCTTCCTCGCTCGATTTCTCGCCTTCCTCGCTCGATTTCTCAGCTTCCTCGCTCATTTCGAGCTTCCTCGCTCGATTTCTACCTTCCTCGCTCGATTTACTACCATTTCCTCGCTCAATTTTAGCTTCAAAATTTCGATTTCTGCTTCCCTCGCTAATTTTTCGATTTCCTCGACGCTCAATTTCGAGGGCTTCCTTCGCTCAATTTCTGGCTTCCTCGATTTTGAGCTTCCTCGATTTCTACTTCCTCGCTCAGCCGATTTTTTCTGCGCTCGATTTCTACCTTCCTCGCTCGATTTCGACTTTCCTCGCTTCAATTTCTACCTTGCCTCGCTTTGGAGCCATTTCTACGATTTTCGCTCACTCAATTTCTACCTTCCTCGCTCGATTCTGGCTTGCCTCGCTCGATTTCTAGCTTGCCTCGCCATTTTTTTGCTTCCGCTCGATTTCGAAGCTTCCTCATTCGATTTCTGGCTTCCTCGCTCGATTTCTACCTTCCTCGCTCGATTTCTAGTTTCCTCCTCGCTTTTCTACCTTTCTCGGCTCGATTTAGGCTTCTCGGCCTCACTTCGATTTCTGCCTTCCATTCGATTTCTGGCTTCACTAAACTCGATTTCTAGCTTCCTCGCTCGATTTCTACCTTTCCTCGCTTCTCGATTTCTCGCTTCAATTTCTACCTTTCCTCGCTCATTTCTAAGCTCATTTCGATTTCTGGCTTCCTCGCTCGATTTCTACCTTCGATTTCGAAGCTTCGCTCGCTCAATTTCTACCTTTTCGCTCGATTTGAGGCCGCCTTCAATTTCTACCGATTTCTCGCCTAAAGCTCGATTTAGGCCTTCCTCGCTCATTTCTACCTTCCTCGCTTTTCGATTTCGGCTTCCTCGCTCGATTTGAGCTTCCTCGCTCGATTTCTCGATTTCCTCGCTTCAATTTCTAAACTCTTCCTCATTTCATTTCGCTTTTCTCGCTTCCAGCTAAATTTTCTGACTTTACCATTTTACGCTTCCTCGCTCAATTTCTACCTTCCTCGCTTTCGATTTCTGGCTTCCTCGCTCGATTTTACCTTGCTTCGCTCAATTTTCTACCTTCCTGCTCGATTTCGGGTTGCCTGCTCGATTTCTGATTTCGCTCGATTTCTATTGCGCTCGATTTTCCTTCGATTTGCTTTCATAAACTCGATTTCGAGGCTTGAGCTTGCATTTTCGCTCGATTTTGCTTATTTCAATTGGCTCGATTTTTAGCTTGCGCGCTCAATTTTACCTTCTCGCTTTCAAACTCGATTTCGAGCTTCCTCAATTTCTTTTCTTCTCGCTAATTTTACCGCCATTTCGCTCGATTTTTAACTTGCCTGCCATTTTCGATTTCGCTTCCTCGCAAACTCGATTTCGAGCTCCCTCGCTCGATTTTCGCTTCCGCTAATTTCGATTCGAGCTTGCCTGCTTAATTTCTACCTTCCTCGCTCGATTTCGAAGCTTCCTCGCTTTCGATTTTCGATTTTAAAGCTTCCTCGCTCGATTTTAGCTTCCTCGCTCGATTTCTACCTTCCTCGCATTTCGATTTCGGCTTCATGGCTCGATTTAGAGCTTCGCTTACCAAGCTCGATTTCTACCTTCCCCTCGATTTAATTTGGAGCTTCCCTCGCTCAATTTTACCTTCCTCGCTCGATTTCGAAGCTTCCTCGCTCAATTCTGGGGTTCTGGCAAATTTCAATCGTAAGTTCTCGCCTAAACTCGTTTTCTACGTTGCCTCGCTCAACCATCGACCTGATGGAATCTTGGAAAATAACTAGGTTGGTTGGCTAAAGTAGCTTCTCTTACCCCAAAATCATATGTGGTACGTCAAGTAACTAATTTTGGTTTAGAAGATATTCTTGTTAAATGATTAAAAAAATAAATGAAAAAAAAAAGGGAAAAAATTTTTATATACTTATATATACCTATTTATATAAATATGTATTAAAGAAAATTGTAGGTAGAATAAATTTCTCCATGTAAAAAAATAAAAATAAAAATAAATAAATAAAAAATTTTATAGAAGCACAGACTACTGATTATGGCTACGGTTATAATCCGTAGCTAAAGGTAAAATACCTTTTTCGATATATCGACAGACAGTCGATATATCGAAAATTGTAAGATTTTTTAGGAAAACTCACTGGACAGTTCTGGACCATTTTCGATATATCGACTGTTAGTCGATATATCGACGTTGGTTTTTTTCTTTTTTGCTGTTGCAATTCCACCACTTTTTGTGGGTCCTATTATAAGGTATGTGTTATATCCAAACCGTCCATCTATTTGGCGAGCTCATATTTAGGCTTGAGACTAAAAATAAGATAGATCTAACTATCAAGTAGACCACACTGTAAAAGGCAATGGGGATTTGAACGTCTACCATTGAAACCCTTTTAGGAGTTATAAAAGTTTTGGATCATTATGAAATTTGTTTTTCTTCTTCATCCAGGTCTTTGTGACCTATGAATGAACTTAGACGGGGAGGATTTCTCACGAACATCACAGTGGCCCCCAAAAAGTTTTTAACGGTCGACGCTCATTCAACACTGTTTTCTGTAACGTGGTACACTTGAGATTTGCATATACCTCATTTTTGGTCGTATACCATAAAATGATATGGAAAAATATATGGACGGCATGGATGAATAGCATACATCATGGTGGGGCCCACAGACCACCGACCCAATCTTTTTAAGCCGTTCGTACAACTCTCAGTTCGAGGAGCGTCAGCGCACGTCTTCGCAGCGAAAAGGAGGGGTAGTTTCGTCCTCAACGTCGCTGTCCGCACGTGCTAATCTAGATTGGTAACTAAGGTTTGTATTCTTTCATAGAAACCGCTGGGTAAAAGGGTTTGTCTACAGTGGTCATTTTCTCCCAAACGGAAGGGGAGCGGATTGTCTGTGACCCGGGCACAGGAGTTTTGTGGAGTACATAGATGTGTCCGTGACAAATCCACTCCGTCCATCTGTTTTGCAAGACCACAGTCGGACAGGATTATAAAAATAAGGCAGATCCAAAGCTCATGTCAGCCACAGCACTTGAAACAGCGGGGATTGAAAGGATGATATTTGTTCCTGTAGTGTAATAATTCTATGAACGGTTTGGGTGGAATATAAAAATCATGGTCAGCTCCAAGAAGGTGACCTCTTAGTTTATTTCAGCTTGCCCATTTTAGAGGATCTGAACCGTGGATTATCATTAAAGAATCAAGCAGGTTGGTTATCACAATAGCTAATGGTCCAGATCAACTTGTAAAGAGATGCCCAGTTCCCCTTTGGGAATGGCACTAATCCATCATAGCCCCACAAGACGGTCGGTTGAATCCTCCGACCTTGCATCCGTGTAAGCATCATCGAGCGAGATTTTCCAGGCAATGTCCACCCGCAATGTAGAACATCAGATCAACGGTCTGGATTCTCGGACCAAGGTCCCATTTGTACAGGTTGAAGGAGAATGAATGCCGTCCACTCTCATCTTGGAACACCAACTAGATAAGAGATATTTCTTACTAGTCTCATCACATGTATATTTCTTGCAATCTATTAACTGATTTGAACAATCCTAACCGTTGGATACTGAGCATTTAACATGGACCATTATAATTATAATTTCAACAAAAGTACATATTTCAATGGATTTATTATAATTATTTTGTCAAACATCATGATACACGGACTTTAGTTAGGAATATTGCAATCGATTAGTAATTAATTCAAACTCTTATAAATATATCACATAATTTAATTGTATAGTTACCTTTTGATTACATGGATTTCAAATCCTGTGTTTTAAATCCAAGAGAAGAATTCTAAATCCAAGGTATTCCAAATTCAGAGATTTTTAATCCAAGTATTCTAAATTCACGGCCCCAAATGAGGCCTAGAGCGGGCCACACCGGGAGAACTAAAAGATTTTATAAGTGATTTTGAATTGTTTTCCGTAGTGTGTCCCACTTGAGAAAAATCTTAAGATGATGTTTGTGTCAACCTATTAACAACATGAGAATTTCCCCCCAAGGAGAGAAAGGATGTGATATGTACAACACAGTGGGCCCCACAAAGCCTGGGTGTTGCGTTATGGTCTTGTACCTTATATTCCTAGGGTTTAAATGCTACCGCTTTTGGGTCATTTGGCACCCTAGGGTTTGTAAAAAGAGGGTTATTAGACATTCCTTAAAATCCAAGATTTTCATAATAAGACAATTCAAATTTTAAAATTTTACTATTTTTCAATCAAATAATTATATTTGGCTTACAAAATTCAAGATTTTGGAATGATCTCTAATCATGGTAAGCGCTACTTGATTTTAGGGCATGAGCAAAAAAAACGCATATCTAAAACTTAAGTACCATAACACGAAATAGTGAGAATTGAACCCAGGTCATTAAAAACTTTTGGAGCCTCACAACAATATTTGTATGTTTTGTCTTCCATTTATTTATGTTGATGTGATATTATAAACATGTTAGATGGAAAATAAACAATCTTATAAGTCCTCAGATTAAAAAATATATATATTCCATGGTAAAAGTTTTATAACCATTATTTATTGTGGTGTGGACCACTTGAGCTTTTGACCTATATCAATTTTTTGCCCTAAAATGTTCTGAAAAGAAAAAACAAAAGAAAAAAGAAAAGAAGATAAATGGTGTGGATATATCACATACATTGCAGAAGATAAGAAATATAAGTCAGTCCTTTTTTGGAGACAAGAATTCTCACTTAAAATCAAACTAAAGTTATTATATATATTTACATTGGAAATAAAATCAAACGGCCCTAGGAGGAATATAATATTTAAGTTCAAATATTAAATTCATGAATTCACTATTGTAGATTATTTTTTTGCCAAATTCACTTACAGTTGGCTGTCCAATAATCACCAACATATGTATGTTTCTAAAAATTAATTCGAGAGATCAAAGCTGTAAAATCCAAGCCACTGGACACAAATTTCAAAATCCATGCAGCCAAACAAGGTAGTGGGCCCACCGTTATCTATGTATTCTGTATCCATGCCGTCCATCTGTTTCTCCCTATCATTTTAGGGTATGAGCTCAAAACAAAGCAGATCTAAATCTTAGGTAGACCGTACAATAAGAAATAGTGATGATCGGCCACTAATAACTTATAAATTATAATGGGCCACAAAAATTTTTGGATTAAGTTGATTTTTCCTTTTTTACTTTCATCCAGTTTTACATGACCTTATCAACAGGTTGAATGGGAAATCAAACGTTAAATATGAAATTTTTAATGGTGGGGATTCAATCACCGCTGATTCCTATAGTATGGTCAACTTGAGAATTGAATATTCTCCATTTTTGGGCTCATGGGCTAAGATGATATGGAAAAATGGTTGGACGGAGTGGATATAGAATACATGCATCAAGGTGGGACCCACGGTAGGGCCGCATCTAATCCGCTCCATTTACTCGGGTCCAGTAAAATGCTCTGAATTCTAATACGAGTGAAAAGTGAACCCGCTCGAGTGCAAATTGAAAGCGTACTCTACACGTGTCTTACACCAGATCCGTTCATCAGACAATACCAAACGATTAGATGCTGCGTAAAGGGTGTAAATAAGAACTAGCAGCTTGTCAGGTGGGCCACGTTACATGAAATTCTGACTGTCGATTAACCGTTCAGTTCTCCAAAAGCGGGTGGCCCACTTGATGATCATCTAGAAGTTACTTCTGAAAGAATGGTATACTTAATTGCATTTCTACGGTTACGATCTCTCACTCGTGTGCTGTGTCTCTTGTTAAAAGTATGTGGGAGTACACCTTTTACGTTCACTCGAGCGAGAGGGAATTGCAAAGTTAAAAGACGCATTGAACTCCCGCCAATGAAAAACGGCACGTGTGGATTGCCGTGTGATATGCCGACGCGTGTCTTACAGTACATGTACGTCCATACATCTGCGGGATGATTTGACGCTTGGGAATCATTGAATAATCTTCTGACACCTGTCACACTCTCTGCCGTCCACTCAGAGCTGGTACATTAGAACCGGCCAATGAGGACGGGCGCGGATAGCGTGGGAAACGGATTAGCTACTCTACTCCCCCTGCCACCAGCTCCGTGGCTGGTGGTCGGTGCTATGTGGGCCCCACCATGATGTATTTATTTCATCCATTCCGTTCATTCATTTTTACAGATCATTTTATGACTTTATCCCAAAAATGAGATGGATATAAGTCTCACATCAAACACACCACATGAAAACAATAATGATTGGATATCCACCATTAAAATCCTCCTAAGGCCCACTATACCGTTTATTTGACATCCAATCTGCTGATTAGTTCATACAGGCCCAGATGAAGAGAAAAAACAAATATCAGCTTGATCCAAAACTTTTATGGCCCCAAAATGTTTTTAATGGTCGACCCTCATTCAACACTGTTTCCTGTAATGTGGTCGACTTGAGATTTCGATATAACTCATTTTTGAACTCAAACCTTAAAATGATCACTGAAAATAAATGGACGGAAGGGATGAAACACATACATCATGGTGGGGCCCACATGGGACCGACCACCACCCATTGGCTGGTGTCAGGGGGAGTAGCCAATCCGTTTCCGGATGGCGTGGGACGCGGATTCTCTACTAAGCCTTTGCCTTTTGTAGGAAGTAGGATGTTGGTTGGGGGCACTTCGATTTTTTATTTTTTTTAAGAAATCAATCCTGTCCATCCGTTTTCAGAGATCATTTCAGTACATCAAATAAAAAATCAGGTAGATATTGAACTAAGTGGGCCACACGAGAGAAAACAGCAGGAATTCAATGAGCACCGTTCTCTCAACATTGAGAAAATGACCACTGTAGACAAAACCTTTTACCCAGAGGTTTCTATGAAAGAATACAAACTTTAGTTACCATCTAGACTAGCACGTGCGGACAGCGACTTTGAGGACGAAACTACCCTCCTTTTCGCAGCGAAGACGAGCGCTGACGCTCCTCCAACTGAGAGTTGTACGAACGGCTTAAAAGAGATCAAAGTTACATGGCCCCACAGCTATATATTTATTATATCCACAACGTTCATCCATATTTCAAGATCATTTCGGAGCATTATCCAAAAAAAAAATCATATCCAAAGATCAACTGGACCACACCACAAAGAGCAGCGGGGAAATTGATTTTCACCGTTAAAAATTTTGTAGGGTACACCATAACATTTATTTTCCATCCAATCTATTCATAACGTCACAAAGGCCAGGATGAAGAGGAAAAACAAGTTTCATAATGATCCAAAACTTCTGTGACCCCTAAAAGGGTTTCAATGGTAGACGTTCAATCATCCACAGCCTTTAACAGTGTGGTCCACTTGATTGCTAGATCTGTCTTATTTTTCGTCTCAAACCTTAATACGAGTTTGCCAAAAATATGGACGGTTTGGATATAACACATACCTCATAATAGGACCCACAAAAAGTGGTGTGATTACAGCAGCAAAAAAATTAATAAAAAAAAAAAAAAAACCGTCAATATATCGAAAATGGTCCAGAACTGTCCAGTGAGTTTTCCTCAAAAATCCTACAATTGTCGATATATCGACGGTCTGTCAATATACTGAAAAAGGTAATTTTTTATCTTTAGCTACGGATTGTAACCGTAGCCACAACTGTAATCGATCTTCTATACATTTTTTTTTTCTTTTTTGTATTTTGAAATTTTTTATTTTTTACATGGAGAAATTTATTCTACCTATAATTTTCTTTAATACATATTTATATAAATAGGTATATATAAGCATATAAAAAATTTTTCCCTCTTTTTTTTCATTTATTTCTTTAATCATTTAACAAGAATATCTTCTAAACCAAAATTAGTTACTTGACGTACCATATATGATTTTGGGGTAGGAGAAGCTACTTTAGCCAACTAACCTTGCTATTTTTCAAGATTCCATCAGGTCGATGGTAAAAAATCCATTTCATTCAATCCATGATCATTCCCAACCTTTAACAAGTGTGGTCCACTTGATAGCTAGATCTGTCTTACTTTTCCACTTCCTTGATGCATCTTTCTCTCCTCTTTAATGCTTAACCTATCATACAATTCATGATACTGATTTATACCTCCCACATATAATTATTATATATTACCTATCTTTATAGAATAGAATAGTGGAAAATGATTCATTTAGTCGACCCCAATTAGTTGGGATAAGACTTAAGTCAATTCCTAGCCTCCTTGCTCAATTTCTAGTCTCCCTTGCTCAATTCCTAGGTTCCTCACTCAATTCCTAGGTTTTCTCGCTCAATTTTTAGGTTGCCTCACCGAATTTCTAGCTTCCTCCTCGCTCAATTCCTAGGAAATTCTCGTCTAAAGCTCAATTCATAGGTTTTCTCGTGAATTTCTAGCTTTCCTCAATTTCTAAAGCTTCCTCGCTCAATTCGTAGGTTGCCTCATTGAATTTCTACGTTGCCTCACTCAATTGCTAGGTTGCCTCGCTCAATTCCTAGGTTCCTTCGCTTAATTTATATATTGTCTCACTGAATTTCTATCTTCCCTCGCATAATTTGTAGCTTTCTTCGCTCAAATCCTAGGTTGCCTCGCTGAATTTCTAGGTTCTCTCGCTCAAATTCTAGCTTCCCTCATTGAATTTCTACCTTCCCTCGGTCAATTCCTAGGTTGCCTCGCTCAAATCTAGGTTTCATTGAATTTCTACCTTGCCTCGCTCAATTCCTAGGTTCCCTCGCTCAATTTCTAGCTTCCCTCGCTCAAATCCTAGGTTGTCACGCTGAATTTCTAGGTTCCCTCGCTTTATTTCTAGCTTCCCTCATTGAATTTCTACGTTGCCTCGCTCATTTCCTAGGTTCCTCACTCAATTCTCTACGTTGCCTCACTCAAATCTAGGTTACCTCGCTCAATTTCTAAGTTCCCTCACACAATTTGTAGCTTCCCTCGCTCAAATTCGAGGTTGCCTCGCTCAATTTCTAGCTTCACTAGCTCAATTTCTACCTTCCCTCGCTCAATTCCTAGGTTACCTCGCTGAATTCCTACGTTGCCTCGCTCAATTTCTAGGTTCCCTCGCTTAATTCCTACCTTCCCTCGCTCAATTCCTACCTTCCCTCGCTTAATTCCTACGTTGCCTCGCTCAATTTCTACGTTGCCTCGCTCAATTTCTAGTTTTCCTCATTAAGATCAAGACTCATCTAGCCTCTTGGGAAAACACTTCGGATGTTTTCCACGGCTATTCAATGCCCAAGCTTCTTCGTGAATGGAAATGGACTATTTATAACTTTCAGCACACCTCATGCATCCTGATGCATTAGTCTCTCTCCTTCAGGCTTTTGGAAACTTGATGTTGATGCAGCTCACTTGGTAATCCAAGGGAGTCAAGGATTGGAGGAATTCTAATAGATGGAGAATGACTTGGAGGTAAGATCAAATCTTTGGGCCAATGGCTAACAACAACTCTAATCAAGCAGAACTTAAGGTGATTAAAGTAGGTGGAAAGATTTTACCGATCGATTCAATGGCACCTTCATTGCAGTGTTCTATGCATCATTATCATTATATGTATCGCACCCTTGGGATACCGAAACATGTATTCATATCGTCAATAATACCACACATATCGGGAATGTATCCAAGTGAAACATTCAGAAAATGATGGAATATTTAAGTGGAATTTCGGGAGATGTTAACGGACGCATGATTTCCCCCATTTCCTCAATTTTCTCCTCCAAATGTATGGAAATCATACATACATATGTATTTGTACTAGACTTCATACTAATACTTAAAAAGAAAAGAAATTTAAACAAGTTTTTCTTAAATAACGATTTCTCCACCAAAAATGTATTTTGCTATCAAGCAACTCGTGTTATTAAAACACCCCTAGGAAGAGATTCCCCCCAAAAAAACTTCTAGAAAACTGAGGATTTCTATAAATTTTTATTTTTCCATGACATCTCGTGATATTTTCGACATTGCATCATCACAAATGAAATGAAGAAGGGGATATTGCAGAACTTTCGAATATTTGAAATGCACTTAAACCCATCCTAAGATGCAAGCAACTATAATATCAAATGCCCCATAAATAAGAATGTGAACCTTTCAGAACATAAATGAGACAAAGAAGAAAATAAAAAAATGACTTCAGTTAACAAATCACCAAACTAGCATAAAGGAAAGGGAATTCATTCCCCTTTTGTTCTCAATAACCTCATAAAACACAATACCATGAATTTCATAACACCAGAATCTCTTAGGTTTCCATGCACAAAACTACAATGAATCGCGGATTCTTTTTTTTAAAAAAAAAAAAATTTTCATTGCTTCTGTGGGCCTCACCATTGATTCTATTTATTATATCCACAACGTTCATCCATATTTCGAGATCATTTCGGAGCATTATCCTAAAAAAAAAAAATCATATCCAAAGATCAACTGGACCACACCACAAAGAGCAGCGGAAATTTGATTTTCACCGTTAAAAATTTTGTAGGGCCCACCATAACATTTATTTTCCATCCAATCTATTCATAAGGTCACAAAGGCATGGATGAAGAGGAAAAACAAATTTCATAATGATCCAAAACTTGTGTAACCCCTAAAAGGGTTTCAATGGTAGACGTTCAATTCCCCACTGTCTTTTACAGTGTGGTCCACTTGATAGTTAGCTTTGTCTTATTTTTTGTCTCAAGCCTTAATATGAGCTCGCCAAATAGATGGACGGTTTGGATATAACACAGACCTCATGGTGGGGCCCACAGAAGCAACGAAAATTTCAAAAAAAAAAACAAAAAAACAAAATCGGGGATCAATCGCGGATTCCGCGATTCCACCGCAACTCGCTGTAGAATTCGGGGATGGATCACGGAATCCCCGATTGATCCCCGATTCAAACAAAAGGCTATGGCTACGGATTATAACTGTAGCTATAGTCGTATCTTGTGTACTTTTCTTTTTAAATTTTTTTAATTTTTTTTAATTTTTTTACATTTAGAATTTTATTCTACCTACATTTTTCTCTAACACATATTTATATAAATATATATATAAGTATATTTTTTAAAAAAAAATTCTCTCCTTTTTTCATTTCTTTCTTTATTATTATTATTTTTTTACACGCACACACACATGCTTACACACGCACGTCGTGGGATTTCACCACCGGTGGGTACTCGAACCCTTTCTTTATTCATATAACAAGAATATCTTCTAAACCAAAATTAGTTACTTGACGTACCATATATGATTTTAGGGCTGAAAGTTGGGCGGGTTCAACCCGACCAACCTGTGACCCATCCGACATTGCAACCTAGAATTTGAACACAGCTACCTATCAATTGAGCGAGGCAACTTAGGAAATGAGCAAGGGAAGCTAGAAATTGAAAGAGGGAACCTAGGAATTGAGCGAGGCAACGTAGGAATTGAGCGAGGGAAGCTAGAAATTGAGCAAGGCAACGTAGGAATTGAGCGAGGGAAGCTAGAAATTGAGCGAGGCAACGTAGGGATTCAGCGAAGTAACCTAGGAATTGAGCGAGGGAAGCTAGAAGGATCCTAGAAATTGAGCGAGGCAATGTAAGAATTCAGCGAGGGAAGGTAGAAATTAAGCAAGGGAAGCTAGAAATTCAGCGAGGCAACCTAGGATTTAAGCGAGAGAACCTAAAAATTGAGCGAGGCAACGTAGAAATTTAGTGAGGGAACCTAGAAATTCAGTGAGACAACCTAGAATTTGTGCGAGGGAAGCTACGAATTGAGCGAGGGAACCTAGAAATTGAGCGAGGCAACCTAGGATTTGAACGAGGCAACCTAGGAATTGAGCGAGGCAACATAGGGATTGAGCGAGGGAACCTACGAATTGAGCTAGGCAGCATAGAAATTCAGCGAGGAATCCTAGGAATTGAGTGAGGGAAGCTAGAAATTGAGCAAGAGAACTTAGGATTTGAGAGAGGCAACCTAGAAATTGAGCGAGGCAACGTAGGGATTGAGCGAGGGAAACAAACTAGGAATTGAGTGAGGTAACGTAGAAATTCAGCGAGGAATCCTAGGAATTGAGTGAGGCAACGTAGGATTTGACCGAGGCAACCGAGGGAACGTAGGAATTGACGAGGAAAGCTACAAATTGAGCGAGGGAACCTAGAAATTGAGCGAGGCAACCTAGAAATTGAGTGAGGCAAGGTAAGAATTCAGCGAGGCAACATAGGAATTGAGCGAAGGAACCTATAAATTGAGCGACGGAACCTACAAATCTCTTTAAGTGATCAAGAGGGCCCCATTTTCCAATAGATGTGATTATGACAAAAGGTATTATCTCAACGCTTCTTTTCTCTCTCTTGCTCTTAAAAATCGTTGAATCCAAAGCCCTCAGAGAAGAAAGATCCTGGTTGCCTCGCTCAAATCCTAGGTTGCCTTGCTCAATTTCTAGGTTCCCTCACTCAATTGCTAGGTTGTCTCGCTTAATTCATAGGTTGCCTCGCTCAATTTCTAGCTTCCCTCGCTCAATTCCTATGTTGCCTCGCTGAATTCTTACCTTGCCTCACTCAATTTCTAGGTTCCCTCGCTTAATTCCTAGGATTCCTCGCTGAATTTCTACGTTGCCTCGTTCATTTCCTAGGTTCTCTCGCTCAATTTCTACGTTGCCTCGCTCAATTCCTAGGTTGCCTCGCTCAATTTCTAGGTTCCCTTGCACAATTTGTAGCTTCCCTCGCTCAAATCCTAGGTTGCCTCGTTGAATTTCTAGGTTCCCTCATCAAATTCTAGCTTCCCTCGCTCAATTTCTAACTTCCCTCGCTCAATTCCTAGGTTGCCTCGCTCAAATCCTAGCTTTCCTCGCTGAATTTCTACCTTGCCTCACTCAATTTCTAGGTTCCCTCGCTCAAATCCTAGGTTGTCTCGCTGAATTTCTAGGTTCCCTCGCTTAATTTCTAGCTTCCCTCGCTTAATTCCTAGGATTCCTCGCTGAATTTCTACGTTGCCTCGTTCATTTCCTAGGTTCCCTCGCTCAATTCCTACGTTGCCTCGCTCAAATCCTAGGTTGCCTCGCTCAATTTCTAGGTTTCCTCGCACAATTTGTAGCTTCCCTCGCTCAAATCCTATGTTGCCTCACTGAATTTTTAGGTTCCCTTGTCAAATTCTAGCTTCCCTCGCTCAATTTCTAACTTCCCTCGCTCAATTCCTAGGTTGCCTCGCTCAATTCCTATGTTGCCTCACTAAATTCTTATCTTGCCTCACTCAATTTCTAGGTTCCCTCGCTTAATTCCTAGGATTCCTCGCTGAATTTCTACGTTGCCTCGTTCATTTCCTAGGTTCCCTCGCTCAATTTCTACGTTGCCTCGCTCAATTCCTAGGTTGCCTCGCTCAATTTCTAGGTTCCCTTGCACAATTTGTAGCTTCCCTCGCTCAAATCCTAGGTTGCCTCGTTGAATTTCTAGGTTCCCTCGTCAAATTCTAGCTTCCCTCGCTCAATTTCTAACTTCCCTCGCTCAATTCCTAGGTTGCCTCGCTCAAATCCTAGCTTTCCTCGTTGAATTTCTACCTTGCCCTCACTCAATTTCTAGGTTCCCTCGCTCAATTTTTAGCTTCCCTCGCTCAAATCCTAGGTTGTCTCACTGAATTTCTAGGTTCCCTCGCTTAATTTCTAGCGTCCCTCGCTTAATTCCTAGGATTCCTCGCTGAATTTTTACGTTGCCTCGTTCATTTCCTAGGTTCCCTCGCTCAATTTCTACGTTGCCTCGCTCAATTCCTAGGTTGCCTCGCTCAATTTCTAGGTTCCCTCGCATAATTTGTAGCTTCCCTCGCTCAAATCCTATGTTGCCTCGCTAAATTTCTAGGTTCCCTCGTCAAATTCTAGCTTCCCTCGCTCAATTTCTAACTTCCCTCGCTCAAATCCTAGGTTGCCTCGCTCAAATCCTAGGTTTCCTCGCTGAATTTTTACCTTGCCTCACTCAATTTCTAGGTTCCCTCGCTCAATTTCTAGCTTCCCTCGCTCAAATCCTAGGTTGTCTCGCTGAATTTCTAGGTTCCCTCGCTTAATTTCTAGCTTCCCTCGCTTAATTCCTAGGATTCTTCGTTGAATTTCTTGTAACGCCCCATAAAATCGGGGGTCATGCATATGCTTGACTCCATAGTTCCCAAGTATCACTTATCATGCATTTATGGTTTTTTTTATGATTAATCAAATTTAACTGCACAATTTGGAATTACCTAAGGCACGAAGCACAATCACACCAGTCTACTAAAATGAAGGATATCTCACATATATACAGGTCCAAAAATAATAAAGGGTCGCCCAAGGCATTGTCCAACAGAACAACAAAAGAAGGCTATATCTAAAAAGAATAAAACTGAGCCTGCGGCTCAGCAAATCCAAATCCAGCTCGATCAAGCCGATGGAGAGCCGCCCATCAGCTGCAAGTAGAAGAGCCCGTCCTCCTCGTCCAAGCTCGCTTCGCCAGGTTCCTCATGCCTTGAGTCACCTGCATCTATGAATGGGTCTGGTTGGTGTTTTAAAACACCGTCCCAGAGTGGGAGTGAGTGATCAACTCAGTGTAAACTATTGGTCTCAAGTTACAACAGGCATCAATTGTAATATGAACTTAATGAAAAGCAGACAATCATCAACACCTAATAACTCTTATTTAAAATGCATGCATGCGGGATGATATGATGCATGCCCTCGCCATAACACTCCCTCAAGCGACTCCATCTAACGATCGCATATGACAACACTCCCTCAGAGCGACCTCGACTTCCGAGTCGCCACCCTAACTAATGCATGCAATGCGATCGTGTTAGCCGAGTTATTAGTTAAGTCCATTCATCCAGCAGATTTGAGATTCTGATTCACCCTACGTATCAATGCCCTAAACTGGTTGCGAGGCTAAGACCCCATCAACGCGTGAGGCCCATACCTCGCGGTCCGTGATCCTGTCGGGTTCCTCATCCCCGACACTAAGCACATGAGGAGTGCCGAAAGGAAGGGATCGCTCGCGGTCACTACGGGGAGGCGCGGTACCCCAGCGTAGGTCGACAACTCGAACATAGTGTCCCATTCCACCATGCCCGGCTCACGAGGCTGTGGACCAGTTGCAAGTAGATTTTTTTGATGGGCTACAACGGTTGTAGGGTGGTTCAGGTTCCATACATATGTGAGCAAACAAGGTTAACATACAGGGTTGGTCAGACAGTAGGCTAGACCACACGAGTCAAGCGAGCGTGAGACGAGTGACCTTAGGCACAAAAGACCCATATAGTCGAACTACAACCACCCGAACACACCCGCCCAAACTCACGGGTTTAGCCTCGAGGCGGTCCTACCCTTGGAGCCGCCTTCACTCTCCTCATGTTTCCTGACCAACCCAAGGTAATGAGGGTTATCCATAACAAGCCGACTATGCAAACTATCACTAGCATGTCATCATCATACTCTATACATCTCAGTCATACGAATTAAATGTTCTTAGCATGCAATCAAGAAATATAGTGCATGTAAGGTGTGTGGGTGTGTGTGAAGAAGTTACGCACTCCCTCCATCTCAAGCCATCATATGCATAAGGGCAATGGAAGCATACACAACATGGACCAATAACATGTGAAAGAATGACACGGCATAAGCATATTATCATCCATACACGAAATCATGTGAGCAACAAATAACATCATGAAGAACCATCATGCATATCCATACAATTTCAAGAACCTACAATTCCTAGGGGTTCTCTAGACTTTCAAATATACCAACCAAGCATTCAAAATCATTAAGCTAGTACTACAATTGGTGCTAGGCCACCTAAGATTAATAGTCCACACCTAGGATCGTTGGAGGCTTGGAAAAAATGTCCTAGGAAAGAGGGCTTTGCGGTAGATCGGCCGGAATCCCTAAAACAACTTCACATGTTAGATTTACAAGCAAAACCCCCCTCCTTACAAGGGTTTTCAAAGAAAAAGAGGGTTGGATCTTACCTAAACGATCCACGAGATGAAGAGGGCGATTTTCGGATGGGTTTTCCCTTGGAGAAGGTGTAGGGAGAGGAGATATTGATTCCCTTGGGCCCCACCTTGATTTAGGGTCCACCTTATCTTCTTCCCTCTCTCTTTCTTCTCCTTTCTCTTTTTTTTTTCCTCCCTTTTTTCCCTTCTCTCTTCCCTTTCTCTAGGGTAAAATTCGTATGGAGAGAGGGGTGCGCCAAATGAGGCCCTTTTATAATGCCAGATATGGTGCAAATGGCCCCAAGCTTCCACAACTTCCTAAAATAGACCTACGGGACTCCTATTAGTGTTGGGGTGGCCCTAACACTCTTCTGGCCACCCAATTTGGTGTGTAGGTGCCTTATGGCCTGACTAGGGTCCATGCAAAAATTTAGGACGAACGGATGAATAGATATATGATCTGAGCAAGCGTTTCCGACCTTTAAGTGGCCCTTTGGGGGCCATTCTGATTGATGGGGCATTTATGGTGGCCCTCTGGCCATGAAATTTATAGGGTAGGTGATCCATGGCCCGATGAAGGGCCATGCAAAATTTGGGAGCGATCGGATATGGGGTTTGATCGCACGAGTCCGATTTACGATCAACGGTCACCGATCCACGATCGGGTCCCAGATTTGGTGGACGGGTGTGGAAAAATTCATTGAACCGTCACCGCAACTTTAGAAGAAATTCGACTGCTGGAACTCCCAGAGTCTCGTTTTATTTGTGAGTGCCAGATTCCAATGCTGGCATTGGCGGGACGCATTTGGCAAGTGCCAGATCCCACTTCTGGGTGTCCACTAGGTCCGTAATCCGCGATGGACCACAAGCCCAGTGAGACCAATGACTCCCCCAAGTTTTATATTTTTCTGACCTTTCTCGATCGCTGTATGGCTCACACGACCCGTCTTTAAGTGTAAACAGTCATCTAGCTTAGCGGCCTGCACCATGCCTTATCACGACCTGTCTGGTCTATTAAATTGGGTTAACCTTGGATTAATTAACTCGTGTATAAGCTAACGTTGAGTGCTAATGGTCAGTACGTGATAGTATAAGTTAATTTTAAAAAAATCAAGGATTTTTGGAAATCCAAAACGGTAAAAATCTGGGATGTTACAATCTACCCCCCTTAAAAATAATTTTGTCCCCGAAATTGCCTAAGGGTAATAAATAAAGGTTTTATTATTTCGTTTGCCTAGGTTTTGTTGATTTCAAGCTTATATACATGGTAATGTGTATATTATCTATACTAGTTTGGCTCTCTTTAGTCTACCCCCCCTTAAAACTTTTTCACCCTAATGGTTACTACAAAGTTGTTTAATTATCTATATATGTACATATATATATATATATATATTTAGGAATTGGATTCATGGCGTCAATTTCCCTCCATGTAGAGTAAAAATATTTGTGTTCAATGTCAGGCCAATACGGAGAGACAGTTGTAGTGGGCTTAAACCTGATACGTCGATCATCTACCTGACCAGGGTAGAAGGCTCATCGTATCCCTTCTTAATCCTGATGGATCCTGGTCTTCTGCTCGGTCAAAACAGTGAGTCCGTTGGTAGTCGCCCAGGATTGAGAATTGAGTCAACCCGCCAATGCTTCGCAGGCGTATACTTCCGTAATTCCGGAGTCCGATTATCCTTAACATTTAGAAGATTAAAAAAAAAATTTCATTAAAGAAAAATTTTGAAGTTTCATATTTATAGTATTTTAGTGGGTGGTGAGTTTCCTGCAGTGCCTATGATCAAACAACTATCTTAAAGGGGTTTCCATGACCTTAAGGTTCCTATTGACATTACCATTTTGATCTTATGGTTAGTGAGTTATAAGCAAATCACGTTTTGGTTTCATAAATTTTAACAGGAAAGGAAGAATCGAAAATTTTAAGGTATTCTGGTGGTTTAGAGTGCTAATAACGTTAAGATGGACGCAGTAAGGCAATCATACATACAAGCATTTATAAGGCGACAAGAAAATTTAAAAACAATCCATACATTCATATTAAATTCAAAGTGCCATTAGTATGGCTAGTTACATCATACAACATGGATTACATAGTTTTCTAGACATTCCAAACATAAGAAGAAAAAAAAAAAAGACAACTTAGTCAAGCAAGCGTCCTAACTATCCTTCAACACAAGCAGGTAGACCTAATCGACTTAAAACAAACTACTAATTATTGGAGAGGTTATGCTACTACTCTTCTTGATCGGGCAAAGATGGGGGTACTTCTTCCCCTTGAGGAAAAGAATCACCATAATGGAGGAAAAGAAGGCAACGGTTGTTAGGAATGTCATTCCCCTCGGCAAGAAAATGGATAGTTGTTGAGAATGTGCAAATAGGGAAATGGGTTTGAAATGGATTTGTTGAAGGGGGTTTGGGGAAATGAGGATGGAATGGGTTTTAGAAATTTGAAGTTGAGTATGGTCTTGGAATGGGAAGGAATAGATTTGAATGTGGATGGTTGTTGTTTAGTTTTGTGATGTGGAATTTTATTGGAAATGAGAGGGTGGAGATGGTTTAGGGAGATGGAAGTGATATGGGAGAATGATGGTTTCTTAAGGAAGATGGACCTTAAGGATGTGGTTTGGGAAAAATGAGTTGAGTGTGGGTTTGAAGAAATGAACTTGAAGATGAGTTAAAGATATGGGATTCGCGAGGGGATTGAGATTGGTTTATGAGAAATGAGGTTGGGAATGGGTTTGAGATAAGGTTGGGTAAGATGAAATGGAAGGTGAGTTGAGGATATGAGGTTTGAGTAGAGATTGAGATTTGAGATGGGTTTTGGGAAATGGGGATGGAATGGTTTTGGGAGTTTGTTTTAGGAATGGGCTTTGAAAGTGATATTAGAATGGTGTTTGGGAAAACGAAGTTGAGGATGGTCTTGAGGTAGGTTGTGGGAAGTGAAATTTGGAAATGGGGAGAAGAGAGTGAAAGGAGTGGGGTTTTAGTGAATGGGTCTAGAGGAAATATGGGTGATGAGAGGGATTTGGGAAATGAGTTGAGAGTTTATAGGTGGGAATAAACAAAAGAAATAAGTTTTGAAAAAGAAAAGAAGATGGTTTGGAGGATTGGGTTTTAGAATGAGTATGGGTTAGGCTTGGTGGATCTTGGAAATGAAGTTTGGAGATGGGTTGGGAGAATGGAGTTTGAGAAGATGCAAATTTGAGAGAGTGGGTAGTGAGATTTGAGAAAAGTTGAAGAAATGGAGAAGGAGAAGGGATTTTATTTTTTTTTTTTTTTTTTTTGTAATGGGTTTGAGAGTGAATGAGTGAATGGAGTGGGGTTCGAGAATGAAGTGTGAGGTTGGGTCTTGGGGAATGTATGTTAGAAATGGGTTTGTGTTGGGTATGAGAAAAAAAATAATGGGAGTTAGTTGGAGAGAGTAGGTTTGATGTTGGCTTTATGAATGGGATTCTGTGGATGGACTTGAGAATGGGGTTGAGAAAAATAAAATGGTTAAAAAAGGGTTTGGGAAGGTGGTTTGAAGGTGAGGAAGAGGAGATGGGGAGTTTATAGGAGGAGAAGATGAATTTTGAAGAGATGGGTTTGGGTATGGGAGAGTGAAGATGATGGAGTGGGAGTAGTGGGAAAGGGGATCTATTTCTTGTAAGGTTTCTTATACTTTTGGTAACTGAATTAATTTTTAAAATTTTAATAATATTTTATCATTGAGTTTAAAGACATCTCACAAAATTTCATCTCATTTGGAGTTGTAAATAAATTATTAAAATTCTAGGAGCAACAGCTGTCCGAATTCAAAATTTTTTTTAGATAGTTGACAGAACAGCTTAATTTTAGCTATATTATAATTTTTATTTTATTTTTTTCTTATTTTTATATAAAACTAGACTCATTCATCTTTAATCTGGCTTTTGAATCACCTAAATTGGAGTTGTAACGAAGGAGATATGGATTTTTGAAGTTGACCTAAAATTATAGAAATTTCGGCGGGGTGACAGCGCCGGCGGCAGGGTGAGCGGCGGGGCCACGGCGGTGGCCACGCGGGCTGCTGGAGCCTTGGCGGGGCGGCCACGCGGGTCGGCGGGGTGACAACGCCGATGGTGGGGTGACCCCTCCAATTGGCGGGGGTAACTTGTCGGGTGTTTTTCCGGGCACCGGTAAGGCCCCCGGGACATGCCATATATGATTTTAGGGTAGAACGAGCTGATCTACACAATGGGCCTATCCATTCCATGAGATTCCTTCCCGGTTAGAGGTCAAAATTAGATTTTTCTACATTTCTACTATTTTCATTGAAATTTCGTTCTCCCTTAAGTCCTTACCCCCCAATGGGTCGAAACTATCAAATTTGGTTTGGTGTTAGCTCGTTTGGACTTAGACGGTGGCCTTGACCCTCTAATCATTCAGTTCTGGTTCGTTCCTATCATCGGGCTAAGGTATTGTAAGTTTCTCGGACCTATTTCCTAGCGTCCCTACTATCTCTCGCTACCCAATACTAATCCCTGGGAAGTCTTACCGTTCATCTAAGGTCGCCCGTTCCGGTTCAAGGATGGTTCCTACCATTTTAAGTCTTTGTTGCGTTTCCTATCATTTCTGTATCGTTATTGTATTTCCTCTCAAGTCAGCGGACGCGTTGGTGAGTTCATGACCCATAGCCTAAGGGATTCCAAACTATTACTCTGATACCATGTGTAACGCCCCGAAAAATTGGGGGTCATGCATACGCTTGACTCCCGAGTTCCCGAGTATCACTTATCATGCATTTATGGTTTTTTTTATGATTAATCAAATTTAACTGCGCAATTTGGAATTACCTAAGGCACGAAGCACAATTACACCAGTCTACTAAAATGAAGGATATCTCATATATATACAGGTCCAAAAATAATAAAGGGTCGCCCAAGGCATTGTCCAATAGAACAACAAAAGAAGGCTATATCCAAAAAGAATAAAACTGAGCCCGCGGCTCAGCAAATCCAAATCCAGCCCGATCAAGCCGATGGAGAGCCGCCCATCAGCTGCGAGTAGGAGAGCCCGTCCTCCTCATCCAAGCTCGCTTCACCAGGCTCCTCATACCTTGAGTCACCTGCATCTATGAATGGGTCTGGTTGGTGTTTTAAAACACCGTCCAAGAGTGGGAGTGAGTGATCAACTCAGTGTGAACTATTGGTCTCAAGTTACAACAGGCATCAATTGTAATATGAACTTAATGAAAAGCAGACAATCATCAACACCTAATAACTCTTATTTAAAATGTATGCATGCGGGATGATATGATGCATGCCCTCGCCATAACACTCCCTCAAGCGACTCCATCTAACGATCGCATATGACAACACTATCTCAGAGCGACCTCGACTTCTGAGTCGCCACCCTAACTAATGCGTGCAATGCGATCGTGTTAGCCGAGTTATTAGTTAAGTCCATTCATCCAGCAGATTTGAGATTCTGATTCACCCTACGTATCAATGCCCTAAACTGGTTGCGAGGCCAAGACCCCATCAACGCGTGGGGCCGATACCTCGCGGTCCATGATCCTGTCGGGTTCCTCATCCCCGACACCAAGCACATGAGGAGTGCCGAAAGGAAGGGATCACTCGCAGTCACTACGGGGAGGCGCAGTACCCCAGCGTAGGTCGACAGCTCGGACATAGTGTCTCATTCCACCATGCCCGGCTCACGAGGTGTGGACCAGTTGTAAGTATATTTTTTTGATGGGCTACAACGGTTGTAGGGTGGTTCAGGTTCTATACATATGTGAGCAAACAGGATTAACATACAGGGTTGGTCAGACAGTAGGCTAGACCGCACGAGTCAAGCGAGCGTGAGACGAGTGACCTTGGGCACAAAAGACCCATGTAGTCGAAGACAGCCACCCGAACACACCCGCCCAAACTCACAGGTTTAGCCTCGAGACGGTCCTACCCTTGGAGCCGCCTTCGCTTTCCTCATGTTTCCTGACCAACCCAAGGTAATGAGGGTTATCCATAACAAGCCGACTATGCAAACTATCACTAGCATGTCATCATCATACTCCATACATCTCAGTCATACGAATTAAATGTTCCTAGCATGCAATCAAGAAATATAGTGCATGTAAGGTGTGTGGGTGTGTGTGAGAAAGTTACGCACTCCCTCCATCTCAAGCCATCATATGCATAAGGGTAATGGAAGCATACACAACATGGACCAATAACATGTGAAAGAATGACACGGCATAAGCATATTATCATCCATACACGAAATCATGTGAGCAACAAATAACATCATGAAGAACCATCATGCATATCCATACAATTTCAAGAACCTACAATTCCTAGGGGTTCTCTAGACTTTCAAATATACCAACCAAGCATTCAAAATCATTAAGCTAGTACTACAATTGGTGCTAGGCCACCTAAGATTAATAGTCCGCACCTAGGATCGTTGGAGGCTTGGGAAAAACGTCCTAGGAAAGAGGGCTTTGCGGTAGATCGGTCGGAATCCCTAAAACAACTTCACATGTTAGATTTTGTAATGCCCCGGAAAATCGGGGGTCATGCATACGCTCGACTCCCGAGTCTCCGAGTGTCACTTATCATCAATTTTATGGTTTTATGACTTATCAAGTTTAAATGTGCAGCATGGAATTAATTGAAACATGAGGCACATCCACAACTAGTCTACTGAACTGAAAGGAAACAATATATATAGGTTCAAAAGAATATAAAAGGGCCGCACAAGGCAAAGCCCAACAAAATCGTAAAGAAAATCATATGCCCATAAGAATGGTACGCTGAGCCCACGACTCAACGCTCTAGAATCTAGTCTCCTAAGCCGATGGAGAGCCGCCCATCAGATGTAAGTAAGAGAGTCCGTCCTCCTTGTCCAAGCTTGCCTCGTCAGGCTCCTCATGCCCTGAGTCACCTGCATCTATGAATGGGTCTGGTTGGTGTTTTAAAACACCGTCCCAGAGTGGGAGTGAGTGATCAACTCAGTGTGAACTATTGGTCTCAAGTTATCACAACCATCAGTTATATTACAGATTTAATGAAAAACAATCATTCACAGTCACTAAACTAATCTTATTAATGTACATGCATGTTGGATGAAATGATGCATGCCCTTGCCACAACTCTCCCTCAAGCGACTCCATCTTACGATCGCATATGACAACACTCCCTCAGAGCGACCTCGACTGCCGAGTCGCCACCCTAGCTAATGCGATGTAATGATATGTTAGCCAAGTTCTTAGTTAATTCCGTTCATCCAGCAGGTTTGGAAAACTGATTCACCCCACGTATCAATGCCCTCAACGAGTTGCGGTGCCGAGACCCCTCAATGCGCGAGGCCAGGGCACCGCGATCCGTGATCCCATCGGGTTCCTCATCCCCGACTCCAAGCACATGAGGAGTGCCAAAAGGAAGGGATCGCTCGCGGTCACTACGGGAGGCGCGGTACCCGGCGTAGGCCGACAGCTCGGACACGGTGTCCCATTCCACCATGCCCGGCTCACGAGGCGTGGACCACCACAACCCAGGTATCGGTGGGCTACAATGGTTGTAAGGTGTTCCAGGTTCCATACATAGGTGAGCAAGCAGGGTTAACAAACAAGGTTGGTCAGATAGTAGGCTAGACCGCACGAGTCAGGCGAGAGTGAGACGAGTGGCCTCGGGCACCAGGGACCCATGTAGTCGAACTACAGCCACCCGAACGCACCCGACCAAACTCATGGGTTTAGCCCGAGCATAGTCCTACCGATGGAGCTAGTCTCTTCTCATGTTTCCGACCAACCCAAGGGTTCAAAGTTGATTCATAGCATGCTAACCATCAAGATTTTTTACTACCATAAAAATGGCATGTCCACATACATCACAGCCTACGAGTCAAATATTCCTAGCAAGCATACTACGTTATTAGGAGCAAGGTGCATGTGAGTGTATGGGTTGGTGAGGAAGTTGAGCGCTTCCAACATTTCAAGGAATCAATGCACATGGAACAAACATCAAACACGTCATAGGCAACAACATATGAGGAAATCACGCAACATGTGAGCATATAGTCATTCACAATATCTCAAACGAGTGAGGCACCAACAACATCATAAGAAAGGGTAAGCAACATATAATTCCATACATCTCAACAAGCACCCAAATCCTAAGGTCTCTCTAGATTCTACATAAGCTTCACCCAAGCAAACAAAATCATTAAATTCATGATATAATTGGTGCTAGGCCACCTAAGATTAATAGTCCGCACCTATGGATTGTTGGAGACTTGAAAAACGACCTAGAGATGCCGAACCCGGTGCCGATCGGCCGAAACCCCTAAAGCAACATTTATATGTTAGAATCCTAAATAAATCCCTCCTCATCACAAGGGTTTCAACAAAAATGGGTGGTGGATCTTACCTAGATGATCAACGGAGTGAAAAGGGTGGTTGTAGATGAGGAATCCTCCTTTGAGAAGATGTAGGGAGTTGTGGGGGTTTGATTTCCTTGGGCCCACCTTGCTCTTCTTTCTTCACTCTCCCTTCCTCCTTTCTTCTTTCTCTCTTTTCTCTCTTCTCTCTCTCCCCTTTCCTAGGGCAAATTCGTATGGGAGAGGGGTGCCCAAAAGAACCCTCTATTTATAATTCCAAATTTGGTGCAAATGGCCCTAAACTTCCATAATTTCCTAAAATAGACTTATGGGACTCCCTATTGGTGTTGGGGTGGCCCTAACACCCCTCCGCCACCAAATTCGACGTGTAGGTGCCTTATGTCCCGATTAGGGCCCATGCAAAAATTGGGGACGAACGGATGAACGGATATATGATCTCGAGAAGGCGTTTCCGAGCCCTTTAAATGGCCTGTGGGGGCCATTCGATTGATGGGGCATCTCTGGTGGCCCTCTAGCCATGAAATTTATAGGGTAGGTGCTCGGTGGTCCGATGAAGGGCCTTGCAAAATTTGGGGACAAACGGATGCGGGGTTTGGTCGTACGGGTCCGATTTTGCGATCAACGGTCACCGTTCCACGATCAGGCCCCAGATTTAGTGGACGTGCGTAGAAAAATATATTAGACCGTCACCGCAAATTTGAAAGAAATCCGACGGCTGGAACGCCTCGTATCTCGGTTTTATTTGTAAGTGCCAGATTCCAATCGGCATTGGTGGGGCGCATTGGGCAAGCGCCGGATGGTACTTTTGGGTGTCCACTGGGTGCAGTCCGCGATGGACCACAAGCCCAAGTGAGATCTATGATTTCCTAAATTTTTAGATTTTTCGACCTTCCTCGGTCATTGGGCGGCCCACACGGTTGTTGTTAGTGTGGCAGGGCCATCCGGCTTGGCGGCCCGCACTTGGTCCCATCATAACTAGACTGGTCCACCCCAAGTATAAACTAACATTGAGTGTTAATGGTCGTTAAGTGATATTATAAGTTAATAATAAAATAAATAATTAAATAAATAAATAAATTTCAAGGGTTTTTTTGAAAATCCAAAACAGTGAAAATTCGGGATGTTACAGATTTACAAGCAAAACTCCCCTCCTTACAAGGGTTTTCAAAGAAAAAGTGGGTTGGATCTTACCTAAATGATCCACGAGATGAAGAGGGCGATTTTCGGATGGGTTTCCCCTTGATTTAGGGTCCACCTTGTCTTCTTCCCTCTCTCTTTCTTCTCCTTTCTCTTTTTTTTCCCTCCTTTTCTCTCTTCTCACTTCCCTTTCTCTAGGGTAAAATTCGTATGGAGAGAGGGGTGCCCCAAATGAGGCCCTTTTATAATGCCAGATATGATGCAAATGGCCCCAAGCTTCCACAATTTCCTAAAATAGACATATGGGACTCCTATTGGTGTTGGGGTGGCCCTAACACCCTTCTGGCCACCAAATTTGGCGTGTAGGTGCCTTATGGCCTGACTAGGGTCCATGCAAAAATTTAGGGCGAACGGATGAACCGATATATGATCTGAGCAAGCGTTTCCGACCTTTAAGTGGCCCTTTGAGGGCCATTCTGATTGATGGGGCATTTCTGGTGGCCCTCTGGCCATGAAATTTATAGGGTAGGTGATCCATGGCCCGATGAAGGGCCATGCAAAATTTGGGAGCGATCGGATATGGGGTTTGATCGCACGAGTTCGATTTACGATCAACGGTCACCGATCCACGATCGGGTCCCAGATTTGGTGGACGGGTGTGGAAAAATTCATTGAACCGTCACCGCAACGTTAGAAGAAATCCGACGGCTGGAACTCCCAGAGTCTCAGTTTTATTTGTGAGTGCTAGATTCCAATGCTGGCATTGGCGGGGCGCATTTGGCAAGTGCCAGATCCCACTTCTAGGTGTCCACTGGGTCCGTAATCCGCGTTGGACCACAAGCCCAGTGAGACCAACGGTTCCCCCAAGTTTTATATTTTTCTGACCTTTCTCGATCGCTGTATGGCTCACACAACTCGTCTTTAAGTGTAAACAGTCATCTGGCTTAGCGGCCTGCATCAGGCCTTATCACAGCCTGTCTGGTCTATTAAATTGGGTTAACCTTGGATTAATTAACTCGTGTATAAGCTAACGTTGAGTGCTAACGGTCAGTACGTGATAGTATAAGTTAATTATAAAAAAATCAAGGATTTTTGGAAATCCAAAACAGTGAAAATCCGGGATGTTACATTTCTACGTTGCATCGCTCATTTCCTAGGTTCCCTCGCTCAATTCCTATGTTTCCTCGCTCAAATCCTAGGTTGCCTCGCTCAATTTCTAGATTCGCTCGCACAATTTGTAGCTTCCCTCGCTCAAATCCTAGTTGTCTCGCTGAATTTCTAGGTTCCCTTGCTCAAATTCTAACTTCCCTCGCTCAATTTCTAACTTCCCTCGCTCAATTCCTAGGTTGCCTAGCTCAAATCGTATGTTCCCTCGCTCATTTTCTACGTTGCCTCACTCAATTTCTAGCTTATCTCGCTCAATTTCTAGATTCCCTCGCTGAACTCCTACCTTGCCTCTCTTAATTTCTAGGTTCCCTCGCTCAATTCCTACCTTGTCTCGCTCAATTTTCAATTTGCCTACTCAATTTCATATTTGTCCTGCTCAATTTCTAGTTTGACCGCGAAGTGACTGAAATTGACAGGGAAGTGAATGAAATATATTTTCAACCATCGACCTGATGGAATCTTGAAAAATAACTAGGTTGGTTGGCTAAAGTAGCTTCTCTTACCCCAAAATCATATGTGGTACGTCAGGTAACTAATTTTAGTTTAGAAGATATTCCTGTTAAATGAATAATGAAATAAATGAAAAAAAAAAGAAGAGAGAAATTTTTTTAAAGTAATCTGTAGAGACGATTATAGCTACGGCTATAATCCGTAGCCATGAAAACCGTAGCCATAAATTCCTAGTTTTTTTTTTTTGTTTTTTTTTCTTTTGCTGTTGTAATCCCTACCACCTTTTGTAGGTCCCATCATGAGGTCTGTGTTATATCCAAACCGTCCATCTATTTGGCGAGCTCATATTCAGGCTTGAGACTAAAAATAAGATAGATCTAACTATCAAGTAGACCACACTGTAAAAGGCAATGGGGAATTGAACGTCTACCATTGAAACCCTTTTAGGGGTTATAGAAGTTTTGGATCATTATGAAATTTGTTTTTCTTCTTCATCCAGGTCTTTGTGACCTATGAATGAACTTAGACGGGGAGGATTTCTCACAAACATCACAGTGGGCCCCCAAAAAGTTTTTAATGGTCGACGCTCATTCAACACTGTTTCCTGTAATGTGGTACACTTGAGATTTGCATATACCTCATTTTTGGTCGTATACCATAAAATGATATGGAAAAATATATGGACGGCATGGATGAATAGCATACATCATGGTGGGGCCCACAGACCACCGACCATCCGCCATTGGCTGGTGGCAGGGGGAGTACCCAATCCGTTTCCGTGAAAGGAGGGGTAGTTTCGTCCTCAAAGTCGCTGTCCGCACGTGCTAGTCTAAATTGGTAACTAAAGTTTGTATTCTTTCATAGAAACCGCTGGGTTAAAGGTTTTGTCTACAGTGGTCGTTCAGGCTATATTTTTTATGTTTTCAGTTCATCCTAGTGGAATGAACTTATAAACGGTTCGGATGGCATACAAACATTAAGGTGTGGAGCTAAAAAAGGTTTCAACGGTAGGCATTTCTTTTACTAATTTTTCATCTAGTGTGACCCACTTAAGTCTTGAATCCACCTCATTTTTTTTCACATACGCTGAAATGAGCTAGCAAAAAGGATGTACGGTGATGATTTCTCACAAACATCACAGTGGGCCCCACCCATATCCATGCGCCGTTCCTTGTATGGGCAGAATCTGTGTCCAATAGCGTGGAGCAGCCGTTCCTTGTATGGGCGGGAAACGGATTGGCCACTCCCCCTGCCACCAGCCAATGGCCGGTGTCGGTGCTATGTGAGGCCCACGTGTGTTTCATCCGTGCCGTCCATCTATTTTTATAGATGATTTTAGGGTATGAGACCAAAAATGAAATATATCCCAATCTCAAGTGGACCACATTACATGAAACAGTGTTGAATGAGTGTCTACCATAAAAAACTTTTCGGGGGCCATAAAAGTTTTGGATCAAGCTGATCTTAGTTTTTTCCCTTCATCTAGGTCTGTATGACCTAATCAACAGATTGGATGTCAAATAAACAGTAGAGTAAGCCTTAGGAGGATTTTAATGGTAGATATCCAATCACTATTGTTTTCCTGTGGTGTGGTCCACCTGAGATTTATATCCCTCTAATTTTTGGAATTAAGATATAAAATGATCTGTAAAAATGGATGAACGGCATGGATGAAGCACATACATCATGGTGGGGCCCACAGAGCACCGACCACCAGCCACGGAGCCGGTGGCAGGGGAGTAGCAAATCCGTTACATCGCGGTGGGCCCCAAAGGTATTTTGCAACGGAAATTTACGTCCGTTGGTTGCACATTTTAAAAATAAGGATTTGATGTGAAATAAAGTGGTAACGTGGTACCTGCCCCTACAAGAATAGAAACTCCTGCCATCCATTTTGATTTGATGGACGGTCTATCATTCCTTACAAACGGACTCGGATTCGGTAGTGACCCTCCATACCCACTTCGGTACTGGAAAAGCTATGTGGGCCTACCATGATGTTTGTGTTTCATCTAAGCCGCTCATCCATTTTACTAACTCATTTTAAGACATGTTATTAAAAAATGAGTCAGATTCAAATATAATGTGGACTACACTGTAAGAAACACCGGTGATTGAATGCCCGCCGTTAAAAACTTCTAATGGGCCACAAAAGTTATAGATCAAACTGAATAAACATTACAGTGGGCCCTAGGAGGTTTTTAATGGTGAGAGCGTTCAATTTCCATTGTTTCCTGTGGTGTGTGGTCCACCTGAGATTTACCTCTGCCTTATTTTTGGGCTCCTGTTATTAAATGAGCTGAAAAATAGATGGACGGCGTGGATAAAAAAAACATACATCGTGGTGGGCCCACATAGATTTTTCAGCCGGACACTTCACGGGCGTACGCGTACGTGCTGTGTGCTGCACTGCGCGGTCCGAGTCCGCTTGTTGCACGTTTTTAAAACAAAGATTAAAACAAAGATTTGATGTGAAAGAAAGTGGTAGTGTGGGATTTAAGGTCGAATTGGGTACTATGCCCACGACCAAGCTAGAGACGGACGCTTCTGTCAGGGCTCTATAGGCCCACCTTGATGTATATGTTTAATCAACACCGTCCATTTATTTTGACAGATTATTTTAAAGCATGATCTAAAAAATCAAAAAGGTCCAGAAAACCTGGTAGAGGCCACGGAAACTTTGGATCAATATGAAATTTATGTTTTCCATTCATCCAGGTTTGACATTATAAATAGGTTGGATGGTAAATAATAATACTGGGAACCCGTAAAGGTTTCAACCTTGGGCGTCATTGTCACCACCGCTTCATTTGGTATAGTTCATTTAAGGTGAGCGAAGGTATTTTTGTTGTTTGTTGAGATACCTTCGATGTTTGTTGAGTTATGTTGAAAATTAGTTGTAAGAAGATATACAATTACCAACCTCGGAATTCTAAAAGATAATTAAATTAGAATATTCAAATGATGTTTAAAATCATCCTAGCAATTCTAATGATTAGCAAGTTGATGAGATATCGGGTGCTAAAACTTCAAGTGATCAAGGTTGATCGAATAGAGCTATAAAACCTTCTGTTTAACTTGATGATTATGTTACAGCTTATGCCTGCATGACATAAGAGCGCAAGCCTTATTCATATTGAGAGGCATATGAATTTATAGATATTAACCAATGGAGAGCGTCCATATAAGAAGAGATGGAAGCTCTGCATAAGAATAAGACTTGTAAATTGATTGAATTAGAATGTCATTTATTACATATGTTTATATGTTGAAAAAAGGTATTAATAGGAATGTTGAAAGATAAAAAGCCCGATTAGTAGTAAAAGGGTATGCTCAGAAATTGAGTATCGACTGTAATGAAATTCTCACCAGTTATCTATTTAAGTATTATTCATATTGTATTGAGTATGGAAGCAATGTTTAACTTGGAGCTTAAGCAATTAGACGTAAAAATTATTTTTTTATAAAGAAATCTTGATGAAGAAATTTATACGACTCAACCTGAAGGCTTTACTGAAGAAAACAAGAAGAATTTTGTTTATCGACTGAATAGATCGATTTGTGGTTCAAAGTATGCATTAAGGTATTGTTATAAACGGTTTAATTCGTACATTATGAGCTTGATATTCCAGAGGTGTAAGGCAGATCACTGTGCCTATGTTCGTAACTATAGTAATAGTGGCTTTATGATCTTATTATTATTTGTGGATAACATATTGGTTGTATGTACTTATAGATATTGTTGCAACATTAAAAGCTTATTTAACTAGACAATTTGATATGAAAGATTTGGGTGTTGTTAATCAAATTTTTACAATGATCGTACTTAGAGATAAGAAGAACATGAAAATTTGAATAACTCAAAAAGATTATATCGAAAGAATTATGCATCACTTTAACATACAGAATTCTAACACAATCATTACTCAATTTCCTATTAGTTGAAAAATTAGTCGCAAGTTGTCTTCATATAAGTATCTCACAAAACCAAAAAAAGTCATATATGCCTCAAGTATTATAATCATCGGTGATAAAAATCTTTACACGAGCAATCAATAAATATATGGCGAGCCCGAGTGAAAAACATTACAATATCGTGCTGTGAATTATGCGTTACTTAAATGATCAAGCTGATGATACTAAAAATGTTTTGAAAGTTGCTAACTTGGTGTAAATGGTTTGATCATTGTTTATCAAGTCAACATTGCCAGATATGATGTCGATTTTGTCCATTGATAACAATGGCAAATGAGATAACTGTGACCATGTCAAAAGCAGGTAGAGACATGAATCCGGATCCTCTGTTTGTCACAAGTAAGAAATTTTTTTTTTAAAAATGTTTTGAAAGTTGCTAACTTGGTGTGAATGGTTTGATCATTGTTTATCAAGTCAACATTGCCAGATATGATGTCATTTTTGTCCATTGATAACAATGGCAAATGAGATACCTGTGACCATGTCAAAAGCAGATAGAGACATGAATCCGGATCCACTGTTTGTCACAAGTAAGAAATTTTTTTTTAAAAAATGTTTTGAAAGTTGCTAACTTGGTGTGAATGGTTTGATCATTGTTTATCAAGTCAACATTGCCAGATATGATGTCGTTTTTGTCCATTGATAACAATGGCAAATGAGATAACTGTGACCATGTCAAGAGCAGATAGAGACATGAATCCGGATCCTCTGTTTGCCACAAGTAAGAATTTTTTTTTAAAAAAAAAATTCTTGTGATTGGTCCAAGCTGACCATGTCAGTATTGCTGCATGATATGCATATGCAAGCGTGTGATGATGTGACCTAATCAGATAATAACAAACAAGAATTAGGATCCGGATTCATAATCGTTACATATTCACATTGATTGGTCGGTCAGCCATCAATGGGTGGGTCGCCTTGATTGCTTGGTAAGTAGAGCCTTTAATGGGTCAGGCGTTATTCCTCTTCCTCTTACAACTGATGTTCTGCCATTCAGCCAACACTGAATATTTCTTGATAAAGCAGTGTAAATGGCCATTGTCATGGACCTCATGGTCATCGCCCTGCCCTACTTGTCGTAATGAAGACATGAAAGGTGTGCAACATTACAAATACCATCGATGTGGATCGCATCCCTTGAAGACAATCCTCACCATCCGGGCACTGTACTTCCATCAGATGCAGCTGTTGGCTCTTGTCACTTAATCAGGCATCCGTACCAACATTTCCAGGATCCAACCCATTCATCAGACGTCCTACATATGGATAGCATGGGAAATAAATCAGGGCCGATCGATTGAATACAGGCTGTCGACCTTTTCAATCCATATTTTCCTACATGCGTGACAAACCTGATGAATGGACCACCCTCATTTTTTGGGCCAGGGCTTCTTGATAAATTCGCAGACATGGTGGACATGGGCAAGAATTCTTAGACTGTATTGCGCAGTATGATTAAATACATGTTAGCCTGAACGGATAGTTATCTCCCTATCGGGATTTAGCTCCTCAATCCATGGGCCTATCATGTCAATGGCTTGGATCAACAAACCATGGGCCCCACTTATGAGGAAGTGATACATCAGGACTGCATCCGGCATTCATGTATGCCAATCGAAATCATCCAAATTGTGGGCCTTTGATGTAGAGCGAGTCACGGATAATTACATGGCAAAGATGGATCAGAAAAGGCCCGGTCGGTGACAGAAGTGATCTGGACCATCAGACTTTCAATCAGGCGTATCTCGCAATCCGGGATAAGTTAGCCGACGTAAAATATATGATTTTGGGGTAGAACGAGCTACTTTAGCCAACCAACCCAGCTACGCAGGGTTGCGACGCTCGGAATTTCGAGAAACCCCTGATTCGACGGTCATTTCCCTGTTTCAATTTCATTTTTACTATAAATAGTAAGTTTTAGTTTGACGATAACTCTTCATCCGTCGGGCTTTAGGAGTTGTGCCCAACGTGAAAAGAGCTTAGAATAATTAGGGGAACGGTTTGATGAAGCCAAATAGGACACTTACTATTTTTGGCCGAAAAACAAGACTAGTAGACATCACGACCGTCTATAAATAGTAAGTTTACTATTTATAGTAAGTCGCGAATTCTAGGAGTTTTAGTTGTAGTTTGATTATGATTTCTTTCCCATTGCTTAGTACCCTTATTTAAAGGGTTGTGAACTCGTTGTTATGAATTCATTAATCTATTTCGAATTTATTTAGAATTTATTTCTATTTTCTACTCTCTTTTCTCGTGGATTCGAGAAAGTCTCTGTGAGGAGTCCAGAGAAGTTCCGTGGATTCGGAATAGTTATCCTCTTGAGGAAGACGGTGCTCGACCTCACGTCCTCCCCTGCGTCAGTTTGGTATCAAAGCGAGGTTTTTCCTCGGATTGATGACTTCTAACGACGGGTCGGGCAACAATCCCATAGGCGGTGCTCCAGGGAATTTGCCTTTAACGGCGGCAACTTTCTAAGCAGCGCAGCAAGAGAATCGGCAAGCCATGCAAGGGTTGCAGGCTTCCATGGACCGCATAACGAATCTCTTGACAGAAACCCTAGGGCAACTCTGTGTTCCTGGTGGTAATCCTCCACCGCCAATTGCTGAGACTCGTAATCGGCCTGATCGCAGGATAATATCGGCAGTGCATCCAACGGTCATGCCTGAGGACGGGGGCTCCAGTGAGGAGGAGATCGACGATATAATCTTCTAATACCCCAAACCAGGCGGCGATCGAGTAGATCGAGAATTCAAGATACGGGTTGATATTCCTAACTTCAATGGCCAACTACACATTGAGGATTTCCTCGATTGGCTTTCTGAAGTTGAGCGATTTTTTTACTATATGGACATCCCTGAAGAAAAGAAGGTCAAGCTGGTGGCCTACAAGTTGAAAGGAGGAGCGTTAGCTTGGTGGGAACAACTGCAACTCGCACGAACCAAGCAGATGAAAGCACCAATCCACACATGACAGCGGATGAAGTAGCTACTACGCGCCCGATTCCTCCCTAGCGATTACGATCCGGTATTATTCCAACAATACCAAAATTGTCGACAGGGTAGTCGGTCGGTGAGAGAGTACGTAGAAGAATCGGCGCGTAACGATTTGGTCGAGACTGAACGCAAAGCAAGTCGCCCGATTCAACGGTGGATTGCGTATGACGATTCAGGATCGGGTCCAGATGCAGTCCGTCTGGACGATGAATGATGCGATCAAGTTGGCTACTCGGGCAGAAGTGCAACTTGAACGTCCTAACACACGGACTTATCCTACTGCAAGGTTTACTGCGGCAGGTCCACCTCAGGGAGCTCCACAGCCTAAGGGGAAGGAGCCCGTAGGAGCACACACTCAACCTCCTACGTTTAAGAACCGAGATCAAGGAAGTGGACAAGCTAGACCCCAAAGGGGCGTCTCGACTACTGCTGGTCTAAGTAGAATTCTGAACCCTTATGCTCGGCCAAGTCCCGATAGCTGCTATCGTTGTGGCCAGCCCGGCCACCGTCAAATACTTGTCCCCAGTGAAAAGTGGCAAACCTCACCATTAATGATGGTAGTGCTGATAACGCTTATGAAGATCCAGATATTGAAGAACAGGAGCATACCACCGAGAACGAGGTAGATGATTCAGATTGGGTTCAGCAAGATCACGGCGAGTCGCTCGTCGTGAGGCGGCTATTATATGCTCTAAGAAAATAAGTGCATCCACAGCGGCATAACATCTTCCACACTAGGTGTACGGTGAATCGAAAGGTTTGTAACATGATCATTGACAGTGGAAGCAGCGAGAACATCGTCTTCAGGGGCATGATGGAAAAATTACAATTGAAAACAGAGCGTCATCCCTCTCCATATACAATCGGTTGGATTAAGAAGGACAGCGAAACAAAGGTAACTGAACGGTGCACCATATCTTTTTCAATTGACAAACATTATAGGGATGAAGTAGTATGCGATGTGGTTGATATGGAAGCATGTGACATACTACTCGGTCGACCCTGTCAATCTGACCGTGACGCCACTCATAAAGGGCGAGATAACATATATATCTTCGTCAAGGACGGCCGGAAGACCATATTGGCCCCTATGGATCCAGAAGGACCACCTGAAACTTCTAAAGTGGAGGGTCGTTTTCTCTTAACCATTCGGGACTTCGTGGAAGAATCCAAAGAAACAGGACAGACTTATGCATTAATTGTGAAAGGGGAAGAACTCGAGCCTACCATCATCCCTGAAAGACTAAGGCCCTTGTTACATGAATTCCAAGAAATCTGGCCCGAGGACCTTCCCGATGGGTTACCCCCTATGCGAGATATCCAACACCATATCAACCTTGTCCCTGGGTCCAGTTTGCCTAATCGTCCTCATTATCGAATGAGCCCGAATGAGTGCGAGATTCTGCAGGGACAAGTGGAGGAACTGATCCGTAAGGGTCTTATTCGAGAAAGTATGAGCCCATGTGCTGTACCAGCTCTGTTAACTCCAAAGAAATATGGGAGTTAGCGCATGTGTGTCGACAGCCGGGCCATCAACAAGATCACCATAAAATACAGGTTTCCTATACCACGATTGGATGATATGTTTGACATGCTAGAGGGCGCAAAAATATTCTCTAAATTGGACTTAAGGAGAGGCTACCATTAGATTCAAATACGGTCGGGTGATGAGTGGAAAACAGCCTTTAAGACCAAGGAAGGATTGTACGAATGAATGGTCATGCCTTTCGGTCTTTCTAATATGCCTAGCACATTCATGAGGTTTATGAATCAAGTTCTGAAACCTTTCATTGGGCAGTTCGTTGTGGTTTATTTTGATGATATTTTGATATACAGTCAAGACGAAACCACCCATATGGAGCACCTCAAGAAGGTCCTTCAAGTGCTCACTGAAAATAAACTGTACCTCAATTTAAAAAAGTGCAACTTCATGACTGATAGCTTATTGTTTCTGGGTTTTGTGGTTACATCCACGGGCATTCGAGTGAATGAGGAAAAGGTGAAGACAATCAGAGAATGGCCGGTTCCCAAAAATATTCACGAAGTGCGAAGTTTCCATGGACTAGCGACATTTTATCGTCGATTCGTGAAAAATTTCAGTACCATTGTGTCACCGATCACAGATTGCATGAAGAAAAGGCAGTTTCAGTGGACTGACGAAGCCGACAGGAGCTTTGATGAAATCAAGCGCAGATTATCCACGACCCCGGTTCTTGTACTTCCTAACTTCGACAAACTGTTTGAAGTCGAATGTAATGCCTCATATGTCGGGATTGGGAGAGTTTTGTCTCAAGAAGGTAGGCCGGTAGCCTTCTACAGTGAGAAACTTAGTGATGCACGAAAGAAGTGGTCTACATATGAGATCAAGTTGTACGCGGTAGTCCAGGCACTGCGATACTGGCGACATTATTTGATTCAAAGGGAATTCATACTTTACACGGACTATCAGCCCTCAAATTTATTAATAGTCAAGCTAACATTAACTGTATGCATGCTAGATGGATCTCATTTTTACAAGAATTCATATTTGTGCTAAAGCATAAGTCAGGGCAATAGAACAAAGTAGCCGATGCGCTGAGTCGCCGTGCAACTTTGTTAGTCACTATGAGCAATGACGTTGTCGGGTTTGATCACCTCAAAGACATATATGTCGACAACGACGACTTCAAGGACGCATGGGTTAGATGTCAAGAAGGTCACCCCGGTGACTTACATATATAAGACGGGTTCCTTTTCAAGGGAAATCGACTATGTATCTCAAAGAGTTCGCTAAGGGAACAGATAATCCAAGAGCTACATGGAGGTGGCCTCAGTGGACACCTTGGGCGAGACAAGACGCGAGCTCTTGTGGAAGAACCAGACATTGGCCGCAATTGGTACGTGATGTGGGAAAGGCAGTCCAACGTTGTTATATTTGTCAGACTTCCAAGGGACAATCTCATAATACGGTCCTTTACACCCCGTTACCCGTGTCTGACGGCCCTTGGGAGGATTTATCTATGGACTTTGTGCTTGGTCTCCCACAAACACAACGCGACATGGATTCGGTGTTCATGGTAGTAGATCGTTTTTCCAAGATAGCGCACTTTATTCCATGCAAGAAGACTCTCGATGCAACACACGTGGCGAATCTATTCTTTAGAGAAATTGTGCGGCTACACGGGGTTCCCAAGACTATTACTTCCGACCGTGATACGAAGTTCACAAATCACTTTTGGCGAACTTTGTGGACTCGATTCAATACACGCCTTCAGTTCAGCAGCGCGTACCACCCACAGACTGACGGTCAAACTAAGGTTGTGAATCGCACGTTAAGAAACCTCTTTCGATGTATTTCAGGAAAAAAACCAAAGCAGTGGGATTTGGTCTTGTCTCAAGCGGAGTTTGCATTCAACAACATGATGAACCACTCGACAGGGAAATCCCCGTTCTAAGTTATTTACGGACGAGTACCTTGCCACACACTAGACTTTGTCTCTCTGCCCAAGCTCCCAGGCATGAGCATTGCAGCAGAACATATGACAGACAAAATCATAGACATTTATGCGGAAGTACAGAACAAGCTACATGACTCGAACAAAAAGTACAAGGAGCAAGCGGACAAGCATCGGCAACAAAAAGTGTTCGAGGTAGGCTACCAAGTAATGATCCATCTGCGCAAAGAAAGATTTCTGACCGGAACGTACAACAAGTTGAAGAATAAAAAGATTGGACCGGTACCAATCATTCGAAAGATCAATGACAACGCTTATGTTGTTGATCTTCAAGATGATATGGCGATCTCACAGACTTTCAATGTCGCAGACCTGACCGAGTATCATGAACCAGCGAATAATGATAACTCGAGGACGAGTTCTTTTGAAGTGGAGGAGACTAGAGCGAGTCGCGGACGATTACATGGCAAAGATGGATCAGAAAAGGCCCGGTCGACGACAGAAGTGATCTGGACCATCAAACCTTCAATCAGGCGTATCTCGCAATCCTGGATGAGTTAGCCAACGTAAAATATATGATTTTGGGATAGAACGAGCTACTTTAGCCAACCAACCCAGCTACGTCGGGTTGCGACGCTCGGAATTGCGAGAAACCCCTGATTCGCCGGTCGTTTCCCTGTTTTAATTTCGTTTTTACTATAAATAATAAGTTTTAGTTTGACTATAACTCTTCAGCCGTCGGGCTTTAGGAGTTGCGCCCAACGTGAAAAGAGCTTAGAATAATTAGGGGAACGGTTTGGTGAAGTTAAATAGGACACTATTTTTGGCCGAAAACCTTGCGCACTAGTAGACATCACGACCGTCTATAAATAGTAAGTTTACTATTTATAGTAAGTCACGAAATCTAGGAGTTTTAGTTGTAGTTTGATTATGATTTCTTTCCCATTGCTTAGTACCCTTATTTAAAGGGTTGTGAACTCGTTTTTATGAATTCATTAATTTATTTAGAATTTATTTCTATTTTATGCTCTCTTTTCTCGTGGATTCGAGAAAGTCTTTGTGAGGAGTCCAAAGAAGCTCCGTGGATTCGGAATAGTTATCCTCTTGAGGAAGACGGTGCTCCACCTCACGTCCTCCCCTGCGTCGGCCTCACCATGGATGGGGCGAGGCCCCAAATCATACAAGTTTTGTAAGAGCCTGATCCAACACAACATGTATATTATAACATGACCAGATATTCGATGGTGAGGATCTTATCATCTTCGTGGGACTGTAAGGTCAATGATAATGACAGCCACATTAATCAGACAATCCTAGCCGTTAGATTGTCAGCTGGGGCACAAAAGGCTCTATACCTTTCCAAAAGTAAAGACAATATACACATTTCTTCAAACCATTAAAAAAAATGGACGGCCATAACCAAAGACATTTCATGTATATGTATCCAAACCATAAAATTCACCTCTGGACACCCCAAATCTGGCTTGACGGTCACGATCAGCATTTACAGCATTGGACAGCCACGCCCATCTGCTCTTCCCAACATTCTCATTTGAGCCTCTCCTTTCTCAGCCTCTCCAATTCCTTGACCATTTGCCAATGCTCCATTGACAGGCTCGTTTCGCCAAAGCTTGCAGACATTAGCCGGGCCATCGTCAGCCACCTGAAACAATACAATCAATGGCCCATTCAATCAAAATCAATGGTCCATTTAAGACAATCACAACAAACAATCAAATCTACAAAACTTGGGACAGAGAAAAAAGAAATAAAAATCCAATATCTCCACCCTCCAATTGAATTGATCAATACACTTCATTTTCTGCTTTTGGTACATCGGAGAGCATAACCATGTAGCAAAAGTAGGAGTGTTTCAATCAGTCAGGTGGAGCATTTAGATAGAGACCCACCTGCTGAAGTCCTCGCTACCCAATCTCCGATCAACTCGTCTAGCTGCAACCATGTCATCTTCTATCGTCTGCAACAAAATATCAGCATATATATCAATCAGGTTCTGACTGTGTATTCTGAAATCTACAGTTTCTTGAGTAAAACCCACTAATCAACTGTTGATATATATTCTCATAGCTGATCTTCTTCTTCTTCTTTTTTTCACGGAGAAAAAATAATTACAGTATCGATGTGGAAAATAGATGCATATGAGTGTAGTAGCTAGTAGAAAAGCTCCTACTAGGCATTTTCCTGATAAACAAGGTTCACAAGTTACAAAGTTTATGCTTAATTTAGGTATTAAACCACAATTAGACGTAGAAAATAGATTATGCCAAATAAATTATTCATAAACATTTAGCATTACACACTAAAACAATTATAATTAACAGGATCATCAATATAAATAGATGAAGAAGCAATTTTATTTTCAGAAGCTTTGTTTAAAACGATGTAACCCATCAACCTTGGTTCCTATACCTTCCATGATCTGAAATGGACTTCATAACCATTTTCATCAAGTCACATAGTCGGAGCATACAAGACATTAGTTAGGAGTAGATTCATTTCACATGGTACAAGTCCCTTACATTTCTGATGCCTGCTACATCGCTATATGTATTGTTTCCCATATACACTTAATGATTGCTGATTCTTATCTCCTTCATGTCAACAAAATACTCCTTTGACTTTGCAATATGCCTTGATGAGACTGAATCGATCTACCAGGCAACCGAATCATCTTGCCAGCAAGCAAAGATCCCGAGACAACATATATCAAGTCTCTTGGACCATGTTCTGCTATGTGGTGTCTCGGAAAATATGTTTGATTCTCAACCAGGCCCATCAGATTGAGTCAAGGACATAATCAACCTTATCTTGGAAAAAGGATGTTTAATTCGTACCGTTAAGTCGATGAGTCTTGCTCAACTCAATATTCACAACTCTTGATGCCATTTCCAAAAAACTGGAAGCAAAATTGGAATGAACTGAGTTGGGCTCGATCTGATGGGCCTGGACTTGACGAACCAGGTCTCAAACACCAACTCAGGGTGGAATTTAGCCATTACTACAACAGGCCCGATCCTATGGGCCTGGGCTTGATGAACTGTGTCTAGAAATCTGTGCTCCCATTTTCCATGATGAATTTAACCGTACATCAAAAAGTATGATTAATGGTCGAGATCTATTGAGATCTCACTCACAATCAGGTTAAGTCTAACAAATTAACTCTCCTCCTTGTCATCACTAGTTCGAATTCTCTCCCAACAGGAGGCCCGATTGACGTAAGGTCGAATAGCAATGGAGCGTTGATCTTCCTAAGCTCTTATACTAATGCAGATCGTGGAGAAACGAGTGCACAGTCGTTTGATGACAGATCGCCAGTAAAAAGTTTACACACAAAAGCGAGTAATATCTCCCTGTTTTCTCATAAGACATTTTGTTGTGTTTGGCATGGATTTCTTCTTTTATAGATGGTGAAATCATAGCCTTTTTTTTTTTTAATCTGTCAACTACCACTAGAGTTTTTGTGCATTCAATACATATGTTACGAGAGGAGAAAATTTCACCTGTTATGGAATGAGGCCATTGATGGCCATACGTTCCAACACTAACATAAAAAAGTGGTAGCTCTCAATATCCTAAACTGTTCAAAATCCATGCCACCGCTGCTGCCGCCATCAAAATACCATTATCCAAGTCTTTTGGGGTCAACTTTATGAATCTTGTTTGGCCAATCAAACCTATGTAAAGCCCACATATCCTTTCTCACCACCTCAATCCAAGTCATTATAGGTCTTCCTTGCATCTTCTTCTCACCATCCCAATATCCATGTAGTCTGTTTTGATTGCATATTTGCAGCCTCATACAAATACACCTTATTTATTCACAAAATCATCACCACCCTTGGTAGATTGCAAACCTTCATTATTTTTCAATCCAAGTTAGGGCTGCAACTCCCAAACCCGACTGACCCAACCCAAGATCTGGTCAGGTCGGGTTGGGTCAATTGTCAATGTCCTTGGGTCAGGTACGAGTTGGAAAACACCAACTCAATTTAAAATGGGGTTGGATTCAGTTTGAGCAAATTAGGGTTGCTAATAATCACATGTATGAGGTTGGAATTCGGGTTGGGTCTTCTTAAGGTCAGGTCGGACTCAGGTTGACCCAACTCCTCCAGGTAGCACCCCTAATCCTAATTGTTTGCTTTTGCTGTTTACTATCACATATTAGCTCAAAAAGGAAAGAGGGTAAATCAACCATGCCCTCATAGCCAACAGTGTAGTTGAAGCTCTGAAGATCGGTTCAAGTAGGCTTGCAAGTCCTCACCTTTTATGCCCCCCTTCTGATTGGCTGTAGAAATGAGGAAGCTAAAGAAAACATGGAGTATCCCACTACTTTTCAGGTGGGTCCCATGCCTTCCACCAATGGCAAGGTCATGACTTAAGAGTTCTCATGGACTACCAATCATTTTATATTTCAGGTTCTCTAAGCTTATGAATTTGTTTTGAAACTACTAGAAGCATTTAAAAAATCTATTAAAAAATATTTCAGGAAGGATAAATGCTTTGCTGCAAGTTCTTTTTTGTGTGTGTGTGTTTTGAGAACAAGGTCATGACTAGAGTCTCATGGACTACCAATCATTTTCAAAACTGCTAAAAGCATTAAAACGAAAAATAAAATAAAAAAATCTATTAAAAAACATTTCACAGAGGTTAAATGCTGCAAGTTTTCTTTTTCTTTTTCTTTTTTCTTTTTTGAGAAAAGGATAACAGATATAGCCTACCTTCTGCATTTCCGCTTCAATAGTATGTGGAAGGGATCTCAGTGCGGCTAAGTACCATCTCCATGCCTCCAATTCTTCAGCAGTGGTAGTTGCATTTACAGTGGAAGAGACAACAGCTGGACGGAAAGGCAATACCAAATCGGCTGGCAAGATATTGGACTTTCCTTCAGAAAGGATTAGTACTTGGACATCGGCAGCCATTTCCATTTTATAGAACTGAAACTCGTAATCCACCTGAAATAAACGGATGGAGTAAACACAAGGAACTTCACACACACACACACACAGAGGATAAAATTCTTGTGTTGATTTAGATTGTGAGAGGGAGGTGGTCCTTGGCTATGGAAAATCTATGTTGTAAAGTGAAGAAACTATCCTTCAACCCCAATAGGAAGTAGCACAGATAACAAAATATTTACTTCTCTAATATAGGTAGTATCGGGTCCTGATGTACAAACAGGCCATGGCTTAGCAAATTAGACCAATGATCTGACGGGCTCCGCCTGGATGGAGCATACCCCAAAAGTCTAGATTGGAAGGATCCTAGAGATCAAATGTATGGGTTTTCATTTCTGGAACATTTTTTCTATTATTCTACTGTCCATTCTTAGGATTTTCTGAGTATTTTTTGGGGTACCCTGTCCTTGAAGCCAGTCAGATCCAGATCCCTGTATGGACCCCACTTGTATGCACTGGCACATCAGGCTACCATGTTTCCTGATCCTGATGCATCATGACTCTCAGAACTCTTCTTCTAGTATTGCCTCAATCCGATCTCCACCAAGCCCATAGACATTTGCTGAAGTGAAACAGCAAGGCAGCTGGATTTACCTTTTGAGACTCCATGAGATTCTTAAGTAACTGTGCATTTGCAACTCCAGTGGCATTGAGTGTGCCTGACTGCAACTGGGTCTCATCAATGATTAGGTGGGTCCCCTGGGCTAGCTGCAGAACTCCTGTAAGCAGCCTGTGAAAAAACAGCCATCCAATCAGAGTAAGAACATGTCACATCAATAAACCAGTCCAAAATAATTATAAATAATTTATTTTATTTTTAAAAAAAAACATTTTCTTAAAATAAGACTGAGGAAGTGCACTAGTTAGCTACTCATAAGAGCACGATTTCCAGTCCTGCCAAACACACGTGCACACCAGGCCTGGGCATTCATCTGGTAGGCCTCGTTGTGTGCCGTAGACGAAAAGTAGTCCGGTCCAATCATCAGGCAAGGCACATGAACAATAGTTCGGCCATTTTCTTCTCATCGATCCATTTTCCAGCACCCATGTGGTCCACACTCCACCCAATGACTGGGCCAGCCCAATTTTCGGACCATGACTCTTAAGATCTTGCACACAAATTACATTGATGAGTAGGACTCAAATTTTGACTCTCTCAAGAGGCCTTCACCTCTCCTCAAAATTTAAATGAAACTTTCATGCGGACACATCATAGAAATCAGCCATACATACTCAACAAAACACAATCAGCATTTAAAAATAAATCTCTAACATGGGAAAGAGTTATTACTTCCAAAGTCACTAGGATGAATTCTATTTACCTATTTGATTTGTAATCTTTTTTAGGCCCGAGTGCTGCAGTGTTGAGATATTCCACCGTGAGAAGTATAGATTGTGTGAACGGCAGAAGGCTCTGGATTGCAAGGCTGATCTGATTTCCAAAAATAGAAATGGCCTCGCTGCTTAAACCCGTCAAGTTTAGTGATAGCTTCCCCACTGCAAGAGCTTCCACTCTAGCATGCACCTGAACACAACTTCCAATATAACAGCTAGATTTGGGGGGCAAAAATCAAAACAGAGACATCTACACTGACCCATGCTGATTTGCTTATACCCAATTCCTTTTTTGGGTTTCAAAGAGCATGCTTTTTTACTATATAACCCAAGTGACATGGTAGGTTCAGCACATCAATCACTGTGCAGGTAAGTATGGACTCACAAAACATAGAGAAATGAGATATGCTTCAGTGGTACTGGTACCACTGTAAGGTACCAGGCAGCTGTGGAGCCCACATGATGATGTGGGCGACATCCAACACTTTCATCAGAAGTGTGACATCATTTTAGCCTCATGTATCAAATTGCAGTCTGATCCAACACTCAGGTGGGCCACGTCACAGGGAACAAGATGGGAGGGAACCCCCACCCTTGATTTGAACTGGGCCCGCCGGAGTTGCAAAACAGCCTATTTTGGGCCTGACCCTTCATCCAGGCCAGATGAAGGGTTTCAAATATGGCCTATATTACAGATAAACTACACAGTCAGACCCTATTCAAATCAACCGTAGTCGTCCACTCTCAACTTTTTCCCTTTGCTGTGGCCCACCTGAGTTTGGATCGGGGCTGAATTGTATGTATGTTGGTAAATTGAGATCACACATCTGATGGACAGGTTGGATGTCATGTAGACACCATGTTGGCCCCACTTTGTCTGGTACTAGGGTAGAGAAAATCTAAAAGATACCTCCATTCAACTATCGAAGTGCGCATCTAAATCAGGATACCCAGATAATTTTACATGCATTGGAGTATTGGTATCATATCATTTCTCTTAAAAAACCAATACCAATACTGCAAGACACCATAAAATACCCGAATGAAAAGTAGCACCGCTAGGGACTATTGCATATTTCCATGAGGCTAGTTATTAGTCATTTTGAGATCATGTGGGTTTTCATGGTACTAGTATAGAGGAGAATCACTATCAGGAAGCTCCATAGAAGCACTATGCAATTCTTCGTCACACACATGGCTAGCATACAGATCTCAAGGACTGTTGATTTGGTGGTCCACCACCTACATGGGTATAGGCCAAAAGCAGTAGCGAGTGAACATGAGTATGCAAACAACTCCATGAAACTCAACAAAACTAGATGACTAGGACACTACAATGTTTGGAAGCTATCGTGCTTTAAAGATTAAATATTACCAAAAAATCAGGAAAGAAAAAGCTTGACCAAGTTTCTCAATTTGACAAACCTTATTCCAGTTGAGTTTAAGAGTTTTTAAACCTTGGATCTCAAAGCATCCAGTTGTTTGTTTAATGTTGACAATTATCCAAGTTGCGCTGCCCCAAACCAACCCAACCCATCTAAAAGTGGGTCTCTGTCTGAGTTTTATCGGGTTTCAGGTCAATCTTGGTCAGAAAATGTGGCCCACTTAAGCATTTGGACTGGCCTCAGCAAACCCCGGCCCAACCCAACCAGCCTACATATTTTATTTATACGCAACAAAAAGGTTTTGCATACCAAGTGCATGCTTGCTAGTGGTAGAGAATTGTTGATAGACTGGAAAGAGTCTTGGGTTGCGCCTTCCCAATGCTTTGTTTTCTTCCTGGATCAGGTCAGCCAAGCTTGGCTCATGGATCAGGCTTGGGGATTTTGGGCCCATTAGCAAATAGGTCGGGCTTGGACTGCCATCACCAGACCAGAACCCAACCCATCGCCACCCCTGGCACTTCAAAGAACTCCGTGATGGGCAGATGTCATCATCCCTCGATGCAGAATGGAAACATTGGTACATTTGTTTTCAATTGGGATTTCAAAGCAGAAAAGAAATGTGTTTTTTACATTTGGCATAGGTGGATTTTTCTTACAGGCAAGTATGGGCTTGAACCTGGGACCTCAATATTGAAACATCTACCATTGAGGCAAAGGGTAGGTGGATTTAGGTGAATCGATCTGTGTCAGTTGACGTAAGGATAACAAAGCAGATAATGTTGGTTTTCCATTATTACGGAAACTAAAGATAACCCAGGTGAAGTCCAAAGAGGCCCATACCATGGAAAAGCCGTCATGAGTTTCAGTGTTCCAGCACTGTATGAAAAACACAAAACTATGACCAAGGAAAGAAAATTACCCTTGACAGAAGATGCAAAAGCATGCATTGAGCCGCAACGCCGTCATTTCCAAGAACAGCTGTGAGATGTCTTAGCAGCGCTTCTCGGATACCTCTGACTGAACTAGGCACTGGCTGTAGACTCGGTCAACAAAGGCAGCGGTATCAGCAATAAATAAATAAATAATAGAATAGCAGCAACTTATTAATAGGAATATATGATCCTTGACAGGAGGATATATAATCTCAGGTCCCCAAACTGTATAAGTGGGGCCCACAGTTGTTGTTGGGAACAGAAGCATCACCCAGACGAGACCCAGATGTGAATCAAACAAGCACGGAGATAGAAATTTGGAGCAAGCACAGAGAACACAGCGATTTACGTGCAAAAACCCTTGCAGGAAAAAACCACGGCACAAAGTGACAAGCAATCCACTATGAAAACGAAAATGCAAGAGATAGAATCAACTTACATGCAAACCCTAGATCCCCTTCCTCCAAACCCTAGCGAGTTTCTAATCACCTCGTATTACCCTAATCCCATATACACCCGTTTATATAACCCGGATCCAGAATTAGAAACAAAACTGCGCACTTATGCAGAAGTTGCACAAACTGTTGACAGGACCTTCAATGGGATCAACAACCATCGATGGCCTGTTGATAGGATCAAAGCCTCCTTTGATAGAATCAAACAGGGCCAAAAACAGTCCAGCAAGCAATTGGGGAAAATCTGGAATTTCTCGATCGAATCAAACAGGGTGTCGATCCTTTCGAAAATTCAAGGCACCCAATTTCAGCAGTTGGGTGATCAACAATTTGATCTGATGGATCCCACAGGTGGACTGTGTCCGTAAGTCTCCTCAAATGGGACAATCCTGGACCTTTGAAGACCTGCGAATAAGCAGTTACAAAACACAGCAACATTCAACAGAGAATGGAAGTTTTTAGGTCATGAATCAAGATGGGTCCCACCAGCTCAATAGTCTGGCTAGTGAACCCTGTGCCTCATTGGTGGAAAATAACGATCAAGCTATGTGTATCTTCAGGTCAAAGATCAAATAATCACTCACAAATCCAAAATTTCGACTATATGATACGTAGAGTAGACATGAACTGCTGTGACTTCACAACATTCAGCAGATAATAATAAATAAATAAAAATCATATTTCCAGGTTTGATTGGATTGGATACAACAAGAAATAAGAGATTTAAAGGTAAAAATAATCACCTCAATCACATGGGGACTAAGAAGGAAGTCCTGAACTGACAGCTTCCGTTGTACTAAACAGTGGAGGCGTGGAACCTGCGACATCATCATTTTGAAAGTATCTTGAGACATCAAGGTGCTTCAGAGAGAGAGAGAGAGAGAGAGGGGGGGGGGGGGGGGGGATGACATATCTCGAGAATTCGAAAGACCATGAACTCGAAAGACCATGAACACTTCTACATGCAGCCACATGCGCAAACCAATTGTCTTTTGGGACAAACAGGGTTATGCATCAGGAGGGCCCAGTCACGACCTGACAGAAAAATGAGACTTTTGGGACAAACAAGGCAGTGCATCCAAAGGGCCCAGTCATGTTCATGACCTGACTGAAAAATGAGGCTAGTCAACTTATCGGGTGAGCCATAAGCACGGAAAACAATTGATGGATTAAAAAAGGCTGCCACCAGCCATGATCTATGTGCATGAGTCACCACTTGACAAGCTTCAGCCAGGTACATCCAGGCGGTGGGGCACACATGATTCACATACTGGAGTTCCAAGCACATTAAGTTGTACATGTGACCACATCTAGGGGTGTTTGTGGAGAAGTGTGCACAAGATTAGAAAGCTTATAATAACGAGTTAGAATGAGAATGAACAAACAAATCACTTTTCCTTACAGGTAAGCATGAAGTCACATTCAGATAGCCCCTCACCAGAAAAAAAAAAAAAAGAAAAAAAAAAAAGAGTTTACTTTCACATAGGATGCACACATGATGTGTGGGAATATGAACACAAACCATGCATGTATAGGTGCATTGGAAAGCTTGGGTTCATTTCCCACCATATTAGTTATAACTAACAGAAAAAAGCTCACATGCAAAAAGTAACCAAAATAAGCAAAGGGCAGTAGCTTCACAGCTCATCCAACAATTGTACGCAAGGTACTTCTAATATTCTTAAGATGGAAAACGACATTACACACCTTACTAGGAGGCAGATGAACCAGCGCATCATCACAAAGGCCATTCGAGAACTCATCCGAATTATCCTTATGAATGGCAAGATCTGGATCAAAAGTAAAAACACCGATAAACTCAAAGACGTCGTTCAGCTTCAAATCAGCCTCCGGTGCATCATATATCTGTAGAACACAGTTTGCCATTAAATTTTAAAAAACAATAAATAAAAAAAAAAAAAAAAAAAAAAAAAACATGTCTTTTGATGAAAGATAGGAAGTTGGACACAACGATCTTAAGACTCTTAACACCATATCCACATAGCAGTTTAAAGTTACACGTGGATGTCCAATTCAATTTAATCGCAATCATTCAGTTCAATAAAGAGTAAATGAGCAAAGAGGGACTACTTCCACTCCGTTCACAATGGACTCGGTCATGAATCACATTAGAATTGTTTCAAGTCTAACTTCAAACATGTGATTGAAGTTATCATGACCTAAAATGGGCTAGCCCCACTTTGGTCATTTCCTCTACAACAACCAAAATAAATTGAAATTCAGTTAAATCGAGCATCCAAATGCACCCTGATAAACCAATGTAGTTGTGAAGGCAGGAGGAAGCCATTGCATGCTAAAAGAAAGTCCAGTTTGTACCTTAACTAAACATGGAAGGGAATTCCTATCAAATTCAGGCACCGATAGTTCAGAACAGGTATCCCGAACTGATTCTTGTGTTGTCTGAAATGACTGGGAAGGGAGTGCATCTTCTCGCTGAAAACAAAAAAAAAAAAAGAAGGAAAAGGAAGGAACAGTTCCTCAGTATCATCGAATCAAGGATTCAAAAGTGCTAAATGGAGAGATTAAACTAAAGAAAAGGGGCCAGATTCAGAGTGCATTGAAAAGCATTTAGTAAATGGTATCAACCCTGCAGCTGCTAACATTGACAAATATGTTCATCTATTAGAATGGACCCACAAATAGGCAAACCTTATAGATGGGGTTAATAATCAAAAGGTGCAGATATCAGCTGTTTCTCACCATTTGATCCATAAACTTCTTACCAGAATGCATCCATAGACTTTCCGAACTGTTCAGTTGTGAGTGATGGATTGGATGGTTATTATCTCCCACCTGGGACAATTTTTGGGCTTTGGGTCATACAAGAGCGGGTCATCTAATTGGATGTTCCAGATCCTACACCTAAGTGCCACAATCAGGGGTTTGTAGGTTGACAATTACTAAGGGGGTGTTTGTTTTTTCAATTACACCTGTAAATGCAGGTAAATAACTAATACTTAATTTTGAAGGGTGTATGTTTGAGGGTAAGGTAAATATGTAATTACATCTTGAAAACCATGTCCAAAAAGCATGAAATCAAGAGGGATTGGAAACCGTTGAAGTCCGTGGGTCCCACGGTAATGCGTGTGTGATCCACACAATCCATCTGTTTTACCGTCTCATTTTAGGGCATGAGCCAAAAAATAAGACAGATTGGAAGATCAAGTGGACCACGCCACAGGAAATAGGGGTTAGTGACACCCATCATTCAAAGTTTAAACCTTCCTAGGGCCCACGGATATGTGCATCTATCATCCAACCTGTTCATTAGATTACATTGACATGTAAGGGCATACACAAATATCAGCTTGATACAAAGCCTTTGTGGCCCCCAAGAAGTTTTCAACATTAGGTGTTCAATTCCCACCATTTTTTTGGGTGTGCTCCACTTGAGCTTCAAGTTTGCCTCATTTTTGGGCTCATGTCGTAAAATGAGCTGGCAGAATGGATGGACGGTATGGATAAGATATGTTACGGTGGGGCCCACAATGTTTATATGTGAAACTGAACGATTGTATTTTTAAAAAATGGGAAGCTTTTCAAACAAGCTCCATGTCAATGTCAACCTCGGGACAAGTGCCGCATTTACACAGGTAAATTAGCATTACTCATTTGCAAGGAAATACACAAGTAAATGAAAAAACAAACACCCCCTAAATGGAATTGGATGAGATGCACACAGGATCCTAAATGGTGCTAACTAGATTCTTTGACCCTTAGTTCCAATACATGAGACACTTTGATATCTCTGAAGTCATCACGAAATGAGTGTCCCATCTAATAAGTGATGCTCACAAATGCAATAACTAGCTTGTATAGCATTATTCACAAGCTTGTCCAGCGGGCATGCTTGTAGGGCTGCAACTTGGGTTAGGGTCAAACTAAACCTGATTGACCCAACTCCTTGGATTATCAAGTTACTAGGGCTGGATTAGGATTGGAAAAAGCATACTGATTTGAAACTGGGTTGGTTTAGGTCAGGTTGGGAATAATCACATGCATTTGGGTTGGTCAGTTGGCTTGCCAACCGTTGTTTTTTTTTTTTTCTCCTTATCATTCAAGAAAGACAAGAAAATTTCAGGGCAGCAAACATTATCTAGAATTTCTCTTAGATTTGAACCCATAGCTGATTATAGAACTAGAATTTATATTTTTGTTTTCCGATACTCCTCCCATTTCTCTTTTTTTTTTTTTCCTTTTTGAAGATTTATTTCATAAAGTATTTGATAGATGCCCAATATTCGGGGGATCCCTTCCCCAAACCCATACGTGTTTCCATAGGTCTTACAGTAACAGGTTTGCTGGGAATGTCAAGTTAGGGTTGAGTATAGAGGAATCCACGTTGGGTTCTAGTTGGGCACCTCGGGTTAGAATGAGTCGAGTCAGGTCAGTTTGCAGATCAGGTTCTCTTGAAGTTGGGTTGGGCTCAGCTTGACACCTACATGCTCAAGAGTTTAACTGTTTGCAAATTTCCCTTTCCGAAAGATGCACAATTGTTAGGCTCAAGTGCAGTTTTTGGCATGATTATGTTGGCATGTGAGAGTTTTCAATAAAAGTGTATCAATAGACTCCCGCAATTCCCCCACCCAACCACATGAGCATGTCATTCCCACTTTTGTTTGGATGGTGGTACATCTATGTCCTCGTGCTCAATAGTTTGTCTGCCAACTGCCCCTCCATGACCCTACCCAGCTTTCCTGCCATTTGGGGGGCATGCATGTAATAATTAGGTTGGGGGTCAATGCTAGGAGGGATGGTGCTTTGGTGTCAATGTAAGCCTTCGCCCTGGTCGATTCTTATATTCCAGGTAAAGGAGGAAGGTTGATGTACGGTGGGCAGCCACTTGTAAAACTTTTGCTAATCTAGCCAGCCTGAATTTGCTGGGAGAAAGATTGAGATGATAATAAAGATGATTCATAGAATGGATGTTAGTTACAACCACCATCTATTGGTACATCTCATTTTAAGTATCTCAAGGAAGTTTTAACATTACCCCTGCAGTAAAGAAAATCAGCAATTCATTGGAGATGACATGTACAGGAATCCAAAGAAAATCCGCGATTCATTGGAGATGACATGTACAGGAATCCATTATGTTTAAGCCTAGTTCCCACTCTCCTCTCAATGCATTACACTAGGGAGGGGGATGTACCCATAGAATCAATGGAACTCTCGCGCGCGCGCAGGGGGGGGGGGTGTGGGGGTTGTTGGTTGAGATTTTTCCACAAACTGATATCCAGTAGTCTTACTAGATCAGCTAGATTGCAACGATTCCTTCTGTTGGAAATTTCTTGGGCTCCTAACCAAGATTCCAATTGAACAACTGCTCCTACACATACTTGCATACTAGACAACTATACAAGATGGAAGAATTGGATTGAGATTATACCGAAAGGATTTAATGAGTCATTTTCATAGGATCCAAGATTCCAGAGTTTTTAATATAAGCAATATCTTCTAAAATCATGAGCATTTCTTTAAGTTATTCAATTTTCAAAGCAAACTGTTACTACAAGAGTTCTCATCAACTTGCCTGCTTCTTGGTGAATGAAGATGGATCCATCAGTTCATGATTCGACGCCTGTTATTGACAACATGTCAGCAAAAGAAAAGGATATAGCAACAATTGCGTTGACTATAGGGAGATGATTTGAATAGTACTTCGAATTCCATAACATCCGTAGCTGTATCTCTCTGGCGCTTTTCTCCATGTTGGGATGAAGAACTGCTGCATCTTTTTATCATGGTTTCAGAAGGGGACTGTTCCACAACCCATGAATTCTGCCCTGGGACCTAGCGAGGAAAATTGTTGATAAATCAAGAAAGTTCAATCAGAAAGCAAATGATAGGCACCTTCAATGAAAAAGGTACCTACTCTTGTTCAATTTAGTCAGGGCCCATCTTCCCCTGCTGGATGGCATTCACATATTATAATTCGTACAGTATCATAACTCATCCACTGTACGTGAGACGTACATAATAACAATCGGACTGCCCAGCCCCATCGTGGATGGATCATGGCCCAAAAGTGCCACTAATTAGACCATCCCAACATTTGCTTTTGTTTGTTGAATTTGGATGATTGATATTTTTCTTTGTGAGCTTCCAATTAGTGGTGATAGTTTGTAAAATTGGATTTTTGGGCCACGTTCCAAATTAGAGCTGATGATTTAAACTCTAGAGTGACTATTTGAATTATATCCCTGCCATGTGTGCAGTTAATGAGTAGCAGCAGCCTATTGAGGCGTACTTTCTGGATTTCAACTTTTCCTGTTTAACAAAAAGTATAACAGCTTACTGGAATGCAGTATAGAAGTCGCCGTTCCCAAACTCGCATTTCAGAGGAAGAAGCTATCGGATACGAAGGAATATCAGTGAATTTATTCGTTCTCCACGTCGAACCATCCTGTAAATATCCAACATTAATTGGATCGTTGTAAATCCAGTCATGGGACAATCAAAAGCTATGGTGGTGCAGCCAAGGAATGTGAACAAGGAATAAAACATCAACTAAAACAAAGGGCAATGCATATGAAACAATTACCTTGAATGCCCCAACATAAAATTCATTGCCAAGCATGTCTTGCACCATTCCCCGGAATCGAACCAAAGTATTGGGTTGAATCCAATGAAGATTTGTTGGATCCAGGATTGGAACCTATGAGAGGCATGTCAAAAGCATGGATTTCTTCAAGTTCAGAAATTGCATAGAAAATACAAAAGATCACATCCCGATTTCCAAGAAAATAACTGAAGCACATATTTAATGTGGCCAAAATAACCATTTCTAAAGATTTGCTAAGCCAGCGTGTGTACGAGACAGGTGAAGCCATCCATCAGGTAGACCCCACCATGTGGATGTTACTGCTCAAAGATAAAGGTGGTTCATTCAGTGGGTGTGCCCTGGTATTAGAAATACCGGTTAGAAAACTGGTTGATCTTGTCACAACCGTACATTTGTCCAGTTAATTATGGCCCACCTGACTAGTGGACCCACCACATTATTGGGATAGGGAATCTACATTGCGGTATCCTTTTGATGGATGACTTGGATATTTCACCTGTCTGCCACGGCTCTAATGGGGTTGATTCAAGAACACGTATAGATTCTCATGTTCCTTGGTTCTGATAAAGCAGATGAGAAATGCAATGGATACTTGACAGAGTAGGATTTCAAAGCCTACCATCCCTTCATGTACAAATGAGGTGTGCATACTGTGCCTTGGCCTGAAATTGGGGCCAATCTGGTTATCAGGTGTGTCACGCATGTATCTCATAATGGACATTTAAAGAGAATAGAACAATTGTCCACATTGAAAATACTCGTGCGGCCCGTCTAGTGACCTTGCTGGCTCGATTTCAAAGCCACATCATACACACATTCAGACACCCAATGAATGTCAACAATCAATCCAGACTAATCAGATCCCATTCAAGATAATTCAACATCATTCAATTGCAAAAACACCAAATATAAATTAGAATATATGCTTGATTTATAGAAACACCAGCATCACTTCTTGAATATGAAACTACTGAACTTCTCCAAAGATTATTTGATTTGGGGCAAGCCTAGTTTGTGCATTTTCCACCATTTGCTAAAAAGCAACTCATCCTCCTGACAAATGGCATATAGATCCATACCATCAAAATTCTGGGCTCCATGGACCACGGTAGATGAATGCAACCCAAAAATCACTAAGATTGAACAATTCTAACCATCTGATATTAGTCTTTTGATTTGGAAAGAAAATATTGGGCTCGACAGTGAGGTCTCAGGTTTGTGTGCAACATGCCTTTCAATACATACATATATACACATGCTACTTTGAATTTGGACGATTAAAATTAGTTTTTAGCCATCCTTTTGATAGCCACTTATTGGATGGTGACAAGCGTCTGATTAGCGTGATTTCAGGTTATGCTCATCCAGATTCCAGCCCATGATCTAGACAGTGTCTGGCATGAGTCTGGCATGACATACATGTATGCCACACGTACACTGAATGTGTCAAGGCCAACTAACGATGGTTAGAAAGGCATGAAGTAGTTTACCAAATATCTGTTTATTACCCTTTCTACAGCTACTCATCAGGGTAGGACTATAAATCCTATCCTCCCACATGCTAACGTGGCATGTCTGTGCAAGATATGGGCTGTTCCACAGGTGATCCCAACATTGCATCTCGACTAAGGTTACTAAACCACAAGACCAGAGATGAGACACAGACTGAGACAACGATTTGACGAAGACACTGTGCCCAAATCAAGGAAATCAACCGTGCCTGAGAAGAAAGAAAGAGATATTGATTTGGAACAGACGGTGCCCACAAGCCTAGGCCCCCAACAGAGATATTGGTGGACTTGAAAAGCGAGTTGTACTGGTAGCTAGCTCACTAGTACTGCTGACTGTAAGAGTTGTACTGACAGACAGAGCTAGTGAGGTCCTCCGGACCGAACGATTGCTATTGTTATACTGTAAGAGCTGTATTGGAAGCCATTGCTACTTGTTGTAAGAGCTACTGCTATACTGGTGACTGTTCCGTGTGCTGAAAATCAGATCAATCCTTTCGGCAGATGGGCCACGCATTTCAATTCCTTTTAATCAATTTCCCACTAGAGCAGGATTAGAATGCCCCGGTTTCACACATCGCAATGCGAATGCTACATTGGCACGTACGGGTAGAGCAGGATTAGATTTTGCACTCTTCGCAAGTGCTTTAATGCAATTGTCATCATAGAAATTCTATGCAGTTCCTTATCGTACATGTGGCAAACATGGATGGTGATCGGACCGCTGGTGTGATGGGCCACTAGATGGACGGGCAATAGACAAAAAGCCCAAGTGCTTGAAGACAGAGACTACTGTAACCATCTAGACCTGAGTATTGCCAGTTGAATATGGACCGTTCCTTTGCTCCAAAATTACCATATATTTTCCCATAATCTAAACCGTTGATCTGTTACATCTACCATGGATGAGCCATGCCCCAAAAAATCACCTCCATCAGACAATCCTAGCCCTTCTACTTGTGGCCTAGAAATAGATAGTTGAGAAAAACAGAGCTGTCCACACTCAACTGACGGTTGTTGTGGCCAGGATCATCCAATCCTGTACAGTCCACGAAACGAATGGCCCTGAATACCAAACAATGGGCACATACATGAACGAGATCCATGCCATTCATCAGGTAGGGTACACCTCGAGCATGCCCTGGCCCACTCATCAGGCGCCGCGCCACACTTATACAGGAAAAACGTACGGTTAGGGAAAAAGGATCAACGGCCCACGTTCAGATCACACGTATAACCTATCTAATGAATGGATAGGCATGCTCACATTCTTACCAGATGAATGGCCCAGATCTCGAGAACGTGTAATATGGGGGTGGAAATGAAGAAAGAAGATGAGAAAACCCTAGAAATCTAGGGTTTTAGAGAGAGAGAGAGAGGGATTACATGGGAGAGACCGCCCTGGTTGAAAAGGAAGTTGCGGAAGACGTCGAGAGCACCCCAGTCTGCGCCGCTGGAGAAGGTGGTGGAGGGATCGAGGCCGGATGATATAGCTGCGGTCACTGCTTTCTCGAATGTCAGACGTACGGCGCCCAGGGGATTGGCCAGGCAGTCGAAGGTGAGGCCCACCATCTTCTCTTTCTCTCTCCGATCTGAGGATTTTGGCGGGAACGGAGGAAGGAGGGAGATGGCCGGGCAGGGAGGAGTGGTGGAATTGGAGCGATTTCCCGCGGAAAAAAATAGGATGTTTTCCCGCCATAGCTAGGGTGCCACGTGGGTGCTCCGTGCTTTTCCCGCCAACGTTTTGGCGCCAATTCCTGGAGCCTTTGCGTGTGGCCGCACTTGATAAATTAGCACGTGTATTACGGACGGAAGCAGATTGCGTGGTGTGCCACACACCACCGACCTCGGTGGTGTGTTGACGTCACCGAGTCGTCCACTCCGAGGAATCATTTTGGAGCATTGACGCAAAAATGAGGCGGATCGAAAGATCGAGTGGACTACCTTAGAGAAAGTTGTACAATAACACCCACCGTCCAAACCTTCCTAAAACCCACCGTGAAATTTAGTTGTCATCCAACCTATTTACAAGACACATGGATGATGGGAGAGAGCATTAGGTGGGAACCTTACCATGGGTTTATTGTGGGGCTTGCATTGATGTATGTATTTAGTATTTTATTTTATGTCTTTCGTTCTATTTTTTCATTTCATTTTTTATATTATTTTAAAACATTATTCTAAAAATTAGCAAATCCAATCATCACGTGAACTAAATCATAAGCAAGTGGTGGTTGATAATTAATAGGCCACAAGTTTTGAATCTAGCTGATATTTGTTTTTGTTGGGGGCCTTGCACAAAACCTTAGGATCTAGCCCTCCAGAACAAACCAGAATTATGGATAAAGCAATGAAATAAATCAAAGCATCAATCACACACCACACAAGAGATTTTTACGTGGAAAACCCTCAAAGAGGTAAAAACCACGGGACCTCGTCCAGATCAACAATCCACTATGAAGTAGAACGTTACAATCTTCTTCACTCACGCAGAGTGGATAAACAAGATAAGAGAAATAGAGAAAACGGAGAGATCTAACCGACACGAGGACATAGAAGCGCGAGATGTAGATTGCAATGTGAGAACCTCCACGAGCGTAACCTCCCTTCTATAAGCTTCCTCTCTCTCTTTCTCCCTCTCTCACCTTTGATAGCCCTAAACCCTTTAGCAAATCCCTGCAAAGCTTTAGGAAACCCTCTTGTTATTTTGTGATACCTAGAAAAACCCTAGCAACCCCTTTTATAGTTTTGGTAAACTCCTTTCCGCATCCCAGTTGCGAAAGGACTCAACCGCATAGCTCGCGCAAAATCGCGGAACAATCTGCGTAACCTACGACTAGTCCTGGCTCTCCTACGACTGGTCGTAGACCACCTACGACTGGTCGTAGCTCTCCTACGACCAGTCCTAGCTACAGTAAAAAACAGCACGAACTCGCTGGACTTTGAGTCGTGCCAGGGCTCGAACCTACGACCGGTCGAGCACCTTCCCACGACCGGTCGAGCACCTCCCACGACCGGTCGAAGACGGGGAAAAAACCCCATCAAATCTCCCCCTTTTTGACCCGGGAGGGATCCACCTTCTTCAAGCCAACCAGGTTTCTACAAACCTCGAACTTGCCCTTGAGCAAAGCCTTGGTCATCATGTCTGACCCATTATCGTCCGTGTGGACCTTCTCAAGTTGTAACACCTTTTGTTCCAAAGTATCCCTGATCCAGTGATACCGAATCTCTATGTGCTTCGACTTGGAATGCTGACTTGGATTCTTGCTCAAGTGTATAGCACTCTGACTATCGCAATAGACCACGTGCTCCTCCCGCTTCGTGCTAAGTTCGTAGGAACCTTTTCATCCAAAGCATCTCTTTACATGCTTCGTGATCGCAATGTATTCGGCCCGTGCCGTCGACAATGCTACGACCTTCGTAGCTTGCTCGCCAAGAAACCGCTCCCCCGCAAACGTGAACATGAACCCCGATGTAGACTTCCTGGAATCTATGTCACCGCCATATCTCGCATCCGTGTAGCCCTCTAACACAGGTTTACCGTCACCATAGCATAGGCTCAACCTGGATGAGCCTCTTAGATACCGTAGTATCCATTTTACCGCTGCCCAATGTTCTTTGCCAGGATTGGCAAGATACCGGCTGACAACACCAACCGCATATGCTATGTCTGGGCGTGTACACACCATAGCATACATCAAACTTCCTACAGCTGACGCGTAGGGTATCTTCTGCATCTCTTCCACCTCTGCCTTCATCTTGGGACACTGCCTGTCGCTCAATCTGAAGTGACCATCTAGTGGAGTACTGACCGGCTTCCTTTGCATTCATATTGAACCGCTCTAGACTTTCTCAATATACCGCTCTTGTGACCCAAAACTTCCGCCGCTTCATCACGGGTTATCTCCATTCCTAGGATCTGTCTAGTCGGCCCAAGTCTTTCATCGCAAAAGACTTGCCCAACTCCTGTTTCACCACAATCTTCTTGATGTCTTTTCCCATGATGAGCATGTCATCAACGTATAATAGCGAAACTAAGAAATCACCATCCGAGAACTTACGCGTGAACACACGGTGGTCCGACTCCGTCTGTCATACCCATGCCGAAACATGAACGAATCGAACTTCTTGTACCATTGCCGTGGAGCTTGTTTCGCCCCCATACAAGCTCTTCCTCGCCCTACACACCATATGCTCCTTGCCCTTGACTTCGAACCCCTCGGTTGGTGCATGTAGATCTCTTCTTCCAGTCACCATGGAGAAAGGCGCTTTAACATCTAACCGCTCTATCTCCAGATCCATGCTAGCCGCCAACCCAAGCAACACCCGTATGGATGTCATCTTCACCACCTGGTGAGAATATCTCCTCGAAGTCTATACCTTTCCTCCGACCAAACCCTTTCACCACAAGTCCGGCCTTGAACCTCGTCCGTGAATTCTTCTCGCTCAATCTTCTTCGAACACCCACTTGTTGCTCGAGCTTTCTTGCCCTTGGCGGTTTCACCATATCATAGGTGTGGTTCTTATGCAAGGATTCCATCTCCTCTTGCATAGCTTTCAACCACTCCTCCTTATGCTCGTCGGGCCAGGGCCTCGAATAATCTTCGGCTCTCCCCCATCGATTAGCATAATGTACTCGTGCGGTGAGTACCTCTTGACTACCGTCCGTCCCTAGATGACCTCCTCACCCGTGGCTCAACAGTGGATCAAGTGGGGCCGCTCCCCGGTCCATCTTCCGAAGGAACTCCCTCGTCCTCTCGCACTCTGCTTTGTACTCCCCGTCATCGCACCACGGAGGAGTAATCGGATCCATGTCCTCTAGCTCACCCGAACTAGGCCGGTTCTTCTCTCGGCTTACCAATGTCTTCGATACACCGATCTTCAAAGAAAACCACATCTCTCGCTCCCGACGAGCTTCTTCTCGGCCGATCCCATAACCCGTAACCGAATTTTTCATCACCGCACCCTAAGAACACACACCGCCCGATCTTCATATCGAGCTTGGACCTCTCGTCCTTTGGTACGTGAACGGATGTCCCGCATCCAAACACCCCGAGATGACCGTACGATGGATCCCTGTCCAGCCCACACCTTCTCGTGTACTTCTCCATTCAACAGGCCGATGGAGACTCGTTTATCAAATACACCGCCGTGCGCATTGCTTCTCCCCGTAACGTTTTGGGCAACTTCGCATGGGATAACATGCATCCGATTCTCTCAACAATGGTGCGATTCATTCGCTCGGCTACACCATTATCTTCGGGGGTCTTGGGAACCGTCTGTTCATGCCGTATACCTTGGGACTTGCAGTACTCGTGAAAGTCGCCAATGTATTCACCACCATTGTCAGTGCGGATGCACTTCAATGATCTACCTGTCTCTCTCTCGACCATAGCATGAAACAACTTAAACACACCAAAGACCTCGTCCTTGGATTTCAAAGCATAAACCCAAACCCTCCTAGATGCATCATCTATAAAAGTGACAAAATACAATGCCCCACCCAAGGTTTTTGTCCTCATAGGACCACAAACATCAGAATAAACCAAATCTAATGCATGCACTTTATTAACATGAGAAGCAGTTTTAATGAATGAAACTCTATGCTGTTTCCCTGATAAACAATCAAGACAGTTTTGAGAGGCATACCTGTCACGTTTGGAAGGAGCTGCTTCCTCGCTAGTAGCTGAAGCCCTTTTTCACTCATGTGGCCTAGACGCCTGTGCCACATGTCAATAGCCGAATCTTCCGTTGCGTTCAACCCACCCTTGCACATACTGACACTTGCCTTGTACAGGGTGCAACACTTCTTTCCTCTAGCCACGATCAATGAACCCTGATGAGCTTCCATCGCCCACCAGAAACCGGCTTTCATAGCCATCATCATCCAGCCTTCCCGTCGACATCAAGTTGAGGCGAAGGTCTGGGATATGCCTCACATCCCTGAGAACCAATGTGCAGCCCACATCGGTCTTCACACAAATATCACCGACTCCCACGATCTTTGATACGCCAGAATTTCCCATCTTCACAGTCCCATAGTCACCTGACTTGTAGCTTGTGAAGGAGTCCCTGTGTGGAGTCGCATGAAAAGAAGCTCCAGAGTCTATCACCCAGTCGGTGCCCTGACTCGTAGCCGTGAGACACACATCGTGATCTGTAGAAAGAATAACTACCATGTCGCCATCTGAAGCGACCGCAGTGGAATCAGATTCTTCTTCCTTCCCTTTTCCTTTCTTGTCGTTTTTCTTACCACGACATTCATGCTCAGTAGTGGCCCTTCTTGCCACAATTCCAAAGATTCAACCTCTTTTCGTTACTCGACTTGCCTCTTGATTTATCTCGGGCCTTCCCGCCCTTCCCGTTCTTTCCTCTCCCCGTTCTGCGTCACAAGAGTCTCTTCTTTGAGTAGACCCCGAGACTTTCTCCTTGTCTCTTCATTGAAGAGACAACGGTTACCTGTTCCATAGATATCTTTCCGTCGGGCGCGGAGTTACTTAGAGACACCACCAATGTCTCCCAACCGTCAGCAATGAACTAAGCAATAGTAAAGCCCGCAATTCATCATCCAGACCATCTTCATAGAGGTGAGTTGGTTCACTATATTGCCGACCTCATTCATTCATATGCTCGGCCACGTAACCACCATCCTTGAACTTGAGATTCACAAGTCGCCTTATCGAAATATCTTATTACCTATTTGTCTTCCTCTCATACACCCTTGTAATTTTAGCCATAGCTTGCTGCCGAGGTTTCGTAGACACATGGTGAAACACTAATCATCCAACCATTGTCCGATAAACCCCACCGCCTTTCGGTCCATCTTCTTCCAATCATCATCGGTCACCATATCCTTGGATTTTTCGATATGCCTGAGATTGGAGAATATAGGTCCTCGCAATAAAGCAAGTCCTCCATCTTAGCCTTCCATATGGTCCAGTTAGAACCATTGAGGCTGATCATCCTTGAGCCACCTTCCATAATTCAAACCGATCCTATCCGTTCAATGAACTTAGCTCTGATACCACTTTGTTGGGGGCCTTGCACAAAACCTTAGGATCTAGCCCTCCAGAACAAACCAAAATTATGGATAAAGCAATGAAATAAATCAAAGCATCAATCACACACCACACAAGAGATTTTTACGTGGAAAACCCTCAAAGAGGTAAAAACCACGGGACCTCGTCCAGATCAACAATCCACTATGAAGTAGAACGTTACAATCTTCTTCACTCACGCAGGAGTGGATAAACAGTAAGAGAAATAGAGAAAACGGAGAGATCTAACCGATTACGAGGACATAGAAGCGCTGAGATGTAGATTGCAATGTAGAGAACCTCCACGAGCAGTAACCTCCTTCTATAAGCTTCCTCTCTCTCTTTCTCCTCTCTCTCACCTTTGATAGCCCTAAACCCTTTAGCAAATCCCTTGCAAAGCTTTAGGAAACCCTCTTGCTATTTTGTGATACCTAGAAAAACCCTAGGCAACCCCTTTTATAGTTTTGGTAAACTCCTTTCCGCATCCTGGGGTTGCGAAAGGACTCAAATCCGTAGTTTCACGCAAAATCGCGAACAATCGCGTAACCTACAACTAGTCCTGGCTCTCCTACGACTGGTCGTAGACCACCTACGACTGGTCGTAGCTCTCCTACGACCAGTCCTAGCTACAGTAAAAAACAGCACGAACTCGCTGGACTTTGAGTCGTGCCAGGGCTCGAACCTACGACCGGTCGAGCACCTTCCCACGACCGGTCGAGCACCTCCCACGACCGGTCGAAGACGGGGAAAAAACCCCATCAGTTTTATCCCTCCCCTCACATGACTTTTATCAACAGGTTAGATGGTAAATAAATACCATGGGAACATTAGGGTATGTCCTAATAAAATTTTAATGATAAGACAATTAATCACCATTATTTTGTATGGCGCATAGTTCACTTGATAATTAGATTTTGCTTCAATTTTGGGATAATGCCCTAAAATTATTTGAAAAAAAAAAAAAACACATGAACAACATGAATTTATAATATATACATTAAGGTAGGCCTAATGATAACCCTACAATAAGGATGGGATCTTACTTAATCCGCTTTTGATAGAAGGGAAAACACAAGTATAAGCTTGATCCAAAACCTCCACACCCTTATGAAGTTTTCAATGGTTGATGAGTTCACAGGTGATCTACTTCAGATTTGGATTTATCTCATTGTTTTATTTCATATCATCAAATGATTATTTTTAAAAAAATAAAATTATAAATAAATAAATGGACAGTGTAATATATATATATATATAGAGAGAGAGAGAGAGAGTAACGCCAACACACTACCAAGGTCAGTAGTATGTGGCACACCATAAAGTCCACTTCCATACCAAAATGTTATCAAGCGGGACCCACGTGCAAATGTCGGGTGGGGTACAGATGAATGAAAATAAGGGACTAAAGTCCCCTTTTTCATTGGAGAGTGTTTCTTCATATAAAATATTTTTAAAAGTCAATAGTTTTCCTGTATATATAAGCTCATTTTCTATGAACCAACCAATTTTCTTTTGATAGATGCACTCGACATTTGATCTAACCAATGAATGGTAAAGATGTTCTACTTAGGTGTTAGGTTAATGCGTGTCCACGCTGCACCAATCACAGTCATCCACACATATCTTGGTGACCCAACTGTAACATCCTCGATTTTCACTGTTTTGGATTTCCAAAAATCCTTGAAATTTTTTTTATTAACTTATAATATCACTTAACTGACCATTAGCATCCAATGTTAGCTTATACACGAGTGGTCTTGTCTAGTCACGATCAGACCATGTGCGAGCCGTCAAGCCAGGTAACCCGATTACACTTAACAACAGCCCGTGTGGGCCGCCCAGCGACCGAGGCGCGACCGAGGAAGGTCAGAAAAAATCTAAAACTTTATGAAATCATAGATCTCACTGGGCTTGTAGTCCATCGCGGACTACGGACCCAGTGAACACCCATAACTGGGATCTGGCACTAGCCGAATGCACCCCACCAATGCCAGAATTGGAATTTGGCACTTATAAATGAAACCGAGATACCAGGTGTTCCAGCCGTCGGATTTCTTCCAAATTTGCGGTGATGATTTAATATATTTTTCTATACCCGTCCACCAAATCTGGGACCCGATCGTGGCACGGTGACCGTTGATCGTGAATCGGGCTCGTACGTCCAAACCCCATATCCGATCGTTTCTAAATTTTGTGTGGCCCTTCATCGGGCCATGGAGCACCTACCCTATAAATTTCATAGCCAGAGAGCCGCCAGAACTGCTCAAATCACCAGATTGGCCCCCACAGAGCCATTTAAGGGTCGAAAACGCTTTCTCAGATCATATATCCGTTCATCCATTTATTCTCAATTTTTGCATGGACCATAGTCGGGCCATAAGGCACTTACACGCTGAATTTGGTGGCAAGAGGGGTGATAGGGCCCTAGAGCCCAGAAAGACCCTCCCATAAGTCTAGTATAGTAAAAACCTAGCCCTTGGGGCCATTTACACCAAACCTGGCATTATAAAAGGGCCTCATTTGGGCACCCCCTCTCCCCATACGATTTTGCCCTAGAGAAGGAAAGAGAGAAGAGAGAAAAAGGGAGAGCAAGAGAGAAAGGAGAGAAGAAAGTGTGGGTGAAGAAGAGTTAGGTGGACCTTAGATCAAGGTGGGGCCCAAGGAAATCAACCATTTCAACTTCCTACTTCTCCTCAAGGGAGAAGCTCTCCTCCATAACCTCTACAATCATCCTTTGGCCGTCTAGGTAAGATCCTTCACTTCTTCTTCTTGGAATCTATGTATTGAGAAGAGATTGACTTGGATTTCTCACATGCAAGAGTTTTGTTTTTAGGGATTCCGGCCGATCGACCTCAAAGCTCTCTCTCCTAGGACGTTTTTCCAATCTCCAACGATCCATAGGTGCGGACTATTGTTCTTAGGTGGCCTAGCACCAATTTTAATGTGGGTTTAATGATTTTGAATGCTTGAATGTCATATTAGAAATTCTAGAGAAATCCTAGGGATTACATGTTTGTTGGAATTGTTTGGATGTGCATGCTTAGCTCTCAAATGTGATATAGATATTGCCTTTCACATGATATTATGTTTGGATGATAATATGCTCATGGTTGTTTGATTCGTTTCCCTCATATGTGGTGTTTCGTTGTGTGTATGATTATTTACACTTGTACTCATGATTTCTTAAGATGGAGGAAGTGTCTAACTTCCTCACACGATCCACACAGTCACATGCACCTTGTTTTCGTGATAATATTTGCTTGCTTAATAGAAGTATTCGCTTTGTATGCTTGAGATGTATGAGAATATGATATTGATGTACTAGTTGATAATATGGATAGTGGGCATGTTATAGATTTCCTTCACTCCCTTGGGTTGGTCAAGAACATGATGAGAGATGGTAGTCCCATCGGTAGGACTATGCTAGGGCTATATTCGTGGGTTTGGGCGGGAGTGTTCGGGTGGCTGTAGTTCGACTACATGGGTCCCTTGTGCCCGAGGTCACTCGTCTCATGCTTACCTAGCCCGTGCGGTCTAGCTTACTGCCTGACCAACCTTGTTAGTCAACCCTGTTTGCTCACCTATGTATGGAACATGGAACACCTTACAATTATTGTGGCCCATTGATACTTAGATTGTAATGGGTCCACAGTCTCGTGAGCTGGGCATGGTAGAATGGGACAGTGTGTTCGAGCTGTCGACCTACGCTGGGGTACCACGCCTCCCCGTAGTGACCGCTAGCGATCCCTCCTTTCGGCACTCCTCATGTGCTTGGTGTCGGGGATAAGGAACCCGACGGGATCACGGACCGCGGGGCCTCGACCTCACACATTGTTGGGGTCTTGGCCTCGCAACCAGCTTATGGCAGTGATACGTAGGGTGAATCAGAATCACCAACTTGCTGGATGAATGACCTTATGAACAGGTTAGATGGCAAGTAAACATCATGGTTAGCCTTAAAAAAACTTTCAATAGTGGTTGTTATTATCTTCATTGTTTCATGTGGTGTAGTCCACTTGAGCTTTGGGTTTACTTATTTTTTGATACGTATCTAAAATAATTTGGAAAAAAAATGATGGACGACGTGGATAATGTTGCAGAAAAACACTTGCATGTGATCAATGTAAGTAAAGCCAAAAAATAAAAGAAAATGAAAAAAAAAAACTAAAATAAAACTTTAGACAAGTGGCACAAGGATTTACGTGGTTCAACAGTATGCGTGTTTCACAGGACAACAACAGAGTTTTTTTTTTCGCTATAAACAAGAGAAATAAAAATATAAGGTTTACCTCTCTCTCCACTTGTACAAGAAATCTCACACCAAATAATACAAAAAAAAATGAATTAATGAAATTACATACCCACTTCTACTTGTGGTCCTCATATATAAACCATGTAAGAAAGCATATACAAAAACTCGAATGAAATATAAGTTTCATCATAAGTAGCGATACGGACAAATATATATAACTTTAATAGTTGTCTTCAAGAGAGACATCAAATAGAGAGTGAGGGAGGGATGTCTTCCCGTTGGAGACGGATACATCACCAACAACATTCTCTCATTTTAAAACTAGTTTATTTAATAATGCAAATAATACTCTATAACAATTGCTCAAACGTTATCATTCACTGGGTAATAACAAGCACAGGGTAAGTCTTGCACCAAATAAATTTCTCCCCTGCAATAGGCTTTATTATCATATCTGTTACGTTGTCGTTGGTGTGAGTTTTTTTAAGAAAATTTAACCATCTTTCACTATATTGCAAACCAAGTAATAATGAACATCGATATATTTGGTCCGAACATGAAATACTGGATTTTTTATCAAGTGTAATGTACTTTAACAGTTACAATGAATCACTACCGCTTTCTACTTGAATTTCAATTATAATACCAACATCTTCAATCAAATACATTCCTTGCATGCATATGTAGTTCATATATACTAAGTCTCTATAGTAGACAAGGCTACCACTAACTACATTATTGATATCCAACTAACTCCCCGACTAAAAATAAAATACAACACATGGTAAATCTTATTTTATAACAATCTTTTACATGATTTGCATCTATAAACCCAATGAACTTTAAATTTTGGCCGCTATAACAAATACTTACCTCAGAAGTATCCTTCATGTAACGAATGATCCACTTCACAGTAATCTAATGATCTATACATGGGTTCGCCATGATCTATACATGGGTTCGCCATATATTTACCAACTGCTTTAAACACTTGCGTAATGTCTAGTCAAGTACACACAATAGCAAATATAAGACTCCTTGCCGTGAGTGAATATGGCATTTGAAACATATCTTCCTTATCTGTCACTACCAAAAAACAGGGCAAAAGTCAACAGCCCTTAAAAGGTTTTCTCGACGGATTTTAGCCATTAGCTACTGCTCGGTTTTAGCCATAGTTGAAACCCACTAATCTGTCAACTTACAACTAACAAAGAATGGAATACCGACTGTATTAGAATTCTGTACGTTGAAGTGGCACAAAACTCTTTTAATATCAACTTTTTCGGTAATTTAGACTTTTTTGTTTTTCATGTTTCTAAGTATAGTCATCCCAACAAATTAATTAACGACATTGAAATCATTCGTATCAAGTTCCCTATTCAAACGAGCTTTCGATGTTTCCATAGTATTTTTATTAGTGCTTGCAATTAACATGTTATTTACATACAATAATAAGATAATAAAACCACAATTACCATAGCTACGAATATATGCATAATGGACTGTTTCACATATTTAAATTTTAAAACTTATAATGAATGAATCAAACTGTTTTTATAAACACCTAAGTGCCTACTTTAAATTATAAAGCGATTTGTTTAGCCTACAAACTAAATTATTATTATTTTATTTGATAAAGTATTGGAGTCAAGTCATATAAATTTCTTCATTAATATTTTCATGCAGAAAAACAGTTTTTATATCAAACAATTCCATATATAAGTTAATCACTATTGTCATATTCAATATAGTGAGAATAATATTTAAATTAATAACTATGTAGAAATTTTGATTAAATTCAATATTTAATTTTCATCACATTTTTTTTACCAGAAATCAGGCTTTATATCTTTCTACATTCCTATTAGTATCAATTTTCAGCTTGTAAATCCACTTGCAACTAATATCCTTCTGCTCATTAGGTAATTTATTAAATTTTTAAGTATTATTATTGTGTAGATCTTTCATCTACTCTCCCGTATACATTATTTATTAACTAGCTTTCATAGATTCATATGCCTCTTAGTATAAACTAGGTTAGCACTCTTCTATCATGTATATAAATGTAAGTCATGACATAATCCTCGAGCTAAATAAAAGATTTTGTATCTTTCTTTCAATTGACTTTAATTACTTTAAGTTTCGACACCCGCTATCTCGTATACATGTTATTTATCAGTTTCATTTTTGACAATATCAACTCCATAATTCCCATTAATATTGTTGCTACAATCCATCCAACATTGTCCATCACCCACACCCAATTCATTGCCATCTACTTGTTAGAAATTCACAGCCCCAATCTTTTGTTGACGCTCAACCGAACCCAAAAACTTCAATCCCTAATAGCCCCTATACCACTCTACCACCTGTAATAGTCTCACGACTATATCAACACTCATTTGAATTACTTGATGCAACCTCGCTACCACACTAATGCCATCTCCACCACCTGCAACTATCTCACCATCGTACTAATGCTACCACCAACATCACTTTTGGCATAAAACCCCCACCCGCCATTGACTGTGACACAACCATACCCAATTCTGCTACTACAGCAGTCCCGCTACCACCATTACCTACAATCCCTCATTAGAGTCAACACCTTCAGACGCCGACGCTCATTGTTATCTCATATATTTGCACCTGATGTCCATTAACTCGTTATACCACTGCACATCTGCATCCAACATTAGTTGGAACAAACACACATTTCTATTATGACCCAAAAACCCATTCCACATTAAGTATCTTAGTCAGTTCTGTAGACGAGCGTCTATGACCACAATCGCTAGAGCTGGGCAATCCTGATCCGATCCGGTGGATCCAACCCGATCCAAACCGATCCAACGGTCTGGATCGGTGCGGATCGAGTAGGGCAGTCCTGTTCCAAAAACTTTTCGAGTCGAGTTCGGATCCATACCTATCCGAACCGATCCGATTCGGAATCCGATTCGACCCGGTTAGGAATGGATAAACCACATGCATTCCAACTCGTTAGGCTGATTTCTAGGGAAACGCAAGTTTAGCCTTTCATACCTAGTGGGTATGATAGATTTCATCATGTATCTCACTTTGTCGTTTTCCTTATCATGCACATATTTACAGACTCACTGTACACATAGCTTGCATTTGCCTCAATATAAATACAAACCGTCTAAATTGTGTGACCCCTATGGATGTGGTATAAGAAGAAAAAATGAAATTGATAAATGACTCCAACATTGTGATTGATCATCATCAAATGGTTGAGGGAATAATCAATGACTTGTATTCAGTTAGTAAATGCCCATTAAGGTCTACAGTGTTGTTCAAAACCGTTCGTCTATAATGAATTTCAAGATTTGACGATTTTGATTGAGATACGTGCATTCCATATATACAGTGGATGATACATATGTATGATACAACGGATTTGCTGGTGTACCACACACCAGCTATATAATTGTTGTAGGTACGTGTCACGTGCGAAGACGAGTACTGGCGCTCCTCGAGCTTCGAGTTGTACAAATTGTTCAAAGGAGATCAAAGTTATATGGGCCCCATAGTGATGTATTTATTATATCTACACCATTCATATATTTTTATAGATAATTATAGAGCATTATCCAAAAATTGAATAATATCCAAAGATCATCTAGACCACACCACAAATAGCAGTAGAGAATGATTTTCACCGTTAAACAATTCGCGTGGTCCACTTGATAGTTTGATTTGTCTTATTTTTCGTCTCAAGCCTTAAGACGAGCTCGCCAAATGGATGAACGATTTAAATATAACACATACCCCATGATCAAACCCACAGAACTTGTTAACGTCAATACAACAAGTAGCGTGAAAAGCATGTCACTGCACTTTCGTTCAGTGCACGTCCACACCATCCGATAAAAGCACAGATACGGTAGACGGACAATTCTTTCAAAGCCATGTGAGGCCCACCTTAATGTATATGTTTTATCTAAGTTGTTCATCCATTTTGATATATCATTTTAGGCCTTGAGCACAAAAAAGCGGTATATTGAAGGCTGAAGTGGACCACACAATCGTACCCAACCTGATCCCACTCAGTTTTTTTGACTGAGTCGGACTTGGTTCGGGTCAGGCCAACCATACATTGGATCGATCCGAGTCAGGTGACCCGGACTCAGTCACGGATCGGATCGAGTTCGGGTCAGGCCATTGGGATTTCGGATCGGATCAAGTTGGAACCAATCCGATCTAATCTAGACTGATGCCCAGCTCTAACAATCGCACTCGTTTTCATTAATAGGCCTCTTAAACCTCTACACTAACCAACCTTAGTCGCCCGTGCAACCTATATAGAGTTGATTCCACCCTACTTGTCACCTTCGATTGTAATTAAACTTGTGCCCCTATTTTAATGTTTGGTCGTCTCCGCTGTTTTAGAATGGGTCGTCTTTGTTGTTTTGGAATGGGTCGTTTTTATTGTTTTGGAATGTGCTATTTATGCTACTTCGATTGTTCAATAATATTCTTTTTATTATTCTCATTATTAAAGTCAGGATTTTTTATAAGGATTTTCAATGAGACAAGAATGAGTGAAGAAGAATAATACTTTTTAATAGAATATGTAGGAGAATACATGAATAAGGATGTGAAGGTGAATCTCTCTGGTATAATTGTCGAGTTTGGATTTCCACACAAGAGCAAAGATTCTAATTATTTATGTACCGTGAAAATAGTTGATACATTGTTTCGGGAGCATAAACTTAATATTAACATTTTCACTTAAGATATGGCAATGCTGTCACGTGTCAAGTCTTCAAAAGTTATATTTACTCAGCATTATGTCATGATGAAAGATCATAAAGGGAATGTATAAGCTCTTTTCAACAAGAAGTTTTATTCTTTTTTCTCTATTTGAAGAATATTCTTGTATAGGTTTCAATCAATATTAAATTTATTCAAAATTTCATATAATTGATCACGATGATGTTTCAATTATATATATATATATATATATATATATATATAAGTTATAATTACCCAGCATCATGTTACGATAAAAGATCATAAAGGGAATGTATAAGCTTTTTTCAACAAGAAGTTTTTTTTTTTTCTTTATTTGAAGAATATTCTTGTATAGGTTTTAATCAATATTAAATTTATTCAAAATTTCATATAATTAATCATGATGAAGTTTCAATTATATATATATATATATATGATTAGCTCATCACAAATTTGATGTAGGTATGAATGAATAATTGTTAAAATTGTAAAAGATAATTATTACAATGTGGTTGTTGTTTATTTGATTAATATCATGTTTTTGCCTTATATGGATAGTTCTTTCTATTTATATATATATAAAAATATTCTTCTAAATTTTTTACTACTTATCGTTTTCTTTTTTGTGGTTAAGTGCACTTGTTTCGTCCCTCTATCTTCTTTTAATTAGGATAAAGTATCACTTGAATGTATTAAGTATTATTTTTTGGGATATACTACCAATTATAAATTTGTATAGGTTTCATGATCCGATTATTAAAACACATCATATTTCATTTCATGTTATTTTTTTGTATGGATATCTTTTTTTCTTATTCAAATAATGAAAACAACTTTTTCTATAGATTTTTTATTTATAGTTTCTTATTAATATTTATTTTATGTTAAGATATCTCCCGTAAATCTTTTAAATAATATGTTAGTACAAACTACAACTTTTATCATTGTCTTGCATATAACTTCTAGATCTATTGATCATGCATCTCCTTTCATTGTCTATCATAGTTCCATACATTTTATTCATTTATCTCGTTTTAAGGAATATGAGACATTACCATAACACTGAGCATTATGTTCATTTTTATTCTTACTTTGGTTTTACAAGAAAGCTACACAACATATGCTTGAGTGGCAACGAGTGATAATAAAATAATTTAATGCTCTTGTTCAAATGCATGTATGTGATATTGTTTCTCTTCTACTAAAAAATCATACTATTGGTTATTAATAAGTTTACAAAATAAAACAAAAGTTGTTGGGAGCATTGATTGTCACAAAAGATTATTTTGTATATAAGGGATAAAATCAACATTTTGAAATTAATTTAGCTGAAACATTTGCCTTTATTACTCATATGACCACAGTTCGATCTCATATTTCTATTACAGTTATTCGTTAGTGGTCGTTATATTAATTTAATGTCAAAAATGCATTTCTTAATGGAGATATTTAAAAAGAAGTATATATGCAATTGCCCCTTAAAGTATCTAATTCTGAAAAATATGTGTCGACTCTGACATGCCTTATATGAATCAAAATAGGCACATTGCTCTTAGTTTGTTAAGTAAATGAAAGGTTGTTCTGTTACTTTATGTTGATGATATATTTGTTTATGATGATGATACAACTACTATTCATTTGATTATCAATATTTTAATCAACTATTTGAATTGAAAGATTTTGTATTCTTATATTAGTTTTTCGAAATTGGAAGCCTACAATATGGTTATTTACTCTATCAAATCAAATATGCCACTCATATTATTTTTAGAGTCTGATTAATAAGTGATATAAAGTAAGTTGACATTTTTAATGAGTTGAATGTTAATATAGGTTATACATATGATAAATTTTTTTTAGACCAATGTTTTATCGACTTCTTGGTGGTTTGATTCATCCCACCATATCTAAACCTGACATTGCTTGTGTTGTTTATATTATCAGTCAATTTTTTTTATTGCATCTCGAACTGCTCATCCATTAGTTATCTTATGTATTCATCAATATATTTGAGACACTCTTAACAAAATCTTCTTTTTCTCTATTACTTTTTCTTTTAGAATATGCGTATATTTATATTCAAATTGGAATCAACTATGGGCTTTTGCATTTTTCTTAAAAACTCTCTCTTACAATAACATATTTATCAACTTACTATATAAGAAGAGTGTGAGACCCGTATCCTAGCCTGTACTGTTCCGTAGGCTTCTACGATCCTCTTGGTCAAATTCCAACGACCCGCGATCTGTAACCGGCATTTGTCCGAGATCCTGAGTCATATCCAGCATTCTAGAGTCGGTTTGACCTGAGACTTGTACCCTAGAGACCGCGCCGTCGCCGCGGTTCCGATGCCGCGTCTCACCCGCTGAAACGATACCCGGGCTAGGAGATGTGGGCCTGTGTTCAGTTCAAAGAAACGCCGCACATTTGCAAACTCAATAGAAATATGTCAAATCAATCACATCATTAGTCAAAGTATAACACTCATCCCCAAGTACAACCACCCTTCCTAAAGTCAACTCTCTCTCTCTTACAACCAAGTACACCCATCACTCTCACCCATCTCTCTCTCTCTCACACCTCTCTCTCATCTCTCTCCCTCATTCTCCAAGCAACCCACGTCCAAGCTTCCATGAGATAAGCTAGTGTGGCCCACCTTCTTACCTCCCATCTCCACCATCTAAAGAAATCTCGACAGTTGAAATCGTTCCCTTGGAGTTCTAGAGGCTATAGGTGGAAGAAGGAAGAGGAGATCAAAGGTGGGTGTTTTGTAGGATTATATTTAAATTTTTGCGATGGACCAAGTGAGGCCTACCGATTGAGGGTATGAATCCTATTTGGGACCTATCTTGATGCATGTATTGTAATCCTAAGAGGGCTCATAATAGCAGAGCCCTCCATCACACGAATCTTTATCTCTCTCTCTCTCCCTTTTCTGTTGAGGCTTACCTTGATGAATGGATTAGATCCACACCATCCATTAGTGGCAGCCACCTCATAGTCCACCTAGCTGCCCGATTGGACGAGCCCCATTTGAAGGAAAAACACAAATATCAGCTTGGTTAACCAGTCATGTGGACCCCACCATGATGTATTGTATCAACGCCGTCCATCCAATCTTTCCAGATCATTTTAGGGCAGGTGGGCCACTTTCTGCTGGACAGACAGCAGGCCCTGCTGTTGAAGGCAAAACATGAATATCTGCTGGATCCTTCTAGCTGGTGGGCCACCACGTGGACTTGGTGTACACATTATATCCTGGTCGTCCGTCCATCACATGGGACGGTGGGCCCCCCACCAGGATGTATGCATTAACACACACCTCCAGTACGTGGACGGTGGGTGCCACATGATGTATATGTTGTATATTCACATCGTCCTGGGACAGTGGGACTCTGTACGTGTGGTGTCCACACCGTCCAACTGGGATGGTGGGACTCACTATGATATAAGTGTTTTATCTACACCGTCCATTCAAATTCCCAGCTCATTTTAGGCATTGAGCCGAAAAATGAAGCCAATATGAATCTCTGGCGGGCCACATCATAGAAAACAATAATTTTTACAAATAAAATCTGTTAGGGCCCAATGTAATGTTTCTTCACGTCAAAACATACCGAATATTAGATTCGTTGGTTCTGTTATGAGCCATAGAATCCAACTAAGGGACTGGATCATCCTGATGTGCCCCCCCAAAATGAAAAAATTAAGAAAAAAAAAGAAAAAAAAAATTATATAAAACATCTGTTGGATGCCACTTGTTGACAGCGTCTAGAGGACGTTGTAGTAAGCAGCGTCCTAATGCTTGAATGCTGGCAAGAAGGTGGGCCCCACCATGATGTATGTTGAACATCAGCACCGTGCATTTGATGGGTCCCCTTTAAAGAATGGTATATCCCAAAAATCAACCATACACGGAACTCAAGTAGCCCACACCATCTAAAATCATGTGAAGACATGCAAAACATATAAAAGTACTTGTAGAGACCCACCTGAAATTTGAATGCATCTGAAACTTGGCTTGACCCCTTAACCAAGTGGGCCACATATAACGGATGGGTTGGATTTGTGAACCATGACTTGGTGGGTCCAACAAATGATTACGAATGCTTTAATGGAGGGTAAACCTCTCAACTGTTGTGCATGGTGTGGCCTACACAAGCCACAGATTGACTTGATTTTAAGTCTCAGGCCCATCGTACTGTGTTGTGTTTCATCTATACCGTCCACTTGTGCGGCCCACTTAGATATATGTATTTTGTATCCACACCATCCAGATAGTGCTGAACGGTGTTGGACAATGTTTGGACAGTACTGATAAACATGCCCAATATTTGAACAATGTTGATTTACATGTCCAATGTTTAGACAATGCTGATTTACATGAACAATGTTTGGACAGTGCTAGTCATCATTAGTTAGCTATGTGCCCCATAAAATGATAGTGTACAGTGATACACATGTTACACCTGCAATATTGAAATGATTTTTGGTGTAATCCAAGATCTCACTTGAGGCCCATTGGTGCGTCCCGTTGATGCAACCCACTTGACGTTTATGAGGCCCATTGGTGCGGCCCGTTGATGCAGCCCACTTGACGTTTATGAGGCTCATTGGTGCGGCCCACTTGACGTTTATGAGGCCCAATGTGATGTTTATGCAGCCCGTGTTCGAGGCCCATGTGATATATTTAAGGCCCATATGAGCGGCCCATAGTGGTGTGTATTAGACTCATGTGATGTGGCCTATAGTGATGAGTGTTAGGCCCGTGTGAGAGGCCCATAGTGATGTGTATGAGGCCCATGTGCAGGGCCCACCTGTGATGTATACTAAGCCCATGTGTAGGGCCCACCTATTGTGTATTTGAAGCCCATGGGTTGTGGCCCATTGTGATGTATTCGAGGCTCATGGACAAGGCCTGATGTGATGTATTTATGGCCCAGATGATGAGGCCCATTGAGATGTATTTCCCGCCTATATGATAAGGCACATAGTGATGTGTATTAGGCCCATGTGATGAGGCCCATAGTGATGTGTATTAGGCCCATTAGTGCTGTCACGCTCCAAACCCAGAAATCGGATTCACAGGAATCTAGATCGCTGAATCTGGTGTCGACAGCCTCCGTAGTACCCCATTCTCGGCTCCTAACGCCCATACGCCAGATTCCAATCCTGGGATCCTACAAGGAGGATTTTTTTTTTTTGGCACATTTAACTCGCAATAAGCATGACCACAAGATTACCCATTTCACAAAGGCAACATCAACATTACATATCCACTAATATAATCAATTGAGTACAGTGCTGGAAAGAAATACATAAATAAAAATCAAGCTTCAGAAGACCGCTGTATGCTCCAAGCTCAACAATGCTGCAACCTAATATCACCTGCAAGCATCTATCGTGCATAAGCTTATAGAAAGCTTAGAGGGTGGTGTAAGTGTGTGCACAAGGTAAGTGCCAAGTAAGCAATATCAGAGTAATCAGAGTAAGCGGGAATACTAACAAGCCCATAAATCATACAATATCAGAAATAAGCAGAAATACTGACAATAGCATGAATTATCCGAGTAAACAACATTATTAACAAGGTCATAAATCATACGATAACAGAGTAAGCAAAAATACAGACAAGTCCATGAGTCAATCAATATCAGAATATGTATTATAGAACCTCTATGTAAATGAGGAGTCATAAAGAGCCAAACATCAGATGCGAAGGATGCGATGCAGTACGCAATTCCTGATGAGTGCATGAATACCGTCAGTCGTATCTAGACCGTATAAATGCATAAACATAGTAACCCGGAATGCCATATGCAGTAGATGTAATGTACTATGCGGTGCGAATGGAATGACCATACCGGAGTGTGAAGTCGGGATGATAGTACGAGTATCGCAGGCTATGGGGTCCATCACAAGGGCCTTCTATCCAAACTAGTCCCATACTTAAATTTGGATAGTCAGACTCAATGTGGTAAACTCCTGATCTCAGGTTAGTCGTGCGCCCCAACCGAAATCCTTGCCATAACGAAGGCACACAACAATTAGTTGCCACCACCAGCCCGAGTGGATAGTGAATGAATGAATGAATGAGCATGCAACTCCTACTCAATAAGTCCACATATCAGTACAGTTCGTCTCTAGGATCATCACCGGGGTTTAGTACACTCTAAATGGCACTGCCGCTCTCCCAGCCGCACAGTCCAAGTGAGCGTAAGAAACCTCACTATCTGCCTGGCCAATAGTCTGCCAATACCTATCCGGCATGTCGATAGCGGACCCATTCCTCGAGCTGGTCAGACTCAGCCTAGCAATGCCCCTGCGCTCGAGCGGGTAAGGCCACACCCCCTCCTAACTGACCACGACACAGTGGGAGACGCGGCCTCCTGGTATTCGGCACTCGGGCGCTCATGTATCCACTCGGTCTCGACGTTGGGGCGTCTCCTGGCCACAGAGGTTTAAGGATTTTCACCCAGGGACATCTATGACGCCCATATGCTAGAACCAAATATTTTCGGTGTCCCCTCTGGCCATCCACGATATGCCTGTGGAGGCTACAGCCCTGATGTCGCTAGGGCGTATAGTAATCACAGCACACAATGCATGATGCATGAGTCATACAATCCAGGCATGCATCAATCCTGCGCATACCATGCACTCATGTGAGATGACTTCCGCCTATTAGAGAGTCTCATAACAACACGCTCAATGACATATGCAATGATCAATCGCATCTCATAACAAACATGCAGATAATGCGTATGAGCATGTATCATGATGCTATGCTATCACCTACTCATAATCGGTATCAATAACCGGCACCGACAATCGGCCTCGATAATGTGGACATTTAACCAACATTGCCCCTAAGGAATGACCCACATAGAGCCTAACATGCAATGGGCCCACGGCCTCACACAAAGGCCTAATATTCAACATAGTGGTCCTTACTTACAGGCCACCTATACACAATAAGTGGGCCCTGCTCATGGGCCTCAAATACATGACATGTGGGCCCCACACATGGGTCTCAAATATATCAAATGGGCCATGCATCATGGGCCTAATACATATCCCAATGGGCCTTGCCCATAGGCCACAAATACATCACAGTGGGTTCCATCGCCTAGCCCTCAAATGCATCACAATGGGCCTCATATACACCACATTGGGCCATAAACACGGGTTGAATACACATCACAACGGGCCTCAAATACGGGCCGCATATACATCACATTGGGCCTCGACAATCGGAATCGGCAATCAACCACGATAATCAGAATCGACAATCAGCCACGATAATCGACCTCGATCGATAATCGGTCAATTGGCCACGACAAACAGAATTGGCAATCGGTCACATCAATTGACAATCGGTCACGATCGGTAATCAGTCATGATAATCGGCCTCGATCGGTAGTCGGTCAATCGGCCATGACAAGAAGAATCGGCAATCGGCCACGTCAATCGATAATCGTCCACGATCGGTAGTCAGTCACAATAATCGGCCTCGATCGGCAATCGGTCAATCGGCCTCGATCAGCAATCAACCATGTCAATCGATAATCGGCCACGATCGGTAATCGGTCACGATAATCGGCCTCGATCGGTAATCGGTCACGATAATCGGCCTCGATCGGTAATCGGTCAATCAGCCACGATAAGCAGAATCGGCAATCGGCCACGTCAATAGATAATCGGCCACGATCGGAACAGATAATTTGCATCGACAATTGGCACCGATAATCTGCATCGATAATCGGCACCGACAACCAACACATAACAAGGCTGGGTCCATAGATGGACAACCGATGAGGGATCAAACAATATAATGGGGCCCAATCGTTTGGGGTAACCCACAAGAGGATGATGAGAATGGGCCTAACCAGGCTTAAGGGAAGGTCACAATGTGGGCATTCAACCATCATTGCCACCAATGTGGACATCCAACCAACATTGCTTTCAAGGAGTGGCCCACGGCCTCATATAAGGGTCTAATATGCATGACAATGGGTCGAATACACGGGCCTAATATACGTCACCATGGGCCACGACCCATGGTCCTCAAATACATCATAATGGGCTACGACCCATGGGCCTTAGATTCAGGCAAGTGGGCCCCATCATATAGTCCTTAAATACAAGGCAGATGGGTCCTATCACATGGGCCTCAAAATATAAGGCGAGTGGGCCCTGTCACACGGGCTAAAATAAAACAGGTGGGCCCCACACATGGGCAAAAAAAAATGCATCATGATGAGCCTCGTGGATAGGCCGCACCAATGGGCCTAAAGTGAGCTTGGATTACACCAAAATTCATTTCAATAGTTGTAGGTGTACCGTGTGTACACTGTACACTATCGTAGGGGGGGTACATGGTTCACTAAAATGATCGGCACTGTCCAAACTTTGTCCAGCACTATCTGAATGGTGTGGATATTAAATAAATAAATCAAAGTGGACCACACGTCCATCCAAATGGATAGACGGTGTGAATACGGCACATGCATCATGGAAGGCCACATACATCAAGGTCGGCTCCAATCAGCACCATCCAAATGGACGGTGTGAATATATACACGTACATCTCAGTACGCCCCACACCATAGAAAGTAGATGAACGGCGTTGATGAAATATATGTATCACGGTGGGGTAGATGGCCGAACGGCCTGGATGAACACATACCTCACGGTGGTTCCCACAAAAATGGATGAATGGCGTGGGTATACAACACATATCTGGTGGTCCCCACGGAACTTGCTGACGTCAACTACAATAGTAATATAGTCGGTGGGGCCCTCCGATGGACAGTTTAGATTAACACATAACTCATGTGGGCCCCACGGCTTGCTGACATCGATAAAACAGCCATATAGTTGGTGTGGCTTGCCAGCCCACAGTCCAAATGGACCTAATGATCAGGACCACTGATCTGCTGACGCTAGTACAACAGCTAAGTAGGTGGCGGGGCCCACAAATAAACGGTTTGGATATACAATACATGGGCCCCATGTCCACGTGGATGGCAGGGATGAGACATGTACATCATGGTGGCTCCCACGTACTGGGCAGCAGCACGTCAGCGAGAGGGTTCCAGCGAAATCAGATGGACCACGTAGATATAAAGCATTTACATCAAGGTGTGGCCATCGTCCAGAAAGTCTGGACGGTGCAGATATGATAAATACATCAATGTAGATCCCATCTACACGTGTGAGGTGGGCCATGTGAAATGGACAGGCGGTGGACATACAATACACACAACAAAGGTGGGACCCTCAGAACTTGCTGACGTCAATTTAGCAGCCGTCTGCTGCTAGGGTCCCACATCCGGGTGCTGAACCGGACGGACGGCGTTGATATAGAACATATGCATTCAAGGTGGGTCCCACGATTACCTGTCCATGCGGTCACAAGGACCTGGATGAAGTAAAAACAAATTGCATATTACCCAGGGTAGAAGGGTTTTAAACGGCAGACGTTCAATTCCACGCTGTTTCCTGTGATATGGGCCACCTGATCAATGGCCGATGACATGGATAGAACAAGTACATCACTGTGGGTCCCATGTGGGGCCCACCATAGTGTTTACTTTTCATCCAAACCGTTGAAAAGGTCACACGGACCCATATGAATAGGAAAAAAAATAATTTTCATGGTGATCCAAAACTTCTGTGACCCAGAAAAGCAGTTTCAATGGTTAACATTCAATCCCTCTGTTTCCTATGATGTGGACCACCTGAGCCTCGGATAGGGCCAATTTTTGGGGGTCCCATTTTTCCAACAGGGACCCAACATATGGACGGTGTTGATGTTCGAAACACATCACGATGGGGACCCACAGCTGGGACCGTGAGGCCCAGCAGTCTGTCCGTCCGCCCACTGACAACGGCAGCAGCAGTTGCTGCTGCTTCTTTCTTTAATTTTTTTTTTTTGAAAATGGGAAAAAAACCAGTGGTTTTTGGCAGGTGGGGCCCACCTTAAGAAAATCCAACCTAGCCATTGGATCTAATGGCTCAATACAAATAGATAGAGCTCAATATTAGATGGGTTTTGGTGCACTGAAAAATCAGGGAGTATTTCAATGGCGGAGACACTATTTGCTAAACTATAGTCTGCCCGATGATCGGATTGCCCTCAGTTTTCAGCCCAACGTCTAAAATGGGCTGTTTAACGGAATGGACGGCGTGGATTATGTACATACATCGAGGTGGAGCCTGCATGAGTGGCCCACCCCAAAAAGGCTAAAACCCCATTTTTTTTGTTAGCCGTTGCTACACACCCATGTCGGTACTCGCACTTCACGTTAGCCACCAGCGTTGGACGCTAGACGGCATGATTTAAACAGTGGGTCCCACGGGGACGTGGCCCGCATTTCATCAAGGTGGGTCCCACATGAATGTGGCCCACCTGATCAAAATCAATCTGATACTTATGTGTTTCCATCATCATAAGGTAGGGTCCACAAGACTTGGACGGTTTGGATATAACATACATCAAGGTGGGGTCCATCTAAGTAAGCCACACATCACACAAAAGTGAAAAAGAGAGAGAGAGGAGGAGCACCCGCCTCAAGATCTCTTCGTCCTTCTTCCGCCAACATGATCTAGAGCTCCAAGGGGACGATTTCAACGGTCGAGATGTTCTTAGGATAGTGGAGATAGGAGGTGGGAAGTGGGCCACACATGGCTTCTCATGGGGAGGCTTGGACGATTCTTGCTTGGAGAATGTGAGAGAGAGAGAGAGAGAGAGAGAGAGAGAGAGAGAGAGAGAATGAAAGAGAAGTGATGGGACAGGGTGGGTGAAAGGTGATGGGTGTACTTGTAGTAAGGGAAAGTTGACTTTGGAGAGGGGTGGTTGTACTTGGGGATGGTTATTATACTTGACTTGATTTGATTGATTGATTTGACATTTCGTAGAGATTCTCTCGTAATTGCAACGCGCGGCGTTTCCTCGAACTGAACGTGGGCCTACATCTCTTGGACTGGGTATCGTCTCGGCACGCGAGACGCGGCATCGGAACCACGGCGATGGCGCGATCACATTGGTATAAGTTTCAGGTCGAGCTGACTCAAATATACAGGATATGACTTAAGATCACGCGCAAACGTCGATTATACGTTGCGGGTTGCCAAAAATTCGTCGAGAAGGACCACGGGAGTCGATGAAACAGTAGAGATTAGGATACGGGTCTTACAGGTGCGGCCCATTAATGCAGCCCACTCGTCATATATGAGGTTCATTGGTGCGGCCCACTTGATGTATATTGAGGCCCATGGGGTTACGACCCATTATGAAGTATATTGAGGCCCATGGGTTGTAGCCAATTGTGATGTATCTAAAGCCTGTGTATTGCGGCCCATATGATGTATGTGAGGCCCATATGTGCGGCCCAATGAGATGTATATGTGGCCCATGAGTGAGGCCCATTGTGATTGTACTAAGCCCTTAAGTGAGACCCGTTGTGATGTATATAAAGCTCTTGCGTGAGGCCCATTATATTGTGCATGAGGCTTTTGTGTGCGGCCAATGGGATGTGTATTGGGCCCTTATGTGAGGACATGGGCCCACTATATGTTAGGCTCTATGTGGGCTACTCATTGGGGGCAATGTTGGTTAAATGTCCACATTGATGGGCAATGATGGTTAAATGTCCACATTGTGACCTTTCCCTTAGGTCATTTGTTAGGCTGATTGTCGAGGCCAATTATCGATGCCGATTATTGGTGTCGACTATCGATACCGATTATGAGCATGTGACAACATAATATCATGATACATGCCCATACGCATCATCCGCATGTTTGTTGTGAGACGTGTTGACCATTGCATATGCCATATGACAGATTGTTATGAGACTCCCTGATAGGCGAAAATTATTTCACATGAGCGCATGGTATGCGCAGGATTGATGCATGACTGAATTGTGTGATTTATGCATCTTGCACTGTATGCTGTGATTACTGTACGCCCTAACGACATCAGGGTCGTAGCCTTCATAGGCATGTCATGGATGGCTAGATGGGATACCGAAAATCTGTTACTAGTATCGGGCCGCCGTAGATAGTCCTGAGTGAAAATTTCTAAACCCTCTTGGTACCAGAGGACGTCCCAATGTCTAGACCGAGTGGATATATATATGAGCGCATGAGGGTCGTATATTTATAGGCCGCATCTCCCACTATATCGTGGTCGGTTAGGAGGGGGTGTGGCCTTATCTGCCCGATTCGTAGTGGGCAAAACTAGGCTGAGTTTAACTAGCTCATAAATGGGTTTGCTATCGACGTGCGAGGTAGGTATTGGCGGACTAATGGCGAGGCGGATAGTGAGGTCTCTTCCACTCACCTGGTTGCGTGCGATGGAACTGTAATCTGGTTTGGAGTGTACTGACCCCTGTGATGATCCTAGAGATGTACAATACTGATACGTGGACTTATTGAGCAGGAGTTGCATATTTATTCATTCACTATCTACTCGGGCTGGTGGTGCACAACTAATTATTATGTACCTTTGCAATGACAAGAATTTCAGTTGGGGTGCGCGACTAACCTAAGGTCAAAGGTTTACCACATTGAGTCTGACTATCCAAATTTAGGTATAAGACAAGTTTGGATAAAAGTCCCTCGTGATGGACCCCATATCCTGTGATATTACATACTATCATCCCGACTTCACTCCAACTTGGTCATTTCATTCGCACCACATATTGCATTGCATCCGCAGCATTTAGCATTTTGGGTTGCCATGTTTCTCCATTGATATGGCCTTTAGCATTCATGCCTTGCATCACATAACATTGGTACGACTGATGACACTCATGGACTTATCAGTATATTTTCGCTTACTCTGATTCGTATGATTCGTGATATTATCAGTATTTTCGCTTACTTTGATATCGTATGATTTATGATCTTGTCAATATTTCTGCTTACTCTGATATCGTATGATTCATGATCTTGTCAGTATTTCCACTTATTTCGATATTGTATGATTTATGACGTTATATTGCATACTTGACACTTACCTTATGCACACACTTTCACCACCCTCTAAGCTTTCTGTAAGCTTATGTACGATAGATGCGTGCAGGTGGCGTTAGTTCGCAACAGCGTTGAGCTTGGAGCGTGTAACAGACTTTTTGAGCTTTGATTTTTGACATATGTATTTCCCTTTCAGCACTGTATTCAGTATTTATATTAGTGGACATGTGATGATGATGTTGCCTTTGTGAATTGGGTAAACTTATAATTATGCTTCTTACGAGATAAATATACGTTGGAAAATCCTCATTGAAGGATCACAGGATCGGAATCTGGCGTATACGTGCTGGGAACCGAGAATGGGATACTACGGAGGCTGTCGGCACTGGATTCGCCGATCGAAAATTTTGTGAGCCCGGTTTCTGAGTTTGGGGCATGATACAGAGTATCGAGCAATAACTCAAACCACCACTAGGATTATCTAGTTACAATTGTTACTTGTTGACTTGAGTGTTTGTCTTTTTACTAATATGTCCGTATATTGTGATAAGAAGAGTTTCATCAATATTGCTCACAATTAAGAATATCAATAGCGTATTGAGCATATCAAAGTGAAATGACATTTTCTTTATTTAAAAAAATTTAGATGGCAAAATTTCTCTTCTTTATATAATCTTCTTATAATAACTTACTAACTTTTTCACAAAGTAACACTATCTCCCGTTTATTACATTTCATCTCCAAACTCTCAATGGTTTCCCTTAAACCATCTTAAGTTCAATGAGTATATGTATCTTACGTAATCACAATAATTATCCCTCACTTATATTTGTTCTAAGATATACTTGTACAATTATATATAAAATCATTGTACAATGCATTTATATTATATTTATAAATAGAATTATTATGGTTCTTACCAAGTTCTTACTCACCATAAAGAGAATAATTGGATTAGTAGAGAGCATATTGGTCTATACTATTAGCACTATATCATATCTTCATTCGATCAAATTATGTAATATATGATTCATTTTAACATTTGACAACAACGTTTATGACACCCATTTATTGCTCGTCTTTTAATTTTTTCTATAACTATTAATGATATTTATGTTTCTTCATATTTTCATTTTGATATTTTTGTCCTTTTGCAAGACATACTCGTTCACCATTTCAAAGTAATAATAATCATCGTAGTATGCCTTTTGCTTTAATTCACTTCAATAATCGAGGTTTTTTTTTTTGTTAATTATTTATTTGATGCATAGTATTTTTTTAAATTTTTATTTTTACTATGATTGATAATTTTCGTTATTTTACTTAGTAAACAAAAGTATAAAACGTAGTTACTTGTTAACATTTTTCTTTGTCATTATGAAAACTTAATTCAATTGTTCAATTTAACCAGTTATGAGTGATGATAGATTATAATTTACTTTTCTCTAATATTTTTTTAATGAATATTGTGTCATTCATTAAAAAATTTATATTAAAACACCGCGACAAAATGGTATTGTTGAACGTAAACGTCGACAACTACTAGAGGTTACTCATGCCCTTTGTTTTCAAGTCCACTTGTTATTAAAATTTTGAGGTGAATGTGTCTTAACAATTTTTTTTTGTACTCTCTTGAGTATTTTTTAAGGAGTAAATTAGTCCATTTACCTTGCTGTATATTATTATTATGTTTTCCCTATTTTAGTTATTAATTTAAAGAAAATTTGACGTGCACACACTTACACATACATGCAAATTTACACTAAGGGCTTGTTTGATTTTTCAAATAATTGGTAAATATCCCGTGAATTGGTAATAATTATTTTCTTTAGTATTTATATCACTTTCCCCTATGCTTGATTTGACCAATTGCTCTTTATATGCAAAAATCGAGAATGCCACGAAATAATTGTGGGTCGCACCGTAATGGATGTTAATTATCAACACCGTTCATCCAATATGCCACTTAAATTTATGGCACGAGCCAAAACAGAGGTATATCCGATGCTTAAGTGGACCACGCCATATGAAAAAGGAAATCGAACACTTATTGTTAAAAACCTCTTAGGGTCACTGTTTCTTTTGGTGTGAGCCACTTGAGTGTTGGATCTGTCTCATTTTTCGACTCATGCCTTAGAATATTTTGGTAAAATGAATGGATGAAATGGATTTATAACATACATCGCCTTAGGGGGTGTTTGACGCATGAAATTAGATGATATTAAGTGAGATAGAACTTTAAATCCCTTGGTTTGAAAAATCATCCTTGCTTGGTTTAATATAGGTTTACAACATTGGATCTTGTGCATGGAGTAGGGAAGACTAGGGAGGACTTTCTCCAATTCAACATGGATTTACAAAATCCATGGGATTTCCTCTTAAATGCATGAGCTAGGAAGTTCTTATGCTGAGAAGGGAGGTGGGGCCTACTTTGATATTTGTGAAGAATCCACTCCATCCATTTGTTGTACAAGATCGTTTTAGGATAAGTGACCAAAAATGAGGTAGATTTAAAACTCAAGTGGGCCACACAAGAGAAAACAGTGGGGATTGAGTGACCACCATTGAAACATTCATATGCCCACAAAAGTTTTGTATTACGATAAAGTTTTTTATGTTGTCAGTTTATCCCGACATGAATGAACTTATAAACGGTTGGGATGACATATAAACATCAAGGTGAAGCTCGGGAAGGTTTCAATAGTAAAAAATTATTTCCCACTCTTTCCTCTCTTATAGCCCACTTGAGTTTTGGATTTGCTTGACTTTTGGTAGCATGTCCTAAAATGATCTCACAAAATGGATGGACGGGGTGGATTACTCACAAACATGAAGGTGGGCCCCACCTTACTTCTCACTGTAGTTTTCAAACACATTTTAGATATTGGTAGTTGTTTTCTACGTACAACCAAACACTATATGAATCAAAATATGTATTTAAGCCCTACACCCTACATAATCCAAATACCAAAGTGAATAGCTTACTCCCATGGCATTAAGAGACAACCAAGTGTATTTATTGAAAAAAAGAAGAAGAGGCAATTCCATCCCACCTTATACCATCTAATTCCATGCGCCAAACACCCTTTTAGGGTCCACAAATTTAAACTAGCCTTTTTGACTTGGTTTTCATGGTAGAAATTTTGATGGATTTTCAAACGGGGTGAAATGATAATAATTACCCATTTACAGGATATTTACACAAGCATTGAAAAATGAAACAGGCCTTAAAGGAACATTTTATCATTTCACAGGTAAATCCACACTTGTCCAGTCGTTAAATCAACCATAAAAATATCTGGTTGACTTTAGATTTAGTTATCTATCCACTTGTGTCCTTATCAGACTGCTACATCTTATTGATCCCACTGTTTTTTTTTTTTTTTTTGTTGGTTAGCTTGTTAGTACACCCACTGTCAGTTCACACTTCACTGTTACCCACCCCCCACTAGGGAATCAATACATACACCTTGTCCATCTTATTGATCTCACCGTAAACTATTAGATCTATACATATACCTTGTCCATTTAACGATGTGAACCAACCACATTACTCTTAATCCTTACCTAAGCCTCTCATATAGTTGAAATCTCAATCTAACTATTATATCTTGCGATATTTCTATTTTAGTGCTCTTGGTGTATTTTAGGGCTTATGCACTTTGAAAATCTAAAGTGCATGGGTACTTAACCATTTGAGGTTTTGTCCAACCACGTCATTCATCTAACTTTAAATTAGTAAACCATCCATTTTCTTGATCATCAAACCACTTTATCATAGTAATTATATTTTATAACCTTAACCCATTTACTGACATGATGCTATAGCTGTTGAAATTCGAGCTATTGAATAAAATAAAACTTAAACATTAACCCATTTACCTCGTAAAAAAGAATATATTGATTATAAATGAGTAAAAAAAAGTAAATATCGATTGGATGGATATATTGAGTGGTACAAAGCTCATTTAGATGCTAAAGGATATACCCAAACTGAAAGGATTAACTATCACAAAGCGTTTGCCTCTATTGCCAAGGTTGTCACTGTTCGATGTCTTCTTACCATTATTGCCATCGAACAATGAAACCTTACAACAACTTGATGTTCATAATACATTTCTTCATGGTGAACTTAATTGAGTAAGTCTAAATGAAACTTTCACCCAGTTTTATAGAGAGGACTTGGTTTACAAATTGCATGATTTTCTTCATGGACTTGATCATACACAATTAGTTTGGAAAAATTTCAATTACTCTTAATCTTAGTAGATTTAAGCAATTGTTTGCAAATTACTTTTTAATTTATTATTATTATTTTTTGCTTTTAACACATGCACACACCCCCACACACTCACGCCGTAGTGGGATTTCACCACCTATGGATACTCGAACCCTTGACCGGGTGTTGAAACTCTTGAGAGTCTACCACCCCAACAAGAGTAAGGATCTAAATTACTTTTTAATTTATAATTACATCTAATTCTTTTATTACTATTGTTTTTGTATATCATTGTGGCAACAATCATATGACTATTATTGCCTTCAAAGTTTTCTAATAGTCTTGATCTCATATTAAGAATCCCAACTTGTTAAAATACTTTCTTGGTATAGAGGTTGCACATTCTACAAAAGTTCCAATGAAAATATACATGGATGATATATGGTTCTTACTGAGATTCTTATGGAGTAAAACCTCAAACTCTCTGTCACATATGGTGATCCTTTAGCTAATCCTGCTCAATACCAATGCCTTGCCAGTAATTAATTGATTTATTTCACCAGCACTCGACCAATGTGTATTTGTTTTAGCAACATAATCATTCGTGCAAGCACCTCAAAAGACATCCTCCTTTCTTCCTTCAACCCTTCACATATTCAAGCTTATTGGGGTGATTTTGAGTGGGCTATCCTAACTTTTCACTCTATGCAATTATGCTATAACGAAAAAGCTGCTATCGTACTGCGACTTAACTTAGTTTTTCATGAGCATACAGAGCATATTGAAATAGATTGCCACTATCTTAACTTTCAGCTCACCGATTTATTCAAGAAAAGCCTATTTTGATACCTTACCGAGTCATCCAAAGGAGTATACTTGATCTAGCCATCCAAACCATGTGGTGTGCCTAACCATTGATGGCAGCGGGTCCGCGCCACAGTAGCCCGGCCCACCGTGGTGCAGAAACAACGCCCGGGTTTGGCGGAAGACATGGCACATGGTGGCACCGAAAACTACGAAAAACATCTTCGACGGTGATTGGTGTGGCGGTGTGCACGTAGCAGTGGGCCTGGTGCACACATAATCGAACGACGGAGCCCACAGACGGGTTCGGACCCACATGAACAGCCATGCTGCCTACCTTTGAGCCCATTCATATACTTGGCTAATCCTCAACCATGCAAGATTTATGAAAATGCTAGCATGGGACCAGCTACTGTTAGACCCCACCCGACATATCACTATCAGGTGGGCCATCCCTGGCCCACCATAGTTTTTAATGTACAAGGGTCAATCAATGACCCCATGATTAGTTCGAATGGATTGGAAATGTCTCCTGCCTACCTATTTCCATATTCATGAACTGACCATGCTTAGAAATGAAATATAAGATACAGTGCTCATGCATCTTTTGACTGTCCATCAAGCAAAATTGCACTTATTGGATGATCTAATCGGTCCTTGATTTGGTCTTATTTTCTACAACCGTCCCCTTTTCAAGCTTTGATTGTACGGTTATGATTGCTAAACAACAGCGGGATCCATGATGGGTCCTAACAAATTGATGGGACTCAATCTTGGAAGTCCATCTTAAAGGTCATTGATCAAACGGTTGATATTTATCAAATTGGTGGGGTGTTTGCATGGCAGGTCATGAACGTAGACAGGACCTAATGAAAGGTCTAGATCAATGGATGGGACTGTCTAAGCATTGCAATTCAATTAGGAGCACTATAACTTATGTAATTCTATGAGAGAATTGGAGCATTTTTCTATCATAATATCTGAGAATCATGATTCTTTTTTCTTTTCTTTTTTGAAATTATTTTATTTTATTTTATTTATTTACGTCCAAACACCATGCACTCTCTTTTCATCCATAAAAAAAACAAATGTCCAATCACATCAACAGCTCCCAATCGTAATCAACGGCTACAGTTTGCGGCCGAGCAAATAGCCAACCTTTTTATTTTTTAAAAGAGAATTATTACTCTTTGAAGTTCTTATTAGACTATTTACTATTGGAGTCTCCTAGTGAGTAAGAAATGGGCCCCGCTCCTTGTTTGATGGCCCACATGTTTGATCAGCCAAACAAAATGGGCCATCATGCTCGAAATTGTGGACCACAATCCTAAATCAAAATGGCCCACTTGAAAAAGACAGTATGATCAAATTGCAAAAAAAAAGGCTAACAGTACTTATCAATATTCCTTAAATTTACATAATCAAATACCGTACATCGACATGAACTCCCGTGCATTAAAGCCAAATCCACCGATGAAAACCCGATCAATCGGCCTCTTTGAGTAGGAAAATAGTAGCGCCCAACACCCATATACTATTTCAACACCTATGCTAGATATTGAAAGAGTACGATGTAGTGGGCCCAGGCTTTGATACCATATGTAGAATACAAACTCAATATTTTCATATGTAATTGATCTATGGCATGAACAGCTTGTTGCCACACTTGCATCGCCACGCTTCGGGGTAGTACTCTTGCGTAACGGGCGTGCCGGGTGGGACCGGCACATGGACCGGCTTGCATGGGGTGCACCGGCCGCATTTTGACGTGCACCGTGGTGGGGATGAGCCAGGCCCACTCAAAAACCTCCTTGGGCCCATTGAGTAGGCTTCTGGGTTCATCGAGCCCTTGTGGAATTCCTGTGAATGGACCCAATTGCTAACATTAGCACCATGAGCACAGTATCATCGAGCGCACTTCACGTACTAACGTGCGCCAGTGGGGCCCGAATGGGGTAGGTGTGCATGCTAGGGTGGGGCCTATTTAGGTTGCCTATCAATCAGTGTTGATCAGCTAACCTCTGGGGGCGCAAGTTAGCAGGGGCCCTTCATTATTCGAAGTGGGAAAGCTATTCAACTGCCAGCCCAAGAACCCAGGCACCAGACGTGCTAACGTGCGCTGGTGCGGTTCTGCCATTGCCAGGAGCCAAGATGCTGTGAACCGTTCGCTCCAATGATCTTTCAAACGTATCTAACAGCTCGGAAATCCTGGCTCCCATTCAGGACTAGACCCTCAGCCGCGCACGTTAGTGTCGCCAGTCATTAAAAGCTCCTGTTGCTTTGTGCACGGTTCAAGCCAATCAGCATTCCCCAACTTCTAAAGTGCGCCGGTAGAGTCTGTCACATGCCCAGAAAACCAGATACGATTGTCGTTGCGTACCAGACCGCTCAGAGTCCCGGCCTGGCTGTAACCGGTACTATCGGCGCATTTTAGCACGGACCCTTTAATAAAAAATACTTAAAAAAGAAGATTTTAGCTTAAAAATTAGAAACTAGCGTTCGAGTGTAATCAAATTCCAAAAAAAAAAAAAAAAAAAACCCACCTGGTTATAATAATCGGCTCTTCTACCAGACGAGCTTCTGTTATCTGCAACAGAGTCGAAAAAACAAAGATGTGAGAGTTAGAGGAGAAGCTTTCAATTCCAAAAGCAAAAAATCACAAACTTCAGCGAAAATGGAGATGGGTATTTCGAGATTCCTCAAAAAACCATCAAATCTAGCAGAAAATCCATCTGGGTTTTGGTCAAACCATCAAAATCTACCCGAAAATCGAAGTGGGTATTCTAAAAAATCCGTTTTTTTTCTCACCGAGACATGAGCTTCTGGTGTCGAGAGTGCCGAACAGAGCACAAACAGAGAAGAAGCAGATCGAAATGCAGTAGAAAATAGGCGCCTTTGACATGAATCTCTGCCTCCACCTCTTCAAATCCATGAACAGAGCAGAACGACAGAGAGTAGAAGAAAAACCCAGAAAAGAGAAGAAAAAATCTCCGGATTTTTTTTCCTCTCTGGATTATCTCTGGCTGAAGATCTGAGACTCGAGCCCTATAGAAGAGGAATCAAAGACTCGATTTTCGAATCCATCCCATGCAAAATGTCAGTCCAAACCATCCCATTCCAACTCAGTTTTTCCCAATCTCTTTCTTTCTCTCTCTCAATCCCCGCAGCTTTTTCTCTCGAGGAATTCTAATGAAAAAAAAAACCAGAGGAAAACAGAGGCTCGAGCTCTGTGAAACGAGCTCAAATACAAACAGAGAAGCAAAGCAATTTAAAATACTCTCTCTTCAAGAAAGAAAAGGAGAACAAAAAACATCTCTTGCACGCTTCTAATGATTATTTCTCACCATTTCTTAAGTTGTGGTGTATCATCATCCACCGTAAATCTCGCGGCAATTGTAGATGGGGCATGGACAGAAAGTTCATTCACTTGTAGAATTTGGACTGTTCATTTGAAAATTACAAATTGAACGGTTTGGATTGTTCAATCTGCTACAAATATGAGTTATGACCCATTAGAATGAGATTTGTGGTTTGGACGGTCTAGATTAATGCGCACCTATGCCATGAGCCAGTAGATAAGTTAAGGTTTTAAGCTTGTACATGTGGGGCCCATGGTTATATGATCCAAACCATATCTTCAATAGGTGTCCCACCATATAGATACTGAGAAATAAAATGAAGGAGCGGTTGACATTCATCTAAAACTATCATCCAATCTGGAGTGAGTCCCATTACATCAACGGTTTAGATTACCTCAACACGACCCCACTTTTAAAAACTAAAACCCCAACACAAACTCAGAGTATGGTGGTCAACGAACACCTAAACCATCACCCCCTCTTATTTCTGACTAACCTGCTTGAGAATCTGAAATGACGATTTTGTCCCTGGGCCTTTTTTAATTTTCTAAAAATGGTGCACATGCATTTATGGGAAAAAAAAAATGCATGCATGATCTTTTCCCCAGTTCTGGTGTTTGTTTGTTGAGTGTAAAATCGTCATGTGGCCCACCGAAAAAAGGAACGGTAGTTATCTTCAGTTGTTGGAGAGAAAAGCTATACATATACAATAAAAGTGGAGATTTCTATTGCTATGATAGAGCCGTTGATTTGGGTCTTTTCATTTGGTGGGCCATTTCATCTCATGTGTGTGGCCTTTTCTTTGGAATGGTGGATTCTGTTGGAATTTCCATTTCCAACCCAATTTTTATACATTAGGATTCAAGGAAATGTTAAGGAATGTTTGTGTGTACAAACCATTGTTAGGTGTATACACGTTGTACTCTTTCTGATGTTTTTTTTTTAATGGCCTGTTTGGTTGTCCACTGCCAAATGTGCCAAATTACATTGTTAAGCGGGATATCTTGGTCGTTTGTGATTTGGAGTACATCCAAACGTAACATGTATATATATATATATATATATATATATATATATATATATATATATATATATATTATATATATATTCTTTTCTAAATGGAAGTAAATGTTTAGAGGATTATATAAGTTATAGTGATCTTAGTTTCATCCAGACAATTGGACACTCTAATCCATCGATCTGGACTGTCTATTGGGTAGAACTTGCATTTCATGAGTTACCATGAAAAAATAGTGCCGATCGAACCGTTTGATCAATATCCTATAAAACTAACGGTCATGAACAACATTTATGGAGAAATAGGTCCAATCAACCGTTCTAGTCATCTATTTGCTGGGTATAATCATGGATCGCATATGGATGTAAAGTGTCACTTTTATTAGACAATGCTAGCCATCAATCCACGTGAATCAGAAAATGGACGGTTACAGAAAAGAATGGCATCTTACGGATAATCTGATCGGATCATCTGTGTAATTTTTATATGGTGGGCCATGAAAGTGTTATGGACCTTATGGAAAATTACTATCAATTGATTGGACGGTCCAAGTGTCTCGATGCAAATCGAAGTACTATAAATTACAGTGCTCCTCTAAAAGCACAATATTTTTTAAATAAATCTTTTGCATCGGCTGGACCCGTGTTAGTTTAGCACCATTTAAAATTTGTGGTGACTCATCTTCTTCACCTGTGACACTAACGTGCAACTATCCAAATGTGTATAGAGCATGTGTCTAAAATCACACCGATCAAGCAATCCCAACCATCCAATCAATTACTAGCAAATGGATGGTTAGATTTAAAATAGCAAATGTTCTGTATTCAAAGGGAAAAATCGAATGGTTAATATCATCTTCTCACTGCAAACGGATTGCCGTACAACTCGCCACGTGTAAGGCTGAAGGGCTACAACCAATCTTAAACATAGGAGTCTTTCCTGGGGCCAATTATAAACAGAGAAATACTTTGATACTCTGTCAGAGTGTGATGGATGATACACAGTCAGTTAGAAATGACTCAGTAATTGCTTAGGTGGCCTGCAAATAATTCAAAATAAACCATCCAAATCATGGGCACAAATTTCAACATATAACAAACAAAAAAAATGTTATTATTTGATTATTAAATATTAGATTTCCGGACATTTATTGGACGGTTAGAAATGAAAATATCCACTACCGTTACTTAAAAAAAGACAAGTGTCAACAAATCATTGGTTAGGATTATTCAACCAACCTGTCTTTTCCACTCACACTTAAGCAGCGGGTTCCACGATTTAGTCCGTTTAATTTGGGCTGATATATGCTAGGGACACATTTTCTAAGTGCCTGCCTATCAAGGGCCATACGAAACCGGAGCATCAAATAACTCACCTTAAAAAAAAAAAGAAAAAAGATGTTAAAATGGTAATTTTGAGAGTGGTTCATGGGTATTTTGGTCATACGAGAGAACAAATAATTGGAACGGAAGGTGGGAAGAGACACATAGGTTATCGGAGTTTGCAGGCGGTCTGCGGCATCCCAAGGCCGTTTGTCGGGAATACCCCTCCTATTTTTACTTCTTTTTACCTTTTTGCCCCTGCAGGAATTTTTCGGAATTTACAGACATTTTCTACTCCTTTAACCGACATTCCTGTCTACACACACCGTTACATGTGCCTCGAATCCGAACCGTCAAACTAGTGGGACCCACTTTAGATTAATCATAGATGAAACATTACACCATGATTTTTTCCCAAGGTGGACGGTTGGTAGAGATCTAACAGATGGGTGGAAAACAAAATCTAGTAAACGGACTTAATTCAACAAAGAAATATCCATTAATCAATGGTCAGGATTGTCTTATCGATCAGATTTAGGGGATCTATAGTTGGTCCCACCCTTTGGACGGTTATGATCGTTTTCAGACTGCGATTGCCTAAATAAGAACCGACTAGAGGCATGGGAGGTTCGGTGCCTCTCTATGTCATTACCCACGCATGACATGCATGGGCGAGATCGGAACCGTTGATTCGGCATGTCAGATAGTGAATGTTGAACAGGCCAAATATCATACTCGTTGGACGATCCTAATCCGTTAATCCAGACAAAAAGTTTACTTATCGGATGTTTGGGAACGTTCAATAAAGGAATTTTCGATCAGTGTCCAATCAACGTCAGACGTCAGTGAGTGCATTGTCCAGTTCATTATACACGTGTGCCATCAATCGTATTTGATACAGAGGTCTAAAAAAGTGTTCCTACAGAGGCATTGATATCCAGTGGGGCCCATCGAATGGATAGTCTCGATTGCACGTGCATTGAGCTGTCGGGCAGATGCCAGCGGTAACGATTGTTTGGTACGCTGGCATAATACCAAAACGGGCCTCTTTAACTCGTTTGTTAATAATTAGGGGTGGGGCTCTACACGAGCAGAGTTACCTTAGTTTAGCTTGCTCGACTCGACTTGAAAAAACTTGATTTGGCTCTGTTTGAAGCCGAGTTCGAGCTGATTGTTTTAGTTCGAAAAAATCTCGAGCAGAGTTTGAGATCAGTCGGGCTTGACTCAACTTGGATGGAACCTAACTTGAATTGGACTTGGATTGAACCAGTTCAGTTACTCAATTACTTTGATATAGATGTTGTTCACTAATTGTTTGATAAAATGACCCAATCAAGTGTCGGCTGGTGGCAAGGAAGGTATGTATGTAAAATAAATATTTATTTTTCTTGATTTTGATGTTGCTTACGGGGTGCTTGATAAAATACTTACGAAACTATTGTTGTTGTTTTACAAACAGTGAGAATTTGAATATGCAATCCATGTGTTTGCGAAAATGTCATAGAGACGGCTCAATCTTGTCTTAAACTTGGCTTGAACTGGCTTAAACTACTGATGAACCAAGCCGAGCTGGCCAGTCAGACTCGAGGACCAAGCCGAGGCCAGCAAATGGTCAAGCCGAGTCAAGTTGTGCCAAGTTTGACTCTGTTCAACTCCTATACACCTCTAATTAGGGGTGTCAACAGGCTGAGTCGGGCCTACAAAATCAAAATTTTAATTAAGCCTGGCCAACGGACTAGCCCAAAACAGTTAAAAAAAAGGGGCCAATACGGACGCAGGCCCGACCCATTTGCATCCCTATTAATAATGATACGAGAAAGAAAGGTACTCTACAAGAGTACTGAAGTTTGGTTTGCCTTGAAACTCTCAACATTAATATAGGAAAAAGAAAACGGATTGGCTACTCCCTGCTACCAGCCCGGTGGCTGATGGTTGGTGCTATGTGGGCCCCACCATGATGTATGTGTTCCATCCATTCCGTTCATCCATTTTTAAAGATCATTTTAGTGCTCAAACCCAAAAATCAAAGGGATATAAATCTCGGGTGGACCACACCACAGGAAAACAATAGTGATTGGATATCCACCATTAAAATCCTCCTGAGGCCCACTGTACTGTTAATTTGACATCCAATCTATTGATTAGGTCATACAAACCCAAATGAAGGGAAAGAAAAAACAAAGAACAGCTTGATCCAAAACTTTTATGGCCCCAAAAAGTTTTAAACGGTCCACATTCATTCAACACTATTTCGTGTAATGTGGTCTACTTGAGATTTAGATATACCTCATTTTTGGTCTCATAACATAAAATGATCTATAAAAATAAATGGATGGCATGGATGAAACACATACATCATGGTCGGGTTTACATAGCACCGACCACTAGCCATTGGCTGTTCCTTTCCCTTTCCCTTGATGTATGTATTTCATATCCATGCCGTCCACCTAAATTTTTTTAAAATTTTTTTAAAATTTGTTTATAACTCATTTTAGTGCAAGAGCTCAAAAATAAAAGAGATCAATTTGAATCCAAGGTGGACTATATAAGCCTACGGCCCTTTAGTTCTACAGAAGACTCACAGGATTTTCAACACAAGGTCATGGGTTCAAGAACCTAACGTGGTGTGAGCGTGTGAGCATGTATGAGGTGTGAGTGTCTGTGAAAGAAAATAAAAGTAAATTACATAAGATAAGAAACAGTGTGATTATTAGCCCAATATAAAAAGTTTTCTATGTCCTACAAGAAATTTTTAATGATTAATCACTATTATTTCATATGATGTGGTCCACTTGAGATTTGAATCTGCTTAATTTTTGGTCTCATACATTAAAATGAGCTGTAAAAATGGATAGACGGCGGGTATAGAATAAATACATTAAGGTGGGCTGCACTGTATTGGCTGAGGCTGGGCTGCTGCTAATCCACTCCCGAAAAAGGAAAGAAGGGTGAACCTGATCATGTACTGTCCGACTGCTCATACTGGTGGAAGGGATGGAACATGCAGTGCACTTGCATTGGCCCCTGATTGAGAACAAGTGGGCCCCACATTCTCAATCAATAGGAGCCACAAGATGCCTGATTTTGGGTCCTACCCAACTCATCAGTAACATTTATAGATGCTCGACATGCAAGGACGGGTATATGAAGGTTTGGTAGTCGTTGGACTACAAAAGTACAGTAGTATACAGACCATTAAAACTGCATTTCTTATTTTGAGAATGTCACTTAAGCTAGGGTTGTCCGCGGACGCACTCCATCAAGCACCCAAAAAGCATCAAATGAGCTTGTCATGTGATGATCTTAGGAAAAAAAAAAAAGAAGTAAAAGCTCATGTCATTTTCATGCTTGTACATGTGCATGCGATGCTTTTTCATTAGCATTGGACCAAATACATCCTTATAATATGTTGGATCCTTATTATTGCTCCGGTGGTAGACTCTCAGAGGTTTCAACACCTGGTTAAGGGTTTCAGTATCCATAGGTGGTGAAATCCCACTACCGCGCGTGTGTGGGGGTGTGTAAAAAATAATAATAATAATATTATTAAATAATAATCTAACTCTAAGGTTGACCTAAAACTACCGGGGTTTTTCCAAATCTTGAACATTAGGAACTAATAAGTTTCGATATTCGAAATTTAGAAAGAAGATGATAAGGACCCACGGTTTATCTCAGCCATTAATTTGATTGGCTTTTTATTAATAGATAGACCATTGTCTGAAAATCTCTTCAACTGTTAAGTTTAACCTTTCAATTATTGGAATGCAAACACATGATTGAGAAACACATGATTGAGAAGAAATGCATGTATGTAATGAAAGACCAAATGACTAAGGTATTATTCTTCTTCTTTTTCTATTCCTCTTTTTTATTTCTTTGCGAAGGAAGGACGGTACATCACGATGGGCACTATCAAATCAATAGCTTGGACAAAACAATCATGGCTCCACATGAATAAACTTGCTGCACGCTGGGAGAGAAACTTACAAAAAGGAGAGAACGAGAATAGAAGATTTTTCATATTCTCCAGATGGGCTAAAGTTGGGTATACATAAGGTTTAGGTTACTTCTAGCTAGTAAAGAGTCATGCATGTATATATGAATGGAATTAATGTAGTAGTAACACTCAATGCACCACGGCCTATAGTGAATACATGCATGTGTCATTATGAATGGACGCATCTTTTGGTGATTTATTGTATATATTGTTATAAATGAACATGTACTTTATGAATGATACATATGTATGCGTGTTTAATTAAGATAAAAGATATATGTGTAATATATAAAATACATTTGAATTGATTGGTTTTTTTTTGACCTGTCGTCAACCGGTCGTGAGCCTCGCTCGACCGGTCGAAGGTTGGTGGTCGAACAGTTGTGGAGTCGAGTCGTGGCACGACTCAAAGTCCAGCGACTGTGGACTATTTTTCTTCAGGGTGCTCGACCAGTCGACCGAGGTGCTCGACCGATCGTGGGTGGTGCTCGACCAGTCGTAGACTCGGTTCGACCATTTAGGGTTACGCAGATTCGTTCCGCGATTTTGTGCAGATTTGGTATCGCAAGTCTTTTCGCAACTGGGATGCGAAAATGAGTTTCCTAAAACTTTAAATAGAAGTTTTTAGAGCTTTCTAGGTACAACAAGAGGGTTTCCTAAAACTTTACAAGGGATTTGCTAAAGGGTTTAGGGCTATCAAAGGTGAGAGAGAGAAGAAAAGAGAGAGAGGAAGCTTATAGAAGGGAGATGATGCTCATGGAGGTTATCTATTGTGCAATCTATATCTCAACACTTCTATGTCCTCGTAATCGGTGAGATCTCTCCGATTTTCTTTATTTCTCTCATTGTTTATCCACTCTTGCGTGAGTGAAGAAGTTTGTAACGTTCTACTTCATAGTGGATTGTTGATCTAGACGAGGTCCCGTGGTTTTTACCTCTTTGAGGGTTTTCCACGTAAAAATCTCTTGCATGGTGTGTGATTGATGCATTGATTATTTTCATTGCTTTATTATCCATAATTCTGGTTTGTTCTAGAGGGCTAGATCCTAAGGTTTTGTGCAAGGCTGTAATGCCCTAGAAATCGGGGGTCGTGTGTAAACTCGACTCCCAAGTTCCCAGGCATCACTTATAACCAATTTTTCATTGTTTTGCGTCTAATCAGGTTTAAATGCGCAGTATGAAATTACTTGAAGCATGAATCACAATCACAACAAGTCTACTGAATTAAAAGAGGTTAAATATATACAAATTCAAAAGATGTAAACGGGTTGCTCAAGGCATTGCCCAACAAATCACAAAAAAATTGATATATCCAGAAAATAAAGCTGAGTCCACTACTTGGCGATCCAAAATCCCGTCTACTGAGCCGATGAAGACCTGCTCATTAACAGGAAGTAGGACAGCTAGTCCTCCTCGTCTACGCTCCAGGCTCCTCATACTCCTTCTTACCTGCAACTATGAACGGGTCTGGTTGGTGTTTTAAAACACCGTTCCATAGTGGGAGTGAGTGATCAACTCAGTGGATGCTATTAGTTTCAAGTTATAACAGGCATCAATTATAATATGAATTTAATGAAAAGCAGTTAATTATCAACACCTTCAACTCTTATTAAATGCGCATGTAATGCGATGATATGATGCATGCCCTCGCCACAACGCTCTCTCGAGCGACTCCATCTAACGATCGCATATGGCAACACCCCCTCAGAGCGACCTTGACTGTCGAGTCGCCACCCTAACTAATGCGATGCAATGCGATCGTGTTAACCGAGTTATTAGTTAAGTTCATTCATCCAGTAGGTTGGGGAATCTGATACACCCCACGTATCACTGCCTTAAGCTGGTTGCGAGGCCAAAGCCCTATCAACGCGTGAGGCCGAGTCCCCGTGGTCTGTGATCCCGTCGGGTTCCTCATCCCCGACTTCAAGCACATGAGGAGTGCTGAGAGAAGGGATCGCTCGCGGTCACTATGGGGAGGCGTGGTTGTAAAATCCCAGATTTTTACTGTTTTGGATTTCCAAAAATTCTTAAAAATTTCTTTTTAATTAACTTATAATATCGCTTAATGAACATTAACACTCAATGTTAGATTATACTGGGGTGGACCAGTCTAATTATGATGGGACCAAGTACGGGCCGCCAAGCCAGATGGCCTGTTCACACTTAACAACAGCATGTGTAGGCCACCCAACGACCGAAGAGGGTCAGAAAAATTTAAAAATTTACGAAATCATTAATCTCACTAGGCTTGTGGTCCATCGCGGATTACGGACCCAGTGGACACCCAGAAGTGGGATCTGGCACTTGCCAAATGCGCCCCGCCAATGCCAGCATTGGAATCTGGCACTCATAAATAAAACTGAGACTCTGGGAGTTCCAGCCGTCGAATTTCTTCTAAAGTTGTGGTGACGGTTCAATAAATTTTTCCACACCCGTCCACCAAATCTGGGACCCGATCGTGGCACGGTGACCGTTGATCATGAATCAGACCCGTACAACTAAACCCCATATCCGATCGTTTTTAAATTTTGCATGGCCCTTCATCGGGCCATAGACCACTTATCCTATAAATTTCATGGCCAGAGGGCTACCATAAATGCCCCATTTATCAGAATGGCCCCACAGGGCCATTTAAGGGTCGGAAACGCCTTCTCAGATCATATATCCGTTCATCCGTTCGCCCTCAATTTTTGCATGGACCCTAGTTGGGATATAAGGCTCCTACACGCCGAATTTGGTGGCCAGAGGGGTGCTAGGGCCACCCCAACACCAATAGGAGTCCCATAGGTCTATTTTAGGAAATTGTGGAAGCTTGGGGCCATTTGCACCATATCTGGCATTATAAAAAGGGATTCTTTTGGGCACCCCTCTCCCCATATGAATTTGTCCTAGGGAAGGAAAGAGAGAAGAGAGAAAAGAGAGAAAGAAGAAAGGAAAAAGAGAGGAAGAAGAAGAGTGGACCCTAGAATCGAGGTGGGGCCCAAGGAAGCCGGTCTTGCATCTTCCTAGCCCTTCTCCAAGGGAAATCCTTTCACCACAACCATAAGAATTGCTCCATTCATCATTTAGGTAAGATCCATCACCCATTTTTTCTTGAAACCCCTCATGTGGAGGGTAGATTACATGGAGTGCTAACATGCAAATGGGTATTTTAGGGATTCCGCCCGATCGACCTCAAAATCCACACTCCTAGGTCATTTTTTCGAATCTCCAATGACCCGAAGGTGCAGACTATTGATCTTAGGTGGCTTAGCACCATTTATAGTATGAGTCTAATGATTTTGGTTGCTTGGTTGTGGTATTGAAAAATCTAGAGGAATCTGGGAATGGGTGTTTGTTGAAACTACATGGATTTACATGCTTAATTCTTTGTTGATGTTGATCTTGTCCCTCATATATTATTTTGGCTTATGATGACTTCATGTTCTTGTTTGTGATTGTTTCTCACAATGAGTTACTTCATAGTGCATAGGAATTTTGACTCTTGTGTGTGGTTGATCCCTTGAAATGTTAGAAGTGCCTAGCTTCCTATCTAACCCAGGGCACACACATACACTTGTTTCCACTAATTTATCATGCTTGTTAGGTAAATAGACTTGTATGGTGGAATGTACGCAACATGACACTGGAATATTGGTTGATAAGCTTGATGTTGGTATGCTATATCTCATCGTCAAACCCTTGGATTGTCGGGAACTCGAGGTTAGACGGTAGTCCCATTGGTTGGACTACCCTAAGACTAACAACGCAAGTCGGACGAGTGCGTATGAGAGGTAGCAGTTCGACTGCATGGGACTAGTACCCGATGTCGTTCATCTCATGCTCGCCTGACTCGTTCGGTTTAATCTACTTACTGACAAATCCTGTATATTAACCATGTTTGCTCACATACGTATGGAACTTGAACCACCCTACAATCGTTATAGCCCATAAAAAATCCACTTGCAACAGTCCACAGCCTCGTGAGCTGGGCATGGTGGAATGGGACACTATGTTCGAGCTGTCAGCTTACGCTAGGGTACCACACCTCCCCGTAGCGACCGAGAGCGATCCCTTCCTTTCGGCACTCCTCATGTGCTTGGTGTTGGGGATGAGGAACCCGATGGGATCACGGACCACGAGGTCTCGGCCTCACGCGTTGATGGGGTCTTGGCATCGCAACCAGTTTAGGGCATTGATACGTGGGGTGAATCAGAATCCCCAACCTGCTGGATGAATGGACTTAACTAATAACTCGGCTAACACGATCGCATTGCACGCATTAGTTAGGGTGGCGACTCAGAAGTCGAGGTCACTCTGAGGGAGTATTGTCATATGCGATCGTTAGATGGAGTCGCTTGAGGGAGTGTTGTGGCGAGGGCATGCATCATATCATCCCGCATGCATGCATTTTAAATAAGAGTTATTAGGTGTTGATGATTGTCTACTTTTCATTAAGTTCATATTATAATTGATGCCTATTGTAACTTGAGACCAATAGTTCACACTGAGTTGATCACTCACTCCCACTCTGAGACAGTGTTTTAAAACACCAACCAGACGTATTCATAGATGCAGGTGACTCAGGGCATGAGGAGCCTAGCGAGGCGAGCTTGGACGAGGAGGACGGACTCTCCTACTTGCAGCTGATGGGCGGCTCTCCATCGGCTTGATCGGGCTGAATTTGGATTTGCTGAGCTATGGGCTCAGCTTTACTCTTTTTGGATATAGTCTTCTTTTGTTGTTCTGTTGGGCAACGCCTTGGGCGACCCTTTATTATTTTGGACCTATATATATGTGAGATATCTTTCATTTTAGTAGACTGGTGTGATTATGCTTCATGCCTCAGGTAATTCCAAATTGCGCAGTTAAATTTGATTAATCATAAAAAAAACCATAAATGCATGATAAGTGACACTCGGGAACTCGGGAGTCGAGTCTATGCACGACCCCCGATTTTCTGGGGCGTTACAGATGGTATCAGAGCAATAGTTTGGAATCCCGTAGACCATGGGTCATGAACTCACTAGCGCATCTGCTGACTTGAGAATGGACGCAACTAGTTCAACAAAGACTTAGGAATTTAGAAACCCTCCCAGAACCCCGAACCGACGACCCTAGATGAAAGGCAGGCCTTCCAACGAGCGAGGATCGGGAAGCGAGGGCGAGTAGCGACGCTAAGAGTCGAGTCCGGGAGTTATATGGTGTCTAATGCATCAACGGAAGTGAGCTAGAAACCTAAGAATTTGACGGTCAGGGACCGAATCCAAGTCTGAGTGAGCTAGTTTCTGAGTAGACTTCATTATTTCGACCTAATCGGGGATGGGAACTTAAGGACGGACAAGGCTTCATCGAAATAGAGGAACGATAGAAAAGGGAGGATTTTGGCCCCTAACCGGGAGGAATCTCATGAAGCCATCAGGCCAATTGCGTAGATCGGCTTCTCCTACCCCAAATTCATATATGGCACGTTGAATAACTTACCTCGGTTTGCGAGATATGACTGTCGCAAGGTGAACCCTCCAGGGACTTGCCGTGCCCATGCCCGACCGGCGTACCCACGCCCAACCTCCAAGGACTTGGCGTGCCCACGCCCAACCCTCCAGGGACTCGGCGTGCCCATGCCCGACCGGCGTGCCCACGCCCAACCTCTAAGGACTTGACGTGCCCACGCCCGACCGGCGTGCCCACGCTGAAATTTCCTACAATTTCGAGTCGATTTCAAAAATTCACATCTCATTCGTTACAACTCCAATTTAGGTGATTCAAAATCCAGATTAAAGATGAATGAGTCTAGTTTTATATAAAAATAAGAAAAAAATAAAAATAAAAATTATAATATATCTAAAATTAAGCTATTCTATCAACTATCCAAAATTTTTTGATTTCAGACAGTTGTTGCTCCTAGAATTTTAATAATTTATTTACGACTCCAAATGAGATGAAATTTTATGTGATGTCTTTAAACTCAATGATAAAACATTATAAAAAAATTTTAAAAAAATAATTCAATTATCGAAAGTACATGAAACCTTACAAGAAATAGAGCCCCTTTCCCACTACTCCCACTCCATCATCTTCACTCTTCCATACTCAAACCCATCTCTTCAAAATTCATCTTCTCCTCCTACAAACTCCCCATCTCCTCTTCCTCACCTTCAAACCACCTTCCCAAACCCTTTCTTAACCATTTTCTTTTTCTCGACCCCGTTCTCAAGTCCATCCACAGAATCTCATTCACAAAGCCAACATCAAACCTACTCTCTCCAACTAACTCCCATTTTTTATCTCAAAACCCAATCCCCAAACCCACATTTATCTTCTTCATATTTTCTTTCCTTCAACCCCTCTTACTTGATCCTTCCCCAAAATCCAACCTCACACCTCATTCTCAAATCCCTTGCCAAACCCTCTCCAAATTTCACCCACAAAACCCATTTCAAACCCATTTTCTTCTCCTTTATAAAACCAACCCATATCAACACCCATCCTCAAAATCCCACTCCATTCACTCATTCACTTCCACTTCCATTCACAAAACCTATTTACCAAAACTTATTTATAAAGCCCAACATCAACCCTTTTTCTCCCTTTTCCATTCTCAAACTCATTCCCAAATCCATCTCCAACCCACTCACCTAAATCCATCACAAGCTCCTAGCACAAATCCAACCCTAAATCCATTTCCCTTTTTACACATTCTTAATAACCATATTCTTCTTCACTCTAACCGATCTCAATCCTCATTCTCTCAAACCCTTTCCAAACTTTTCTCAATCTCATTTCTTCAGCTCATTCCTAATCACTTCTTAACTTCCATCCCTCAAATCCATGTTCTTAAACTCATATCTAAATTCACCTCACTCAATAATCTCACCTTCAACACTTCTCTCCCAACCATTGAAAGATCTCAATCCTCTTCTAAGGAAAACCCATCTCCCAACTCCTTACATTCCACGACCCGTTTTCAAATTCTTTCCAAAATCCCTCTCAAATCCCTTTCAACTCCAAGCCCCAATTTCAAAACCCCATCTCAAATTAATATCTAACCCACATTTTCCAATCCTATTCTCAAATCCATTTTTCCCAAATCCATTCTTAACCACTCCTTCTCCAATACATTCTCAAATCATTTCCAAAAATATACTCTCCAAAATCCAATCCTAGACCCATTCTCAAATCTTCTCAATATCACCCCCAAAAATCTTCCCTCCAACGACCCACCTACATTTCTCTCAGCCAATCCATCCTAACCGAGGGATATGGTGTTCTTGGCAACTGTTGCCTCTTTCTTCGTCATTCCGGTGATCCTTTCCCTTAAGGGGAAGAAGCACCCCCGTCCTCGTTCAATCTAGAAGAATAATAGCTTAACTTTACGGAAATTAGTAGTTGTTTGAAGTTAGTTAAGACTACTACCATGTATTGAGGACAGTTAAAACTCCTGCTTGATGTGTATGATTTTTTCTTTATGTTTAGAGTATCTAGTAATACATGTAAATCCATACTGTAGGATATAACTGGCCATACTAATGACATTTTGAATTCAATATGAATGTATGGATTGTTTTGAAATTTTGTTGTCACCTTGTGAATGTTTGTATGTATGATTGCCTTACTGCGTCCTTACTAGCATTATTCGCACTCCAAACCTCTTAAATACCTTAGAACCTCGACTATTCCTTCATTCTTGAAATTTATGAAACCAAAGTGTAGTCTGCGATTAACCCACTAGCTATAGGATTGAAATGGTAATTCATATACAAATTTGTGTCTTTAAAAACTTTTTAGGATGATCGTTGCCCATAGGCATGTTGAGAGAATTATTAAACCCTAAATTAAATATAAATTAAATCGAGGACTCTCGTAGGCCAAAACCCAAAGGACAACTTTATAAATAGGAGATTTAAACTTTCCAATGAGGGTCGTTCCTTAAACATTTAGGTTGATGGGACTACGAAATTATGAGACCATACTCTTGCGAAGTATTCGCGGCTTGACCCAATTCTCAATCCTGAGCGACTACCAACAGACTCACTGCTTTGACCGAGTAGAAGACCAGGATCCATCAGGATTCAGAAGGGATACAACGTGTTGTCTGCCCTGGTCAGGTGGACAATCGACATATCGGATTTAAGCCTATCACAACCATCATTTTTCCGAATTAGCTTGATCATAAAGAGTAGAATACACTACCCTTAGGTAAACTTTATCAGCAAACACTTAGCATGATAATCATGATTTTGACATTCTTTTCAAACCTTAAGGGTGAAAATTTTTAAGGGGGGTAGAATATAATAAGCAAGGCTAGTATAGTTAGTATGCACCCTACCACGCATATAAACCTGAAATCAATAAACTAGGCAAACGAAATGATAACATATTTATTTATTACCCTTAGGCAATTTCAAGGACGAAATTGTTTTTAAGGGGGGTAGATTGTAACATCCCAGATTTTTACTGTTTTAGATTTCCAAAAATTCTTAAAAATTTCTTTTTAATTAACTTATAATATCGCTTAATGAACATTAGCACTCAATGTTAGATTATACTGGGGTGGACCAGTCTAGTTATGATAGGACCAAGTACGGGCCGCTAAGCCAGATGGCCTGTTTACACTTAACAACAGCCTGTGTAGGCCACCCAACGACCGAAGAGGGTCAGAAAAATCTAAAAATTTAGGAAATCATTAATCTCACTGGGCTTGTGGTCCATCGCGGATTACAGACCTAGTGGACACCCAGAAGTGGGATCTGGCACTTGCCAAATGCACCCCGCCAATGCCAGCATTGAAATCTGGCACTCATAAATAAAACTGAGACTCTGAGAGTTCTAGCCGTCAGATTTCTTCTAAAGTTGCGGTGACGGTTTAATAAAATTTTCCACACCCGTCCACTAAATTTGGGACCCGATCATGGCACGGTGACCTTTGATCGCAAATCGGACCCGTACGACTAAACCCCATATCCGATCATTTTTAAATTTTGCATGGCCCTTCATCGGGCCATGAACCACTTATCCTATTAATTTCATGGCCAGAGGGCCACCAGAAATGCCTCATCAATCAGAATGGCCCCCACAGGGCCATTTAAGGGTCGGAAACGCCTTCTTAGATCATATATCTGTTCATTCGTTCATCCTCAAATTTTGCATGGACCCTAGTCGGGCTATAAGGCTCCTACACACCGAATTTGGTGGCCAGAGGGGTGCTAGGGCCACCTCAACACCAATAGGAGTCCCATAGGTCTATTTTAAGAAATTGTGGAAGCTTGGGGCCATTTGCACCATATCTGGCATTATAAAAAGGGATTATTTTAGGCACCCCTCTCCCCATATGAATTTGCCCTAAGGAAGGAAAGAGAGAAAGAAGAAAGAAGAAGAGAGAAAGAAGAAGAGTGGACCCTAGAATTGAGGTGGGGCCCAAGGAAGCCGGTGTTGCATCTCCCTAGCCCTTCTCCAAGGGAAATCCTTTCACCACAACCACAAGAATTGCTCCATTCATCATTTAGGTAAGATCCATCACCCATTTTTTCTTGAAACCCCTCATGTGGAGGGTAGATTACATGGAGTGCTAACATGCAAGTGGGTATTTTAGGGATTTCACCCGATCGACCCCAAAATCCACACTCCTAGGTCATTTTTCCGAATCTCCAATGACCCGAAGGTGTGGACTATTGATCTTAGGTGGCCTAGCACCATTTATAGTATGAGTCTAATGATTTTGGTTGCTTGGTTGTGGTATTGAAAAATCTAGAGGAATCTAGGAATATGTGTTTGTTGAAACTACATGGATTTACATGCTTAACTCTTTGTTGATGTTGATCTTGTTCTTCATATGTTATTTTGGCTTATGATGACTTCATGTTCTTGTTTGTGATTGTTTCCCATAATGAGTTACTTCATAGTGCATAGGAATCTTAACTCTTGTGTGTGGTTGATCCCTTGAAATGTTAGACGTGCCTAGCTTCCTCTCTAACCCACGGTACACACATATACTTGTTTCCACTAATTTATCATGCTTGTTAGGTAAATAGACTTGTATGGTGGAATGTATGCAACATGACACTGGAATGTTGGTTGATAAGCTTGATGTTGGTATGCTATATCTCATCGTCAAACCCTTGGATTGTCAGAAACTCGAGGTTAGACGGTAGTCCCATTGGTTGGACTACCCTAAGACTAACAACGCAAGTTGGACGAGTGCGTATGGGCGGCAGCAGTTCGACTGTATGGGTCTAGTACCTGATGTAGTTTATCTCGTGCTCGCCTGACTCGTTCGGTTTAGTCTACTTATTGACAAATCCTGTATGTTAATCCTATTTACTCACATACGTATGGAACCTGAACCACCCTACAACCGTTGTAACCCATCAAAAATCCACTTGCAACTGGTCCACAGCCTCGTGAGACGGGCATGGTGGAATGAGACACTATGTCCGAGATGTCGGCCTACACTAGGGTACCGCACCTCCCCGTAGTGAGTGCGAGCGATCCCTTCCTTTTGGCACTCCTCATGTGCTTGGTGTCGGGGATGAAGAACCCGACCGGATCACGGACCGCGAGGTCTTGGCCTCACGCGTTGATGGGGTCTTGGCCTCGCAACCAGTTTAGGGCATTGATATGTGGGGTGAATCAGAATCCCCAACCTGCTGGATGAATGAACTTAACTAATAACTCGGCTAACACGATCACATTGCACGCATTAGTTAGGGTGGCGACTCGTAAGTAGAGGTCGCTCTGAGGGAGTGTTGTCATATGCGATCGTTAGATAGAGTCGCTTGAGGGAGTATTGTGGCGAGGGCATGCATCATATCATCTCGCATGCATGCATTTTAAATAAGAGTTATTAGGTGTTGATGATTGTCTGCTTTTCATTAAGTTCATATTACAATTGATGCCTGTTGTAACTTGAGACCAATAGTTCACACTGAGTTAATCACTCACTCCCACTCTGGGACGGTGTTTTAAAACACCAACCAGACCCATTCATAGATACAGGTGACTCAGGGCATGAGGAGCCTGACGAGGCGAGCTTGGACGAGGAGGACGGACTCTCCTACTTGCAGTTGATGGGCGGCTCTCCATCGGCTTGATCGGGTTGAATTTGGATTTACTGAGCCGCGGGCTCAGCTTTACTCTTTTTGGACATAGCCTTCTTTTGTTGTTCTATTGGGCAACGCCTTGGGCGAACCTTTATTATTTTAGACCTGTATATATGTGAGATATCCTTCATTTCAGTAGACTGGTGTGATTATGCTTCGTGCCTCAGGTAATTCCAAATTGCGCAGTTAAATTTGATTCATCATAAAAAAAACCATAAATACATGATAAGTGACACTCGGAAACTCGGGAGTCGAGTCTATGCACGACCCCCGATTTTTCGGGGCGTTACAGTGGTACCCTAACGTATGCCGACAGCTCGGACACGGTGTCCCATTCCACCATGCCCAGCTCACGAGACTGTGGACCAATTACAATTTAGGTATCAATGGGCTACAATAGTTGTGAGGTGTTTCAGGTTCCATACATAGGTGAGCACATAGGGTTAACAAACAAGGTTAATCAGATAGTAGGCTAGACCGCATGAGTCAAGCGAGCGTGAGACGAGTGACATCGGGCACAAGAGACTCATGTAGTCAAACTACAGCCACCTGAACACACTCGTCCAAACCCACAGATATAGTCCTAGTATAGTCCTACCGATGGGACTACTGTCTCTCATCATGTTCCTGACCAACCCAAGGGAGTGAAGGGAATCTACAACATGCCCACTATCCATGTTATCAACTAGTACATCAATATCATATTCTCATGCATCTCAAGCATACAAGCGAATACTTCTATCAAGCAAGCAAATGTTATCACAAAAACAACGTGTATGTGAATGTGTGGGTCGTGTGAGGAAGTTAAACACTTCCTCCATCTTAAGAAATCATGAATACAAGTGTAAATAATTATACACACAATGAAATACCACATATGAGGGAAAAGAATCAACAAAACATGAGCATATTATCATCCATGCATAACATCATGTGGAAGGCAAGATCTACATCGAATTTGAGAGCTAAGCATGCACATCCAAACAATTCCGACAAACATATAATCCCTAGGGTTTCTTTAGAATTTCAAATATAACATCCAAGCATTCAAAATCATTAAACCCATATTAAAATTGGTGCTAGGCCACCTAAGAATAATAGTCCGTACCTTGGATTCGATGGAGGCTTGGAAACGACCTAGGAGATGTGGATTTCGGGGTAGATCGGCCGGAATCCCTAAAACCAATCCTTGCATGTGAGGAATTTCATGCCAATCCTTTCTTAATACTCGGATCTTAAGAAGAAAGGGTGAGAGGTTCTTACCTAGATGGCCAACGGACGAATTTGGGGTTGTGGCGGAGAGTTTCTTCTTGGGGGAGGGGTAGGGAGTTGAAAGGGTTGAGTTTCCTTGGACCCACCTTGATTTAGGGTACTCTTTAGCTCTCCTTCACTCTCTCTACTCTCTTGCTCTCTCTTTACTCCTCTGGTAATGGTGGTTGTGGGTGGATGATGGAGGTTTATGAGAGAGGGGATTTAATGGGTGGAGGGTGTAGGAAGTTAGGAGGGAGAGATTGTTGTTGGAGAATGGAGAAGGGTATGAGGGAGAGGGATGTTTGTTGTTGGAGAATGGTGGGAGAAATGAGATAAGAGCTAGGGTTTATTTCCTTAGAGTTGAGTCCTTTGGCCCCAAGCTTCAACATCTTCCCAAAATAGCCTTATGGGACTCCTATTGGTGTTGGGGTGGCCCTAACACCCCCCTGGCCACCAAATTTGGCATGTAAGTGCCTTATGGCCCGACTAGGATCCATGCAAAAATTGAGGACGAACGGATGAACGGATATATGATCCGAGAAAGCGTTTCCGACCCTTAAATGGCCTTGTAGGGGCCGCTCTGGTGATTGGAGCAGTTCTGGCGGCCCTCTGATCATGAAATTTGTAGGATAGGTGCTCCATGGCCCGATGAAGGGCCACACAAAATTTGAAAACGATTGAATATGGGATTTGATCGTACGGGTCCGGTTTGTGATCAATGGTCACCGTGCCACGATCGGGTCCTAGATTTGGTGGACGGGTGTAGAAAAATATATTAAACCGTTACCGCAATTTTGGAAGAAATCCGACGGCTAGAATGCCCAGTATCCCGGTTTCATTTGTAAGTGCCAGATTTCAATTCTGGCATTGGTGGGGTGCATTCGGCTAGTGTCAGATCCCAGTTCTAGGTGTCCACTGGGTCCACAGTCCGCGATGGACTACAAGCCCAGTGAGATCTATGATTTCTTAAATTTTAAGATTTTTCTGGCCTTCCTCGGTCGCTGGGCGGCCCATACGGGCTGTTGTTAAGTGTAAACAGGCCATCTGGCTTGGCGGCCCACACTTGGTCCCATCATAACTAGACTGGTCTACCCCAGTATAAACTAACATTAAGTGCTAATGGTCATTAAGTGATTTTATAAGTTAATTAAAAAGAAATTTTAAGGATTTTTTAAAAATCCAAAACAGTGAAAATCCAGGATGTTACAAAGGCCCCTAGCATGAATCACGTGCAATAATACAATATACATGTATGTCACAAACTATATATTTGAAACGTGTTTGAACAATCTTTATTGGTTTCAAATACATGTCTCATATAACTCCACAATTTTTTCATATTCTAAAGAGGACAACGATTTCCTTTTGTATGTATGAAAGTATTGAATGTGAAACTTAACTTAATATTATAACACTTTAAATTTTTGCTAACTTGGGAATGAGATGTCCTTAGGTATTACCTTTACTTTCTTGATTTAAGTGCATGTTTGTATATGTATTCACATGTCTTTAGTACCAAAATGAGTGATTTTGGGTCCACCAAAATCGTCTAAAAGAGTGGAAGGTCAAATTTTATATAGCGTGGATCGACCTTGATGATGCCACTGCAAAAATAAAATAAAATAAGTTTTCGAATAGACCTTAGAGGTGTCACTGCCAGAATGGCGGTGCCACCGCCCTGTTTAACAATATTTTGTAAGTTCAGATTTTGGCAGTTCCAGTGCATCGAATTCGGAAATTCGTATTTATTTTTCTACAACCTCGATTAAGATGATTCAAAAGCTAGATTGAATATTGATGATCTAGTTTTATATAAAAATAAATTTAAAATAAAAATAAAACTCAAAAGAGGTTAAATTTAGGACATTTTAGAAACTGCACTGCTAATAATTGGTTTCAGGCAGCTAGTACTACTGGAATTTTTAGAATTTTTTCTAGAACTCAAAATGGAATGAAATTTGGTGGAGATAAAGTAGACTTGATGATAAATAATTATAAAAATTATAAAAAATAATATGGTAACTAAAAGTACTAAAAATATTACAAGAAATAGACCTATTGAAACTGAAAATTTCTTCAACTTCATATTGTTGATGGACCGCACATATCTTTTTCATCTTAGAGTTTTTGTATTTGGTGTCTACTTAGAAATTTCTTGTAATAATGCTAGGAATCATTTTATATAATTAAATTAAATTTTTTTTGTATATTTTTCTGATTCGAGTAGGCTTAGCATAGTTAAATTAGGGTTCTTGATTAGGGTGATTATAGCTGAATCATCATTTTAGCTAATTATGAATAGGCTGCACTATGAACTTAGATAATCCAAACTCTAGTTACGTGCACAAAAAATCTTGTCGCCCAAATCATTTCAGAAATGCCCCAATTAACTAAACTAGCTTTAGGCCGCTCGTTAGTGGCCGTTGAACTCGAAAATATAGGAAGATGTTTGTCTTAGCAGACTTGGTGACCATTATAGGACATTGAGCTAGGATCGCATAACAAATTGTTTAACTTAGGCTCACAAGGTGAGTGCATGAGATGTGAGAATACCTTTATAGTCTATTAGGAGTTTAAGTTAAATGTCCATTTTCACTCTTGGCCTAAGTTGCGGCTTTTAAATCGTTAGATAATGATCAAACTTAAGACACTGACTTAGGATAATACCTTACATACATACGTATACTCGTGGCTCTGATCGATGATTAATGATTTTCGAACTGACTTCTAATCATACCCATCGATCGACACATCCAAATGATAGACCGATCATATTCATATGTAGATCATCTCTAGGACCAACTATCCTACATCATAAATTAACCCCTACACCTCTTAGTAGACCTCAAAAGTTAGAAACACCCTCCCATAGGGTCAATACACTAAAAGATTGGCCATTGGGGCTATTTTCATCACTTCTGGATATATGAAAGGGCCTTATTTGGGCTCCTCCTCTCCCCATACGAATTTGCCCTAAAAAGTAAGAGAAAGAAGAAGAGAAGAAAAGAGAAATATGAGAATGATGGGGCCCAGTGCTAGATCACACTGTCCGATCCTTGTGCTCACCGGATCTTATAGGATCCTGCTTTTACTTCGGTTTTATGTCTTTCACAGTCAAAATTCGACGATTTTGGGTTGGATTAATTCTTTACCCCTTGCTAGGTAAGAGGTTTCCTAATTGTTCTTCTAACTATTTCTTTCGTTTTCTATATTTTTAAGCCATTAAGGTTAGAAACTCTCTTTCGTTTCCATCGTTTCTCATAGACCTTAACTTTAGGATTTGTTTATGTTAGGACTTAGGGTTCCAAAAATCGATTAGGAGTGACTCATGCTATTGCAGAAGCCGTATTTGGGTGTGACCTCGTGTAGATGCCGTGATACGCCAATTTCGGGCCATGACTTGTCGAATCGAGTTGGAATTTGCTTGAACTAAGTTAAGTAAATCCCTTAATCCTTAATTAAAATATAATTATATTAGAATTCATGTTAATAACAATGAAATTTTTTATGAATTAAGGTTTAGAGCATTTTCTTAAATATTTGACGATAGGGTCGTATCCGAATCGATGATTTTCGACTCCAAGGTGAAGATGTACTCTCAAGCTTCTACCTGACATTTTAGAATGATTATATATCTTTGTTTGCTATTTGGTTAATAATATGCTCGATGAACTGCTTGAACGATATGAAATTTATAATATTAGAACTCTTTGTTGTCAGATGTTAAGAAATATTGATTGCATCAAATTCAGTTGATGTAGATTTACTTATATTGAATTGTACATGTGTTCAATTGTCATGTATTGATATATATCAGATTGCATTGATGTTGATTGGATTGTACTGATTCATACATGAGTTCAATTAGTGTACCTTAGTATGGTATTAAATTTTCTTGTGATTATATTTATGTAATTGATAAATTCAAATTATTGTTATGGTGGATTGAGCTTAATAAGCGGATAGCCCACTTCAGGGTGCCTATCACATGCTCATACAACCGATCGAATTTGAATATGGACTATCGGCAATAGTTGGAACTACATGGGATGTCTTGCACCTAATGCTAGTTTAACTGAGGTCCTCCATAGTTGATCATTTCAATTTAATGTAAGGCTCAATCATTCTTATGCATGATGATTATATAATATTCGATAGAATCCGGAATACTACTTTACCATTGATTTAAGTCTACTCATAATCATTAGTGTGTTACGATCCTACAAAGATTAATGAGTCGAGCATGGTGGTATAGGACACCGCGTTCAAACTGTTAACCTATGTTGGGGTGACGAGCCTCCCCATAGTGACCAATGAGCATTAATGGAAGTCATAGATTGTTGTTTGAATGACCCCCATAAAATTCTCAGCCGATGGTTACATGTCAAAGTACAGTTCAAACGACCCAGTCGTGAATGAAATTGGGTGACGAGCCCGTACCTCTGAAGTGATTATTTATACTCGGTATTTTGATGACGATCATTACCGTGTTGATTTACATACTATTGAGCATCATGACATACCTTTGGAATAATTTATTTATGAGATATAACTATTGATGCATTAATTTTGATCAATGTATACCGATGAGGAGCCGCTACATGCCGCAATGAGCCACGTGATTTAGATAATGACTCGTGATATAATGTTAATATCTTAGCTTTGCCAACTTGCTGTTTGAACCGGGAATAATAACAACTTGGCTAATCATGCATAACATCATGACAATATTGTTGGGTTGTACTACGGGCTAATCGTTGCACCTATCATCATCAAAATTATTGTTGGGTTGTGTTGTGCGCTAACTATTGCATATAACATCGCATCATGCATTAAATAACTAACTTAAGAATTGTTTGTTTTATATTGCTATCATTGTCTATGCTTGATTGTATTGATAACATATGTAACTTGCTTATTATCTATACGTTGGAGGCAACATGCTTAAGAGAATATATGTAGAAATATGTATTTATTGTGAATAAACTTATCACTAAGATGTCCCGAGTATAATCTTAGGGATGTTTTTTTCACTATGTTGGTGTTTGACACCTTTTATTTGACGTATGCAGATAACTCAGGATAATGACTAGATGGTGGTGCACTCGGGGTGCCCAATAGACTTATGTCTTCATTACTTTGGATAGTTGTATTTTTCATAAATATTTGAATTTATTGTGATTTGTATAATTCTCATATGGGAAGACACCACGTTTGAAATTGTATCTTTGCATAGTAGCACTATATTTTTGAATTTTATTACCTCTACATCGCTTTGGATTTGCTAAGTTAAAATGCGTTACTTTGATTATTTATGTATGGAATGAATATGAATCTAAATCATGACACACATATTTTTATTAAGTTCACATCCAGAAACTCAGGATCAGAATCTTTGTACTTAGGTGTTGATTTTTAGGGGGTGACAATATGGTACCAGAGCCAAGTATTGAGATAACCAAGACCTTTGTAATGAGGATTATGCAAATCACAATAACTAAATATGGAGACATTTAAGATTAGAGGTTTGAATCCTAATGGATTTTCCTAGTTTAAGAGTATTTGGTAATGTAGAAAATTTAGTAAATTAGGGACAATGAATCCTATGACCAAATTTTTTAGGTTGTGTTATTTTAAAACTTCAAACTTATAAACGAGAACCCTAAGACAAATTTTTTGGTTTGCTATATTTTGAAACTCGAAATTTATAAATTGAACTCTAGGGTTAAATCCCCTATCATTGGACAATTTTGAACTTAAACTTAGAAATGATAAACAATATGATCAAATCCCTTATTTTGCGGTGCTTTCGAACTTGAATATAAAAATTTATGCTGCGGGCCAACCATTATACATATTATCATGTCATCCATGCATTTAAATAATTAACTTATGAATTGTTTATTTTGTAATGCTTTCATTGCCTATGCTTGATTGTGTTGATGACATGTGTAACTTAAAAAATGAAACCACTGAGTTATTTACTCACTCCCACTTGGGACAATATTTTAAAACACCAATTAGGTGATATTGTAGATGTAGGTACGACCAAGGTCTCAAATGGGTAGGCTTAAATCGACTTGCACTATCGCCATAATGTTTTAGGAGTATTAGGTGAAAACATAAGACTTTACATTTTATTCAATTTTTATCATGTATATATTGAAATCCCCAGCTTGGTGGACTCTATATTTTGGTGTTGTTGAATATTTATTGTGGCTTGTATAGTCCCCATTTGGGCAAACACTATTTTTAGAATTGTATATTTTGAATATTAGCCATTTATTTATGAACTTATGTTTAGTGATGGTATAATGTTCGATGGAATTTGGGATACCCCTATTACTATTGATTTAAGTCTACTAATAACCTGTAACACCCTATACTTTTCAGCACCCGAGTGTTATCTAATAGCCTAAATAATGGAACCGCTCATCTCATTTCAGTCTAAATTTGACGATTAGAAATCTTCATATATGGATCAAGCCATATGCATCCAGTTGTTAGAATCCAAGGTGGATCGTCATGTCACCAGATCCACCATCCATCGGGCCCATGATACTTAATCCGGCTATCGATCATCTGTTGACAATAATCAAATCATCGGGTCCACCATTTATTGTTACCCAAAGCATCAAATACACCGTCCTTAAAGTTCACAACACTCAATCTGCCAATCCACCATTTGATCTTCACAATGAGACCACCTAATCATTGAATTAGTACTTGGATTCTTATTAGGCAATTGCTCAACAATTTAAAACAATTCAACAAATAGACCTTAAAATCACCCATTAATTATCTAGTAGTCCATATTACAAGCTCATCTAGCCACTAGTTGACCATCCAACCCTCCATTATGGACCATGAAGTGTCTTGACCATCTAAACAACTTCTTGGGACTTTTTGAATTGAAATTAATCCAACCATTGGACTAATATGAATTAATGGAAGGAGATAGGGAAACACTTGGCATGGCCCACCCAAGCTTTGGATCTACCACATCTTCAATTCCTTGTCCTAGCAAGGTCTTGCCAAATGAGCTGATGGATTGGAACATCCATATAATCCCTAGTAGACCCCACTTTAGATTCACGATAATGTGAATATTGTCTACAAAGAAATCTGACCACCAAACTCTATCAGTAGCGCCACTCTAGTTATGGACCTACATTTAAATCAGCTTGGGGTCCTAATTTGAGCCGATGAAATGATTGGACGGAGCAGATTTGTCAAATACATCATGGTGGACCCCACATTTGTGTGAGTGTGAACCATGGACAATGCACCCGCGGTGCATTAGACCATCAACATAGTCAAATACGTGTTGACTCGAGATTTTTGCGAAAAGGAGAATTTCTCTTCTCTTTCTTCCACACTTCTCGCGCGACCGTGGTTTGAAAGGGAGACGAGAGGTCTGACCAAAACCCTCAATATTTTAGCCCAAGTCATACACACTCGGGTGAACAATTTCGTCTGCGAGTGATGCTACGCACGCGCAAATTATTTTTGAAAACGGAAATCCGTTTTCTATGCTAGCTGGTAACCCATGTGCGCGATTCCCTCTTAATCCTAACCCTCGGTGCAAGACAATCCTAGCCATCCATTCCTCTCCGCACTTTAGGGCTTTCATCTCTTTACAAGAGTCGCCGCAACCCATAGTGTAACGCCTTGAAAATCGGGAGTCGTGCATACACTCGACTCCCAAGTTCCTGGGGTCACTTATAATCGATTTTCATTAATACGCGTTTAATCAGGTTTAAATACGCAGCCTAAAATTTTCTGGACATGAAGCACAACCACACAAGTCCACTGCAATGAAAGAGATCAAGTATATATACAGGTCTAAAAAAATATAAATGGGTCGCACAAGGCGTTGCCTAATAAAACCACAAAAAGAAAAATATATTAAAAAAGAATAGAGTTGAGTCCACAACTCAGCAGCCTAAATCCCCCCTATCAAGCCGATGAAGAGCCGCATATCAACTGAAAGTAGGACAACTCGTCCTCCTCCAGGCTCTTGTTGCCAAGCTCCTCGTACACTGTATCACTTGCATCTACGGGAGAGTCTGCTTGGTGTTTTAAAACATTGTCCTAGAGTCGGAGTGAATGATCAACTCAGTGGGTGCTATTAGTCTTAAGTTGTAACGGGCATCAATTATCTTATGAACTTAATGAAAAACAATCATTCATAAACACCTAACTAATCTTATTAATGCTCATGCATGACGGATGATATGATGCATGCCCTCGCCACAATACTCCCTCGAGCGACTCCATCTAACAACGCGTATGACCAACACTCCCTCTGAGAGACCTTGACTGTCGAGTTGCCACCCTGACTAGTGTGATGCAATGTGATCGTGTTAGCTGAGTTCTTAGTTAAGTCCATTCATCCAGCAGGTTGGGGAATCTGATACACCCACATATCAATGCCTCAATTAGTTGCGATGCCAAGGCCCCTCAACGTGCGAGGCCAGGGCACTGCGATCTTTGATCCTTTCGAGTTTCCCATCCCCGACTTCAAGCACATGGGGAGTGCTGAGGACTGGGATTGCTTGCGATTACTACGGGGAGGTTCATCACCCCAGCGTAGGCCGACAACTCGAACACAGTGTCTCATTCCACCATGCCCACCCTACGAGACGGTGGATTGGCTTCAGGTGGTTATTGATAGGCTACAACGGTTGTAGGGTGTGCCAGGTTCCATACATGTATGAGCAAACCCCAGCATAGGCCGACAGCTCGAACACAGTGTCCCATTCCACCATGCCCAACATACGAGAAGGTGGATCGACTTCAGGTGGTTATTGATAGGCTACAACGATTGTAGGGTGTGCTAAGTTCCATACATGTATGAGCAAACAAGTTTAACAAAATAAGGTTGGTCAGCTAGTAGACTAGACCACATAAGTTCAGGCAAGTACGTGGCGGAACGACATCAGGTACGAGCGACCCATGTTGTTTAACTACTGTCGCCCACACGCACTCGCACAAATCCATAGGTTTAGCCTCAAGACGGTGTCACGCCCCGAACTCGGGAACCGGGCTCACAAAATTCCCGATTGCTGAATCCGGCGCCGACAGCCTCCGTAGTACCCCATTCTCGGCTCCCGGCACCCATATACCAGGTTCCGATCCTGGGATGCTACAAGGAGAATTTCTGATAATCCATTTGATTCGTAATGAGCATAACCACAGCATAACCCACGAACAATAACCACAAGAACACTATCACAAAATCCACTATGAATAAAAACTTTAAATACAGTGCGTAGAAAGGAAAATACAAGATAGTGGTAATATCAAAACTCCAAAAGCTCGGCGGCACGCTCCAACAACAGTGAGACTACAGCTGCGTCCTAGCGTCACCTGCACGCATCAATCGTGCATAAGCTTATAGAAAGCTTAGAAGGCGGTGTAAGTGTGTGCGAACGTGCTCAGAATGCAATGCCGGAGAATGCGGAATTATGCTGATGAGTACGAAATGCAACTAGCCGTACCAAGGCTATGCAGTACAAGATGTGAATGCTATCGGCCACACCAAGGCCATGCGATGCAATATGTAAGTCAAACATGTTAATCCTCATACCAATGCAACTCCTCACTAGAGCATCAAATCAGTACGGTTCTCAGTATGGATAATCACCGGGGTTCAGTACACTCCAAATGGCACAGTCTCTCTCCAAGCAGCACAGTCCAAGTGAGCGTAAGAAACCTCACTATCCGCCTGGCCAATAGTCAGCCAATACCTATGCTGCACGTCGATAGCGAACCCATTTCCGAGCTGGTCAAACTCAGCCTATAATGCCCCCTGCTCTCGGGCGAGTAAGGCCACCACTCCTTTCCAACCGACCACGACACAGTGGGAGACGCGGCCTCATGGTATTCGGCCCTCGTGCGCTCGTATATCCACTAGATCTCGACGTTGGAGTCATCCTCTGGTACCATCGGGTTCAGGGACTCTCACCCAGGGACATCTATGGCGCCCCCATTGCTTGGAACAAGATTTTTCGATATCCAACCAGCCACCCACGATATATCTGTGGAGGCTATGGCCCTGATGTCGCTAGGGCATATCTCAATCATACAGATGCAAATGCATGAACCACACTACCAATCATGCAACCATCCTGCGTGAAGCACGAGCTTATGTAGGGCAACACCGCCTATCAGGGAGCCCGTAACAGTCTGCCCGAAGGCATATGCTATGATCAGACACTCCTCATCTCAAGCATACATATGATGCGTATGATCATGAATCATGGGCTGTGCTAAACATGTTATAAAGCAATAAACTATCCTCTCAATAAAGATGGGCCTATATGGCCTACATGAAACAGATACAGGCCTATCAGTGGCCTTAGGGAGAGTTATAATGTGGACATCGAACCAACATTACTCGTACAATGTGGACGTCAAACCAACATTGTCCCCAAGGCTCGGCTCGCCTCAAATACCATTAAATAAATCCTGGTGGAATTACACATTGCAATGTGCCTTAGGTACATCCCATGGGGCCCTAAATATATCAAATGGGCCGTATCTCATAGGCCTTATATTCATCAAGTGGGCTACCTCAATAAGCCTCACCAATGGGCCTTAGGTACATTGCAATGGGCCATCACCCATGGGCCTTGCATTCATCACAATGGGCCTCACAACATGGGCCTTATACAAACCCAAGTGGGCCTCAACAACGGGCCACAAATACATCAAATGGGCCTCATAACGTGGGCTTATATATATATCAAGGTAGGTCTCAACGATGAGCCTATGAACACAACAAGATGGCCTACATCCATGGGCCCATGAATGCCAAAGTGGGCCTTAATGAGGGGCCACAATTACATCAATTGGGCCTAAGCACACTAGCCCATATGCATCTAAGTGGGCCTCAATAGCGGGCTTACCATAATGTTTATTTTCCTATCCAATCTGTTTATATGGTCATGTGGACCAAGGCCCACCATAATGTTTACTTTTCATCCAATCTATTCATAAGGTCATGTGGACCAAGAAGGGCCCACCAAAATGTTTATTTGCCACCCACCCTGTTCACAGGGTCTCACGGCTAGGGAGGGGGCCCACCAAAATGTTTATTTGCCGACCAACCTGCTCATAATGTTGTGGGCCAGGGGCCCACGGTCAGGAGCCCACTGTAATATTTACTTGCCATTCAACCTACTCATAAAGTCACGTGGACCCGGGGGCCCACAGTAATGTGGTTTACAAATCCAGTGCACCCATCATGTGTGTCCCACCTGGTTGACCATCCAAACCAAGTTTCAACCGCATCCAAATTTCAGGTCAGCCCCACCAAATAATTTTATATGTTTTAGGCATATATTCACATAATTTTTTGATGGTGTGGCCCACTCGAGATCCGTGTACGGCTGATTTTTGGGGACAGCCCATAATCAAAGGGGACCCATCAAATGCTCGGTGTTGATAATCGAAACGCATCACCGTGGGGGCCCACAGCTAGAGCTGTGAGGCCCCAGCCACCGTCCGTCCGTCACCTGCAGCAGCGCCCCACCCCCCCTTTTTTTGTGTGGCCCACCAAGATGTTATTCACAATCCAGACCATCCATTATGCGTGTAGCACTTTTCTGGCCGTCCAGACCGAATTTCAGCTGCATCTAGACTTCAGGTGGGTCCCACCGAGTACTTTTATATGTTCTAGCATGTCTTTACATGGTTTTAGAGGTTATGGCCCACCTGGTGATCAGATCACCTTAAAAATTTGGCTCAAAGCCTAAAACATTATGAGGAAGAGGATGGACGGCGTGGATTAAACACATACATCAAGGTGGGGCCTATACGGGCAGCCCACTCCAACCTTCCCCTCTTTTCATTTTTTTTGTTACGAACTGGCGCTGCCAGTCCAGCGTCCAGAGACACTGGACGGCGCTGGACTGGGTGCAAAAATAAATACATTCCGGTGGGCCCCACACGGACGTGCATCATGGTGGGTCCCACCCACATTAGCCACCTCAACTAGGGATAGATACCAAGGCCTCAAGTGTTGAAACGAGGTATATCCACTCAGTCTACCAGTTGAGCTATGGATCAGGGTATTTCATGGTGGGTCCCACCATTCATGATGGATGGTATAAATGGAACTCTAAATGGTGGGGCCCACTACACCCAATGGGTAAAAGAGAGAAGAAGAGAGAGAGAGAGTGACGGTGAAGGAGGGAGGGACCCCACCACTAATGGGCCCTCCCTTAAACAATACATACATCATGTGGGTCCCACAACAAGTGGGCCCTTAAAATTGAAAACAACGGTATTACACCCACCTTGTTGGCCTCCTTCTTGCTCCCTTAAACTTGTAAGCTCCTTGCCTCCGCGTTCAACGGTGGATGATGGACTTTTAATGGTGTGGATGAGAGATGAGAGGGGTGGGGAAAGTGGGCCACACTAGTTGCTCTTGGAAGGGAGAGAAGAGTTTGGATGTGTGAGAGGGAGAAAATGGGAGAATGAGAGAGAGAGAAAAAAAGAAATAAAATAAAAGGAGAGGGAGGGATGGAGGGATGATGTCATGGGCATGGGTAGAGTTGAAAAAGAGAGAAAGAGAGTGGACTTGGGCTTGCTTGTGTAAGAGAGAGGCATGGGTTGTTGTACTTGGGTAGGTGTTACTCGACTTGAGTGATTGATTTGATTGATGGGACATCTCGTAGAGATTCCCTCGAAGTTCACAACGTGCGGTGTTTTATTCGAATTGAACGCAGGCCGACGTCTTCTAGCCTGGGTATCGGGTTGGTGCGTGAGTCGCGGCGTTAGAATCGCGGCAACGGCGTGGTCGCCAAGATACAGGTTTCGAGTCGAGCCGACTTCGGCATGCGGGACTCGGCTTAGGATCATGCGCAACGTCGAAAATGGATCGAGGGTTGCCGAAATTCGACCGGTAGAATCGCGGAAGCCGACCGAATGGTACAGTTTAGGTTACGGGTCTTACAGACGGTCCTACCAATGGGGCCGCCTTCGCTCTCCTTGTATTTCTGACCAACCCATGGGTGTGGGTGGTGATTCATAACATGCCAACTAATAGGGTTATCAGCTAGCATAAACAACATCATGTTCTCATACTCCTCAACATATATTTCAGAATCTCCTAGCAAGAGAGGTTAACAATATCATAAATGAAGGTGACTATGTGTTGTGTGGGTTGGTGAGGAAGTTAAGCACTTCCAATATCTTATAGATTTAATTTGCACAAGGATTAATAAGGCATACATGCTATAGGGCAATATCATGTGAAGAAAATCAAACAAGATGTAAACATGAGATCATCAATTCATACTAAATCATGTGAGAGGCAAGAACAACATCATATGAGAAAATCAACATGACATTCAATTCCATACCATTCCAAATAACCCAAAAATTCCTAGGTTTCCCCCTAAATTCTCTAAATGCATCATCTAAATAAATAAAATCATTAGACTTATACTATAATTGGTGCTAGGCTACCTAAGGTTAATAATTCACACCTTCAGATCATTGAAGGTTTTGGAAGACTACCTAGGAATGTGAATTTCTGGGGTCGAATGGCCAGAATCCCTAAAGCAAACATTTGTATGTTAGAATCCCATGTAAATCCCTTCTCAACACAAGGGTTTTAAGAAAAGGGATGATGGCTTTTACCTAGACAATCAACGGAACGAATGGGTGGTAGTGGTGGAGGGTTTCTTCTTCGGAGAAGGGATAGGGAGTTGCAAGATTGGGTTTCCTTGGCCCCACCTCGATCTAAGGTTCACCTTGCTCTTCTTCACTCTCTTTCTTCTCTCTTTACTCCCTTACTCTCTCTTTACTCCTTGGTGGTTGTAGTAAAAGAGGGAGTTATGAGAGAAGCTAGGGTTTTGTTTCCTAGACTTGGGCCATTTGGCCCCAAGTTTCAACAACTTCCCAAAATAGCCCTCTACGACTCCCTATTAGTGTTGGGTAGCCCTAACACTCCCTTGGCCATCAAATTTGGTGTGTAGGTGTCTCATGGCCCGATGAGGGATCATGCAAAGTTTGAGAACAAACGAATGAACGAGTATGGGGTTTGATCATATGGTTCTAATCTTTAAATGGCCCTGTGGGGTCCATTCCGGTGATTGGAGCGGTTCTGGTAGCCCTCTGGCCCTGAAACTTATAGGATAGGTGCTCCATGACCCGATGAAGGGCCATGCAAAATTTGGAGGCAAACAGTCACGAGATCTGACCGCACGGGTCCGATATGCAATTAATAGTCACCGTTTCATGATCGGGTCCCAGATTTTGTGGACGGGTGTAGAAAAATACATTAGACCTCCACCATAAATTTAGAAGAAATTTGACAGCTGAAATGTCTTATATCTCAGTTTCAATTAAGAGTGCCAGATTCTGAGACTAGTGAGCTGGGGTGAGTCGCACTTTGCACGTGCCGCTGAGACGACGTGGATAATTGACTTCTGGACGTTTACTGGGTCCATGGTCTGTGATGGACCACAAGCCTAGTGAGATCTATTCTTCTCTAAATTTTTATAATTTTCTGACCTCCCCGCGTTGCGGTATAGCCCGCACGAGCTGTTGCTAAGTGTAAACGGCCATCTGGCTTAGCGGCCTGCACTAGGTCTGATCATGACCCGTTTGGTCTACTCAATTGGGCTAATCCTGGATTAATTTACTTGTTGTACCTCATCACGAGTGGTTTAAACAAATAGTCCTGTGGCAAATCCTACGTGGACGCCTCAAGAACTGTTCTGGTGGGACGGGTCGTTACACATAGTCTTGGAAGCCACCAAGAAATTGTGGTCATTCGTTCAAATGGTGGGTCCCACAAGGTCTTTGAGACCCATCTAAGCCATCCAAAGGCATCAGATCATAGGACCATCCACCTGTTGAGAATCTGCCATTGACAGTGGATCTATCTTCCTCGTTTGGCTACAATCCCACCATCTAATTATGTGCCATAAACACTGATCAGAGACGATCATATGGTGGGCTAAGGGACCTAAAGTTCATCTGTGGTGGTCGATTAGGCCCATGCAGTTACTAAGCTGCATTTTGAACTCCTTTAAGTAGAATCCTCAAATCTTCCTTAACTGAAACCGTAACTAATCCAGGGATTAGTTGGCATTAGGATCCTCTAGAAGGGATTAGGGGAGTCTATTTTAAGAAAACTTTTAGGGCAGCCTTTACCCAAAATAGAAAATGAGGAAAAGAGAAGGAAAAGAGCGCCGCTTTGAGTGCCACATTCGGTCAAGTTGACTCAGTTCAAGTTTCATCAAATCCAGCTACTGGATAATAGTTGTAGGAAGGAAGAAGAAAGCAAGAGAAGAAAAGAAAGAGAGGGAGAGAGAAGGAAACGTGAAGGAGAGACAAAGAGGGCTCGAGAGGGAGGTTGTTGTTGCCATGTCGCACCACGCTATTCAACTCGGTCCGAGTCTGATCGAACTTTTAGCACGTCAAGGTGGGTCCTGACCTATTGGTGTAGACTCCAAATGAAGAAAAGGAAGGGAAAGAAAGAAGAAGAGCAGATGGTGCGAGCTGCTGCTCGCCGCACTGCACCGAGTCATGTCAACTTGTGACCGAGTCAATGATTAGATCCGCTGGGTTTTGGCAAGTCGGGTCAGGTTTGGGGCGAGCCTGGTTTGGTCCAGGACTTCCTAGAGAGGAAGGAAAAGAGAAGAGGAAAGGAGGAGAGAGGGGGGCATGCACCGTTTTCCATGGCCACACCGAGTTAAGTCGGGTTTAGTCGTGTGCAAGTCCAAGCATGGATGTATACCAGACCCCACCTAGTCATGGGAGCAAGAAGGAAAGGAAGAGAAAGGAAGGATGAAGGAGCAGGCAATGGAGAGAGGACAGAAGTCGAGTCGGGTTGGACTATTGTCGAGTCAGGCTACCTCGACTCAGTTGAGTCACAGTCCAAGTTTATGCCGCGTCTAGGCCACGTCCAGACCTATCCAAGCTGCAAATGGAAAGAGAGAAGAGAGAGAAAGAAAGAAAGAAAGAGAAGAGTGAAGAAAAGGGGGTTTTACTGTACTGAGTTAACTCGTTGGTCCGCTACAAGCTGGGTCAAGCTTACTCAGGTCAGCAGCCTTTCATAAATACAATGTTTCATGCAAGTGTAAATTCATGAAATTAGGATATTGTTATTTCTTTAATAAACTTGGCAGCTCATCGAGTCGACTCATTGAGTCATCTTGCTAAGTTGGCCTTGTTTTGACTAAGTTTTAGTTCCATTACCGCACTAAAATTGAATTGAGTTGAAGCATGTCGAACTAGTATAGTGAACTTAGTTAGGTTAGGTAAGTTGACTGAGTTTTATTATGTAATTTTAATTTCACCTTGGTTAATCTTAAATTCATATTTAAGTGTGGAATCTAAATCTTCTAAGTATAGACCTTTTTGGGAAGAATTGATTAAAGATCAACTTGGGTTGGATTAGATTCAAAATGTCTTGAATTTAAGATTGAGTTTGGCAAGAAGTGAGATGTATGCCCACACCAAAGGTGAGGATTACCTTTAAGCTTTTCTACATCATGATAGTTAGCTTAGTTTATTTAGTTTGTTGATTACTTAATATAGTGCAATGTGAAAATAATGATGAATGTTAGTTCCATTTAAATAATCCTTTATAAATACAACACGTATATATTTAAATTCAAGTAATTTAACATACTATGAATCTCTAGTATCCCTATTCTGATTTAAGATGCACACTTTATATGTGTACGTGCTAGTGACATTGTACGTGGCTTGTTCTACCACTCGTGTTTACTTAATAGTGCTTTTAGGAAAATCCTCGAATTAGTGGTCATCTGTGTAATGGATTAAATAAATTTACATTGTAAACTTACCACTTTGTGGATCATTTGTGCCTATGTGGCTTTTGAGGAATAATCCTTTTTTTATCACACCATTAGGAGGAATATTTGGCCCGTACGTCTTTTGTGAAATAATTGGCCCACGTGGCTTTAATGGATCATTTTACATAACTTTGCGATGGTAAGTTTCACTTGTTGGACTACGATTGGCACTAGTTGAGTAGGTTACCTTTAACATCCTATTTGTTAGCCTCATGAGCCAGGGATGGTGAAATGAGACACTATGCCTGAGCTGTCGGCCTGTGCTGGGTGATAAACCTCCCATAGTGATCTTTAAGCTTCCTTAAAATGGTTGTTTGAAATTAGAATAATAATGGTTGGGCTAATTAAGTATTTTCATGGCATATGGACTTTACCGGGTGATCGATGTATGACACGGGGGTTTTCTTAGATCACTATGGGCTGTACCATAAAGTATTTTACCGGGTAATCTTAAATTATTATTATGTGCAATCGGACCACTATGGGTGTCCTTGTTGCATGGACTTTTCTGGGTGCTTACTCCTTCTTAGGGTGTACCTTTGAGTACTTTTTTGGAAGACTAGTTCACCTTGGGTGTCCTCGTTGTATGGTCTTTTCCGAGTTACTAGTTCTCCTTAGGGCATACCTTTGAATACTTTTCGGGTGGCTAGCTCTCCATGGGCAACCTTTTGCCAGCTGGATGTGCATCCCCATTTTTGTGAACACGTGCATGCATCCATGCACTTAAATAAGATTATCTTGTGTAACTTATTTAATGAATATGTATCTGATTTTCATGATAATCACTATGAAATATTTGTTATACACTATTCCTGATAATTTTGCTTAATTATCTTGATAATACGATAATCTTCGAGGTTATACCTCACTAGGATAGACATTGAAGCCATCAAACCGAATTCAGTATGCAGGATACGTGGTCGATGTATGAGTTGGCTTTAGAATGTCGTAAGGAGAGATCGATGGCTATGTGGCTCTAATTTTTAGTTTATTTTTATTATTTGATTGTTCAATGTTAATATTGAGACATTGGTTTGTATAAGTTTTTAGCTAACCACTCGAGTATTTGGATATGTGTATTTGGACTCCCTTATACACTTGATTTGCTCATATTCCACTAAAATTACTAACTTTGATAAAAGAAAAAAAATGTACGTGATATTTGAGTCACGTTACAGGTTAACGCTCGGGTTTTTTGTAAAACGAGTAGTGTATTTAGGTTTTGGGAATCGAGGTGTTACATAACCATTAGTACGTGACAATCATATAAAGACTCATGAGCTTAACATAGTAGTGTGTGATACCGTGTTCGAGCTATTGGCTTATGCTAGTATGACAAGCCTCTCCATTGTAACCAGTGAGCATTAATGGAGGTGATAGATTATTGTTCGAACGACCCCCATCAAATACCCGACTGATAGTTACGTGACAAACTACAATTTGAACGACCTCGGACGTGAATGGAATTAGGTGACAAGCCATTTTCTTTGTATTGGTTTAGTTTCGAGTGACAATCTCGCACCTATGAAGTGATTATTCATATTCGATATTTGGGTGATAACCCTTACTATGTTGATTTGCATACTATTGGACATCATAACATACTATTGGAATTATTGGTATATGAGATATAACGAGTGATGCCTTATTTTGGATCAATGAACACTGGTGAGGAGTCGTTACGTGCTATGACGAGCTATGTGATTCAAGTAATGACTCATGATATAATAGTGGTATCCTAGCTTCTCCAACCTGTTACTTGAATTGGGAATAATAACAACTTGACAATCATACGTAGCATTATGACAATATTATTAGGTTATGTTGTTAGACAATCATTGCGCATAACATCACATAATGCATTAAATAACTAACTTAAGAATTATTCTTTTTGTATTACTATCATTGCCTATGCCTGATTGTGTTGATTACATGTGTAACTTGCTTAGTATATATGCATTGGAGGAAAAATACCTAGGAGCATTACATGTTGATGCGATCGACTACAGAGGACCCCAGACAAACCGGTATTAAGGGCAGGGCATCCCTTGTAGTTCCAACTACTTCCGATTGTATGTGTTTAACTTCAGTTAGTCGTATAAGCCTGGGATAGTGTAACGTCCTGAAAATCGGGGGTCGAACGTAAGCTCCACTCCCGAGTTCCAACGCATCACTTATGCAACATAAAAAATGATAATTAAATGTTGTCCGTGTTAGTACATTAAACATGAGTGGGATTATACCAAAACAACATATCATACTCCAGAGACAGTTAAATTATGCAAGCGGAAGACTGTGATAGATATATATAATACATAAACTGTTGTAAGTCTCCTGAGTGTGAACATGTTACCAGGTTAAATATATCAATATATACTCCAAAAATTAACAAAATGAATATACAGGGGTGTTCCAAAAGTGTAAAATAAAGTGTAATGACATCTAATCAGCAACTTTGTAACCTCGTCGATCAGAACGGTCTATATAAACTCACCTGAATACTGCATATATGAGAAAACATCCTCATCGTCCGCGAAGTCTGGCTCCACTTCATCAATCGGATCTCCATCTGCAACCAAGACAGAGTCTGGTTGATGTTTAAAACACCGTCCCAGAACGTGGGAGTGAGTGATCAACTTAGTGGAACAATAAAGTAAAGGTTAACATGTTATCAATTCAGTTAAGCAGTAATGATAAAACAATATAATCAAACATTCCTAAGTACTCTGATTAATGCAGGAATGATATGTATGTATGATGTATGCCCTCGCCTGCACTCCCTCTGCGATCTTCATCTAACGGTCGCGCATGTCAGTCACTTCCTTTGTGCTCTCTAGTCAATGCCAAACGGCACATGCAGTGCGGTGCATGAGCGTGATTACCAAGTTCTTATTAGTCCTTTTCATACAGCAGGTTTGAGAAACTAAGGTACCTCCCTTATATCATTTCCCAAATAATAATCCATTCTAGAGTCGTCAGTCCTAATAAATATTATACGATGTTGCGGTTCTAGGTCATTACAAAGGGCTCGTCACCTGATCAGTGTAGGCCTAGTTTATACTCTAGTTGCTATGGAAAGACTCGTCGCCTCAACGCAATCTTAAAGTATACTCGAAGTCACTACCACCGACGCCCTACCAACTGACAGTCTATTTTTGAAGGCTCGTCACCAACCCGACTGGGGACTACAGCCAGACTGCACCGGGGTAGGCCTATTTTATACTCGAGGTCACTACAAAGGGCTCGTCACCTGATCAGTGTAGGCTGATAGCTCGAATATAGTGTCCCATACCACCGTATTCGGCTCACCAGTTTGAGTTGCTCACTGGACACTACGGGGAGGCTTGTCGCCCCAGCGTAGCCGACATCTCAATCACGGTGTCCCATACCACCATGTCCGGCTCATGAGTCTTAGCGGATCGAGGTACCAAGGTTAACGAGGTTTTTATTGGTGAGTTTGGTACCTTAGGTTCAAGCAGTAGCGTCCATACATGGTGAACATACATTGGGTCAATCGGGTTACTTGACGAGCTTGACTGGTACGAGCATACGTCGAGCCGATCGACATGGAGCACGTAAGCACTCCGTGTGACCTAACCACTGCTGACAAGCAGCGTACGAATCAGATTCATCGAACACGTCCTTTGTGGCAAAACAACCTCAACCACCTTGTTAAGGCCTATTACCGATTACCTGGACTATACTGTAGTACCAAACACATCCAATTCCAATAAGTATTCATATGAAATAGTCAAAGCAGTAATAAACACATAATTCCAATCCTACAATCATTTGAGCATGTTGTGAAATGCAACATAAACATGAATTCGCACATATTCATTCCATAAATATAATAGACATCATAATATAACATACATGGAGGAAATCATACACATCATTAACGTAGTTGAGAATCATATCTCAACCCGCATAAAAGTACGCCTTGCTAACTACTAGCTCATTCAGACATTTTACAAACACCTAGTCTACATATCCCAATATACATATCGTATGTCGGTTACAATACGTATAAGGGCAAACCCTTTCGTCAGGGGGTTATCGCCTATGCAACAATCATATACCCACACCAGTTAGTCATGCCAAGCATGAATAAAAACTCTATACTCATTCAGACATTTTCACAAACACTTAGGCTACACATTATAACATACACGACGTATGTTGGCATAACATGTGTTAGGGCCAATCCTTTCGCCAAGGAGTTGTTATACATACATCTAGCATATATACATGGTAAATAATCATGGCAAACACAATTTCAAATTCCCTACGTATACGATCATTTCTACAAACACATGGAAATGGTACCCACGTCAGTTATAAACCATTAACCGACATTGAAAGCCTTGAAAACCATAACCTATACATTTATAGTCCACACCTTACACAGGTAAACGCATAACGAATTCAGTTTAAACGCTAAGTCTTTGTCTGTGGCACCACAACAACCTATAACAGGGAATAGGTTAGCTAATTCACCTGTTACACTATCTGAAACCCTAAAGTAGATTAGGGTTAGGTTTTCTTACCTAAGAATGGGATCGGTATCGCCTGTATAGCGATGCAGGAATGGCGATTAAGCACGTGGCGCGTCAGGGAATGATCCCTATGACTATCTCTCAGCCTCTCTCTCTCTCTTCCTCACTTTCTTCTTCTCTTTTCTCTCTTCTCTCCCTTAGGGTTTGCAAAATTCGTATGGCATGGGAGAGAGAGGGTTTAAGCCCTTTATATAGGCTCAAAAGTGAGCTCAATGGCCCCAGGGCCATGGTATACTTGGGTTATAGCCAAAATTCTTCCGTTCTGGCTCAACGGAGCACTTCTGGAGGCCCCCTTTCTGCGTGCGGTCGGACTTAAGCTCCCTGACATTGGATCTTGGTTGAGTTAAGTTTTCAGTCCGATCGGATTTACAGATCGACCATGGTGGACCAATTTCAGTTCAACGGTCATCGGTACTCGATCATGGCCACAAGTGTACTGACATGTGTGGAAAATTTCTCCTAATCTGAGGGTGTATTTAGGTCAGATTTTCACGGTCTGAATCCTTATATTTAGCCCGCAAGCGACACGTCTCAGTTTACTTAAGTTTGGATTTTATTTCCAAAAATATTCACGTTTCTCATACACTTCACTCCGGGCTCAAGTTGTCCATTTCTGGACACAGTCAGGTCTTGATTTTTGAGATGGTTGTCAAGCCTAGTAAGGTGGTCATAATCATTTAGTTTGGCAGTAATCGGACTTTTAATATGCGGTCCATGTCCAATACGGAGTTTCGTGATGATCCCGAGAGTAACTCGGTAATGAGATTGATCCTAGATTATAGGGTAATGTAACATTGCACGTTTTGAGTCTTGCAGTTCATATTTAAAGTGGTTCAAGTGAATTGCTCAGCTAATCTAGTTTAACATTGAGTTAATTTCGTCTAATTTCTAAAGGATTTGGTCCTGAGTGATTTCTGCCTGAGGTGGTACTCGGGTCTTTGTAGTTTGTATAGAAGGTGATTCAAGCTATTAATACTTAATTAAATTACGCCCTAATCATGGCAGAATAAGGTCCTAGGGCAGTTCTATGTTTAAGGACGTCCATTGCCAAGTTAGAAAAAATTCGGGGTGTTATAATCTACCCTCCTTAAAAATAATTTTGTCCCCAAAATTGGCTAAGACTTCTATTGAGTTTGTATTCAACGAGCACATTATGGATACACTGACCTCGGTTATTATAATTCAGCTTGTACCCATTGTTAGGCCTATTCTTTAGTATGAATTGGTTTAGCACTTGGACCCTAATTGCTTTTATGCCAGTAACTTCAACGTTGACTTTCTAAGGAAGATTCAGACCCTATTTAGTGACCTATCCCTACGCACAGCCTGGATCAATTTCTTTCGATCCTGGGCCAGTGGGGCAGGGGCCCACCACGCTTCCTCTGCGCCACTTTAATCAAAAGGATGTAAAAATCGGCTTAACTAGATTAGGCTCAAAATGTTCTACCTCCCTTAAAAATTATTTCTACTCTCAAGGCTCAAGAATCTATGTCATGATCCGTATGTCGGAACAAGGTATAATTTAGAACCTATCCTTGACATGAAATGGGAAACGACCTCTCAATACATTGGTCTTCCTTCCATCGCTGATGTGTATTGCAGCATTGGTACCTATGGTTATAGAAAGGAGCTAAAATGGTGGGGGTTTGTGGTTGATTTCAGGGATGGGTGTGAGTTGGTGGCAAGACGACTAATCCTACCAAAGGAGGACTTTTATCACGATCCCAACTTATCTTATTTAATAATATCTAGCTTAACAGGCAAGCTATCTTTCTAAGTTCATATGCACAATATGTATGCCAACATGGCATGTGATTTGGGACCTAATTCCTAACTGTCTGTTGCCCATTTGGGAAATTCCTTGGGCCTAAAGAGAAAATCTCTTTTGGCTATATGTTCTTAACACTTCTCAAAGACGAAATAATAAACTTTTAGTTGCAAGTGGTCGAGCCAACACGGAAGGAAAGTTATGTAGTGGGTCTGAGTCAGATACATGGACCTTCTGCCTAGCTACGACAGAAAATTTGTCGTATCGGTTATTAATCCTAGTTGATCCCGATCTTTGGCTTGATCAGAACATTGAGTTCATTGGTAGCTACCAGGATTGAGAATTCGATTCAAACCGCGAACATTTCGCTTATATATAGTTTTTCTACTCCGTGTTCCCGATTGTAAGAAGTCCTTGAGAAGGCAATTCTAAGTGGTGTGTTGATTTGACCTAACGTTCTAATCAAAATAACCTTTCTAAGAGTTATTAAAGAAGCCTATAAGTATTAAGGGGATTCAACGAAGGAATGAGGTCTCACTCCAACCAAATCAAGTCAACTACTAAATCTATCTTTTAAATATCTTAGCATAATTAGTCTTTTATGTCCCTTAGTATAACCAGTAGCCTAATCCTAACTTATGAGTAGCAGTAATTCAATAGTTGTAATCCAAAGATGATTTCATGCCATTTCTAATACAAGAAATTATTTTATTGCTTCGGGTCACAGTTGTCTGATTGGAATTGAGTTGCCCGAACTTGAATTTAAATGTGCTCGAGCAGTTCACATATGCCCATACCAGTTAAGGAGGTCTTAGAGTTCATGTTATTAATTTGTTGGATTACCTATACTGTCAAAATTTTCAAAATTTAAGACTACTAACTTTAGGTCCAAAACTCTAAGGGCTTATTTGGCCAGTGGTCTTAAGTTGTATTAAGTGGGACTGCATTGTTAATCCTACCTCAGGATTGGGAATTACATGTTTGGAAGGAGGGTGGGATGGGATTAAAATTAATTTTATAGGCTTTGGAAAATGAGTCTTGTGTTGGAAAGTGTGAGATGGGATTTTCAAATCCCATGATGATGAATTTTCAAGTGTAATTTGAAAGGAAATCCCGGGATTTACTTTTAAATGCATACATTCCAAACATGGTATTGAAAAACATGGGATACACCCAATCCAGGGATAATACCTTACACATGCATTTATTGTTACTTTTACAATTCCATCCACCTTCATCTCACCTAATGCAGTTGGCTGAACGGGCCCTAAATGTCCCAACATTTAGAGGTTGTGAAGGTTATGGGACACAAAAATGTGGGTTTTGTACTCAAATGAGAGGGATATAAGGAAGGTGGAGATGTGAGTAGTTTTTGGGTAATGGTGGTGGATGGGTGCAAGATGTAGAAGAAGACGAAAGCTTGAGTGAATAGAAGTGTGGATGTGAGATCATTTTACATGGTCTTGGCCACATACGGGCTATACTACTGTAGTTAATCTAGCCCGCCGGTGAAACTTAGGATACTAATGTGATTTTTAGATTTCATCACCCCCTTCCTAAATTAGAGTACATCATGTTACCATAACCCAGGTCCAGTTTAATCCAAATCATGCTTTGATACCATCTTGTAACGCCCTGAAAATCGGGGGTCGAGCATTAGCTCCACTCCCGAGTTCCAGCGCATCACTTATGCAATATAGAAAATGATGATTAAATGTTGTCCGTGTTAGTGCATTAAACATGAATGAGATTATACAAAAATACATATCGTAATCCAGAGACAGTTAAATTATGCAAGCGGAAGACTGTAATAGATATATATAATATATAAACTGTTGAAAGTCTCCCGAGTGTGAACATGTTACCAGGTTAAATATATCAATGTATACTCTAAAAATTAACAAAACGAATATACAAGGGTGTTCCAAAGGTGCAAAATAAAGTGTAATGACATCTAATCAGCAACCCTGTAACCCCGTTAATCGAAACGGTCTATATAAACCCGCTTGAATACTGCATATATGAGAAAGCATCCTCATCATCCGAGAAGTCTGGCTCCGCCTCATCAATTGGGTCACCATCTGCAACTAAGACAGTCTGGTTGGTGTTTAAAACACTGTCCCAGAACGTGAGAGTGATTGATAAACTCAGTGGAATAATAAAGCAAAGGTTAACATGTTATAATTTAGTCAAGCAATAATGATAAAACAATACAATCAAACATCCCTAAGTACTCTTATTAATGCAGGAATGGTATGTATATATGATACATGCTCTCGCCTGCACTCCCTCTGCAATCTTCATCTAACGGTCGTGCATGTCAGTCACTTCCTCAGTGCTCTCTACTCAATGTCAAACGACACATGCAGTGCAGTGCATGAGCATGATTACCAAGTTCTTATTAGTCCTTTTCATATAGCAGGATTGGGAAACTAAGGTACCTCCCTTATATCATTTCCCAAACAATGATCCATTCTAGGGTCGTTAGTCCTAGTAAATATCATACAATGTTGTGGTTCTAGGTCACTACAAAGGGCTTGTCACCTGATCAGTGTAAGCCTAGTTTATACTCTAGTTGTTATGGAAAGACTCGTCGCCTCAATGCAGTCTTAGAGTATACTTGAGGTCACTACGACCGATGCCCTACCAACTGGCAGTCTATTTTCGAAGGCTCGTCACTAACCCGACTGGGGACCACAGCCAGGCTGCACCGGGGTAGGCCTATTTTATACTCGAGGTCATTATAAAGGGCTCATCACCTGATCAGTGTAGGCCGACAGCTCGAATACAGTGTCCCACACCACCGTCTTCGGCTCACGAGTTTGAGTTGCTCACTGGACACTATAGGGAGGCTCGTCGCCCCAGCGTAGGCCGACAGCTCGACCATGGTGTCCCATACCACCATGTTCGGCTCATGAATCTTAGCGGATCAAGGTACCAAGGTTAACTAGGTTTCCATTGGTGAGTTTGGTATCTTAGGTTCAAGCAATAGCGTCCATACATGGTGAACATACATCGGGTCAATTTGGTTACTTGACGAGCTCGATTGGTATAAGCATACGTCGAGCCGATCGACATGGAGAGCGTAAGCACTCCGTGTAGGCTAACCACTGCCGATAAGCAGCGTACGACTCGGATTCATCGAATACGTCCTTTGTGGCAAAACAACCTCAGCCACCTTGTCAAGGCCTATTACTGATTGCCTGGACTATACGGTAGTCCCAAACACATCCAATTCCAACAAATATTCATATGAAATAGTCAAAGTAGTAATAAACACTTAATTCCAATCCTACAATCATTTGAGCACATTGTGAAATGCAACATAAACATGAATTCGCACATATTTATTCCATAAATATAATAGACATCATAATATAACATATATGGAGGAAATCATACACATCATTAATGTAGTTGAGAATCAAATCTCAACTCGCATACAAGTATACCTTACTAACTACTAGCTCATTTATACATTTTTACAAACACCTAGTCTACACATCCCAATATACATATCGTATGTCCGTTACAATACGTAATAGGGCAAACCCTTTCGTTAGGGGATTGTCGCCTATACAACAATCATATACCCACACCAGTTAGTCATGCTAAGCATGAATACAAACCCTATACTTATTCAGATATTTTCACAAACACTTAGGCTACACATTATAACATACACGATGTATGTTGGCATAACATGTGTTAGGGTCAATCCTTTCGCCAAGGAGTTATTATACATACATCTAGCATATATACACGGCAAATAATCATGGCAAACACAATTTTAAATTCCCTACGTATACGATCATTTCTACAAACACATGGAATACTCTAAACTTAACATAGTTCATATATATACGAAAAACGAAACAAACATCGCATTTGGCATGTGAAATGGCACCCACGTCAGTTATAAACCATTAACCGACATTGAAAGCATTAAAAACCATAACCTATACGTTTATAGTCTGAACCTTACGCCGGTAAACGCATAACGAATTCAGTTTAAACGCTAAGTCTTTGTCTGTGGCACCACAACAACCTATAACAGGGAATAGGTTAGCTAATTCACCTGTTACACTATCTGAAATCCTAAAGCAGATTAGGGTTAGGTTTTCTTACCTAAGAAGGGGATCGGTATCGCCCGTATAGCGATGCAGGAATGGCGGTTAAGCACGTGGAGCGTCAAGGAATGATCCCTATGACTATCTCTCAACCTCTCTCTCTCTCTCTCTTCCTCACTTTCTTCTTCTCTTTTCTCTCTTCTCTCCCTTAGGGTTTGCAAAATTCATATGGCATGGGAGAGAGAGGGTTTAAGCTCTTTATATAGGCTCGAAAGTGAGCTCAATGGCCCCAGGGCCATTGTATACTTGGGTTATAGCTAAAATTCTTCCGTTCTGGCTCAACGGAGCACTTCTGGAGGCCCCTTTTCTGCGTGCGGTCGGACTTAAGCTCCCTGACATTGGATCTTGGTTGAGTTAAGTTTTCAATCCGATCGGATTTACAGATTGACCGTGGCGGACCAGTTTTAGTTCAACGGTCACCGATACTCGATCAGGGCCACAAGTGTACTGACATGTGTGGGAAATTTCTCCTAATTTGAGGGTGTATTTTGGTTAGATTCTGACGGTCTGAATCCTTATATTTGGTCCGCAAGTGACACATCTCAGTTTACTTAAGTTTGGATTTTATTTCCAAAAATATTCATGTTTCTCACACACTTCACTCCAGGCTCAAGTTGTGCATTTCTGGACACAGTCAGGTCTTGATTTTCGTGATGGTTGTCAAGCCTAGTAAGGCGGTCATAATCGTTTAGTTTCGCGGTAATCAGACTTTCGACGTGCGTTACAGGTCCGATACGGAGTTTCGTGATGATCCTGAGAGCAACTGGGTAATGAGATTGATCCTAGATTATAGGGTAATGCAGCGTCGATGATTCTGCATGTTTTGGGTCTTGCAGTTCATATTTAAAGTGGTTCAAGAGAATTTCTCAACTAATCTAGTTTAACACTGAGTTAATTTTATCTAATTTCTAAAGGATTTAGTCCTGAGTAATTTTTGCCTGAGGTGGTACTCGGGTCTTTGTAGTTTATATAGAAGGTGATTCAAGCTATTACTACTTAATTAAATTATGCCCTAATCACGGCAGAATAAGGTCCTAGAGTAGTTCTACGTTCAAGGACGTCCATTGCCAAGTTAGGAAAAATCCAAGGTGTTACAGATAGCCACCTTAAGGTGAGCTATCCACTTATTTAAATAATTTATGGAGTTCGATCCACCATGACAACAATTCAAATTTATCAACTATATAAATATAGTCATAAGAAAATTCAATACCACACGAAGGTATACCAATTAAATTCGCTTATGAATCGGTATAATATTCTAATCAATATCAACACAATCTAACCTATATCAACACATGACAATTGAACACATGTATAATTTAATGCAATTCAATGTATATTAACACAATTCAATCTATATTAACATTTCTTAATATTTGACATCGAAGGGTTCTAATATTAGGAGTTTTATATTACTTAAGGTTTTCATTGAGCATGTTATTAACTAAATAGTAAACATAAGCATTTAATCATTCTAAATTGTCAGGTAGAAGCTTGAGGGTAAATCTTTACCTTAAAGTCAAAGATCATCGATTCAGATGTAGCCCTAGTGTTAGAAATTTGGAAAAATGCTTTAACCCTAATTCATTATATATAAATATTATCATTACTAAGAGTAGACTTTGATGAAGGGTTAAGAGTTTTACTTAACTTAATTCGATTAAACCCTAACTCAATTTGACGAGTTGGGGCCTGAAATTGGCGTATAATGACATTCACACAGGGCCACGCCCAAATATGGCTTCCATAATAGCATGAGCCGCTCCTAACCAATTGCTAGGACCCCAAGTCCTAACATGAACAAATCCAAGGGTTTGGATTTGTACGAAAAAATCGATTCCTACATCAAATCGAGAGTGCTTACATAAGATTTATGAAATTTAGTACCTATGACTTAAAATCAAAGGTAGAATGCTCTGATTACCTCAAATTGTGAGTAGAAGTGGATTCGGTGGAAGAAACAGTAGCTTTAAGGATTTTGTTGAGAGGAATTCAGTGAAAACAATATCAATAACCCATTTCTCTCTCTCTCTCTCTCTCTCTCTCATTTTCTTCCTCTTTCTCTCTTTATTTAATTTGTTAGGGCAAATTCATATGGGGAGAGGGGGAGTGAAATAAATGGTATTTATAGTGTCATATATGTTGTAAATGGCCCTAATGCATAATTACTTACTATTATAACCCTATGGAAGGTTATTTAAAGCTTTTGGCGCCCACTAGAGAGTATATGGGTTATTCTATATCATAAGATAATTGCCCTTAGTGGTGATCTATGCAAGGCTTCAATGGCTCCGTAAATCAGATACACCAATCAATGGTTAGCGTCTTAAGTTTGGTTGTGATCTAATGGCCTGAATGCCACAATTTTGGCAAAGATCAAAGGTAGACAATTAACTTAAGTTCATACTGATTTCAAACCAGCCTCACACAATATATATGTTGCCCTTCGACTCCAAATTGAGCGATTCTATCCGCTGCTTCAGATCACATCAAGCCCACTAAGACGAACATCTTTTTATAGTTTCGAGTTCAGCGACCCACTAACGAGCGACCTATAACTAATTTGGTTAGTCAGGGCATTTATGAAGAGAACTAAGAGGTGAGATTCTTATGCATGGCAACTAGGGTTTGTATTAGCTAAGTTCATAGTATGACATTTTTGTAATTAGCGAAAACGATGATTCGGCTCTAATCACCCTAATCAAGAACCCTAATTCAACTATACTGGAAACTACTCGAATTAGTAAAATATACTAAAATATAAAATTCTAATTTAATTATATAGGATGATTCCTAATATGATTAGAATCAATTCTTAAGAAGACAATGAATACAAAAACTCTAAGATAAAAAAGATATGTGTGGTCCATCGGCAATGTGCAATTGTAGAAATGTTTAGTTTCAATAAGTCTAATGATTGTAATGTTTTTGAAACTTTTAGTCATTAGATTATTTTTATAATTTTTTATTAATTCATAAACAAGTCTACTTTATCTCTACTAAATTTCATTTCATTTCATTTCGAGTTTTAGAAAAATTCTTAAAATTCTAAAAGTATCAACTATCTGAAATAAATGATTTTCTGTATAGTTTCTAAAACATCCTAAAATTATTTAAGTTTGTATTTTATTATTTTATTTATTTTTCTATGATAATAGACTCATCAAGCTTTAATCTATCTTTTGAATCACCTTAATCCAAGTTGTGTGTGTGTGTGTATATATATATATATATATATATATATATATATACACGAAAATTTGAAGTCAGTGTATTGAAATTGTTCGTTGCTGACCATTGATGTCCATTGCTATTTAGCGATCCGAGGTCAACCGAGTCCTGATAGGGTTGACCGGGTCCTAATGTGGTTGACTGGGTCCCCTTGTCCAGTAGCCCGGGGTCGACTGAGTCCCCCATTTCCTTATTCTCCAGCAAGTTGGGGTTGATCGGGTACCCCCGAGGTCGACCGGGTTTTTCAGAGGTCCACTTCGACTCTCAGTCTTCTAAAACCCCTCATGTTTGGGCTTAAAAAATAATAATTCCAAACTTAGATTTTTCTTTCTCCTTTGTTTTGGTCCACCCACCTGGGTGGTCTTAGTTGGACTTAGACGAACCAAAGTTTGTCCAGACTCAATTAAATCAACCAATGCGGTCCTAAAACACGCATTGCTACATTCAAAGTTAAGCAAACCCGGGAGTTTGGTCCTAAGGTTATCCAAAATTCACAAGTTCTACTTGGTCGAATGGTTTTGTTGGACCCAAAATCACTCCTTTTGGACCTAAACACGTGTGAATATAGACATGAACATGTACTCAAATCGAGAAATCAAAGGTAACGCCCAAAGATGTATGATTCCCAAGTTGGCAAAAATCCAGTGCATCACGGTTACCTTTACTTAACATTTGATACCGTTGATTTAACTACTTTGATTGTTGATCATGGGTGAACGTTAACCGGACTGCATGGGCATGTGGGAACTCACCCATGTGCATTTTTGTTAGGTTTACACCCGAAAATTCAAGATCGAAGTCTTCGTACTTAAGTACCGATTTTTGGAGCGTGACACAAATAGTCCATGGTTAGGGACGTTTAAACGACTACAAATCTGGAAAAAATACATAATAAAAGCGACGAAGGCGCACCTCTCAATCTCTGATACCAATGTTAGTTCCATCCTATGACGAATCATTGATCTACCTGCAGTGAAAGATAGTGGAAAGTATATCGAATCTTATGGGATGCATCTTGTATTGTCGAAAAATGGGTTTGCATGCTTCATTGGTGAAGGATCAGTTTATTAGAAACTCTCATCTCCAACTGGAATTCCACACAACAAATCGCGTGGGTTCCAATTCTCTTTCTAAACTCTCTCATCTTTTTTACTTTTATGGAGATGAATTATGGCAACTCCTATAATTATAATATGTAAGCTGGAGTTACCAACCACTAAATTCTCATTTAATCCCAACCTAAATGTGGGTGGAGCCTACTAGGACACTGTGCCCTTCACTTTGGTAATGACATTTGTTGTTCGTATGACTAATTATTGTAAGCATTTTTTTTTCCAAATGTTACTCACGACTCCGAGGGGCAATGGGCAGGCATTTTTAAGACTAGGGTTCCTAAATTGGTTGGAGGGCTAGGCCCAAGCTTGAAATCTAGGATCTTTTTTGTTATTAAAAAGTGCATAATTTGAAGATACCTGTGAGCAGCTCTCATTCAACATATATGTAACCATTCTTAGTAGGCACGGGCCATGATTCAATGACCCAAATCATTAATATGGTGGGTCCATGAATGATGGAAGGATATCCAATTCTTTTAAATTAGACTATTTCAAACCATTGACCATTACATCCTAATCCTTTAACGGTGTAACAAAGTATAAAGGCCTTTTTTAGCTGCATCACGAGGTAAACTAGCGATGTGAGTGGGACCCTGACCATGGGGCCTACGTGGATGTATGCATTGCATATCCACACCATCCATTTGCTTTTCTAGCTTAATTTAAGGCATGTTCCAAAAAATGAAGTAGAACAAATTCAAGTGGACTACACCACAAGAAATAGTGGCCATCGGCCATTAAAATCTTTTTGGGCCACAAAAGTTTTGGATCAAGTTGATATTTGTGTTTTCCCTTTATCAGGTTGGTGTAATCTTTCAACAGGTTCGATGGAAAATAAACATTATGGTAGACTCTCGGAAGTTTTTAATGTTCTTCATTATTTGACCACTGTTTCCTGTGGTGTGGTCCACTTGAAATTCACATCTACCTCATTTTTTAAACCATGATCTAAATTAAGTAGATGGACGGCGTGGATATACAATGCATACGTCAAGGGGCAGAGATTAACCACCAAACTAAAAAAGACAAAATAGCCCTTCCCGGATATTTTTACATCTACCATCGTTCCCTCATTTTACCGCTCTTTTAAAAACCCCTCTTATTACTGTTCATGTCACTGTCCTTCGGCTGCCCGTGTCCGCCACCACGCCCCAATTACAGATCCGCTCTCATCTAAAAAGAAAGGCTTGTGAGCTACTCAAAGTTATACATTTAAGGACACAATCAAGGTAGCCACTGCCGACTGTTCATGTGGTGAGCCCCACTGTGGATTGTCCTTCTTGCGAAATTTCACATTGGACAATCAGAGCCTGATGAATTGTCAGGCACCGAGCTTAGGCAAATCCTAACATGCAGGATTCAATACATGGGGCCCACTGTTCAGTGATCCAAACTGTTGATGTGGAAGATCCAATCTTGGTTTGGATATAGAAAAAAGTATTCCTATCTTTGGCCTAGTTATAGTTGAATCTGGACTGTTGTGTATTTCTCACTTAACCATCCACTCTTAAGTCTATTACTAAAGGGTTCGGATTGTTCCATGATTGACCTTAGCTTCAATGGAAATATTGGCCCATGTCCAACCAATGGTTTTTTTGGCTTGGTGCCCATCTATAGTGGGGCCCACCGGATTAAATGTTCCAGATTTGGAATGTAACAACCAAATTGCGGTATGGTGTTCTGCAATGCCCCATGCCTTTTCCTCTTAAAGAAGGAAATGACATTTTTTTATAGAATTTCAGAGTAAAAAGCTTAACAAACTATTGAAAGTAAGCTTTATGAGAAATAATCTTTCTTTTCTATGACATCCACTCCATCTATTCAGTGGACCACCTCTTGTTTAGCCTTGATCTTAAGAAACAACAAGAGTTAACACCCACCTAGTTTAAAATTATAAAACAAAAAAAAATTCTAAATTCTTTTGGTATGGCCCACCTGAGTTTTTGAATATTGTAATTTTTTTAGTAATTCTTTCGTCATTGTGAGTTGAACCAGATGAATGGATTGGATGGCATGTAAACACAACGGTGGACCAACACAAAACTAATGGTGGATGTCGCATCCCAACTGTTTCCTATGTGATGAGCCATCTGAATTTTGGATCTTCATGATTTTTGGGTTACATAGTAAAAATAAGGTAATTTACCTGATGGACGACGTGGATCTCGTGAAAGTTTCACCCACGTGGCGCTAGGGTAGCCTTAGATAAATTAGCGAGGTACCTACCGCGGTTCTTAATGGAGGCCATAGGCACACAGGAAATTATAGTCTGTCTGTGCGGGTCCCATTAAGTACGTGGTGCCCACGACCCACCACATTTGATCGGAACGCTTCATTTGCTCATCCATCATGGCCGTTCGTTTGAGGGACCTGATCCAATGCCTCTGAAGGCATGGGAGGTTTCGGGTGCCCCATGTCATTGTTGAGAATAGTATAGAAATAATGGTTTTCTGTAAATTATAAAAAGCTGAAAAATAATATGAAATCAAGACAGGCTGAAGCACGTATGGAACGCTATCCTTAAAGCATAATTTGCCCCTACTCAACTAGGTTGAGTATGCTGAAAGGTTATAGGTAAATCGCTTTTACGATACGACAAGCTTGATGTGGATCTGCGTTCAGCAAATACGAAAATCCACTAATAAAACTCTGTTACACAATTTCTGGTAGAAAATAAAAGAAAAAATCTCAGAAAGAAAATGTGAATAAGACCACTGCACTAGTCAGACCTTTGGTAAATGGTTCAGATGAACCATTCTAGACCACACTGCTGGTCTGATCTTCAAGTAATGGTTCAGATGAACCTTACTGTCTTGCTAGAATTTCTGGTTTATATGAGTGACTATAGTTCGTATGAATCTGCTGGAGTGTGTTGTGATTGATTGGAAACCCATCCAAGCCCAATTTATATAGGCAATGGTGGCTGCGAGTTATGGTATGGGGAAATAAATTCAATTAACCGTTTCTAGCTGTTGGGAGAAACTAGCCGTTATTGGCAGTTTCTAGCTGTTGTGCATGTAGTGTAATGGCTACTGCATGCAGTTGTTTCTGACCATTGTGAGACATTGGCTAGCCGTTTCTAGCTGTTGGGCTAGCCACATACAACAGTTTTTGCATGGTCAACAATCAATTGCGCGAGGAGTTACACCTCCCTATAACAACTCTTTTTCACTCGTCTTATGTCGGTTTGCCTAAGGTCACGAAGGAGCGACCTTCTGCGACACGATGTGGACGTGCGAGTGCAAAGTGTGCCACTAGCGCCTTTACAGCTACATTGCCTCACATGCCCACGCCCTCGCACCGAGCCCGTGCCTGTGCTTGTACCAAAGCGCGAGCGCGTGCCCGGGTGTTCCAGTGCTATGTATTGGAACATGCAAGCTATATACTCCTTGGACTGGGTGAGTAAATATTATAATACTCCACTCTCCACATATATACTCAAAATCTTTCTTCTCCTTTTTCAATGTGGGACTATTCTCAAAACACATGAAAAATGTATTTTACAAACCTTATATATATATATATAATATTTTTTTATTAAAATATATTAAAAATTAATATATATATATATATATATAATATTTATGCTAGAATAAAAATAGCGTATATGCATAAAAAAAGATATCTTTCAATTTGAATCTTCCCTTAATGTAAGTATTTCAAAACTCTATCGAAATGACTGGTAGCCATAGCGTTGAACCAGTTATTCCTAGATAACAAAGCAAAGAAACCATACACATATTCACTATGTGTATTTTAGAGTTCCCACAATCTTGCTCAGCAAGATTTATGGCCATGTGCTCATCCTATTTCATGAACAATTCCGAGAGAAAACTCTAACTCTCATGAGAGACGGCACCATCTCTACGTTCACATAAGTGAAATCCTTCCAGTGTTTTCGTTACTTTAAGACTCTTGTCTTTTAAACTGGATTTCATTAAGAGTTTTACAACTCAACTTTCTTTCATAACACTCAACACTTATCTATTATAGATGAAGTTGTAAATAATTTAATGTTGAAAACTTTCCACATATCGGTAACTTGTTTTTACCCATTAAACTCGAAATTATAAATTTTCTGATTTTAGGTTAGGTTACCATCACTGGTGGAACTTTAGTTGAAGAGTTTCAACCCCATCCATCTATATGTTACTTTTACTACATCTCTCTGTAGAAGTTTAGTAAAAGAGTCTGCTAGGTTATTGCTTGATTTTAGATAGAAAATAGTAATGATTCCATATCGAATCAATTATCTGACATAATCATGTCGAAGACTTATATGTCTAGACTTACCATTATAGGTACCGCTATAGGCTCTAGTTAATATGATTTCACTATCACAATATAGTGACACGGCCGATATAGGTTTTATACAAAAAGAGATTTCTAATAAAAGATCCCTCTGCCACTTAGCCTCTTTGTCTGTTGCAGCTAGGGTTATAAATTCAGACTCCATAGTCGAATGTGTTATACAAGTCTGTTTCTTGGATCTCCAAAATATAACTGCACCTCCTAGGGTAAATACCCACCCTGTAATAGACTTGTTATCCCCTGCACTCGATATCTAGCTTGCATCAGTATATCCTTCTAATACAGCAGGAAACTCTGAATAAAATAGTCCTAAGTCTTTATTTTCTTTTAAGTAACCAATGACTCTACTGATTGCATTCCAGTGTTTAGTACTGGGATTACCTGTAATCTACTAAGTTTACTCACAACATATGCGATATCAGGTCTAGTGCATTACATAGTATACATAAGACTCCCTCTAGCACTCGCAATTTCAATTGTGCAACTGCTCTTTCGTTATTCTTTTTTAGCTTGATACTTAGATAAAGTGGGGTTTTTACTTCTTTTATACTTAGATGGTTAAACTTGTTTAGTATCTTCTCAATATAATGAGATTGACACAAAGCATAACCCCCACAATATTTTTTTTTAACTTTGATACCTATGATGATATCTACTTTTCCAAGATCCTTTATTTTGAATACGGAAGATAAAAACCTCTTTGTTTCAGTCACTCTTTCTATTTTCTCACTAATTATTAACATGTCATCAACATACAGACAAATAATAATTATACAACTACCATCAACTTTAGAATATATGCATTTATCAGCTACATTATGCATGAAACTATGAGACAATATTTTGGAATCAAACTTCTCATGCCATTATTTTAGTGCTTGTTTTAATCCGTACAAATATTTGATTAATCTGCATATTTTATTTTTATTTTCTGGTAGAACGAATCCTTTAGGTTATTTCATGTATACCTTCCCATTAAGGTCACCATTCAGAAATGCGGTCTTTACATTCATTTGATGGAAGTGAAGATGATATATGGAAGCTAGTGCAAATAATATCATAATGGATGTTATCCTAGCTACAAGAGAATATGCATCAAAATCGTTTATCCATTCTTTTTGTATAAAACCTTTAGTTACTAGTCGAGCTTTAAAGGTTTAGATAGTCCCATCAGTGTGATATTTCTTCCTAAATACCCACCTGCAACCTATGGGTTTAGAACTTAGAGGTACGTTAACTAGTTCCCTTGTTTGATTTGACATTATAGATTTCATTTCATCATTAATAGCTTCTTTCTAGAAAGTTGAGTCTCTAGAGGATACAACCACTTTATATGTTTTCGGATCATCTTCTATAGTCATTACTATAGGTATTTTTCTTGTAATATTTTCTCTATCTCCTTCTACAAGATGGAAAAAGATGCGTTGAGAGTCTATATAATCATTGCCTGGACTCTTCTCTATTCTTGTCATTTGACTCGTACGAGGTTCAATAGAAGCTTCCGCAACTTGTAGTGTTATACTATTTGGTTCACTATCAGGAGTTTGGACTTCATGATCCTTTAACTCCAAAGATAGTGAGTTTTCAAAGAACTCAACGTCTCTTTATTTCATTATAGTGTTATACTCTAGATATATGAGTCTATAAGCTTTACTATTTTGTCCATACCCTACGAAGGCACACTTAATAGCTCTGGGTCCTAACTTAGTTCTTTTTGGATAAGGAGTTCTGCGATATACGAAATACTCCCACACTTTAAGATATCCTAGGTTACGTTTTCTACCTTTCCATGTTTCATATGAAGATGTTTTATATTTCTTAGATGGAATTATGTTTAATATATGACACGCTGGAAGCAGTGCCTCACCCCATAAATTGAGTGGCAACTTTGCTCGTATTAGCATTGAGTTGACCATCTCCATTAACGTTTTATTCTTCCTTTCTGCTATTCAGTTTTATTGAGGCGTGTACAGCGCAGTACAATGATGTATCAGTCCATATTCTTCACGGAAGTTATCGAATTCATTAGAGAAGTATTCTCTTCCTTTATCGCTACAAAGAATTTTTATCTTCTTATTTAGTTGATTTTTTTACTTTTGCTTTATATATCTTAAACACGTTCAATGTTTCATCTTTGTTCTTTAACAGGTACACATACACATATCTAAAGTAATTATCAATAAAGGTTATAAAGTACCTTTTACCTCCATGAGTAAGAATGTCGTTTAACTCACAGATATCATTGTGTACAAGATTTAATATTCGAGATGATCTCTTGACATTTGAAAAAAGTTTCTTTGTCATTTTGGATCGTATGCACACTTTACATTTATCAGCTTCATTTTCTATGTATGAGATTAAACCATTCTTAGCCAAGAACTTGAAGGTACTATACCCTATATGAGCTAGTCTATCATGCCATAGTCCAACGAATTCAGCTATATACGCAGAAGTGCTACTTTCATTTAGAAAAAACTTGACCATTCTGTTACAAGCATATCTCTTTCCAACAAAATTCTCATTCTTCAATAGAATCAGTTTTCCTGACTCGTACACCACCCTTTTTCCTGGTTTGCCTAGAAAATCCCCAGAAACTGGGTTTCGCCTTATGTTTGAGACGTGCAGGACGTTTGTCAGAATCACTTTCTTTCCAGAGGTGAATATCAGTTTGACGGTTCCTTTGCCGACAACCTTCGATTGAACTTCATTACCCATTTAGACTTCTTGACCATCGGTCAATTTCTCATAGGTTTTAAAGGCTGATCTGTCGTAGTAGACATGTACGGTAGCGGCAGTATTGTACCACCAACTAGGAACCTTTCCTTAGATGGTGTTCACCTTAGTGATCATTGCCACAATATCACATTATACTATACTTGCTTCTTTTTTAGATTTGCGATATCGGCAGACTCGAGTATAGTGCCCGTTTTTCCCATAGACATGATATGGGCCTTTGAACTTTCCGTTTTTCTTCTGGGTGTTTTTCTTGAATTTCCCTTTATTGGGTTTCAAGGAATCGTCCTTCTTGGGATTCTTGTTATTTGTATTTTCTACCGCATGTACTTTGGACGAAGAATTTCCGTTGTCATTCTTTTTATCGCGGTTGCGGGATTCTTCCTCAATTCTGAGAGGTTTCTAGATTTGTTCTAGTGTGTAGTCCTCAGTCTTATGCGACGACTTCTTTCTATAGTCTTTCTACATCGGGGGCAACTTAGTGATAATAACCCTGACTTGGAATGATTCAGGAAGATCAATCTTAATAGTTTTGATTTTGTTAACTATTAGCTGCAGTTCTTGAATTTGGGCTAGCAGCGGTTTGTTATCTACCATGTTATAGTTAAAGTACCTAGCTATCAGGAACTCGTTAGTACCTTCTTTTTCAACTTTGTATTTGAACTCTGGAACGGCCAGATTTCTTTTGCCGAAGATATTTGTGTGTACAGATCATACAGACGGTCGGAGAGTGCATTCAGAATGTGTCCACGGTACAAGAGTTCGTCTTCAGCTCGTTTGGTGCTGGTAGCAACCTGTTCAGGTGTGTCATTCTCAGATGTTTTAGGCAACGGCTGCAAATTCGGATCTAAGATGTAGAAGATCTTTAGCGCCGTCAAAAGAAACTTGAGTTTGTCTTACCATCTGGTAAAATTGGTTCCATTGAACCGATCAAGATGAATCAAGTCCTGATTCATCAACTTGATAGATGATACACTATCGACTTCCATTAAAAATTACGCTTTAAGATTGTTAAAAATAATATAGAAATAATAGTTTTCTGTAAATTATAAAAAGCTGAAAAATAATACGAAATCAGGACAGGCTAAAGCACGTATGGAACATTGTCCTTAAAGTGTAATTTGCCCCTACTCAACTAGATTGAGTATGCTGAAACGTTACAGGCAAATCGCTTCTAGGATACGACAAGCTTGATATAGATATGCGTTTAGCAAACACGAAAATCCACTAACAGAACTCTATTACACAATTTCTGGCAGAAAATAGAAAATCCCAGAAAGAAAATGAGAAGAAGAAATGTGAATATGACCACGGCACTGGTCAGTCCTTCAGCAAATGGTTTAGATGAACCGTTCTAGACCACATTACTGGTCTGGTCTTCAGACAATGGTTCAGGTGAACCTTGTTGTGTTGCTTGAATTTCTGATTTATAGGAGCGACTATAGTTCATATGGATCTGTTGGAGTGTGTCGTGATTGATTGGAAACTCATTCAGGCCCAGTTTATATAGGCAATGGTGGCTGAGAATTATGGTCCAGGGAAATAAATCCAATTAACTGTTTCTACCTATTAGTGAAAACTAGCCATTATTGAAAGTTTCTAGCTGTTGTGCATGTAGTGTAATGGCTACTGCATGCAGCTATTTCTTACCGTTGTGAGACACTGGCTAGCCCGTTCTAGACCACACTGCTGGTCTGATCTTCAGGTAATGGTTTAGATGAACCTTACTGTCTTGTTGGAATTTCTAGTTTACAGGAGTGGCTATAGTTCGTATGAATCTGCTGGAGTGTGTTGTGATTGATTGGAAACCCATTCAAGCCCAGTTTATATAGGCAATGGTGGCTAGGAGTTATGGTCCAGGGAAATGAATCCGATTGACCATTTCTAGCTGTTAGGAGAAACTAGCCGTTATTGGCAGTTTCTAGCTGTTGTGCATGTAGTGTAATGGTTATTGCATGCAGCTATTTCTGACTGTTGTGAGACACTGGCTAGCCGTTTCTAGCTGTTGGGCTAGCCATATGCAGCTGTTTCTGCAATGTCAGCAATTAATTGCATGAGGAGTTACACCTCCGTGCAACAACTCTTTTTCAGACTATATAAGCTAGGGGACCGGTTCGCGTAAGGTCGTGAAGGAGCGACCCTCTACGACACGATGCGGATGTACGAAGTACAAAGCACACCATTACCGCCTCTATAGCCACACTGCCTCACATACTCACGCCCTCACACCGAGACCGAGCCAGTGATCGAGCCCGAGTGCGGGTGTTCCAATGCTACTAGAACATGCAAGCTCCATACTCCTTGGAGTAGGTGAGTGAATATTATAATACTTCACTCTCCACATATGTACTCAAAATCTTTCTTCTCCTTTTCCAATGTAGGACTGCGCACAAGAAAAAAGTATACCTTTATATATATATATATATATATATATATATATATATATATATATATATATATATATATATATATATATATATATATTATTAAAATATATTAAAAATCAATATATATCAACAGTCATTGCTGCACGAGTTGCCCACATGGACTAGATTGGAGCCGATCATTCGATAGATCAAATAATTAATGAATCATAATACCAAAATCGCGAATTTTCGGGATGGGAATGCCAAACATTCAGTGAGAAAAAGGTCCATTTATTACATGGTTAGGATTAGTCCAATCAAAGCTGATTTTGGTCAGCGTCCAATCAACGAACAAGATGGCAGGATGCCCCGTTTGGATCATCGTACAAATGTGCCACACGTATTATTCCTATGAAAAATGGGAAATATATATGGTCCTACTCTTCAGCAAAACGTACGGTTTGCCGATACACGTGTAAACTGGGCTAAAGTTCGTTGATCTAGACCATTGATCTGATGAGATGCACAATTGACAGGGCCCACCTCTAAAATTTCAAAAGTTCGGAAGAATCCGATCCTTCAATCCATGTCCCAGAAAAATACTGTTAAGTAGACGGCTCATATTGAAAGAGAAAAAATTCAATGGCCAGATGTTTGAATTACTTAAATCTGGGAAGCTCTTTGGTGCTTCCCCAGCATTCAGGCGATTTGGATTGTTGAAAGATGTCGCCACGTGTACGTTATCGCGTGAGTCGGCAAAGTTCGTGGCTTGGATACTACCCGTGGATCCCTCTGTGTGGGGCCCACCTTAGTGTATATTCCTTTAATCCACTCCGTAAATCTGTTTTTAAAGTTCATTTTAAGACAATATGTCAAAAATCAATAAGATCCAATTCTTAGATGGACCACACCATAGAAACAGTGGTTATTGAATACCCACCATGAAAAACTTCTCGCGGCCACCGTAATCTTAGTTGCCATCCAATCTGTTGATAAGGTCACAAAGACTTGGATGAAAGGATCACACGAATATCAGCTTGATATAAAACTCTTGTGGTACACAAGAACTTTTAATGGTCAATCACCAGTGTTTCCTTCTGTGTGGCCCACCTGAGATTTGGATCCGATTCATTTTTCAGAACATGACCTAAAATGAGCTTTAAAAGCAGATGAACGGAATGGATTTAAAGAAAGTACATCAAGGTGAGACCAACAGTAAGGGATCCACCGAATTCGCGCCACCCACCAGGACCTAGGTAGAGACGGACGGTCCTGGCAGGGGCTCTGTGGGGCCCACTTTGATGTATGTATTTTATCCACGCCGCCCATCCATATTAGGGCACGAACCCAAAAAGGAGGCAGATAGAAAGGTTTAGTGGGTTCACCGTGATATTTACTGGCCATCCAAACCGTTCACAAGGCCACGTAGACATGCTTGAAGGGAAAACATAAATATCAGCTTGATCCAAAACTTCTGTGTCCCCCGAGAAGATTTCAACTGTAGTCGTTCAATCCCCATCGTTTCCTGTGGTGTGGTCCACATGAATATTCGATCTGCCTCCTTTTGGGGATCATAGCCTAAAATGATCTGTAAAAGTGGATGGACGGCGTGGATAAAGACCATACATTAACGTGGTCCCACAGAACCACTATCAGGACCGTCCATCTATAGCTAGGTCCTCGTGGGGGTAGCAACCGTAGTATCCAAATATCCGATCCGAGTCCGTCAGCAAACAGTACGTTTTACAGTTGGGTAGGACAGAAATAGCTGAAATGAGAAAAAAAGGGCCTTTGATCGTACGGTCCCGGATGCGCGATATATTGTGATGCAGAGTCGGGGTGTGGTCCGTGTGGATATATCCCATCATCGCATCCGCCGTTTAACCAAGTGGGCCTTTGGGTGCTTCCCTTCCTTTGCAGCTTTCTTCCCAAAAGCACAAAACAGGAAGCTGTAGACACGCTCTTCAACGTGAACCGTACATCATACAGTATGATATCCTTGTGGCCCACCATTTGAACGGACGGTTAAAAGCATTGACTGATGGTCCATGCTCGACTTGCTTGAATGTGGTCGCCGGGTTCAAAGAACCGGTCTGATTTTCGGTCCGGGGACTCGACGAGTTGGGGCCCACTTGATGGGAGGGTTGGATCTGGCACGGGTTGGCAGGGAGCGGCTTATGTGTTACCCGGGTAACACCTTAGTAGGTGTTTCCCTGACCGTGGGGCCCACCTTCATGTATTTTTTGTATATCCACGCCGTCCATCAGTTTTTTCAGCTAATGTTAGGTTATATTCTGAAAAAGGTGGAAGATCTAAATCTCAAGTGGACCACACTACAGAAAACAGTGGAGATTGAACGCCCACCATAACAATCTTTAGGGCCCACCTTAATGGTTTTTTTTACCATCCAACCTGTTGATAAGGTCTTAAAACCATGGATGAAGTAAAAACAAAAATATAATCTTTATCCAAAACTTTGGTGGCCCCCAAAAAGTTTTAATGGTAGGAATTCAATCCCTACTGTGTGATCTACTTGAAATTTGGATCTGCTTCATTTATGGTACCATAGACTAAAAGTATCTCAAAAAACTGATGGACGGTGTGGATATTCTAAAAATAGATCAAGATAGGCCCTACAGTCAGGGAAAAACCACCAACGTGTTACCCGGGTAAACACCTAATCCCCTCCCGCGTTGGCACGTATGTGGTTGTCCGCATTTTTCTGATTATTTAACACGATGTTTTCTAATTCCACGCGCGCGTGGGAGTCGTACAAATCTATATGCGGGTACATGTGTGATGATGGGACACGTGCGGGATATGAACCTTACATTAAGTGAGCTACGTGGTTTAGATCTGCTCGGTTATCATCAGGACATTTTGCACCTCATGTGGGCCGCAGCATATTAAAACAAATGAATGGCTAGAATAACCGTCGATTCACTTTGTATATTGTGGCCCACCTGAATGATGAAATTGTTCAATTTCTTAGGAAGAATATTGGAGCATTATTTCCAACCTTATGGAAAGCTCAGATCTCAAAAATGTTATTAATATTTGCACGTGCGCTGTATTTTTAATGTCTACGGCTCCACATGCGCGTTACCAAACCTCAATGCATACCTATGTTGTGCCAAAGGAGTGATTCGCTCCTTTGGCTATAGCTGTACGCGAACTGAGTCAGCTCGGTTGACAACTTCACTCGATTCGAAAAAACTTGATTAGACTCGTTTTAAAATTGAGTTTAAGCCTAATCAAGTTGATTTTTGGAGCTTGACAAAATTTCAAACCTAGTTCAAGCTTGTCTAAGCTCAAATCAAACCTCAACTCCCATTAAACTTGGATTGAACTAAATCACCAACTGGATTGATGTTGCTGACTAAGTGTTTGAAGTGTTGTTTCAGGTAAATACATTCTCTTAGTTATTTGCTAGTGGAAAGGAACGTAAGAATATAAAATAAATCAAGAAAAAAACATCATATGATAAAACTATCATTATATCTTAATTTTGATACTACATATTTGATAAACTATTTGTAAATTGTTGTTACTATTTTACACGCAGTAAGAAATTGAAGATAGACTTCATATGTTTGAAAAAAATAATGTACATGCCATAACACAATTCAAACTTTCCAAAGTTACCGGCTGATCTGACAAGAGCTCGCCGGCTAAATTGAGAACTGAGCTGAGCCAAGTTCAAGCTGTGGTATCCTAGTGGTGAGTCCAGCTGTGCCAAGCTCAATTCAGGTAATGTACAGGTCTGGGAGTGATTGATCCGCTTCAGGTGTTGCATTTCACACGTGTAGGATATCAAGGCCACTCATTGTGTGGACCCATAACTAACCTTCCCTGGCCACAAGATAAACCTGGTGGGCTAGGCTACACGTGGCCTGCCTAATGAGTGGAGCAGCCCCATATTTGCCCTATGGCATTTCAATGCAGTCCCTGCCTGATGAGTGAATGATTGGAAATAAACAGATCTGAGAACACCCATCAAAGAAATGGGCCCCACTTGATCCCTCCATAAAAGTCAATGAAATCAATGCAAGTGGGCCACATTTTCCATCTGTCACATTAGATAACTCTGATTGTTGGAGGTGCACCAACTTCAATCTCTTACCTCAAAAATCAATGCAAGTGGGCCACATTTTCCATCCTCACTGGTCCAGGCGCCCTTGCGTCCAGCATCTTCATTGGCATGCATATCACATATCTAGGGTAATCAGATCCGTTCATATTGTGGGGTACAGCATCGACATGACCTATGCCAAATTTTACCGTGATCTGACAAGTCTGTGTGTCCAATCGGTGATTTTTTTTAAATAAAAAGTGGACCATCGGTTGTTTTTTCAGCTCAATCTTTCGATGAATTTCCATTCACAAAGCCGTCATTTTAGCGACAGTCCCATAAAACGGTGGCCAACCAGATTAAAGGTTCTCGTATCTTTAGAAATGTGCCACGTGTACAGTTGAGGGTCCTGGGTTCAGTTTGTACAGCCGTGATCCAAACCGTTTATCTGATTGGACCCACTTTTGGAATGCCAAAGCACTAATAGACATCTAAGAAAGAAAATTCAACGAAGGTCCAATTCCACCAGGAAATGGCAAGTATCCGATGGATAGTATCTTCGGGTCTGGGGAACCTTTTTTCTTCAATGAACCATTTAAAGTGGGGCCCACCATATCCCCTTGTAAACATGGAGTGTGCAAATTCCACAAGGTGAAAATAACTAATTTACCATTACTGGGCCAAGGGCCCACCATCCCTGACATTTTCAAGATGGAACTTAAAACTGACAAAAAGTGCCCGCACGAACAAATGGATATTTTTGCAACGTGCACGGGCTCAGCTGACCCGACCCGAGACATTGTAGCCTTTTGTCCGTTTCAGCCATGGGCCCCACACCGGGGTTGGGGTGGAGCCATGGAGGGGTATTCTGGGCAGTACAAAAGTAGCCGTGGGACCCGTTTGGTTGCGACCTTGATGTATATGTTGTACATCCAATCCGTGGGACCCGTTTACTTTGTAGGGCCCACCTTGGTGTATCTGTTGTACATCCAATCCGTTCATCAGTTTTTATAGATCATTTTAGTGTATTATTAAAAAATGAAGCAGATAAAAATCTCATCTGTACCACACCACAGGAAACAGTAGTCATTGAACGGCCACCATTAAACAAAATTCTTAGGGCCCACCGTAATGTTTATTTTCCATCCAACCTGTTTATAAGGTCACAAAGACCTGGATGTTAGGAAATAAAAAATATTAGCTTGATCTAATGCTTTTGTGTCCCACAAGAAGTTTTTAGTTGTCAATCCCCACTATTTCTTGTGGTGTGGAACACTTTAGATTTTGATCTCCTTCATTTTTCGTATCATTCGCTAAGATAATAATTAAAAATTTATGGACGGAGTGGATATACAAAAAATACATCACGGTGGGACCCACTGTCAGCTACTCTCCCGCTAGTTACCTACAGGTCATTACACCACAGCTTGGTGTGCCGGACCATCTTTCCTGCCAACATGCCACTTTCATAGATAATCCGTACCATTCAAATGAAAGGACCCACTAAGAATATGATACATGTAAAAAATCAGATTATTATACTGACTAGGCTCATCAATCCAGTACATTGAGTCAGACCATCGGTGGTCCGTTGATTCCAGCAGTGTGGCCTATCTGATTAGTCCACACGCCTGATTTTTGTTGCAGGTGAAAATTCAATGAACGTATGTCCTACACAAGCGGCATTTTTGCTGAAAAATGATACGGCATCACAAGTTATGATACGGGTGGCTGTAGGGGATCAGTTGTCGTACGTTGTTCGGGACTAAAGGAAGTCTATGTGATAGTTCACCATGATTTTAAGAATGGTCGTGGCCCATCCTCCTAACGTATGGCACTGATGAACGGCTATCCATGGAGGAACGTTGTGAATGGAGCATATCTCTAAAATCATACCGAAGTAAATCTCAACCATCCAATAGATTGGGATTGATCGGATGGTTGAAAGTGAATAGTGAGTGGTCCAAATTCTAATGGAATAATCAAAAGGTCATAGTCCATCCATAATTGAGCCAGAGGTGTATGCGGTCTGGATTACATTATAACTATGGCTTGTCTACGTTGGTTAGTCACCACCATTTAAAAATGTGCTAAACTATAATACTAGTCTTGAGTTTTTCATTGACCCGAACAGCACATTACGCTTTTTGGGAACTGTCCAACTGCCTACTCTTCACAAAATTTTTGTTTCCATTTTTGCCCTGTAAAAAGAAAACTCATCACCTGCTAGCCGCATGCTAACTTTTTTTAATTGGTTTTCTTTTTTCTTTTCACACGCACACACTCACACTAGCCGAATTTCACCACCCATGGATACTCGAACCCTTGGCCTGCTAGCTGCATGCTAACTTAACATACAGCGGCCTCACTTTTCGTAGAGCTCGACATGAGTCATGCTAGCTCCAAAAACTTACTCAAACTTACTCAGTTGAGTTCCATGTGACTCGACTCACATTTTGAGAAAAAATTGAGTCAACTTCGAGATTAACTAAGCTTAAATCCAACTTACACGGATATATATATATATATGAAAAAGGTACAATGGGCTCTAGCTGACGATAAGCTCCCGTGAGGTCGAGCTGTGTGGGCCCCACCGTGATGCGTGCCGACCATCAAATCATGCATTTGATGGGTCCCCTTTAAATTATGGGATATCCCAAAAATCAGCCATATATGGAACTCAGGTGGGCCATACCATCTAAAATTATGTGAAGATACCGTTTAAAACATATAAAAGCACTTGGTGGGGCCCACCTGAGTTTTGCATGAGCCTGAAACCTAGTCTGAACTGTAACGTCCCGTCCAACCAGCACAGTATCCTGGGGCGTCCACGTCGGATTTGCCGCAGGACCATCCGTTTAAACTGCTCAGGGTGTGGTACCACCAGTAAAATTTACCTAGGATTAGCCCATTAGAATAGACCAGGCTGGCCATGATGGGACCCGGTGTGGCCCACCAAGCCTGATTGTCATTTGCACTTGACAACAGCCCGTGTGGGCCACCCAGTGACCGAGGATGGTCAGAAAAATCTAAAACTTCAGAAAATCATAGATCTCACTGGGCTTGTGGTCCATCGCAGACAGCTGACCCAGTGGACACCCAGAACTGGGATCTGGCACTAGCCGAATGCACCCCACCAATGCCAAAATTGGAATCTGGCACTTACAAATGAAATCGGGAAACCAGACGTTCCAGCCGTCGGATTCCTTCCAAATTTGTGGTGACGGTTTAATATATTTTTCTACGCCCGTCCACCAAATCTGGGACCTGATCGTGGAACGGTGACCGTTGATCGCAAATCGGACCCGTACGACCAAACCCTGCATCCGATCATTCCCAAATTTTGCATGGCCCTTTATCGGGCCATGGAGCATCTACCCTACGAGTTTCATGGCTAGAGGGCCGCCAGAACTGCCTCAATCACCAGATCGGCCCCTACAGGACCATTTATGGGACGAAAGTGCCTGCTCAGATCGTATATCCGTTCATCCGTTCGTCCTCAATTTTTGCATGGACCCTAGTCGGGCCATTAGACAACTACATGCCAAATTTGGTGGCCAGAGGGGCGTTAGGGCCACCCCAACACCAATAGGGGTCCCATAGATCTATTTTGGAAATTTTGGAAGCTTGGGGACAAAGGGGCCAAGTCTAGAGAATAAAGCCCTAAGGCCCTCTTTCTCATAACCCTTCTCCCTTCTCCAACAACAAGCCCTCTTCCCCTCATAATTTCCTTCAATCTCCCATAATCAATCTTTCTCCCTCATAACTCCACCCATCCACAATATATCTCTCTCCCTCATAACTTCCTTTAATTCCCAACAACCGAATCCCTCTCCCTCTTGACTTCCAACATCTCCAACATCCAAGGAGAGTAAAGAGGGAGTGAGGGTGAGTAGTGGTGGACCCTAAATCGAGTTGGGGCCCGAGAGGATCGACCCTTCAACACGCTAATCATTTCCCAAGGGGAAACTCTTCGCCCAAACCTCAACCATCGTCCGTGGGCCGTCTAGGTAAGATCTTTCACCTCTCATGATTGAAAATCCATGTATAAAGGAGATATTGGCTTGGGAAGCTAACATGCAAGAGTTGGTTTAGGGATTCTGGCCGGTCGTCCCGAAAGCCTCTTTCCTAGGACGTTTTTCGAGTCGCCAACGATCCATAGGTGCGGACTATTGCTCTTAGGTGGCCTAGCACCAATTTTAGTGTGAGTTTAATGATTTTGAGTGCTTGGATGTCATATTTGGAATTCTAGAGAAAACCCTAGGGATTTCATGTTTGTTGGAATTGTTAGAATGTGCATGTTTAACTCTCAAATGTGATATATATCTTACATTTCACATGATATTATGTTGGATGATAACATGCTTGTGGTTGTTGATTCATTTCCCTCATGTGTGGTGCTTTATTGGGTGTGTGATTATTTACCGTTATGCTCATGATTTCTCAAGATGGAGGAAGTGTTTAACTTCCTCACACAACTCACACACTCACATGCGCCTTAATTTCATAATGATACTTGCTTGCTTGTTAGAGGTATTTGTTTTGTATGGTTAGGATGCATGAGAATATGATATGGATGTGCTAGTTGATAATATGAGTAGTGGGCATGCTGTAGATCCTCTTTTCACTCTCTTGGGATGGTCAGGAACCTGACGAGAGAGGGTAGTCTCATCGGTAGGATTACGCTAGGGCTAGACCCACGGATTGGACGGAAGTATTCGGGTGGCTGTAGTTCGACTACATGGGACTCTTATGCCCGAGGTCATTCGTCTCATGCTCGCCTGATTTGTGCGGACTAGCCTACTACCTGATCAACCCTGTTTGCTAACCATGTTCGCCCACATATGTATGGAACCTGATGCACCCTATAACCTTTGTGGCCCATTGATAACTAGATTACAACTGGTCCACAGTCTCGTGAGCCGGGCATGGTGGAATGGGACACTGTGTCTGAGTTGTCGGCCTACGCCGGGGTACCGTGCCTCCCCGTAATGACCGCGAGCGATCCCTTCCCTATCGGCACTCCTCATGTACTTGGAGTTGGGAATGAGGACCCCGACGGGATCACGGACCGTGGGGACTCGGCCTCACGCGTTGATGGGGCGTTGGCCTCGCAACCAGCTTAGGGCAGTGACATGTAGGGTGAATCAGAATCCCCAACCTGCTGGATGAATGGACCTAACTAATAACTCGGCTAACACAATCGCATTGCATCGCATTAGTTAGGGTGGCGACTCGGCAGTCGAGGTCGCTCTGAGGGAGTGTTGCCATATGCGATCGTTAGATGGAGTCGCTCGAGGGAGCGTTGTGGCGAGGGCATGCATCATATCATCGCATTGCATACGCATTTAATAAGAGTTGTAGGTGTTGTTGATTAACTGTTTTTCATTAAATTCATATTATAATTTATGCCTGTTATAACTTAAGATTAATAGTTTGCACTGAGTTGATCACTCACTCCCACTCTGAGACGGTGTTTTAAAACACCAACCAGACCCAATTATAGATGCAGGTGACTCAGGGCTGGAGGAGCCTGGCGAGGCGTGTTTCGAGGATGAGGATGAGTTGTCCTATTTCCAGTTGATGGATGGTTTCCCGCCAGCTGGAGAGGCGTGATCGGATCGCGGAGTTGAGGGCTCTGTCCTATTCTTTTTGGACATATCATTTTTTTGTGATTTTGATGGGTGGCGCCATGCGCCCCTCTTATTATTTTGAACATGTATATACGTATATGTATGCATTTCTTTCGGTCTCTTTCATTTCAGTAGTTTGTGTGGTGATTCTTCATGCTTCAGAAAATTTCAGATTTGCGCAACTAACCATAAACACACTCTAATTGAAAACCAGTCATAAGTGACTCCGGGAACTAGGGAGTTGAGCATATACACGACCCCCGATTTCTAGGACGTTACATGAACCTTCATTCAAGTGGGACACACATAATGCATGGGCTGGATTTGCAAACCACATCTCAGTGGGCCCTCAAAACTGGTTATGAATGTTTTAATGATGCACAGCCCCTCTCCACTTCTGTGAGTGGTGTGGCCCACACAAGTCACGGATTGACTTGATTTTTGAGACCTAGGCCCACGATGGAATGGTGCATCTGACTGATGGGGTAGATGTTCGAAACGCATCATGATGGGGCCCACATAGCTCGACCTCATGGGACGGACTCGTGAGGTCGAGCACACAGTACCTTTTCCCATATATATATGTAAAAAAGGTAAAACCTTAAATTTACCACATTAGACTCGACTTTCCCACTTTCCCTCTTACTCTTTTTATTTTACTCTACCCGAATGTGAGTGACAAGCCGGCAAGGACGCCACCCGACCTATAATATCTTAGATTTTCACTATTTTGAATTTTTAAAAATCCTTAAATTTCTTTGTTATAATTAGCTTACGTTTTCACTTACTAACCTTTAACACTCAATGTGAGCTTATACACAGGTAGTATATAAGAAAGAAATGGTTCGTACGTGTATAAGAAAGTCGATCACTTAAACCTTTAATTTGACCTTGTGATTTGTTCATTTATAACCCAAATCTAGTTGACCTATTATTGGCTAATAAAAATAACTGCAAATAAAGACTTACAAAAAATCGAGACAACAATAGGTTGAATCTTAACTAAAAGACCAAACCGACACAGTCACTCTTTTAACCTAAGAACCAATGATTTAGGGTGATTCGGATCGAATTGCTGCTTTGGTAATTACAAAGATGCCACATTATAAATTTATCGAATCTAAATATTAATCATCGAACATAAGAAAATCTCGCTATCCAATTTATCCCAAAAATTCCTTGATTTTTTGAACAAGTTCTACACCGCTTATTAGTGGGCCACTAAATCCGAGATGATAGAAAGACGTTCGTCTTAATGGGCTTGTCTCACATCGTGGGATGTTAAGTCAAAAATCACGTCTCAAATCGGTCAACTTGGACTCACAAGGCTAGTGCATGAGATGTGTAAATATTCCTAAAATTAATCAAAAACTTAAGTTAATTGTCTATATTCGGTCTTTTCCAAAATTATGGCTTTTGGACCGTTAGATCATGACAAATTTTAGGGCAACAAGCTAATTTAATACCATACACATATCTGTATAGACGCGGCTTCAATCGACCATCAATGACCATCAAATTGACTTCTAATAATACCTATCGATCACCACATCCAAATGATAGGTCAATCATATCCATACATAGATCATTAATAGGGCTAACTATCATACGGTGTATATCGACCCCTACACTCCATAATAGACTCCCAAATGTTAGAAATACCCTCCCATAGGGCTAGTATAATGAAAATCTAGCCTTTTGTGACATTTGTATCATTTTTTGTATCGCATTTGGAAGCGTTTTTTTTTTTTTTTTTAAGGCATCCCTTGCTCCCATACAAATTTAATGACTTAGGAGAGAGAAAAATGAAAAGAGAAATAAAAGAAGAGAGAAAGAAGAAAAAAAGTGTGTGAGAGAGAATAATATTACTAGTTAGAGTTAGTATCTCATCCATCAAACCAAGCCTACGTGACCTCAAGCGCGTATCAAGTTGGGTCGGGTTCAACCACCTAGCTCCACTCTAACTCAACTCATGTTCAACTCTAATCTTTCATCTAACTTATCAAATTTTCATGACATCCTAGCCGTGCAAACATTGGGACATTGGGCCCCACCGTGAAAAAAGGTTGGCGCAAAATTGAGGACGATCTACTCATCAGGCAGGCTATACTTTTAAAACAAAGGAACGCCCATTGTCCGATACAGTGCAAAGGTGTGGACCACCTAGAAATTGGAAGAACTTAATTTTTGAGAGGCTTGATCTTTATGGTGGGCCCCACCGTTTTCATGGATGGGATTTCTTGAACACGTGAGCCTTTGGCTGGAAATGGGGCCATCATGACCTGCCATTACGGTGGTGTGAAGACTCTGTGGGCCTCATCACGACGTATGCGCTTTATCCACGCTGTCCATCCGTTTTTTCAGATCGTTTTACGGTATGAGACCAAAATTAAAGTATATCCGTAGCTAGAGTGGACCCCACCACAGGAAACGGTGGGAATTGAATGCCTATCGTTGAAAACTTCTTGGGGGCCACAGAAGTTATGGATCAAGCTAGTATTTATGTTTTCTCTTCTTCCATGTCTGTGTGAGCTTATGAATGGTTTGGATGACAAATAATAATCACTTAGGAAAGTTTCAACGGTGACTGTTATTATCTCGACTGTTTGCTGTGGTGTGGTCCACTTAAATTTTTTGTATTCTTCAATTTTTGGGTCATGACCTAAAATGAGATGAAAAAATGAATGGACGGAGTGGATAAAGAAAATACATCATGGTGGCCCCCACAGTTTTCACCCCATGGTAAAGGTCGCAAGCGCAGTTCTCTTGTAAAAATGGGTTGTTTTAGCCGCTCGTAGGTGACCTGACCAGCCGTCTGACATTCTGCGTACAGAAACGCATTAGAAACTCTGCCGGAAGACAGCTATCCATACTCACGCACACAAAGATTGCACATATTGCATGCATGGCTTACAGAAGAATAACCGTTCAAATCTCGGACCTCCCTTTTAAATGGGGCATGGACCTAACTTCAGATTGATTGGATGATCCTGACCTTTGATCGAAGGTCATTTGTTTATTGGACTGTTGAGTTGTCCATTTGACGGCTACCAATTCAAAACCTGGGTTCATCTTTTGAGTGGGCCCCATCAACAGTGGGGTCCACATTTTGACTATCTGGAATATCTACTATTAGACCGTGCGTACCCAAAAGTTGTAAGCTCTTCTATGCGTTTGCCACAAAATTGTAAATTATAGCAACTCACCTGACACACGTGTGCCATCATGGATGTGGCATACTTATGGCCCACATACCATTTTCATCCTATCCGTCCAATTGGCAGCCATTAGTGTGACTGCACCTCAACCCATGTTGCACCCACACGGAAAGATGGTCTGGATTGGCAAAGTGGCTGCATTCTACATTGGTGTCTCACCATAAAATAGTGGTTTGTAACAGACACGTTGGAGTCCGGGTCCAAGCAGGAAAATGAAAGAAAAAAGAAAAAGAGACAAAATGATGACCACCCATGAATTTCTCGCCTTTGGTGGGCCATGGCAATGTGAAAAATATCACCAGGATTTTTAAAATCTCATCGTGGAAAATTATCACAATATTTTCAAATCTCAAAAAATTACGATTTTTCATTATTACTGGTCGTTTGGCACCATGGATTCGAGGGAATTTCAAATCCCCTAGGGCCCGTTTGGACAGGTGGATTGGAAGGGATTGGATGGTATTAGAAGGGATTGGAAGTTAAATCCAAGGATTGGCCGGGCGTGCCAAACAGGCTGGGTGATCTGATCCCGGATATAACAATCTCATGTATCTTAAGACAATTCACTGACCATTATTACCTTTAAATCCCATCCAATCCACCCTAATCCGTTCAAATTTGCATCAGACCTGTTTGGTTCGAGGGACTGGAAGGGATGGGAAGTTTAATCCCGGATTGGCCGGGCATACCAAACCGACTCAATATAGCAATCCGGGATATAGCAATCCTATGGATCTTAAGACAATCCATGACAACACCATCATTACCTTGAAATCCATGCCATCCACCCTAATACCATTTAATCACTTCTAATCCACCTGTCCAAATAGGCTCCTAGTTTGTTTGGCACCATAAAGTACCCAAGGTTTCAAATCCCCTCAATCAAAAGGTTTGAAATCCAAGGTGAGACATCGGATTACATCTGAAATCATTTCCATAGCTGCATGTGTAACACATGTATTACTAGACTATTAACCTATTGGACACATGGCCCACTAATGATATCCTAAAATAATTAGATTATCAATTGCATCACTATAATTACTTTAATATGATGATCAACACCGTCCAAACATTGTCCATATAAATCAATAGTTAAAAATCGTTGGTTAGTCACTTGGATGTGATCTTGTGCCTGTGGCTCATCCCAGACTTGGAATTTCATCATTTTTTTGGAAAGCATATATTTCAGCAGCTTATTACAACCATTGTGTCAAAAGTTACATAAGTTTACTAATCAAATATATTAAAGTTGATTTAGTAATTAAATTCAAACCCCTACAAATATACTATAAATTAATATACTTTTGGATTAAAGTTGATTACCAATCTAGGGTGTCAAACACAACAAGATGATTTCAAATCCAGGATTCTGAATAGGGGTTTTAGATCCACGCTCCCAAACAAACCCTTATATCAAGGAAATATTCAAACATTCATGCAAACTCACGTAAAATTTTAAGTAATAGACCACAAAAGCATGGACCCACCAAGGTGCATTATCTTCCCTTGAATCAGTTAATCAGGTGTAAACCACCAGGATCAAGTGAAAACATTAGCCTGATCAAAGCTCAGTGGGCCATCCCACGAAAACTTAGAGGATTTACCGTTTTAGTAGCAATTTTACATTGTTTCCGTTAGTATTGCCCACAGGAGCTTTTTTTTTTTTTTTTTTGGGATGATATTTTGTATGTACGGTTAGATTAAGGAATCTCACTGAATAGAGGGAGTGGATTTACATATTGGGTATTTTCCCAAGTACAACCTTTTTTATAAACTTATTTTTTACACCTTGAAAGGATAAGATAATTATATTTACTTGGGGGTAAAAATGTCCCTTGTACTCTGTCAGGCCCTTAAGATATTTTTGGGACTCGAGTGAGTTGATTGCATGATTGAGTGGGAATCGAACGGTCACCGTTGAAACAGTAGCGGGCCCCCATGAGTTTGTGAAAAATCTGCCAAGTCCAATAGCTTATTCAGATTATTTAAGGAGATGTGCAAAAACTGTTGTAGATCCATGGTAGAAAAATACAGATTGGACCACTTTCATTAAAACAATCAGGGCCCACCATGATGTTTTTTAAAAGTACTCTATTTATATATTTTTCCATCTTATATGTAGAGTGTGGGACTAAAAATAAAGCAAATCCATGACTAGGGGTGTACACCTAGTTGAACCGTTTTGAGCTGGCCTCGGCTCCACTTAGCTCGGCCACTAGCTTATCCTAGCTTGAATTCGGCTCAAATCCGTCCTCGAGCCTAATTGGCCAGCTTAGCTTGGTTCATTCAGTAGATCAAGTCAATTCAAGTTGAGTTTGAATTAAAATCGAGCATCTACAACATTTTCACAAACACATGCAGTGCACTTTCAATTTCTCACTGTATGTAAAACAATAGTAGTTGTTTACAAGCATTTCATCAAATACTTTATAAGCAACATCAAAATCAAGGAAAAATGGTATTTGTTTTATATACATACCTTCCTTGCCACTAGCGGACACTCCATTGAGTCATTTCATCAAACACTTAGTGAGCAACATCAATATTAGAGTAACTGAGTCGTCGAACTAGTTCGATTTGAGTTTGATTGGAGTTGGGGTTTGATTCGAGTCGAGTCGAGCTCAGGCAAGCTCAAAATCGGTTCAAAGTTTTTTTGAGCTAAAAAAATCAACTTAACTCGATTTGAACTCAGCTTCGAATTGAGTCAAACCGAGGTTTTTCGAGTCAAGCCGAGGAAGCTAACCGACCTAACTCAGTTATAGTATACCCCTATCCATGACTCAAGTGGCCACAAGGCGGGGTATTTAATTTTGAGCTTATTGTGATATTTTTGAGAAATCCATCCTCTCCGCCATCTTAGCCACATGATTTAAGGGTGGGTAGAAAACTCAGCAAATCTAACACTTAAGTAGACCACACCGTAGGAAATCATCGATATAGAACGTCCATCATTGTACTCTGTGGCCGAAAAATGTCATGAGGCCTACCATGATGATTTTAAAAAGTTCAACCTGTCCACCATTTTATCCACATAATTTTAGGGGGTGGGACAAAAAATCAGCAGATCCAATGCTCAAGCGGCCCACATGGTAGGAAAAAGTATGTATTGAACGCGACAGTTGAACTTTCTCTAGCTGGTGCCTGCAGTAATGTTTTTGACTAATCTAATCCGTCCATCATTTTAGCCATGTAAAGTTAAGGTGGAATAGGAAAAATAAAATCAAGATCAGCCAACGTGTATATAATATTCTAGCCATGTATCAGGTGGAACGGCCATGGAGAGCTACTCAACTTTCAGGTGGTCCATAAATATATAGGAAATCAATCAACGGTATTAAACAGGCTCTAATGGCTGAGATGACCGTTGACGGCCTGAGTTTTCAAGCGAAATGCCGGATATGTGGGCCCCACATAATGTACGGATAGGATGTTCCACACGTGCGGCGTTGGCCTCTAGATTCTGATTTGCCTGAAAGTCCCAAAAACCGTGGGTGCTTGTGGTACGCCCCGTGTGTGGTTTCTGAGAGAATCCCGATCACGTGACTTTCCCATTTCGGGGGCATTTCGGTCATTTTCAGCCTAAAAGGTCGTATGAAAATGTCATGGAAACGTATCTATCGTTGTCGAGCCATCGCATTCCATGTTTATTCCTCTCTCTCTCTCTCGCTCTCTCTCTCCCTCTCCCTGTGGCCATGAATCAACGGTTGATATGAATACGACTCGTGGAGTAAAGAACGTAGACGAGAATAGTACAGTGATTGTAGTGTGGTGATTCTGCGACCATAGATATGGCTTACTTACAAGTCAATCCAGACCGTCCAAATTATCTGACTAGGGAATCCCCTGTAACCCCAACCTTTGTGGGGTGCACCGTGATGTTTTCCTTATATCCGCTCCGTCCATCCGTTTTTTCCGCTCGTTTTAGTGCTTGAGCGTGAACATGAAGGTGATGGAAAATTTAAATGGACCACAATGAAGGAAAGAGTGATGGATTGAACGTCCATTTTTGAAACCTTCTTGGGAGCTACAGAAGCTTCTTATCTGGCTGATATTTGTATTTTCACTTCATCCAGGTGGGAATCACCTTATGAACGGGATGGATGGCGTATAAACATCATGGTGGACCACAAAACGCTTCAACCATGTGTGTTTCCATCCCCACTGTTTCGTATGGTGTGGCCCACTTGAGTTTTGGATCTCCCTGATGCTTGGCCACCCAACCTAAAATAACCACTCAAAGCGGATAGACTGATTGGATATAATCCAAACATCATGATGGGCCCCACAGAGGTTGGGGTTAGAGGAGCTAGGATGAGGCAAATGAGTCACCACCATTTAAGAAATTGCGTGAAATCTAGACCGTGTTCTTGCCCCAGAAAAATGGTCTGGTGTTTGATGTGGTCTGGTCTGCTAGCCCAGACGCACCCTCTCCACATGCACGATTACACTCTGCACAAACGCCAACCTGGCAGCTGAGCTGGACAATTTAATGAAGTAAAAGGTAGGCCCCACATGGAAGTCGATCACACACAAAGTTCAGGCCGGTCTAGGTGGGCCACCCTTTAAAAAAAAGACCAACGTTTTAAACAAACTTGCCAACGGCTCAGATTCAACATACAAGTGTGGCCAGCCAGATCCTTGGACTAGCCTGATTTTTTCCTACGGTGCGATCTTCATTGTGGGGTCCACCATATACATGACCAGATGTCCAACACACATGCCAGATTGGCACGTGTAAATACACGCGTGGAACGTGTGTGCAGGCCTAACAAACCTCATGTTTGATTTTTGTTCATTAGCCGTTGTTTATATCTATTTGTAAGGCACCTTATCCTTTTGCAGCCTTTGTCCATTGCTTCCATGGCATTTTTTTCAAATGGCTTAGATAGGACACCACGCCACCATTTTTATAATGTTGTGAACCTTCCATTCATAAACATGGCATAGTTGCAAGAAAATCAGACCGTCCAAATCGTTAACAATTGCAGATGGATCATAATCCAGAAGTTACATGAGAGTTTTGTAAAACGAAAAGAAAAATCATCAGAAATTCTGAATTTAAGAAAAAGAGGCATGGACTATTTTGAAATTTCATAATGGTCAAAGCGCCCTTTATTTATTTTCTTTTCAAAAAAGTGGGAAAGCCAAGCATCGTGGGTGGGCCCGTTTGATGTGTTTATTGTTGGGATATTGTGTTTGAAAAACTATTTAAATAAAATAAATTTAAATTGAGAGAAAAAGAAAAAAATTTTCAATTTATTTCACATCCAATCCATTAAAGAGGTGGATCCCATGCTAAATGGGTATTAGTCATTAATTATGTTAAATAAGTCAATTCTAGTATAAATATAACGTTTAGTTGGGTCAGTATGATCCAATAATAGTTCCGTTGATGAATGTACTAAAATTTTTATACGGAATTTTATAAAACATTATATTTTTTGCACCACATGCAGATAAGATAAAGAAGGTACTTTAGGAAAATAAGATTCTCCTTGCAACAAGGAATATATAAATATTGAATAGTAAAAACATGGAGTTAATAAATACAATAAAATGAATAAGTTTTGAAAAAGACCAATTGAAAAGATGATAAAACTAGAGACATTGATAGATATAAACTTTGGTATATATAGAAAATAAAATAATATAAATGAAATAAAAATAGTCATAAATAAAGATTTAAAAGATAAAGTTGTAGATCTAAATAGAGTAAGTAATAATGCATCGATAATATTACATAGTTGGTGTTTTAAAACACCGTCTCAGGTGGGAGTCAGTAGCTAATTCAGTGATTCCATTAATTCTAAGTTACATATGTTATCAACTCAATCAACGCAGGTAGTAATAAATCAGGTAAACGACAACTTACTAAATACTCTTGTTAAATGCACGAATGAGATTATGAAATGATGCATACGCCTTATAATCCAACACTCCCTCACATGACTCCGACACCAAATTGCAATAGCTTAATCTAGTGCAATCTGATTTATATATATGATTAGCTGAGTGATTATTAATCCCGGTTCATATATCAGATTGGTAAAACTCAGATATCGCCATTATATCACGTGTCTCTACTCGGATCACGAGGCTCGATACGGCTGTAACGGCTCCTCACTTGTGTCCCTTAATCCATATTAGGGTTCATCACCCAAGGGTGACCACAAATAATGTAAGGATCATCACACAAATACAAATGTGGTAAAGTCATAACATCAATTCCATTTATAATACGGTAGACTTATAGCCTTCAAAAGTGCCCAGTGATCATTATGGGGAGGTTTGTCACTAAATTTTGTACCAATATGGCGGACTCGTCACCCTATTTTTACTAATATGGCAGGCACGTCACTCTAGCGTAGGCCGACAGCTCGAATATGGTGTCTCGTACCATCATGCTTAGCTCATGAGTCTTTGTAGGATTGTATTACTAACGGCTATAAGTAGACTCATTCAATGAGAATGACGATATCCTAAATTTAATTTGTCGTTGTCATGCATTGTAAACATATATGATCAGTCAACTATTCGACAAATTTGATTGACTTGGGAGAACCCTGGTGTAACTAGCATTGGGTGCAAGCATCTCGCATAGTTTAGGTATTGTCGATCGTCCTTGTTCAACCTATGTTAATCAAATAAGCCTAGGGTGAACGACTTAACTCGGGCCACCCCTTAGTTCGATTTACTGACTGACCCAACATCGTAAAAAATTCTAAATGTCACTAAGGACTAACAATTCGTTAGACAATCATAATGATGTTTTGCATAAATCTTAAATTTAACAACTTATGCATTCAAGCATTTTATCAAATATGTGAACATCAATAAGCAAGTAATTGCATGATTTGTAATTGTAATTAAAATATAGATATGTTATCATGCATCAAACCATTCACAACCAAGAATCATTAATTGAGACCCTTAAGGGTTGATAAATGACAACTTAAGAATAATAGTCTTTACTTTAGAGGGTTTCACGCAACCTAATCGTGCTTTAGGTTAAGGCTTTTAGGAGAAATCACCAATTCCTATACAAACACCAAGAACAATATAAGATTCATACAATTCATTCTAGAAAAACCTAAGTTAGGGAGTAGAATTTGTTTCTTACCTTACAATCGTGATGGGGTGGATTCGACGAAGGAAATTATGATCGAGATTAGGACTTTGATTGGAGGGAATCGATGAAAGGAAGCACCAAAACTTTTTCACTCCTACTCTTACTCTTAATTCTTTTTCTTTCTATCTCTCTCTCATTCTCTCCTTTGGCTAAGGTAAATTTATATGGGGAGAGTGGGTGTGAAATAAAATAGATTTTATAGTTCCAGAAGGTGCACGAATGGCCCCAATGATCCTTTATTCATTATACTAACTCAATGGGAGGTTATTTTCAACCATCGCAACTAGGGGTGTACACAAACCGGGCTAGCCTGGTTAACTCGCTCGACTCGGCCCAAAAAAACTCGACTCGGGTTAGGACGGGCTAGTTTCTGCAGCCCGAAACTAAGCTCGGGCTGAGTTCAGATACGTCCAAGTTCGAACCGACTCGGTCCGAAACCTGACTCGACCCATCCCGACTCGGCCCAACCATCCCCACTCGCCATACTATATATACCCCTTTTAAAAAGAAAACCCTAGGTTGCTTTCCCCTTTCCCTTTTGAGAAAACGCCCGACCCCAGCCATCCCCACCAAACCCTCTCCCCTGCTCGCTCTCTCCCTGCCCGACCCCACCAAATCTCTCTCTCTCTCTCTCTCTCTCTCTCTCTCTCTCTCTCTCTTGCGTCCGACCAGTTGAGGCCGTCCGCCTCTTTCTGCTCGTCCGTCCGTCCAACCACCAGAGAACCTCCGCCTCTCTGCTCTTCTCATCGTCCGTCCAGCAGAGCTCATGTTTTTCTCCATCAAATCCCACCTCGTGTTCTTCTCCATCAAATCCAAAATCTAAAATCCAAGAAGATAGCACAGGCCCCACCTCGTGTTCTTCTCCATCAAATCCCACCTTTTTTTAAGGTAAATTTCTCTCTCGATTATTTTCTCTTAAAAGAAACCTGAGACAAAAATCTTTATCTCTTTTCTCCCTTTTTTATATTTTCATGAGAATTCTCTTTCTTTTGTGTTTATACTTGGAAATTAATGCATGCCCATGAATTTATTTGGAATTTAGGGTTGAGTTTTTCTCATAATGCAATGAAGAGCTTCAAAAATAGTTGTTGTTGATATTGTAATGTCATTGTAGGGAGCCTTTTAGTTTTTCCATCTTCTTATCTATTTTCAGTCCAATCTGATATTCTTACTTTGTGGATTGATTGTTCTTGCCATTGATTTGAGTTGGGGATTTCAGCCGTTTGATGGAAATGTGTTGGGGTTTCATCCACTTCTTGATCTCGTATTCATGTAAGTTTGTCTTTTTGGTGTTAATGCTCTGAACAACTGCGTGCTCATGATTTTTATGAAAAATCTGAAGTGAGTTTTATTTGGGTAGAGAAGAGCTTCAATCGTCCGTTCTGTAGACACCAATCTGATGTTGATGATCATTCTATCATGTCATTTTAGGGCCACAATCCATCCACAATGGGGCAGCGCACATGTTCGTGCTTATGCTGTGGATATGTTGATGATGCTCCTTTATGGCATGGGAAGTCACACCGTTATCTACTCTGTCCTACTAGTGCAAATGTCAATTCTATAATAGCGATGCGTTAGGTTTTTTCTTTCTTTGATCATTGATCCGACATTGTTTCTCTAGATATTCTTTTTGTAGTTATGCTTTATTTGTTATCTTGATATTGTTTTTGTGGATATGCTTTATTTATTCTTTACACTCTTAAATGCCTGTGTTAACCTTTGCCTACTAGCTTTTGATAACACTTCCTGTTTCTGTTAGAGTGTCTGTCGAGGTGGCTTAAGAGTTTTTCTTTTTGCCAGTTAAATATACTTGACTTGTTTTGTGATGCTTTGAGATTTTAGTATACCGATCAATCAAGTGACTTGGAACATGAATCTTTGTTCTAGTTGCTGTTTTGGTGTGAATTTTTTTCATAATAGAATTGTATTGGGTCTCATGGAGTTCTTTATATGATATTGTTGTTAAGTTGCTAAATTACTTCTTTGTGTGAATGTTCGAAACTGGCCCGAACTCGAAGGTTCAAAATTGGCCCGAACTCGAAGGTTCGAAACTGGCCCGAACTCGCTCGATTGTTGTTGGGCCGGGTTCGGGCTAGAGATGTTGGCCCAGTGACCAGGCCGGGTTGGGTTCGAGCCTGGTGCGGCTGTTGAACGGGCCTGGACGGGCTGAGGCCAGTTCGACTTGGTCCGCCCTTGTACACCCCTAATTGCCATCCAACGGGGGGTGTGCTAGTAAATCTAAGTCATGAGATCAGTATTCCACTAGGAGATCTATGTTTGGATACAACCATCCAATGATCAGATATGTCGATCAAGCCCTAATTTAGATTGACGGTCACCGATTGTCGATCGGGTCTATAATTATACGGATGTGAGCAAAGTAACAATCTCGATCGGTGCCCTAAGGGCGTGTTTGGCTCATGGCATTGGGAAGGATTAGGTGGGATGGGATTCAAAAAACATAATTATTACACATGGCAGGGGTTGTCCCCTGATACCATGGGATAAGCTTAATTCCATGCTATGTTTGTAATATGGTGGTACATTGAATGGATATACCCACCATCATTTGAAATTATTGAGAATAACACATATGTGGTATATCCAAACCGTTCATTTATTTTGTAACCTCATTTTATGGCATGGGCTTAAAAATGAGGCAAATTCAAAACTTATGTGGCCCCAAAGAAGTTTTCAATGGTAGGTATTCAATCCCCGTTGCTTTTTATGGTGAGGTCCCCTTGAGCTTTATATCTACCTGATTTTTTGGCCCATGCTCTAAAATGATCTTGAAAAATGGGTGGACGGTGTGGATATAGCTCATACATCATGGTGGGACCTACACAACTTGCTAACATTGAGTAGAATCAGCACGGTACCTAATGCAATTCCATTTAATCTAATTCCAAGCTATTCCATTCTTCCCAAACATTGAGAGGAATTGGCATGTGACCAAATTCAATTCCATCCCACCCAATCCCATCTAATACCATGCACCAAATGCCCCCTAAATTTGGTCATCATCTAACGATTCGAAAGTCACAACTTTGACAAAGACCAAATATAAATAATTAATTTAAGTTCTTGATTAATTTTACAAATATTCACATATCTCATGCACTGGCCTTGGAAGTTTAAGTTGAGCGATTCAAGATGTAATCTCGGCTTGATGTCCCCCGATGGACGTTGAGCCCGCAAAGATGAACGTCTTTTTATAGTCCTTGGTTTAGTCGTCTACTAACGAGTGATTTAGAACTTGTTCGGATAACCAGGGCATTTCTTGAATGAATTGGGTAGCGAAATTTCTTATGTATGGTGATTAGAATTTGGATTAGTTAAGTTCATGATGTGGCCTATTCGTGATTAGCGAAAATGATAATATAATCCTAATCACCCTAAACCATTGATTTTTAGGCTAAAAGAATAATTGGGTCCGTTTGATTTATTAATTAAGATCTGACCCCTAATTGTATCGGCTTTAGATATGTCTTTATTTAATTACAACTATCTTGATTAGTTATTGATATGTTGGCTAGATTTGGGGTCACGTGTGAATAAATTATGAGGCTAGATTCAATGTTTAAGTGATCGGCTAAATTCGTTAGCTTCATATGGTTAATTAATTAGATTTGTATTTTTTTTTACTGGTAACACTCACGTACATGCTAGCATTGAGTGTTAAAGGTTAGTGAGTGATAACATAAGCTAATTATATTAAAAAATCAAGAATTTTTAAAATTTAAATAGCAAAAGTCTAGGACATTACAACAAAGAATATTTGTTGGAAGAGAAGTAGAGGATATGAGAGGGTGTGTGAAGCATATAATTTTTAATATACAAACTTGTTAAAGGAACTCACTTTAAGAGTAAAGAGATAAAAGAATTATGAACTCAAATGACAATGGAGTCTATAGATACTTATGTAGAATTAAGATATATGAATTGAAAAAAGTTTTAAGAAAGATAAAAACAATAAAGTACACGGAAGTGTATGGGATATAATGGGTTATTTTGGCTAACAAGATTGTAAGATTGAAGAAAATGTTGCACAAATGGATGAAATGTAATGTGATACTTATTTAATTAGAATAAATGAGGCATACAAAACAACAATAACTATTATAGGATTAAACTTATACACTATACTATTAAGCTTTAAGAAAAAAGTGACAAAGCAAAGACTATGGAATGAAATGAATTTATCAAAAAATCAATTTAGTTTTATGTCAAGATGGTCTACCATCAAAGATATTTTTCTATTTAGATACTTGATGGAAAAATATGAGGAGAGGTGGAAGCATTTCCATATGGTTAGTATTAACATTTAAAAAAAAAAAAAAAAAAAGCCCTTATGGTATGATCTATTGAGAGTTAATTCGTTGGGTATGGGAAAAGAAAAGAGTTTCAAAAAGATATATTAACATAATTGAGAATATGTGAGATAGACCAATGGAAAATGTAAGGACTATTATTGGAGAGATAAGCAAGTTTTCAATTATTGTAAGCTTGCACCAAGTGTCGGCATTGGGCCCTTTCCTTTTCACTTTTGTTATGGATAAGATTGCGATGCATTTACAAAAAGAGAACTCATGGTGTATGCTTATTCGTAGATGATAAAGCTTTGATTAACAAGATGGATGAGTGAGTACCTATGTAACTAGACTTATGGAGGGGAGCTTTTGAATATAAATGATTTAAAATTAGTCTAACCGATGCAAGTTTAATAACAACATGAATGAAAATGATGAATTAATTAAGATTTCTAACTAAGGAGCTTTTCAAAATGGTTATTCTTGGGTCAACAATTCATGAAAATGAAGAAATTGAGAATGTTGCCACCCATAAAATTTCAAGGGGATGAAAGAAATAAGATACATCTCTAAAGTTTTATGTGATCATCGTATACCATGCAAATCGAATGCAAAATTTATAAGATAGCTATATTATTAGTCTTACTTTATGGGACAAAATTTGGATGGTTAAGGAACAACATGTTCATAAGTATAGCTGGAATGTCAATGTTGAGATTGATAAGTGGTAATATAAGGAATGATTTTTGCTCATTGCATTCATTTTCATAGTTCTTTACACCTGCATGGTACCAGGACCCTTATGCCTCGTACAGCACTACCCGCTGTATGACCCACAACTCAAAATGAGCCTTGCGATGAGATGCAAACATTTCCTATTTGTAGTTCCTCTGATGAAATTAAAAATAAAAATAATCAGAAAAACTTAGAAATAGCACTAATAGATAATAAGATAAGAAATATAATATATATATATATATATATATATATATATATATATATATATATATATATATATATATATATATAAATGGTCTGTTGTGCATTAGAAAAAACAGATTATACTAGATAAAATTAGTGAGCCCGCACCAATTGACTTTAAAAGGGAAAGAAAAGGCGAAAAGGACACGAGTCAGATAGTAAAAAGAGACTTGATGACCTATAATTTAACTAAAGTTATGACCCTTATGAGAATGGACTCAACCGAATAGGATTCATGTACTTTGGCCCAGTTGATTCGGATAAGACTCATATGATAATGACCACCAATTTTAAGGCATCGATCATCGCCGTTGGGTACACTTTTTGGACGGTTTATATGTCATATACAAACCCCGTTGTCCTCACAATGATGGATGACAAAAAAAAAAAAAAAACTGGCCAAGAGCATTTTGTAATTGTGTCATCTAACTGTACGGTTGGATGATCTTTTCAATTTATTTTTTTAAAATCAAGTTACATATAACAGGATTTTGCCCTTGAACCTGATCCACTGACGGTGAGGATGGCTTGATCAGCAAGATTTTAGACACATTCTCCATCCACAATCAGCCCCACAATTTGGATTTTCTGGATACAAAAATGGCGGTGAACTATAATGGGAGTGTAGACCTAAATGGAGAATGGAGAGAGAATAGGGTATTTCCCTTTCATATGGACAGTGATGTAGGGATATTAAATGGAGCCTGGTAAAGGGCAGGTGAGACTAAGGCTCAGGGCTTATGTATGTTCCTTCCAAAATGAGGTTACTGGGACAAGGAATCCTGTCAGTAGGTATCAACATCTATAGCCGTTGGTGGAGGCAGGTAGAGTGGCACACGCAGACTGGCATTGTCTGGAGGTGGGCCACCGGTCGAATAGTGTGGATGGGGCCCACCTTGGGTTCGAATTTCATTGTCCATCCACTCCTTCTGACCTCTCCCTTGTATTCTAGTGTTTGTTCACATCTGCTTTGGAATTATCTCTCTCTCTCTCTCTCTCTCTCTCTCTCTCTCTCTCTCTCTCTCTCTCTCTCTCTGTGCATGTACACGTATGTATGTGTATGTACGCTTGCACTGTAACGCATGAGTGTTTGTTTAAGGCTACGTGAAGTTCCTTAAGTGGAAGTTATGTGGGGTCCACAGGATGTATGTATGACATCCACTCCGTCCATCAGTTTTTCCACCTCATGTTAGGACATGAGTCCAAGATTGAGGTAGATCCAAAACTCAAGTGGGGCACATCACTGGAAACAGTGGTAATTGACTTACCACCGTTGAAACCTTCGTGGTGGGGTCACAGAAGCTTTGGATCAGGATAATATATGGGTTTTCAGTACATCGCCAGTCGGACAACCTTATGAACGGTTTGGATGACTCTGAGAAGGTTTGAACGGTGGGCTTCCATCCACAGTGTTTCCTGTCGCCTGGCCCACTTGAGATTTGGATCTGCATCCGTGAGCTGGTGAAACTGATGGGCGGAGTGTATTTCTCACAGACATTGCGGTGGACCCACATAGGCACGTGAAATTCGCGTCCCTTTGCCTGTTCGCGCACGTGCATGTTGTTCCCTTGTTTTTACGATCAAGCTGTGTGGGGCCACTGTCACGTGTAATCTACATCCAAACCGTTCATTAGATGCGAGCAATCATGATCTTATAACTCACCATGATCTATAGCTCAGGTGGACCACACCAACGGGAAAATAGGAAGATATTGGGAAAGGGGCGGCGACCATAGAAACTTTCAAATGGAATGTAGGGTCCACCGTGTTGTGTATAGGTCATCTGAAACATTCATCAGATGTGGCCCACCATGATGATGAAGGGACACATCAAAGATTAAGCCATTCCAGAAAGTAGACCACCATAAGTGAGTATAGATGTGTTTTAAGCGTGATTGCATATTTCTGCCTGTTGGGGGTCCCACCGGAGTTTTGGATCAGAATAATTATTGAGATGCACGATGAGATGAACATGAGAGGGTGCACCAGATTCACGATTTTTAATTTTATCCAACACGCATTTCATTGGTGGCCCCACATGGTAACGTTTGATTAGAACCGACCTAGCTCGGTTAGCTCGCTCGACTCGACTCAAAAAAGCTCGACTCGACTCAGTTTGAAGGTGAGTTCAAGCTGAGTTGAGTTGATTTTTTGAGCTCGAAAATAAGTTCTAGCTTGACTCCACTCGGATCAAATCCAACTCAAATCGAACTCGGTGACTTGGTTACTTTGCCGTTGATGTTGCTTGCCAACTGTTTGATAAAATGACTCAACGAAATGTGGCTAATGGCAAGGAAGGTTTGGCTGATGGTAAGAAAGGTCAACTTTCAAAACATCTTTAACTGGGTCCCTTTTTTTTTCCTTCTTTTTTTTCATTTTGAAATTTCAAAATCATGGGTTTTTTTTTTTTTTTTTTGTTTACAGACAAAGCCAAATGCACTCGTTTGGAGTATGCATGCCTGCAGGGGCGGCTCAACATTTTTGGGGGCCTTAGGCAAGTCATAAAAATGACGCTTTTTAGTTTAAAAAATAAAAAATTAATAAATTCAAAATTAAACCATAAAAATTAATAAACTTTTGTATTCAAGCTTATCCTATAAATCAGTTTCGATAGATAAAATTACTAAACCGTTCATAAGGTGAATCCTAGATGGATGAAATGAAAACATAAATATCAGCTTATCCAAAATTTCTGCCACCTGTAGAAAAGTTGGTAATGGTGAGCATTCAATATCCACTTTTTTTTATATGTTGTAGTCCACTTGAGCTTTGGTTCTGCTTCGTGTTTTTTCTAATAATCTAAAATGGGATGAAGAAACGGATCAACGGAATAGATATAACACATACAATATGTGGACCCCACAAAGCTCAGGGCTACAGGAATCCCTAAAGTGGTCCATTCTAAATTGTATAGTACTCTAGCAGTGCTATGGTTAATAAATAGGCATTCCTATATTGTTAATATAGCATATTTTGACTCCATCCAAACCGTCTAAATTAGGTGATTCATTCTAAATAGGCTAAATTACAAAAAAACCATTGATTTTACTATTCTATCTTCCAATTAGTGGGAATTTGTATGTTGAATTCAAATAATTTGTTTAGTGTACAAGAATCAACCAATTAGGAGATCCAGCCATTGTGTGTTTTTGTTTTTGGTTTTCATGAACCATCTAAACCGGGACCCACTTTTATATCTTTTTAATCTAATTTAAAAATATTCAAAGGTTGCAATTTCTCAGTGCATGTGTATAGATTACTAGACGCTGTAAGAGTATTAAAAGCCTGTTCCTACGATATAGGGCCTTCATAAATAGGAGCCTTATGCGATTGCCTCACCTGCCTACCCCTTAGAGCCGCCCCTGCATGCCTGACTTGAGATAGTTTGTAGAAATGCCCGTAAAATTATTACTTCTTTTCATAAAACAGTAAAATTTTAAAGTTGCAACTTAGTTTTTGGTGGAAATGTCTCGTTGGTGAACTCGGCTCAAATTTGGCCATGTTGGACCGGGCTGCTATCCGAACCGAGCCAAGCTGGCCAGTCAAACTCAAAGACTAAGCCGAGGCAAGTTCGAGCTGAGGTCAGTACACCCCTACGTTTGATGCGTAGTACACCCCTACGTTTGATGCGTGTACGTGAAAATGAGTGATCAACGGCCAAAAGTATATAGAAACAAAACTTGCGGCGCCACACCATCCTTTCCGCTTACACGTGGCGCATGTACAACATCCTTACCATTGGCACCACCGTAAAGATCACCCTCGTGATAATAAGGAGAGGCCGATTGCCTGCTGTGGAAAGCTAGATAGGGCCCACCGTAATGTTCGTAAGAAATCCATCCCGTTCATCTATCTCACCTGCTTATGTTAGGACATGAGCCGAAAAATGTCACAGATCCACAACTTAAGTAGGCCACACAACAAAAACGGTGGGGGAGGGAAATGCCTACCATTGAAACCTTCTCAGGGTCCACTATATTGTTTATATACCATCCAAACCGTTCATAAGATCATTCTCACTGGGATGATCTAAAAATACAACTCTTAGCATGATCCAAAACTTCCGCGGGCCAGAAATGTTTCAATTGTAGCCGTTTAATCGCCACTGTTTCCTGTCGTGTGGCCCACTTGCCTCATTTAGATACTACGGGTTGGATTTATAACAAACATCACGGTGGGCCCCACCAATCTTCCTGCGGTAGTAACTTCCTGCACTACGGGTGGGCGAGAAAACCCCACTGAACCAGACAACGGACGGTCCGAATGTTGACACGTGTTGATCGAGCAGCCCGGTTTTCTTAAATGCGATTGTCATGGTAGGGCCTACCTTTGTCATTTTAGCGGCAAAGATGGTACAGTCGCCCGTAGGTGATCAGGTTTGTATTTTGCACGTATTTCCGTGGTCCATGCATGAAAAGAGAGTCAAAACGATCGGGGTTTGATGTTTGAACCCGATCCCACAGCCTATATTCGCTGGAGAACAGATTGAAGAGGCTCTTCACAGCACATATAGAAATATGGCATACATGTGTAAGATCCATCAACTCATCCGCTGGCTCACGTCGTGAGAATGCACTGACCCAAAAATCAAACCGGTTAACACATCAGGTCGGCCACACGTGTACAGTGATTATAGACCGTTGATCACTATATCCATTTTTTTCCTGCAATTTGGACCGTTGATGAGTGAATTGGCTGGGGGATTTCTAGCCAGGGCATGATTACAGGCATGACCCACCTGATCAATCGCAATGACGTGGCACACACCTCCTGCTGACACATATACTGCGAATCAGAGTAGCATTTCGTAGGGTTGAGTCGTGGTCCATACATGGGATGGGCTGCTAGTGTGTTTTCCATGAACAATTTCATCATTGGGGTATTATATAATGCTGCCACAGAATATACTGATGGAATTTTCAGTTTGTACAAGTGGGGCCCACTGCTCAGTGATTGAAGAACGTTGATATGATGGGACTTGACGTAGAGGGCCAGTAGGTTTTAAGACAGCTCAGGACTGAATGAGTTTGACTCACAGGCAATTCAAATCTTGCAACTATAAAGGGAGTTAGGTCCTGTTTGGATGTAACTTTCACAAAAAGTTTTTTTTTTGCAAAAGCAACATTTTCTTAAATTCGCTAAAAATTGACTGTTTCACGTCCAAACTTTCGTTTCTTATCAAAATGGAGGTTAGACTACCAATCTATGCCCATATTAAAATGTGAAAGATATAAATCTATGTCCATATCAAAAAGAAAATGTTATTTGGTGATATCACCAATCAAAAAGAAAAAGGAATAGATTGGACATAATTGATTAATATAGTCCTTTTTGATATGGACATAGATTGGTGATATCAAACTCACCTGGTTGTCCAAATTGAGTTTCATTAATCAATTTTATCAGTGAAAGATATCACGAACCTTCTTGATATTTGGTGCAACGAAACATGCCCTGAACCATATTAAACTATAATATGTGATATAGAATTACTATAAAAAATGAGATGTGCTCATTTTTAAGTGGCACCCATAATTTTTTTAGTCAAAGAATCAAACAAATATATTAAGGGCCTCTTTGGTGTCATTGAGAATTGAGTTCATCTTATTCTTTTTAATTAGAATTAGCTATTACATATCATTATTGTTGGTTATCAAGATTTTAATTTGGAAGTTTTTATGAAAAGACTTGTAATATTCTTATTTACCAAAAGGTGCCTTAACTTGGACAAAGTACGGAGAGGTGCTTTTGTTGGGCTAAAATGCCCAAAGAGTCTTACCTTTTCCCTCTTTTAAAAAGTAGTGAAGCATTTATGGTCAAGTTGAGTTGATTGCAGCTCCATATTCAACTCATTTAATAATTAGGTCAAAATTTTTGTTCATACGTTCTTATTTTTGCCCCATACCCAATTCATTAAAATCTGACTTAGGATAAGAATTTAGGCTTCATACCCAACTCATAAAAACAGCTTGCTTGTTTAATAGTTTGCATTTTAGTCCTCGTAAATACAAAATAAGGGTGGCAATGAGCTCGGCCACCCATTGAGCGATTTGGCGGTTAGGGCTTAGTTACTAAACTTGGCCGAAAGTTTGGGCTTGAGCCCGAAATCTAGGCCTAGTATTTGGCTCATAATAAGCCATGGACAATGATAAAAAGCATAGCCCATTTCAGAAGGGGAAGGTCACACCACAGTCTTAGTGTATATGTAACGCCCGGGCCCGGCCCATACAGAAGGGGAAGCTCACGCCATGATTCATTAGGCCCTTTCAAATCCTAGACTGTGTGGGCCCAGTTGCTTATCGCTTGGCCCTACCCACGCCGCTCGCCAAAGTGCACAACGTCTTTCATGTTTCAATATTAAATAAATACGTCCCTGACTATTCACATATCATCAAGTGAGAACATGTGGAGCTCAAAAAAAATGTCACATATATCCTCCGACTCACTCGAATAATAGATAGGAAGGAGCAAGTGCTACGCAAAAAGGTCATTCCTTTAGTCAATGTGTTGTGGACGCACCACGATGAAAATGAGGCCACTTGGGAGACGGAAACAGAAGTCCGCAAGAATTACCCAAGCCCGCTCCAGCAATACGAATAGGTACAAATTTCGAAGACAAAATTTATTTATATGGGGGGTAGATTGTAACGCCCGACCCATACAAAACAATGTCCTGAGGCATCCACGTGGAAACTGCCGCAGGACCGCTCGATTAAATCGCACGTGTAAGGTATACCACCAACAAATTAACCCGGGTTATCCCATTAATGCGAGCAAGTTAGATTATATTGGGACCGAGCGCGGGCCGTAAAGCCGGTTCATCTGAATGTACTTGGCAACTGCCTGTGTGGGCCATGCAACGGCCAAGGAAGGGCATAAATTTTTAAAATTTGGGAAGGCCACGGGCCTCATTAGGATTATGGTCGCTTGGAAATAAAATATCTGCGTCGTCCAATCAGCACTTGCCAAGTGAGACTCGCCCCGGTCATAGCCTAAAGTTTAAGATTTTAAATTAATGGCCCTTTGTTTGAAACAAAGAAATGAGACATTTCAGCCGTCAGATCTCTTCTAAATTTACACCGAAGACTAAAAATATTTCTCTGCGCCCATCCATAAAACCTGAACCCCGATCGAGTAACGGTGACCGTTGATCGCAAATCGGCCCCTTGCGATAAAACTCTGCATCCGTTTGCCTTCAAACTTTACACGGCCCTTCATCGGGCCATGGGGCACCTATCCTATAAATTTCATGGACAGAGGGCCATCAGGACAGCCCCAATAGCCAGAAATGGACCCCACAAGGCCATTTGAAGGTCAGACCCGTACGACAAAATCCCAAATCCATTTGCCTTCAAACTTGACACGGCCCTTCCTCGGGCCATGGGGCACCTATCGTACAAATTTCATGGCCAGGGGGCCATAAGGCTGCCCCAATAGACAGAATTAGGCTCCACAAGGCCATTGAAGGGAGTTAACAGAACTTAAGGTCATTTAGCCCAAAATTTCAGGGTATAAGACCCTTTAACTCTCCCTCTCACTCACTCCCATAGCAACTCCAAGAGCAAAAAAGAGGAGAGAGTGAAGAGAGAGGAAGGAGAGAGAGAAGAGGGAAAGAAGGGAAAGTAAGGGGCTTTAATTGAAGTTGGTGGCCCAAGAGAGGTAGAGCCTTGCAGCTCCCCCCTTTTTCTTCAAGGAAATCTCTCTTCCACAACTAAAAGAACAATTCTCAGCTGATTGGGGAGGTAACCACTCTTCTTCTTTAGAAACTCATTATGTTAAGATAGGCCTTGCATGTATCCTAACATGCAAATGCATTCGACTCATGACCTCAGCAAACAGACCCACGAATTCGGCACCCCTAAGACGATTCCGCAAGCTTCAGCAATCCATAGGTGTGGATCATTATCCTTAGGTAGCCAAGTACCAATTTTAGGATAAATTTAATGATTGTTGATGTTAAAGTGATGTGCATGAGTAATTTAGAGAAATTCTAGCTAGGAACTTACATGATAGGTCTACCCAACATGCATGCAATGATAAATTGTTTGATTGGTCTTCAATATGTTTGGGCATGATAAATTGTTGTTTGATTGGTCTTCAATATGTTTGGACATGAAGTTGGTGTTGCATGTTCATTTATGCACCTGATTTTTGCATGTTCTTCCTTGTAGTATGTATAATTGCATTTTTCCTACTGTATTTTTTTGCACCATGGATGATGTGTTATCTTTGGTCTCTTAGGTAATCCGGCACCACATGTACATACGTCTAACTTATGTTGTTAAGAGTAGTTGCATTCATTTTAAATATCTTGAAACTTTATATTTGATGTAATATACGCATAATTTCATCTGTACTAGAAGATGAACTCTTAGCTGCTTAGAAGTGTTATTGAATACAACCCATTTTTTGGGTTAGTCAAGGAACTGAGATTTGTGAAGGTGGTTTCGTTGGTTGGACCATCCTGTGACTAGATTGACTAATTTGGGCGTACGCGAATGGGCGACAGTAGTAGGACTACATGGGTTGTTTGCACATGATGTCGTGCGTTACGTGCTCGCCTGAACTTGGACGGTCTAGTCCACCGACTGACTAACCATGTTTGCTCACTCCTGTTTAGAACCTGGAACACCCCTCGCCCACTGACAACTACTAGAAACTGATCCATAGTCTCGTGAGCCGGGCATGGTGGAATGGGACATTATGTCCGAGCTGTCGGCCTACCCTGGGATGACGAGCCTCCTCGTAGTGACAACGAGCGATTCCGCTTCCCAGCACTCCCCACGTGCTTACAATCGGGGGTGGGGACCCCAATGGGATCAATGATCGTTGGGTCCGGGCCTCGTACGTTGAGGGGTCCTGACCTCTCAATCGGATGAGGGCATTGATATCGTCGGGGTGAACCAGATTCCTCAATCTGCTGGATGAACAGATTTAACTAAAAACTCGGCTAACACGTTCATGATCGCATCGCAATAGTTAGTTTGGCGACTTGGCAATTGAGGTCGCAATAAGAGAGTATTGGTCATGCGCAATCGTTAGACGAAATCGCTCGAGGGAGTGTTTTTGTAAGGTCATGCATCATACCATAATTCATGCACATGCATTAACAAGATTAGTTAGAGATGTGTGAATGTGTGTCTTTCATTAAATTCATCATAGAATTGATATTTGATGTAACTTATGACTAATAACACCCATTGAGTTGATTACTCACTCCCACTCTGGGACGGTATTTTAAAACACCAACCAGACTCTTCAGTAGATGCAGGTGATGCAGAGCTCGACGAGCCGAGCGGAGTGAGCATAGATGAGGAAGAGGAGTTTTCCTACTTTCAGCTTATGGGCGGGTCACCGTAGACGCAGCGGATTGGCCAGGGGCTATTGAGCAGGGGACTTAGCGCACTATCCTTTTAGACGTTCTATACATGTATTTTTGTTGGGCGACGCCTTATGTGACCCGTTAATATTTTTTATAGACTCGTATACTTTAGCCACTTCCATTTCAGTAGATTAGTTGTGATTGTGGTTTATGTTTCAGTCGATTTCATTTCTGTTCATTTAAATTAAATTATATGCAAATCATTAAAATTAGGTTATAAGTGACACCCGGAAACTTAGAGGTCGAATGTTTGCACGACCCCCAAATTTCAGGGCGTTACAGTATACTATATAGTACATAAGTATTGTAATGTGGACACACACACACACACACACAGGCTACTTTTGATACTCTGGTACAATGTGAGGATGAAACACATGTTCTTATGAACTATCGATGTTGTGGACCTATGCATACAGTGGATGATTGAGTATGGCATATCCTTTATTGAGGAATGAACGTATTCGATGCAAGTGTGCCAAATAATTAAAAAAAAAAAATCGAAAAATTAGGATACATAAACATGCACTCACCAATTATAGAGTATATAACTTATTTTTTTACTAAAAAGGATGGTCGTAGGCTAGGGCTAGTCAGGGCTGGCCTAGCCCTAGCTAGCCCTAGCATCTAAGGCTGAGCTAGGGTTAGGGTTTCAGGCTCTAAGGCCAAAATGAGCCGGGACTAATTCCTAAGTTACTCTAATTAATATCAATTAATTAATCAAATTTTCACACTTTCTTATATTTATATTAATTAACAACTACTATTGTATTTGGTTCTGGTTGGGGCCCATTCGGGTTCATTTTTGAGTGGCCCAAATTAGACCCATTTTAGAATCAAATCCAGTCAGATTATTTTTGAGAGGTTCGATGCCTGTCCCATTTGGTAATTTGGGTCAAGCGGACCCACGTCCACTCCATTAGTACAAAAATCAAACACAAAGTGCCCTAACCGAACTTGGCCGAGTCTTGACTCAACTCAGAGCCGAATGAGTCCTGAGACTTGTCGAGTCCTCAATCGAGGATCATACCATTTGGTAATAAGTGTTATCACATGGTCTTAGATGGCCCACTATGCTTTTGGGCCAAGCTTGGACATGAATTTAAGGCTTGCGTTCGGAAAGTGGGCCTCATGTTAAATTTGAAGAAATACTAAATAAATTAATTTTTTTACTTACAACAGTAGGTAAGCAACTTGTTTTAGATAACTTTGGTTTATGATTAGTTATAATTAACTTTTTTACTTAAAATTACTTAATCATTTCCTTTAATTCCTTTAGCTTTTCTACTTTTTCATAGTTACTGAGAGAGGCATAGAGATGAAAGAGAGAAAAAGCTGATAAGTATATCATTTACCAAACATACTTATTTACTTAATAAGCATAAATTAAGATAAGTTACTTAAGGCATAAGTGCTTATCTTAAGTAACTTAGATCCAAACGCTTCAAAATGTGTGTACAACCGGAGGCCTGGGTTCGACATTCTTCACTACTGAGGCCTCGGCTTTCCAAAGGCCCATTTATCAATTGACCCAGCTACTGTAAAATCAAATTGTTAAAAGAAGGCCGGGCCCCACCTGTTGGCAGACCAAATGGGCCGCCAGCCGGGCCAAGAAAACTCAACCGTTTGATTGCCCGGCTCGCAGGACCGGTCTGATTATTTCAAAATCCAGGCCGTCTATCCTTAGGCCCAGCTCATTGACAAAACTAATTACAGCCTGATGGATCACCAAAGATAGCATTGGTTAGCAGAAGTGAAGAAGTGGGTCCACCGCATGTGCCAACTGGCATCTGGGTGTGAAATCTGAGCTGTTCATGAGATGGGCCCAACTGTCTCAATGCCATATCATTTTTCAGATCTCATTTGTTTTAAAAAATGTGGCCCATCTGATGACTAGAAAGCTCTGATTTTTGAGCCAGTGCATCTACACCACAAGATTCACCTGATGGACGGCTTATATCTCACATCCATAAACTACAGCCCATCTGCACGGATGCCAATGTGTCACACCCGTTTAAAAGGAAATGAACGGCTAAAAGAACATGGGTCTGTAGACTGGTCCACCCCAGTAGTGGTCCCTACGTGATGAAAGTTCAGACTCACACGTATGTTCGATAATGGCACGTACGCTTGCGTGGGGCCCACGCTTAAACAGCCCGATTGATCAATCTTGACTGTCCATTAGAGCCAGAAAAGATTTCATGGGTTACCATGCAAAACTTACATGGGTGGGATGAATCTAACCATCTGATCAATAATAGCCTGTAACATGGACGGTTAGGATCATTTATACATATCAGGTCCAATCAACAATTCGAGTCTTCCACTTGTTGGGACCCATCATGGATTTTGTACATGGCCTAAAGAACAGACGGCTATAAAAACAAGGACAATTATGGTTGGTTGGGATCGTCCTATTGGTGTGAGTTTTGCATTGTAGCCAATGAAATGCATGATGAACCTAATGGACGGTCCGGATCACTTGACTTCCGAATCTTCAGATATTTCTAACTTCACATGGGTGCACTCGATCCAATTTCCCCGGTGCCGTGTTTGGGTGCACCATTGAATTGTATGGCAATAGTCGGTCCAATAACTATTGCAATTCAATTCAATAGGGCATCCAAACGCACCCTATCACAATTGAACACTCTTAAAGAGGAAAATACCATTAAAAAAAATAATAATAATAAATTCATCTAAGCCGATAACCACACACTAATACGAAATCTACTTATTTAATCCATAACAACGCCCTTGATTCTCCACACGTGTGCATTCCCCTTTCCACACGTGTGACATTTTCCGCTACACTCTTACTTGAACTAGACAATACTAGGTATGTACTATGTAGCATGTATCTGTATCGGCCCGAAACAGTCCGATACAGGGCCGATATAGGCCCATATCAGTGGTGAACGATTCAAAACCGTCCGATTTAAAACGTTGGGACATGCAACACCGGTTGTTCGTCTGGGTAGAACAGGCCCCAGTGCTGCTCGACCCCGGCCGGCTTCAAATTCTCGTTGAACATAGCAAACACGTACGCCTCGATGGGCCAGGCCCACCTCCTTGGGGTCCCTTGATTGGATGCCACATGATCAATCAAGCCATTGACGTACGTCTCTGCTATTGAAATATTGGCCGCAGATCCTCCATCGGACGGCCAGCCACTCTCCGACACTACGATCGGCACTTGGGGTGCGCCCACTTTCTCCAGGGCCGCGTAGAGGGCGTCCACGATCGCGTCGAACAGGTTCATGTAGTAATATGGGCCATCCAGCACAATGAACGTCTTGGATTGAAAGATGGCGTAGTCCAACTTGATATCCCAGGGGTCTGATACATAGCTGAAGTAGGGGTGCACATTGGCTAGAAGTGGGCCACCAGTGCTAGCTAGGAACTGGGCTATTGGGCCCATGTAGGCCCATGAACAATCCGAGAAGGTACCTGCTGATGGAGGGTAGGATGTGCCCATGATCGACGTACTGACCGACGTGGATACCTTGATCTGACCGTCTAATCCGATAGATTTCAAGACATTGTATATGTTCTTCATCGCTGGGAGGGTGAACTGGGCCAGATCGCCCGGGATCACCTCGTTCCCTACGGCGATGTATCGGAAACTGACGGCTGGCCAGAACCGTTGGATGTTCTGCTGGACCCAGCTGTAGGCTATGGAGATGGAGGATGCGATTGACTGGAGATCCTGGTTGTGGACCCCAACGATCAGCTCGATCCCTGTGTTTTGGAGGGCCTGTAGGGCCTCTGGGTTTGGATCGTAGAGCCTCATTTTGCTAATCTGGTGCTTATAGTACAGGGCCACCACATCGGACGGCTCTGGTAAGTTGTTGCCGAGCATGCCATAGCATACACCCACGTGCGAACCACCTGGAAGAAGTTGCACCTTAGCAATGATACCATGCAGGAATACACACAATCTGGATGATCTTAATGGCAGGCGTCAAGTCCCAACTGTTCCCTGTGGTGGGACCCACCATGAAGATTACATTTATCAATGGTGTGGATTGTGGCATGCCTGACGAGTGGATCGTCCCGGTTTTTGTGCCATGTGATCTTCAAGTTGGGGCCCACCGTTCGCATGGACTGGATGTTCTAGATAAGTGACATTTTGGAGGGAAAGACAGGGATGTATGGTAAGCTATCCTACAGCCGGCTTTATGGTGAATTTTCTTTATAGACAATCACAGTAAAGGATATCATGCAGACAACCCACATGCTTGGGATGTGGATTCGGTGGATCCGTGACTGTGGGACCCACCTTGATATATATGTTTTATATCCACGCCGTCCATCCATTTTTGAGCAGATCCAAATCTCAAGTGTAGTTGAATACCAACGGTTGCAAGCAAAAATTACCAGCGGTCCATTCAATTCAAAACGCCGATGGTTAGGACCGTCCATTTAAGCGTGTCCATGACCATCCCAAGATGGGCGGTTCCAATCATCAGAACCTTTCGGCAACTGGGCCACACCCGGGGCAATGCATGTAGAAAGACTGACACATGGCAGGACGATACACCTATGCAAGATCTGGGCACTCATCAGATAGGGTGCAATGAACATGCTCAAGACCAAAATCATGCTGGCCTACTCATCTGGTAGGCCACATGCGTACATCGAATATGCACCATCGAGCATTCTTCTCATACAAGAGTGACCCACCTGATGAGTAAACCATCCTAACCAGATGAATGGCTTGGATCTCACACACGTGTGAGTTTACCTGCTAATTTTGGACCAAGCATTGCCAGGAACGTGGACAAGGCAAGAAGAGATAGTTGGAATGGGGAAGCCATAGCACAAGCGATTAACACAGCTGTGTGCAACCTGAGTTGGATTATTAGCTGATACTAACACAGATTTAAGTGCCCTATTTATATTAGAATGTACCATTTTCTATAGGTTTGCTAATTCCACACGCGTATATCACACTCAGGCACACGTGCTAATATGGAATACATGTATCAGATCAGATCCTTACATCAGGTGGGCTACAGTGCCTAGATCTTTTGGCTTAACAGTGAGGCCATGTTACAGGTCAGGTGGGTCCGGGCAAATAAAAGAAATGGATGGCCAGAAAAGAACTGTTTTCATATTCGATTTATTTCGTTTCTTGGGGTACACCGAAAAACACAAACGGCATGATTTTCGAAGCAGAAGATCTAAGGACTATTTCCAACAAGATAGAAAGCTCGGATCTGGAGCACGTGTTGTAAAGTGTGGTTTGGCGGGTTCACACGCGTGTAGGAGTAGCAAAACTCCGGTTTTCTGGAGTGGCAAAGGATGCACGGGCGTGATGTACGCTTGGTAAGCGGTTCACGTATCTTCTACTTCTCCAATTGAAATGATGGAATCCTGGGGCATTCCATTTGAATGGGTGCCTAGGGTGTAACACGTGTGCAAATACTATCACACTTGTTCCACACGAACTGGTGTTGGGCGTTTAAGATATGAGGATTGGCAATTGCCACGTGGACGTGGCACAATAAGACACGTGTGCAAGATTTGATCGTCTCATCAGGCCCCACCCTATCCAGTAACTGTGACCGGTCCATCCATCCAGTGCGCCACGGTCTTGCGAACAGGCGACTAAGTTGCACAAACTTGGGCATATTTTCTCAGCCGTCCATTTTACTAGCGTCTTTTCAAAGAGCTACCAAACTTTGCTTTACCAAAGTAGACTATTCTGTATGGACACATTATTCACGTACGAAAATATCCTTGCATTCACTACCTATTTCTACGATTATAACCGTAGCCATAGGTATTTAGCCGCCGTTTTATGTAATGGTCTACTTTGGCAAAGTAAAGTTTGGGAGCGCTTTGAAAAAACGCTGGGTAAAAGGTGGTGTCTACAGTAGTCAACTTCTCGCTTCGATAAGTCGAAACTACAATACTCTGGCAGAGTTGATGGTTGATACTCAAGCACTAAGATTATTTTGCACAAAAAATTAAGTAAATCTGTCAGTGGACCCCACCATAGAAATCCCATTCCACCTAATCCCTTCTAATCCCACTGCCCAAACTAACCCTCAGGGCCTGTCTGGATTCGCGTATTAGAAGGCGGTGTATTGTATTAGAAGTGAATATTTCCGAATATTCCAAATACACAACTGTAACGCCCTGAAATTTGGGGGTCGTGCATACGCTCGACTCCCGAGTTCCAGGACATCACTTATATCCGATTTTTATTAATTTGTATTTAATCAAGTTTAATTGCGCAGCGTGGAATCGCTTGGAACATGAAGTACAATCACAACTAGTCTATTGAGATGAATGAGTCTAAATTTATACAAGTTCAAATTAAGATAAACGGGTCGCACAAGGCGTTGCCCAACAAAATCATAAAAATATATCCAAAAGGAATGATGAGCTGAGTCCAACACTCAGCGATCCAAGTCCATTTGCGAACTCTGCGGCGAACCACCCATCAACTGGAGATAGGTGTAACATGGATTTTTACTGTTTTGGATTTCCAAAAAATCCTTAAAATTTCTTTTTAATTAACTTATAAAATCACTTAATGACCATTATCACTCAATGTTAGTTTATACTGAGGTGGACCAGTCTAGTTATGATGGGACCAAGTGCGGACCGCCAAGCCAGATGGCCCGTTTACACTTAACAACAGCCCGTGTGGGCCACCCAGCGACCGAGAAGGGTCGAAAAAATCTAAAACTTTAGAAAATCATAGATCTCACTGGGCTTGTGGTCCATCGTGAACTGCGGACCCAGTGGATACTCAGAAGTAGGGGTGTACACGGGTCGGGCCGAGTCGAACTGGCCTCAGCCCATCCAGGCCCGTTCAACAGCCACACAAGTCCGAACCGGACCGGGCATGGTCACCGGGCCAACATCTCTAGCTCGAACCGGGCCGATCGAGTTCGGGCGAGTTCGGGACGGTTTCGAACCTTCGAGTTCGGGCCGATTTCGAACCCGAGTTCGGGCGCTTTCGAACCCGAGTTCGGGCTAGTTTCGAACCTTACGGCAAGTTTATGGGAAGGGTTTGGCAAGTAATCCGCGTCCCATTACAATTTACAAGTTCATGAGAGAGAACATATATTATAATTTTACTACATTTACATATATTTGACAAAGCATAAAATAAAACATTTTATACAATGAATACTGATCCATACATTAGTGACTACTTGTTGAGTAGATTCATCCGAGCCCGAGTAGCTTGCTATCTAAATCTTCATATACGTACTCATTCACTCTCCCTCTTGAAGGTGGAGATATCTTTTATCGCCCTCCTCTTGTATAGTTTGAATTAGATTTTTCAAACTATTTTTGTGAGAAGATTTATACGTAGTTCCCAATGTCTGTAAAACGCACCCAGAATGGAGAGAAACTTAGCTGAATTTTTACTATTTTTCTTTTTACCCGTGCAACTTGAACCTGCTTCGACATCATGTGGTCTTGGAGGACATCGCTGATGTGTAGAAGCCTCTTCCATACTACGCTTTAAGGCGAGTTGAAATTGTTCTTCTTCCAATGCTAATAATTTAGCTTCCTTCTCTGCCTCAAAATGTTTGGATTGGGGAGTGAAATTTTTTTTGTTTGAATCAAGAACCGCTTGGAAAAGAATTTGGATTTCTTTTGAGGCTTTAGGACACGGTCTTGCATCTCCACCCCGACAGGATAAGTGTAATCTGAGCCGATTAGTTTTGTTAACAAACTTGGCTCCACACAAATTACACAAAATCTTGAACTTTCCAGACTTTGGAGAATGGACTAAGGAACCATAGTCCCAAACGTTAACCGATGGTTCGCTTGAAGACATATCTACATATCGTGTTGGAAAAGTATTTTAGGCTTTTTAACAATAATGAAATACCGATAATCCGACATAAGATAAAAGCAATTTATGAATTAAAAAAATAAAAGTCAACATAACTGATAAATAAAAATAAAAGTCAGCAAACAGATGTAGAAATTCATTGCGCAACTTGCATAATATCCATCAACATAACAGATAAATAAAAATAAAAGTCAAAAGAGTACCCATTACAAGTTTACAACATTTGCAAATTCAATTAAACTAACAAAATCATAAAATTCATCCCAAACATCCATCATATTGCTGTTGTTTCATGTGTTGCGGCTTCATTCACATTCTCCTCCTCTTCCTCATCAAGATCACCTCCTAGACTCGGACGCAACCAATCTTGTGTACAAATTAATGCTTCCACTGTATGCGGTGCAAGGAACTTCTAGTCTTACTCACGACCTGCTCCCTGTGCTAAACGCAGATTCGATGCCACTTGTTGAAATAGGAATTGATAAAATATCTCGTGCCATCGTCGATAGTATAAGATATTTTCCTTCACTAACTCGCAATTTCCACCAGTCCAAAACATCGAACTCTGAATCCTGCCGTACTACGACCGACTCTTTGAGATACATGTTTAACTCTGATTCTTTCATGTCTGTGTCTGTATTTTCTTTTGCTAAGAAAGACATGAAATCAGCATCATCGCTTGAAGCAACTTGCGATCTAACTTCGGAAGCACTTGGTGTGGACACTGTAGTTGTGTACGCGTTGTACAATGCTTGATTGCATCACGAACCTTCAAGTTTCAGATATTGCCTTTTCAGTAGAATAAATCCTCGTGAAGATGTACTTAACAAAACTCATCTTGCGCCGAGGATCAAGAACAACAGCTAATGACATTATCATATGACAATCATCCCAATACTTATCAAACTTCATTTGCATACCACCCTGTCATGATTTGGAGAAAAAATGGACCGTCATCAGCAGCTTTCTTCAGGGCATCCTTGATCTTCCACACAGATGGAAGAAACATATTTGTCTCTGTTGGAAACTTATTGGCAGAAAATATTTTCGTACATTCATAAAAAACCTTCAAAATTTGTGAACTTCTTTCGCTTTGCTCCAATCATCGTCAGTAGGCAACCAAGCATATGTTTTATCACGCACTTGCATATTCCGGAAAGGCATGTTCCAATTCCAGGGCTGAATCCAACATCTCAAAAGTGGAATTCCAACGTGTGCATACATCTAGCTTCAACGTTTTTGAGACGTTAAATTCAAACGTTGACGATGTCATTCCATATACTCAATCTTGACGGTGAGCCTCTTATGTACTTCACACTCTCCCTCACATTCTCTATAGTTTGGTCAATTGATTTCAACCCTTATTGTACAATTATGTTGAGAATGTGTGCACAACACCGAACATGAAATATTTTTCCCTCAAAAAATAAACTGTCGGTTGCCTTGAACTGGTTACGTAAGAATTGTATGACACTGTCATTTGTGGAAGCATTATCTAAAGTTAATGAACTGACTTTTTTTCAATGCCCCAATCTCGTAGACAGTTGTAAATGCAATCGAAATAACCAAATAGGAATGGGGAGGTGGAAGGTGGCGAAAGTTCAATATTCTCTTGCAGAGTTTCCAATTTTCATCAACATAGTGTGCAATCAATGAAATGTAACCCTTTCTTTGATTTTGTGCCGATCCACATATCGACGTCAAACTTACCCTTGAAACCGAATTTAAAACGCTTTCACTTCATTTCTCACGGCATACATCTTCATGCACTCCCTCTTCACAGTAACACGGAGACCTTCTCAACTGAGGATTAAGGTATTTACTGTATCCCATAAATATTTCACTCTCTACCATCTTAAATGGCTGCTCATCAATGATAATAAGCTTTGCAAACCACTCCTTCAGCTTCCCTTTTTCAAACTTATGAGTGGTAAGTGTACCTTCAGAAGCAGATCCTTCGGACTTTGTAAATGATAGCAATTGTTGGCCTGAACGTGGAAGTCTAGGTCTCTTTGCACAACTTTTTCTATGTCTGTTTAAATGAGACGTCGACCCACCGACACTTTTGGTGTATAGACTTTTGCAGTGCATACATCTGATCTTGGGGACATTGTTAACTACTACTTCTTCAAAATCATCCCAAACAGCTGATCGTTTCTTTCCTTTGTTTACAGCTGAAGACCCTCTCCCTCAACAACAAGTGGTGATGTGGCTGACGCACCGGCACCGCTACTAGGGGTAGCCGTAGGTGGGACTTCATCCTCACTAGCCATATCTAAAGATATGAAACAATTTCATTTATCCTTGGACCTTAGTAAAGAATTTCCTAAGCGGATAAATCAGCTACCCATTCAATGCTGGATAGATAGTAATGCTTTCATTATTCAATTTAAATGCCACGCCAAAATTTCGGCAGCATCTCCCCTTATCTCTCCAGAATATATTAATCTTGGATTTGATTCACACGTCAACTATCCACACACAAAGTGTGGATATTTGATGAGGAAGTAAATGCAAGAAATATATCCAGAGAGAATTAGGAGAGACGAACCGAAACAGGCATGTGCATTTAAATTATAATAAATTAAAACATTAATATCTATCTAACATTGAACTGTCCAAAAAGGGACAATTTGAGAATTTCTATGCATCCATGAACACACTTAATCTATGTCTGGCAACATAGAAATCCTCAAATGGGTAACTGATTATCCTATACTATAACAACAAGAACAAAAAAATATAAAAATATATTTAATAGGCAATTGGTATAAGCATAGATTAAGACTACCTAACAAAAACATAAAACATTTGTGATAAAAGAAGACATGTGGAGCTTTCTAGAAAGGAAGCCAAGCTAAAGGCATATCAACTTATCTGAATTATCTCAAACCTGTAATAAAACCATGACAAGGTACTAGAAATTTTCCCCCAGCTTGGAAGATCTGTCAACAAATATCAATCGTTGGATAATTACTTTAACCCTTTTACTTTGAACATGAACAGTCATCAGAGCCTCTGTATAATCAAAGGGTTTAAATATTGAATATAAAAGCTTTTAAGAATTCCCAAAGGAAGGGATCTCTATCTCATAAATAGGTTTGAGTCGTTAAAATAATAATAATAATAACTACTAAAATTCAACAGCTAGGGGAGAGTCTTGGCCTATCTTTATTAGAATACAATGAGATGTATTCTATCAAATCTCCCAAAATAGACTAATAGCCAGAACCATTCAAGGTGTTGATTGGACCACCAATATAATAATAGAAATTTGAACATCCTTCATCCACTATCTTATTGGCAATGGTAGTGTTTTCGTGTTTGGACACTGAAATGTGGTGTTGGGAATTAGCATTCTTCCCTTAGCCCTTGTCAATGTAGAATATTCTACCTTAGAACTCTACATGTTGCATGTGGGCCCACCATCTGTGCAAATCCTACATCAAATCCATTCATAATTCACACCCTTTTAAGTTCACCTAGAATACCAATATCAACATTATATAAAAACAAAGGCGTGTCAGGCCACACATGGAGCAATTGCATTAAACTCTTCCAATGGATTAATGAGGCCTTCAGTATTTTGTATATACCATCCAATCTATTCAGAAGATGCATCACAACAATACAAATGGACATTAAAAAACAAAGATCATTCCAAAATTCACGTGGACAACACCACTTGAATTCAAAGATTTTTGGTCACCAAATGGATGGAAGGTTTAGGTGAATCGCATTCATCAAGGTGGGGCCTACATACGTGGCCCACCAAAGAAATTGATTCCGCTTTATTTTCTGTCAGTTAGATAGACGGTTTGTAATATATACATATCAAGGTGGGCTCACTGTCATTCTTCGGGACTAGTGGATGAAACACATGAATCGGGCGGGCTCCACAAAACTTATCGATGTCACAAAGACCAAAGCATTTCTTCTTGGGCAACATACACCAACCAATCTGCTTGGGAAGGGTTCCACGTATGGCCCACTGTTTTGAGACGGTGGGGCCCACTGAGATTCAAACCCCCAAAAATGGAGTGGCCCACCCAATTTTCTACCGAACGTGGCACCGATGTCGCCAGGGTGGTGCGGCCCACCTTTGACGACATAGATGAAACACATACAGTGGGTGGTTGGACGGACGGCCTCTGCTAAAATCATCAAATAATAATAATAATAATAATAATAACAATAACTACTAAAATCATGATCCGATCCAAATCAGGGAAAAAAAAAGAAGATCATACTCGTTTAATTTTCAGAGCATAAACACCAAAAAAGAGAGATTTGAAATTCAAACTGATAGAGAGAGAGAGATCATACTCTTTGCTTGTTGGTGGTTGGACGGTCGGCCTTTGCTTGTCGGACGAGCAGAGGGAGGCGAAGGTCCTCTGGTGGTTGGACGGACGGACGTGCAGAGAAAGGCGGACGGCCTCTGCTGGTCGGACGTGCAGAGAGAGGCGGACGGCTCTGTTGGTCGGACGAGCAGAGGGAGGCGGACGGCTCTGCTGGTTGGACGGACGGACGTGCAGAGAGAGGCGAACGGCCTCTGCTGGTCGGACGAGCAGAGAGAGGCAGACGGCCTCTGCTGGTCGCCGGACGAGAGAGAGAGAGAGAGAGAGAGAGAGAGAGAGAGAGAGAGGTCGCCTGGGACGAGAGAGAGAGAGAGAGAGAGAGAGAGAGAGGTGGACGGAGAGAGAGAGAGAGAGAGATTTGGTGGGGTCTGGGCAGGAGAGAGCGAGCGGGGAGTGGGTTTGGTGGGGACTACCGGGGTCGGGCGTTCTCTCAAAAGGAAAGGGGAAAGCGACCTAGGTTTTTTGTTTTTTAGGGATATATATACTTAGTGGCGTAGTCGGGACGGGTCGGGCCGAGCCAGGATCCGGCCGAGTCGGGTTTCGGGCCGAGCCGGCCGAACCGGGTCGATCCGAACTCGGCCCGAACTCGTAACAGACTTACAAAATTGACCGTCCCGACCCGGAACTCGGGCCCGGTCGCCGAAGTCGAGCTTTTTCGGGCCGAGTCGAAGTCGGGCCGGGCCTGCCAGCCCTTGGCTTGTGTACACCCCTACTCGGGAAGTACCATCGGCGCTTGCCCAATGCGCCCCACCAATGCATTAAAATCGCACCGACAAAGAAATCGAGACTCGGGCCTTCCAGCCGTCGGATTTCTTCCAAAATTACGGTAGTGATTTAATATATTTTTCTACACCTGTCCACCAAATCTGGGACCCGATCGTGGCACGGTGACTGTTGATCGCAAATCAGACCCGTACAACCAAACCCCGCATCCGTTCGTTCCCAAATTTTGCAAGGCCCCTCATCGGGCCATGGACCACTTATCCTATAAATTTCATGGCCAGAGGGACACCAGAAATGTCCCATCAATCTGAATGGCCCCCATAGGGCCATTTAAGGCTCGGAAACGCCTTCTCAGATCATATATCCGTTCATCCGTTCGTCCTCAAAATTTACATGGACCCTAGTCGGACTATAAGGCTCCTACACGCCGAATTTGGTGGCCAGAGGGGTGTTAGGGCCACCCCAACACCAGTAGGAGTCACATAGGTCTATTTTAGGAAATTGTGGAAGCTTGGGGCCATTTGCACCATATCTGGCATTATAAAAAGGGTTTCTTTTGGGCACCCCTCTACCCATACGAATTTTGCCCTAGAAAGGAGAAAGAGAGAAGAGAGAGGAGATAAAAGAGAGAAAAGAGAGAAAGAAGAGAGGAGGAAGAAGGAGAGTGGACCCTAGAATCGAGGTGGGGCCCAAGAAAGCCGGTCTTGCATCTCCCTAGCCCTTCTTCAACGGAAATCCCTTCACCACAACCACAAGAATTGCTCCATTGATCATCTAGGTAAGATCCATCACCCATTTTTTCCTGAAACCCCTCATGTGGAGGGTAGATTACATGGAATGCTAACATGCAAATGGGCATTTTAGGGATTCCGCCCGATCGACCCCTAAATCCACACTCCTAGGTCGTTTTTCCGAATCTCCAATGACCCGAAGGTGCGGACTATTGTTCTTAGGTGGCCTAGCATCAATTATAATACTAGCTTAATGATTTTGGATGCTTGATTGATACATTTGAAAGCCTAGAGAATCCTAGGAATTGTAGGTTCTTGAAAATGTATGGATGCACATGATGTTCTTCATAATGTTATTTGTTGTTCAAATGATTTTTGTGAATGGATGATAATATGCTTATGCTGTGTCATTCTTCCACATGTTATTGATCCATGTTGTGTATGCTTCCATTACCCTTATGCATATGATGGCTTGAGATGGAGGAAGTGCGTAACTTCCTCACACACACCCACACACCTCACATGCACTATATTGCTTGATTGCTTGCTAGGAACATCTAATTCGTATGACTGAGATGCATGGAGTATGATGATGACATGCTAGTGACAGTCTGTATAGTCGGCTTGTTAAGGATGACCTTCATTACATTGGGTTGGTCAGGAAACATAAGGAAAGCGAAGGCGGCTCCAAGGGTAGGACCCCCTCAAAGCTAAACTCGTGAGTTTGGGCGGGTGTGTTCGGGTGGCTGTAGTTCGACTACATGGGTCTCTCGTGCCCGAGGTCGCTCGTCTTACGCTCGCCTGGCTCGTGCGGTCTAGCCTACAATCTGATCAACCCTGTTTGTTAACCCTGTGTACCCACATATGAATGAAATCTGAACCACCCTGCAACCATTGTAGCCCATTGATAATCCACTTGAAACTGGTCCACAGCCTCGTGAGCCGGGCATGGTGGAATGAGACACTGTGTCCGAGCTGTCGGCCTACGCTGGAGTACCGCGCCTCCCCGTAGTGACCGCGAGCGATCCCTCCCTATCGGCACTCCTCATGTGCTTGGAGTCGGGGATGAGGAACCCAACGGGATCACGGACCGCGAGGTCTCAGCCTCACGCGTTGATGGGGTCTTAGCCTCGCAACCAGTTTAGGGCATTGATACGTAGGGTGAATCAGAATCTCCAACCTGCTGGATGAATGGACTTAACTAATAACTCGGCTAACAAGATCGCATTGCATGCATTAGTTAGGGTGGCGACTCGGAAGTCGAGGTCGCTCTGAGGGAGTGTTGTCATGTGCGATCATTAGATGGAGTCGCTTGAGGGAGTGTTGTGGCGAGGGCATGCATCATATCATCCCGCATGCATGCATTTTAAATAAGAGTTATTAGGTATTGATGATTGTCTGCTTTTCATTAAGTTCATATTACAATTGATGCCTGTGATAACTTAAGACTAATAGTTCACACTGAGTTGATCACTCACTCCCACTCTGGGACGGTGTTTTAAAACACTAACTAGACTCTCTCATAGATGTAGGGGATACAGAGCAGGTGGAGCATGGCGATGCTACCCTCGAGGAGGACGAGTTCTCCTACTTTTAGCTGATAGGCGGCTCTCCATCGGCTTGATCGGGCTGGATTTGGATTTGCTGAACTGCGGGCTCAGTTTTATTCTTTTTGGACATAGCCTTCTTTTGTTGTTCTGTTGGGCAACGCCTTGAGCGACCCTTTATTATTTTTGGACCTGTATATATATATATATGTGTGTGTGATATCCTTCATTTCAGTAGACTGGTGTGATTGTGCTTCGTGCCTCAGGTAATTCCAAATTGCGTAGTTAAATTAGATTAATCATAAAAACTATAAATGCATGATAAGTGACACTCGGGAACTCGGGAGTTGAGCGTATGCATGACCCCCAATTTTTCGGGGCGTTACAATAGGACAACTCGTCCTCCTCATCTAAGCTCACGCCGCAAGGCTTCTCGTACTCGGCGTCACCTGCAACTACTGAAGGGTCTGGTTGGTGTTTTAAAACACTGTCCCAGAGTGGGAGTGAGTGATCAACTCAGTGGGTGTTATTAGTCTTAAGTTATAACAGGCATCAATTATACTATGAATTTAACGAAAAATAGTCATCCATAAACACCTACCTAATCTTATTAATGCATATGCATGATGGATGATATAATGCATGTCCTCGCCACAACTCTCCCTCAAGCGACTTCGTCTAACGATCACGTATGTCAACACTCCCTCAGAGCGACCTTGACTTCCGAGTCGCCACCCTAACTAATGAAATGTAATGATAATGTTAACCAAGTTCTTAGTTAAGTCCATTCATCCAGTAGGTTTGGGAATTCGGTACACCCTACGTATCAATGTCCTGAACTAGTTGCGAGGCCAAGGCCCCCCAACGTGTGAGGCCGAGACCCCGCGATCCGTGATCCCGTCGGGTTCCCCATCCCCGACTTCAAGCACATGAGGAGTGTCAAGAGAAAGGGATCGCTCGCGGTCACTACGGGGAGGCACGACACTCAAGCGTAGGCCGACAGCTCGGCCACAGTGTCCCATTCCACCATGCCTGGCTCCCGAGGCGGTGGACCAGTTTTAATTTGGTTATTGATGGGGTACAACGGTTGTAGGGTATTCCAGGTTCCATACATATGTGAGCAAACAGGATTAACAAACAGGATTGACAGTAAGTAGGCCAGACCACACTAGTCAGGCGAGCACGTGATGAGCGACATCGAGTATAAGAGACCTATGTAGTCGAACTACTGCCGCCCATACGCACCCGCCTGATTCACGGGTTTAGTCTTAGGGTAGTCCAACCAATGGGACTACCGTCTCACCTCAAGTTCTTGCTCAATCAAGGGTTGATGATGATTCATAGCATGCCAACATCAAGGTTACCAACTAGCCTACAGTAGCATGTTGCATACCTTCTATCATACAGTTCAAACATTCCTAACAAACATGTTACATTATCATAAACAAGGTGTGTGTGAGTCGTGTGGATTAGTGAAGAAGTGAAACACTTCCTACATTTCAATGAATGAAAATGCACAAGGGCAAAGCATCATACATGTCATAAGCAACAACATATGAGAAAATCATGCAACACATGAGTATACAATCATCCACTATAACTTAAGCATGTGAGCGGCACAGATAATATCATAAGAACAATACACCATATACAATTTCATACATCTCCAAACAAATCACCCAAATCCTAAGGTATCTCTAGATTCTACAAGTGCCTCATCCAAGCAAGCAAAATCATTAGACTCATGATATAAGTGGCACCAGGCCACCTAAGATTAATAGTCCGCACCTTTGGGTCGTTGAAGGCTTGAAAAATGACCTAGGAGGGTAGATTTTGGGGTCGAACGGCCGAAATCCCTAGAGCAAACATTTGCATGTTAAAATCTCATGTAATTCCCTTCTCAAACACAAGGCTTTCAAGAAAAAGGGGTAAGGGATTTACCTAGACAACTAACGGAAGCGGCTCTTGCGGTTGAGGTGGAGGGTTTCCTTAGAGAAGGGGTAGAGAGTTGCAAGGTTGAGCTTCCTTGGGGCCCCACCCCTACCACACACTCCTTTCCTTTCTTCTTCCTCTCTCTTTCTCCTCCTTTCTCCTCTCTCTTCTCTCTTTTCTCTCTTCTCTCTTCCCTTTCTCTAGGGCAAAATTCGTATGGGGTGAGGGGTGCCCCAAATGAGGCCTTTTTATAATGCCAGATTAGGTGGAAATGGCCCCAAGTGTTGGGTTTTTACTATACTAGACCTATGGGAGGGTCTTTCTAAGCTCTAGGGCCCACTATGGGGTGTACATATTGATATATACCGTAGGATAGTTGGCCCTAATGATGATCTACGTATGGATATGATCGGTCCGTCATTTGGATGCATTGATCGACAGATATGATTAGAAATCTGTTCAACGGTCACTGTTAGTCGATCGGGGCCGCAACTATACGGATATGAGCAGGGAAATATCCTTACTCCACGGGTAAAGTTTGGTCATAAACCGACGGTCCGAAATCCTCAACTTTGCATAAGAGTGGACGACTCAATTCACTTAAGTTTCAGCTCCTTGCTTTAGGGTATTTGCGCTTCTCATGCACTCTTCCTTTGGCTCAAGTTGAGCGGTTCTAGGCAGTTCTCAGGTCCAACTCTCGTGATAGACATCAAGCCCAGTGAGACGAACATTCTTCTATAGTTTTGGAACTAGTGGCCCACCAACGAGTAGTCTAAAGCTTGTTCGGAAAATTGGGGCATTTCTGGAATGAATTTGGTATTGAGATTTCTCGTGAGCACTGATTAGGGTTTGGATTAACTATGTTCATAGTATGGCCTATTTGTAACTAGTGGAAGTAGAGATTTGGTCATGCTTACTCTAAACCATCGGTTTCAGGCTAAAAGAGTAACGGGGTTGTTCTGATGTCCCCCCGACCCTAAAATTTATAGGATAGGTTTTCCATGGCCCGATGAAGGGCCATGTAAAGTTTGAGAACAAATAGATGAACGATTATGGGGTTTGATCAAACGGTTTCGATTGTTAAATGGCCATGTGGAGTCCATTCTGGTGATTGAAGAATCTCTAGTGGCCCTCTGGCCATAAAACTTATAGGGTAGGTGCTTCATGGCCCGATAAAGGGTCACGCAAAATTTGGGGCCGATCGGATATGGGGTTTGGTCACACGGGCTCGATTTACGATCAACGGTCATCATGCCACGATCGGGTCCCAGATTTCGTGGACGGGCGTAGGCACGTACATTAGACCTTCATCATAAATTATGAAGAAATCCGACGGCTGGAAAGCCCAGAGTCTCAGTTTCTTTGATCAGTGCCAGATTTCAACTCTGGCCTTGGGTGGGTTGATAAGTGCTATTGGAACAGCATGGATAATCAACTTCTGGGTGTCCAACGAGTTTGTGGTCCACGATGGACCACAAGCCCAGTGAGATCTATGCTTTTCCAAAAATTTAGATTTTTCTGACCTTCCTCGGCTACTGCACGGCTAGCACAAGTTGTCGCCAAGTACAAACCGATCATCTAACTTGATGGCTTGCACATGGTCTGATCGTGACCAGACTATACCACTCATGTATAAGTTAACGTTGAGTGCTAATGGTCAGTATGTGATAATATAAGTTAATTAAAAAATTCAAGGATTTTTTTTGGGAAATCCAAAACAGTGAAAATCCGGGATGTTACAACAACGTTTGGATCGGAGCGTATAACGGACGGTATCCCATGCGCGCGATTTCCCTCCATTACCAAAAATTCGAAATCGCGGTATTATGTTATCAGATTTCACGCCTCCCGTCACTACAACCGAATGACGACACTGCACTGTATTTTCCCTCTCTTCAAAACATGTTCTACCATAATGGATTTGAACCAAATACATGCCTAGATCATATAGACTGACTTTAGTCAGAACATCTTCGTGTCTGGTTGGATCATCTCATTCTGCACAGTTTCGGAGGACAGATCAATGGATTACGCGGTTTCAGTCTTCAAACAGATCGAATATCCAGATGGGTTTCTCTAGAACACCATGATAAGAGGATATGGGAAGGCAAACCAACCCCGTGAAGCTTTTCTTTTCTACAAGCGGATGGTGGACAAGTGTGAGGTGCCTGATAACTTCACCTTCTCTTTCTTGCTCGAGATATGTGGGTAGCTGAAAGCGCTTAAATTGGGCAAGCAGGTTCACTGCTCTACTATGAAACATGGCCTGGATTCTCATGTCTATGTCAGGAATAGGCTTTATTCACATGTATGGCCTGCTCCATGACCTTGACAATGCACGTCAGTTGTTTGAAGAAATATCTAGACTGGATTTGGTGTCGTGGAATACCATCATCAACAGCTATGTCCATTGTGGCCAATGCAACAAAGCACTGAGGTTGTTCTCGAGAATGCAGAGAAGCAGATTTGAACCAGATGAAGCCACATTGGTCGTCATCCTTTCTACTTGTTCGGATTTGAGTGATTTGGATTTTGGAAGATGGGTCCATTCTCGGATCAACGGTACTGGATTTGATCGCATCATTTCGATGTCAAATTCTTTGATTGATATGTATTCAAAATGTGGAGCAATTGACAAAGCACGTCGAGCCTTTGATGCAATGAATCAGAAAAATGTAGTTTCTTGGAATGCCATGATATTAGGACTTGCTATGCATGGCTACGCAGATGAAGCGTTAGATGTCTTCTCTAGAATGTAGAAATGGGAATTCAGAGTGCCCAATGAGGTTACCTTCCTTGGTGTTCTGTGCGCAGACATAATACCTCCTATCTAAACGTTAATTTGTATAAGACGCTGTATACTATTCTCCACAATACCTCCAATCCAAACTCCAATTTGTCTCCAATCCAAACTCCAATTTGTCTCGCCCTGATTTGGATGTATTCTGAAAACCATTCATTGTATACATGAATAATATCCGAATACAGTACAATACAATACACGAATCCAGGCAGGCCCTAGGATTGTTTATTCCATCTTTATGAACCATGCCGGGTAGGTCCCACAGTTTAGGACAGTTTACTTTGGGGTTAACGTCGAATCGTTCATTGGTTCTTTCCAGAATCCAGAGTATCAAATGAACAGCCCAAGGCCGAATGAGATAATGCTCTGCCTTCCTTCGTCCCTCTCCCCCGCCATGGCCTCAGCTACCGTCCCCAATTCCAAGTTAAAGCTGCTGGCATCAACGGTCCTCGTCAGCCACAGGGCCATCTCTGGAAGAAGAAGCCCCCCAGCTTCAATCCTAGCCGTCCAACTCGCGATCCACCGCTACCCACGCCCTGTAGTTTCCCGTGCCACCAACGATGGCGCTGGTTCCGTAGGTGCAGACCAAGTGAGTGTGCGTACCATACTTCTCGAAATCTCATTGCTTTCTTTCTTCTCTCGTCGAACTGAAAATCTATGGAATTCGTTTTACCTCCGTCGCGACTGAGGATCCCAGCACGCGTTGCCCCACATGCTGAGATGGTCCGATTATCTGAACCGTCCATGTTGCTGTGGCGCACTATGTAAATAAGCTACTGTCCGATAATCACACGTCGCTGATGATCTGGGCCTTTGATTCTTGGAGTTGAATGTAGGCCGTTGAAAATTTTATTTTTGATGTTCTAAATCCATCTACAGACAATGATGGTCTAAATAAGGACAGCTAATCACCAACAGGCAAGGATTACAAATCAGTCTTGCTATATGACGCAGGGGAGGACGTGAGGTCGAGCACCGTCTTCCTCAAGAGGATAACTATTCCGAATCCACGGAACTTCTCTGGACTCCACACAGAGACTTCTCGAATCCACGAGAAAAGAGAGCAGAAAATAGAAATAAATTCTAAATAAATTCGAAATAGATTATTGAATGCATAAAAACGAGTTCACAACCCTTTAAATAAGGGTACTAAGCAATGGGAAAGAAATCATAATCAAACTACAACTAAAACTCCTAGAATTCACGACTTACTATAAATAGTAAACTTACTATTTATAGACGGTCGTGATGTCTATTAGTGCGCAAGGTTTTCGGCCAAAGATAGTAAGTGTCCTATTTGGCTTCACCAACCCATTCTCCTAATTATTCTAAGCTCTTTTCACGTTGGGCGCAACTCCTAAAGCCCGACAGATGAAGAGTTATAAGCAAACTAAAACTTACTATTTATAGTAAAAACGAAATTGAAACAGGGAAACGACCGTCAAATCAGGGGTTTCTCGCAATTCCGAGCGTCGCAACCCTGCGTAGCTGGGTTGGTTGGCTAAAGTAGCTCGTTCTACCCCAAAATCATATATTTTTCGTCGGCTAACTCATCCCGGATTGTGAGATACGCCTGATTTAAGGTTTGATGGTCCAGATCACTTCTTTCGCCGACGGGGCCTTTTCTGATCCATCTTTGCCATGTAATTGTCCGCGACCTGCTCTACATCACTATACCATGTCATCTATCACCGAAACTGGGCTTTACCGACACGTTTGGGCCGGCATTGCTCTGATACAGATGTACTATTGACGGCTGAAACCAGTTTGTATCGGGTGATACATTCCAGTTTCAGACAATACATTAAACATGGAGCTTGTGGTGTTCCATCTTTCCCAGTAAGTTGCTACTTGTGTAGGACATTGGTGCCATGAAAATGGTAGGCCCCACCGAAAAGCCTTCACTTCTTGAATTCATTAGGTGGGCCAAACCTGTATGTCGGGCCAGACCACTTGTTTTCCATTGATGCCGACAGTGTGGACCTTCTGATTTTCATGCCAGGTAATGTACATGGTGAGGCCTACTGTTTTCATGGTGCTGATGTCCCGTACCGTCCTTGATCTCTTTAAGCTAATTCCCAACTATTGAATTTGGCATCATTGGCGGGAAAGAGATGGAGCTGCAGATTGGATTGCTGAATTTGGTGTCAGTGCGTGATTTTCTTTATGCTAATGACATTGGCCTTTTGGATTCTTGATGTATCTTGGGCTAATTGTATGTATTTGTCTTGATTTTATTATTATTATTATTATTATTGTTATTATTATTATTATTATTTTTTTTTGAGAGGTATGTATTTGGCTTGATTATCTACCGGAAAGGAAAAAGGGGGTCTTTAAAAAAGGCTTGTGTTACCTGATAAGCAGGCTTTTAAAAAAAATTAAATCCTATTGTTTGATTTTGTAACTATGTTCTTGTTCTTTTTTCCAAATGAGAATCCTCTTCTTGGAAGCTATCCTTTCTGATTAGGGCCTGTTTGGATTGGTGGAATCCAAAAGATAGATTTGGAATGGCAAACGTCACATCTAAGGAAAATCGGGGATAAGGAAATCCGAGGAAAAGAATCCTTAAAGGGTTTGTTTTAGTTTTCATCATATCCAGAGAATGCTCAAAAAATGAAATTTGTTTATCAAAAGGTGTGAAAATGAGGATTATTAAGTTTTTGGGAGGAAAGGAAAAATGGCTCTTTTTTTTTTTGATAAAGGAAAACCATTTTCCATAGGTTATTTTATTGTCCCAATCAGCGGAAAACGTTACATTTGCAAAGTTTTTTTTTATTTTTCACATGGCTACCTTCTGGATTCCAACAATCCAAACAAGTCCTTTATAGTGAAACTTGGGAATTCTCCTTATTTACTAACTCAACCAATAGGTTAACAGCTGGAAGAAAAAGTGGTAGTTCGTCCTTCTTTTTGTGTGGGTTTTCTTGTCCGTTGCCTTAATGGAGGTTTTTTATTCCTTGAATCTTATTTGCCTTTTCAATAAATTGTAGTTACTCATAAAGAAATGGAATACTCTCCATTTACTAATTTGTTTATGATTCATGGCATCATCATCATCTTCTAAGCCTTATCCCAACTAATTGGGGTTGGCTACATGAATTCTTTTCCGCCATCCACTCTATCAATGGCCATAACTTTAGTTAGATAATTGATCATTAAGTCTTTCTTACTACCTTCACTCATGTCCTTTTGGGCCTTCCCAATGCCCTTTTAGAGCCAGTATACCAGCTCACTACTTCTAACTGGTGTGATTCTTGGTCTCCATTACACATAACCAAACCATCTAAATCCACTTTTCCTCATCTTGCTACTTATTGGTGTTACTCCTAAATTCCCTCGAGTGTATTCATTCCTAATTCTATCCTTCTTCTATCCATCTCAACCCCCCCATTTTAGCTGCACTCATCTTATGGACATGGTATTCCTTAACCACTCAACATTAAGCATGGCCGGTCTTATGATGATTGTATAAATTTCCCTTTCAGTTTGAGTGGTACACGATGATCACATAAAACTCTAGAGGCACATCTCTATTTCTTCCACCCCCTTGAATTTTATGGAAAACACCCTTCTTAATCTCTCCACTCTCATGAATTATCGACCCAAGATTGAAAGTGGCCATTTTGGGAAACTTCTTTGTCAATAATCTTTACTAATTCCTTGTTCCCACTCCTATTTTTACTAAAATTGCACTCCATATATTCTGTTTTAGCTTGATCAATTTTAAATCCTTTAGATTTTAAAGCACCTCTCCATGAATCTAGCTTTATGTTTACGCCCTCCTGCGTCTGGTCAATCAAAACCATGTCATTTACAAACAATATGCACTATGGGATATCTTCCTGCAAATGCCTCGTTAATTTATCCATAACTAATGTGAAAAGGTATGGGCTTAATGCCGACCCCTACTGCAAGCCTACTGTAATTGGGAACTCACTTGTTTCTCCACTAGTGGTCCTCGCATTTATTATCACTCCCTCATACATATCCCCCTCTCTCGGGGGGTGTAGTCCTCCATCCTAGTTAGATTTCAAACATCTTAGGTCATGCCTTGAGCCACTATTGATTTGCTATTTTCATGGCATGGAGGTGGCATCGATAAAGATCTCAAAGTTATCTAGCATGCAACCGTTATGCCAAATTTTTGGGCAATTTGGAAGGAAAGGAACAACGTTGCTTTCAAAATCTCTTCTCTTCAATTTCCAGTGTGGTGATCTCTCGACATGTTGTGGAGTGGTCGATCAATCTCCAAATCTCTTATCATTGTATCATCTCTTCTTTCTTCTGAAAGCACTGACCATTTTGAGATTTCCACGTAAACCAAAAGATTGCCATTGCAACCATCCTCCAAACTGCTTTACGAGAATTACCCAAGGCCACTCCTTGCCACACCACAAAAGATGGTCAACTGACTCTGGCATAACCCATGAGGTATGGAAAATAAGGAGGAAGTGGTCCCAAACTTTATGAGTGAAGGGGCAATGAATGAGATAAACTCAACATTCCCCATACATATGAGACATATATTAGGAAGAATGAGAGATCTTTGTTGAAGACATACATTAGGATAAATTTTCAATCTTAAAAAGAAAAAGTCAATATATCCTCTTTAAACTCCTCTCCCTACACTCACCAAATTCTCTCTAGGGACCCTGTTGTAAACTTTCTCTAAGTCAATAAAGAAATTACAGAGATCCTTCTCTCGCTATATTTCTTTATCAATTGTCTATGTACTTAAATAACTTCAGCGGTAGACCTCTAAAGTATGAAACCAAATTGATTTTCAAATACATTCGCCTCATGCCTTTGTCTTTGCTCAATCACTCTTTACCAAAATTTCATAGTATGACTCGTAAGTTTAGTCCCATGATAGTTATTGCATCTCCGTATGTCTCCTTTATTCTTATAAATGGGTACCACAATACTTTTCCTTTATTCATTCGCATTTCTTTGATCTTCAATCTTGTTGAACAACTTTGTCAACCAAAATAACCTAGTATCTCTCATACATTTCTAAACTAGTTATGATTCATGGCAAAGGTACGAACATTCATGCCTAGCCAAACATGTTTTATTCATTAAATCACATGGACAATTGTTAATTACTCCAACTTTTCCTCGAGCTGGAGCGTAATTCGTTGGTATCTTGAATTACGTAGTCCTATCTTTGGGAGAGGTGTGGAATAAAGACTAACAAAAGTGCCAGAAAACTAGTTCAGCTTCATCTTAGTAAGAGCAACAACCAAAGCGATCTTTCTACTTAAACAATTGATGGATAAATACAGAGAGAAGAAAAAGACACATACTTTGTATAGATTTGCAAAAAGCATACGATAGAGTATCTAGGGATGTTATGAGGTGAGTGATGTGGAGGAAAGTGGTCCCAAGAGGACATATCAACATCATTAAAGACATGTTTCAGAGTTCCGTTACAAGAGTGAGAACGACTTGTTGTGAGATTGATGAGCTACCAATAGCTGTGGGTCTTCATCAGGAGCTGGCATTAAGCCCATACATTTTTGCAATTGTTAAAATTGATTAATTGCTAGAGTCTAGGATGAGTTCCCTTGCTTTGTGTGTTTGCAACAAGGTTTAAAAAAACAGTTACATAATGGCTGTTACGTAACAGCAACGGTGGGAACTGTTACGTGTTGTGGGACTGTAATGGTTGTTAATGAAAAAATGGCCCTTAACAGCCTGTTACGGGGCTGGTGCAGTTTTATTTATTTATCTTTTAAGGCCATAACAGCCATTACGGCCTGTATCAAACATTTATGGCCTCCGTTACTGTTATCGAATACCTTGGTTTGCAGATTGTATAGTGATGGTCAACCAGACTAGAGAGGGACAAATGTTAAAATAGAGGTTTGGAGGATATTTCTATAGTCTAGAGGTTTAAAAATTAGAACAACTAGGAGTATTTGGAATCAACTTCATTAGAAATATTATAGTGGCAATGGATTGGTTAAAATTGGTGGACGAGAAATTCTACTAAGAGATTTTTCTTTGTTAGCTTTTCTCTATGATTGAGAAGGATGGAGGGATTGATGAGGATGTTTCCAATAGAATCAGATGCGGGTGGATGAGGTGGAGATGTGGCTCTGGAATGTTGTGTGATCTCTGCATGCCAATAGAACTTTCAGAGAAAATTTCATGTGGCTGCCATTTCACTGGCCATGCTGTATGGGGCTGAGTTTTGGGAAGTCAGAGGGCAACATGAGAAAGCTTGAGTGTTGCAAAGATGCGAATGTTGAGATTGATGTTTTAGAAGAATAGGAAGGATATAATCCAGAATGGGTCAACTGAAGCAGTCTATGAGAATGATGGAGAGCATATTGAGATGGTTTGATCAATGTGCACCAAAGACTAAAGTTGGCTTCCATAAAGTGGGGAGCATGTATTAAGGTTATGGTCCACATTTATATTTCTCTTCCATTCTTTTTAACTGTCTTTTGTACCTCATATACCAATTATGTGTGTCTATCTTCCATTTAGATTCCCCATGTTTCTTTCACAACTTTTTGTGGGGCACATTGTGGATGGACTGTCGCTTGACAATCACGCTGTGGAGTGGAGCAAGGCTGTCCCGGCATTGAGGAAATTACCCTGTGCTCTTTTCTCGATCAACTGGTTTGAGATGCTGTAGTGTAATCCAAGGTTGGATAAGCCTACTGAGGTTTAGTCCCTGCTGCAAGCTGTTTGAGGGTAAATTTCGATGGCTGTTCTTTCGGGAACCCAGGTTTTGCGGGTATAGGTGGTTGCATTCGGACCATAATGCGAACATCATCTTGGAATTGTCCCATCCAATTGGTATTCAAGATTCCAACTATGCTGTGGCAGTGGCCAATCTCCAGGTGACAAAGTTACTGCCGGAAAACAAGTTGCTGTCTGCAAAGCTGGATTTCTGCAGGTCGAGGCCCTTAGAAAGTTGTGGAGATGATTGCAGAAGTCTTGGATCTCTGTAGAGGCGAACCGATCCAGTTCAAGAAAATTGGCAGAGAAACTAACGAGGTTGCTGATTCACTTGCAAAAGCAGGAGTCTAGTCAAGGGATGAAGGTGTTTGACTATGAAATATGTAACGGCTCCTTTTTTTGGTTATGTTTGGGGTCAGATGCAACCTAGTTTTTATTCTGCAGCTTCTAGGGCTGCGTTGTTGTATTTCCATTCTGTTTTTCCATCTCTTTTTCAATCAAATTGAAATTATCTTTCCAAAAAAAAAAAAAACAACAAGAAGAAGAAATGGAGATGGGTTCCAGCATTCTACTTTTTCTCATATGATGGAATAAGGACTCCATCGAAGCCAGTATCGTTCCAGGGTTTGTCAGTTCCTACGCACCCCCTTATGAATGATGGGTCAGGTGTTCATGATCCATATAGGCTCTGGAATGTGTAGTAATGCATTATGTTTGAATAAATGTGCCCCAGCTAGTGTCTTTTCCAACGTCTGTTGTAAAGGACAGATGCCACTGCTTTGAGACCTGATCTCTCTCATTGAAATTCTTTAATGTTTCCTTAGTGTTCTCTCCAATTCTTGTGCATTATATTGATTGCGTAGAATCAAATGGTTTTAATAAAGCATCACTAACTTCAAAAAAATAAAATAAAAATAAATAAATCAAATGGTTTGTCTTCTTTTTTATCATGTTCTATTGAGACTCTATGCTTTGTACTGGTCACATGAATTTTCTTTTTCTTGAGTTTCTTTTGATTACTTTTCAATTTTTGTTCCAGGATGCTGTTAAGCTTTTCATTGGTAGCCGACAAGTGCTAGTGTGTTTTTATTTCAGGGTATTGAAGCCTTCAAGAGCAGTGCTCCTGGAGCTGGTTATGTGGGTTTGTTTGTTCGCATGCTTGGGATAGATAATGACCCCCTTGACAGGGAACAAGCAATAATCGCACTCTGGAAATATTCACAAGGAGGAAAGACTTGTATTGATGAGATTATGCAATTTCGTGGTTGCATTACTCTAACCATTAACCTTCTAAAATCAGAATCCCTTTCTACCTGCGAAGCGGCTGCAGGCCTTTTATGAACAATATCCTCAGTCAACCCCTACAGAGATTCCATAGCCGGAAGCGGGGCAATAGAAGAAATAACGGGACTGCTGAGTAGATCCTTTCTGACAGCAGAGGTATGAATGAGACCTATTATTCTGTTAGGGGGTGCGCTCCAGTGGTACATGTACCACTGTAAGCTGGTGGTGGTACAGGGAAGATGTAGGGTCCACATGATGCATTCGCACCATCCAGATCGTTTATCAGATGCGTCACCTCAGATAACCTATGGAGCCCAAAAATCACACCGATTCAAAACGCAGATAGGCCACGACACAGGAAACAATTGAGAAGGAACTGTCACCATTGATTAGAATGGAGGCTTAATGTGTTGTGTATATGTAATCAAGGCCGTTCAGATCATTAATCCAATCCAGATGAAGGTTTAGGCCAAGATTCAGGCTGTTTTACAACTCGTGTGGGCCCCTGTGAAATTCAAGGGTGTGTGTTTTCTCCCAACTTGTTCCCCTTGCTGTGGCCTACCTTAGTTTTGGATCCAGCTGAGTTTTGGGTTCTAGTGGTTGTCTGAGGTGACACATCTGATGGACAGTTTGGCTGTATGAATACATCATGTGGGCCCCATGTTTGCTGGTACCACCATAAGCTTACGGTGGTTACCAGTGCCAATGAAGGCAATCCTGTTAGAAATATCTGCATACCAAGCCATGACTGATTCTTAACTTATTTCCGCAGGTAAAGGAACAAACCTTATGTACCTTGTGGAACTTATCTGTTGACGAGAAGCTTAGAGAGAAGATTGCAAGCACGGAGCTTCTTCCCGCGCTAATTAAGTTCCTTGATGATGAGGAAGTAAAAGTACAGGAGGCAGCAGGAGGGGTATTGGCAAATCTGGCTTTAAGCCACTCTAATCACAGCATCGTGGTCGAAGCTGGTGTAATTCAAAAGCTGGTGAGGCCTGCTGTTCATTTCTTTTATTTGTAACAAGGATTTAAGAACTTGGTATTGAATGCTGAGGGGGCCAAGCCTAACACCTTGTCAAGTCATTGAGTCCAATGCGACTTTGATTAGTGAAATGTGATTGAGAAAGAAAAGAGAACAACAGAGAATTATGGACTATGGAGGAATCATGCAAGTTTAAAAGATTTGTTAAGCTCTTTTTTTTTTTTTTTTTTTCTAGTAGAGCTTTGCTAAGCTCACACACATGTGCAATAAAGCTCGTGTACACGCCACCCGTGCCAAAATGGCACATAGTTGTGAGATCTAGTCCATCCATCCGGCCGGTCAGATCTTGTAAATGTTTCCTAAAGATAATATCTAGTCCAATCAGCATGAGGGCCCCGATATTAGAAACCAGTGGCTGGGTCATAAAACTTCAGCCAAGCTTTTCAGAGCTGTGCATTTGTTTTGCAAACTATGGCCCACCTGACCAGTGGATCAACCTGATTCTTGTTCTAGGGCATCAATATGGTGGTGCCGTTTTGATGGACGATTGGATCTTGGACCTATTGTGCCATGCTGGCACATGTGTGGCATGTACCTGTGCTTTATTTCACACATGTGGGTTTAGCGAAGCTCATTTTAGTACATTAATGCCCAACGGTGCTTTGCGATTGTGGAGTGTAGAATTGTAGATTACAAGTTCCTCGCTATTTGATGGGAGAAAAGATAGTAAACAGCTAATGAACAATCATCAATCAACATTATCTAGAGTCTAGACCACTGTGTCACTTCATGAGTGATTTTTGAGTTGTGGAGACTCGAAGAACATAATTCAAAATGACTGCATTATACAATAGACTGATCAATCCATATTGCAGAATAGCTATAATTACTTCATTACAAAGTAAAATGGTCTATAGGCATCTAAATGTCTGATGATGCCAATTAAAATGATACATGCCTTTAAGCTAAATAGAGGGATAGTGCAACTTGATTTTGTTATCATCTATACTGTATCAATATTTCAATCAGAGAAAAGTATAGGTCCCAAGATATTACTCATATCATATTCTAGAGGTGTCAGCTCCATGTTTAAAGTCTCTAAAGATGCGATTATTTGATTCTCACTTCTCAGCCTCCTGGAGCCAAGTTGAACATTATAAGCTCTTTATAGTTGCTCTCATAATGTTTTCTTTTTTCTTTGTTTTTTTTAATAATAATTGAAATTTTGCTTAAAAGTGAAATAGAATATCAAGCACAAACATTCTTTTATGATACAAAAGCTGTTGTGTGACACCTCCTTAAGCTAAGGGAGTTGTACATGTCATTAGCTTCTCTCCCTGCAAAAGCAAATGAAATGCTTAGTATGTTGATCAAGGTGTTTTCCGTATCCATTATGATACGGCCATAAAGGCTGATATGTATAGATAACAGCTGTGACCGTTACACGATACGAGGTTGAAACAAGGCAATTGGGTTTTTTGGGACTGTATCAATCGTTACGGGAGTCTTAATGGCCGTTATAGGGCATAACGACCGTTAACCCCTGTAACGGTTGAAAAAATGGCTACTTTTTTAAAATCCATTTTCTCATTTTTCCACTTTTCTTAATCTAAAAACTTTCCCGGATTATTCTACAACAAATTTTGACCATTCTTACTATAGCTTTTATGATTAAAACCGTAGATTGAACTAATTTAGACGAATAAAAGCTCCGAGGGCAAGCTTTAAAAAAATCGAAAAAAGTGGTATTTTTGCCTTTCTTTTCCTATTTCTAGTTCTAATGCGTGATTGTGATTTGTAAATATTAGAAACACATAGTCATGTTCATAAATTCACCAAATACAATACTCTCACCATAGAGTTGACCGTTACACTACCATAAACATGGTCAAAACAAAAAATGAATACATATTTAGAATATTTACATTATTCTGGATTTTCTAAATATTTTTTCGGGATTTTTCAGACAAAATTTTTTTTTCAACCGTTATGGGGGTCGTAACGGTTGTTACACCCCTGTATTGGCCATAATGACCATTACAACAGATACCCGTATCGGTAACGGTGGTGACCATTATGACCATTGTTATCGATACGGAATACCTTGATGTTGATTCACTAAAAAATTTCTCCAATGACACAGGAGAATTTCCAAGTTACATAGTACCTCATCGAAGCCCAAAAGATGACATTACTTAAATCTTCTTTGGTTAGTTTTTTTTCATCATCACACCATCTCTAAACACCACTTCAATGAGCACGACAATGATTTAGATGACTATCGCTGCCGCCATCAACATCACCACCCTTTGAAACAGGTTAGGAATGCATGCATAATTGTTACCTTGATGTTGATGAATTTACCGTCTGTTAACCAATGTTGTGAAGACTAATTATGAGGGAAAAATGCCCAGAGCTATTGGTGTTATATTATGTAGAGAGAGAGAGAGAGAGAGAGAGAGAGAGAGAGAGAGAGAGAGAGAGAGAGAGAGAGAGAGAGAGAGAGAGAGAGAGAGAGAGAGAGAGAGAGAGAGAGAGAGAGAGAGAGAGAGAGAGAGAGAGAGAGAGAGAGAGAGAGAGAGAGAGAGAGAGAGAGAGAGAGAGAGAGAGAGAGAGAGAGAGAGAGAGAGAGAGAGAGAGAGAGAGAGAGAGAGAGAGAGAGAGAGAGAGAGAGAGAGAGAGAGAGAGAGAGAGAGAGAGAGAGAGAGAGAGAGAGAGAGAGAGAGAGAGAGAGAGAGAGAGAGAGAGAGAGAGAGAGAGAGAGAGAGAGAGAGAGAGAGAGAGAATGAGAAGAGGGAGAGTCTGGGAAGTGCTTTCTTGTATGGGAAGTATTTTATATACTTTGCATATTAGAATTTTGCTAAGTGCTTTGGTGAAGATTGATACATGAACAAAATGTTGTATTTAGGTAAATTGGGGTAAGAGCCATCAGATATTCAGATTGGGAAAATGATTGTTTACAGGCATACTGAGATGTTGGTTTGATGTAGAGTTTAGCTTATTTGAAGTTATAATCTTTGTATCTTCTCCTTGAACTTGAGCTCATCAGAGCATTGCAAAGTCATAATTTGTCATTTAAGTTGAGTTTACTAAAGTTGAGCTCATTAAAGTGTGTGTAGAAGTTGAGCTCATCAAAAATTTGCTCATTGAAGTGTTGAGTTTTGTACATCGAAACCTCTGGATGTCATTGAAGTTTCAGTTGATTGGATTAATGCTTATTGATGTCTTGAGTTGATCTTATTGAAGATGTTGGTTTTCTCATGCATAAGCATTGGTTATAAGATTGTTTGTGTGTAAGGTGCTTGCATTTGACATTCTTTGGTTAATGAAATGACTGGCTAGTAAGACCAACAACATTTGTCTTTCCTAGAATGTTACATGTCTTCGGGGGTTTTATGGAGACTTCTCATAAGGTTACAAAGACAATGCATGGAAAGCACTTGCACTGCGAGGATTCAGTCCAGAAATACTACTATGTAGAATCAACTCAGTTAGTTTGCAATGCAATGGCATGGGTTATTGAAACTGACTCTGACTGCTATCTTGATCAATCATGGCCTCTTTCATAATCTACACCTACAAGTTGATATGAATGACATTCATTAAAAAAAAAAAAGAGAGGTGATAAATGACATCAAGGAGTGAAAAAGAACAAGAAGAGAGGAGAAGACCCGTCGTTTGGGGAAAGGTGACTTTCTTCAATACTTCAACAAATACATAATATGGAAACCTAACTTCTTCCAAAAGTTCCCATAAATCCTAAACCCACACTCATAATTGATGCAACAAAACTGCAGAAACTGTACTTACCGGATTTGGTACGTTTACCTATCTTTGGTGCTTCCCATGGATGATCTGGACCATCCATCCTCGCAAATTTGGGCGATTTCATGGGTGGGCCAAGGTATGGATGTTATCATCACTGGACCAAATTGACTTTAGGAGTGGATTTTGTTCACTTGAGACCCATCACCCCTGGCCGATCCATGATGGCTTCCACATGGCTGCATGTGCATGGTCAAATGATCATTACTGCCCTTCTTGTGGGCTCTATCCTGGAAAGGGTGATTGTACTAAAATCACACTGATGAGATGGTTCTTGGCGCTTTATTTTATGATTGGACCTTGACTATTTTATCTTTTAATTGCCATTTTGAAGGTTCTAATCATTGGACTGACGTGGTGGGCACTGTTTGGATGCATGGTGGATGACTTGGACCTTGTGGGCCCCAATGTGGTGTGCTATTGTACAAAAATCATAGAGCTCTATGAAAGGGGAAAACGTGTCTTTTCTCTTGGGAAATTTAGGATATCTTGAACTTGTACAAAGACCAACTGAAACTTTTAATGGCACCATTCCTATTCAGATTTTGATGAACCTACTGTCCTTATGCACTCTGGAGCATACGTAAGTAGATTTTTGTTATACTTGAGAGCAGTACGATATTGAGATTTCTTCTCTTGCTTATATTTCATCACAAGACAAGATTGTGCGCGCCTGCTTCCGTTTCATAGCTGATTAGCCGTTTAAACTTGCTAGCATTCTGAGAGTTGCCGCTTCCCTTCACAGTTTGTGCAACTATATTATAGACTTGTTGGTAAAGATACTACAGAAAACCATCACAAATTCTTTAGTGCTGAACTGTTGCAGTTGACTATGCATCACCTATCTGAGGGGAGAGTCAGATCAAGTATTTCATGTAGCCTTGTGCTGCTTTCTTGTTATCTGTAGAGTGGAGGGCTAGTTACATAGCTAATTTTGTTTGTTTTATGGTTGGACTAGTTACTTGTAGAAAGCCCTTTCACATGCATTTAAATTCAAAATTCCCTAATGGGATATGTGACTAAGACTATTTTGCATTTTCAGATTTCCTTCTGTCAGATGTTGACTAGATGTAGCTAACTAGTTGGACTAGTTAGTTGTAGGAAGAGTTATCTCATGCATTTAACCTCAAAATGAATCTTGCTAAGCCCACACGTGTGCAATAAAGCTCATGTATGCACCACACATGTGCCAGATGGCACTATAGGTCCAAGATCCAATCCATCCTTCAGAATTGCACCACTTTGTTGATGCCCTAGATGAAGAATAAAGTTGATCGATCCACTGATCAGGTGTGCTTGATGGGGACATCTCGCGCACACGCGCACACACGCCGCCTCACCTACACACGTACGCACAGAGTAGGAGGGCCCCACCATCGATCTGGCTCGATGACGACGTCCAGGGAGGGTCTCCTACCTAGAAGACGAAGTTTGGTTCAAGAGAGTGGACCCGATAGCCAAGAAAAGCCTATCATGGGATCTCATGATCCTGGCCCACTAGTCGGATTGATTTCATATTTTAGGTTTTGCTTATTTATGTTATTTAGAACATCGTGAACGCTTTAGATTTCTTTGATTGATTTTTATTTTAGTTTACTTCATCGCCAAGTAATAGGTTGCACACATGACGCGAGTTTTGGGATATAGAGTTTTCCCTATAAATAGGCTCCCCTTGTAGTTCTTTTATTCATTGAAGTTTAATAAAAATTCCTGCTTTATTTTTCTGCTCTCTTCGTGAGTTGTGGAAGAATTCAAAAGTGGGTGCAAAACCCTCCCTTTTCGAAGGGCTAACTACCGTGGTGCGAAGCCACATTGACCCCGATTCATCCTCATCCCCCATCATTTTTTTTTCCATCTTCCCCCACCATCCATACTTCGAATTCGTCCTTCTGTTGCATCAGAGTTCTTCATTACAGTAGGTTTCCAGATTTCGGCCCGTAGGCGAGCCGACACTTGTGAGCACCACGCACAAGCCGTAGCTCGGATCGACCCGAAATCCGGGTTTGAGCTCCACGTCAGGTGACGGGGCCAAGGAGAGCTTTTCGCAAACGCACGTGCGAGAAGCGCGAGCGCGCTGTGCCCGTTGTCCATACGCGGGATCGTCTTTTGCTCGGGTTTTTATCCTCTTTTATCCTCTCATAGCCTTTTTTCATGAAACCTAAAATTACGTTTTCCCTAACTTAAATAGGGTTCCTTGATTTGAAACGGTGAACTTGGATTAGGGACTGAACTATGGCAGAGGATTATTTCTTAAGTATTGCTTCATAATTTTTATTGATCCTAACACTGGACCCGCCATTGAACTGATTTTCATGTGGGATGTGGAATTTGTGTAATTGTTTCGAATTGGTATGATCTAAGCCTAAAATCTTGCATAGGTGCATGCTGCTACAGTTTGAAAATAAATGTACGGCACTGAAAAACTTGGCAGAAAATTTTCTAACACGTCCACCTGCTTTCAATGATCAGGTGTGCTACAGTTTGAAAATAAATGTACGGCACTGAAAAACTTGGCAGAAAATTTTCTAACACGTCCACCTGCTTTCGATGGTGGGGTCCGCATGCTGAGTGGACCAGATTTAATTTTGGGAAAACAGAAAAGGTTGGATGATTGGATCTCATAGCTGCGTGCCATGCTAGTACATGTCTGGTGTGTACATGAGCTTTATTGCACTCACGTGTGCACCTATCAAAGCTCCCTCAAAATTGCCTTTTTGTCATATGTTGAGTAGATGGGTTATTTTGCATTTTCAGTTTTCATTCTGTCAGTTGTCATAAGGGCTTTAATCACTTTGGTGCATTGATAGTTGAATGCTAGATTCTATATACTCTATTCTTTTTCATCTTTTTTCTTAATCAATGAATAATGGCTGCAGGCAGAGATCTTAAAAAGCAGAGAAGGATCTAATGTCACTAGGAAAGAAGCGAAAAGTGTGCTGTTGGAAATGGCCAAAGATGAATACCATAGAATTCTTATCCTCGAAGAGGGTCTGCTCCTAGTCCCTATAATTGGTGCAGCTGCTTATAAATCCTTCCGGCCCGTTTCTCACTCATGGCCTTCTTTACCTGATGGAACCGAATTGGAGTGGAGTTCATCAAGCCCTTCAAGATTTGGTGCATCCAAACTACTACTTGGATTAAATATTAAAGACAAGGGCTTAAACATGGAAGAAGCTAAAATGAATGCTATAGTTGGACGTACGCAGCAGCAATTTCTTGCATGTATTGGAGTTATAGAATTGGAAAATGGAAGGAAACCTCAATTAGAATCGCCTCCCGACAATCAGCATACTCTTTTGCCATGCATGGATGGTGTTGCTCGGTTAGTTTTGATTCTTGGACTTGACGATCAATCAGCCATTGCAAGGGCTGCAGTCTATCGCTGATGCAGCTATTAATGAACATATGCGGATCTCATTCAAGGAAGCTGGCGCTGTCCAGCATCTTGTTCAGCTACTAGGCCATGATAGTGATGCTGTTAGGGTTTCTGTTACGCATGCTTTGGAGAGGCTAGCTTTCAGGTGATTTATTGATATTCTAAAATAGTTTCAGATCCTATGTATGTGCATCTTCAATAGGCGCACATTTGTGCTCATGAATTTCGCGGAGATGTATTCATAGGGGTGGCAATGGGCTAGGCCAAGCTAGACCTAGGCCTAGCCTAACACTAAAGACACAAGGCCCATAGGGGTGGCAATGGGCTAGGCCTAGCCTAACACTAAAGACCCAAGGCCCGAGCCTGGCCCAAGCTTGGCATGGCCTTGGCATAGCAGGCCCAAACCCGAGCCCAAAAAAATTGGTTGTGCCAGGGCCCAAACCAGCCCTAGAATTGATAAAATCCTTATTTTCTACTTGAATATCCCTAATCTATCCGTTGATAAAGTGGGCCACATGCACAAAAAATAGGGGAATGAAACCCGCACTATTTTCATGATGGATGGGTTGCCACATTGAGGGTTTGAATGACATATTTGTATGATATAACACGTGTACATGCAAAAACAGTCAGGCTGGGTCAGGCTAAAATGATGAGCGCAAATTGATGCGGGCCATGCATGCAAGGCCCAAGCTTGGCCCACAGACCAAGCTAGTAGGTCCAAGCCTAGCCCAATGCTTGGTTGGGCTCATTGAGTCGGGTGGGCGACTTGGCCCATTGTTGCCCTTGTATATTTGTAGATTTTTTTGAAAGGTAACAATAATTTATTAAAAAGAGCTGAAATACCAGCTAAAGACATAAATTACAACCTACTAAGAACTCAATACAAGAAGCCCACCCCAACAAATCCGACCTAGTTTTCCCATACACTTCCGAAACCAAACCACTCTGATTGTGAAAGCATTTGTTATTCCTCTCACCATGCAGAGCCCAAATACCCTCAAGGAGGGCAAACCTCCATATCATCTTACCTTCTTTTCCTACGCCCCCCCTGCCACTCTAGAAAAAGGCCTTCGATGGATCTTGGCTTGACCCATTCCATCCTGAAGCTTCTAAGGAAACCCATCCACAAACCTCTAGAAAAGGGTAATGAATAAAAAGGTGGTCAACTGATTTTGCATTCCGCATACACATGACATGGATATTGGGGATATCCATCCTTTTCTTCTGAAGGTTGTCGACTATTAACACTCTATTCCTTCCCACCAACTGCGCAAGGGCTGCCATCTACAATGGCAGACAAAGAAAGTATGCCCACCATGCATCCTGTGAGAGGACCCATGCAGCAACCTGTAAAATGACCAGAAAGAAAACCGCCCAGTCTGTCCTTGTTCCACGCCGTACAATCTCGCTCGTCTACCAACAGATGAAGGCTGTGGAGATGCTTCGTCAGCCAAATAGTTTTCCACCTCCTCATTTGACAAGCTCCTTCTACAAGGGAGGTCTAAACCACCAACCTCGCCTATTAAGGAAAAACACCTAGCCAAGGAATATTCACACCAGAGGAAAGCTTGGCTAGCCTTGGATATTCCTCTTTAAGAGATTTCTCCTCTTCACACATGTTTTGCCATAAATGGATCCTGCTTTCATGCCCCAACAAAAACCCAATACCCTCCTTAAACTTAGGGCCTAGTGTTAGGGTGTTGCCCTTGGAAACTAATGTTTATGTTGTTATGTGACCTTTTATATATGATCATTTGTTGATTGTCCTAGTTAATTGTGTGTGGAACATGTTTGTGATTAAGGATTTGTTGTCCTTAGGCACTTTGAGATTGGATATGTCGGTATATGACTAGAGAGATGTGATCCATGGATCTCAGTGCCTTAGCCTCGACCATGTAAGTGTTTGGATGCCCTTATGCTATTAGATTGGTCATCTCATGCAAGGGGACTAACTTTGTATTAGGATGGATAGTTTTCACCATTGGATTGCACTTGGTGTTAGAATACCTTTGCCTGGTATCGATCCCTAGTGGGGGTGGCTAACAGTGAAGTGTCAACTGACAGTGGGGTGTACTAACAAGCTAACAAATAAAAAAATTTTAAAAAAAAACCTTTGCCTTGCCTCACATGAATGTGTGAATGTGTCATGGATTATACCTTGGCTTGGGACTTCTGATCTGTCACATTGGCAGGATCACTTGCAAGTACTAGTCATAGAGACCCATCATGCCTAGACTAGAGTATACTTGCGGTTGTACTAGCTCTATCAAATCCTTAGACTTGAGGATGTGTGGATGGAGAGATCTCAATCAATACTTATTTGGCTTACTTTACGAGGCTACCTTGAAGAGTGTGGCTGAGAGGTTACATTAGGGTTGTCAAAGTTCATACGATTTGACAAGGGATCCACTTGGTTTACCCGAGACATTAGTATGTGGCTTGATCTTTGGGGTTTGGACCATCCATCAAGTGTTTTAAAGGTTGGCCAATACTTCTATGGTTTTTTGTTGGTTAATTATGAGTTTTCAACCGTTAGCTTTGAGTTTTAACCATTGCTTGGTTTTAAACCATGTTAGTGGCTAAGATCTGATGAGCCAGACCTCGGGACTACATGGGATGGCCCTGGGTTAGTGACCGTGACTAGTGGAAGGATTTGGACGGTTGGGGTACATGGATTAGGAACATAAATAGATTCCCTTCACAATAGTGTACACATGAATCTGTAAATGTTCTAAAGGCTGGCTAACGCTTCTATGGTTTCCGATTGGTTAATTGTGAGTTTTCAATCATTAACTTTGAGTTTTAACGGTTGATTTCTTTTAAACCCTGCTTGATGTATATCCAATGGTTAATACCTAATGAACCAGACCTTGGGGCTACATGGGATGGCCCGGCTTGGTGACTGCGGCTAATGGAAGGATTTGGACAATTGGGGTATATGGATTAGGAAGGTAAATAGATTCCCTTCACAATGGGTTAATCGGAATTTGTAGGGTGGTGGAGTATCAGATCTTTTCTCCACTTGAAACCCTAACTTTCCTCCTATATAAAATCCTATGCAAGAGGGAGAGAATTGGAGAAACTTTAGAACGTCCAAGCCCCCTTGGACATCCCGTTGTAGAGCTAGAGAGAGGGTGGATGTTTTCACCTCTCCCATCTCCCATCAAACATGCATCCCCTCCCTTGGGCATGGGGATCCACTCCTTAGACGACTTGAGTAAGATCTTAGCCCCTATCGAAGATCGTGACGAGTTGTCTCATCCTTCTAAATCTTGCATAGATCTAGGAGAGACTCCCTCAACTGGGGGACTGGCAACAACAACCAAATCAATTTATCCGTCAAGTATGGACATGTGATGAATGGTTGTTTTTGTTTATGGAAATATGGTTTAATCATGATGGGGATTCGTAGGTCAATTAACTAAAATTAACATTTTTTAAAATTATTATTGCATTGCGTTTCATGTCATCAAAATCCAACACCTAGCCTAGCAACCATTTTTTCAAAGTTTAATGGCCCTACATAATTAGGAATCTTTGGTCCACCACCCCCCTTCCTGGACCCCAGACTTGCACATAACCACCTGCTTCCACTGACTATCATCTTTCGACCCGAATTGCCATAGCCACCTTCCAAGCACTGCCAAATTCATAATCTCCGGCTTCCTAATCCCTGCCCCCGCTCCCCCATAAGACAGACAAACCTCCTTCCAATTCAAAAAATGAACATTTTTCTTCTCTACTCCCTACCACAATAAATCCCTTAACCTCTCTAATCTTTCCACTACCACCTTAGGACATCTAAACAGAGATATACAATATAGAAGCAAGTTTGCCATTGCAGATTTGATTAAGGTTAAATCTCCTTCCCAAGGAGAGATGTTGGCTCTTCCACCTTAAGTGCTTCCTTTTTAACTTTCTCAATCACCTTGTCCTAGAGATGAACAACGGGTTTGTTGATACACAAAGGAAGGCCTAGATACGAAGAAGTAAAAGAGCCTGACATATAGCCGAACACTTCTTCAAGCTTTGACACCTCGGACACCCGGTAAATGACAAAGATCACAATGCACGCTGCCTAATGAGATCGTTCATACGTGTGCCATCCACGGTAGGAAATGACAAACCAACCATCTCTCTCTCTCTCATGGACGCATACTACATTTCATTAGAGAACTACCAAAGCATCAAAATCTATTTTGGAACCATTTTAAGCTTTCAGCCATGTTCTCCAAGCTCCTAATAGGGTTTCTCCTCATGAGACATTGCAAAAGCACTCGATTTCATTTCGGATTATTAACATGAGCTTGAATGGCTATGAGATCACATCCGATGGCCTGCTTCTCATCAATTCCCATTTCAAAAGGGCCTCACCTAATTCACCACTTCAAAGCACCTAATTATTTTCCTCATATTATCCACTTTCTCCTCTTCTACATCGCAATAACAAAGGGTATCGTCTGCAAACTGAAGATGTGGCATCTCGTAAAAACATAGCTTTTAACGTGTTTTTTTTTTTTTTTTTTTTTAATTTTAATTTTTAATTTTTAATTTTTAAGTCTAGAAAAATCCTAAATGTCTTTAGTTTCGACCATGTTTATGATAGCGTAATGGTTCACTCTTTGACGAGAATGCTGTCTCAGCCTATCTGATGATTTTATGCCTTGAATTAATTGCAAAACTCATATATTTAATTTCTTAAATATCTAATATCATTGATAAATATATTAGCATGACTGTAATATCAAATATCTCATGTCTAGGGTATTACTATTACCTACCTCATGTACATCAGTTGAATTGGCCCAAACTTTCGTCTTGTCCTGTCATCCTTAGGGAAAAAATAGTATTATTTGATTAACTCCCCTGCGTGAGTTTCATAATTTAATTGCACCTTCCTTGATGGTTGGTTAGAGGAATTATTTTAAGCACAAGTTCGAATAGTGTGTGCTTGGGAGTGGTGTATTGTGGATATAGAACACTTGTGTGTAGAGAAGTACTTACCTAACAAAGAGGGATTCTTAAGTAAAAACTCTCTACCAATCAATCACCACCGAAGTGAAAATCTTGCTGCCCGTGGTTGCTTAACCTCCACGCCCTTGTCATCATCATCTTGAGGTTGTGGCACTGGCACACCTTGTGATATCCATGATGGCTAAAACCAGGGGGTAACACCAAGTTACCGAAACTTGAGGATGATTGATCACGATCCTCATTAGGCATTTGTTGTGTCGACCCCATCCCTGAGTAAGAATATACACCGGTGTCAATGCCATAATCATTAGCCATTAGGCCCCCACCATTGCCCCATACTCGTACTACGGTTGCCTCTAGTACCACTGCTCGTACTCATTTTGTTGAGACTGCGACGGCAAATAACTCGGATTTGGATTTAAATGTGTATCCATATGGAATATATTGACCATGACTAGCCCAACGTGAAAGCGGCTCGACGAGCTCCCTAGTCCCTATATTACCCATGGCCATATCCATATTGTCCTTAAGCCGTTTAATGTCCTGGACCTTTTGGTGCTCCTCTCCTTAAATGCCACTAATGCTCCCCCCACCCCCCTGGCTGGTTATATCATGATTCCGATACACTCATAAGTTCGACCTCTTCTACCCCATCGATCCTAATCGGCCTTGCAATATATATAGCCTGTTGTACCCCTATGTGCCTGCACTACATAAGAAGCTAGTGCATCATCATCATCATCATCACTGCCATGATCATTCATATCGGTCTTGTAGTTGCTGGTTTTACTCTTCTGCTTGGTAGCTTGGGTTAAGTCTACCATCTCTGGGTCTAAGACAATTGCATGACTCTTAATGCCCGGTGCGTATCACTGGGTTGTGCATCTCGACTTCTTCACTGTCCTCTTTTACTTGTTTCTCCCTATGTTCCAACCAAGGTAGAAGCGTGTCCTCCTTATCACAAATGTTGTTCAAGCTTATTGGACAAAAGTCACCTTTGTCAACCAAATTCACCACATGCCTTGCATTCTGTAGTCGTAGCTTCATGTTGTAATGCATGTAGATGAGCTGATCTAATGTTCTGACCTACAATCTATTCCTATGTTTTGAATGGATAAGTGTAAAACAACTCCAGTTCCTCTCGCAGTAAGAGGAAGAAGTTGTCTAGCTTAAAACTTTAGTTGTAAATGTCTTAAGAACCTTTGCATTTTCTCCAAAATCCATCTACCAATCAGCGGTACAAATTTTATTATTATTATTATTATTATTTTTAACGTTAATAAGGCAACTAATAAGATAATTTATGCGATAATAACATTAATAACTAATAAGACTTGAGTTTCTTACTCAAAGTTGTCTTAGAGATTGCCCTTTGTGTAAGCACACCTCCGAAGCTAACCTAGTGAAGTGTATATACTTCCAACTATGGACAATACAATACGTTAAAACATTTATAGTATTTTAAGCATTGAATTAACAAAAGTAAAGACTATTAATTTATGACTTGAACTCACTTTGTTCAACGCTCTTATCTACATATCTAGGTTGGGCTCTAATCTCTTTGTCATGTTCTTCAGGTTGTTACAAACCTTATCATCCTCTACAAATGAAGAAGCGTATCTATATCTTGATTTAGTTAGTATCCTACACTACAATAATTAAAAAACAAAGACTTAAGTCATCACAGAATAAAAATAATTGAGTAATAACTAACAACAATAAGTGCATAATAGCAAAGAGTTTCACTACCACATGAAGATCACTTTTCGATTATCTTCTAGTAATTTGTGTAATATTTACAACCATGCTGCATAGCTAGCTTCGTTTCAAAAAAGACACTGTAGAGGAAGCCCATGGTCGGTATCTCGTTGGATTGTACAAGACGTAGGACTCGTATTAGGGGTTCCAGCACCTTGAAGATGTTTGCGAGCTTTTTTCAATATTTATTATCCCTGATGGTCGCCATAAACTTAATCAATGTCCTTGATGCTTTCTGCCCATATTTTGTGTTCGACCATTCCTGGGAAGCAAGCATCTTGCTTAATGCCCTCTAGCGTTAGTGTAAACTCTCAAGGTTTATAAAGTTTGCCTCAAATCTAGTCGCTGCATGCCTAAGTAGCTCTCTCCCGTCCGTGAACCTTATTATAATGACTAGTTGGTTATGGTTGTGGATGAATGCCGTCACTTGTCTACCCCTTTAAACCATAGTTGTGACACTCATTTTGTTTTCAATGTCGTTTAATATGAGATTGATGCAATGTGCAACACATTGTGACTAGAATAAATGTTTTCTCTTGCCATCAACATTCTTCCTATAGACTTATGTTGCTTTATTGTTAGTCACAAGCTGCACCAGATTCTCCTCTCCAATCTTATCTACCATCTTATCCGTTTAGGCAAAAATATACTCAATATTTTTTATTGTTTCTGATGCATCGATTGATTTATGGAACACCATTCCTAAGTAGCACTATACTATGAAGCTGATCGTGCTATGCCTGGTTGGGCCAGTCCAACCATCGTGCATAATCGTGTATCCTTCGGTTTGCCATATGGGTCTAAATGTAGCTAGGCATACCTTCACATCTTGATACTTTGTTTCTGTCCATTTCTCCCTAATCTTTTTAGTTGTGGGTGCCTTCAATCATTTGCCTGCTTCTGCAACTGCATTGATCACCACTTGGCAGTATGAGGAGTTGGTAACATTTGAGTTGTGTTGCCATGTATGAATAGCTTGGCTACTGCCCTACCGAACTTCTCAACGATAGTTATAGCCTATATTTGTTTGATCTTCTTCTATGTTGTCATCTTCTTTCTAAATTGAATTAGATCACAAGAGGGTCTCCCGGGCTCCACCACATCCACATCATCATCCATAGGGGGAACACGTGAAGAATTCCCATTTCAACTGAAGGTATGTTGTTATCCATTAAACATACCCCCACTCCCAGCCTTACTCCCAGTAACACTCTCACTATCCTCCCCCTAATCATGTACAGACCCCCTCCCACCAAACATGCACCAGTGCTCTTCATTTTCAGAAGTGGTGTGCACTCTCTCTCCTAACCATTGTGACCTCCCAATTTGAATCCTCATCGGACTCAACATTATTGGGCTCTCTAGCTTCCATATAATTAGGACCAAACACCTCTTGTTTGGCTCAGATCAAGAACATCGTTCTTCTTTGTCTGCAAGATAACATTTTTTCCCATCGACTCTCCTAAATTTTGTTGCATCATGTGGATTATCTCTCTTGGCACACTGTTGCACCCCGCAACTTGCTTCTTTTGATATGCCAAATGTTGTTTGAGTCGCATGATTTTATCAATTATCATTCTACCAAAATAGTTGCACTTCATTGAGTGCCTAGTACCACCCACCCTCTCACAATGTTGCGATCCAATATCCTCATTGCCAGTTCCAGTTCTAGTTCCATCTCCTAATTGGTTGGTCATTTTCTCACTACCCACTACAAGTTTAATCCAAACTAACATGTAAAGTGTAAACTTTAAAGTAGTAAAGTTTAATTTATTTAACTATAAAGCCTCTAAATGAAGACAAATCAAGCTTCTCACCTGTCAAAAAGTATAAACAGATAAATATAATTATTGTACTTATGTATCATCAAGATAAAGTTAGAAAAGGCAATAAATTTTCGCATGTTTATTCATACGAAATTAAACAAATTATATATATATATATATATATATATATATATATATATATATATATATATATATATATATATAAAATGAGCTTAACATCCTTATACTAAGGCATGGTGTTGTACGTCTCTAACCATTCGATATTTGTTGGAAGCATCATCAACATTCAATATTGAACATAAAAAAAAAAAAATCAAATCTTTTTTCGAAATTTTCCCTCATAGCCATTATTCATTAGAAAATCAGAAGAAAAAATAAAATAAAATAATAAAACGAGGTTAACGTCCCTAGTCTAATGCATGGTATGGAAAACCTAATAATCTTACATTTATTGGAGGCATCCAAATTCAATATTAAATACATAAAAAAAAACTCTTTTTAGCGTTTTTTTTCCCTCCTAGTCACTATTCATCCAAAATTCAGAAAAATTACAAAAATCTAAGGCACGGTGTTGTATATCTAATCATCCTACATCTATAGGAGGCATCAAAATTCAATATTGAAGAGATTTTTTTTTTTTAAAAATGTTTTTTTCCCTTTTATTCATTGTTCATCTGAAAATTAGCAAATAATAATAATAATAATAATAATAAATTAATTAATTAATTAATTAAATAAAATAAAAATTATAAAATAAGATTAACATCCCTAGTCTAAGGTATGGTACATCTAATCATCTTATATTTGTAGGAAGCATCCACATTCAATATTAAACACAAGAAAAATACTTCTTTTGGGGTCTTCCCCTCATAGTTCACTATTCATCCAAAAATTATTCGAAATTAAAAGAGGCGGTTAAAAAGAAAAAGAAAAAGAAAAAGCAAAAAGTGGTTATCGTGACAAATCTAAGGTATGGTATTATATATGCAATAATCCTACATCTGTTGGGGGCAACACTCAAATGTACCAAATCGACCACCTCTAGTAAGATGTGGTCGATTTGATCTTCTACTCTAAATATAAACTATTTCCAGCAACAAATTATTTTTTTGTTTAAATGAGCACTTACCTCTTTTTGGAGTTTCTCCCAGAATGGCGCACGAAACTTTGATTCGTTGAAAGCATTTTAATCAAAAGTTTTAATCCCTCTTTTGTCCACAAGATAGGTTCGAATTGCCTTAAGATCACTTTAAGGAGGAGAAGTGAACAGATTTGAAAGAAAAATGAAAAAAATGGCATTGGGCCCTGTTTTTATTAAAAATAATATGATTGTTTTTCGACCCGGGGGGGTGTTAAGGTTATAATCATGTTTTTTAAATTGTGACAGATTTAACCCCGAATCAATAACTTTTTTTTTTGGGCGAAAAAATGAGCATCACCTCCGTTTCAAATTTCCCTCAAAATGGCCCACGGAGCTTTGATTTGTCAAGAACGTTTTAATCAAGAGTTTTTAATCCCTCTTTTATGCACAAGATAGGTCAGAATTGTCTTAAGATCACCATTACAGAGGAGGAGAATGGAAAATAATTGAAAGAAAATTGAAAAAAGAGCTCCCCCCCCCCCCCCCCCACACACACACACACACTTCTTTCATGATCGCGAGAGAAGTGGTTCTTACAGAGGTAACAGTTCCAGCCGATAATGGCTGTTACGTAACCGTTTCGGCACATAACCCCTCCTGCCCCGGTCCAAGGCCCTCCGGAACTGTAGATCCAACCGCTACTCTAGAAAAGGCCTTCACATACAACGTTAGAAATTCTGGGAGAGACACTACCCTTCTCCTCTCTTGGAGGCCTCACTCGATCTTCATTGCTGACTAGCTGACACCCAACCACCAGTCCCACATGCCCGACATCTTCCATAGCATCATTTTTCCTTGCATCCTTCCCAAATGTTGCCTCCCCCTCTATTCCCCTATCCTCATCCCCAATTTGGCCTTCCCTTCTCGTGTAACCCCCTTCACGACATTCAAATAGATTCTCCTAGACTTCTCTTCTCCCTTCTTGAGACACTCTCCTAATGCCTTGGCCCAGACAAATAGCTCGAAGGTCATCTCCTTGAACATCTGTCCTCTCGGCTCCACCTCGAGAGCCACCCAGTTGCTCGCTCGATTGGTTGCCTTTAATTGCAGGCTCCAGATATCACTTCTCACGGACCTCTTTCCTCGTCTCGCTAGTTTGTCCTCCTAATCAACCTTTTGTCCCACCTCTCGATTGACCCTGCTATCTCCCTCGGTAACTCGACATTGGATAAGACTGGCCTTTCGTCCCAACTCACGATGACCAACCTCTCTCGGGTATTCCTAATCGCAGATCCTCTTCTATGGAGAGTTTTCAGATTATGGTGGGCACCGTTAAAACAAGAGATGAGTTAGGGAGGCTCTTTTCCATGTTGGTAGATTATTTGGTGTATTTTTGGTAATAGGGATGTTGATTATATCGTTGTTTTCCAAATGATGGAAGAGAGGTATTTAACTAGCTAACGTTGTTGGTCACTTTACCTTCCCCAGATCCTCCAAAGGATGCAAGGAGCTTCTTAACTTGGGTGTTAACCTGGTGTGATAAGGCTGTCTTAGTTATGAGAAATGGTAGAAAAGGGCGAGGGGCCAGACTTGTCTCCCATTGAAGATGCTTTGATGGAATGTTAGGGCGTTTGGGATGCCCCAAGAAGAGAGTCCTAGTTAAAGATTTGCGTGTTACATTTAAAGCTAGTATCATTGCGCTCCAAGAATCCAAACTTCAATCGGTTAACATAGGCACTATCAAATTTATTTGGAGTTGGTAGGGGGTTGATTGGGTTTCCTTGGATTCTATAGGGGCCTCCAGAGGTATTCTTCTTATGCGGCCTTTGGTGCAAAGAAGATATTTAGGTGGTGTGTTTTTTTGTTTAATGTGGTTTTCCTCTAGTTTTAGGTAGATATTTTTGGGAGTCTATGGTCTGAATGACCCCTCTTTGCGTCCATCTTTCTGGGACAAGCTTTCTTCAGTTGGGATACTTTGCAACTCCCCTAGTGCATAGGGGGAGACTTCAACAACATCCACTTTTCCCACAGAAAGCTTCATGGTGGTAAGATAACTCATAGCCTGCGTAGTTTCAATGAAGGGATCCCCTCAAGCACGATCTTTTGGATCTCTTGATGGGCAACATTTAGTTCTCTTGTTTGAATGGGCAATCTCCTCGGCCATGCCCTTTTTGGACAGATTTATTGTTGTGGATCTAAAAGTATCCCCTGGCCCATCAGAGGGGATTGTCTAAACCTATTTCCGACCATAACCTCATTCTTTTGGAAGTGGATGAGGTAAGTTGGGGACCCAAACCCTTCTCTTTTGAGATAGCTTGGCTTGAGATAGAAGGGTTTAGGTCCCTAGTCTTTGATTGGTGGTTGTCTTTTCATGTTGTAGGTCATGTGGGGTTCGTTTTATTTAAGAAAATGAAGCTGCTTAAATCCAAGTTAGCCTCTTGGAAGCATGAAGTCTTCGACTTTCGGGAGCAAGAGATGGATGTGATTCTTGGGGAAATCTAGGCCTTGGACTTAAAGTAAGAAGTTGACGTCCTCTTAGAAGAAGATCGCCTTTCCAGAGCTAAGTTATTTGATGACGTCCTGTTAGAAGAAGATTGCCTTTCCAAAGCTAAGTTATCTGATGAACATTTTTCTAGAGTTAGAGAGCTAAAGATCAAATTGCGCCAATGCTTGAGAACACTCGAGAGCATTTTGGCTTAAGGAAGGTTATAGGAATACTAAATATTTCCATGGTATAGTGAGTGCTCGAGCTATGTCCAATTGCATCTCTTCCCTTATTATCAATGACAAGAGAGTCTCTAATAAAAATTCGATGGCAAAGGCTATTGTTGATTATTATGTTAATCTGCTAACTGATGAAAGATAGGGTTAGCCCCTCAGAAGAGATCAAGATTTTGATTCGTTATCCCCTCAGGAGGCTTTTAGCCTTGAAATCCCTTTTAGGCTTGAGAAAACAAGAGGCTGTTTGGAAATTAGGAGTGTGATAGAGCCCCGGGTCTGGATGAATTTTCGTTGACGTTCTTTTAATCTTTTTGGGATTTGATTACCTTTTTGATTTATTATTATTATTATTATTATTTTATTTTTTTGTTCTGACTATTTGTGGTGTTAGGCTGCACCTTCTTTGCCTTAATTCCTAAATGCTCTGGTGTGGATTCCGATTCTCTAAAAAATTTTAGGCCTATTAGCTTGATCGGGGGTCCTTATATGATTGTGTCTAAAATTTTGAGTAAGAGGATTAGTTTAGTATTACCTAAGGTGATTTCAGCCTTTCAGAGTGCCTTTATCTCAGGTCAATAGATACTGGATAGTGCCTTAATTGCTTATGAGTGTCTTGATTCTTGCTATAAATTAGGAACTAAGGGCATAATTTGGAAATTAGATATGAAAAAGGCTTATGACCATGTTAGTTGGGATTTTGTTGACTACATGTTGAATAGGATGGGTTTTGGAACCAAGTGGAGGCAATGGATCCACCGTTGTGTTTCTTTAGCCTCCTTCTCAATGCTCATCAATGGGTCTCCCTTTAGATTCTTCAAATCCTCCCGTGGTTTGCGCCAAGTGGATCCTCGTTCCCCTTTTCTATTCATTATTGCCTCCGAAGCTCTTGGTAGGCTACTTTCTAGAGGGCAATCAATTCGTCTTTTCAAAGGAGTCTCTGTTGCTAATTTCCCTACCCAGATCTCTCATTTGCAATTTGCGGATGATGCAATTTTGTTCCGTGAAGTTGATTCCTCTAGGTGGCTAACTTGAGAGTATTGGTTTGTTGGTTTGAGTTGGTATTTAGGTTGAAAATCAACTTATCTAAGTCTAAGATTCTCGATGTTCACATTTCTTAGGAAGATTTATCTTCTCTGGCTGACATCTTTGGTTGTTCAACTGGGGCCTTTCCTTTTTCATACATGGGTCTTCCAAACCTGCTTGTCATCTTTGGAAAAAAGTTGTGGAGAGAATGGAGCATAAGCTCAACCCCTAGAAGAAAAAGCTGCTTTCTTTAGGGGGCAGGCTCACCCTCATAAAGTCTTGCCTTTCTAGCATGCCTCTCTACTTCATGTTGTTTTTTAGATGCCCCAAGGCTATGTTCGAGCGCATTTATAGTCTCGGAAGAGATTTTCTTTGGCAAGGTGGAGCCTCCGACAACAAATTCCACCTGCTGAATTGGAAAGATGTTTGTTGTACGTTTAAAGGAGGGGCTGATATTAGAAGGTTGGACCTTGTTAACTCATCCCTTCTGGGCAAGTGGGTTTGGAGATTTGGTACCGAGGAAACTAGTCTCTGACGCTCTATTGTCGCCGCCAAATATGAGCTTTCTCCTATGGGTTGGTGGACTAAAGATTCTTCCTCCTATTGCGCCTCTTTTGTTTGGAAAGCCAATTATTGGATTGCTTGGAAAGCCAATTATTGGATTGCCCCCAAGCTGTCTAGTGGGATAATGTTTGATGTTGGGGATGGTTCTTAAGTTAGATTATGGGAGGACATTTGGTGTGGGGATTCCCTGCTCCGTGTCGACTTCCTAGATCTGGCGGCTCTCTCTCCCTCTGCTAACATTACTGTTGATGAATGTTTTTCTTTCGATAATGTCTTGGGCTCCCCTATGTCAAGGAATCTTCTTGCCTCTGAATACGATAGCTTGCTTATCATTCTCTCTCGTTTGTGGGGTTTCTCTATTTGGTCAGATGTCAAGGATTCAATGATTTGGTTTTTTGGGAAGTCAGGAAGGTTCTCTATTCGATCCTTCTATCTATCTCTGTCTTCCTCTAGCCCTAACAAGGATAGATTATGTTCTTCCCTCGTCTGGTCCCTTGGTGCTCCATTAAAAGTTGTAGCCTTTGCTTGGCTAGTAGGGAGGAAGAGGATTCTTACGATAGACAATCTCCAGAAGAGGAGATGGTGCTCCCCAATGCTTACATTCTGTCTTAGCTCTTAAGGAGGTGGAGGTAGTGGATCATCTTTTTATCCATTGTTGCTTTTCTAGGATTGTTTGGTTTGGCATTCTTTGATCTGCGGGAATCTCTTGGGTTATGTTGGATTCGATTGACTCCCTCTTTTGGTCTTGGCTCGACAAGTCGGGTGGGTGCTTCTCTTCTCGCAAGTGGAGGTTGTTGTTCTCGTTGCTAGCCTTTCTCTGGTCTACTTGATGGGAGAGGAACAACCGCGTGTTCAGGAACATTTGAAGCTCTTCCGGGGGGTGTCATCTCTTGGGTCTTTCAGTCCTTATATGAGTGGGCCTCTTCAATGTGGAGTGTTTGGGTTTGGGGCTTGTATCCTTTCCTTTTTGTAGTGTTTGTAGTTTCTTTTCTTTTTGTATGGTTTCTCTTTTTGTTTTGCTTTGTTGTTGTTTTTGTCCTTTCTTTCTTTGTTTTCTTTTTCTGGCCTTTGGCCCTAATAAAATGCATAATCTTTAAAAAAGAAGAAGAAGAAGATTGTTATTGAATTTTGTTGTACTTACCAACTTGTAATAAATCCTTAGTTGTGTTTTCCATGCTGCAGCAATGAAGTATGCAAAGTAATTGAATCCGACGGGGTGGTGGACTGTATTGTTGATATACTCAAGAATATGAACATGTCAAAATGCCTTGTGGAAAAGGTTACTTCCCATCAATTCATGTTGATTTTGTTTGGAACTCTTAGAGAAACTGGATCATAGTTTAGTTTGTTCTCACTAACAACAAATTCATGGAAATGCACAACTCCCCCCCCCCCCCCAACACACACACACACAAATCATAGTGACTAATTCTTCCTATTTACTTAATGCAACAGCTCCATTATGGGTCGCTTAATGGATCGAAGCGGTATTGGATGTTGGGAGCAGAAGTTCTGAAGGCAAAGGTTAGCCAATGCCCTAAATTACATCAGTGTAAAAACTCATGTCCTGGTTTGTCATGATCTGCTTTCAGTATTTTCCATGAGTTGGTCTTGGCTTTTATTCTGTTGATTGCTGCAAGCAATGGTTTCCTATAACAATTAATGCAATGAATTTTTTTTTTTCTTTTTTCTTTTTTCTTTTTATATAAAAAAACATGCTGATTTTCAGTCTCCATCTTGCATAAAAGAATTGACCTGATCTCTAGAAATGTAGCCAATTTCCATATATACTTTAATCATGAAAACCTTCTTGCATATCTTGGGCATTACTTTAAAAATTTCTTTAGTACTTGATGTGGAGGAGGGTGGGTTAGAAACGAATACTTGAAGGGTTAATTGTGGAGGCTAAGAGAATGGAGATGAGCTTATGGCAGTTGAACTGGTTTTTATGAGGAGATGATTTACATTATTAGTGTATTTGCACCTCACATGGTTTTCATTGTTTGTTTGCCACAATGTTACAAATTGCCGGCGTGCTCTGTGCATGGACGATGAAAACTACGATGTAAATCCGGCGTGCTCTGTGCATTTCTTCGGCCCGGTATGTCTCTGGATGTAGATAAAGGGAAAGGGATCCTCGGGGACCACTCTCATTCCAACCAGGAAAAGGATTGGCAGACGGTTTCCACTACGGTTTCCACTAGAAATAGATTCCGACACCCTATACCTGAAGGCCGACGTAAATACTCTTCGTTCCCGACCCTTTTTGTTAAAGGATACCCCCATGGCTAGCTCCCCCTAAATCTGGAAAGGATCTTCGGCTGTGCAGGAGCAGTGATGGATGTCGTTATGCCCAGAGATAAGGACACTGGTGCGTATCGCGGTTTCGCTTTGGTTCGTATGGGGAGTGAGTCCGAACTTGCTCGGGCGGTATCCATGATTCGTGGAGTTAGCTATAATGGCAGGAAGATGCTCGTCCAACGTGCGTGTTACGGTCCTGAATCTCTAATGGCGTCATACCCCTCAAGCGCGATTCATCCAACAGGTCTAAGGCTGAGAAGCCTCTATCGCCGTCGTGGGAAAGGACAGTCGTCCGGCCCTTCAATCCGTGGTCACTCCTTTCGTGATGCTCTTCTTCAAGCCCCCAATGAAATGACGGCGCCCCCTCAGCGTTCGGTTGAACAAGTGATGGATCCGCCTACCGCCGAAAGGTTTGACAAGGACGAAGACCTCTCCGACCCCCCTATAGTTGTGGATCAGGGATACTTCGACAAAAAAAGAGCAGAGTTGGCTAAATCAGTGGTCATTTACACAGAAGAAGGTGCGTCCATATCCGCTGTTAGGGAGTGGGTGCAACGTTGCACTGGCCTTCAGTTTGGCCTATCTGATTTCTTTCCTTTGGGACAAGATGTGGTATGGGTTAGAAACTATCCTGGCTTCAACCCGGATACACTAACAATGGCGGAACACCTCTGTACTGACGGCCCTATTTCCAGAATCCTCCCGTGGGAGGAATTTTCGGGAGGAATTTTCTTTGTTTGGTAAAGAGAATATCTGGATCCTCATTTGGGATATTCCCCTGGAATGTTGGTTCGATGAGTTCATCATTAAAGCTGCTTCCCGAGTTGGCTTTGTCCTCGAGCTTGACCCTAAGACTCAACTCGGGACGGAGCTTGGAGTCATCCGAGCGCGGGTTAGAAGGAAGAAATGTCTCCCCTTCCCTTCTCTTCTCCGTATCAAGTTGAGGATCGGATCATTCTTCTTCCGGTCCAAAAGGAATCATATTCATCGGCTAAGCCCCGTTGGGGAGATGTGTGGAGAGCCAAGATTCCAGCGCGGCAGCCATTACTGAACTTGGAAGCTACGTGGGCAGGAGGTCCACATTCTGCATTCTCCTGCGGACCACGGAACCGATCGGGCGTCGGAGCTTCTGCAGCGCCTGCAGACATCAACAGCGTTCGGTCTTATCATGAGATGCGTGGCAGCCTCCCTTCTCCCTCCGGATCTCGTCTCGCAGACGAAATCCCTGCTTCTGGCGCCTTTCGATCTCAGCCTCTGTTTATGCCGACGCGTGTCTAGGACGCGTCTTGTTTTCTTCGGGAATCTGACCCACTTGACTGCAGAGTCGCCAGGGTGCAGACGCGTGGCTACTCCTCGCCTCACAGGCCGCCCGCTCTTAATGACGACGACAGTAGTGCCATGGGATGTTGACACGTGTCCCCAAAGCAGCTATTGGATGGTTATAATGGTGCCAGAACAGACGCCCGAACGTCATCTCCAAGATTGACGTCTCTCATCGATGTGGGTTCGATTGAAGCGGGTCCCTACCTGCCTAAATGGGGCCTGTTCAACTTATCTGATCCCGTTCCGCGAAATCCTAACCCTTTAATTGTTGCATCCCCAAGGAACGAACCCGGTAGACCCGAACGCCTTCAACTCCCTATCTCTACCTCATTCCCCATTCCCGCCTCTCACGACCCCTCCCTCTTGCTCCAGGGTGATGATTTCTCTCGTGAAGACACGTCAAAACATCTCCTTTCTGACTCGGCCTCATCCACCCACTCTTCTCTTGCCCATACAACCTTTGCTTCCAGGGATTAGGCCGATATGGGTCCCTTGACTCTGTTCCAAGAAGAGACCTCTACGGAGGTCATTGACGCGGAACCACTGCAGCTCTGCTCTGATATCCCTCATCAGCATCAAGGTCCGAATTCCAATGAGTCGATGGACAGGAAAAATAGAGTAGAGTTATATAAGGAGATCCATGATAAGAAATGGATTAGAGATGCTGTTGGAAATGTGGGCCGCTTGCTTGGCCTTTCTTTCGGCAACAGAGAAGAAGACTACACTGATCTCTTCCAGTTCATTGAAAACAGGGGCAGGCCTCTTCCTCCTCAGAAGCATCCTCCTAAACACGTTCCCCGCTCTGCAAGTAGCAGAGAACTTCTCCGTCTCCAATCATCTCCGCATACCGCGTCTACGTCTTCGATCAAGCGCATTAGGAAGGGTTCTTGGGGCAGCTCGGTGCCCCAATGATTGTCCTCTCTTGGAACGTTAGGGGACTGGGCTCTAAGCAGAAGCAGAGCCTCATCAAAGGGTCGGTCAAGAGAAAACACCCGGATGTTCTTTGCTTTCAGGAAACTAAGGTCTCTTCTTTCTCTAGGAAACTCCTCGACACGGTGTGGGGTGATCAGGACACGGACTTCATTTCCCTGGATGCTTCGGGTTCCTCTGGGGGTATCCTCATTGCCTGGAAATCTTCCAAGTGGGACCTTCATCTTTCGCTTTCCGGGGCTTTTTCTAAAGCGGCTATCCTCCAAGATAAGTACTCTTTCCGCTGTATTGTGATTCAGTTTATGGCCCTACTGACGATTCATGACGTCCTAATTTCTGGGAAGAACTGACTGCCATCAGATAGTCTTTCATAGGTCCCTATTGCTTTGTGGGTGACTTTAACGTGGTTCGTTTCCCTCACGAGCACTCTCGGCGTTGGCGTTCCTCTACCGCCATGCAGTCTTTCAATGACTGGATTCAAGCCCAGGAATTGGTAGATCTCCCTCTCTCTGGCGTGAGATTCACGTGGTCAAATGGCCGTAGATCTCAAATTCAATCGAGATTTGACAGATTTCTTCTTTCTTTCGACTTAATTGACGAGTTCTCGTCTTTGTATCAAATGGCTCTCCCTAGAACAACCTCGAACCACTGGCCCATCCTGCTCTCGGTCATGGTCGATGATTGGGGTCCTAAAGCCTTCAAATTCAACCCGGCACGGCTCAACGTCGATGGCCTTCATCAGAAAATTGTAGAATGGTGGTCTTCCTTCCGTTCGGCTGGCTACGCAAGATATAGCTTCATGAATAAGCTTCGGTTGCTTAAGGAAAATTTAAAAGTTTGGAAAAAAGAGGTGTTTCGGGAGCGAGACAGCGAAATTGAGGCGCTTTTCGCAGAGCTCCAGCGGATCGACTCTGGGTTGGAAGGAATCGTCCCTTCCCTGGAGGTGCTTTCCAGGCGTATCCAAATTATCCAATCCATCTCCTCTAGATCCCTCCAAGAAGAGCTTTCCTGGAAGATCAAATTGAGATCCAAGTGGATTTCGGAGGGAGTTAAAAGCACTAAATATTTCCACAACATTGCTAACATGAGGGCTCGGGCTAAAGCAATCCATAGTATTTTTGTGGACGGGAATCAGATTGAAGATAAAGAGGAGATTTCGAATGCCGCTGTCTTCCATTTTCGCTCCCTTCTTGCTTCTGAAGGTTGGTCCAGACCTCGTCTAGATGGTATCCCTTTCCGTTCTCTGATCAGTTCGGAGGCCGACCGTTTGGAGGCTCCCTTTCAGATTGAAGAAGTGAAAATGACTATTAATTCTATGGGAGGAGACAAATCCCCGGGTCCGGATGGGTTCCCAATGTGCTTCTTCCAAGTCTTCTGGGACTTTGTCTGCCCGGATATCATGAATTTCCTCAACGAATTCCACGCTAGGGGCCGTCTCTCTAAACGGCTTGGTGCGTCATTTATCGCCCTGATTCCCAAAGTTCCTGGGGCTTCTTCTTTCTCCGACTTTAGGCCTATTAGCCTCATTGGCAGCCCCTATAAAATTCTGGCCAAAATCCTCTCCTTGCGCCTCGCTTCTGTCATGGATAGTCTGATATCAAAGTATCAAAACGCCTTTATCAAAGGCAGGCAGATCATTGATGGAGTGCTGATAGCTAACGAAGTCTTCCACACCTGTCATAAAGTTGGGATTAAATCTGTCTTCTGTAAGCTTGACGTTGAGAAGGCCTACGACCATGTTGACTGGGATTTCCTGCACTATATGCTTCTCCAGATGGGGTTTGGTCAAACATGGAGGACTTGGATGAAGGCGTGTGTCGAATCGCCCCACTTCTCCATCCTGCTGAACGGAAGTCCTAAAGGCTTTTTCCATAGCTCCAGAGGCCTTCGACAGGGCGATCCCCTCTCCCCCCTTCTTTTCCTAATGGTTGTGGAGGCCTTATCTCAGATGTTACTTAAGGGCTAAGAGGCGGGTCTGTTCAAGGGTATATCGATGCCAGGGGTTGCAGTGCCAATTTCCCACATTCAATTCGCGGACGATACGCTGATTACATGCGAAGCGGATTCCGAAGCCATCCAAAATCTTCACACCACTTTCAGATGTTTCGAGGCAGTCTCTGGGTTACGTATAAACATGGCTAAATCCAAGGTTTTTGGAATCAATATTCGAGCTTAATTCATTTGCCTTAATCTTAGGCTGCTCCTTAGCTTCCATCCCGTCTTCCTTCGTGGGTCTTCCCCTAGCCATGAGCTCTCCTCCTATATTGATGTGGGACAAGGTGGTTGAAAAGTTTCAAAAGTCTCTGGCTCGATGGAAATGTAGATTCCTGTCGATGGGAGGTAGACTTACTCTTATCAAAACGGCTTTGTCAAACATCCCCATATACTTCATGTCCCTTTTTCCCTGCCCGTCGGTTGTCTTGCGTCGGATTGACAATCTGAGGTGGGATTTCTTGGGAGTGGCAAGGAAAATCAGAAGAAATTCCACCTTCTCGATTGGGAAGAGGTCTGCAGGCATTTTCGTAAAGGAGGTGCTAGCGTGAAAAATTTGAGGGCGATGAACAAGGCTCTTCTGGGTAAATGGACATGGAGACTCGGTTCGGAACCACATGCCTTATGGAATACGGTCATTAAAGGTAAATATGGGTTGTCCCTGGGAGGCTGGTGGACTAAGGCTTCCTCCGTCTATAGAGCATCTCGCATTTGGAAAGGGATCATTCGATGTAAGAATCCGGTGATTGAAAAAGTTGTTTTTCAGTTGGGTAATGGGTCTTCTATTCGATTTTGGGAGGACCGATGGCTTGGGGATAGTTGCCTAAAGGAGAGCTTCCTTGCTATTTATCGTCTGGCTGTTAAGAAAGACAGTCCTGTCGACAAGTTTTTTACTTTTTCTGACTCAGGTGTGATTTGGAACATTTCATGCCGCAGACATCTCCACGACTGGGAGGTCCCTCTTATTGCTGATCTCTACCTCTGCTTATCTACGGCTTCTCCCTCCCTAACCGAGCCAGATAAAATTCTTTGGTCGATAGACAAAACTTCCCAGTTCTCGGTGAAATCCTTGTATAATACCCTCATCCTCTCCTTTATCTGGAAATATCCTGTTCCCCCCAAAGTCATTTGCTTTGCTTGACTTGCGTCTCGGAACAGGATCCTAATTGTTGACAATCTTATGAAAAAGGGTATGTGCCTCTCCAATATTTGTCTCTGTTGTATGGCCGGTGCTGAATTTGTCGACCACCTGCTGGTCCACTACCCGTTCGTCTCGCAGATTCGCCAGGACTTCTTCGCTCGTTTTGGTTTGGTCGGTTGCATGCCTGCGTCCGCTTCTTCTTTTCTCGCCTATTGGCACGGTTTCAAGCTGGGTAAAATCACTTCAAAGGTTTGGAAAATGGTTAGTATGGCTATCTGGTGGGCAGTTTGGATGGAGAGGAATGATAGGTGCTTTAACAACGTGCAAGCTTCTGCTGAAGCTGTGGGTTCGAGAGCTAAGCATCTTATCATCGAATGGGGCTCTAATGTTCCTCTCCTTAAAGATTTTAATTTTCTTTCCCTAGGCTTGTAATCTTCTTTTCGCTGGTGCTTTGGCTCTGCTATCTCAGCAGGCCCTTTGTATCCTTTTGGTCTCTTTTTAATATATCTCTCGTTGCTTTTAAAAAAAAAAACATAGGACATGAGTAAAGTATTAAAGGGAAGTTGTAGGAGTTGATGGATGTCCTAATGTGTGAAGTGCCAGATGGAGAACGGGTATTTATAAGTGCGACTTAGATGATCATGTGGGAAGGCTGGTAGAGGGCATTAGAGGTGAATGGGGAATATGGATTTAGGGAAATAAATGAACCTGGGGAGATAATTCTTGAATTCCTTATGACATATAACTTGGCATAGTAATTACTTTGAAAAGGGGAAGAACATTTGGTGATTTTCAAGAGTAAACTGTACTCACAAGTCATACCAGAGTGGCCTTTCCTTGATGGAAGGACAGAACGATCAACATGCAAGGACTAGAGTTTTATTGGGTTAACCTCTAATCATGCAACATAGGCTAGTGGTCTTGGAAATGTGCACTAAAGCTAAGGGAAGAGGCGCGGTTAGAAACAGCCCAATAATAAGGTGGTTGAATATGAAAGGGGAAATATTAAAGTCACTTGGAGAGAAAATAGAAGGTAAGTGGAATTCAGAAGCAAAGATTCAGTAGAGATGTGCAAGGAGATGGCTGGTTTCTAAAGAAATTGGCAAAATAAGTCGTTGGGGTATATAACGGCAAATGTTGCACACAAAGAAATGCAGTGGGGGTGGAGGTGGGCTCAAAGGACCATTAGCAAGAGAAGGTCACACAAACGATTGCCAAAGAACCAAAAATGAGGAAAACATGCTTAAAAGACAACAAGAAGGCAGTCAGGGCAGTATAACAAATAGGATGAGTCATGCCATTGGTTATGTATATGTATGTATTTATGGATGTATGTACGTATGGGTGGACGGATGTATGTATAGATGTATGGGTGGATGTTTATATGTATTAATGTATGTATGAACTAGATAGCCAAGGGAGAAGAAAAGAGTGGAGATATAAACAACATTAGCCACATTAATAGAGAGGACAGGAGGGTCCTTATTGTGAAAATGTGTGAAGAGTGAGAAGGTACTAGAAATAGGGAATAAGGAAAGAGAAAAGAAGAGAAGAGAGAAGGGTGGGATGACTACACTCACAATGCCTCCCCCCACCAGTTTTATTAAGGTTATCAGTAGTGTTTTAGTATTGGTATCATTACATGTATCGCTTGCTAGGGATATGGAAACACATATTGAAATTGCTGATATTATCGCTTATACCTAGAAATGTATCACTGCATATTTAAGAATCAAATAATAGCGAAAAGATGTGTATATTTAACATATTTAGGAATCAAATAATAAGTTTTCCTTTAATGGGGCCTACAAGCATGTATAGTTGACTAAGGGAAACATTAGGAAAACATGGGGAAAATGGTGGATCCATCCATTCATCCATGTATGCCTACATTTTTTCTTACACACCCACACTACACACACCCACGCTACATGGGCACTCGATCCGATGATCTCAATGTTGAAATAGAGTCTGCTACTACTAAGCCATGGAATCAGACCCACCATGCATGCATACACACACACACACACACACACACACACACTTACAAACATGCATTTCATCATACAACAACGCACTTATTAAAGAAATTTGAAATGGAAATTTTTTAATAAACAAATTTTTAGTGATATCAATACATTGGCGATATTTTCGAAATATCATCGATACACTGGCGATACAAGTGACACTTGGAATTTACACAATTGAAAATATTGGCAATATCGATACATTGGCAATTTAAGCGACACCTGAATTTTCACAGCTGAAAATATTGGTGATATAGATACATCGGCAATACGTAGCGATATATCACAGATACTTGGAATTTCTGAAACTACCAGTGTTATCGGTATCGCTGACTATGTTATCACTATCGCCGAGTTGGAGATGCGGATATTATCATTATATCGAGGATACGCCAAACAATAGTTATCACTAAGATATCAGAAAAATTACAAAAATATGTAAGCACAGACTAATCCTTTGGGCCTAAACACTATCCAACATGTACAATAAAGCTTAATAGCCTAAACAGTCTGGCCGTATGACCATTTAACACTCCCCCTCAAGCTGGAGCCAATGTTTTAAATAGCGGTAGCGTATTGCGTAGCGTTCAACCCTTTGTAGTGTGTAGTGTAAGTAGCATAGTGTGTAGCGTAAGCTACACGATACTTTTACTTCTTAATTTAAAAATAGAAAAAAATATGATAAATAGTAAGATTTATATATATATATATATATATATATATATATATATATATATATGCCTAAAAGATTATTAATTTTTTCAAGTATAAGCATGATCAAACAAGTTATTAATCACCATTTATCAAAAGCCAGTTCACATACATAAACCAAATCAAATTATTATCACACCAACAACTTTTTAAACAAACTATAAATAATAATGTCTAATTGGAAAGAAATTAAAATCCCACAGGTTGAGAGTCTTAAGTACAAAATACAAAATATAATTGATAACCTTTTAAAAAAATATACAAAATATAATTACCATTTATTAAAAAAGAAGAAGAGGCGTAGCGTATGCTACATATGCTACGTGCACGCTACATACACTACATAGGCTACAAGGCTACATATGCTACACGAACGCTATTTGCTAACGCTACGTAGCGTCATAGCTACGCTACGGGCGCTATTCAAAACACTGGTTGGAGCATAGATATCATATACGTCTAGCTTGGATAAAAGCTTTTTGAATTAAGACTTCTCTAGTGCTTTGGTGAATAAATCTACAACCTAATTATGGGATGGAATTTATGGAGTGCAGATTTCCTTTCGAGAGATCTTATCTCGAATGAAGTTGTAGTCAACCTCTATATATACTTTGTTCTCTCACGAAACACTGGATTGTTGACAATATGTATAGTAGCTTGATTGTCACAATGTAAAGGCATTGGACCTTGAACCATGAATCCCAATTCTTCAAGAAGTGATTTAAGCCAAACAAGTTCACAAGTTGTGTGTGACATTGATCTATATTCCACCATATCACTTGACCTAGCAACCACATTTAGCTTCTTACTTTTCTAGGTAACCACATTGCTACCAAGGTGCAGTAACCCATAGTTGATTGTTTGTCATATCTTGACCTTGCATAATCTGCATCTGAATAACTGACTATCTAAAGATGACCATGAGATCTATATAGAATAACTTTTCTAGGTGAACACTTCAAGTACTCGAGGATTCTCATAATTGCATCTAAATGTGGAGCTCTTGGACTTTACATAAACTGACTAACCACGCTGATAGAAAAAGCAATGTCTAGTCTGGTGATGGTCAAAATAGATGAGCTTGCCGACGAGTCTTTTGTATATGTCTGGATATGTCAATAACTCTCCTTCTTCAGGCCCAAGTTTGAGATGAGGATCCATAAGTGTATCCACAGGCTTGGCTCCTAGCATTCCCGCCTCTTCCAAATAGTCACAAACATATTTCCTTTGACATAGATTTATTCTAGCTTTAGATCTCGCCACTTTGATGACTAGAGTATTTAAGAAGACTGATTTTTTATTTGAAACTAAGATTGAAGATATAACTTCATCTTTTCAATACCCTCCAAGTCATCACCACTATCATAATGTCATCAATATACACAACAAATACGATGTTGCCAAATGTAGTATGCTTTGAGAAAACAGAGGGATCAACTTTACACCTCTTCAATCCATACGATACCACGACGCTATAGAACTACTCAAATTGAGCTCTTGGTGACTGCTTCAATCCATATATGGACTTATTTAGTTTGCACACTTTAAAGGACTCCCCATACCTATGAGGTTGCTCCATATCAGTGTTCAAAGTATCTGTATCGCTACAAGTTTCGCTGGCTAGGGATACAGAAACAATATCGATATCGTCGATAATATCGCTGATAACCGGAAATGCGGGCAAGTGGAATTTTTAGCGAAACTTTAGGAGATGTTAAAATGCACATATTTGCGTATTTAGAAATTAAAAAATTACAAAAAGAATACATATATAACAAGTTTCCATTTAATGGGGCCTTAAAAGCATGTGCTGTTGTAAGAAATCAGTCCAACAATCCCATCCGACCTATTTAACCATCCAACCTTCCATCCAAACATCCATCAACATTGCAAAATATCAACAACACATTATATTTCATCAAGAAATCATCAACAATTGGAAAGCAAATGAAAAATTGTGGTTCAATATTGCGCATGTTGCGATATCGATAATATCTAATTCGAGATATTATCAATATTATCAATGACAAATTGAACACTACATACAACCATGTGCCTTATTCTAATAAACAAAATTTTGATTATATCAATACGTTGGCGATATTATTGAAATATCGTCGAGACACTTATAACACAAGCATTACCTAAAATTTACATAGTCGAAAATATTGACGATACATTGGCGATATTGATGCATTGGAAATACAAGCGACACCTAGAATTTATGATTACATTTAATATTAATGTATGATACTAGATAAATACTTGAAATTTCTAATAAAATCGTGTTGAGATATAAATGGAGATAAAGATAATATCAGAGATAATTCAAACACTACTCCATATAAACCTCTTCTTGTAATTCTCCATGTAGAAATGCATTCTTTACATCTAGCTGAAAAAGGGACCAATCACGATTTATGGCTGCTGATATAACAACCCAAACTAAATTGAGCTTAGCCACTAGTGAAAATGTATTTAGATATTCTACTCCGTAAACCTGAGTACACCCCTCAACAACCAACCTAGCTTTGTGACGATCAATTTATCCAATAGGTAAAATTACCTTGTAAACCCATCTACACTTAATTGGTGTCTTACCTGATGCCAGATCAGTTAGTACCCATGTATCATTGGAATGTCTGGCATGCATCTCCTCATCTATATAGTCCTTTTCAAATTTCCATCCAACAATGTATCTTGAACGAAGTTAGGGACAAAACGTCAAACAAGGCTAGAGCAAACTTTTGATAATTTGTGAACAAGTGGTTAAAGGTAACAATGTTGGAGATTGGATGAGAAACACAGGAGTGTTTACCTTTATGAATCGCAATAGGTGAATCATTGATCCTTTAAAAAAAGATGAATAATCGACAACTTTTGTAGACTCAGAAAAAGTGAGAACTTCATTAGGCGCAATATCTGATGGTGTGGATTGAGAGGTAATGGTATGTGATATTTAGTCTTTTCTGCTTTTTCTATAATATGTCTGCATGAAATCCTTTTGAGATGGTGGTTCCTCAACGATAGAATTTAGATTAAAAATATTAGGTAAAGGAATTTCCACGGGTCTGTCTTCTATAACACATTTGGTTTTACCATATAACGGGACATGTTCAAAGAATGTAACATCAGTTGTCACAAAGTGTTTTTTAAGTGAAGAACGATAACATTAATAACCTTTTTTAGTACAAGAATATTTTGGAAAGATGCATTTAACAAAACAAGGCATTAGTTTATTTTAACAAGATCCAAGCAGACGGAGAAAGCAAGTACAATCAAACACTGTGGGAAGAACAAAAATACTGGTTGATTAGGAAATAACAATGAGAATGGTGTTTTTCGATCTAAAACTGATGATGGTATCCTATTTATCAAATGACATGCAATATGAACTGCATCACACTAGTAAGCTTGTGGAACATTCATTTCTATTGATAAAGTATGAGTAACCCTAATCGGATGTCTGTTTTTGCGCTCAACTAAGGGAGGGCCATTTTACGTCTCTATCCTATGCAGAACTTGCGGTTCTGTCAAGAGTACGAAAAGGAAGAATATGTAGATGAAGAAAAGGAGCAGGATAATGCATCCAATAATGTGGAAGGATACAAATTGGATGGTCTCAAATGGACTTTGCTTTTGTTGTTTATACAACGAATCCTAATTACTCCTAGTGTCATCGAGAATGAAGAGTGGTTATGAATAAACATTTTCCTCACAGGCAATTCGGGGGCAAGAATGTCAAGGTCATTAATAAATGGATGAAGATAAAGGTTGAAAACACACCCAAAGCCATATCATACTGTCTAAGTAAATGATGAATACGTTCCGGTGTATGTTGGGTGGTCAATGGGTTAGGTCCTACTATGCATGTACTCACACCCATCCATGGGAATCAGGTCTTGTGGGATTTGCCTTGGTGGAAGTTGGTGATGAGTCTCTCTCCCTTGTGAGTACTAGTTTAGACTAGTACGGTGTTGGATTTATCCTACAATCCATGTTTTGGGCCTAGATCTCAAATTTGGGCGTAGTTGGAGGGTTTGATAATCAAAGTAGAGCATGCATTTAATTCCTACAATTGTGCCACACTAGTTGCTCCAGTACATGATTATGTATTTTCTCGGGAGTATCTTCTCTCTTACTAGATCAATCTTTTCTCTATCGTTATCGCGTAATGTATCACACCCTTGGGATATGGATTCATATCGGTTATTGCATGGGATATATAGGTCGTATCATGTAATGTATCACTGTTGTTGGGAAACATGGGTAAAAATTAGGAAATTAGTCGAATTTTTCAACAAAACTTCAGGTAATGTTTGAAAAAGACATTAATGCACACTTACAAATCAAAACATCACCAAAAACAAGTGTACATAATAGGCTTCCTTTATATAGGGGTCCTATTCTATGCATTGTCTAACTGAACTGCTGCAAGTATATTCAAAGTCAATTCATATAATTTAAAAATGTAAGAAATGTATGGAAACACAATCGATACGTTCAAAAGCAAAACGAAGAGTAGAAAACTAGAAATATACTTGTGAATGATGCGTGTGGTTGTAGCCTAGACCATATAGAACTGTGTAGTGGCTCAAAATCACCATCTCCATCTCAATAGGGTGGGCATAGTATTGTTGATCCACAATCTGACAGTACTATGCTCAGGTCATAATAGAATGGTACAAGTGAAGATACTCTCCGACATAACGTTGGTACTTATCATCTCCGATCTAAACTAGTACGCACATTCGTGGGTACTGTGTAATCAATACAGTTTGTGGTAATATGGATCTGGGGTGGGTACATATGAAGCTCTTGAATGTCTATACTGCTACCCATATTCATACTGTGGATATCCTTGCTCGTATGCAAAAATAAACTCCTGACCATAGTCCAAAAACGATGTGCCGAAATTGTTGGAGTCGCTCGAAATATATCCCCCAAGTCCGTATCCATATCCATATTGTGGCATAGAACTAGAGCTACCCTTATGCATCTATGATCTATATCCATACTATGACTTTTGCCCAAAACTAGAGCTACCCTGCCATGTCCGTGTCCTAGAACTAGAGCCACCCCACTTATCACAAACAATGTTTTAAATATCGACGATATCGGCCGATATATCCCACGATATATCTTGTATCCTACATGTGCGATGCGAAACACACAAGTAGTGCTGATATATCCCACATGTTTGATCCGGTGAGTATTTTCAATTTCTGGTCCTTTTTTTTTTATTGAAATTATGTTAAATCGGTGTTAAATGGTTACAAATCCATTGGTTCTTCATATTTTGCATAAAAAATCATGGAATTGGAGCTTTGATTTCGATATCCACTGGTTCTTCATATTTTCCATGTTTTGTTTCAAAATTTTCCTTCAACCATCAATTGAGACTAATTTCAAAGTATTTAGGAGTATTTGATAAAATGATCATCACATACACTCTAATTTTGAAAATTGAGTATACGTGGTCTGATTTGGGGAAAATTGGGGAAAATTCAAAATTTCCCCAATTTCTCCCAAAGTACTTGCAATGTTTCACTCCAAACATGAAATCAAGTATGTATGAGGGTCAATCTATTAATTTGCTAAGTCCTTGCCAATTTTCGGAAAATAAAAATCATTTTTTAATTAAAAATATTAAATTATTATTATTTTTTCTAAATTTCCCTTCAACCAGCTATCAATTGAGACTAATTTCGAAGTATTTAGGGGTGTTTGATAAAATGATCATCACATACACTCTAAATGTTATGCATTCAATTTGAATATAGTTGTATTAGTTCAGTTAGACAATGCAGAGCTTTAGGACCCTATACAAAGGAAGGCTGTTATGTGAATTTCTTTTTCGAGATATTATTTAAAAGTGTGTACTAAGGTCCTTTTTATTTTTATTTTTTAATTTTTTTTAATTTTTTATTTTTATAATCCCTGAAGTTTCATTGAAAAATTTAAACCATTTTCCCAATGTTTCCCCATGTTTCCCAAAAAGTGTGATAAATTACCCGATACAAATGATATATCACGTGCGATAACTGATATGTAGCTATATCCCAAAGATGCGATATGTAAAGCGATACCGTCATTTCGAACACTGATCATGAATACTTGTGTCCCTCATGCACCATGCAAATAGCTCCTCAAAATCAGTCAGTTCTGGATTTAATTCTTTTGTAGACTCCGACACTCATATGCCTTATTATAGACAAGACGGAGCGGTGGTTCTCTTGGACGAGAACCATGGTCACTGTCTTGGGTGGTGTGATCAAAATTCCTCTCCCTAGTGAACGGGTTAAGAGGCCTCTGACTTAGAGGTTGAATCTCGTTGTCGTCGCCACCATCCTCAGCGCCATCATCACTTTCCTTGTTATCGTCATCATCATTGTAATCACCACCATCATCATCATCATCATTGTACTCACCACCACCATCATCAATTCATCGTCACTAGTCTCGTCACTCTCATTGCTCTCCATATTGCTCTAAGCGTCGAATAAGGTCTAGCCACCACTTGTCCCACGTGACAGTGACTCCTGGGAGTTGCCCTTCAGATTCCTCGTCATAGGTCAAAAGCTTTGGGAGGAGATCTAGCATCTTGTACATGAGTGTTAACATCGATGCCCTATGATGTTGCCTCTACTACATGCGGCTTTGGTCGCCCATCTGATGTGTCCCAGTTATCTGACATAATCCACTCGTAAAGTGAGTCCTTTCTATCATCATCAGCATATGCATGCTAATCAATTGTCATCAAGTCCAGCGGGTCCTCCAATTTCTTTCACAGGGAGAGAAGGACACCGTTTATGCAAGCACATGGACAACGAGTTGTAAAGTCTTACAGTTGCTCCCATATGTGGCCCACCATTCGCCTGTGAAGTTTATCATTTTTTTTTTCTTGGTTCTATGTGCAGTATTAAAATATGAAAACTAATTTTTTACTTTTAAGAGCTAACTAATTCAACAACTCATATGACATCATTTTTCGACCTTGATGATCGCACAACCTCTTAGCAAACATTCCAGCTGCATCATGGAATCAAATAATCTGTTGATGGCATTTAGCATTAATTGCTAGTATAAGGTTTTTGATGAATTTAGAAAGAGCTAAGTGTGGAACATGTTTTACCTCATTGCCAAAGTTGACTTTCCTCGAACAGTTGGGGAAAAGCTTCTTATAAACCTCATGCATAACCTTCTTTAAGCTATTGTCTTCAAAGAGTGTATGGTTGCAGTGATACTCAGGATTCAAGAAGTATGTTAAAACCCAACACGATGCTGATATTCACATATCATTACAAGAAAAGAGCCATATATGCTATGCAAAGAACTAATAAAGTATTGAAGCATTTAGAAAATTAAATATAAATCATGTAAGTAGTTACCAACTTAATGAAGTGGGTCTGTAAGAGTCATTCTCAACAGTCATCAATTATTGCATACACCCATTTATATGCGTTGGAGGCTTTAGCCGTAATGGCTTCTTTCATTAACCACATGAACTTAGACAAGGATCCCATCGACAAATGTCTCATTATCCACCATCCTTAGCACTACATATATTGGCTCCAGAATACCCACCACACCACGCACACGGTCTTAGAAGCCGTTTCTCAATACAAGCTTCTCAATCCTCTAAGCTACTATCTTTCTACTCTTATTTCAATCTTCATACTCCCTAGAGCCGCAAAGCTCTCGCAACCCCTGCCTGTATTTTAGGAGGCTATTTAGGGTGATGTAATTTGTGGCAAATCACATCGCCTCGGGCCGCACTCTCCCCGCGCGGAGTTTATAGGATTCTTGCAACCCCGAGTTACAGGTGAGTTCTGTGGGCTCATCATGATGTTTCTATTAGATCCAATCCGTTCATCCATTTCATCAGATCATTCTATTAAATTAAATCAGCCATGAAAGAGATAATAAACTGGAGTGGGCCACACCAGTGAGGATTGAAAACCCACCATTGAAATCTTCTCGGGGGCCACGCTAGTATTGGATCAGGTTGGTGTACTACGTTCTCCTTCAAGACGCGGCGAGGAAAAAAGCTATAGAAGTCCTTCGCAAAGCACTCTCTTCCCTTCCATAACAAAACAAAACCCTAGCTAAGGTTTTTCTTCTCATTTCTCCCCTTCTCTTTCTTCTCCTTCTCTTAGAAAACCCTAACACTAAAACCCTCCCTCTCTCTCTCTCTCCTTCTTCTTCTCTCTCTAGGTTTTTGCGGTAGCCATGGCGCATTTGGGAGGGGGTGCAGAAGCCCATGCCCGATTCAAGCAGTACGAGTACCGAGCTAACTCGAGCCTGGTCTTAACCACCGACTCGTGCCCTCGCGAGACACATGAGCCCACTGGTGAGCTCGAATCCCTCTGGGGGAAGATTGGCCCGAAGAGCTTCGGTGATCGCGTCTACCGCGGCAAGCCTCCCGAGCTAGAAGAGAAGCTTAAGAAATCCAAGAAGAAGAAGGATCGCGATCCCCTCTTCCTCCGATCTGGGCCCACAGAAGTGCCGCCGAATCAAGGAAGAAAGCGTCCTGTCCCTTGCCAGCAAGGGCGTGTACCAGCCGAAGACGAAGGAGACTCGAGCAGCGTACGAGGCCCTGCTCAGCGTCATCCGACAGCAATTTGGTGGGTAGCCACAGGACATCCTTAGCAGCACTGCTGATGAGGTGCTGGGGGTCCTCAAGAACGAGAAGGTCAAGAACCCCGATAAGAAGAAAGAGATTGAGAAGTTGCTGAATCCCATCTCGAACCAGCTCTTTGATCAGCTGGTCTCGATTGGGCGGCTCATCACTGATTACCAGGATGAGGGCGACGCTGCGAGTTCTGCTGCTGGGGAGGCACTCGATGATGATATTGGTGTGGCTGTGGAGTTTGAGGAGGAGGCGGAGGACGAGGAGAGTGATCTTGATCAGGTGCAGGAGGAGTCGGACGAGGAGAGTGATCTTGATCAGGTGCAGGAGGAGTCGGACGAGGACAATGATGGGCTGGATGCGGATGGTGCAGACGCGATGCAGATGGGTGGGATTGATGATGACGATGCAGAGCAGGCCAATGAGGGCATGATGCTCAATGTTCAGGACATTGATGCATACTGGCTTCAGAGGAAGATTTCCCAGGCCTACGAGAAGATCGATCCACAGCACAACCAGAAGCTTGCTGAGGATGTGCTCAAGATCCTTGCCGAGGGTGATGACCGGAATGTTGAGAATCGGCTCGTGATGCTGCTCGATTATGACAAGTTTGACCTCATTAAATTGCTCTTGAGGAACCGGCTGAAGATCGTGTGGTGTACTCGGCTGGCGAGGGCGGAGGATCAGGAGTAGAGGAAGAAGATCAAGGTAGAGCTGACAGATATGGGTCCCAAATTGGCCGCCATCCTGGAGCAGCTGCATGCCACTAGGGCGACTGCGAAGGAGTGGCAGAAGAATCTAGAGAAGAGTATAAGAGAAGAGGCCAAGCGGTTGAAAGATGAGAGTGGTGGTGATGGGGATAGGGATAGGAGGGCTGTTGATGGAGAGGCAGAGAATGGCTGGCTGAAGGGGCAGCGCCAGCTGCTTGACCTTGACAGCATCTCGTTCCATCAGGGCAGTCTTTTGATGGCAAACAAGAAGTGCGATCTTCCAAAGGACTCTTTTAGGAAGTCCTTGAAAGGATATAAGGAAGTCCATGTGCCGTTCATGAAGCAGCCGCCCCTTGCTGAGGGCGAAGAGCTTGTAAAGATCTCTGTGATGCCCGACTGGGCACAGCCTGCTTTTGAGAGCATGAAGCAGTTGAACAGGGTGCAGAGCAAGGTTTATGAAACTGCCCTTTTCATGGGTCCTTACTCTTACCCGGGTGGTAGACTCCCTTGAGTTTCAACACCGGGTCAAGGGTGAGTACCCACGGTGGTGAAATCCCATGGTGTGCATGTGGCGTGAGTGTGTGTAAAAAATAAAAATAAATAAATAAATAAAATCTGCCCTTTTCACTGCAGAGAATATTCTTCTATGCGCTGCGACTGGTGCTGGGAAAACCAATGTTGCAATGCTGACCATACTCCAGCAGATTGCGCTTCATAGGAACCCGGATGAGACAATCAATCAAAGCGACTACAAGATTGTGCATGTTGCCCCGATGAAAGCTCTGGTGGCCGAAGTGGTCGGAAACCTGTCCCTTCGTCTGAAACATTAATGGGATCAATGTGAAGGAGTTGAGCGGGGACCAGACACTGTCCCGCCAGCAGATTGAAGAGACAGATTATCATTACAACTCCTGAGAAGTGGGATATCATCACTCGGAAGTCAGGGGACCGGACGTATACTCAGCTTGTGAGGCTTCTGATTATCGATGAGATCCAACTCCTTCACGATAGCAGAGGGCCCATGCTTGAAAGTATTGTTGCAAGGATTGTTAGACAGATCAAGACTACTGGGGAGCACATCTGTCTGGTGGGGCTATCAGCCACACTTCCGAACTATAAAGATGTGGCCTTGTTTTTACGCGTCAACAGGGAAAAAGGTCTGTTCCATTTTGACAATCGGTACTGACCTTGCCCTCTTGCACAGCACAGTATATTGGAATTACGGTGAAGAAGCCTTTGCAGAGATTTCAGCTGATGAATGATCTCTGTTATGAGAAGGTCATGGCTGCAGCTGGAAAGCACCAGGTGCTCATATTTGTCCACTCAAGGAAGGAGACTGCTAAGATAGCTCGCGCAATAAGGGACACAGCTCTCGCTAACGACACCCTTGGTCGGTTCTTGAAGGAAGACAGCACCAGCCGGGAGATTCTACAAAGCCATGCGGAGATTGTCAAGAGCAATGATCTTAAGGACCTCTTGTTGTACGGATTTGCAATCCATCACGCTGGGATTGCTAGGGTGGACAGTGACCTCGTGGAGGTGCTTTTTGTTGATGGATATGTACAGGTGTTGGTTTCCACAACTACTCTTGTTTGGGGTGTGAATCTGCCTGCACATACTGTGATTATAAAGGGCACCCAGATCTACAATCCAGAGAAAGGAGCTTGGACCGAATTGAGCCCGCTGGATGTAATGCAAATGCTGGGTCGTGCAGGGAGGCCTCAGTTTGATTCCCATGGGGAAGGGATAATTTTGACTGGCCACTCGGAATTAACATACTATCTCTCGCTCATGAATCAACAGCTTCCCATTGAGAGTCAGTTCGTATTCAGATTGGCCGATCAGTTGAATGCGGAGATTGTTCTTGGAACAGTTCAGAATGCCAGAGAAGCATGTGTTTGGCTTGGGTACACCTACCTGTACATCCGCATGCTGAGAAATCCTTCACTCTACGGTATATCAGCTGATGTCTTGGAAAGAGATCCATCATTGGAAGAGAGGATGGCTGATTTGGAAGTATCAAATCATTTGCATCATTTGTGCATCTGTTTCTGTGTTTGTTTCCATTTTGCCCAATTCAGTTTGTTTATTTCTGTTCCCATTTGCATGGAGTTCTAGGTTTATTTGATCATTCATGTGCCTCTTGTATTGGATATACCGAAATCAAGGGTGAAGCAAATATCCTGAATGGAAAGAACAATAACCCATCTTCCTAAGAGTTTTTGCCTCAAATCACGATTGACCTGAAAATGTGTCTGATCTGTTGTCATGTCACTTGAGATTCGGGTGGAAATTAAGTGTCATTGCAGGGGCATATCGAAATATCCAAACGCACTGTTATTGGTGCTTCCAACACCCTTGTTTAATTTGTTTTTCTTGGTTCACTCTTTTTCAAGTATCATCAGGAAAAGCTTAGTTAATTAAAATTAAATGAGTTAACAATACACATAGCTGGCGGTGTTCATTTAGAGGTAGAAGTCATTGGTTCGAACTCTACCTGGTATAGTTTTTAGAAACAGTTGACTACCTTAGTTTTTCTTTTAGGGGTGTTGAAAATATTATTGAACAAACCAAATATAAAATACACTGCCGGGATAGGACATCACCTCCATCTGAAGAGAAAATTACAAAAAGGAACCACCAAGAAAACATGCTCCACTGTAGGCACCAACCTCCTGATTCTTATATAGTCCCAGATTCTTAAGTATCTATGTGAGGCTCCTTCCTTGGCAAGATTATCCGCAGTGTCAGTGGCTTCTCTTCCCACCTGCTGAAAATTGATGGGAACACCTCTGCACAGGCCCATTACTTCACTAATCATTCCAGAAAACCTCCATGGGCATTTGTCCATTCAACACCCATCTAATGACATTTTTTTGAATCCCCTTCTACCACTGCAGGCCACAACCCATTTGCTATAACCAGTGTTTTAGTGACACAGACTGTTTTCAGGGCTGGTTTTGGTCCAAATTCGTTCATCCCCACTCCAGTCTGGGTTTTAGCCACTGATATGTGTGGCATGCTTGGGTCTTGAGTCTGTTCACGTGGGATCATTTCCTCACTCTGGACTGCTGAACTGATGGCCATGAGTGGATAGCCAATTGTGTCAATGATGTCCCAGATTGGAGGATCTTAGTTATACAGTCTTAGTCTTCTGTTGAATACAGACATCACCGTATTTTTTCCTATCCGTCTATTTATGCACTATCAATCAATGAGCTAAGGATTGTTTCATCTGAAAAACTTTATTGTCTGGTCTATCAAGTTGGGCCCGGCAGGTTGGGTTTGGATCACTGGCTCATGGACCACACTTGTGCAAACTCAAGACATGCTGATACTGTACATATACTTGAGTGGCTGATGTTACTCTCTCTCTCTCTCTCTCTCTCTCTTATCATATTCGTAAGGGAAACTTCATTGGCACAACAATAGAAGCAGTTAACATCTAACATTATTACAAGGAACTTTTTGTTGTGATTTTTCATTTGGCTTCCTTCAAAGTTGATGATATTATGTTGGCTTTGATCTCATTCCTCACTCTCACTGTCCTTGAACTTCTATTGAGTGATACAAATCTTCTGATGATATTATTTACTCTATGATCCTGGATATGTTCTGATGTTCTCGTTGCTGGTATGTTCCTTGATCTCCTTGCTCACTCTATCATGTTCCTTGAACTTCTATTGAGTGATACAATCTGCCAATGATATTATTTATCATATGATCCTGATATATTCTGATGTTCTCGTTGCTGATATGTTCCTTGTTCTCATTGCTTAATCTATCATGCTTCTTGAACTTCTATTGAGTGATACAAATCAGCTGATGATATTATTTACTACTATATGATCCCGATGTGTTCTGATGTTCTCATTGTCGATATATTCCTGATGTTGCTTGTTCTCACTGTTCACTCTATCATGTTCCTTGAACCTCTACTGGGTGATAGAAATCTGCTGATGATATTATTTAATCTATGATCCTGATATGTTCTTATGTTCTTTTGCAGATCCATTCAGCTGCAACTATCTTGGACAAGAATAATTTGATAAAGTATGACAGAAAGAGTGGTTATTTTCAGGTGACTGACCTTGGTCGTATTGCCAGCTACTACTATATTTCTCATGGAACAAAAGCTACTTACAATGAGTATTTGAAGCCAACAATGGGTGATATTGAACTCTGCCGATCGTTCTCTTTGAGTGAAGAATTCAAATACGTCACAGTGAGACAAGACAAGAAGATGGAATCGGCGAAGCTCCTAGATCGTGTGCCTATTCCTGTCAAAGAAAGCTTGGAAGAGCCTAGTGCAAAGATCAACGTTTTGCTTCAGGCATACATTTCACAACTGAAGCTTGAGGGGCTTTCGCTGACATCTGATATGGTGTTCATCACCCAGGTTTTTTTTTTTTCTAATCTATTTATTTATAAATTATAAGTTCGCTCATCATATTTCAAATTTCAGTGTGGTAATACATCCAACAGTTTCTAACCCTGGGCAAACTATCAACTGATTTTATTTATTTATTTATTGCAGAGTGCAGGCTGTCTTCTACGAGCTCTTTTTGAGATTGTATTAAAAAGATGATGGGCCCATTTAGCTGAAAAGGCCTTGAATCTGTGCAAAATGGTAAATAAGCTCATGTGGAGTGTCCAGACCCCGCTGCGTCAATTCACTGGCATTCCAAATGAAATTTTAATGAAAATGGAGAAGAAAGATTTGGCTTGGGAAAGGTACTATGATCTCTCCTCCCAGGAGATTGGAGAGCTCATTCGTTTCCCGAAGATGGGGAGAACGCTTCACAAGTTTATTCACCAGTTCCCAAAGCTTAACCTGGCAGCTCATGTTCAGCCGATTATGCGTTCCGTCTTAAAGGTTGAACTAACAATAACACCGGATTTTCAGTGGGATGATAAAGTCCATGGCTATGTTGAGCCTTTTTGGGTTATAGTTGAGGATAATGATGGTGAATATATTCTTCATCATGAATATTTCATTTTTTAGAAGCAGTACATTGATGAAGATCACACCCTGAATTTTATGGTGCCGATTTATGAGCCACTGCCACCACAGTACTTCATTCGTGTTGTATCAGATAGGTGGCTTGGGTCTGAAACTGTGTTGCCTGTTTCTTTCAGGCATCTCATTTTACCTGAAAAATATCCTCCACCAACTGAATTGCTGGACTTGCAACCTTTGCCCGTGACTGCATTGAGGAATCCGTCGTATGAAGCTCTTTATCAGGAATTCAAGCATTTCAATCCCATCCAGACTCAGGTGTTTACTGTCTTATACAACAGTGACGATAATGTCCTCGTTGCAGCGCCGACAGGCAGTGGGAAGACCATATGTGCAGAGTTTGCCTTTCTGAGAACCATCAGAAAGGATCAGACAACATCATGCGTGCTGTATATATTGCTCCCATTGAAGCTCTTGCCAAGGAACGGTATCATGATTGGGAAGGGAAGTTTGGGAAGGGTCTAGGCATGAGAGTGGTCGAACTGACTGGTGAAACGGCCACCGATTTAAAACTGCTTGAGAAAGGTCAAGTGATTATCAGTACCCCTGAGAAATGGGATGCTTTGTCTCGGCGGTGGAAGCAGCGGAAGCACATTCAGCAGGTCAGTCTTTTCATCATTGATGAGCTTCATTTGATTGGCGGACAAGTGGGCCCTGTCTTGGAGGTAATAGTCTCCAGGATGAGGTACATCTCGAGTCAAGTTGAGAACAAGATTCGTATAGTGGCTCTTTCGACTTCTCTCACAAACGCCAAAGATCTGGGGGAGTGGATGGGTGCTACTTCCCATGGCCTTTTCAATTTCCCACCGGGTGTACGCACCCATTCCTTTAGAGATACACATTCAAGGCGTGGATATAGCTAATTTTGAAGCAAGGATGCAAGCTATGACAAAGCCGACATACACTGCTATCATTCAACATGCAAAGAATGGTAAGCCTGCCTTGGTATTTGTTCCAACAAGGAAGCATGCTCGGCTCACTGCACTTGATTTGATGACTTATTCAAGTGCCGATGGTGGAGAGAAGCCTGCATTTCTTCGCCAGTCAGTGGAAGAGTTGGAGCCTTTCATTTCAAAGATCCAGGAACCTACGTTGAGTGCCACACTCCGTCATGGTATAGGTTACTTACATGAAGGGCTTAGCAACATGGATCGGGAAGTTGTGTCGCAGTTGTTTGAGGCTGGATGGATCCAGATCTGTGTTGCTGGCAGCTCACTGTGCTGGGGAATGCTGTTATCGGCTCACTTGGTGGTGGTTATGGGAACCCAATATTATGATGGGCGAGAAAATGCTCACACTGATTATCCAATTACTGATCTTTCGCAGACGATGGGTCATGCGAGCAGACCTCTGTTGGACAATGCTGGGAAATGTGTCATCCTGTGTCATGCTCCCCATAAAGAGTACTACAAGAAGTTTGTCCATGAGGCACTGCCTGTGGAAAGTCATCTACAACACTTCCTGCGTGACAATTTGAATGCTGAAGTTGTTGGAACTATTAAGAACAAGCAAGATGTTGTAGACTACTTGACATGGACATTCATGTACCGGAGGCTTACCCAAAACCCAAACTACTACAATCTCTAGGGCGTCAGCCATAGGCATCTTTCGGATCACCTTTCCGAGCTCGTTGAGAACACAATAAGTGATTTGGAAGCAAGCAAATGCGTGACCATAGAAGAAGATATGTATCTCTCTCCTCTGAACCTTGGCATGATTGCATCATACTATTACATCAGTTACACTACCATCGAGCGCTTCAGTTCATCACTGACTTCGAAAACAAAGATGAAGGGTCTTCTGGAAATTTTGGCTTCAGCTTCTGAATATGCTCAGCTTCCAATTCGACCAGGTGAGGAAGGGCTGATAAGAAAATTGATCAACCACCAGAGGTTTTCTGTTGAAAACCCCAAGTGCACGGATCCGCATGAGAAGGCAAATGTGTTGTTACAAGCCCACTTCTCGAGACATACAGTGGTAGGAAATCTAGCAGCCGATCAGAGAGAGGTTCTCCTCTCTGCTAACAGGTTGCTTCAGGCTATGGTTGATGTTATTTCCAGCAATGGGTGGCTCAATCTAGCTCTTCTCGCGATGGAAGTGAGTCAGATGGTGACTCAAGGCATGTGGGAGCGTGACTCCATTCTTCTGCAACTTCCACACTTCACAAGGGAGCTGGCGAAGAGGTGTGAAGAAAATCCAGGGAAGAGTATTGGAACAGTCTTTGATTTGATGGAGATGGAGAATGATGAAAGGCATGAGCTGCTTCAGATATCAGAGTCACAGCTGCAGGACATCATCCACTTTTGCAACCGCTTTCCTAACATTGATATGGTGTACGAGGTGCTGGATAGTGATGATGTGAGAACTGGGGAAAATGTTACCTTGCAGGTCACCATTCTTTAGCTTTTAATTTATAATTTCCCCTTGTTTGTCTTTTAATCTTCATTTTGGTCTTCTAAAAAAATGAAAGAAAAAAAAAATGTTGCTTTACAGGTCACCCTTGAGCGAGACTTTGAGGGGCGCTCAGAGGTTGGACCAGTTGATGCACCCAGATACCCGAAAGCCAAAGAAGAGGGGTGGTGGCTTGTGGTTGGTGACAGCAAAAGCCAGCTGCTGCTGGTGATAAAGAGGGTGTCGCTGCAATGGAGGGCAAAAGTCAAGCTTGACTTCACTGCTCTTGCAGAAGTTGGAAAGAAGTCATATATGCTGTATTTTATGTGTGATTCGTATCTAGGATGTGACCAGGAATACAGTTTTACAATTGATGTCAGAGACGCAGCAGAAGGTGATTGAGATGGGAGAGTGAGTCAATTGCCATGGCAGCCTTTTGATCCTGGGCGATGAGGGCATGCTTGATGTACAAAGTGGGCCTCTGTTTATCTGCTGATTTTGCACTTATGTTCTGGTATTATCTCTTTCCATATGCAGTTTTTTCCCTTGCATCAGGTAAATACTATTTCTGATGTTGCTTTCTGTTTTCCTCAATGATTGTAACTTAACACAAGGAATGACGTTAACTCTAGCGTTTAGCAGCCATAGACCAAAGTTATCTGTTGCTACTGTTTGCTTTGGATGCTTTAGAACATAACTGTTTTCACTCTTTACCTCTGGATGAGAATAATTTTTCGTTGTGATAGCGCCTGTTTTTCTTTTGGTATGATTGTCAACATTGGATATACTAATGTGGTCTGTTTGCTAAGACTTTGCATGGTTCTATGTTCTGAAAATTTGGAATTTTGAATGGCCATTGGTTTTATGCCGCATGACTAGAGCACTCCAAAGTTTTTTAAACACCACCATTTTATGGCACACGTGCACACTAAGGTGTTCAATAATGGTAACAGTGGCTGTAACACCCAGCCTTATGGCTGTTACGAATATGGGGGCCCCAATGGTTGTTACGTCCTTGTAATGGTTGAATTTTTTTAATGGGAAAAATGTATCAGCACCATATTGGCCCTGTATTGGCCAGTTATCTGTATCCCCCGTTATGGCTGCTTATTGGCCCTGTAAGTGTAACTGGCCTGACGGCCGTTATAGCCTGTTACGTTCCATTTTGTTTTTCCAAATCGGGCATTAGGGCCATGTATCGTGTGATGGGCACCACCGTTACCATCACGTAACGGCCGTTACACCCATAACAAAATGTTTTTGAATACCATGGTCCACGGTTTTTGAATCAAGACTAGTTGAGTTTTTTTGCCCCAGTTTTGGTCATGATTTTGTGATATTTTTGTGCTTCTACTATACTGATATTCGTATGAGTTTAAACATCCATGGGTTAATATTCGCTAGTATTATACCTTCATATATTCTCACAGAACTATATCAATGTGCTGGTCTGATTTTTGAGGATTACTCTTTGTGGCAAGGTTACCTGGATCGAGGGGTGCTCTGGTGCATGGTACAAGAATGGTACGCTGTTCGCTACTCCCTCCTGTACATGGTACGCTAGTAGGGGTATTATTATGTTGGTTGCTCCAATATACACTACCAAGTATACATTATATAGTTATATATACAAATTATGTTGTAATTTATATATGAAAAAAAAATCGTGTTACCCTTAAAAAGATTATATATGAAGTGATGAACATTACGATTGTAGTATATGATAGTATTTTGCATGCCTAGTTGCCTACTGTTGCATAAATCTCTGCAGTTGCAGTATAAAATTACATTATGACTAAATCAAATCATAAGAGTTGAGAATCGTCTGATCTAGGGACAATGGTATTCCGGGTTGCAAAAGACTGTAATTTGGATTGCATGATTCGAGACATAAAACATAGGGGGTATCAGGTAACATTGGTCTGTGGTGCCTGATGTTCCTGAGAGACAAGGTTTGTATTATCTCGGTTTTATGTACCTTTACATAATCTTATTTCTCTCCTTGTTCGAAATACCTTGAGGGCTCGTTTGGACAGCCATCCTCAGAAGGGAGTTCCCGAGAAATGGGGTCACAAGCCTGCTTTATCAGTCGATTCGGGAAAAGATCAGTTTGCCTAGTCGGCTTTTTAGCTCCTATTTTGTTGAGCAGGAGATTAGACAGGAGTTTGTGCATCCAAACACGTAACATAAAATGCTGTTTGGATTGAAACTGCATTTAGGCCTTGAACGCCCTTTTGGAGGGTGCGTCCAAACAGGCTGTTACATAGGTATGTTTCACCTTTGGTTTTAAGTACTGCTTGATACGCCTTGGTATTGACCGACTCATATCGGTCCCTGTGTGAAGTGGTCCAATTGGTTCGAGTTGGGCCCACATATACATCAAAATTGAGTGACTGTCTGCTCGCTCTGAATTGTGGGGAGTTGGACATAATTGGGATAAAGCTGACCGTTATGAACTGAGTCAGATTGGTGCGGAGTTGAGTCTGACTGTTACAGACCAACTCATGTCAGTCTTGGTGGGAAGTGGTTCAATTTGTCTGAGTTGGGCCTACCTATACATCAAATTGAGGGACTGTCTGTTCACTCTGAAGTCTGAATCATGGGAAGTTGGACATAATTGAGATGAATCTGACCATTATGGACTGAGTCAGACTGGTCTGGAGCAAGTCAGACCAATATGGACTGAGTCAGACTGGTCCAGCGCAAGTCAGACTAATATGGATCGAGTCAGACTGGTCCGGAGCAAGTCAGACCAATATGGACTAGTATCTTGCTCAAACAAGTCTGACCAATAAACACTGAATCATAAATATTTAGTTTTTGTTTTGTCCAGGCAACTCTCCCTGTATCGGACGAGTCATTTTGTTTTGTTGTTTTCTCTGACTTTTCTTCTCTGTTGTGTTTATTTCTGTTTTTGTTTTCCTTTTTGGCTGTTGGCCCAATAAAGTAATCTTCTTTCAAAAAAATATTGGTAACAGCAATGTGACTCGTTCTGACACGGACAAGTTGCACTCTGGTACTAAGTTTTAAAAATCTTGGTTTCACTCGATTCATTGGCTTCCTAATGCAGGGGCATTTTCACACCGGGCTCAAGTGGGGTAGCCTGTGAGATGCAAGGGCACACTCGGGGTGGGCGGCCCTTGTGAGGCGAGTGGCTCATGTGATGTGGGGCCCACCAGGGGGGTTTGGCCGAGGTCCTAACCCATGAGATGTGGGGCCTGGGCTATGAGATAAAGGGATTGATTCACCATGCTTTATTGGTTCGAGCTTTTAGAGCAAGTGGTTAATTGTCCTGCATCACTTTCATTCCAAAGTTGAAACCTTAGAATGATCTCTATTTCCACTCGCATCATCCTTCCCTTCTAACCTAGTTGTGTATGTCTTGACATCAGTTTTCAGATAAATAAGGGTTGTGAAATGAGCATGGGTGTTGTTGTTGTACACCTGGGCCCTGAATTTCCAACCAAATGTTATTCTTAGAACTATATTTAGCCAAGCTCCATCTGAAACTCCATATAGTTTCATCGTCATCATCATTATCATCTAAACCTGATCCCAATTAATTGGGTTCAGCTACATGAATCCTTATCAGCCATTCCAATTAATCAAGGACCTTCAGTTAGACCATAGGCCATTAAGTCTTTTCTTACTATTTCCATCCATGTCCTTTTGGGCCTTCTCCTTGCCATTTTAGAGCCTCCAACTTGCACCAACTCGCTCCTACCGGTGCAGTTCTTGGTCTCAATCACATGACCAAACCATCTAATTCTACTTTCCCTCATCTTTCTTACCTATTGGTGCTACTCCCAAATTCCCTCATATTCATTCATTTCTAACTCTATCATTGTCTTGCCACTCATACATGGTAACATCCTCATTTCAGCTGCACATCCTACGGACATGTTGTTCTTTAACTGCCCAATGTTCTTCCCCATAAAGCATGGCCTTTCTTGTAGCTGTCCTGTAAAATTTCCCTTTCATTTTGAGTAGTACGATGACCACAAAAACTTCCTCCATTTCTTCCACCTAGCTTGAATTTTATGGGCAACATCCTTCGTAGTCTCTCAGTCATGAATTATTGACCAAAGCTTTCGAACATGGTCATTTTGGGATACTTCTTAGTCAACAATCTAAACTAATTCCTTGTTTTCACTCCTATTATTACTAAAATCACACTCCATATACTCTGTTTTAGTCCAATTAATTTTAAATCCTCTAGATTCTAAAGCATCCCTCCATAAATCTAGCTTCATGTTGACACCCTTCCTCATCTTGGTTGACACCCTTCCTCATCTTGTTAATCAAAACTATGTCATCTGCAAACAACATGCATTATGGGATCTCTTCCTGCAAAAGTTGTCGAGGAGCTTTTTCAATAAAAATTGCCTACAGTAATTGAGAACTCATTTGTTCTGCGTCCCCCTACATATCCTTAATCACGTCAATATATACTCTTGAAACTCTTTTATTTCCTGATACCATGTCATCTGCAAACAACATGCACGATGGGATCTCTTCTTGCAAATGCCTCGTTAAACTCGTCCACAACCAATGCGAAAAGGTTAGCGCACAATGCTGATCCCTGGTGCAAGCCTAGAGTAATTGGGAATTCACTTGTTTCTCCACTAATGTTGTTAACATTTTTACCTCTCTCTCCCTCATGCATATCCTTAATCTATGTCAATATATACTACTGAAACTCCTTAATTTCCCAATACCATGTCATCTGCAAACAACATGCACTTATGGGATTTCTTCCTGTGAATGCCTAGTTAAACTTGTCCACAACCAATGCGAAAGGTAAGGGCTCAATGTCGATCCCTGGTGCAAGCCTACAATAATTGGGAACTCACTTGTTTCTCCACTAATGGCCCTAAAATTTTTACCTCCCTCGTAAATATCCTTAATCACGTCAATATATACTCTTGAAATTCCTTTCTTTCCCAATACCCGCCAAATCTATGCTTTCTCTAAGTCAATAAAAACCATGCGAAGGTCCTTCCTCTCTTCCATATATTTCTCCATGAATTATCGAAGTAGTGAAATAACTTCATTAGTAGATTTCACAGGCATGTAACCAGATTGATTTTCTGTTAATTGTCCAAGTAGGAAATAGCTTAAAGTGGTAGACCTCATGGGCATGAAACTAAATCGATTTTTTGATATATTCACCTCATGCCTTTGTATTTGCTTAATCACTCTCCCAGAGTTTCATAGTATGACTTATAAATTTAATTCCACGGTTATTAGTGCAGCTCTATATCTCATTTATTTTTATAAATAGTTACTATGGTACTTCTCAATTTGTCAGGAATTTCTTCTATCTTACAATTTTGTTAAACAACTTTGTCAATAACCCAATATCTCCCTTGTATTTCCAAGCCTCCTATTGGTGTATCATATGATTTGAGTGCATTTCCTGGTTTCATCTTTCTCGAAGCTTCTTTTACTTCAGATATCCTAATCCTACGAAATTATCTATTGTCTCCAACATCATTTGAGTTTATGGTTCCTTCTGTCGTAATGCTCTTAGAGTGGTTGTCATTTAACTTTTGAGAAGGGCTATGGCCTCTTGTTGTTGTTGGTAATATATACTCTTGGCTTACCTTAAAAAAATGCTTTGTAGAAGGGTATGGTAGGGGTGGCAATGGGCTGGCCCTGGCCATGGCCCTAGATGTAAAATAGTGAAATGATCTATATGGGTTTAGGTTCTATGCGGTCGACCTCATGGGAACATCCCATGAGGTCGAGCTGTGTGGGCCCCATCGCAATGCATGTCAAACATCAACACCATCGGTTAGATGCAGTTCACAAACATTAATCTCGCCCACTGATTGGTCAGGCTGCCATTTCATTAAGAAGAATGGTTTGAAAGGGCTAATGGTCCATATTTATCGTGATCATGTGAACTAACTGATGAGTCAGCCTACCCGAATTTTTTGGGCCAATGCATGTTTGTCATGTGCCCTACCTAACGAATGGGCCAGATCTTGCGCACACACACCCTACATGTGTGTGTCAGGCTGCCATTTCATTAAGAAGAATGGTTTGGAAGGACTAATGGTCCATATTTATCGTGATCATGTGAACAAACTGATGAGTCAGCCTACCCGAATTTTTTGGGCCAATGCATGTTTGTCATGTGCCCTACCTAACGAATGGGTAGATCTTGCACACACACACCCTACATGTGTGCTGCAGGTTTCTCTGTCCATATCCATCTCAGTGGCAGACTGGCAGTGGAGTAGTGCACATAGCATTCCTCTCTATGCTTAACCGAAACGTGACTGCTTTATTTCTTTAAAATTTTTTTTTTTTTTTTAATACCATTGTCTCTACGCACTCTCCCTTGGTGGGGTTCTCATGGTCACTGCCTATCCAAAGGAAATGGATTTAGCTGCCTTCCCAACGATTCAAACTCTGTATGATTATCTTCGCTATGAATGTCGGCTGTGTAAGAAATGTCTTCAACATTGGATCATTGAGAGCATGTTTGGTTTTGCAATTTTTGAAGTAATTTGAAGTAAATGAGACATCATTATCATTTCATGGTATTTGTTTGAGAGTACAACTCAATAAAATGGAAAGTAAAAAGGTAAAAGAAATTGTAATCTTACATTTTTACATTATGAAATTATCAATAAAAATGGTAGAATGTAATCATTACATTCGAATGTAATTACAAGGTAAGTAGTCATTACCTATTTTCATTGGAAAACCAAACACCTCATAAAAGTATTTAAAAAAAAAAGAGGAGATGGATTCATGTTCGAAGTAAGAGAGATCAGTAAGAGTTTTAAGACGTGGGCAGTAGATGTTTGTATCCAACTTCATCATTGCCTAAAAACCATAAAACACCTCCCACCTACAATCAATCTTAATGCTTAAATGATCACCAAAAGGTATGTTTTAATAAGGTGAGAAAATTATAAAATATAGAAAATTATAAAATATAGCTTTAAATATGTTAGTATACATGTTTTTTCTAAACAATCAGGCTTGATAGAGATCTCCCCCATACAACTTTAGGGCGTGTTTGGATTCGCGTATAGTATTATAGAGGGAAGTAAAACTGTTCCATCAAGGTATAAGTGGTCCTGCAGCGGTAATGCGTCTGCAAACTGCAAGCCACTCACAATGTTTGGATAAGAGTGCAATTGTAATCACAAGAGAATAGTTTTCAAAATCATCGTTTGGGAATGGAGTGTTTATCAGACGCACTGCTTCCCAAGCATGACATCACATGGAATTAACGTTGATTTGCCTGTGAAATGGAAATTGTATATAGACATTCCGCCCTCAGATGATGTACTTACTGTCCAAACTCAATGTGGGCCTCACCATGATAACATAAGTAACATCAGTTCCGTACACTTGAGTCTGTATATCATGGTTATAATCAGTATAATCAGTACGATCGGTATCAATCCACACAATATGATTGACCACATTACCGAATTTTTTGACGAACGATGGTCGAGATTTCAATTATGCCTTGGGGCCACAACCATTATGGTTCATCAGTAACCAACCATTTCTTAGATGTCATCACATGAGGTGGTTCATTCGTGACATATATTCATTCCCTCATAAAAGAACATGTAAAAATGTTCATAGGATGAATTAGATCTGAAACATAGCTGGTGGTGGGGAGCAGAGAATAGAAAGACATAGATCTGTAGCATGATTATTGGTTTTTAAAAAAATACAACAATATTATAAAAAAGGAAAAAAAATATCACTGGAAGTAACAGACAATATTACATCTGCCACTAACCCGACACAGATGATAGATGAAACAAAATGCAAAGACGCTATATAAAAAACAACGGACATAGTTTGACGTCAAGAAATGTTTGCAACCAATATGGACATAACCCAGCAACTACGGTTTAAGATAGGATAGAAGAAACGATCCAGGCAACTACTACATAAATTAGCAACACTCCAATCACAACTTTGAAGAGCGCATTCATCATCCCATTTTGACCATGTTCTCCTCTCAAGTCTGTGTGCGATTGGCATGGAGATTGCATCCCAACAAAATTCTCTTGCTGATGACCTGATCCATTAGGAGGAGAAGCGTCAATCTGAAATCTCCTGATGAGCCCAACATAATTTTAGCATGTGGTGGGTCTTTCATTAATTTGGCATGTGCTCTGCCAGACAGGTAAAAACAAAGTATTCAACAACATTATGATTTAAATGGTATACAAATCGCATCTTAAACAATAAGGCTGAGGATTCCACCTAACCATCTGAACATAGGTTTCTTATCCGCACCTGAAAATTATGCCAAGCTCTCGCAACCTCCTCATAGACTTGTAGGATTGGTGCCTACATCCGCTGTAGCGATCCACCTGTGCTCGTGCATCCTCCCACTTGTAATATAATTCAGGATGTCTGCCAACAAAGACCACGTAGTATTTCTCCATACATTGCTGAAAAGAATTTCAGATAACAGTCATTAATAAAATCAAGTGAATATAGCATATGCCAGCAGTTTCGATTCTGTTCAACAGTTAATAGAACAATCAGACAACATAATAAGTACAACGGTTTCCATCCACACCCAAATCCCGGGTCATACCTTATCATTAAGTATTTTTAAAGTGTTAAACTGATATTCAATCCCATGAAATCACGGAATTTAATAATTCCTTGCAAAAAAATGAAATATACATGTCCTAATTCATACCATGTGGAACTGCAACAATGATCAAGTGCAGACTTTTTCTAGCATCAGTTAAGAAAACAGATAATTTACATATATGATGTGAAGAGATGACATTTTCATATGCAAGTAAACAGAACAGACAGTCCACATATAACAACATATACAACATGGAAATAGTAATGAACACGTCAACATAATAGGTCCAAACATTCGAAATTAGTCGACTATTCCTACGTTCTGAGCAGATAATCAGTTTAACCTGCACTCATGCATTTCACTCTCATAGCTCATAGATATTAGAGCTAATCCTACCACCAAGCATCAATTTACAGAGTCAAAGTTAGTATAGCATTATCAACAAGCTCCCAAAAGTTGGGTGCTGGTACCCATGTAGTACCCTAATCATCTAGCCCACCAAAAACATTAATCCAAAAAATCACCTGTTTAAATTACAAAAAACCCAAAAGAAAAGAGTTCAGTTATAGTTCTTTAAGAGTTCCAGAAATCGCCAAGGTAGAGATATTTCAAACATCTGTGTTGCGGTCGAGGAGCTTCTGTACCCACTCCTTCCGCCTTTCATGTCCCATCTTCATGAAGAAACCGATACTAACAATATCATTCTGCAGCAGCCGAGCAGCTCGGACCTAGTCCTCATTGCTGAGACTATCGACATCCTCTAAAATGCCCAGTATTTTTTAGAGTCGGGTCATGGTTTTTCCCGTTGCCATAGTAATTGTTAGGGACCTGACAGCCTCAGCCATTTCACCCATCTTATCTTCAATTTGGTCACTAGGTTTACCCCTTCGTTGATGGGTCATGCCAGTAGCAGTGCTTTGACTGTTTCTAGATCCAAACGAGGTCTCCATAGGGCCTGTGTTAACTCTCTTTGACTGTTTATGTGACCCCTTATTGGGATAACGGGCCAAACCACTATCGTTTTCATCATAATCATCTGAAGAAAGACGTACTGTTTCATTGCCATCCTCTTCAAACTCATCAGAAGAGTCAACTTCATCTCTTTGGCGGCGGCGCCCAGAAATGGGGGATGAGTAAGCGGTACTGGCATAAGATCCATGAGTACAATCATTACCAAACATAAAACTCAGGTCATTGTACCTATCTATATGTTTTCCTCGTACCCTTTCCGCATATCGGTGAGATTGCAAGAACATGAAAGTAAAAGTTAGTAACCCTGCAACTATATAAACAGATATGTCCACCCCAAAAAAATGTGGCTGAACATATCTTTTTAATTTTAGAGACGTGTATTTGCTATCCCCAGTGTCTACAATCAAATTAAAATCAGATTTGGAGTCTACAAAATCATTAGAAACAACCATTTTCTCTTCTCAGATATGCATAGCTGAAACATTCTATCCGACTAGAAATGCGTTATTTTAATTATTTGTGTGTGAAATGAATGTGAATTTGAATGAGGACACATGTGCATTTTATTAGGTTAATACCCGGGAACTCGGGATCGGAGTCTATGTACAGGAGTGTCGATTTTTAAGGCGTTACACGAGTCCTGTTTAACTCAGCTCGTTAAAAAACAAGCTGAGGTCAACAAGCAAGTAGCTTGACTCGGCTAAGCTTGAAGCTCAGACCTCAAATCTTTCTACACACACACACACACACATATATATAGTGAAATTTTTGCCTACGTATATGTCTTGCGCACCATTTGTGCTTGTTTATAAGGAACTGTTGGATTGAAAGAATTAAAGACGACTCAAATCGCCTCCTGCTCCCACTTAAGATGTGAGTAGAGCTCGCCTTCTCTCTCTCTCTCTCTCTCTCTCTCTCTCTCTCTCTCTCTCTCTCTCTCTCTCTCCCCCCCCTCAAAAGTTCAAAATCCTCTCTCTTTCTCTTACAAAAAATCTATCCCCATCTCTCTTTCAATTGGGATGGGGGCGGTAGCACCTGTGATGCTGAGGATGAAAAAGAGGACAAGATCGAGAGTATAGGCGAGAGTGCACCTCCATCTGGTTGAAGTAGGTTAATTATTCATATTTTGTTATTATTGGTGGTGTTGAATGGATTACGCTTTTAAATTACTAATTTAACATTTGTTGTATTTTGTTAAACACATGTTTCTAAAATATTAATGGCGTTGAATGGATTACACTTTCGAATTTAACATTCTTTAAATTACATATATTGTTCATATCTTATTTTTAGGCTTTTGGCTATTGCTAAATATAGCTCAATTCGACTTGACTCGCCTCGGCTAGAACAGTTCACTTGCCTCAACTTGATCCGAGCTCAACTCGGCTCGAGTCATTAGGTAGAGGCAAGTTAATGTGTTGAGCTTGAAGGCCAATCCGAGCTAGCTCAAGCTGAGTTAGGAGCTTGGCACAGTTCGGCTGGACTCGACTGGATGTACGGCTCTAGTTTCTCCTGAGATACCAGACCTATTTTACGCAAAGTCAAAAGCTTCTAAGGCATTTGGGCTCACCATATCGATAAGAAAATTCATTCCGTATATCTAGTCTAAAACCTTCTGATCACGATAAATGTAAAAGATCAGACTAATCTCATGTGGACCACACTAGTGGAAAAATGTAAAACTATGCCTAAAACCTATAAGTTCTTGCGTTGTCACATGCTTGAGTTTTGGATCGGCTTGTTTTGGTATCTTCCATTCATCCTGGTGAGTAAAACCTGTTGATTAACGGTATACACACCATGGTAGTCCCACACAAACATATGATTGGCATCCCATCCCCATCTTTCACTGTGGCATGGCCCACATCTATTTTGGATCTGGCTTATTTATTTTCATTAGGGCCAGCATCGAGTAGTGTATCAGATGGATGGAGTGGATTTAACATATACAATATGATGGGTTGGTTAGCTATTTTACTAAACAAAAAAGGCAATCCTATGTCCAAAGATGATTTCATTTTCTATAAAAGATTTTTTATTTTTATTTTTAAAATGATAATGTTGGAACTTTAGCCATATGATATTGGCATCTTTTACTGATCCAAGCCAGGCCACACTCTGATGGTGGATAACTCATAGTTAAAAAAAAATCATCCGTTCAAATATTTCAACCTTTTAATCCTTAATTTTTTTAATCCTCGTATGGACCATCTTCTTAACCTTTGAACGATGTAAGGGTTGAAATATTTTAATATGAAACGTCCAACTCCTGCCATCTCCAGCTGGGAACGGACAGTGGCTCCTACTGGCCACTGTGTTGTATGGGTTTTATTCACATTGTTCAACCATTTTCCGGATCATTTCATGAATTAAACCCAAAACTTAGGCAGATTCAAGATGCTGGTGGACCACACGGTGAGAATTATTTTTTTTACTGTTGAAAACTTCTTGTGTTTCCCTTCATCTAAGTCTATGTAACATTATGAGTAGTATAATTCGAATAGCAGATAAGTGTCACAGTGGGCCCTAGGAAAGTTTCAACGGTAAGCATACTTATCACCGTTGCTTACTGTGGTGTGGTCCACTTGAGATTTAGATTTTCATGAAAAATAAAACCCATACAAACACTGTTGAAATATTCATGGGGCCATAAAAGTTTTGAATCAGGGTAAAATTTGTGTTCTCAGTTTATCTCAGGGAATGACGTTGTGAACGGTATGGATGGAATTTAAACATAACTGTAGACTCAGGGAGGTTTCAACGGTAGGAATTTTCCTACCCACCTTTTCCTTTGGTGCGGCCCACTTGAGTCTTGGATCCTGTTTAATTTTGGTCTCAAGTTCTAGAACCAGCTTTCAAAATGTATGGACGGGATAGATTTCTCACAAACGTCTCGGTGGGCCCGGACGTTGATTTCCTGCGAAAGCCTTTGGCAGGAAGTACCTGCACGGAGAACCCAGGTGGGGCTGACTGTAATGTTTGTGAGAAATCCTCCCCTTACAACCGTTTTGTGACTTTATTTCAGGACATGATGCAAAAAATGAACCGTATTCAAAGTTTAAGTGGGCCGTACTAAAGGAAAACGTGGTTAGGGAAAATTCTACCGTTGAAACCTACCTGGGTTCAACAGTGATGTTTACATGCCATCCATACCGTTATTAACTTCATTATTACTGGGATGAACTGAAATCAAAAATTTTAGCATGATTCAAAACAGTTGTGGTCCACGAATATTTCAACCGTGGATGTTCAATTATCACTTTTTCAGCCCACTTGAGCTTTGGAAACGGTTCATTTTTGGCATCATGTGCTAAAATGAACTCACAAAACATATGGACGGGAAGGATTTCTCACACACATCACAGTGAGCCCCACCTGAGTTCCAGTGCAGGAACTTCCTGGGAAAGATTTTCGCAGGACATCCGCGTCCGCTGATTCGGCAGGAAATACGTTCCGACGACGTATTGTTGAGAAATTTACTACTGTATGATCCATTTATGGCCCATTTACATTTGTCAGCCCACCTCTTTTTACCTTTCAAGAATAAGTCCCGTACGTACGGACGGCTTCCCAAAGGTCGAAAATGCTCCTGCTTTTCCTTCCGCGAGAGGATCGGCCGCGGACGCTCCTCGAAATCTGAGTTGAACGAACGGTTCAAAAGATATCAAAGTTACATGGCCCGACAGTTGTGTATTTATTATATCCACAACGTTCATCCATATTTCGAGATTATTTCGGAGCATTATCAAAAAAAAAAAAAAAAATCATATCCAAAGATCAACTGGACCACACCACAAAGAGCAGTGGGAAAATTGATTTTCACCGTTAAAAATTTTGTATGGCTCACCATAACATTTATTTTCCATCCAATCTATTCATAAGGTCACAAAGACCTGGATGAAGAGGAAAAACAAATTTCATAATGATCCAAAACTACTATGACCCCTAAAAGGGTTTCAATGGTAGATGTTCAATCCTCCACAGCCTTTTACAGTGTGGTCCACTTGATAGCTAGATCTGTCTTATTTTTTGTCTCAAGCCTTAATACGAGTTCGCCAAATAGATGGACGGGTTTGGATATAACACATACCTCATAATAGGACCCACAAAAAGCGGTGGGGATTACAACAGCAAAAAATAAATAAATAAATAAATAAAATAATAATAAATAAAAAACCAGGATCTTATGGCTATGGGGTTTTCTATGGCTACGGATGCTTTTTTGATATGTCCTTTGATATGTATCCAAGGTCTTTCAATATGTCTTTCGATATGTATCGAATGTCTTTTAATTAATCGAAAAAGGTCCCGAACGGTCCCGTGAGTTTGCCTCAAAAATTTTACAATTTTCGATACATATCGAAGAGTATTTGGTATGAATGGAAGGTGATTTTACCAATAGCTACGGATTATAACTGTAGCCATAACTGTAGTAGTGCCAGTCTATAAAATTTTTTTATTTTTTTATTTTTATTTTTTTACATGGACAACTTTATTCTACCTACAATTTTCTCTAATACATATTTATATAGATATGTATATATAAGCATATAATATTTTTTTTTCTCTCTTTCTTTCATTTCTTTCTTTATTCATTTAACAAGAATATCTTCTAAACCAAAATTAGTTACTTGACGTACCCTATATGATTTTGTGGTAGGAGAAGCTACTATAGCCAACCAACCTGGTTATTTTTCAAGATTCCATCAGGTCGATGGTCGAAAATCCATTTCATTCACTTCGCGGTCAATTCCAATAAGTTCGCGGTCAATTTCATTCATTTCATTTACTTCGTAATCAATTCCATACATTTCACGGTCAATCCCGGCGATTCCGTTTTGATTCACGGTCATTTTCATGCATTTCACGGTCAATTCCCTTTACTTCACGGTCATTTTCATGCATTTCACGGTCATTTCCCTACACTTCGCGGTCATTTCCATGCATTTCACGGTCAATTCCCTTCACTTCACGGTCATTTCTATGCATTTCACAGTCAATTTGCTTTACTTTATGGTCATTTCCATGCATTTCACGGTCAATCCCGGTGATTCTATTTTGATTAACAGTCATTCCAATGCATTTCACGGTCAATTCACTTCACTTCATGGTCATTTCCATGAATTTCACGGTCAATCCCGACGATTCCGTTTTGATTCACGGTCATTTTCATGCATTTCACGGTCAATTCCCTTCACTTCACGGTCATTTTCATGCATTTCACGGTCATTTCCCTACACTTCACGGTCATTTCCATGCATTTCACGGTCAATCCTGGTGATTCCATTTTGATTCACGGTCATTTCCATGCATTTCACGGTCAATTCCCTTCACTTCACGGTCATTTCCATGCATTTCACGGTCATTTTCCTACACTTCACGGTCAATCCCGGCGATTCCGTTTTGATTCACGGTCATTTCCATGCATTTCACGGTCAATTCCCTTCACTTCACGGTCATTTCCATGTACTTCACGGTCAATCCCAGCGATTCTGTTTTGATTCACGGTCATTTCCATGCATTTCACGGTCAATTCGCTTCGCTTCACTTTACGGTCATTTCCATGCATTTCGCGGTCAATCCTGACGATTCCGTTTTGATTCACAGTCATTTCCATGCATTTCACGGTCAATTCCCTTTACTTCACGGTCATTTCCATGCATTTCACGATCATTTCCCTACACTTCACGGTCATTTCCATGCATTTCATTGTCAATCCTAGCGATTCCGTTTTGATTCACGGTCATTTCCATGCATTTCACGGTCAATTCCCTTCACTTCACGGTCATTTCCATGTATTTCACGGTCGTTTCCCTACACTTCACTGTCATTTCCATACATTTCACGGTCAATCCCGGCGATTCCATTTTGATCACGATCATTTCCATGCATTTCACGGTCAATTCGCTTCACTTCACAGTCATTTCTATGCATTTCACGGTCAATCCCGTTGATTCCGTTTAGATTCACAGTCAATTCCCTTCACCTCACGGTCAATTCCCTTCACTTCACGGTCATTTCCAATCATTTCATGGTCAATTCCCTACACTTCACGGTCATTTCCATGCATTTCACGGTCATTTCCACGCGATTCCATTTAGATTCACGGTCATGTCCACTCATTTCACGGTCAATTCCCTTCACTTCACGGTCATTTCCATGCATTTCACAGTCATTTCCGTGCGATTCCGTTTAGATTCACAGTCATTTCCATACATTTCACGAAAACGACTATGAAGTGTAGGGAAATGATCGTGAAATGCATGGAAATGACCGTTAAGTGAAGGGAATTGACCGTGAAGTGCATGGAAATGCCCGTGAATCTAAACGAAATCGCGTGGAAATGACCGTGAAATGCATGGAAATGACCGTGAAGTGTAGGGAATTGACCGTGAAATGGTGGAAATGACCGTGAAGTGAAGGGAATTGACTGTGAATCTAAACAGAATCGTCAGGATTGACAGTGGAATGCATGGAAATTACCGTGAAGCAAAGCGAATTGACCGTGAAATGCATGGAAATGACCGTGAAGCGAAGCGAACTGACTGTGAAATGCATAGAAATGACTGTGAAGTGAAGGGAATTGACCATGAAATGCATGGAAATGACCGTGAAGCAAAGCGAATTGACCGTGAAATGCATGGAAATGACCGTGAAGCGAAGCGAACTGACTGTGAAATGCATAGAAATGACTGTGAAGTGAAGGGAATTGACCGTGAAATGCTTGGAAATGACCGTGAATCAAAACGGAATCGCCGGGATTGACCGTGAAATGCATGAAAATGACCATGAAGTGTAGGGAAATGACCGTGAAATGCATGGAAATGACCGTGAAGTGAAGGGAATTGACCGTGAAATGCATGGAAATGACCGTGAATCAAAACAGAATCACCGTGATTGACCGTAAAATGCATGGAAATGACCGTGAAGTGTAGGGAAATGACCGTGAAATGCAAGGAAATGACCGTGAAGTGAAGGAAATTGATAGCGAAATGCATGAAAATGACCGTGAATCAAAATGGAATCATCGGGATTGACCATGAAATGCATAAAAATGACTGTGAAGTGAAGCGAATTGACCGTGAAATGCATGGAAATGACCGTGAATCAAAACGGAATCGTCGAGATTGACCGTGAAGTGCATGGAAATGACCGTGAAGTGAAGCGAATTGTCCGTGAAATGCATGGAAATGACCGTGAAGTGAAGGGAATTGACCATGAAATGCATGGAAATGACCGTGAATCAAAACAGAATCGCCGAGATTGACCGTGAAATGCATGAGAATGACCGTGAAGTGTAGGGAAATGACCATAAAATGCATGGAAATGACCGTGAAGTGCAGGGAATTTGTAACATCCCAGATTTTTACTATTTTGGATTTCTAAAAAAATTCTTAAATTATATATTTTTTTTATGTAATTAACTTATATTATCACTTACTGACCATTGACACTCAATGCTAGCTTATACATGGGTGATTGTAATGTCTCGTCCAACCAGCACAGTGTCCTGGGGCGTCCACGTCGGATTTGCCGCAGGATCGTTCGTTTAAACTACTCAGGGTGAGGTATCACAAGTAAATTAAATCCAAGATTAGCCCATTAGACTAGATCAATCTGATTATGATTGAACCAAGTGTGGGCCGCCAAGCCAGATGACTTGTTTACACTTAACAGCAGCCCGTGTGGGCCATCTAGCGACCGAGGAGGGTCAGAAAAATTTAAAAGTTTAGGAAATCATAGATCTCACTGGGCTTGTGGTCCATCGCGGACTGCGGACCCAGTGGACACCCAAAACTGGGATCTGACACTAGCCGAATGCACCTCACCAATGCCAGAATTGGAATTTGGCACTTACAAATGAAACAAGGATATATAGTGCATCTGCATGGAGTTCTTATGGAGATCGTGTTAGATCGAGATACGCGATTCACATCTATCTTCTGGACTCGTATCCAGGAAGCAATAGGTGTGAAGTTAAAGTTCGGTACCGCGTTCCACCCACAGACTGACGGGCAGACGGAACGGGTGAATCAGGTGTTAGAAGATATGTTGCGAACTTGTGTGCTTGATTTCAAGGACAGTTGGGATGATTGTCTTCCTTATGCAGAGTTCGCCTATAACAACGGCTTCCAGGCAAGCATTGGCATGGCTCCCTAAGAGGCGTTGTATGGGTGTCCGTGTAGAGCACCGCATTGCTAAGCAGAGGTTGGCAAAAAGAGTTTGATTGACCCAGAGTTAGTATAGGCGACCTCAGAGAAGATTGACATTATCAGGCGTCGACTTCTTGCAGCGCGAAGCAGACAGAAGAGTTACGCCGAGATGAGGCGGCGACCACTAAAGTTTGAGGTCAGGGACCATGTGTTTTTGAAAGTTTTTCCCATGAAGGGAGTCCTTCGGTTTGGAAGGAAGGGGAAGCTCACACCGAGATTCATTGGCCCATTCCAGATACTAGACCGAGTGAGTGTGGTGACCTACCACCTTTTTTTGCCCACACCACTCGTAGGCGTACACAATGTATTTCATGTATCTATGCTGAAGAAATACGTTCCTGACCCTTCCTACATTATCAAATGGGAGTAGGTACAATTGAGTGAGGATGCTACTTATGTACTGCGACTAATGCGTATCTTAGACAGGAAGGAGCAGGTACTGTGCAGTAAAGTTATTTCACTTGTGAAGGTACTGTGGACGCATCACACTGAAGAAGATGCTACTTGGGAAACAGAAGTCTAGGTCTGAAAGAACTACCCTCAGATTCTCGAGGAGTACGAAAAGGTACTAATTTCGAGGACAAAATTTTTTCTTAAGGGGGGTAGATTGTAACGTCTAGAAAAAATCTGTACAAAGAGCCGAGTACCACCTCAGGTAGAAATCATTCAGGACCAAATCCTTTAGAAATTAAATGAGAATTAACTAAGTGTTAACCTAAATTAGCTGTGAAATTAGCTTGAACCACTTTAAATACGAACTGCAAGACCTAAAACTAGTAGAATCGCTAATGCTGCGATACCTAAAAACCCAGGATCAATCTCTAAACCCGGTTGCTCACGGGAGCACAGTGAAACTTTGTATCGGACCTGGACCGTGCGTCGAAAGTCCGATTACCGCGAAACTATATGCTTATGACCATTTTACTGGGCTTGACAACCATCTCGGGAATCAAATCCAGATAGTATCCAAAAATGCACAACTTGAGCCCAGAGTGAAGTGTGTGAGAAACACAAATATTCTTTGAAAATGAACTCAGATTTAAGTGAATTGGGCCGTTCGCTTGCGGGCCAAATCTAAGGTTTCAGACCGTCAGAATCTGACCCAATTACACCTTCGAATCAGGAAAAATTCCCTACACAGGTCGGTGTACTTGTGGCCCTAATCGAGTGCTGACGACCGTTGAACTGAAACTGGTCCGCCACGGTCGATCCACAAATTCGATCGGACTAAAAACTTAGTCTGGCATAGATCCAATGTTAGGAAACTTTCTCTAGACCGTATGCAGAAAAGGGGCCTCCAGATGTGGTCCGTTAGACCGAAACAACCACTATTTGGCTATAACCTAAGTATACCATGGCCCTGGGGCCATTCCCATCAGTTATGGGCCTATATAAGGGCCTTAAACCCTCTCTCTCCCTTCACATACGAATTTACAAACCCCAAGCAAGAGAAGAGAGCAAAGAGAGATGGAAAGAGAGAAAGTGTGAGAGAAAGTAGGAGATCATTCCTGGGATTCAATCCCACCACTCCACGTGCTTAACCACAGCTTCTGTATTGCTATTCCGGCGATTCCGACTCCATTGTTGGGTAAGAACTCCTAACCCTAATCTGTTTTAGGGTTTTAAAAGGAGTAAATGATGATGTGGCTAACCTATTTCATACCATAGGTTGTCGTTGTGCTGTGAATGAGTACTTAGTGTTTAAACTAAGTTCGTTGCGAGTTTACCGGCGAAAGGTGCGGACTATAAACGTTCAGGTTATGGTTTTCAAGGCTTTCAATGTTAGTTAATGATTTATGACTGACTTGATTGCTATCACATATGCTTAAATATGATGTTTTTTCGTATTTTCATATATATGTATACTATGTTGATTTTAATGCATTCCAAGTGTTTGTTTAAATGTCTGAATGAATATGGAATTACGATTTGTGCTTGCCATGATTGTTGTTTGGATACACATGATTGTTGTACGTGAGGCAACTTCCTTGTAAAAGGATTTGCTATAATACCTACTATAACTACTATATTACATGTGTACTGATTGTGTAGTTTAAGTGTTTGATAAAATACCTGAATAAGAAAATGCTTGTTGAAATGTATTTAATGAGGGTGTTGAGATAGGATTCTCAATCCCCTTATAGTTACAGTTATTTTATGTAACCTATCTTACTACTATGTAATTTATGAATGAAATGCCTATGTATGATAACATGTGTACTATTTGTTAGTTGGAATGCTCAAATGAGATTTATATTTAGATTGGTTGTCACATGCTGTCATTGACTATCACATTGAATGCTATTGTTTGGAGTGTGTTTGGGGCTACGATGTAGTCCAAGCAATCAGTAACGGTTCACTGTCGGTAGCCAAGCTGTTTTAGTCACGACGGATACGTTCGATGAATCTAAGTTGTACGATGATTATCGACAGTAGTTAGGCCATGAGGGGTGCGTATGCACTCCATGTCAACAAATTCAACGTACGCTCGTACTAGTCGAGTTTGTCAAGTAACCGGATTGCCCCAATGTATGTTCACCATGTATAAACGCTACTGCTTGAATCTAAGGTACCAAACTTACTAGTGAAAAGCTCGTTTAACCTTGGTGCCTCGATCCGCTAAGACTTATGAGCTGGGCATGGTGGTATGGGACACCGTGGTCGAGCTATTGGCCTACGCTGGGGTGACGAGCCTCCCCGTAATGACTAGTGAGCAACCCAGACTCGTGAGCCTAATATAGTGGTATGGGACACTATATTCGAGCTGTCGGCCTTCGATCAGGCCTGCGCTGAGGTGACGAACCGCTCCGTAGCGACCTGGAACTGCCTATCGTATGAGACTAACTAGGATTGACGACCCCTGGATGGATCATTGTTTGAGAAATGATATAAGGGAGGTACCTTAGCTTGCCAATCTTGCTGTATGAATAAACTTAATTAAGTATTGGCTAACACGATCATGCACCGTATTGCATGTGCTTTAGCGATGAAGTGCACGTTTCGGGAGGATGCCATGCGCGAACGTGAGATGAAGTCGCTGAGGGAGTGCAAGCGAGGGCATACATCATTATCACATATCATCCTTGCATTAACAAGAGTAATTAGGACATGAGTGTTATATTGCTTTATCATTACTACTTGACTGAATTGATAACATGTTAACCTTTGCTTTATAACTCCACTGAGTTGATCAGTCACTCCCACACTTTGAGACGGTGTTTTAAAACACCAACCAGACTCTGTCTTAGTTGCAGATGACGGCATGGCTTATGAAGCAGAGCCTAATTTTGATGTCGATGAGGAGTTCTCGTATATGCAGTATTCAAGCAGGTTCATGTAGGCCGCATTCTGATCGTTAGTGCTACAAGAATTTCATGATGTAGACGGACCTACACCTTTTGATATTATGTAATTTGAAATGATTCGTGTAATTGTTTAACCTGGAACATGATTATACTCCGAATACGCACTACCACTTATATGCCTTATATATCTATCACAGTCTTCCGCTTGCATAATTTAACTGTCTCTAGAGTATGATATGCTATTTTGGTATAATCTTACTCATGTTTAAATGTACTAACACGGACAATATTAAACCATCACTTTCTATATTGCATAAGTGATGCGTTGGAACTCGGGAGTTGGGCTCCTGCTTGACCCCCGATTTTCAGGGCATTACAGCAGTGGTAGCACCCTCTTCTGCATTACTATCGAGGGAGTGGATTCTGTCTCTCCAAGAGTTGCATGAGTTAACCCATGCTTTTATTCAGAGCTTTGACTCGATTCTCCAAGGAGACGAATCGACCACCCCGAGTGCGGGATCGAGGAGCGGGCGCTGTGGGAGTAGAGTCGGCCCGTTGCTAGTAGGGTTGGGCACCCTGCTCGGCTGATGGTTCAGAAAGAGCTGGGATGGCTGCAGCAATGTCAGCTAGAGCTTTCTTCTTTCCTTTCACTATTATAGTTTTTTGGTAAAGCAAGAAAGACTTTGATGTCATTCCCACAGACGACGTCAAAATGTTGATACAAGAATCTAGGCTGCTCCTTTCCGACCTCCGAGCACCTGCACATGAGAAGAGCAAAGGAGACCCTGGCTAGAGCAGGGGACCTTCCGATGCCAAAGTCAGGTTAAGAATCTAGGTCTAATTATGTGGAAGGGTCTAGGGTAAGCGATTCGGTGTTCCTTTCATCGTACGTAAGTCCTCTATTTATAGGGCAATAGTTGATTACGTGGGTGGAGACGTTTCTTGAATTATAGGTGTGCATTAAGCGGACGTCTCTCAACCATTTCGCATGATCTTTGGTGAAGATAAGATCAAGTGGTCGAACCCTGAGAAAGTTGAGGCAGATGGCTGAGGCTGAGGTTTATGGCCGACCTGACCTGCTGATGCTGATGTGGTTTTGGACTGCCGAGGCCGAGGTAATATTGGCTGACCCGACCTGCTGAGGCCGATGTGATTTTGAACGACCTGACCTGGAGGTTGTATGCCGACCTATCTTGGCCAATCTAACCTGGGTACTCGAATGAGCTTTGAGCCTCCCCTTATCATTGGGTAGATGGTGGATCTATCGACTTATCAACTTCTCTTCCTTGGACATTGAGGAGTTCATTGGTCATAACTGGTGCTGGCCGACCCCATGTCTCTCAGAGATGTCCGAGCTGACATCTTCTCTTTAGCAAGTCCATTTTACCCATAACAGGTGCCATAGAAGTTTTGGATCACGCTTATCTTTGTTGTTTTCCTTCGTCCGTGTCTGTATGATCTTAAGAAATGATCTTAAGAACAAGTTGGATGAGAAATAAAAATTATTGTGGGGCCTCGCAAGGTTTCAACGGTGGAAATCATTACTCCTATATTTCATGTGATATGATCCACCTGATCTTTGGATATGCTTCAATTTTGAGCTCAACACCTTAAATTAGCTGGAAAAATGGATGGACAGTGTGGACAAGCCACATACATTCACGGTGGGCCCAACTGAGTTTACTCATTACAATAACTCAGTACACAATCCAATTTCCCTCTCAAAACTGGAGTTTACAGGAGCGTATTAGGTACTACCCCCGCCCGTTCAAAGCTCGGGACAAGCGGCGGCTCCAAGGGCCACTAATGGGCTACCGTGATATATGACTCTTATCAATGGTCCATACCTCTTTTCGTATCAATCTAGAGTACTGAACCAAAACTAGGACTGATCCAAGGCACAAGTAGACCACACCATAGGAAGTAGCAGTGCTAAGGACACCCACCATTGAAACCTTTTCAACGATACAACCCCATTGATAGGGTCATATATGTTAGATAAATAATATACAACGGAGGATAGAAGAAAACGATAACGAAACGATCAGATCTATCAGGTTCAAGGCTTGACTTCTATAATCAATTTCTCAAGACAGATTTGCTGCCCTTTTTCTGGAATTTCCAGCAAGTGCAAACAAAGGAAGTCTGCGAATTGTCTTCAGGATATAATGAACACTCAATCCGATTTTCAACACGAAAATTTGCACATTTAAGTGTTGCACAGATCTCTAGTTTTGACACCGATATGCCTTAAGACGTTCAGAGAAAACTCAGTAAGGGATTAAATCGAGAGTAATTGCACAGAAGATGATCTAATCTTAATGATTTTTGAGTATATCTTCTGGATTATAGAATCCAGGATTTATATCAATTGAAAGGTTATGGATTTCATCCTGAAGAGGTGCAAAAGTGCCTCTTCAAGAAATCCATACCCATTCACAGCAAATAATTGCCTTCCATGAAAGGACATGACTCTTTGTCCTATGGCAGTTATTTGTATCCATTCGATTTAAGCAAGTTATCCAACAGGAAAAACTGTATCCACATAAGCGACACATGGCATAAGTGCCACATGTACAATCATGTCACAATTACTTTCAATTAATAAAAAATGTAATAAATCATCAGGGTACCATGGCCCAAAAAATTTGAACCGAGTGCCAAAAAGACTAAGGTTCTTATTGCTCCTTGCGACGATGCGCACGTGCGAAGTGCGCCTAATAAAGCGCCAGCGCCTTGTACATGCTATGATGACGGTGCTTCGCACCGTCCTCGAGGAGATTTGAACCCTGGTTGCATAAGCAAAAACCCTTTCTCTTACCGACTGGCTATACATACTATTTATGAAAAGTTTAAATAATTAATATATTTATTTACTTTCTAAAAATAACTTTTATTTTTGAAATTTTTTTAAAAAAAAAAAAAAAAAATACAACAATCCCCCTCAATTTCAAAATAAAATCAGATTCTGGAACAAATGGCATATCAGTATAAATAGGTGCATAAGTGAAGGTATCTTTTGAATTTGAACCTTTACTTTAGTGTATATGTATCAAAGTTATGCCAGGTACTTAGTGACCCATTAGTCTTGAACTAAGGACCTTATATGACTCACCGGACACATAACACACATCTATTCATATATAACTGGAGATCTTTAAGTTCGCACATTTCTGGCCTTGTGCGTATCCTTATTTCATGAGTATTCTAGAGACGATCTCAATCTCTTCAAAAGCGGCCTCACTTCTCTACTCATATAGGTAGATCTATCAAAGATAATTCTGTTTCATCTCAGCAAAGTCTGCTTATAGATCTATTAAGAGTTAGTACTCAGCCTCTTATGAAATGCAGAAACCAAACACTAGACTTTTAGGAATGAGACTCAAATTTTCTTTTTCTAGTGTATATTTCAGTCACATACTTGACTTGTTTGTCCCTTTGAACCTAGCCTATATTTCAAAACATAGGTAGGGTTGCCATCAAGAGTGAAAGTTACATCTTTATGGATCTTAGTCTCATTCCTTTAGTGGTTCTTCTTATCTGATCTCTTGATAAACCTTTTGTCAAGGGATCTGCTAAGTTCAGGATGGATTTAACATATTCCACTGTGATTACTCCATCTCTGAGCAATCCTTTAACAAAGTTATGCCTTAGACCTACATTTCTAGACTTACCATTATAAGTCTTACTCATAGCACGACAAAGAGTAGCCTGACTATCACAAAAGATAGATATGGCAGGAGTAGGTTTCGGCCAATACGGGATTTCCAACAGTAGGTATCTTAGCCATTCACCTTCTTTACAAGCAGCACCAAGTGCAATAAACTCACTTTCCATTGTAGAGTGAGATATGCACGTTTGTTTCTTAGATGCCCATGATATTGCTCCTCCTCCAAGAGTGAATATCCAGCCACTTGTAGATTTTGATTCTATGCTATCTGCATTCCAGCTTGCATTCTTTGAACCCTTCAAGTACAGCGGGATATGATTTATAATGCAGTCCATAGTCTATGGTTCCTCTTAGATACTTTAAAACTCTCGAAATCGCATTCCAAAGTGTACTTGTCCTGGATTACTGGTATACCTGCTTAGCATTCTACTTGTGAATGCTATATCGGGTCTAGTGCAATTCATTGCATACATTAAACTCCCAATAGCACTCGCATATTCTTGTTGTGCTTTACTTCTACCAGTATTTTTAACCAATTTAATACTTGGATCAAATGGGGTTGAAACCGGTTTACTATCGTAATGATTAAACTTCTTTAACACTTTCTCTAGATAATGAGATTGTGTTAAAGCTATTCCATCATTAAGATTATAAATCTTAATGCCTAATATTACATCGGCTTTACCCATATCCTTCATGTCGAAATTGGTACTTAGAAACTTTTTAGTTTCTTTCACCTGATCCTCATTTGGTCCAAATATTAACATATCATCTACGTATAGGCAGATAATGATTTGACCTTTAATATATATGCACTTATCTGCTTGGTTTACTCTAAAACCATTAGATTGCACTACTTGATCAAACTTCTCATGCCATTGTTTAGGTGCTTGCTTGAGCCCATAGAGAGATTTGACTAGTTTACACACTTTCTTCTCTTGCCCAGAGTTGAACAAACCCTTCAGGTTGTTCCATATAGACTTCCTCATCTAGATCACCATTTAAAAATGCCGTTTTGACATCCATTTGATGGATTACTAGGTGGTGAATTGCTGCAAGAGCAATTAAAGTCCTAATGGAAGATATTCGAGCAACAGGAGCATATGTATCGAAAAAATCGATACCTTCCTTTTGTCTAAATCCTTTGGCTACCAATCGAGCTTTAAACTTATTTATGGTTCCATCAGGATTGAACTTTCTTTTAAAAATCCACTTACATCCTATAGGCTTTGAACCTGGTGGAAGATCAACCAAACACCATGTGTTATTAGAGACTATGGAATCCATTTCATCGTTGATGGCTTCCCTCCAAAACTGTACATCAGGAGATGAGAGAACTTCACTAAGTGTTGATGGATCACTTTCAGTACTTAGCGGTAGAGTGATCTCTTTTCTTATTTCATTTCTATCTCCTTTTATAATATAGAAATCTGGGCCAAAAGATGTTTCTTTTCTTGCCATTTTCGATCTCCTTAGTTCATTTCCCTCTGGATGAGTTTTAGATTTATCATGAAAGTTATTATGCTCTTCGTTCATTGGTTCTATTATATTTTCATCAACCTGTCTTTTTGTATGATTATTCATATAGTCTTTGTATACTATATTTTCAAAAAATATAACATCCCTAGACTCTATAATTATGTTTTTGTCAGCAAAAGAAGTTTGTTCTAGAACCAGGAATCTATATACGGGACTATGAATCCCATAACCCACAAAAGCACACCTGATTCCTCTAGGACCTAACTTTACTCTCTTAGAATCAATAATCCTGACTTCTGCTATACTTCTCCACACTTTGAAGTAATGAAGATATGGTTTCTTCTTTTTCCATAATTCATATGGGGAGATATCTAATTTTTTGTGTGGGATGGCATTTAGAATACGGTTTGCTGTTAACAATGCTTCCCCCCACAAATTTAGTGGTAATCCAGAATTTAATATCATACAGTTGATCATCTCAACTAATGTCCTATTTTTGCCTTCCGCTAGGCCATTTTGCTGAGGTGTGTAAGGTGCCGTAAATTCATGGATTATACCATTTGATTCACAGAAGTCGTTGAATTCATTAGAAGAGTACTCACCCCCTCTATCACTTCGAGGGCTTTAATCCTTACATTTAACTGATTTTCCACTTCGGCCTTATAAAGCTTAAACTTTTCAAAGGCTTCATCCTTAGATTTTATCAAGTATACATAGGAAAATCTAGTGAAGTCATCGATAAATGTGATAAAATACCTTTTTCCTCCACGAGTTAAGGTATTATTTAAATCACAAATATCGGAATGAATTAGCTCCAAGGGTTGTGATTTTCTCGTGCCAGTCCCAAACGGTTTTCTGGTTATTTTAGAATGGGCACACACATCACATTTCCCTTCTTGTTGTATTTCATATTTTGGTATAAGTCCCAGGATCATCATTCTTTTCATTGAATGATAATTAACATGACCTAGTCTAGCATGCGATAAAGATATAGAATCCACTATATAAACGGAAACATCATTATTATTATTATTATTATTATTCAGTTTAATCATACCATTACATGAATATCCTTTGCCAACAAACATACCATTCTTGGTAATAACCAACTTATCAGATTCAATCACCATTTTGAATCCTCTCTTATTGAGAAGATCGCCTGACACTAGATTTTTAGACATGTCAGGTACATGCAATACATTTGTTAGTGTCAGTCTTTTGCCTGATGAAAAGTGAAGCTCGACTGTTCCTTTTTCAACAACGTTCGCACGAACGTTATTACCCATCTTTACTTCTTGTCCAGTTGTAATACTTTCATAGGTCTTGAAGAAGTTTCGGTCCTTCGATATGTGAATGGTTGCACCAGTATCTAGCTACCATCCACCATCGGATATTACTGTGTTAGCTTCAATAACCATTGCTACAAGTTGGTCTTCGCCATGTTAGCCTGAGCTTTCATTGTTTCTTCCGTGTCGACATTCCTTTATGTAGTGTCCAGCTTATTGCGAAGTGACACTTGCCCTTTTTCTTTCCCTTTTTCTTAAACTCTGTATCTTTCTTTGGGGAATAGATTTGGAGTTCGCATTTTGGCTTGTCATCTTCTACAATATTTGCTTTGGAATGATTTTCCGAAGCACTTTCTTTCTTGTCTCGGTTTCTGGACTCTTCTTCTATACGAAGATGTCGTTGAAGCCCTTAAAGAGTGTACTTCCTTTCATCATGTTTCAATTTCTTTTTATAATCAAACCATGATGAGGGTAATTTTGCAATTACCACACCGACCAGGAATTCTTCAGGAAGATCTATACCACCAATCTTCAATTCATCAACCAAGTTCTGTAGTTCGGTTACTTGGGAGAGAATTGGCTGATCATTTTTAAACTTGAAGTGAACATAATTGTCGATCAGAAATTTCTGAGTGCTAATCTCTTCAGTTTTATATTTTTGATCTAATTTTGTCCACAGATCTTTAGCAGAGGATATTTTACGGTATGAGTTATAGATGGAATTAGAGAGGGCGTTTAAGATATGACCTTTGCATAGAAAATCGTCCTCCTTCCTTTTTTCTTCATTCTGCCTTCACTTGATCGAGTCATCGTCGGTTGGCTCGGTCGAGAAGGCAGATCATCATCTAGATATAAGATAACTTCAGAGTTGTCAAAAAGAAAAGCATCTTCTGCTGCCATCTTGAGAAGAATTGACCGTCGAAACGATCCAGTCGTACAAAGTCTTGGTTCATAACTTGAATGGAATGAATTGCCTCCATTGTGAAAAGAGTTAAAATCTGTCTTGAATGTTAGATAAATAATACACAACGGAGGATAGAAGAAAACGATAACGAAACGATCAGATCTGTCAGGTTCAAGGCTTGACTTCTATAATCAATTTCTCAAGACAGATTTGCTGCCCTTTTTCTGGAATTTCCAGCAAGTGCAAACAAAGGAAGTCTGCAAATTGTCTTCAGGATACAATGAACACTCAATCCGATTTTCAACACGAAAATTTACACATTTAAGTGTTGCACAGATCTCTAGTTTTGACACCGATATGCCTTAAGACGTTCAGAGAAAACTCAGTAAGGGATTAAATCGAGAGTAATTGCACAGATGATGATCTAATCTTAATGATTTTTTAGTATATCTTCTGGATTATAGAATCCAGGATTTATATCAATTGAAAGGTTATGGATTTCATCCTGAAGAGGTGCAAAAGTGCCTCTTCAAGAAATCCATACCCATTCACAGCAAATAATTGCCTTCCATGAAAGGACATGACTCTTTGTCCTATGGCAGTTATTTCTGTACCCATTCAGACGAAACAGTTATCCAACGGAAAATCAGCGTATCCACATAAGCGACACATGGCATAAGTGCCACATGTACAATCATGTCACAATTACTTTCAATTAATAAAAAGGTAATAAATCATCAGGGTACCATGGCCCAAAAAATTTGAACCGAGTGCCAAAAAGACTAAGGTTCTTATTGCTCCTTGCGACGATGCGCACGTGCGAAGTGCGCCTAATAAAGCGCCCGCGCCGCGCGCGGACGGTGCTTTGCACCGTCCTCGAGGAGATTTGAACCCTGGTTGTATAAGCAAAAACCCCTTCTCTTACCGACTGGCTATACACACTATTTATGGAAAGTTTAAATAATTAATATATTTATTTACTTTCTAAAAATAACTTTTATTTTTGAAATTTTTTTTTTTTTTTAAAAAAAAAAACACAACAATATACACATGGATGAAGCTAAAAAACATATATCATCTTGATCCAAAACTTCCATGGTCCCTAAGAATTTTTCAACGGTGGGAATTTAACCCCCACATTGTGGCCCATTTGAAACTTGTATATTATCTATATGAAAAAAATGGATGGACGGTGTGGATAAAGTTCATGTACCATGGTGGCCCCTCGATGACCCTCAGAACCTCCGTCTTTCCCGGTCTCCGAACAGGCGGGGGTAGTACCTAATCTAGGAGCGGGTAAATATAGCCATCTATCATCACTAATGATGTTTTTATTAGATCCACTCATGACTCCCAAACGCACCTTCAAAACCATTCATTTCTAAAATTATATATAGAATCATCATTTTTATTTGATATGTGGAATTATGACATGAATGAAAAATACATAGAAAATTAGTTTTTTTTTTTTTTTTTTTTTTTTTTTTAAGATAGAGATCTTCGTCCTTGGACCACTCATCTTGAGAAGAGCCTAGTAAAGAAATTGCCGGATTTCGACCGCTCCTGGCATTCCACGTGTACATATCGTCCAAGGTTGTCCACTTGCCTGGGCTCGCCCTTGGTGTCTTTCCCACATACCTTGCACGTCTTGTCCACCCAACCCTCTTCCACGTATTGTCCGTCCACTAACATCAAAAGAAATTGCTTCACTTAATATTATCTGATGGGGCCCACATTTCACTAACTGATACGATGGGCCCATCGTGGATGGTTCATCCATTCAAAATCTAACCAATGGAACTTTCTCCACCCTTCAAGCAAAAGGGCATATCAACGGTCCTCTAAATTGATGATGTGGCCAAAAGATCCAACGGCTAGAAATTTTCCAGCCTCTGAATTTTCGGTTGGTGAGTCATCCACCTGGACCCCATTATATCAATACCTTGGATCACTGAACAGTGGCTCCACTTGTCCCAGCCCAAAAGCGAAGTATAGATACTTATCGGATCCATCATTGTATATAAGGGTAATGCTTAGATTCGAGCCGTGTGGCCCACCCATTATCTCAATGTGGGATCCGAACCGTTCATCTGGTAATCCTTATGCTCACCATGCAACCCAAGAATCATGATGATCCAATACTCAGATGGGAAACGCCATAGAGGGAAATACACAACCATGCGTATAACCTTTATGTGTGGCTCACCTGAGTTTGGGAATGTATTAATTTTTGGTGTGTCCCTTAATCCTGGTGGGTCACACCTGATTACTGGATTGGATGGTATATACACAGCACGCTAGACCCATATTCCATCTGGATGGGGCAATCGCCTAATGGATGGGTTGGATGACACTCAGACCCGAACGTACCAACGTTTGCGATCATGCCCCCAATTCTAGCATCTAGAGGCTGCTGGGGCTTACTGGGCCAGGATGGCCCACCCATCGTGGCAATGGGGAATGATCCCATTCGTTCGATTTGTGTGGGCACTGGGCCCCAGTGATGTGTGGGTACCATCCAAGCCCTCCACTAGATGTGCCAAGATCCCAAAATCCAGCCTGATTCACAACTCAGGTGTCCCACATAGGAGGAAACGGATTGGCTACTCCCCCTGCCACCAGCCCGGGAGCTGGTGGTCGGTGCTCTGTGGGCCCCACCATGATGTATGTGTTTCATCCATGCCATTCATCCATTTTTAAAGATCATTTTAGGGCCTAATCTCGATATTGAGAGGGATATAAATATCAGGTGGACCACACCATGGAAAACAATAGTGATTGGATATCCACCATTAAAATCCTCCTAAGACCCATTGTACTGTTTATTTGACATCCAATCTGTTGATTAGGTCATACACACCTAGATGAAGGGAAAAAACAAATATCAGCTTGATCCAAAAATTTTATGCCCCAAAAGGTTTTTAATGGTCAACATTCATTCAACACTTTTTCCTGTAATGTGGTCCACTTGAGATTGGGATATATCTCATTTTTGGTCTTATATAATAAAATGACCTAGAAAAATAGATGGACGGCATGGATGAAACACATACATCATGGTGGAGCCCACAGAGCACCGACCACCAGCCATTGGCTGGTGGCAGGGAGAGTAGCCAATCCGTTTCCCACGGACGCGGATTGCGTCCTACCCCTGCCCGGACGGTAATCCGTCCGGGCAGGTCTCTATGGGGCCCACCGTTATGTAAGTGTTTTATCCACACCATTGAACTATTTTTTCAGATAAATTTAGTACGTTGACCAAAAAATGAGGCAGGTCCAAAGCTTGAGTAGACCACAACAAAGGAACCTGCATTGATATGACAGCCACCATTGAAACCTTTCTAAGGACCCACGTGATGTTTTTTTAACCATAAAACCTATTCATAAGGTTATGTAGACGTGAATGAAGTGAAAACACAAATATCAGCTTGATCCGTAACTTCTCTTGCTCCCAAGAAGCTTTTAATGGTGGACGTTCAATCCCCACTTTGTGGTCCACTCAGCCCTTGGACCTGCCTCATTTTCTGGTTAACATGCTAAATTTATCTGAAAAAATCGTTCAACGGCGTGGATAAAACGTTTACATAACGGTGGGCCCCACAGAGACCTGCCCGGACGGATTACCGTCCGGGCGGGGGTAGGACGCAATCCGCGTCCGTTTCCCACATGGGAGGGAGAAACGGGGGATAATGAAGAGGGGGACCCACCAGAAGAAATTCTACATATATTGTGGGGTCCACCGTGTTGTGTGTATGTCATCCAAACCACCCATTCATAAGGAGATCAACGGTTTTATTTTGGACAGTCAGGTAAAAGCTAGTGGTCAACTATCCATGGAAAGGCCGATCGATCATACGGTTAAGATTGCTAGACGGACGCGATTTTTGAATTATAATTCAGGTGGCCCATTGATTAGGTGGTCCTGATCAATGCTCATTAGTGATGATAGAAAGCTATATTTACCCTCAATGTAGGATTTGAAGAAATCTTTGTAGGTCCCACCGATCTTCCTCCGAAGCGCTCCATACTGTAAGAAAAAATCATGAATTATTACAAACCGTCCATCGATATATACAAGTGTGCACACATAAATACGTGCCATTATGAATATAGATGGCCCACAAAGAGCCCAATGGACGGTATGGATCGTTCGATCCTTTCACTTTCGCTGAGGGCCATCAATGACTTGATCCAAACCATGTAGCCTTGCTAAGCCCACACGCATAAAGCATGCCGTACGCATAACACCACACGTGCCTAAAAGGCACACGGGGTACAAGATTCAAACCGTCCATCAGGTGGGTCGCGATATGCGAATTTGCTGGCCCAAGATTCAGCCAAGTCCACTTAACAAGTGGGCCTTAGTCCACAAATCAAATGCACCTAATAAGTGGACACAGCACGAAATTTGAACGATTGTAATGGTGGAAGTTCTTTATCATGGTGTGGCCCACCTGAGTATTAAATCAGCTGATTTTTAAACTCACGCACAAACACATGGTGGCCCACCTGATGGACGGGGTGGATCCCATCAAGACAAACTCATTACTCCAGGTCAGCGAAAGTACCCTAACCTAACACATTCCCACATGTAGGTGCGTATGTACCTGTTCCTTGGACATTCTTCCGCCAGATTTAGTTTTCTCTCTTGCCTCTTCTAGGAGTAGAGCATCCTCAGCAGACCTTACTTGGGAGAAATCAAGGGCTTCTGTTATGCTTCCAAATAAGGACTGCTTGCTCTTCTTCGCCTCTTCTTCCTCTCCTCCCTTCTCCTCTAATTTGGCCCATACTCCTCCAAAGTTTGGGGTTTTTACAGCCCCCCTACACGTGGAGATGCTTGGGGACAACTGCCCAATAGATGGACAGTAGCAGTTGTGTGATGAGGATAAAGGAAGAGCCCTCATTCCTATTCTTCTTTTCTTCCCTATGAATAATCAATAATAATAATAAAAAAAGAAGGCTTTTCCTCACTTCCTCATGTTATTGTTATTTATAGAGGGGAAGGTCTTATTGCCTGTACAAGTATGGGGCCCACGTGACGGTACGATCGTGTGGCTGGCTTTTGCTGACTTGGAACAGTAGTTTATTGACAAGTGGCAGGAGTGCAGTACTTACGTTTTTTCTTTTTTTTCTTTTTTCTGGAAATTTAGTGGTTTGTGACGGACAACGTGGCCCCTTGGCTAACCTATTGAAAGGTGAGGTGAGATGGGTTGCGGTGGGCCATACAAGACAAATATCAGGTTTGAATCTTCTGGTGGTCAGGAAAAAACAAGAGGTTGAAAATCAATGAGAATATCACGTGGCAATGATAATTCGTAACATAACAAGAGGAACGGCCATGTGCAATCATGCATCAGGGCCGTTCATTCGTAGGTAGACTGATTTACGGTCCACTGACTAGATTCTTATTCCCTGCATGCATTGATCGCTTGTCCTTCGAGCGTGATTTATGAAGCGTGTGCGATCTGACAATCCAACCTCAAGGGCACACCAGTCCATGGCCATGTTAAGTTTGAGAATTATGACCGACGATATAAGCCATCAAATCCAGTAAAGGGCCACTAGAGTGCATCACAAAACTTGGCTAATGATCCAGTGGCTCAGATCATTTGGCTCCTGACACGTGCCTGATTCTACGGTTGTGAGAAACGGCCCCTCATGAGTAATTGATTGGGTAGCCCATCTCAATTGAATCAAACATGAAAACCACCTGGCCATTTACCAGCCCACACATGGCTGTTGGTCGGGCAATGTTCAATCTGGGCTGTACATCCAGTGGACCCCACTGTCTTTGATCTAAAAAGAATAAAAAGCCACCCCAAATTGGCATTCCAGCCAAGATCACGCCCTTCAAACGCATGGCCGCCTATTCGAAATCTAAACATCCAGTAATTGGAAAGCTAGGATCAGTGAATAGCTGATTTTTCTCAGATGGGCGATCTGGATACACAGACAAGAACTACGTGTACGGCTGTAAGTGACAGTGAACAAGGAAGCCAAAATCAATAAGCCAGAAATAACCGTTACTACTCTTTTAAACGCCTCATACTATCTAGACCATTGGTTAACTATGCACACGTGGGGAAGGGCCCACTTGCGATGATCACACGACATACACCATGCCGACCTCAAGAAGCGACACCGGCGGCACCTTGAGCGCCACCTCCGGCCCCCGGCAGTTCCTCCTCAGGAAATTGTAGCCGAAGTTGATGGCCAACCGCTTCAGGATCGACGATCCTTGCTTCGCCTTCACGTGGGAGTGGCCGAGTATGAAAGCCGTTCCAGCATTTTGTGCCTCCCACAGCTCCTCCAGCTCTTCCCGGATACGTGAGTCCACTTCCACATTCTCGTCGAGCATGAACCTCACCTGCCGTTGGGTGCTGACGGGTTCCATCTCTATCATATCCCCTATGCTCTCCACCGTCTGAAACCCGATCGATACGCTCTCTGGCTGTGCATTCTCATCGATATCATAAGCTGGTGGGTCCAAGAATGCTGTCCCAATGACCGTCAATGCGCCTTCATCCACTGACTCGCCGGACTGGGACACATCGACACTGTACTTGCCACTACCCCCGCAGCGGGACCCATCAAAGCGGATGAAATCAGCCAGCCTAGCAACAAGCTCCGACTCGAATGAGTCAACATCCTGATGAACGTCCCGGTACCCGTATCGGACAATGCACCTGTAGGAGTGGTGGTTTGGAGGCCCGACACGGCCTACAAGGTAGCGTTCAGCAGGGGGCACGTAGGGGACAGGTACTGACTTGACGCAGACGAAGATGAGAACACGGTGGAAGGCAGGGAGGTTGGTGACGAAGCGGGAGAAGTTGGCAGGGATGCCGGAGATGAGATCAGTATAGACAAGGCCAATGCCCGGGACACGGGCGATACCGAGGCTGGGGCCCAGGGCGAGGAGCCAGTCAAGGGAGACCTTGTTGTGGAGATCAAACTCGTACTTCTTGATGGTGGCGTAGTGCCAGACGAACATGACAGTCATGAGGAAGAGGGCGAGGAGGATAGGCAGCCATGCACCCTCACGGAACTTGATGAGAGAGGCTGAGAAGTAGAGGACCTCAACGGAGCCGAAGAAGAGGAGGAAGGCAAGCGCCACCAGAGGGGGTTTGTGCCAGCAGAGGATGATGACTAGGGATGTTAGACATGTGGTCACCAGCATTACTGTCATCACCGCAAGCCCTGCAATGGAAAATCAAAACAATGTCTATATCAGAACGCAATGAGAATGACATAAGATCGACCAGGCCATATCAAGCTGATCGAGGGTGGGATCGGAAGGTAGGATGCGATACAACCAATCATAGGATTTCAGAGTTACTTGACAGTAGTGGAATGCTGCTTGCAAGTGCCCAGGCTCATACCCTTGCACATTGCTATGTTGCAGATTGGTGTGAGATCTGTGTTATTCATCAGGTGAGTCTGACATTGGTCCACTTTCAGGTGGGCCACATGCACAAAAACAGGAGGATAACCAGTCTATATTCAAAGTACATTACAAGGACTGCCATTTCTTGTTACAATATTGTGGCCCACCTGATCCAATGCGTCACATGTTACCCAGGGAACATTACATTTGGCCTGTCTGAAGAAACGCCCAGATCTCCCACAGGTATCCGATCACATTTCTCAGTTTGGTCTGAGCAAATTTCAACCTCCCAAACTCGATCGACAGCTACTATTCTCCGCACATGGGAATCAATTTATTAGGTCAGTGGCTCCACATGAGGTGGGCTCCACTGATAATCAACCACGTGTGTTGAAGTGTCCAATCAAGACCAGGGAAGTTCTTAATGATTTTTAGGCCAAAACAGAATCAAGTGATTGATCCAGATCACTAGTAGTTTGTTTATGGACATGAAGTTTGGTATTCTTCCCCAGAAGATAAGAGATGCACCTTTCAGAGGAGGGTATTGTACAAGCAGGTTCATGCTTCAATAATCCAAACCATTGATATGATGATGGCCCATGAACCAAAAATGGGATTTTCTTTTCCATCTGGGAGATTCAGGTGCATGTGCCATCAGCAATGGGGCCACACAATAACGACTGTTGCAATCACCGAACCCCATTTCAGGGCCCACTCATACAGAACGAAAGCCCAAACATTAGTGTACAAGCTGGAGCAATGTATAATGCCCTAATAGTTGAGATAAAAATGAATTTTCTTCTAGAAAATTTGATGGTGATATAGGATTTAAATGAGTGGAAAAGGGGGTACCTGATGCATTCCCCATGTGTTTTGTGTCTCTGAATCCAACGGCCACAGCAATGCAGAGGATCATAAGCATCCAGTTGATCTCAGGGATGTAGATTTGGCCATGTATTTTATCAGAAGTGTGGACAACCTTAACCCTAGGGAAGCAACCGAGCGACTGGCTCTGGTTGATGATCGAGAATGTCCCACTGATGATCGCTTGACTTCCCACCACGGATGCGAGGATAGCTATTACGAGCACCGGCCACCTTACACTCTCTGCAAAACAAGCAGTTCAGCACATCATTCCCCTTTAATCTTTGATACTGTTAGTGATGATGAATAGCCTCCCCATTTATAAATTTCGACAGAGAGTCGAGATGATTTGATCTTGGTCTTTCATTGAATCTGAGATCCTTTCCAGACAATGATATCATAGCTAGCAATTGAATTTGATGCCATCCCCATGAACCATGGACCAATCTGGCAGAATCGATTAGAGACCCATTACAACATCAGGGCACTTCTACAGATGTCACTGCTGCTTGAGTATTGAAGATACACATTAGGTATCATATTCAGTACTCATTAGGTATCATTATATGATGCTTAATCAAAAGGAATTGAACTCTTTTTTATTTCTTTTTTGATGCAGCGAGGTGGAACCTACATTTCAATAATGTAGTCCATTGGTATCCCCTGTGCCCTACTATCTGCCCTATCAGATAATCCCGCCTATCTGATGAAAATGTACCAAACCTTAATTGCTGAGATCTAATTGATTGAAAGTATTCAATAACAGTAACACTGGCCATCTATCACCATCACAATACAGGCCGTAACAGCCATATGGCTTCTCTTTTTTCTTTTTCTTTTTTACTGAAAAAAATAAAAACACTATTTTGGCCCCGTAATGGACCATTATGGGTCTTTTTTTTCCGTAATGGCCGTTACATTACTGTTTATTAATACAATGAATCGATCAGTTCGAATGATGCGTGAGTTCTTGGGTCATCACCCATTCCCCGCAAGAACCACTAAACAAATTATTTGTATCATTAGAAGATGCACCCTGCATGTACAGTTCATTGGGCCAAGCATGAGCATCGAATAGTTCCTCTTCTAGCTATTGAACAATGTATAGTATTAAACCATTGAATTTTGTACTATGAGGTCTACTTACAACAACTCATGGATGAGGTATGCATTATGAACTTCCACCAACATCAGCTTTTTCTCAGAGTCACTAATTCCATCTTGAAGAATCAGAACAGGGGACATGGATTAGTGCTCCTACTCACAGCCTTAGGTCATTTGGAAGAGCTCCTAAAATCAACGGGGCAGTACAAAGACCCAGGTTTACTAGAGTGCCATATTTTATCTTTGTTCGGTCGGCCTCAGTAAGTAGTTCTTATTTGAAGTTCAGATGTGCAAGCACCAACACCAATTAATTGGGATAAGGCTTATATAGATGATGATGATGTGGCAGGTAGCAGCAAACACATGTAAACACTGGCCTTTATATTCCTGGCCTATAGAATGTTGAAATATGAGTTTTATGGGAAAGTTGGAAGTTCATATTCAGTACTTTTTTCTGCATGTTTATAGATTATAGAGGCCTGCTCATCAGTAAACATAAGCTATGCAATCCAAATCATGATTTCCCGACAAGATGGTAGAATTCCCAAAAATCTACGATTCGAAGATTTCAACCCTTTAATCGTTAAGTTGAATGTGGACAAATAATGAATTTTTCCTTTACTGTTTAGTTATATGAATTGATTGACAGGCTAGGGTTAGAATCTTCTGATTCTGGAAGATCTTCAGCAATCTTCTATCCATGAGCCCATACAAACAACACTTTGGATCACCAAAACATCATCCCATGTATATGGGATTCCGCGTGCCTACAAGCAACAGGGTCCTGCTCACCTGCAAACATAAAGTTTGTGATCCAAACAATCAATCCTATGGAGGATTTCCCTTTGAGATGGCAGAGTTCCCAAAAATCCATCAGATTGGAAGATCTCAACCTTTTGATCGGAGGATTATTTTAAGTTGAATGTGAACCAATGCTGAATTCTCGCCTCAAATTGATCAGCTGGCTTGACTTAGAATCTTCCAATCTGGAAGATTTTCAGCATTCATCTATACACTTGGGGCCCGCCCAATCAGTGCTTTAGATCACCGCAACATGGTCCCCATATATGGGATTCTTTGCACTAGTGAATACGTTTTCTGAAGACCAGGACCTGATATTCACTGTTTACCAGAGGTATTTTTGTTGTATTATGGTGGTTAGACTCTACATTTGTATTACTGGTTTATTGTGTCAGATTTGTGGGCATGTAATTTTTTTTTTAAAAAAAAAATGTATTATGAAATGTGTTAAGGCCCTGTTTAGTAGACACCTAAAAATGAGTTAATCTGATATTAGTTAACAGTAACAATGTATTATGGATCTTGATCTCTAACACATAATCATTGTTAACATGAAATCATTATGTACTAGAGATCAAGATCCTTGATACATAATTAGCTAATTACTGTAAACAAGAATGATATCAACCCATTTTTAGGCGCCTACAAAACAGGGCCTAAGGATGTGCTGAAGAAAACCATACCTGGAACAGAGACATAAAACCCAATCTGATAACTTGTGTAATAATGATGGTGCTTAGACAAGTAAGCAGCTTGGCCCATGTATGCCAGAATGAGTGCCGGATAAACTACAAAAGTGAAAGCAATCTGCGATGGCATGAAGAGATAAGAGATATTGCTCACAAATCAATAGGATAGAAGGAAAGAAGTCTCTGGTAGAAAGTACCTGAATTGCTCTGTAAGAGAAATGGCCAAGATCTGCGAACATTGCCTCTGAGCCTGCAAATATCGTCATACAACATGGAGAGAGGATTATTGGCAGTTGATTTGCTAAATATTGCTCTTGCATGTTGGCTCTGAGTTCATTCAACTGAATCTTGAGTCGACTCAAAAAGTTTTTTAATCACTTTCTAAACGAATACTAGAAACTAATTTTAGGACTTGTTTAGATTGGTGGAATCCAAAAACTAGCCATGTAAAAGAACATATTTTCCACAGATGAGACTGTTTCCACTATTGTGACAATAGAGTAAAATGTGGAAAATTGTTTTCCTCAAAAAATGCCCTTTTCCCTTTACTCCCAAGAACTTGATAATCCTCATTTCTGCACTTTTCGAGAAATGGATTTCCCTTTCTGACCATTGACCACCCAAGATTTCCTTGGATATGATGGAAACTAAGACAACTTTTTAAAATTCTTTTACATGAATTTCCTTATCCACAGCTTTCCTTAGAAGTAAGGTTTCCTTTTGGATTCCACCAGTCCAAACAGACCCTTAAAAGGAATCTGGAATAACTTTGATCTTGCCACCATGGTGTTTACATAGTGGCCTTTGATTTTAGATTAATGATTGAACTTCCATCAACTTCCACAGTGGACAACCAAACTTCCTTTAAACAAAATACCAATGCTTTTGCTGGAAAAGACCATTACCATTTCCTCTATTTGAATTTCCTTATGCTTCGGCATATGAGCACACAAACCAGCAATGTTTGAAAGATGAGAATTTCTAGTTTTGGTGTCTTTTGATGTTACCTGTTATGCATAACAAAATTCCGCCTAAAGACATCCAGCCACCTTTCCTTGTCTTCTTCAAGAACTTGTACATGTAATATGGAGAAAGCGCTTGATAAACAAGCGGGTTCCATTGAAAGATATTGTATAAGCCAAGGGTGCTGATGCAAAGTAGCCAAGTCAACACAACTGGTGCGAAAAAGAACCCAACCCGATGTGTGCCATAGTGCTGTAGGGCGAACAAACACACTAATATAAAGCAAGTGATCGGAACCACGGCATCTGCAATTAGGGATTGCATTGATCAGATCATTGTAAATAGAACAACGAGTTTATTGATTATGCCTTTTATGTGAACTTGCTACTAGATTATTTTTTAATAGATTCATTTATGGATATGTGAACTTGCTACTAGATTTTTTTATTAATAGATTCGCTTATGGATTTGATTACAGAATATAGTGGAAACAATGCAGCACCATAAACGGCAATGCATTTAGTAGCATTTCTCCTTTCATGAGAGAGAGAGAGAGAGAGAGAGAGAGAGAGAGAGAGAGCTTGATTATTTGTTGAACTCATAACTGAACAGGTAATTCTGAGCATGTTGTGCCCAGAATCATAGTCTAATTTTCAGCATGAATATTTCTCAAATTTTTCATATGCTGCTATTCTATTGTTGAAAAGCTAGACAAAAGACTCGTATGCGTGGCACACATGTATGAGAACTGGATTATTCATCAACTAGTGCTACAAGGACTAGGTCATTCATCAGAAATCAAAACAGTCAAATGATCAGGCTCTAGCCATCAAGCAGAGGATTTTTGCCAATCACAGGATCTTTGCCCATCGACAATCAACTTGTTGGACTTTCTCCTAACCTTCCATTTGTATTCTCATCCTCCAATCAGCAACTAGGATCACCTAACTGCAATGATTTTGAGCCAAGGTGTTCCGTAACGGTAACGCTGGCCGTAACAGCCACCACCGTTACCTTTACGATACGGGGCATAACGGCTGTTATGGCCCCGTAACGACCATTACGGTCTCTCTTTTTATTTTTTTATTTATTGAAAAACCCCCCCGAAAAACCTATATCTGCCCCGCAATGTTGATTAAAAAATACGAAAAACCTGTATATGTCCCGTAATAGACCATTACAAGGCTATTACGGCCTTTATAGGGGATGTAACGTGCCATTAAAGGCAATTACAGGTCATTTTTTTCCATAACGGCTGTTACGGCCATTGTGACCCCGTAATGTGTAACGGTTGCCACCGTTACCTTTACATAACGGCCTTTACGGCACACCATGGGTACAACACATCCACAATGGGTCCCTGTTGATGAAAAGGCATGGATCTTGTAAACATGTACTGTATATAGGGCTGTCAATAGGCTGGGCCTGAACCCAGCAAAATCAATTTTTTGAATAGACCCAGTCTAGTCCAAACAGTTCAAAATCAGGGCCAAAGCCAACCATAGGCACTGCCCATTGACAGCCCTAATAGCATACCACATGTAAGGATTAAATGCTTGTTGAGTTTAACTACAGTTTACACAATCTATAAAAACATTTCAGTCATAGGATTTTCTTTAGTTGTGACATTTAGTTCAAGTCTTACACAATCTTGTCATCCAAAAAGAGAGCATCGCTCAAGGCTTAGAACGTAGAAAGGTATTAGAATCCTGTGGTCACCAAACATCAACATCAACTAGTAAAACTTCCGAATTGCAGTGCGAGAAGGTCTTGCTATCTCCGTTGCTCTTTAAAATTGTTCAAGTTTCTGGTTGAAAATTATTGATAAAGGATAGAAAAAGAGACTGCAGAAAGGACAGATCATGAGATCAACCAATTCAGAACACAAATACTACTTGACAGACTCATGTGCTGTTTGGATAGATAAGTCACGCCTACAGTCCAGATTGACTAATTACTCCACTTGTGCCCTCTGGCCCGATTCCAACAACAGTTCTCAACACTAACCAATTTAAAGACCATCGCTTCTAACAAGCTATTCTAATTGGGTAGGGGATCCCCATAATCAAGATTAAGTCTAATCCTGATTCTGGCAGGCCCCATGCCCACCACATAAGATTTCAACGCAATAAATCGAAGCTTTCACCCATATAAACACAATTAAGTTTCCAAAAACCAAAAACACCGTTAATTGCATTTTTTGCAGAGGAAAGCTCCTCTTAAGTGCAGCAAATCTTATTTGCAGCCTATGTGGAGAGCATGGGGCCTGCCACAATTGGGATCGGACTTAAATCTTGGTTATGCAGAATCCCCGGCCCAAACAGACCCTAAATAATTCAATGTCGCTGTGTGAAATCAGCACCTTCCCATTGCTAGAGAAAGGATGCAAGCACGCAAGACCTACCAAATATTTTTAAATTGAAAAAAATTAAGAGTTCGGTCATATCTGGGGATTGTTAAAGATCATCCAGCAAAAAGAAAACAGCATTTTGATTCTTGAAAAAAGGATATTTGATGGAAAATCCAACTATCATCATTTTTGTCAGTTGATATGCTGATGTCTTTTAACAAGTTACGAACTATATCAGGACAGCAATACAAGGGCATCATTTCCATTTAAACATTTGACAAACTCTTTCGAACTGCCAATAAACTGATGATGGTAGAAAAGATCAAGACGATGCAGAATTAGGAGCGGGAAACTTACATTGATGGTGTTCTTTGGACATGGACAACTCAAGGCCTGACACTGCAGAGAAAACTGGATAAACAAACAAACACCTTGTCAGAAAACTCATATAGTAAACCCAAACAAATAGGAAAAGGAAAACAAAAATGCAAATAGAAAGGGAGGATAAGATACCCGATATTGCTGGGGTGAGCACGCCATCCCCAATCACCATACAAGTGCCAAGCAGAACAATTAGCAGCAAAGCTGTATGCAGGTTCTTGTGCTTCTCAAGCAAGTTTTTCACCCTCGAACTGTTTTTCATCTCCGGAGGAGATTCCAGTTTATACGTAGAGACTTCTTCATCTGCGACCTGCCTGTTAGGCAGAAGGCTCACTTTGGCATGCCGACATATCAAAGAATACAAGGCAAAAGTGCCACCTGAAAAATTACCCAGAACAGGCTTAATAACAAAATAGGCTAATTTCATTATTTCAAGAATATATAAACTATTTCAATACTTACCTTCTCCATTATCATCAGCTCTCAGAACTATGAAGACGTACTTGAAGAGAGGGACTAGAGTAAGGGTCCAGAAGACAAAAGAGAGCACACCGAAAATCTCTTCATTTGTCTCTGAATGTGTTATGTCTTCTGCAAATGTGCTCTTGTAAACGTACAAGGGGGAGATGCTCAAGTCTCCGTACACGACACCGAGACTCTGATATGCTAAGAGCAGAACAGTCTTCCAAGATTCCTTCTGAAATTCAGTTCATATTCAGAATTACAGGAATCTTAATTCAGTTAAAAATGAAAATGTCAGCTGGAAACACCTCATGCAATTTCGCAAAATGGAGAGAAATTCAACCCAATTTCAAGGAAATTTCCAATTAAAACACCTAAATGCATGTTATGATCTCTTCAAATGGCATCACCACATTTATAGTAGCACTAGTGAAGGAACAAACCTTGGAAGAACTCCAACAATTTCCCGATTCAGGATCCATGCTTCACCACGAACTTAAATCTCCAACCCAATACCTGGTTTCCACCCACGGCAATGCTCAGATCTGCGCTAGAATGGCAGAAGCTTTATAAGACAGTGCTCAGAGTAGTAGAAGAAGAAAGGCCCAAAATGAGATTTTTCCAGAGACAATAATTGGGTATGCGATTGACATAACATTAAAAGTAGCAATGGCTCTCTTTTCCCATACTTCACCATTTTTTATTGCTTTTTCACTAAATGTGGTTGCACTGTCTAAAAGACTATGGGGTACAAGTAATGCAAGTGGTTAGACGACAAAGACCATGTGAGCTCAAGTGCATTAAAATCCTCAAAATCAAGTGACCCAGATATTGAAGAATTCCAGCAAACTCAATAAATCACCATTTAAGAGGATGGGCCACGGAATCTATTTCACCCCCAACAAGCACTTTTACATGCCTATTTTGAATTCCTGAGAAGAAGAAAAAAATGTGTGAAAAGCTAAATCTAATGGAAAATTCAAGGAGGAGCATGTAAGAAAAGGCAACAGAGACGTACAGAAAGAAAATGGGGTGGAGCACAACACACGTGATTCTGAAGCGATTGAATTCCTCTAACAAAATACCCCGATATTACGGAACTACTCTAAATCACGCCAATGGGGTGGAGCAAGGAGAAGCTACCGTAAGAAATTTGAGAGGCTATAATAGAACGCCTACATGCGTTTAGATAAACCCGATTTCACACCTATTATATATACAGAAAATGTGCTCTTTTTTATTTATTTATTTTTTATTTTTACATGCAGTAGTTGAGATTAGACTCGGTTGAGAGTCTATAAGAAGCAGCTTCTTTTTCGCTTTTTTGTTCTTTTGCTTTTTTTCTTTTTTGAGTAAATCCAATTTTTACACCTACTAACAACTCCATCCAGTGATATCGATTTTCGACATTGTCACATTAAAATATTTTTAAAAAAAAATATATCTTCAAATAAAACCATTTTTACACCTTTATAGATATGGGGAAAAAACATTTTCACATCCAGTGGAGATGTATAACTCATAAAAGATACTACAAGAAGAAACTTTTTTTTTTTTTTTTTTTTTTTTGAGGAAAAACCTTTTTTGAAAGTACAGGAGATTTTAGACAACAATATAATTTTATTTTTTTAAAATCCATTTATTTTCAAGAGGAGAAAAAAATTATTCATGAACCAAATGCATTTTTACACCCAATAATGGATCTACAGAAAAAAAAAAAAAAAAAAAAAAAAAAAAAAAAAACAAACAAACAAAATCAACCTCGTGGGCGTTTTAGCATTCAGCATGAATATTAAATAATTATAATTATTTCTCTCTCTCTCTCTCTCTCTCTCTCTCTCTCTCTCTCTCTCTCTCTCTCTCTCTCTCTCTCTCTCTTTAAAAACCCAGTTTTTTATATATTTTCCTCCATTAACTGGATTGTAAAAATGGATAGAGAGGGAGAGAGCTAAAAAAGAGCAGGAACATGGGCTTGAAAAACTCACCAGAGCAACTAATGGAAATGGAGAGATTTGTGAAGTCCGGAAGCAACAGCCATGAGAGTAGAAGGAGAGAAAAGGCCAAGTGGTGGGCGAGAGGGGGGAATGGCGTTTATTCTCAAAGGCAACAAAAGCACGTGAAAGGTGGCTTTTCTGTCCGTTCCAACTGAAAATGCTCTTTACTCCAAACGTACTATTCTACACCAATCGCTTCCTAAACCGCTCTGACGAAACAGACACCAAAACCAAAACCGCTTCTCTCTCTCTCGCGCGCGCCTCTTTTGTCTTCTCTCTCCAGTTTTTGCGGTAAACAACGTAAAGAAGGTGAAAGGTGAACAGCGGAAAGAAGGTGAAAGTTGAAAAGCACCTTTCACCTTCTTTCCGTTGTTTACCGCAAAAACTGGTGGTTTTTTCTACCGCCCATTTCAGCTTCCGATCCACCAGAGGAATAAAAAAACCATCGATTTTACTGCTTCTATGGCCGATTTGGAAGATAAGCAAATCGCCGTAAACGCCGCCAGAGGGAAAAGCCGTCGATCTTTACTGCTTCTATCGCCGAGTTGGTAAAAAGAACCGATCTTTCTATCTTTTACCAGATAGAGAAATCGGCGATTTTACTGCTATCGGCGATTTTTTCAGAAAATACTGATATTTAAAGCTTACGAAGCGGCGAGTAGAGAAACAAGAACAAGCGATTTTTTCTGCTTTTATTGCCTAGTTTGCAGGTGAAATCGGCTATCTTTGTCCACTGCTTCTCCCTATTCGTAGGAAATAACCGATTTTAGACCTTACAGCAAAACCCGACGATTTTTACTGGTAATTGTGAGAGAAATAACCGATCTTTAAAGGGTTCTAAGGCTTCCAGAAGGTGTGGGATTTTACTTGTTTTTTCACTGAGAGTGAGAACAGAAGGCGTGGGATTTTCCTTTCGGTCGACACTTCTAGAAATTCCCCCAGATGCTTGAAATGATGAATGGGGAGATTTCGGTCGGTGTGAGATGACGTGCGGCTTTCGTTCGGGGAGATATTTCTCGTTTTATCTCCTCGGCTCGGGTTTCCCACCAGATCTGTACGGATCCATGTTGCAGAAATCTGAACAAGGCGTTGGACGTTTCCAACCGTCAGATCGTCAGCATTAAAGAACTTCGCGAGATCTGCTTATCCACATGCCACGATCTGAAATCTGAATGCCAGAGTCTTCCCACTACAGCACTGGAGAGATGATAATGGGCCTTCAACATCTCTCAACCAGCCGTTCCTCGAGAACGGTGATGTTGTTGAATGTGCTGCAAGTTGTCAGGATCGATGATGTAAATGGCGATTTTTTCGACTTCTGGTAGTGATTTTGGTCGGAAACGAGCAGTGAGCTGAAATTTCTACGATCTTGTCCAATTTAGACTGAAACAGTCATTTTAATCCAAAATTTCGGCACTGCAGAGCTTCTTTCGAGGTTCCTGTGGCATCAGATGGTAAAAATGGCGATCGAAATCTTAACAGGTTTTGAACCGGAATTCTCAGATTCATCCACCGCTTCAGCACAAGAGATCGGATCTTTCACGTTTCCGAAGCTTCGCAAATCGAACATTTCTTGCTTTTAATCGAGTTAAAACAGAAATCTGTAGATCAATCCATCGTTGAGCAGATCTTTCGTGTTTCAAAACCTCCATAAGGTAAAAGAAATCGCGATTTCCAGCTTCGGATCGATTTCATACTGAAACTATCAGATCGGGTCGTTGTTTTGGCAACAAAAATCGTAGATCTTTCCTGTTCACCATTGAAAGCGGAGGTTTTGGAGCCTTTTCATCGAGTTGAAAAGAAATCTTCGGATCGATCTGCCGTTTCACCTCATCAGGGTAGAAATTTCCCGATTTTAGATATTCGGTCTGCCGAAAGTGGAGATTTGGAGCTTTTAATCGAGTTTTAAATCTAACAGCTTGGGATCGACTCGAGATCTAGAGCTTTGGATTAAAGAACGGGATCTGATCTGATCTGGCTGAATGCTCGAGATCTAGAGCTTCTGATTTGGAACAGAGAGAGAGAGAGAGAGAGAGAGAGAGAGAGAGAGAGGGTGGGAAGATTCAAGGAATCGCGGGGGCGGGAACACTGAAGTTTAAAACAGAAGGGAAGGCAGGCATCTGAGGAAGAATTGCGTCGTATTTCAACGAGGGGCTGGGAAGCGGTACACGTGTCAGGTATGCACGCGGACGACACACGTGTCAGACAAGAGGTCCATTCATCAGAGGAGTGGATTAGGTGTTACCCGGGACCGTGGGGCCCACCATGATGCATGTGTTGTATATCAAACCGTCCATCAGTTTTCAGGCTCATTTTAAGGCATGGTTAAAAAATAAGCAAACCCAAATCACAGTACGAATTGAATGGTCCACAATTTAAAATTTCTTAGGCCCAAAACAGTTTCTGATCAAGTTGATATTTGTGTTTTCCGGTCTATCTTACCTATCAACAGGTTGGATGGCAAATAAACATTATGTTGGGTCCTAAGAATTTTTTTAAACGGTGGGCATTCAGTAACCACTGTTTTTACTGGTGTGGTCCACTCTTACGTTTGGATCTGATTTATTTTTGGGACCATGCCCTAAAATGTATTAGAAAAGTAATGGACGGGAAAGATATGCAAATCATACATCAAGGTGGCCCCATGGTAAGGGGAAGCACCCATCATAGGGTTACAGGTAGGGCCCACCTTAATGATGTGTTGTATATCCACGCCGCCCATACGTTTCTCCAACCAATTTTAGGATAGATTCCTAAATATTAAATAGATCCAAAGATTAGGTAGACCACACCGCAGGAAAGAGTGGTGATTGAATGTTCACTATTAAAAACTTCCTAGGGCCCAAAGTAATGCCCATCATAACGTTTCCTTTACATCCCACCGGTTGATAAGGTCAAAAAGACTTGGAACAAGGTAAAATATAAATATCAGATTGACCCAAAACTTTTTATGGCCCACAAAAATCTTTTATTGGTTATTTAACACTTTTTTCAAATGTATGGTCCACCTGATATTTAAATCTGCTTAATTGTTTGGATTATGCACTAAAATGACATGAAAAAATGGATGGATGGCATGGATATACAAAAACCCCATCAAGTTGGGCCCCACACGGTAAGAACAACACCCACTAAGGTGTTACCCGGGTAACCCATAATCCGCTCCCCGCTAGCGACGGACGGTCCTTAACGTAACGGATCGGCTACTCCCCCTGCCACCAGGTGATATGTGGGCCCCACCATGATATATGTGTTTCATCCATGCCGTTCATCTATTTTTCTAGATCATTTTATATTAAAATTTAAAAATATAGTTATATCCCAATCTCGAGTGGACCACATTACAGGAAACAGTGTTGAATGAACGTAGACCATTAAAAACTTTTTGGGGCTATAAAAATTTTGGATCAAGATATCTTTATTTTTTCACTTCATCCAGGTCTGTATGATCTAATCAACAGATTGGATGTCAAATAAACAGTACATTGTGCCTTATGGGGATTTTAATGGTGGATATCCAATCACTCTTGTTTTCCTGTGGTGTGACCCGCTTGAGATTTATATCCCTCTAATTTTTTACATGCAGCTATAAAATGAAATTTAAAAATGGATGAACGGAATGGATGAAACACATACATCATGATGGGCCCACAGTGCACCGACCATCAGCCACCGGGCTGGTGGCAGGGGGAGTAGCCAATCCGTTTCCGTCCTTACAAGCCTCTGTCGAGCCTACAGTGATGTTTGTGTTTTATTCACGCAGTCCATCATTTTAAGTCAAGATAAATAATAATAATAATAATAATAATAATAATAATAATAATAATAATAAGGCTGATGTGATGCTCAAATGGACCCACCACAGGAAGCAATGGTAGATGTGACACCCACTATTGAAACCGTGGTGGGGCCCACCACGATGGTTATTTTCTATCGAAACCGTTCATAAGGTAACATGGACGAGGATGAATGGAAAACATAAATATTAACCTGATCCGAAACTTCTGTAGCCTCCCAAAAAGTTTCAACGGCCACTGCTCACCTGTGGTATATTTAAGCCTTTGATCCGCCTCCTTTTTCACACATGCCTTGAAATGATACTTAAAATTAGAGGAACATAAAATACATAGATTATGGTGGGCCACAGAGCCCTTGTCAAGACCGTCCGTCTATTGGTAGGTCCGGTAGAGGCCCTGTCTCTTGGTAGGTTCTACCCAATCCGCGTCCGTATTACTGCGCCCCTCCGTAAAAAAACAGAAAAACAAACTGATAAGAACACCGGTTACAGCGGAAGCGGATTCGTTGGTGTACCTCACATCAGCTATATAGCTGCTGCGTTGACGTCAGCAAGTTCTGTAGTATGGTCATGAGATATGTGTTATATCCAAACCGTTTATCCATTTGGTGAGCTCGTCTTTAAGGGTTAAGGCGAGAAATAAGATGGATCTAGCTATCAAGTGGACCACATTGCAAAAGGCAGCGGAGGATTGAACGTCTACCATTGAAACTCTTCAAGTTTTGGATCAATATGAAATTTGTTCTCTCTTCATTCAAGTCGGAGAGCAAACGTTATGGTGGGCCTTACGAATTTTTTAACAGTAAAAGTCATTATCTCCGGTGCTATTTGTGGTGCGATACAGATGACCTTGGGATATGATTAGTTTTTTTTAGATAATGCTCTAAAATGATATCTATTTGTAGTGTGGTACAGATGACCTTCGGATATGATTAGTTTTTTTTAATAATGCCCTAAAATGATTTCTATAAATAGATGCACAATATAGATATAATAAATATATAGATAAACAGTATATATATAATAAATACGTAGCTGTAGGGCATATGTAACTTTGGGACGCAGATTTTCTGCGAAAGCCTTTCGCAAGGAAGTTCCTGCGAAAGGATGATGGGTGAGCCTACCACCATGTTTGTAGGAAATAGACTCCGTTCATCCGTTTAGAGAGCTCATTTTAGGACAAGCCACTAAAAACGAGGTGGATTCAAAACTCAATTGGGCCACACCAGAGGGAAAATTGGGAAAAGAAATACCTACCGTGAAACTTTCCTGAGATCCACCTTGATGTTTATATACCATTCAAATTGTTTATAAGGTCATTACCACATAGATGAAATGAAAATACAAAAAATTAACTTGAAAAAAAAAAAGCTTTTATGGTCATAAAAATATTTCAACATTTCTCAGTGAATCCTCACTGTTTCCTCTGAGGTGGCCCACTTGAGTTTTGGATCCACCTCATTTTTGGTGGCCTGTCCTAAAATGAGCTCTTCAACCGGATGAGCTGAGTCTATTTCCTCTAAACATGGTGGTGGGCCCCACCTATCATCCTTGCGCATGAACTTCCTGCGAGAGGCTTTCGCAGGAAATCCGCGTTCGTAACTTTGATCTCCTTTGAACCGTTCGTACAACTCGAAGCTTGGATAGCATCAATGCTCGTCTTCACACAACTATACCTACCGCAGCTATACAGCTGGTGTGTGGTACACCAGCCATTCCGCTTTCGGTTACAGCCACTTTTGCCGAATATTAAATCCATACCCGAGAAAATGTTTTATGCGGTCGAGCTCAGGAACTTTCCTTGCGTTCGAGTTCGAGCTGTGTGGGCTTCCTGTGTTGCGTGTCTAACATCTACTCCATTAGTTAAATGCACCATTCCATGGTGGGCTCCGGGCTTAAAAATCAATTCAATCCATGACTTGGGTGGGCCACACCACATACAATAGTTGAGAGGGGTTACTCGCCCATTCAAACATTCATAATCAATTATTGACCCACCGAGATGTGATTCACAAATCTAGCCCATACATTATATGTCCTGTTTTGATGAGTGGTCAGCCAAGTTCCAACTCTTCAAAAAGTCAGGCGGGCACCACCAAGTGTTTTTTATGTTTAAGGCATGTCTTCAAATAGTGCTAAATTGTATGTCCCACCTAAGTCACCATAATGACTAATTTTTTGGATATCCCAAAGCCTAAAGGAGACCCATCAAATGCACCATGTTGATGTTTGACACACATCACAGTTGGCCCACATAGCTGGACCTCATGGGAAGTTCCCATGTATATATATATATATATATATATATATATATATATATATATATATATATATATATATATATATATATATATGAGACATACAAGTTTTGGATCAAGTGATATTTATTGTTTTGCTTTGTCCGTACTTATGTGACCATATCAATAGATTGGATCGTAAATAAACATTGATGTGTTTTTAATGGTAAGAGGGTCAATTACTACTGTGGTCTACCTGACAACTGGACATGCTTCATTTTGTATACGATGGCATAAAATAATTGGAAAAAATGGATAAACACATGAGGATACTTAATACATACATCAAGATGGGCCCACAGTAAGGGCCCCACTGCCTTGAGTGAGCCCAGGGTCTCACTTAGTCTGCTCTGGATCCATAGTTTACCCTCCAAGTTGCAGGCCCCACTATGATGTATGTGTTTTATTATATCATTCATCGCTTTCAAAAGCTTTTTTTTTTGGGGGTATGAGCCTAAAAATGAAGTAGATCCAGGCTTTAAGTGGACCACACCATAGCAAGAAGTAGATTTGTACACTAGTTGAACCGAGTTGAGCTTCGCATAGCTCAGCTTAGCTCGCAGTAGCTAACCCCACCTCGGACTTGGCTTGGCTTGGTCCTTGAGCCTGACTAGCTGCGCTCGGCTCGGCTCAATTTGATTAGTAGCTCAGGTCAATTTGATCCTATGCAACATTTTCTCAAACATATAAAGGGGATCTTCATTTATTTCACATAATACAAAAACAGTAACAATAGTATACAGGTATACAGGTATTTCACCAAATGTTAGGTGGGCAACATCAAAATCATGATTTAAAGGCAATTTTATAATATAATTTTTTATTTTTATTTTTTAGTGATTTGTTTCATATCCATTTCTTCTTTGCCATTGGCTAATTTTGTGGAGAATATATACACTTGAAACTGTATTTCATTGAGTTATTTCATCAAACACTTGGCGAGCAGTATCAATATCAAAATAATTAAGTCACCCAGCTGATTTGGTTTGAGTTGAGGTTCGACTCAAGCCTAGTGGAGCTCAGGCATGCACGAATTCAGTTCAAAATTTTTTCTCGGAACTTAATTTCAAACCAATTCTAATCCAGCTTTTTCAAGTCAAGTCGAGCAAGTTAACCAAGCTAACTAGTTCGTGTACGGCTCTAGCAAGCAGTGGGTCCAGATCTCAAGTGGTCAACGAGCAGTGGGAATAATGATGCCCACCGTTGAAACCTTCCTAGGGCCCACAAGATGTTTATTTATCATCCAACCTGTTCATAAAGTCAAATCAACACCAATGAAAGGACAACATAAATATCAACTTGATTCAGAACTTCTAGGGTAGCAAAATAAGTTTTAAAATGGTAGGCATTCCATCAACGCTGTTTATGTGGTGTGGTCCACTTCAGCCTAGGATCTACCGCTCTTATGGGTTCATGCACTAAAATCAGCGGACAAAATCGATGGACGGTGGATAAAAAGCATGCATCGTGGTGGGGCCCACAGAGCATTTCCAGTATGGGGGATCACTACCGAATTCCAGTCCGCCGAAAAGGTTGGCAGCACCATAATCGGTCAACTACTATGATAATCAAGCAGATCCACTCAATGGGTGGGCCACACCAGTCCACCGATTCATACCGTTGGCTACCCATTGATTTTTATTTAGCTTCTTGATCGATAAGTTAATTGCCTGATCTTTTTATAAGGTGTACATCATGGTGTGGCCCACCCTTTTCACGGTTTAGATAATCTAATTATGTGAGATCCATGGAAATAAGAGGCTGAATCATTGGTAACCGTTCATTTCTCAAAAAGAATCTTGAGATATATATGCAAGTTTTCCAGCTCAGCGGACCATAATAGTTTTGTCCGTGGCATGTTCACCTCTCCGGGTCGGTTTGTCCCTCTGGTGCCACGTGGTGGCTGGTTGGTGCGGGAAAAGCTCCCCGGACCATCGTCGCAATGTACGTGTTTTATCGATGCCGGTCGTATGAGCCTAACAATGATGTAGATCCAAATATAAGGTGGACCACACCGCAAGAAATACCGGTGATTGAACACCCACCGTTAAAAACTTCTGTGAGCCACAAAAGTTTTGAATTAAGTAGATGTTTTTGTTTTTCTTTCATCCAGCTCTATGAGACATAATCAACTGTAGGATGGTAAATAAACTTTAGTGTCCCTCTAAAAGGTTTTAATGGTGGATGATCAACCATCAAGGTTCAGTCATTAGTCTTTCTTGTGGCGTGGCATATAAGATTTAAATCTGCATTATTTTGGCTCATGCCTTAAAAATGAATCGTCAAAATAGATAAATGACGTGGGCAAATACCATAAGTGCGTGTTTGGTCCGTTAAATTAAATGAGTTGTGAGATAGATGTATTAATGTGGCCCCACGTGTAATGGATTTCGAAATTCACATGAATCATTCATAGGACCGAATGCAAGTCCACTTACACAAATGCAATTCCATCCAACCTAATTCTAATCTATACAACTTAATCCTAACCTTGCCTGACCTTTCCCAAATGTTAGATGAAATTTGCATGGGACCAAATGCAATTCTATCCCACCTACTCCCATCTAATACCGTGCACCAAACGTCTCCTAAAACTTGTTTAATAATGACATCATTCACGTGAGAGTGGATTAGGTGGGCCCAAGTACATGCAAAATAGCATAATCCTTTATGATGTTATAGATTTAGTAACTCAAGTTTAGTATTTGTTTTCAAGATTTTGAGTGTTAACTTTTAAAGCTATTTTATATTTCATGATATTTTATCCCACCTAATCCCATCTAATACCCTACACCAAATGCCTCTTAAAGCTTGTTTAATAATGACATCATTCACATGGGACTAAATTAGGTTGGCCCAAGTACATGCAAAATAGCGTAATCCTTTGTAATAGTATAGATTTAGTAACTCAAGTATAGTATTTGTTTTCAAAATTTTGAGTGTTAACTTGTAAAGATATTTTATATTTCATGATATTCTATCCCACCTAATCCCATCTAATACCCTGCACCAAATGCCTCCTAAAGCTTGTTTAATAATGACATCATTCACATGGGACTAGATTAGGTGGGCCCTAGTACATGCAAAATAGCGTAATCCTTTGTAATGTTATAGATTTAGTAACTCAAGTTTAGTATTTGTTTTCAAAATTTTGAATGTTAACTTGTAACACCCCGGATTTTCACTGTTTTGGATTTCCAAAAATTCTTGAAATTTATTTTTTTATTAACTTATAATATCACTTAATGACCATTAGTACTCAATGTTAGTTCATACTGGGGTGGACCAGTCTAGTTATGATGGGACAAGTACGGCCGTCAAGCTAGGATAGTCCGTTTACACACAGATCGGCCGTGTGGGCCACCCGGCAATTGACCAGGAGGTTCGGAAAAATCTAAAACTTTAGAAAATCATATATCTCACTTGGGCTTGTGGTCCATCGCGGATCAGTAGACCTAGTGGACACCAGAAAAGTACCATCGCGGCGCTTGCCCATCGCGCCCACCAATGCCTGCATTAAAATCAGATCGATAAAAAGCGAGACTCGGGCCTTCCAGCCGTCGGATTTCTTCTAAATTTACGGTGAAGGTTTAATGTATTTTTTAACGCCTGCCCACCAAATCTGGGCCCCGATCGTGGCACGATGACTGTTGATCGCGAATCGGACCCGTACGACCAAACCTCATATCCGATCGTCTCCAAATTTTGCGTGGCCCCTCATCGGGCCATGAAGACCCTATCCTATAAGTTTCATGGTCAGAGGGCCTCCAGAACCGCTTCAATCACCAAAATGGCCCTCACAGGGCCACTTAAGGGACGGAATCGCTTACTCAGACCCTATATCCGTTCATCCGTTTGTCCCTAAATTTTACATGGGCCCTAATTGGGCCATAAGACACCTACCCACCGAATTTGGCGGCCTGCGGGGAACGTTAGGGCCACCCCAACTTCAATAGGAAGCCCTAGAAGGCTAGTTTGGGAAATTGTGGGAATTTAAGTGATTTGAGTCGTCCACTCTTATGCAAAGTTGGGGATTTCGGACCGTCGGTTTACGACCAAACCTTACCCGTGGATTAAGGATATTTTCCCACTCACATCCGTATAGCCGCGGCCCCGATCGACCATCGGTGACCGTTGAATAGACTTCTAATCATATCTATCGATCGGCGCGTTGAAATGGCGGGCCGATTGTGTCCATACGTAGATCATCATTAGGACTAACTATCCTACGGTGTATATCGACTAGTACACCACATAGGCTAGAAAAACCCTCCCATAGGGTTAGTATAGTAAAGACCCAACACTTGGGGCCAATTGCACCAAAACTGGCACTATATAAAGGGTTTCATTTGGGCACCCCTCTCCCCATACGATTTTGACCTAAGAGAAAAGAGGGAAAGGGAGAAGAGAAAGAAGAGAAAGAAGGGAGAGTAAGGGAGTAGTGAGAGTGGAGGTGAGCAAGGTGGACTCTCAATCAAGGTGGGGCCCAAGAGGATCAAACCCACAACCTCCTACACTTTCTCCAAAAGGAAACCCTACACCACAACCACCGAAAATCGTCCGTGGGCCATCTAGGTAAGATCCCTCACTCCTTTCTCTTGAAATCCTGGTATTGAAGAAGAAAATGCATGGATTTCTCTCATGTTTGAATTGTTTTAGGGATTAGGTCGGCCAACCTCCAAAACCCTCATCTCTAGGTCGTTTCCAAGCCTCCAACGAATCCGAAGGTGCGGACTATTATCCTTAGGTGGTCTAGCATCAATTATAATTTGAGTTTAATGATTTTGTGTGTGTGGGATGTTGTTTGGAGGATCTAGAGGAAACCTAAGAATTTCATGTTCGTTGAAATCATATGAATTTGCATGTTTAGTTCCCTTTTGATATTGATCTTGCCTCTCATATGCTTGGTTACAATGAATGTTGTATGTTCATGTTTGATGGAGTTGTGTGTAATGTTCTTTATAACATGTTATTTGCCTCTCACATGGTTATGTAGAAAATCAAATGCTTACATGCTCATGTCTTGGTGATCCATGTATGTTGTTCCTCATAACATGTATGACTCGTTCACGTTTACGCATTTTGGTCCTATAAGATGCAGGAAGTGCTTCACTTCCGCACAAACACACACTACATACAAGCACCTTATTCAAATGCGTTGTTAACTTGCTTGTAGAAGAATTTTAGATGGGTATGATGAATGTGTATGCATTATATCAGCTATACTAGTAGATAACAATGATGAATAATATGCCATGACTGTTTGTCAACCCTTGGGTTGGTCAGGAAATGAGGAGAGTGAGGATGGTCCCATTGGTAGGACTATCCTGGGGCTAGGCCATGGGTTTGGGCGAGTGCGGATGGGCGGCAGTAGTTAGACTACATAGGTCGCTCGTACCCGATGTTGTCTGTTGCGTATTTGCCTGAACTTATGCGGTATAGCCTAATACTGACCAATCTTGTCTGTTAACCTTGATTGCTCACACATGTATGGAACCTGACACACTCTACCACCATTGTTAGCCCACTGATAGCGAACTGAACATTGATCCACCGTCTCGTAAGCCGGGCATGGTGGAATGGGACACTGTGTCCGAGCTGTCGGCCTACGCTGGGGTGACGCGCCTCCCCGTAGTGACCGCGAGCTATCCCTTTCTCTCAACACTCCTCATGTGCTTGGAGTCGGGGATGAGGAACCCGACGGGATCACGGATCGCGGTGCCCTGGCCTCGCGCATTAAGGGGTCTCGGCACCGCAACTAGTTGATGACATTGATACGTGGGGTGAATCAGTTTCCCAAACCTGCTGGATGAACGAAATTAATTAAGAACTTGGCTAACATATCATTGCATCGCATTAGCTAGGGTGGCGACTCGGCAGTCGAGGTCGCTCTGAGGGAGTGTTGTCATATGCGATCGTAAGATGGAGTCGCTTGAGAGAGAGTTGTGGCGAGGGCATTCATCATTTCATCCATCATGCATGCACATTAATAAGATTAGTTTTGTGACTGTGAATGATTGTTTTTCATTAAATTCGTAATATAACTGATGTTTGTGATAACTTGAGACTAACAGTGCACACTGAGTTGATCACTCACTCCCACTCTGGGACGGTGTTTTAAAACACCAACCAGATTCGCTCATAGATGCAGGTGATGTAGAATTGTGGAGTTGGGAGATGCGGGCCTCGAGGAGGAGGACGAGCGGACTCAGCTCTACTCTTGTGGACATGATGTTGTTGTGATTTTGTTGAGTAACGCCTTATGCGACCCATTTATTTTCCTTTGGACCTGTATATATTGATCTCTTCATTTCAGCAGACTAGTTGTGGTTATATTTCATGCTCCAAGAAATTCCAGGCTGCGCATTTAAACTGGATTTATCATAAAATTATAAAATTGATGATAAGTGACACTCGGGGACTCGGGAGTCGAGTCTATACACGACCCCCAATTTTTCAGGGCGTTACGTAACTTTTAAAGATATTTTATATTTCATGATATTCTATCCTACCTAATCCCATCTAATACCTTGCACCAAATGCCTCCTAAAGCTTGTTTAATAATGACATCATTCCCATGGGAGTGGATTAGGTGGGCCCAAGTACATGCAAAATAGCATAATCCTTTGTAATGTTATAGATTTAGTAACTCAAGTTTAATATTTGTTTTCAAAATTTTGAGTGTTAACTTTTAAAAATATTTTATATTTCATGATATAAATATTTTTAATGAGCAATGTAGACATAAAATATAGAGAAAATGTCCTGATATACAAGATATACAAGTGGTTGCCCATAAAACTAATACAAAATAATGTCTCAATACTTACCATATATATAAAGCTGCAAGATTATCTAGTTACTCATACTTCACATTAACATCAGCCTTTATGGTATTTGCCCGGTGAAAGATTGAAATAATCTATTTATTGACCTTCATGCTGTGGCCCACCTTACGCACGGACTGGATGTTAAGATTAGAAATTATCATACAGAACGTCTTTATATATATATATATATATATATATATATATATATATATATATATATATATATATATTGTTTATTTATTTTTTACTTATGTGCCACTTCGATGGAGCATCTGAGCCATCAAAAAGGTCAACCATACCATAAAGACGAACTTTAGTGATAGTTGAAAAACTCATTAGGTGAGTCACCTAGTTTCTCTTAAGTCAAACCATAGGCTGGATGTTAATTTCAGTGCTGTAGCACACGTTATGAATGAATGGTTTTTGTCTCAGTTGATCTATGCAATGTGGCCCACCTTTTGTACGGCTAGGATGTTATAAACAAGTGACACGTCAGAAATCTACGGTCTATAAGCCAGATGAACGTTACCCAAATCCATGCTTAGCGTAGTGTGGTAGATTAGAGAGCACGGTTTCATCAACGTCGAACACCCATATGTCCTTCTCATCCCCTTTCAGCTTAAGACTAGCGGCGTAGATTGCTGCAGCTTCAGCAACTACCTTCGAGTCCTTACGGTATAGATCACCCAACATGTAGTGGCCCACGTACTTCTCGCACGATAGTGGGACAGTCGTCCAATTGCGGATATTGTTAGTCTCCACCGCTAGCCTCCAGCTAGTGCATGCATAAGATACCATGGACATGGTGGCCCCCCGATCCGGTGAGTGGACGGAGGAGAGCATCAATGCTCGTCTTCACGCAACTTGTACCTACAACGGCTATATAGCTGGTGTGTGGTACACCAGCCATTCCGCTTCCGGTTACAACCACTTTTGCCAAATATTAAATCCATAAGTGAGAAAATGTTTTATGTGGTCGAGCTGAAGAACTTTCCAAGAGGTCGAGCTATGTGGGTTCATTGTGTTGCGTGTCTAACATCTACCCCATTAGTCAAATGCACCATTCCATGGTGGGCCCCGGGCGTAAAAATCAATTCAATCCATGACTTGGGTGGGCCACACCACATACAATAGTTGAGAGAGGTTACCCTCCCATTCAAACATTCATAATCAATTATTAACCCACCAAGATGTGATTCACAAATCTAGCCCATACATTATATGTGTCCTGTTTTGACGAGGGGTCAGATGAAGTTCCAGCTGCTTCAAAAAATCAAGCAGGCACAACCAAGTGTTTTTTTATGTTTTAGGCATGTCTTCACATAGTGCTAAATGGTATGTCCCACCTAAGTTACCAGTATGACTAATTTTTTGGATATCCCAAAGCCCAAAGGAGACCCATCAAATACACCATGTTGATGTTTGACACACATCACAGTGGAGCCCACAGAGCTTGACCTCATGGAAAGTTCCCATGAGGTGTGTATATATATATATATATATATATATATATATAGGAAAACGCTCGCCTGCGAACCAGTTCATACGTAGCACGTACGAACTTTTTTGATGACCCATCATACGTGATGAATCTCGCTAAATCTGAGCGGTTCACATGAAGCGAGAACCTCATGAAACTCTATAGTATGAATTTTTACTTTGATTGAAACTTTGGTGGACCGTGAAAAAATGTAAAATGACTTCTTTCCTTGATTTTAATTTCTCTTTGCTATGGACGGTATGGATAAAAGTTTTAGATAAAAGTAAAACTTGGTCTGGGGGGTTTCACTAGGTGCTACTTCACATGAACGGTTCGGGATTTTGGATCAACATCACGTAAGATGGGTTCTCAAAAAGTTCGTGCATGCGTAGTACGTCATTTAACTGTTGCAGTGAGCGCTTACTATATATATATATATATATATATATATATATATATATATATATATATATATATGGAAAAGGTATAATGCGCTTGAGCTAACGATAAGCTCCCGTGAGGTTGAGCTGTGTGGGCCCCACCGTGATGCATGTCGACTATCAACACCGTGTATTTGATGGGTCCCCTTTAAATTATAGGATATCCCAAAAATCAGCCGTATACGGAACTCAGGTGGGCCATACCATTTAAAATTATGTGAAGACACCGTTAAAACATATAAAAGCACTTGGTGGGGCCCACCTGAGTTTTGCATGCGCTGAAACTTGGTGCGAACCCTCATTCAAGTGGGACACACATAATGGATGGGCTGGATTTGCAAACCACATCTCGGTGGGCCCTCAAAAATGGTTATGAATGTTTTAATGGTGCATGGCCCCTCTCCACTTCTGTATGTGGTGTGGCCCACAAAAGTCACGGATTGACTTGAATTTTGATACCTAGGCCCACGATGGAATGGTGCATCTGACTGATGGGGTAAATGTTCGAAACGTATCCACGATGGGGCCCACACAGCTCGACCTCATGGGACAGACTCGTGCGGTCAAGCGCATTGTACCTTTTCCCTATATATATATATATATAGACACGTGTGTGTATTTATTGGATTTCTTAGGGGAGTGAATTAGATGCGAGCCCAGCCTCACTTAAGATACTGGCTCTTACCATGGGGTTACGGTGGGTCCACCTTTATGTATGTATATTATATATTTACACAATTCATTTGTTTTTCTAAGTCATCTAGGCTGTCATATCAAAAATGGAATAGATCCAATTAACAGGTAGACAATATCATAAGAAACAGTAGTGGTTGACCATTAATGAGCCATACAAGTTTTGGATCAAGTGATATTTATTGTTTCGCTTTGTCCATACTTATGTGACCATATCAATAGATTCGATGGTAAATAAACATTGATGTATGTGGTAAGAAGTTTTTAATGGTAAGAGGGTCAATCACTACTGTGGTCTACCTGACAATTGGACATGCTTCATTTTGTATAATATGGCATAAAATAATTGGAAAAAAATGGATAAACACACGTGGATACTTAATACATGCATCAAGATGGGCCTACGGTAAGGGCCTCACTGCCTTGAGTGAGCCTCGGGTCTCACTTAGTACACTCTGGATCCATGGTTAACCCTCCGGGTTGTAGGTCCTACTATGATGTATGTGTTTTATTATACCATTCACTGCTTTCACAAGCTTTTTTTTTTTTAGGGGTATGAGCCCAAAAACGAAGTGGATCCGGACTTTAAGACCACACCACAACAAGAAGTAGAGTTGTACGCTAGTTGAACCGAGTTGAGCTTAGCATAGCTCAGCTTAGCTCGCAGTAGCTAACCCCACCTCAGACTTGGCTTGGCTCGGTCCTTGAGCTTGACTAGCCAACTGCGCTTGGCTCGGCTTGGCTCAATTTGATTAGTAGCTTAGGTCAATTTGAGCCTATGCAATATTTTCTCAAACTATAGAGGGGATCTTCATGTTTTTTCACATAATACAAAACAGTAACAATAGCATATGGCTATTTCACCAGATGTTAGGCGGGCAACATCAACATCATGATTTAAAGACAATTTTATAATATGATATTTTTTATTTTTATTTAGCCATTTGTTTCATATCCATTCCTCTTTGCCACTGGTCAATCTTGTGGTGAATGTATACACTTGAAACTATACTTCAGTGAATTATTTCATCAAACATTTGGCGAGCAGCATCAACATCAAAATAATTAAGTCCCCTAGCCGATTTGATACCAGTTGAGGTTCGATCCAAGCCTAGTAGAGCTCAAGCATGCCCGAACTCTGTTAAAAAAAATTTCACCTCGGTTGGAACTTAGTTTCAAACCAATTCAAATCTAGCTTTTTCAAGTCGAGCAAGTTAACCAAGCTAACTCAGTTCGTGTACAGCTCTAGCAAGCAGTGGGTCCAGATCTCAAGTGGACCACACCACAACGTGTTGAGAATTTTATACAGATTAATGTAATATCTGTATAATATGGAAACCAAAAATCACTACGATCGAGAACTAGAGACGGTCAAGCACGCTCGAAACGCAGCGTCCTTAAAGCGTTATTTGCCCATACTCAAGTGGAATGAGTATCTTTGATAGTTACTGAGCAAATTGCTTCTAGGATACGACAAGCCTGGTGTGGGTCTGCGTTCAGCAAACACGAAGGCCCACCAAATGGAACTCTTTTACACACTTTCTGGCAATATACAATTAAGAGAAAAATCCCAAAGAAAGAAAAAGAAAGAAAGAAGAAAATTGATTTTGACCACTGCACTGGTCAGTACAATTCGTCAGCCACTGGTTCAGTTGAACAGTCCTAGACCACACCGCTGGTCTATTCTTCAAGCTAAGGTTCGAGCCTTGCTGTATTACTGGAAATATTATAATATTATATGAGTGGAGAGGGGCTGGCTGTCTCTGTTCTTCTGGGTTTGCTGGAGTGAGTTGAGATGGTTTGGAAACCCATCCAGATCCTCCTTTTATAGGCTATGATGGCTGGGGTTTATGGTCCAGGAATTAAATTCCATGACCGTTTTCTATTGTTGGAGAAACTAGCCGTTATATGGTGTTGGAAACTAGCGTTATATGGCATTTGTTGTGAGAGAGCCGACTAGCCGTTTTATAGAAATGTTGTTGGGCTAAGCCGTTTTATATTTGTTGTTAGGACAGTTTCTTGTAATTAACTCCATAGATGTTACACATTTGTGCAATGACTATATTTCAAATTTCTACATATAATTAGAGGGACTCTCATCGGTCCTCTTATTTTCCGTCCGACCAACCATACGCTTATGGCCACTAGTCGCACCCTGCGACTCGCAACCGTCTCGCTCCGGTTCGCGAAGGGAGCGACCCTCTGCGACACGATGCGCACGTGCGAAGTGCAAAGTGCGCCACTAGCGCCTCTACAGCCACACTGCCTCACATGCCCACGCCCTCGCACCGAGCCCGAGACCGAGGCCGAGACCGTGCCGTGCCGTGCCCGAGCCCAGCCCAGCCGCTGCGTGGTGGGTGTTCAGTGCCGACCTTTGGAACACGCAAGGTCTATAGTCCACGGACTACGTAGGTAAATATTATAATACTCCGCTGTTTTCATTTAAACCAGATTTTCTTCTCTTCTCTTTCCCATGTGGGACTATTCCCAAAAACTTGAAAAACGTGTTTTTTAAACATCTTTTTTTCAAATACTTTATTATAATATATTATTAAAATATTTATTAAAATCAATATATTTATAACAATCCCCCACTTGATTTTATAAAAATATTTTCTCGGTTTACAATACTTTTGAGAATAATCACTTATATGCATAAAGAAAGATATCTTTCGATTTTAATCTTCCCTTAGTGTAAGTATCTCAAAACTCTATCGAAATTACTTGGTAGCCTGACTTTGAACAGTTATTCCTAGATAACAGAGTTGGAGAAACCACACACATATTCGCTATGTGTTTGTTAGAGTTCCCACAATCTTGCTCAGCACATTTAATGGCCTTGTGCTTATCCTAATTCGTGAACGATCCCGAGAGAAAACTCCTAACTCTCATGAGAGACGGCACCATCTCTACGTTCATATAGGTGAAATCCTTCCAGTGTCTCCGTTACTTTAAAACACTTGTCCTATAGACTGGATTTCATTAAGAGTTCTTAAGACTCAACCCTCTATCGTAACGCTCAGCACTTATCTATTATGGATGAGGTTTTATAATTCAGTGCTGAAAACTTTCCACATATCAGTGACTTGTTCTTACCCATTAAACCCAAAATTTAGAGATTTTCTGACTTTAGGTTGGGTTACCATCATCAGTGGAACTTTGGTTGAAGAGTTTCAACCCCATCCCTCTAGATGTAGCCTTTACTACCTCTCTAGGTAGAGGTTTAGTAAAAGGATCTGCCAGGTTGTTGCTTGATTTCACATAGGAAATAGCAATGATTCCATCTTGAATCAATTGTCTGACATAATCATGTCGAAGACTGATATGTCTAGATTTACCATTATAAGTGCCGCTATAGGCTCTAGCTAATGTGGCTTCACTATCACAATGTAGTGACACAGCCGATATAGGCTTTACACAGAAAGGGATTTCTAATAGAAGATCCCTTAGCCACTCAGCCTCTTTGCCTGTTGCAGCCAGGGCTATGAATTCAGACTCCATAGTCGAATGCGTTATGCAAGTCTGTTTCTTGGATCCCCAAGACACAGCTGCACCTCCTAGGGTGAATACCCACCCTGTAGTAGACTTGTTGTCTCCTGCACTCGATATCCAGCTCGCATCGGTATATCCTTCCAATACGGCAGGAAACTCTGAATAGAATAGTCCTAAATCTTTGGTTGCTTTTAAGTAACCAAGGACTCTACTGATTGCATTCCAGTGTTCAGTACTGGGGTTACTAGTAAACCTACTAAGTTTACTCACAGCATATGCGATATCTGGTCTAGTGCATTGCATAGCATACATTAGACTTCCTATAGCACTTGCATATTCTAATTGTGCAACTGTTCTTCCAGTATTTTCTTTTAGCTTGATACTTGGATCAAATGGGGTTTTTGCTTCCTTTATATTTAGATGGTTAAACTTGTTTAGTATCTTCTCAATATAATGAGATTGACACAAAGCATAACCCCACAATGTTTTTTAACTTTGATACCTAGAATGGTATCAACTTGTCCAAGATCCTTCATTTTGAATACGGAAGATAGAAACCTCTTTGTTTCAGTCACACCTTCCATTTTATTACTTATTATTAACATGTCATCTACATACAGACAAATAATAACGATATAACTACCATCTACTTTAGAATATATGCATTTGTCAGCTACATTATGCATGAAACCATGAGATAGAATTTTGGAATCAAACTTCTCATAACTTGTTTTGGTGCTTGTTTTAATCCATACAAAGATTTGACTAATCTACATACTTTGTTTTCATTTCTGGTAGAACAAAACCTTCAGGTTGTTCCATGTATACCTCCTCATTGAGATCACCATTTAGGAATGCAGTCTTTACATCCATTTGGTGGATGTGAAGATGATATATGGAAGCTAGCGCAAATAATATCCTAATGGATGTTATCCTAGCTACAGGTGAATATGTGTCAAAGTAATCTATCCCTTCTTTTTGTCTAAAACCCTTAGCTACTAGTCGAGCTTTAAAGGTTTGGATAGTCCCATCAGTGTGATATTTCTTCCTAAATACCCACTTACAACCTATGGGTCTAGAACACGGAGGTAAGTTTACTAGTTCCCATGTTTGATTTGATAGTATGGAATCCATTTCATCGTTTATAGCTTCTTTCCGAGAAAGCTGAGTCTCTAGAGGATACGGCCTCTTTATATGATTTAGGATCATCTTCTATAGTCATTACTATAGGTATTTTTTCCTTATAACATTTTCTCTATCCGCTTCTATCGGATGGAAAATGATGCGTTAATGAGTCTATGTAGTCATCTCTAGATTCTTCTCTATTCTTGTTCTTTGACTCTACGAGGTTCAAAAGGATCTTCCACTATTTGTGGAGTTGTATTATCAGGTTCTCTAGTAGGAGTTTGGATTTCATTATCCTTTGACTCAAAGGATAGTGAGTTCTCAAAGAATTCAACATCTCTAGATTCTATTATTGTATTAGACTCCATGTCTAGAAGTCTATAAGCTTTACTATTGTGTGCATACCCTACGAAGGTGCACTTAATAGCTCTTGGTCCTAACTTAGTTCTTTTTGGATCGGGGTTCTGCAATATGCAAGACACCCCACACTTTAAGATATCCTAGGTTAGGTTTTCTTCCTCTCCATGTTTCATATGGAGATATTTTATATTTTTTAGACGAAATTCTGTTTATAATATGGCATGCTGCAAGCAGTGCCTCACCCCATAAATTTAGTGGCAACTTTGCTCTTATCAGCATTGAGTTGACCATTTCTACTAATGTTCTATTCTTTCTTTCAGCTATTCCGTTTTGTTGAGGTGTGTATGGCGCTGTACATTGATGTATCAGTCCATGTTCTTCACAGAAGTTATCAAATTCATTGGAGAAGTATTCTCCTCCTCTATCGCTACGGAGAATTTTAATCTTCTTATTTAGTTGATTCTCTACTTCCGCTTTATATACTTTAAACATGTTCAATGCTTCATCTTTGCTCTTTAGTAGGTACACATACACATATCTAGAGCAATCATCTATAAAGGTTATGAAGTACCGTTTACCTCCACAGTAAGAATGCCGTTTAACTCAGATATCACTTGTGTACAAGATCCAATATTTGAGACGATCTTTCAACACTTGGAAAAGGTTTCTTCGTCATTTTAGATCTTATGCACACTTCACATTTTTCGGTTTCATTATCTGTATATGAGATTAAACCATTCTTAGCCATGAACTTCAAGGTACTATACCCTATATGGGCTAGTCTTTCATGCCACAGTCCAGAGGATTCAACCATATACGCAGAAGTGCTACTTTCATTTAGAGAAAACTTAATCATCCCGTTACAAGCATATCCCTTCCCGACAAAATTCTCATTCTTGGGCGAGAATCGTTTTCTGACTCGTACACCACCCTTATGCCTGGTTTACCAAGAAGATCCCCAGAAACTAAGTTTCGCCTCATGTCTGGGACGTGCAGTACATTGGTCAGAATCACTTTCTTCCCAGATGTGAATATTAGTTCGACAGTTCCTTTGCCGACGACTTTTGATCTGACTTCATTGCCCATTTGGACTTCTTGACCATCGGTCAATTCCTCATAGGTTTTGAAAGGCGATTTGTCATGCACACATGTCTTTATGTGCGATATCATACCACCAACCTGGAACTTTGCCTTGGATGATATTCACCTCGGTGATCATAGCCACAATATCGCCTTCTTCTCTTTGCACTTGCCTCTTGTTTAGATTTGCGATATCGGCATACTCGAGCATAGTGCCCGATTTTTCCACAGAGACATGGCATGGGCCTTTGAACTTTCCGTTCTTCTTTTGGGTGTTTTCTTGAATTTCCCTTTATTGGGTTTCGTGGAATTGTCCTTCTCGGGATGTTTGTTAGTAGAGTTCTCTCTCTGCATGTACTTTGGACGAGGCATTCCGTTATCATTCTTTTCTGTCGCGGTTACGGGATTCTTCCTCAATTTCGAGGTGTTTACGGATTTGTTCCGGTGTGTAATCCTCGGTTTATGCGACAACTTCTTTCTATAGTCTTTCCACATCGGTGGCAATTTGGCAATTATAGCCCCAGGCACTGGAATGATTCGGGAAGATCTATTTTTATGGCTTTGATTTTGTTTACTAGTAGTGAGTTCTTGGATTTGCGGCTGACGGTTTATTATCTACCATGTTGAAGTCGAAATACTGGCGATGAGAAACTTGTTGGTACCTTCTTCTTGACCTTGTATTTGAACTCAGAGCTTGATCCAGATTTCCTTTCTTGATGATGTCTGTTGGTATAGATCGTCTGATCGATCGGAGAGAGCGTTGAGAATGTGTCCTCGACACAAGAGTTAAATCTTCGGCTCGTTTGGTGCGAGCGACCACAATTGGTGTATACGCATATCGGATGCTTGGTAGTGTTTGCGATTTGGATCTAGTATGTAGTAGATCCTTAGCGCCGTTAGGAGAAATTTCAGCTTGTCTTGCCATCTGGTAAAATTGGTTCCATCGAACCTATCAAGACGTATCAAGTCTTGATTCATCAGCTTGATGGATGAAACATTGTCGGCTTCCATTACAACAAATAACGCTTTAAGATTGTTGAGAATTTTATACAGATTAATGTAATATCTGTATAATATGGAAACCAAAAATCACTACGATCAGAACTAAGGACGGTGTCAAGCACGTCAAACGCATTTGTCCTTAAAGCGTTATTTGCCCCTACTCAAGTGGAATGAGTATCTTTGATAGGTTACTGAGCAAATTGCTTCTGGATACGACAAGCCTGGTGTGGGTCTGCGTTCAAGCAAACACGAAGGCCCACCAAATGGAACTCTTTTACACACTTTCTGGCAATATACAATTAAGAGAAAAATCCCAAAGAAAGAAAAAGAAAGAAAGAAGAAAATTGATTTTGACCCTTTGACCTTGGTCAAGTACAATTAAATCGTCGACCCTTGGTTCGGTTGAACAGATCTAGACCACACCGTGGTCTATTCTTCAAGCTAAGGTTCGAGCCTTCTTTGTATTCATTGGAAATATTATAATATTATATGAGTGGAGAGAAAGTGTTGTCTCTGTTCTTACGGGTTTCTTTGAGTGAGTTGAGATGGTTTGGAAACCCATCCAGATCCTCCTTTTATAGGCTATGATGGTGGGGTTTATGGTCAGGAATTAAATTCCATGACCGTTTTCTAGCTGTTGGAGAAACTAGCCGTTATATGGCTGTTGGAAACTAGCCGTTATATGGCTGTTGTGAGAGAGCTGACTAGCCGTTTTATAGCTGTTGGGCTAGCCGTTTTATGATTGGCAACGATTTCTTGTAATTAACTCCATAGATGTTACACATTTGTGCAATGGACTATATTTCCAGCCTCTATATAATTAGAGGGACTCTCATTCAGTCCTCTTATTTTCCGTCCAGCCAACCATCTGCCTTAGCCACTAGTCGCACCGCGACTCGCAACCCTCTGCGACACGATGCGCACGTGCGAAGTGCAAAGTGCGCCACTAGCGCCTCTACAGCCACACTCTCACATGCCCACGCCCTCGCATGAGGCCGAGACCGTGCAGACTGCAGGTGTTCGAGCCCGAAGGCTTGTGTGGTGGGTGTTCAGTGTTTCGACTTTGGAACACGCAAGGTCTATAGTCCACGGACTACGTAGGTAAATATTATAATACTCCGCTGTTTTCATTTAAACCAGATTTTCTTCTCTTCTCTTTCCCATGTGGGACTATTCCCAAAAACTTGAAAAACGTGTTTTTTAAACATCTTTTTTTCAAATACTTTATTATAATATATTATTAAAATATTTATTAAAATCAATATATTTATAACACAACGAGGAGCAGCGGGGATAATGATGCCCACCGTTGAAACCTTCCTATGGCCGACAAGATGTTTATTCATCATCCAAACTGTTCATAAGTCAGATCAACACCCATGAAAGGACAACATAAATATCAACTTGATTCAGAACTTCTATGGTCGCAAAATAAGTTTTTAAATGGTAGGCATTCCATCACCACTGTTTATGTGGTGTGGTCCACTTCAGCCTAGGATCTACCGCTTTTATGGGTTCATGCACTAAAAATCAGCAGACAAAATCGATGGACGGTGGATAAAAAGCATGCATAGTGGTGGGGCCCACAGAGCATTTCCAGTAGGGAGGGATCACTACCGAATTCCAGCCCGCCGAAAAGGTGGGCAGCACCATAATCGGTCAACTACTAAGCAGATCCATTCAATGGGTGGGCCACACCAGTGCACCGATTCATACCGTTGGCTACCCATTGATTTTTATTTAGCTTCTTGATCGATAAGTTAATTGCCTGATCATTTTATAAGGTGGACATCATGGTGTGGCCCACCTTTTTCACGGTTTGGATAATCTAATTATGTGAGATCCATGGAAATAAGAGGCTGAATCATAGGTAGCCGTTGATTTCTCAAAAAGAATCTTGAGATATACATGTAAGTTTTCCAGCTCAGCGGACCATAATAGTTTTGTCCGTGGCATGTTCACCTCTCCGGGTCGGTTTGTCCCTCTGGTGCTACGTGGTGGCTGGTTGGTGGTAGGAAAAGCTCTCCGGACCGTTGTCGCAATGTATGTGTTTTATCCATGCCGGTCATCCGTACGAGCCTAACAATGATGTAGATCCAAATCTAAGGTGGACCACACCGCAAGAAATACCGGTGATTGAACACCCACCGTTAAAAGCTTTTGTGGCCACAAAACTTTTGAATTAAGCAGATGTTTTTGTTTTTCTATCATCCAGCTCTACGAGACATAATCAACCATAGGATGGTAAATAAACATTAGTGTCCCCCTAAAAGTTTTTAACGGTGGATGATCAACCTTCACGGTTCTGTCATTACTCTTTCTTGTGGTGTGGCATTTAAGATTTAAATCTGCGTTATTTTGGCTCATGCCTTAAAAATGAGTTGTCAAAAATAGGTAAATGACGTGGGCAAATACCATAAGTGCGTGTTTGGTTCGTAAAATTAGATGATTTGTCAAATTAAATAGATGCATTAATGTGCGCCCCACGTGTAATGGATTTCAAAATTCATAGAAATCATTCACAAGACCAAATGCAAGTCCATATATACAAATGCAATTCTATCCAGCCTAATCCTAACCTATCCAACCTAATCCTAACCTTACCTGACCTTCTCCTAACCTATCCAACCTAATCCTAACCTTACCTGACCTTCTCCAAATGTTGGATGAAATTTGCACGGAACCAAATGTAATTCTATCCCACCTAATCCCATCTAATACCCTGCACTAAAGGCCTCCTAAAACTTGTTTAATACTAACATCATTCACATGGGAGTGGATTAGGTGGGCCCAAGTACATGCAAAATAGTGTAATCCTCCGTAATGTTATAGATTTAGTAACTCAAGTTTAGTCTATGTTTTCAAAATTTTGAGTGTTAACTTTTAAAGATATTTTATATTTCATGATATAAATATTTTTAATGAGCAATGTAGACATAAAATATAGAGGAAATGTCTTGATATACAAGATATACAAGTGGTTACCCATAAAATTAATACAAAACAATGTCTCATTACTTAAAATAATTTTTTTTTTTAAAAAACAAATAAAAAAATAAAAAACAAAAAAAAAAGAAGCAAAAAACAATATAAATGAAATCTAGAATATAGAGCTACAAGATTATCTAGGTACTCATACTTCACATTAACATCAGCCTGCACGTCATTTATGTCTCATGCACTAATGAATATGGTTTAATAGTGTCAATGTCTAGCATAGTGAGATATACCCTTCAAGATTTACCAAACCATCATAATAGTTAAACTTATTTTGACAAGATAAATTTACACTAAACCATTCAAAATAATTAAACAAATAAAATTACACATTATGACATTAGTGATGGATAGTTTGAAAGTAAGAAATATACAAAATAATTCATAATGCAATCATATTTAAATGCATAGATATATGTATATGCATATCAGCCTGGGGATGTACATACAACCAACTTTAAACAAAAACCCACAAGTGGAGTAAAATCCACATTCAATCTCAAGTGACTAGCCACCAGTGAAAGTATAAGAATTATAGGCTTGAGTGCCTAACTGACACAGGGATGAACACAATGAGGTCAAGCACCATCTCCCTCAAGAGGATAATTGTTCTGAATCCACGAAACTTCTCTGGACTCCTCACAGAAGCTTCTCGAATCCATGAGAAAGAAAGTAAGCAAAATAGAAAATAAATTTTATAAAATCCGAAATTGATTAATGAATTAAATAAACGAGTTCATGACAGGATACCAAGCAATGAGAGAGAAATCAGAGGCAAACTACAACTAAAACTCCTAAAATTCGCAACTTACTATAAATAGTAAACTTACTATTTATAGACAGTTGTGATGTTTACTAGTGTGCAAGGTTTTCGGCCAAAAATAGTAAGTGTCCTATTTGGCTTCACCAAGCTGTTCTCCTAATTATTATAAGCTTTTTTCATGTTGGGCGCAACTCCTAAAGCCTAACAGATGAAGAGTTATAATCAAAATAAAACTAACTATTTATAGTAAAAATGAAATTAAAATAAGGAAACGACCGTCGATTGAGGGATATTTTGCAAAACTGGCTTGCGCAACCTGGACCCGACATAGTGAGGTTGGGTAGCTAAAGTATCTCGTTCTACTCCAAAATCATATATTTTATGCTCGATAACTCATTCCGGATTGTGAGATATGCCCGATCTAAGGTCCAATGGTCCAGATCACTTCTGTCGTTGTTCAAGCCTTTTTTGATTCATCTTGGCCATGAAATTGTCCGTGACTCGCTCTACATCACTAACCCACACAAATTAAGTCAATCGATAACGATTTGTGAGCCAGTAAAAATACATATAGAAAATGTACGAGCTATCATAGCATCTAGATTAGCTACTCGATATCACATATATGCCATGAAATGCATGATTAGCCCATTAGTCTACATACATTCACAGGTCCGCAATGTTTACTCAATAGTGCTATAAGAGTATACCAAGTTACTTAGTAAGCAATCAAATTTCCTCTCCACGGTCTCACTACGGTGTATGTGTTGATCGGTGCTGAAAAAAGCTTAGTATGCCCAACCATGGTATATGTGTTTTGTCATCTCATTTTAATGTTGGAGCCCAAAAATGAGATGGAAGCCCGAGTGGGCCGCACTACAAGGAAGGAATGGAATAATGGTGCCCACTGTTGAAACCTTTCCTTTTGTAATGTCTAATTTCCATCTAACCTTTTCATAAACTCAAATAAACCTTGACGAAGGGAAAATACAAAAATTAGATTGATTCAAAACTTCCTTAACCCAATAAAAAAGTTTTCAATGGTAGGTGTTTAATTCTGTCATGGATAAAACAAATACATTATGGTGGGCCACAAAGCTTCAATCAGTACAAAGCTTCAATCTCCAGTGGACCACACCACAGGAATCAATGATGATTGAGTGCCTCACCATTAAAATTTTCAAAGGGTTTTTGTAATGTTTATTTACAATCCGACCTGTTGATAATGTCAAAAAAAAAATTATTCTGGATGAATGAAAATACAAAGATTAGCTTAATTCAAAACTTTTGTGGCCACATGAGATTTGGATCTGCTTAAGGTTTCGGATAGAATTCTAAAATGAGATGAAAAAACAGATGGACGGCGTGGATATATAAAAAATACATCAAGGTGGGTCCCACACGGTAAGGGGTAACACCCACTAATATGCTCCCGGAGTTGCGTTCACACGTAAGAAGAGGCCGGATCGTCTTTGACGTTGGTAGAAAAACCTTCTTATACATCTATGTTTGTGGGGCCTACTGTCGATTTTTTATAGAATCTAAACCATCCAGAAGGATCAAAACAGTGAGAAACCAGGTTTCCTTGTAAATAAGCCTTATCCAACCATTGTGTGATCCACCACCTGATTTTGCAAGTTTTTGGGTGAATTTCTAAATATATTTTTTTTGGGTGTGGCCCAAATGATTAATTTAAAGAAATTATTTTGTTAGAATCGCATAAGCATAGTATACACGGATTAGATTGTATATTTACAAGACGGTAGACCCCACGAAGACAGATGAACGGCATTTAAATACGGGTGAGTAAGTTCCACGCACGTTTATAACTTTTACACGCATGTTGATAGCCAGTACACGCGCGTTGAAAAAGCCTTTTTGTCAACGTCGAACCGTCTGGTGGGACAAATAACGCCGATATTTTTAAAATATCGCGATAATATTTCGAAACGTATTCTAAACGATGTTATCGCGATATTTTAAAATATCGGTAGATTTGGAAATATCGCTTTCATACTGCGATATTAAAAGAAATATCGTATGAATTTAAATACATAGATAATTTTTTATTTTTAATAATTCTTTTAAATATTTTAATTTTTGGCCAGATTTCTCCAAAAGATCCCATAACTTAAAAATCTCCCGATAAATTCCGGTCCGAGATATTCCCGAGAACGAGATTTGTTACTATGCATCCGGCCTCCCCCGACACGTGCGCTGCGTCTTCTCCTGGAAAACAGGTGTTTCTGATTTCGACAAGTGGTCCCATGGTTCGGTAATCCGGACCGTTGATCTGTTCTAACGGAGTGGATGGGGTATTCGCAGATGTGAAGATCCCATCATTCCTAACTGCCGGCCCACGTATTATCGAGGAGATAAGAATGAGGTGTGGCCCACCAATAGACGTGTCATCGTTATGAGATAAGAATACGAACGCGCACTATCAACGAACTTTTCTTATCCATATCCGCAGATATGAACCGTCCAATGTATTTTGTATTTTAAAGTGATGTTCCATGCTTCGTTTGTGTTTTTAACCGTTTATTTGTGGGCCCCTTATTTAAAGGTTAGGATCGCTTTGCAGATTGCATTATGAAGGATTCGGAATCGGTAATGGGATACGGATTGGCTACTCCCCTAACACCCGCCAATGGCTGATCGTCGGTGCTATGTGGGCCACAAAATGATGTATTTATTTCATCCATGCCATCCATCTGTTTTTACAGATCATTTTATAGTAAAAGCCCAAAAATGAGGTATATCCAAATTTCAAGTTGACCACATTACAGGAAACAGTGTTGAATGAGGGTTGACCATTAAAAACATTTTGGGGGCCATAAAAGTTTTGGATCAAGTTGATATTTGCTTTTTCTCTTCATCTGGGCCTGTATGACCTAATCAACAAATTCGATGTCAAATAAACAGTATAGTGGGCCATAGGAGGATTTTTACGGTTGATATCCAATCACTATTGTTTTCATGTGGTGTGGTCCAACTGAGGTTTATATCCCTCTCATTTTTGGGATCAAGTAATAAAATGATCTTTAAAAATGGATGAACGGAATGGATGGAACACATACATTATGGTGGGCCCCTAGACCACCGAACACCAGCCACGGAGCTGGTGTCAGGTGGAGTAGCCTAGAGGTGGGCATTTTTTACTCGATCCAGTGGATCCGACCCGACCAGACCCGATCTGACCCATTCCGAACAGAATCGACGGCCTGGATCGGTGAGGATCGGGTAGGATCATTTAGATCCGACTAGTTTTCGGATCTAGATCGGGTAATGGTTAATCTGGACCGTTTCGATCCGAAAACCCGATTCGAATGGATCCGGACAGACCCGATTCGGTCAGATCCGGAGTGAAAATTAATATTTTTACTTTTTTCTATAGTGTGGTCCACTTGAGCTTTGGATATTGGTCAATTTTGAGTTCAACAGCTAATATAATCTGAAAAAACGAATGAACGGCGTGGATACACCACATACATTCACGGTAGGCCCCAGCAGAGTTCACTCGCTGCGAGTAACTTGCACGGAACGTCAATTGGCCTGTAACAGCCGTATTCTAATTTTTGAATTACGTGCTTTGCACATCAATACAGTAGGTTGGAGAGTATTTATCAAAGTGATTTAACCAAGTTCTTTGGGCCCCACCATGATGTATGTTTTGTATCCAACCATCCATCCATTTGGAGAGATCATTTCAGGGCAATATTCAAAGAATGAATTAAATCCAAAGCTCTAGTGGACCCCGGCATAAAAAGCTTCATGGACAGTGACAACCACCATTAAAAACTTTTAAGGACTACAAAAGTTTTAGATCAACCCGTTATTTGTGTTTTCCCTTATTTTTGTATTTTACAACTTTTGAACCGGTTGGATTTCAAATAAACGTTACGGTGGGACTTAGGATAGTTTCAAAGGTGGGAATCACTCTCCCCACTGTTTTATGTGATGAGGTCCACGACAGATTTTTATCCACATCATTATTTGAATCATGCCCTAAAATGATATCTCAAAATTGATGGACGGTGTGGATATAACACACACAGCCTAGTGGGGCCCACAGAATTTCGTGATGTTACTTCATAGCCTGCTCGATGGGACAACACAGGCAGCACTGCAGTCGCCTGGCACTGGTAGGCGGCATATGTCTCTCTATCTCTGAGTTGTACACATGTACGAACGGCTCAAATGAGATCACGGGAGGCCCACCTTGATGTATATATGTTATCTAAGCCGTTCATCCATTTTGATATATTGTTTTAGGCGTTAAATAAAAAATTATGATATATTGAAGATTGAAGTGGACCACACCATATCAAATAATTCGAATAATGTCCAACCCGATCCGACTCGGTTTTCCTGACCGAGTCAGACTCGGATCGAGTCATGTCAATGTGGCATCGGATCTGTCCGAGTCAAGTGACATGGACTCGATCTCAGATCGAATCGATTTCAGATTAGCATATTAAAAATTTGGATCTGACCGAGTTAGGCCCAATCCGGTCCGACCAAAACCTATGCCCAGTTCTAGAGTAGCCAATCCGTAAGGACGTTGGTGTGGAGACGGATTGGCTACTCTCCATGACACCGGCTGGGGGTCAGTGCTCTGTGGGCCCCACATGATGTATGTGTTTCATCCATTCCGTCCATCCATTTTGATGCAAAAAATGATAGGGATATAAATCTTAGGTGGACCACACTGTAGGAAAACAAAAATGATTGGATATCCACCATTAAAATCCTCCTAAGGCCTACTGTACTGTTTATTTGACATCCAACATTTTGATTAGGTCATGAAGACCCAGATGAAGGTAAAAAATAAATATCAGCTTGATCCAAAACTTTTATGGCCCCAAAACGTTTTTAATGGTCAACATTCATTCAACACCGTTTCCTGTTAAGTGATCCACTTTAGATTGCGATGTACCTATTTTTTCTTTTATATCATAGAATGATCTATAAAAATATATGGACGGTATGGATGAAAAGCATACATCATGGTGGGGCCCACAGAGCACCGACCACCAGCCATTGGCTTGTGGCAGGGGTAGCCAATCCGTCCGTTTCCCGTTGGTGCTGGAAAAGCTGTGGGCCCCACATTGATATAATGAGGTTTATCAGTGTAGTCACAGGGAAAAAGCAGTGATTGAACGGCCACCGTTAAAAACTTCTTAGGACAGACCGTGACGACCATTTGCATTCCACCTGTTGATTAGTGCACGTAAGTTCTGGATCTGCCTGATGTTAAAATCCTGCAATATTGTGGTCTTTCAAAAATGATGGACGGAGTGGATTTATCACGGGCATCTTTGTGCGCCCACACAGCTTCCTACTGCAGGAACTTCATGTGCCCTTGCGCACACACAAGCAAGACCGTGAGTCATACGTGTGCAAACATACAATCATGATGTATGCTTATTTCTCACGTGTAGAACCACGTATGTGCCATGGTCCAAGAAATCAAATTTCCTAAAACAACTATGGGAGGGAACCCGTGTGACAATAAGCTGCCTGTGGTCCTCAGTGATATGTGTTTAAGATCCACTCAATCCAACATTTGAATTAGCTTAGTAAAGACTTAGATCCATAGCTCAGGTGGCAGACTAAGTGGAGATACCTTGTTTCAACACTTGAGGTCTTGGTATCGATCCCTAGCAGGGGTGGCTAACATGGTGTGTGTGTCCTGACATGGGTGTGTACTAACAAGCTAACCCCAAAAAAAACAAAAAAAAGGCTCGGTAAACCGTGAGCCAAAAAATAAAGCCAGTCCCTATAGGGCCCACTGAAGTTTTGTGTTAATTTTGTTTATCCCTTCTGTTGGACGTAGGCCAGTGGGGCCCACGGGTGAATAATCACTAGTGGGTGGATCTCACGTGTTTAGGCTTCTTCCGGCCTTTTCCATTCGGTTTAGATTTCAAATTCAACTTTGAATTTGAAATATGATAGGAGATAAGGTTTTGACCGGATGATATGGTTTCATCCTATCTCATCCGATCTCTCCTTCCTTTCCTATAAAAAGGGATGCGCTCTCTCTTGCATGGGATCATCAGAAATAACTAGAGTATACGGAGAGAGATAGTGTGCACCAGAGTCTGTTCATTTTGGCTTGTCCTTGGGACGATCTAATCCATAGATCGCAATCTGGGACCACTTATATCGTAGGATCAGAGGTGTGAATAGATCCATCTACTCCAGTAGTAGATAGACGGGCCGTTGGAGCATTTATCTTCTGCTTTGTGAGGGTTCCAAAACTCGTGTAGACCGTTATATCTTGAGGGCTCACCTTCCACGCTTCCTAACGATGGTATTAGAGCAATCAACGGTGGATCTCCGATTATTATCATCTAAAAAGGTAAGTGGCTCATCTTTTCCTTTAGGATTGGAATTATGACCCACCATTTAAATCATCATGTGATCGGCCCCACAGTGGTTAGGCAACGTATGATATAGTGCATGTATTGCATGTAGGCAACATTACATGTATATCTGATATAGGGCATGTATTGTATGTAGGCAACATTACATGTATCACATGTGTTTAAGTACAACGACTGATAAGATGTACATGTGATATGGTGCAACACGTTGCCTACAAGCTGTACATGTGATATGATGCAACACGTTTTCATATTGCTGTACATGTAATATGATGTGCATGTATACCACATGTTATTGCACTCATGTATACCATCAGATCCATGTATGATGTGCATGCATGATCTGCTGGTGACGTGTTTCACCATACATCTTCTACTGGTGACGTATTTCACGTTAACATAATATCATGTTTAAACAACAATATGTTAATGTATGGTGGCCTTGTATCCACACGTTATGGATATGAACCTGATTCGTATCTGTAGAATCTGATCACATGGATCTAATCCGTATGATGTACATATGAGTTGTGTGATGTACACCACATGCAAACGTGTGATGTACATCACGTGTGATATGAAAATAACAATATGTTAACGTGTGGTGGCCTAGTATCCATTACTGACGTGTTGCCTTATAACACGTTGCCTACATGCACTATAACACTATAAATAGCTATGTTACCAAACATGACACGTTGTTGAAATATAATTGATGTATTGCCTACATGCACTCAATAAATGATTTGTTCACATGTTGAGATATAGCTGAGATGTATATGAGATATACATGAGATATAGCTGAGATGTACATACATGAAATATGACTTAATTATAACATGTTGGCATCTCAATTGCAGGCCACGTATGATATAGTTGGCTGTATATAGCTAACGTGTTGCTATAATCGTATTGATGTAAACCACATGCTTAACGTGCTATGTTACAGTGACGTGTAATCATGCTCATGTGTACAGTAACGTTACATGTGTAATCATGTTAACGTGTACAATTAGAATGATGTAAAGTAACATTACATGTGTACTCATAGCTATACACATTCCTAAACTGCATCACAACATGTAATGTACTCGGCCTCCATAGATGAAAGAGCTGTAGATGCCTGTTTCTCACTCGACCATGAGATAGCTCCTCCTCTGAGTAGGAAAACATATCCTGAAGTAGACTTTCCTTCGTCGACGTCATTACCCAAAGCAGCATCAGAATATCCTTTGAGCTCAAGGCTTGTGCCTTCATAACACAACATTAGGTCTTTTGTTTCTTTGATATAGCGGAATATACGTTTGACGGCTTGCCAATAAGACTGTCCTGGGTTACACTGATAGCAGCTGACTATGCCAACTACATAACTTATATCCGGTTTAGTGCAAAGCATAGCATATTTCAGATTTGGCCCACATTCAGATATGTTGCAACCTGAATGTGTTATCCTGATTTTTGGTTTCATCATATATATGAGATGCTGGACAAATAACAACAATGTTGTTTCCTTTCTGATATCTTCTTCACTATTGATCTAGAGCTCATTAGTGATCGAAACGATCATCAACCATGATGATCAATGTTGATGAAAGGATCCATCATCAACAATGATCATTAACAATATTGATCGGATCCATCACTAATGGTCATGATCACAGGTGAAGATAGTACTCTCTTGATATCTTAGCACTTTATTTTTCCTTTCTGATGATGATGTTCACATTAATGAAAATATTTGGTTTGATGTGTTTAGATCTAAGCCCCCTACATTTTTTTTTCATTAGAAATTACAAAACTTAGTACTTAGATGCTCCCTAAAATAAAGGTTGTGCATAACCGGAGTGAGAGTTTATTCTCCTCCACCAAATGATGCATGCAACCATGTAACGGAAGGTTGCATGTTATACAATCATAATTATATAAAAGTATTAACTTCATCTTAAATAGAGAACTTGATTGTTCTACACCGCCGATCCGGGTATGTGGACTTTTCGATTTCTTTAAGATGTGTTGATTACTTTTATATTCTGAAAATTTGTATAACACGTATAAATGCTGATGATTAGTGTCAATACCTTAGATCTTAACTAAGTAGTGATACTCATGCAATATAGAGATGACCACCAAAGCGTTAATTGCTGAACAACTGAAATGACAACATTTCGACGACAACAACTACGAAGACTGGTCCCACGTGGTGCGATGCCTTCTAGACGAGAACGACATATCTCACATACTCGATGTAGTTCAAGAGGAACTCATCTTGGCTGAAAACGAAAATTTACAAGAACATAGGGTTGCGATGACTCGCTATAATAAGTGACGAAAATAAAATCGTTCAGCTCGTAATGTCCTTCTTAACACTATGCACAAAGAACTCATACCTACATATGAAGTGCATGAAACCGCTAAGGGAATCTGGGAAGCACTGACAAATGCCTATGCGCAAAAGTTAGATGCGAGAGTTAGGACAATGAAATTCGAATTCCACGAGTATAGGATGCCAGTCGGCTGCCCCATCAAAGATCATATCCGAAAGATGGAGCAAATGATAGATGCCCTTAGGAATGTTGGGTGTAAATTGACTGAAAATCAAAAGATTATAGCCATGCACTGTTCCTTGCCTGAATCTTAGGCCCAAATCAAAAGAATTCTGAACCATACTGATTCTATCACTACGTTCAGAGACTTTTGTGGCCACTTGGTACGTGAGGTTGAAATGAATACAATTCATTCAGGTTCGGCCAAGGCTTTTGTAGCAAAGACCCATAAGCGAAAAACTAACAATAAATGGTCCAAAGCTCGCAAGAAGGCGAAGAAGAATAATCAAGAACAGAAGACCACAACACCTCCTCCAAATCTCAAGAAGGGGAATGAAAAGAAGAAGCAGAAAAAGACAAACATAATCTGCTTTGTCTGTGGAGATTCCGGCCATTATGCTCGACAATGTGCCCATAAAAGACGGTAATTTTTCAGTCACTAGATACTTTGTATGTAGGCGTTTGTTTTGAAATTCATTCCGTTGATATCATATCTAACGAGTGGATTTTGGATTCAAGCGCAACAAAGCACGTGGCAAGCAGTCGTCGAGGACTCGAGGAATTCCGGCATGTAGCCAAGGGAAGTTACAAGTTGTACATGGGCAATAACGCTGTTGAAGACGTACTGAGGATTGGCGTTTTCCATTTTCGTACGTGCATAGGGCGAACAATAATCCTCCGTGATATTTTTTATGCACCAGGGATGCATCGGAATTTAATTTATGTTTCTAGGTTATTATTTGATGGTTTTGATATTCGATTTTTCGGGACAAGAGTTTCTTTGAGACTGAATAACCTCATCGTTGCATGGAGAAATTTAATTTCAGATTTATTTATTCTGGACGTAGATTATGATAATGCCCCTCTTGCTTTATCTACTATGTCGAATGAAACTGTAGTATCTAAATTTCAAAAATGACACGTGAGGTTAGGTCACATCGGAAAGGATTGTATGACAAGACTAGTACGTTCTTTTCTATTAGACTCCTTATCAAAAGTTGATTTGCCATTTTGTGAACATTGTGTGTCCGAGAAGACTTCGAAAAAACCATTTCCCAAAGTGGCTAGGTCCAAGGGCATTAGAGATAATCCATTCAGATATCTATGGACCCTTTAATGTACATGCAAAAAATGGATGTCAATACTTTGTCACATTCATTGACAATTACTCGCGCTATGGATATGTGTATCTCATCTCACACAAATCTGAGGCTTTTGATTGTTTTCTTAAATATAGAGCTGAGGTGGAAAATCACCTTGAGAAAAAGATTAAAATCCTTCGATCTGATAGAGGTGGCGAGTATACATTTGAAACGTTTAAGTTATATTGTGAAAACATTGAAATTGTTCGGCAGTACACAATGACGTATACTCCACAACAAAATGGTGTTACAGAGAGAAGGAATAGGACACTATTAGACATAGTTAGATCGATGATGGCACAAGCCAATCTATCTACCACATTCTGGGGAGACGCACTGTTGACAGCCGTCTACGTCCTTAATAGAGTTCCATCCAAATCTATTCCTAAGACACCATATGAGATGTGGTCTGGGAGGATTCCTTCTCTAGCCAACCTTCGCCCTTGGGGATCTTTAGGATATGTTTTGCTGCCTACTATACATAGAGGTAAACTTGATAGTAAAACCATTGAATGCGTATTCATAAGGTACCCTATGCATTCAAAGGGATACATTCTAGTTTATGAGGACCATGGACGATGGATTGAGATAGAATCCCTAGACGTGACATTCGTTGTAGATAGATACCCAAGCCGAATAAAGAAAAGGTTCCATTAGAATTTTTTGAAATACCCGATGTATCTCAGGAGAGTGGGAGTTCTGCTTCTCACGATGATGATGCTCCTATAGTTCATCAGGACAGTGGGAAGACATCTCAGCAGGCTCCTGAATTATGTCGAAATGAAAGAGGATTGATTCCCCGAAGATACTTCGATATTGAGGGGCAAACATTCTCTTGCGTTGCAGTTGATGATGATGAACCTGATTCGTATCAGGATGCATTATTATCTTCTAACTCGGCCAATTGGGTGAAAGCTATGGACGAAGAGATCGCTTCCATGGAGAAGAATAAAATCTGAGAACTTGATCTGCCTTTCAGTCGCAAAGAGATAGGTAATAAATGGATACTTTAAATCAAAAGAAAGGCAGATGGTACAATAGACAAGTATAAAGCACGATTAGTTGCTAAAGGTTTTACACAACAAGAAGGCATTGATTACGAGGAGACCTTTTCACCTGTTGCAAAGTTCTCCTCAATCCGAATGATTTTGTCCATTGTCGTAAGTTTAAACTTAGAGTTATATCAGATGGATGTGAAGACTGCATTCTTAAATGGTGATTTGGATGAAGAAATATACATGTAACAGCCCATGGGTTATGTGGATAAAAAGCATCGAAAGATAGTTGCAAATTGTTGAAATCTATCTATGGACTGAAGCAATCTTCAAGACAGTAGCAAATGAGGTTCCACTTGGCCATCACCACTTTTGGATTCACGATGAGTGAAGAAGATCATTGTGTATACATGAAGCGGTCTGGAAGATCTTTTTTGATATTATCTCTATATGTCGATAATATCCTGTTAGCTGGTAATGACATGCAATTATTGATATTGACTAAAGATTGACTATTCTCGAGCTTTAAGATGAAAGACCTCGGTGAAGCCAACTTTATTCTTGGGGTAAAAATCATCAGGGATCGCTCTAAGAAATTTTCGGGTTTGTCTCAAGCAACCTATATACAAAAGATTTTAGAGCGATTCAGGATGAAAAATTCAAAAGCTGTTGAAACCCCTATGGATAAAGCTACCAAGCTAGATAGAAAATCATGTCCCTAGACTGAAGCCGAGAAATTAGCTATGTCCTCAATGCCTTATGCAAGCGCAATAGGGAGCTTAATGTATGTTATGCTTTACACTAGAATGGATATAACCTATGCAGTTGGCATAGTTAGCCGCTATCAGATTAACCCGGGACAGTCTCATTGGCAAGCCGTCAAACGTATATTCCGCTATCTCAAAGGAAAAAAGACCTAATGTTGTGTTATGAAGGCACAAGCCTCGAGCTCAAAGGATATTCTGATGCTGCTTGGGGTAATGACGCCGACGAGGGAAAGTCTACTTCAGGATATGTTTTCCTACTCGGAGGAGGAGCTATCTCATGGTCGAGTAAGAAACAGACATCTATAGCTCTTTCATCTATGGAGGCCGAGTACATTGCATATTGTGCTGCAGTTCAGGAATGTGTATGGGTTCGCAGATTTCTATTGAGTCTGGGTATTGTACCGAGTGTTCGTCAGCCTATATCGCTGAAGATAGATAATACTTCTGCCATTGACTTGGCAAAGGATCTTAAACACCACAAAAAATCTAAGCACATTGAGATCAAGTATCATTACGTCCGTAATCAATTGAGAGATAAGAAGGTCACCCTCAGCTACATTCCTACTAAAGAGATGATGGCTGATCCCATGACGAAACTTATAGCTAGAGATCTATTTCAGGTTCATATCAGGCAGATGGGATTGAGGAAAGCTTGACTGATGTACTTGTTTTGTAACACATTCGATCTTTCATTAATGAATAACATATTCCATTTATTTAGTATTGAACACTAATATAAACTAGGTAAGAAGATCATCAACATTTACATTGAGATCATGTAGGATTTCTATTTTTGTTGGCAGGCCAGTTACCACTCGCACGGGTTGACCAACCTTGAATGTACAAGAGAGGTACATTTGTGGCCATGTTTATACATTGAGGTATGAACTTCTCTTTATTTTGAATAATAAAGAATGAGTATATAAGTGAGTCGTATCCGCCTACAATCTTTTAAGATTGAAGATGAGATTGTTAAAGTCAAATAACATAATCGCACCATTCTTTTTTTTATGCGATCAATGTTATGGTCTGAATTTAAAGCCAGGTTATGAGGTTATAAGATGAGTCATACCTTATGTAAAATGACCTGCGTATTGTAGACCCGACATACATCTAGTATTGTCTACTTTATGATGTGGATTGTAGCCACGTGCTGGGACCTTTTACCTACAAATTACTTTGATTCGATCTGATCATTGCAACGTGCGATTAGCCAGTCCCATAGGTGACTCTTTGTGTCCTTAGTTACTCTCCTCTTGTGTATATGAGGATGAGATTGAGTCTCGTTACTTTAGTGTACTATGACGAAAGGTCCTTGATTGGCCAGACTCAGTTACGCTAGGAAAGCGGCTTAATTAATTCCAAATTATACATCTGCGTGAGGAATATCCCGTGACAGCTACACCAAGTTTCTAAAACTTTAATACGCACTTGAAGACTTATCCGTTGGCAGTATCGAGTTGTTTTTAATAGACTTTTTCAAACAATATTTTTTCTTAAAAGCATATATATATATATATATATATATAAGTATTGCTTTAAATCGATTTTAGTCGAAGTTTGTGAAAAATCAAGTTTTCAGAATAACTCGATAAGTTGGATAAGTGCGTATGTTGGCCGAGTACTCCAGATCGGGAGTTAACTCCATCCGGTATGGTCATGCAGACTAGGATAGGTATTATAAAGCTTGGGTTATTGAGTACTAGTTAGGTGGTCACTTAGTACTTAAGCACCTGTGAGAAGATTATGGTGATCCAGCTGGTCTCACGCCTTTGATTCTTTTGATCACGAAGTATGATATTTGATTATTATTAGGCGAGTTAAATGGACAAATTTTTTGTGCCTATCTCACAATGTGATTGAGTAGGAGATGTTGGACATATGCCAGTGGGGTCCACTGGTGAGCAATCACTAGTGGGTGGGTCCCACATGTTTAGGCTTCTTCCGGCCTTTTCCATTCGGTTTAGATTTCAAATTCAACTTTGAATTTGAAATATGATAGGAGATAGGGTTTTGACCGGATGATATGGTTTCATCCTATCTCATCCGATCTCTCCTTCCTTTCCTATAAAAAGCGATGCGTTCTCTCTCGCATGGGATCATTAGAAATAACTAGAATATACGGAGAGAGATAGTGTGCACCAGAGTCTATTCATTTTGGCTTGTCCTTGGGACGATCTAATCTATAGATCGCAATCCGGGGCCACTTATACCGAAGGATCAGAGGTGTGAATAGATCCATCTGATCCAGTAGTAGATAGGCGGACCGTTGGAATATTTATCTTTTGCTTTGTAAGGGTTCTAAAACTCGTGTAGACCGTCAGATCTTAAGGGCTCACCTTCCGCGCTTCCTAACACCTTCATCCCATCGGGATTACCCTAATAGATGGGATGGATGACACGATGGACATACGGCCATTTCCACTCTTTCTCTCGTTGAATGTCTTATTTCCTAGAGTAAATATAAATACATTGCCAATGAGATAATAATCATTTCCTTTGATAATTACGGCATAGTTCCCTCTAGCTAATTTTACACCTACTTTTTTTAACACTAAAATGAGGATATTGTTAAGTATAAGTGGAGCCCAGGATGATGTATATGGATTATCCACACTGCTCATCTGTTATGCCAATTGAATTAGGGCATGAGCAAAAAAATGAGATAGATTCAAAGTTCAAGTGGACCACACCTCAGGAAAAAGAAAATCAAACATAGATCGTTACAAATTTCTTAGGGCTACTGTGTACTTTTGTAACATCCCGGATTTTTGCCAACCTGGGATTAGATGTCCTTAGGCAATGGGCCACTCCTAACACATTATTAACTTGTCAGAACTGAATCCCACAGTCTAAAATCGCTTCTGAACCCATTTCCTTCACAAATCCCACCCTTCATCACCTTGTTCTTTCAATTTTTCTACATACCTTCACCCTAGACACTATCTTAAACTAGCCAAGTAGTATAACTCGGATCACTTTATATACAAATTGCAAAGGACTAAGTACCACCTTAGACAGAAATCACTTAGGATTAAATCCTTTAGAAATGAGACAAAGTAACTAAGTGCTAAACTAGATTAGCTACGAAATCCGTTTGAATCGCTTTAAATGCGATCTGCAAGACCCAAAACTTGTAGAATCATTGACGCTAGGTTACCCTAAAATATAGGATCGATCTCATTACCTGGCTGCTCTCGGGAGCACTTTAAAACTCCGTATCAGGTCTGGATCGCACATCGGGAGTCCGATTAACACGAGGTTAAGGACTTAGGACCGCCTCACTCGGCTTGACAACCATCTCGGAAATCAAATCCAGACAGTGTCCCACGGCTGTTCGCTTGAGTCCGGAGCGAGAGAGTGTGAGAACACTTGTTTCTTTACAAAATAAATATCTTGAATAGTAATCTGAGACTCGTCGCTTACGGATCAGTTTTAAACAACCAGACCGTCAGAATCTGACCAAATTACACCCTCGGATCAGGAAAATTTTTATATACATTTACATGTACTCGGAATCTCCGATCGAGATCTACTGACCGTTGAACTGAAATTGGTCCGCCATGCGTGATCTGAGAACCCTACTGGAATGAAAACTTAATGGAACGTAAATCCGGTGTTAATAAGCTTAAGTTCGACCTTTGGCTCAAGGAGGCCCGCCAGAAGTGCTCCGTTGAGCTGAAACAGAGTTGCTTTGGTTATAACCTAAGTATACCTTGTCCACAAGTCTATTTCGGTGAGTTTTTAAGCTATATAAGGACCTTAAACCCTCTCTCATTTCAGCCATCCGAATTTGAGAAAAACTCGAGGAAAAGAGAGAGAAAGTGAGAGAGAAGTGGGAGATTCTTCCCTGCCGTTCTTCCCTGCCGCTCCACGAGCTCCACCGCTCCGTTCTAATCACTTTCCTGGCGATTCCAGTTCCGTTTCTAGTTAAGAAACCCAAACCCTAATCTGTTTTGGGGCTATGTAGGTTGTAGGTTATGAAATAGCTGACTTATTTTGTTCTATAGGTTGCCAAACTGCCGTAGATGAAAGCTTAGCAAACTTACTGACTCCGTTACGATTCTACGACACAAGGTGATGACTTTAAGTGTATAGGTTACGGTTTTCAATGCTTTCAATGTCAGATAATGATAGATTTATGATCTGCATGCAATTGCACATGTACAAAGTGCTTTCCGTTTTCTGTTTCGATTAAAGTTGTAGAATATGGAATTTTACATATTCTAGGTATTCGTAGAAAATACCGTATACATATATTTTTTGGAAATGTGTTTGACATGATTATTTGTTGTATGGATATACGATATATGGATAAAATACTTATTTGGCGAAAGGATTCGCCTAAATACATGTTTTACTAAAATACACTATATATGTAGAAATACTGTATTGTAAGAAATACCGTATACATGTATAATTTAGAGATGTGTTTGCCATGATTAATTGTTGTATAAATATATTATGTGTGCATAAAATATTTGCTTGGCGAAAAGAGTCGCCCTAATACATGTTTGCTAACATACACTAAGTATGTTGAAATAATGTATGTTATGTGTTTGTGAAAATACTTGTGTGAGCAAGTGTTTGAATGTTGATGCCTTAGGAGGGTGTTGAGATGGGATTCTCAACTACCTTAGAGACATGTATGATTACCTCCATGAGGTTGTCTACTTAAACCGCTTACTTGCAATATAAGTGTTTGTATTCCTACTGATGTAGTGCTTTGCAACATGCTTTATATCCTGTTTTATATCATGCTTTATAACATGCCTACTATCATGCTTGAATTAATTTGTTTATCATGCTTTACTCCACATGCTATGAATGAGAATTGATTGAGTTTGGGACTATGTCTATAATCCAGACAGTCGGTACCAGATTTGAGATCGTGGCTGAGGTTCATGTCGCCACGTGGGATGTGTTTGACGAACCCGAGTCGTATGTCAGTTGGCGACAGTGGTTAGGCCACGCGAAGTGCTTATGCACTTCATGTCGTCTAATTGATTGTGCGCTCGGGCTAGTCAGGCTCGTCAAGTAACTCGATCTGTCTAATGTATGTTCACCATGTTTGGTCGCTACTGCTTGAACTTAGGGTACCAAACTTACTAGTGGAAATCCCGTTAACCATGGTACCTCAATCCGCTAAGACTCATGAGCCGGGCATGGTGGTATGGGACACCGTGGTCGAGTTGTCGGCCTACGCTGGGGCCACGTGCTTCCCCGTAGTAACCAATGAGCAACCAGACTCGTGAGCCGATTATGGTGGTATGAGACACTATATTCGAGCTGTCGGCCTACACTACTTGATGGGTGATGGGGGAGTGGTGCAACAATTCCGTGTAACAGCCCTGACAGCCCTGACCGTATCCGGTGTAGTGACCTCGAGCATACTCTAAATATACGGTGAGGCGATGAGCCTTCCTGTAGTAGCAGAGTATAAACTAGGTCTGTATTGATAAGGTGATGGGGGAGTGGTGCAACGATTCCGTGTAACAGCCCTGACAGCCCTTGCAGTGACCTAGAAACACACCATCGTATGAGATTGTTTAGGACTGACGGCCCTAGAATGGATCATGTTTGGGAATGATACAAGGGAGGTACCTTAGTTTCCCAATCCTGCTGTTTGAAATGGACTAATAAATACTCGGTAATCATGCTCATCATGCATTGCATGTGCCTGGAAGATGTGGAGCACTGAGAGGCATGCCGCGAACGAAGATGGTGTTGCATGAGGGAGTATGTCGGTGAGGGCATACATCATGCCAGCATTCATACTTGCATTAATAAGAGTAGTTAGGAGTGTTTGATTTTACTGCTTTATCATTACTGCTTGACTGAGTTGATAACATGTTAACCTATGCCTTATTGTTTCACTGAGTTGATCACTCACTCCCACGTTACGGGACGGTGTTTGTACACACCAACCAGATTTGTTGAGTTTCAGGTGATGGCGATGCTTATGAAGCAGAGCCGGACTACTTCTATGATGATTATGAGGAGTTCTCATATTTGTATCTCTTTGGCAGGTCTATGAAGACCTGGTATTGTATTGACGGGGCTATGGTATCTGGGATAGAAGACATTAATTACACTTCCTCACATTGGGTATATTTTAGAATTGTACTGTAATTAATTAACCTGGTAACATCATCACGCTCTGGAGACTCACCGTAGTTTATATATGTTATTTATCTATTACAATCTTCCGCTTGCAATTTAACTGTCTCTAGAGTATGATATGCTGTTTTGGCTTAATCTCACTCATGTTCAATGCACAAATACAGTCAACATTCAATCATCATTCATTTTGTTGCATAAGTGATGTTCTGGAACTCGAGAGTTGAGTTTATGCTCGACCCCGATTTTCAGGATGTTACAACTTTGGTGTAGGCCACTTGAATGTTGGATTTGTCTCATTTTCCAGATCATGCTTGAAAACATTGGTAAAATGGATGGACGACATTGCTGATATGTCATATACATTACAGTGGAGTCCACAAATTTAAACTAGTCCTTTTGGATCATTTTTTGAAGCAGAAATACCTACCTATTTTCCAAGGGTGAAATTATGATAATTAGTTATTTACAGTTTAGAAAAACAAACATGTCCTTAGCATGGTCCACTTAAATTTTCAATTAATTTAGATTTTACCTTATGTAATGAAATGAAATGAAATATGGACATGATAAATAGAGTTATATGCCATGCATAGGTTATAGTGTCCCATATAGTCTTTTGTTGCATAGTTTCTACAATCAAAGGCTATAAGTCACTCTGGTCATTAGGTGACAATTGGGCCACACATGCTTGAAAAAATAGTGGTATTCACCGTCAAATAACATTTAATGTACACATGTGACTGACCAGTGTGATCTATGGACTACATCACAAGTATGGCAGACCACCTGATGAAAACTGCTGGATGGATGTGGATTAGATACTGCCAGGCCAGTACCAACCTCCCTCCCCTCCTGACCTGGCCGAATGTTGTTTAAAAAAAAAAACACAAAAACATCATCATGGCGGGCCCCATAAAGCCCTATGCAGTAGCGAGTGGTAGGTATGAGCTCACGTCCTTTTCAAGGACGTGGACTGCACACCGACCAGCTAGTCAAGATCTTACTATTGGTCATGGTTTCATGGGCCCTACCATGATGTATGTGTTTTACCCACACTGTCCGTCATTTTTGCTGACTCATTTTAGGGCTTGAGTGCAAAAGTGATGTAGATTAAACTCTTAAGTGGACCACCCTATAGGAAATTAATGATGATTGCGTGCTCAACATTAAAAACCTACTTGGGCCCACCATAGGTGACACATGCTTAAATGAAAGGAAAACACAAGTATCAGCTTTTTATCCAAATCTTTTGTGATGTGGTCCAGCTTAGACTTGGATTTATCTTATTTTTGGGCTCATGCATTAAAATCATCCGACAAAATGGATGGATTGCATACTAACCTTACAGTGGTAACTCGAAATTGGTCAGTGATCCATGGGTCCTACCATAATCCATGCGTTTTATCCATGCCATCCATCCATTTCTCCAGCTCATTTTAAATCATGAGCCAAAAAATCAGGCTGATTTAAATTTTACGTGGACCACGGTATAAGAAAATATTGATTGAACGCCCACCATTAAAAACTTCTTAAGGCCATTGTGATGTCTATTTGCCATCCAAACTAATTATCAGATATCACCAGCCTAAATAAAGGTAAAACACAAACATCATCTAGATTCAAAACTTTTATAGCCCTCAAAATTTTTTTAATGGTGGTCATTCGATCATCACTATTTTGTGTAGTGTTGTCCACGGGATATTTGCATGAGCCCTCAATTTTGAGCTCATACTGTAAAATGAGCCGAAGAAATGGACGGACAACATGGATAAAATATATACATTATTATAGGGCCCAAAAAGCATTGACTAATAACGATCATGTTAGTATGCAATCTGCATTCACTTTAAACATATAACCTTCTGTCCAATCACATTCTATTCTATCATGTCGAAAAACTTCCAAATAAAGACATTAACAAATCCACCTCCCTACCAGATCTGCATCTGAGGATAGTAGAATCCATACCAGATCTGCATGTGATATATGTATTATATATATCTACTTTGCTACTTTGACAGTGGCCCCCAAGCAGGTTTCAACCATAGGTGTTCAATCCATACATTTTCTTATAGTGTGGCTCACTTGAGTTTTGAATCCGTTTGATTTATGGTGAGACGGTTTTTAATCTGCCTAATCCATGAGACCAAATGTAACACCCCGGATTTTTGCCAACCTGGAATTAGACGTCCTTAGGCAATGGGTTGCTCCTAACACCTTATTAACCTATCAGAACTGAATCCCACAGTCTAAAATCGCTTCTGAACTCATTTCCTTCATAAATCCAACCCTTCACCATCTTGTTCTTTCAATTTTCCTAAGTACTTTCACCCTAAACACTATCTTAAACTAGTTAAGTATTATAACTTGGATCACTCTATATACAAACTACGAAGGACTAAGTACCACCTCAGACGGAAATCACTTAGGATTAAATCCTTTAGAAATTTGACAAAGTTAACTAAGTGCTAAACTAAATTAGCCATGAAATCCATTTGAATCGCTTTAAATACGATCTGCAAGACCCAAAACTTGTAGAATCATTGACGCTAGGTTACCCTAAAATTTAGGATCAATCTCATTACCCGGCTGCTCTCGAGAGCATCTCGAAACTCCGTATCTGATCTGGACCGCATATCGGGAGTCCGAACAATACGAGGTTAAGGACTTAGGACTGCCTTGCTGGGCTTGACAACCATCTCGGAAATCAAATCCAGCCGATGTCCCACGGCTGTTCGCTTGAGTCCGGAGCGAGAGAGTGTGAAAACACTTGTTTTCTTTAAAAATAAATATCTTGAATAGTAATCTGAGACTCGTCGCGGATCAATTTTAAGCAACTGCATCCGTGTCGAATACGACCAAATTACACCCTCGGATCGGGAGAAATTTCATGCACATTTACATGTACTCGGAATCTCCGATCGAGATCCGCGTGACCAGTTGAACTGGCCCGGTCGCCACGCGTGATCTGGAAATCCGACTGAAACGAAAACTTAATAGAACGTAGATCCGGTGTCGGTGAGCTTAAGTCCGACCTTTGGCTCAAGGAGGCCCGCCAGAAGTCTTTCGTTGAGCTGAAAAAGTTCCGCTTTGGTTATAACCTAGGTGAACCTTGTCTAGAAGTCTATTTTGGTGAAGTTTTAGACTATAAAAGGACCTTAAACCCTCTCCCATTTCAGCCATACGAATTTGGATTTGAGAGAGAGAAAAGAGAGAGAAAGTGTGGGAGATGTGGGAGGAACTCCCTGCCGCTATTCGAGCTTCACCGCTCCATTCTCACCGCTTTCCTGGTGATTCCGGCATCATTTCTAGGTAAGAAACCCTAACCCTAACCTGATTTGGGGCTTGGGTGGTTGTAGGTTATGAAATAGCTAACGTATTTCGTTCCATAGGTTGCCAAACCGCTAGAATACGGGAGCTTAGCAAACCTATCAACTCCGTTACGATTCTACGACACAAGGTGCGGACTTTAGGTGTATAGGTTATGGTTTTCAATGCTTTCAATGTCAGATAATGATAGATTCATGATCTGCATGCAATTGCACATGTACAAAAGTGCTTTCCGATTTCTATTTCGATTAAAGATGCAAATTATGGAATTTTACATATTCTAGGTATTAGTAGAAAATACCGTATACGTATATTTTTTGGAAATGTGTTTGACATGATTATTTATTGTATGAATATATGATATATGGATAAAATACTTATTTGGTGAATGGATTCGCCCAAATACATGTTTTACTAATATACACTATGTATGTACAAATACTGTATTGTAGAAAAATCGTATACATATGTATTTTAGAGATGTGTTTGCCATGATTATTTATTGTATAAATATACTATATATGCGTAAATTATTTGCTGGCGAAAAGGACTCGCCCTAATATATGTTTGCTAACATACACCAAGTATGTGAAATAGTGTATGTTAAGTGTTTGTGGAAATGCTTGAGTGAGTAAGTGTTTGGATGTAGATACCTTAGGAGGGTGTTGAGATTGGATTCTCAACTACCCTAGCGACGTGTATGATTACCTCCATGAGGTTGATCACTTAAAACCGCTTACTTGCAATACATGTGTTTGTATTCCTATTGATGTAGTGCTTTACAACATGCTTTATATCATGCTTTATAATATGCTTATAACATGCCTACTAGCATGTTTGAATTACTTTGTTTATCATGCTTGAATTACTTTGTTTATCATGCTTTACTCCACATGCTATGGATGACAATTGATTGTGTTTGGGACTATGATTATAGTTCAGACAATCGGTACCAGATTAGAGATCGTGGTTGAGTTTCATGTCGCCACGTGAGATGCGTTTGACGAACTCGAGTTGTACTTCTGTTGGCGATAGTGGTTGGCCACGCGAAGTGCTTATGCACTTCATGTCGTTCAACTTGTTGTGCGCTCGAGCTAGCCGAGCTCGTCAAGTAACCCGATCTGTCTAATGTATGTTCACCATGTTTGGTCGCTACTGCCTGAACCTAGGGTACCAAACTTACCAGTGAAAACCCTTTTAACCATGGTACCTCAATCCGCCAAGACTCATGAGCCGGGCATGGTGGTATGGGACACCGTGGTCGAGCTGTCAGACTACCCTGGGGCCACGTGCCTCCCCGTAGTGACCAGTGAGCAACCAAACTCGTGAGCCGATTATGGTGGTATGAGACACTATTTTCGTGCTGTCGGCCTACATTGATAAGGTGATGGGGGAGCGGTGCAACCTTTGTGCATAACAGCCCTGGCAGCCCTTTATAGTAACCTTTGTGCGTAACAGCTCTGGCAGCTTCTGCAGTGACCTAGAAAACACACCATCGTCTGATATTAACTAGGACTGACGACCCTAGAATGGATCATGTTTGGGAATGATACAAGGGAGGTACCTTAGTTTTCCAATCCTGCTGTTTGAACTGGACTAATTAAAAACTCGGTAATCATGCTCATCATGCATTGCATGTGCCTGGAAGATGTGCAGCACTGTGGGATGAAAGCATGCCGCGAGTGTGAGATGGTGTCGCATGAGGGAGTATGTCAGTGAGGGCATCCATCATACCTGCATCTATACTTGCATTAATAAGAGTAGCTAGGAGTGTTTGATTTTACTGCTTTATCATTACTGCTTGACTGTATTGATAACATGTTAACCTATGCTTTATTGTTCCACTGAGTTAGCTACTCACTCCCACGTTACGGGACGGTGTTGTACACACCAACCAGATTTGTTGAGTTTCAGATGATGGCGATGCTTATGAAGTAGAGCCGGACTACTTCTATGGTGATGAGGAGGAGTTCTCCTATCTGTATCTCTCTGGCAGGTCTATGAAGACCTCGAATTGTATTGACAGGGCTGTGATACTTGGGATAGAAGACATTACACTTCCTCACATGTGGTATATTTTAGAACTGTACTTGTAATTATTTAACTTGGTAACTTTATCACACTGGAGACTCACCACTATTTTTATATTATATATATCTATCAGAGTCTTCCGCCTGCAATTTTCTTGTCTCTCAGAGTATGATATCTTTGTTTGGGCTTAATCTCACTCATGTTCAATGCACGAATACAGTCAACATTCAATCATCATTCATTTTGTTGCATAAGTGATGTTCTGGAACTCGGGAGTTGAGTTTATGCTCGACCCCTGATTTTCGGGATGTTACACCAAACAATGGATACAGATTAGGTAGTAAGGCTGTTATGGCTTCAGAAATAGTGCGGTGACATGGCCAGTTTTTATTGGTAATGCTATATACTGTTAGAAATGGGCTGAAGTTTTTTTGAGATTTTCATCTCCTACGTGGACGCGGATTAGCTACTGACAAGTTGAGTAGCCAGGCTCCCTACTGAAGTGACGTCACTAAGTTTTGCGGGCCCACCATGATGATGTATGTGTTGTATCCCCCACACCGTTCATGCATTTGGAGAGATCAATTTAGGGCATGATCCAAAGAATGAGACAGATCCAAGGCTGGAGTGGATCCCACCACATAAAACAGTGGGGAGAGTTGCGCTCACCATTGAAACCTTACGAAGGTCCACCGTGATGTTTATTTGAGATCCAACCTATTCATGTGTTAAAGCAAACATAAAAGAAAGTAAAAAAAACAAATATTAGCTTGATTGAAAACTTTTATGGCCCTTAGAACTTTTTAATGGTGGGTGTCACTCTCCCCACTATTTTCTATGGTGTGGTACATTTGAGCTTTCGATCTAACTCATTCTTTGGATCATGCCATAATATGATCTCTCCATATGGATGTACGGTATAGATACAAAACATACATCATAGTGAGGCCCACAGAACTTGGCAACGACACTTCAGTAGATCCGCATCCCTACTACATACTTAGCATATCCAGGTGGTGAGGGCCTTGCTATCTAATCTGCATTTGCAAATACTAACATGAGTTGACATAATGTTATATATAACACATATAGGGGTATACACGAACCGATTTAGCTCAGTCAACTCACTCTATTCAAGTCGAAAAAACTCGATTCGACTCAGTTCGAAGCTAAGTTTGAGCTGAGTCGAGCTGATTTTTTAAGCTTGAAGAAATTTCGAACAAAGTTCAAGCTTGACTGAGCTCGACTCGACTTGGATCGAACCCGAACTCGAATCGAACTCGAATCAAACTAGTTCGGTGACTCGGTTACTTTGATATTAATATTGCTCACTAAGGGCTTGTTTGGGCAAACGGCTTTGGGTGTAATGAGGCGTATGAAATGACACGTCATGTGCATTTATTGGCGTTAGTGGATGGTCGGGTGGTTTGGGTGTAAACGCCAATCTCATACCCAGCAAGTGGGCTGTTTGGGTGTTGTGGTATTGCAACCATCCAAGTTTGGGTGATGAATGTGAGAGACGAAGATGATGAGATCATGAAAAAAGATACAACAACTATATCATAACTTCAGAGAAAGGCATTGTTTTCCTCCAAGATATCGCACTTTCATAAGATCTAAACTGTCAAAATAGTGGTCCATACCATCAAAATCATTAAAGATGAAAATCAGACTTATCCACTGTCAATATGGACAAATTATCTAATCAATTGATGGAAAATGATATGACTCACCGTACTATTTTAGTCAACCTAATAAATAGATTAGAATAATTTCCATCTAGAATAGTTAATATAGTGATGCCAACATTTTTAACGGATTTAATATTCTATGTATGTGATATGTTATCTGAAAAGTATGACTGTGTCATAACTTATGATACAGCCGCTGTATCAGATCATGTCTAGTTCATAATACGGGAGAAATTGTTAGGTACTGGTGTCAGTACCCTAAGCATCTCGTGCTTCTCCTATTTCTCTTCTAATGTGTCGCATTTGTGGGAAATCTAAACCATTGAATAGTTTAATCCATAAATAAAATATTATATTATGAAATAATAAAAATTCATAATTAAAAAAGACCACAAATTTCTATTGGCTCAGATCGACGTCCTTAAATTCATATCAATTCTTTGGATCATCAGATAAGTCGAACAACCTGATTTTTGGGCCAGATGATTTCCATGATGTTTCCAACCTTTTTAGACGGATAGGATGTCATATAAATGTAACACATTTTCTAGAAAATAGAGCATTGTGGAAGATGGTGGTACTGAATGCAGTACCCGAAAAGTTATTCATTTTGCTTTGCCGTGCGAATTCGAGGAGGGATTTCGCAATCCCTCCATATCTCCCGCATATACAGTAAATGACGGACGACTTCTGGCAAACGACGCCGCCCAAATAGGAAGAGGGATAGGGTTGGAGGGATTTGACAATCCTATCCCACCTAATCCCCTTTAATACACCGTAAGTCGTTTGCCCAAACAGGCCCTAAGTGTTTAATGAAATGACTCAACGAAGTGTCGGCTAGTGGCAAGGAAGGTATGTATATGAAATAAATATTATTTTTCCTTGATTTTGATATTGTCAACAAGGTGTTTGATGAAATAATTGTAAACAACTGCTGGTATTTTACATACAGTGAGAAATTTAAAGTGCACCGCATGTGTTTGTGAAAATGCCGCAGAGGCTTGATTTTGGCTCAAACTCGATTCAAACTAGGGGTGTATACAAACCGAGCTAGCTCGGTTAGCTCACTTGACTCGATTCGACTCGGTTCGAAGATGAGTTCAAGCCGAGTCGAGCTAATTTTTTGAGCTCGAAAATGAGTTTGAGCCGAGTTCGAGCTAGCCCCAACTCGACTTGACTCGGATCGAATCCAGATCAAATTGAACTTGGATCAAACCAGTTCGGTGACTCGATTACTTTGCTATTGATGTTGCTCACTAAGTGTTTGATGAAATGACTCAACGAAGTGTGACTAGTGGCAAGGAAGGTATGTACATGAAACAAATACCCTTTTTTTCCTTGGTTTCTATGTTGCTTAGAAGGTGTTTGATAAAATACCTATAAAACCATTGCTTCTGTTTTACAGACAATGGAATTTTGAAGATACAGTTTAGGTGTTTGTGGAAATGTTACATAGGGGAACTCAGCTCGATCTTGGCTCGAATTGGCCCGAGCTGCTGACCGAACTGAGCCGAGCTGGCTAGTTAGGCTCGAGGACTGAGCTGAGCTGAGTTTGAGGTTAGGTTAGCTAGTGGCCGAGCCGAGTTGAGTTGAGGCTAGCTCGACACGGTTCAACTCGATGTACACCCCTAGTTCAACCTGGCTCCAGTTACTGACTAAATTGAGCCGAGCTGGCAGTCAAGCTAGGCCCGAGCCAAGTTCGAGCTAAGGTCAGCTAGTGGCCGAGCCGAGCCGGCTCGGTTCGAGTCGGCGTACACCCGTTACGGAGACCCCATTAGGGTTACAGAATTCACGTCCACCAATCAGGTGGCCCACGCAACAAAAATTACTGCTGTATCCATAATTCCCAGACATGGTAGATCGTATAGGGTGACTCGAGCCGATCAGTCGATCAGGAGGTGGGCCACCCAACACAAAAATCGCAATTTGCGGTGCTCTAGAAGACCACGTCACCTCTCGGAATAAAAATGTTTCTAAGCATTTTTCTGCCGTGAAATCTGGCAACGTCGGACACGAATGTTCTCCATGTCGAATGCAACGAACGTGGACGACTTAAACGTTCACATGCACATGTAGCTTGTACTGAGGATTTCAGGCCATTGATCTATGCCTTTCCAACGTCGATGTCTATGTTTGCCAATCTAGACCATTGATCTTTGCTTTCCCACCGCTGATGAACCATCCGCCAAAGTTCTCCCAGATTGGAAGACCCCATCAACCGATCAATGAACTTTTTTCAGTTGAATGTGGGTTCTTGTTCTACTTCTCTTTTTAACCGTCCATGTACATGCCATAAATCCTAAGGTTCAGATTCTCCTATACAGTAGAATTTTTCAGAGTCGCCCATCCAATGTGGTTCGTAATATTCCAATGGTCTAGATTACCTAATCCATTTGTCACTGGCCAGTACTGAAAACCCCCACGTGTACGGTGCAAAGAAGAAGATGGCGTATCACGTGGTTAGCTTTTGACCTTTTACAGATCATGGTAGGGCAGTGGAACATACTCAAGGAAGCGGATTGCGTACTATGTAAACACTGTCGGCCACAGTAATTTATATCTTTTATCCACACCGTCCATTCATTTCAATGGATCATTTTAGAGCATGATCTCAAAATTGAAGCATATCTAAAGCTGAACTGGACCACACCATAGGAAACAGTGTGAATTGAATGGCTGCATTGGAAACTTTTTGGGGGCAATGAAGTTTTGGATGAAGCTGATGTTTGTATTTTATCTTCATCCATATCTGTGTGACCTTATGAACAGTTTGGATGACAAATAAGCATCACTTTGGGCTCAGGAGGGTTTCAACGGTGGACATCATTATTCCCACTATTTCCTGTGGTGTGGTCCACTTGAGACTTGGATGGGTTTAAATTTTTGGATCGTGCACTAAAATGATCTGTCAAAAAGGATGAACGGCATGGATAAGACACACAGATCCATATGTACCCCAAAGAATTTACTCAGTAGGCAACATGCTTTATCTATGGCTTTGCACCGAATGCTCAGTTTGGGCTCTGACAGGTTGATGATGCACCGAATCAGTCTATCCATTTACCATGCCAAGTTCAATGGCTTATCTTTGGAAATAAAACCCACGTGAGAATTCTTTTTGCAGTGGAAGCAATGATATCTCTGGTAAGACACGTCTCTCCTCCAAGTCTCTCCTCTCCGTGCGAAAGACGATAATATAAAATTTAATCATTAATCTCTCAATTTATATTGTCTATATGAAAAAAAAAATGTACTATAAAATGTATTTTCTAAATAATTTTAGGTGAGAGATTTTATTTTTGTTTTTTATTTTTTAGTGATATAGAACTTAAATTTTGTATCTTTTATATTCTTGTTTTAATGAAGAAGAAAGTTTCATCTTGTTCTCTCTTAGATATATATATATATATATATATATATATATATATATATATATATATATATATATATATATATAGGAAAACGCTCACCTGCGAACCGGTTCGTACGTATACGTACGAACTTTTTTGATGACCCATCATACGTGATGAATCTTACCAAATCTGAACGGTTCACATGAAGCGGAACCTCATGAAACCTCATAGTATGAATTTTTACTTTGATCCAGAAACTTTGGTGGACCGTGAAAAATGTAAATGACTTCTTTCCTTGATTTGAATTTCTCTTTGCTATGGACGGTATGGATAAAAGTTTTAGATATAAGTAAAACTTGGTCTTGGGGGTTTCACTAGGTGCTGCTTCACATGAACGGTTCAGATTTTGGATCAACATTACGTATGATGGGTTCTCAAAAAAGTTCGACGTGTAATGCATCTGAATCTGGTTCAGCAAGTGAGCGCTTCTCTCTCTCTATATATATATATATATATATATATATATATATATATATATATATATATATATATACACACACACACACACCCCACACACGCATGCCGTGGGATTTCACCACCGTGGGTACTCGAACCCTTGACCCGGTGTTGAAACTCTAGAGAATCTACCACCCAGGTAAGAGCAAGGACCCAACATATGTATATTGTTGAATCATGTAAACCTTCATGACTCCAATATCTTGTTTTTAATTTTACTTATATATATATATATATATATATATTACTTATTAAATTTTTTACGGCTTATGCCACTATATATATTTGTACTTTTGTTTTACACTCTAACTTTAGGATTTGTTTGTTGCGTTGGAGTTAGGTGGTATGGATTTGCATTTGGTCCCATGCAAATTCCATTTAACACTAAAAACAGTAGGATAGATAGAATTAATCCTAATATTGTATCATTAGAGCCAATACTTGACATTAGAATTCTTGACGAATTTTGAAATCTGTTCCACCTATGGGACCGCATTGATGCATGTGTTTTATCTACATCATTCGTTCATCTGCCCTTTACATATGGCATTCAAGTTACATATGCGTATAGGTGACCAACATCTGTTGTGAAATGCGATCTATCGATCATAATTCTACAGTCTACCAAGCACAAGCTTCACTTAATATATTATATTTCCTAGTAGAGTAATTCGATCCCAAAAGTGAGATCGCACAGTAAAAATACCATGATATTTCTAGACACGCAATCATTATATAATAATGGTGTTAATTCCATCTAATGTAATTTCACACCATTTAATCAGCCAATCCAAAGATGCCCTTAATGGCCACATATCATATATCCAATAGATTATGCAACAAAATCGACTATTGAGACAAAATATCCATGCTAAGGGCTTGTATATGAGCAATACCTAATTTTCACATCATCATCACGCCATCGTTTGGCAAGATGGTTCTACCAAATTGTGGCTTTTTCACTATCCACTCTATCATCTTCATGAAATAATGTAACCCTTCATTATTTCCAATCCGTCATTATTTCCTAGTATTCATGATGAGAAATCAACATCAAAATATATTATATGTAGGTAGGTTCCTTTCATGTTCAACTTGAAAACAATGCCATTAGAATTTAGGTAACAATGCACTCAATGAATGGACCTTTTCAGAGCTCACACGCATACACTGACGGCTAATACATTCACCACATGTGCCATTTTGGTAAATTTGTAGAAGATGGATTATCTAATCCATTCATCAGCGGCTTGCAGATAGTTAGATGCTCAAGAATTAGATCGGTCCAATTATCGAGTGGGCCACATTTTACGAAACATGTTTACTACTAAGAATACTTTGTGGAGTTGGTGTGGTCCATTTTCTGAATGGATAAACTTCATTTTTGGAAGAGAACATCTACATCATCAGAACCACCTTATGGATGGCTTGGATATTGCATTTGTTCAGCCACACAGCATGTGTAGCAGCTTGTGCTTTAACTAACCGCAATAGGCGCGTGGGCTTGGTAAAGCTCTAATGAATATGGTGGAGAAAGTTGTTACATTTAAAGCCGGTAGTGGGTCGCCCGGGCCAAGCAAAATCAATATTCTCAGTAGCCTTAGGCTTTGTAGCCTAGCCTGACTAGTTCAAAATCAAAGACTAGACCAGCCACCGGCAATTTATCAACTGATCATCTACAAGCGATCACGGCACAATGACCTGCCATATGATCATATCTTTCCTACCAAAGACATCGGTACCGTATAAATGTTGGCCTGTCATTTATTCACCTCCAAAATGGCATGGCCTACCTGATGAGTGGACCAGCTTGATTTGTGTGACAAGAGGTGTTCATGATGGGCATGAAAATAGGCATTCTATATTTTCATGGCACGGATATCCATCATAAGTGTTAGAAAATGGAGTTGAAAACAGCTTATAGAAAATTGGAAAAGTAGAAATCAAAATATTTTTTTTAAAAAATGTATAGAAAACTTATTGTTATGAGTTGAAGTGTGACCGAGTTACTTGGCTTAAAATTAAATTTGTCATGGATGGACCGTGTCCTAGGTGCAACAAGAATCATAATAACTTGGCTTCCAAGATACAATGACTATGACCGGTCCTAACGATCATACACAGGCTCAAACCAATATGTAGAATTTAAACGAAAGTGAGTTGACTCGGCAATGAACTTAGTTAGAGAAAAATAATAATCTGAAGGCTATTTTAAGAAGTAGAAGGAGAAATTATTATTATTTAAATGAATGAAAATAGATTAGGAGTAAGTCTAGATTTTGATTACGTGCATATATTAAAGTATTTTTGTTAATAACTAAAAATAGACTAGGGTAAGTCTATTTAAAGACTTTGACTAGGTGTTTAAGACACCATTTTAAATGGGTTAAGTCCTTTGGGTTTAAATCCAACCAGTGTGACCACCTAAACAGTCGCATATTTGGTTTGAAAAGGCGCAAAAATAAAATTGTGAGTATACTCTCAGTTCACACCCGGACCTGAACTCGAGCCCGACCTGGCATGGCACAACTCGGTGCCCATATGTGGTATAAGACAGATTAGAGCTAAATGTATTGATGCAGAAATCTGGTCGATCATGCCTCACCTCCTGTTAGCCGGCGTACTTACGATTTATTGAAAAACAAGGGAAGACATTAGGGGCACTGGTTAAGGCTGAGGACCCTCCGATGCCTAAGTCAGGTAGTTTCGTAGGAGGAGTAAAAGAATCAGGATAGTTGTTGTACATTTTACTGTAGAGGATGCCTTTATTTATAGCCTTTTGGGGTGGTGACGTATATGGCAATGCTTCTCTATGATGTATGGGTATTGCAGAAGGAATCTTCTTCCGAATACGTCGTGATTATCTCGTCGATATTCATGACGAAGATCTCAAGAAGATCTTCTTTAGATAAGATATTCAAGTAACTAGGATCCAAGGAGGTCTGGGTAGATAGCTGAGGCCGACCTCCATGACAGTTGGGTCGAGCTCTTATAGACCAAACTGAACTGTCAGCAATGGTCGAGGATGATACAGACCGGGTTGAAGTGTTGATCGTGATTAAGGCTCTGCTTCAAGGCTGAGGTCACTATCCGAGGTCGAAGTTAGCATCTGAGGTTAAGGTCGACCTCCAAAGTTGGTAACCGAGGCCGACCTCTGAGGCAGAGGTTGGTACCCAAGGCCGATGTTGGTATCCAAGGTCAGGGTGATTTTTCAGCCCTCAAGCAATCCATAGTCTTTGAGTCTGTACATATAGTCAGTCCATTTTTACCCATAACAAAAGGCATAGCCTTCCATATATATATATATATATATATATATATATATATATATATATGGGAAAAGGTACTATGCGCTCGACCTCATGATAATGTCCCATGAGGTCGAGCTGTGTGGGCCCCACCGTGATGCGTTTCAAACATCTACCCCATCAGTTAGATGCATCATTCCATCGTGGGCCTAGGTCTCAAAAATCAAGTCAATCCCTAACTTGTGTGGGCCACACCACATACAGAAGTTGAGAGGGGCCACGCACCATTAAAACATTCATAATCATTTTTTGGGCCCACCGAGATGTGGTTTGTAAATCCAGCCCATCCATTATTTGTCCCACTTGGATGAGGGTTCAGACCAAGTTTCAGCAACATTCAAAACTTAGGTGAGCCCCACCAAGTGCTTTCATATGTTTTTGGCATGTCTTCACATGTTTTTAGATGGTATGGCCCACCTGAGTTCCGTATATGGATGATTTTTGGGATATCTCATCATTTAAAGGGGACCCATCAAATGCACAGTCTTGATGGTTGACACGCATCACGGTGGGGCCCACACAGCTCGACCTCATGGGACGTTATCATGAGGTCGAGCGCATAGTACCTTTTCCCTATATATATATATATATATATATATATATATATATATATATATATATATATATATATATATATATATATATATTGGACAAATCCATTTTTTGTAAATGAATAAAAGGATTTGCAGTAAGTTTATTTAAAGACTTCGATTATGTGCTTAAGGCATCGCTTTAAATGAGTTAAGTTCGTTGGGTTTAAACCCAACTGGTGCGACCACTCAAATAATTATCTCTAATTTGAAAAGGCAAAAAAATGAAATTGCGAGTATACTCTTAACTCGTACCTAGACTCAGACTCGAACCCAAACCCAGTTTGGCCCGACATAGCTCGGTGCACATGTGTGGTCTAAGGCATATATTAGAGCTAAAGGCACTCGTACCCAGACCCGAACTCGGCCCAGCTAGGGCACACAGGCACAGCTCAGTGTGCGCGCAGTCTTAAGGCATAGTCCAAAAAGAAAAGGGCAAACAATTTTTTGTGAATAAATAAAAATGAATTAGAAGTAAGTCTATTTAAAGACTTCGATTAGGTGCTTAAGACACCATTTCAAATGGGTTAACTCCATTGGGTTTAAACCCAACTAGTGTGACCATCTGAATAGTCGTGTCTATGGTTTGAAAATGTGCAAAAATGAAATTGCGAGAATACCCTCAGTCTGCACCTAGTCCTAAACCCAAACTCAATCCCGACATGGCACGGCTTGGTGCTCATGGGTGGTTAAGGCATAGATTAGTGCTAATATGGCACAGCTTGGTGCGCACGTGTGGTCTAAGGCATGAATTAGGTCGTGCAAGTCAGGCTCATCTCGGAAGCATCCTTACATAAACATCGATAGGTTAAGCGTTTCGTGATGATGCCCGAATCAAAAGTTATGGTTTTTACTGTCCATACTTCAAAAGGTAATTCTCCCTAATTATAATGAATTTCTTTGACACGGAAACGCCTGGATCTAATTACATCATACCTTACATACAACTGGGGCCAAATCTGGCAAACGAGTGGGTTGAGGCAGCTTAAGGTTAAGCATGGAGGAATTCAGGTTGGATTTTGGATTGTGGTTAGGTCCTGTTGAGGTTAGGTCAAGCTTGAGTTGACCCTCAACCCAACCCGCCTAAGTTATACTATTATTTTGGATAGAAACAAAGTTTTGCAGCATGGGCTATTTGGGCCATGTTACATTGTCTTGGATTAATTACTCTAATTTTTATTGGTAAAACACCCCATGAAAATAAACCATAGAATAAAAACGTATCATGGCACATGTGAGAAGTTTATTGTGGATGGTGACATATATAACATTTATAGCACGTTTGCACGTGGATGCATGTTGAATGTTTGAAGATTCATAGTAGCACATATGCATATGTGCAGCTCTTGCTATTTCATAGAGAACAAGATAGATATGTCCTGTAATACCAAAGAGAATCTAACAGTTAAATGTTTATTTTTCGTATTTTGATCTTTGTTCATTTGGTAAGCTTAAACACAAGGGCTAGTGGGTTAAGTGACACCCCAAACTCATCCAAGGCCGGGTCCCACCTTTATGTATGTATTCTATATTCATGCCGTGCATCCCTTTTTTCAGATCATTTTAGGGCATTATTCAAACAATGCAGTGGATCCAATTATCAAGTAGACCATACCATAGGAAACAATGGTGATTGACCATTAATGGACCACAAAAATTTTGGATCGAGTTGATATTTGTTATTTACCTTCACCTAGGCTTATGTGACCTCATGAACATATTGGATGGCGAATAAAAACTTCAGAAACATTAATATGCTTCCTAATAAGTTTTTAATGATAGAGAGTTAAATCACCACTGTTTCTTATAATATGGTTCACCTAATAATTGGATCTACTTCATATTTTTGGATAATGCTTTAAAATGATCTGGAAAAATGGATGGATGGCATGGATATAGAATATATACACCAAGGTTAGGCCCACAGTAAAGGCCGCACCGTCTTGAGTGAGTCCGGGGTCTCACCTAATCCGCTCCCATGGACAACTAGAGCTAGGCACGGGATGACTCGACTTGTCGAACTTGTTCAAACCCGACTTGACCTAAATCGAGTGGGTAAGTCAATTTGAACAGAGTAGACTTTGTCCAAGCCAAACTCAAACCAAGTCGAGTTTGGGTCACCCAATAACTCAACTAGAATTAACTCTACGTCTGACTCGACTGGATCCGAAACCCAACTTGTATGTATAAAAAGAATCTAGATATGATGTTTTAGATTTGAGATGCCATGTAGCTGACGGTGAGACTGCATTTCTGGCAGATGCACCTAGGTTCTAAGCTGTGATTTCACCCCACGGATACCTGCCGCACCCAACACAATTCAGTGCTGACTTAACCTGACTCGGCACCTGTGATTGTGTATTACTCGGTCTGAGTTATTCTAGGCTAGACCCGGACTTGGATTGGATTAGGCATGCTGGACTCAGTACCGATTTGGGTCAACTTTGGGTCAACTTCGGGTCAAGTCTATTTCAAAATCAGGTTGAGCCAGGTCAGCCCTAACTCGATCCGACTCGACCGGATGCCCAACTCTAGGACAACACCCTCTGAATCACGTGTTATGACTTGGAGATTTATTAATCCAATGAAGAAACCAACTAATCACATGCGATCAATGTACATGAACTTCCAAATTCGTTACCTGCACAGAAAATCTCAACCATGCAAAAGGTGGGCCACACAATGAAGAGTGCCTGGGCCAAAAATCAAGCTGGTCCACTAATTAGGCAGCACCAAAATCAATATAAACAAACACTCAATGGTCTAATTCCACACGCTGGTGCGGTCAACCAAATGAACGGATTCTGCCAGATTTTCATGGCAGACATTCTTCAGCGTGGGCCACCTGGATGGATGGTTCGGATGTCCCACACGCATGAGATGTTGGTGGAAAAGTCATGGATGAGTGGCCGCATATAGGATAAGGTAGCCTCAATTTTTATCTTAGGGTGCGTTTGGTTGCACCAGATAGTGGTTGCACCAGATATCGAATAACACGCCGTAAATTATTAAAAAAGAAACTATTTTATATTATTAAGTTTGAAAGGTACTTTTAAAGAAATTAACAAAGAATAAAAATTCAACAGAAGGTGAAAGCGACTTTAGTGAGTGTGCCTTCGCACCAGAATCCTTTCTTACAATGTATTTAAAAATGAAAATGAAAGTATTCAGCGAGGGAATGATCTTTTATTACGTCTCTCAACGACAATCAATGACAAGGAACTAGAGAAACCTGATGCACTCATCCCATTCAAGTGGGACCCACATCTCGGTTATCTGGACCATTGATGTAATGTGATCTAATGAAAATAGAGGTGAATGGAATGAAAGGAGCTTGGCCTTTCTTTTTTGATTTTGACTGTTACCTTGAATTTTTCCTTAATTCGCAGTGTTGTGATCGTTCTCCGCATGTGAAGAAGCGGAAGATGCTCTCACTTCCTCAACTTTCTTTCACAATTTATTATAGTTTTAATTGAATTATAATGTTATCGACTTAGAGGTAAAAGTGTATTTAATTTGGAATTGCTAATATGCATATAAAGTTTTAGAATTTATAGTTAGCCAGGACTAGTAGAATCATTTAAAGGTTAACTCAAGTGAATCCTGTGGTTGATTTGCGATTATAAATTCTAAGCAAGGCCTTGGTTATTGAAAATGGGTTAAGCACTCTTTTCCGTCCGCATGATATATATATATATATATATATATATATATATATATATATATATATATATATATACACACGCTACTTTATAAGATTTTATGATTTTTTTATTTTAATAGATTCAGTAGAGTTTTGATATTTTGTATCTATCCATGCTATATGAAGTTTAAGAATTCAAATAGATAAAATGGGAACATAAATAACACCCAACCTTAATGTGGAAGGTTTAAGATATCGGGTAGGCAAAATAAAGTTCTAAAAAAAATAGGGCAAAAGAAAGTATTGCATAATCAAAGATAAAAGAAAGTGGGCAGTTACTTTTGATGTGCTTGGAATGTGTGAACTGAAATGCAAATTAATTTGAAATGTGAGAAAAAAATTGGTAGATCCGACATCCTTTTTCTGATTTTATTGTCTTCTTTCTCTCGAATTGGCATCCAGACCCCTGAAGTTTTCAGAGAGGAGGGCCCACTTGGACTAATTTTTATCAACTTCTTTTACCTCTGTGTTACTGGGTCCTCTGTAATGACACATGCTGCACTGCATTTATATATTGAGATTGTCTGCTCATGGTGAGTTGATGTGGACACTTGTCCCTATTTCACCATTTCAGTGAATATATCTTTTAGTTAGTAAAAAGTATGTTAGATGGCCATACACCTAAATCCATAGCCCAACTGGCAGACTGAGTGGAGATACCTCCTTTCAACACTTAAGGTCTTGGTATTGATCCCCAGCGGGGGTGGCTAACATCGAGTGTGTGTACTGATATGGGTGTATACTAACAAGCTAACCCAAAAATAAAAAGTAAAAAAATAATGTTAGATGGCCATGGGTCGATGGTCCACTTGGCACTATTTCGCTTGACAATTACAGACACTATAATGTCACGAGGTTACATTTTAATTTTAATTTTTTTATTTTACCCACCGGGCCAGTTGATTCCACCTGGGATGTGTTGGGCCCTTTAATATGTGACCTGATTGGATTTTTAGTGTTTTACGGGCTGCAAAAGGGCAACTTTAAAGTGTTTAAATAAGGCTGATTAGTTAGGATTTGATTTGTCAGGTACCAAATCTTTCAATCTTGATTAGATTTTTGACTATTATCATGTTATTCAAATATGATTTTAACGTATCTTAGCTAAAGTCTTAAAGAGTATATTAATTTTGTTTTGGATAGTATAAATCATGGTGGGCCCCACAGAGTGGGGTCCATGTCTCCGGGTAATCCGCGTCCCCATACAACCCCTCCACTAAAATCTTCCAGATCGTGTGTGGGGCCATGTGTTGTACATATTACATCCAAGCCATTCAGAAAATATACCAAGATGAACGGATATCACAAAAATCAGGCCATTACAGAATACAGGTGGGCCACACAACCTGATTTTAAAGGTCTTAGGCATGATTTTACATGGTGTGGATTAAATTAATTTTAGAACGTCTACATTTGTGGGGTCCAAGGAGAAAATAAGGGGGCCCACGTGATGGAAGGATTGGATGCTATGAAGACATCACGGTGGGCCCCACACACTACGTTGTAGGAAATCTTGTTCTGCCAAAGTTGCAGAGGAAATGCGGGTGGTTGGCCGGCGGTAAGGACTGTTTGATCGCTGCCACGTGTTCACAGTGCGATGTTTGTAGCCGGGTCACATCGCACATGGTACCATTTATCATTTTTAGTAAGCTTTAATACCATCTCCACGTCACGCTTGGAATAGTAAGTGGACTCCGATCGCGCTCCATATCTACCGTTTATTTTAAAGGGGAATATTCACGTCCATCTTAATAGACCACAGAAAAACGGTCCACTGACTACGTACGGTCATCTTGACATGTGTATATACGATCCAATCCGTTGAAAAGGTAGGCCCCCATCAAAGATCATTATATGAAAAAACAAGGATGGTCTATTTTTCACACGTGTGACACATCCGCATTGAATAAATCATTTAGTATCACATTGTATTTTCAGTGCGGCCAACCTTATAAACTGATCAAATTTTACTGTGTCTGATGATCTCCAAGGTGGGGTCTACTTTCTCAGCGGGCCCGTTGTCTGATATATATGACACGCTGGCTGTATGCGCTAAGTAGATTGTATCTATCTGATCCATTGCGATGGATGGGACTTTCCTCTGTTTTTCAATTACTGGTGGAGACTGGTCTACAGAGAAAATGTAGAATCCTAACGTGACGAAATGTGACAAGGATATATACGAACAAAATATTCAAGTGGTGGGCCCCACCATGATGCCGGCCCGGGCTCGACGTGTCCAGACACCATTGCATGCACGTGGGATCATATGATCGCGGGAGGAATTGTAGGTAAACATGAACAGTATCCTGAAATGACCGTTTCTGCATGTGGGCCCAGGCTTGCTGATCACGACCGTTGATTGTAAGGAATTAACGGTGGAGGGATCATTCCTGATAAACCATTCAGATCAGATGAACCCAAGTGTGGGCCCCACTTGTAGGAATTGCAAATAAATGGATCAGAGCACTGTTATGCATGGGAACCTTATCCCTAGTCTGATCCTTGACCCAAGGAAATGGACAACATACTCTGGTTTTTAATCTGTTCGAATGGGACCATGATTCAGTGATCTAGACCGTTTATCAGTTGGATCCTACCTATGATGGACTGTACCACGGAAATCTCAGAAACTAAAATATCTTAGCCGTCGATTTTGGGCTTTTGTCAATTGACTGTGACCGGTGGCTCAATTCCTCTTCTTTGGTGCGGATTCTCAGTTAGGACGGGACCTGACCGAGTTCTGTCAGGTCATGACAGTAGGGCCCACCTCAATGTTTGTGCTGTATATCCATGCCGTCCATCTGTTTTACCAAGTCATTTTAAGTCATAGGCACATAAATGAAGCAGATCCAAATCTCAGGTGGACCATACCACAGCAAACAGTGATGATTGACTGTTAAAACCTTTATATGGGACAAGCTGATATTTTCCAGGTCTGTATGATCATATCAACAGGTTGGATGGCAAATAAACATTACGGTCGACATTAGTAAGTTTTTTCCCTGTGGTGTGGTCCACCTGTGATTTGAATTAGATTTTTTTTTGTTGTCCATGCCCTAGAATGAGATGGAAAAATGATACACGAAATGGATATACAACACATACATCAAAGTGGGCCCACGTCACGATGGAATTCTACAACAGGTACATCAAGGTGAGACCCACGTCACGACTCGATGGACCAGGTCAAGTCCAAGCCTAACTAAGTCTGCGGCCCTACAAACCAAACAGCTAGGATTGCCTTGTCTGGGAGTTTTCTTACAGAGCGTCTCTCATAGGGACCATGGCAGGAGCCCATCAGACCAACGGTCTGGATCAATGGACCTGGGTCACTTGTACAAACTAAAAAACTGAGTATAGTATGCACGTGTCGTTGGGTCTGTACCCGTAATTTTTTACCTTGGATGGATCAAGGTTGTCTATTTGTACACGTGGGTCCCACGTTTTAGTGATCCAAACGGTTGATTTTACTGGGCTGGTTGGTGTTGAGAACCGGTTGTCCCTGCTAGGCCGTTAAGTAACTACAAAACGAAATAACATAAGCCGGTTGTAGCCATGGACCCTCCGATTTCTCAGTCAGGATAATTAGTGTAGGTTTTATTGAATTAAGGTAATAGTGCTCAACTTCAACCGAAGATAGGGTTTTTATTTATAATCTTTTGATATTCCTTACATATATGACAATGAGTTTGTCATATATTATGTAAAGGATCTTCCACTAAGATATATTGTGCTATCCTCGACGTGAATCTAGGGGAGATAATCCTCCCGCATACACGGAGGAAATCTCCTAGTGATTGGCTTCCAAGGAGGTCATAGTCTACGAAGAAGATATCTTCCAATAGTCAGCATCCGAGGAGATCGTGATTTATGATGCTGACCTTTTAAGTGCAGAGGTCTTATAGATAATATTAATTATTGATCGTGGTAAGGGCCAAGCTTCGATGGTAGGGCCTCTAGTTAGGTTAGGTTGGTACTTGCAGTTGTTGCCGGGTCACGACATCACGATAATGAAATGCTGATAAGTGATGGAAGCCATGGCTTATGATTGGTGTCCGAGTAGATTGCGAAGGTCGCGTTCAGCCGTTGAAGTCGAGCTCCTATTGCATCGCACTATCACAACTATGGGCCCAGTTGTGGGTAGAGAGCAATCTTAACCTCCGAGTTGGGGCCCATGTATTGGACAGTCCAGATGACTAGAAGCCCAGCAGCTAGGAAAAGATCAATGGCTCAAAAGCTATTTAGAGCCCACCACAATATCCGTGTGAAATCCACTCCATCTATCAGTCTCTCATGATAGTACAAGAATCCAAAAATGAGGAAGATCCAGGACTCAAGTGGGCCACACCAAAAGAAAGAGTGTTATTTGAACATCCAACATTGATGTGGCCCACTTGAGTCTTGGATCTACCCCATTCTTGGGATCTCATCCTAATATGAACTGTAGAAACTGATAAACGGAGTAGATTTTACACAGATGATGGTAGACCTCACAGCTTTGTGTTAAAGGAACTCCTTATAAGGCCTATTACATGAAACTCGCTTCCAGTGGTATGGGCCAACATTCCAGCTGGCCCAACCAGTTCAGTAGATTTGTTTTGGCCCACCAGCCTTGTAATAAAACAACTGTACTCGGCCTGGGCCCGGGCCCAGCACTAAAAAATAAAGTCCATTGATAAATTGAGCTGGCAAAACGGATGGATGGGGTAGATTTCTTACAAACATCATGGTGGGCCCACCTAGTCCCAGCCAATCCTGACCAGACCTAACCCAAAATGCAGCCTGATCCATTACTTAGATGGGCCGTTCCAAAATTTTAGGTGGGCCATAACAAGTTATTACGTTGGTTTTAGGCAGGACCATGGTTTTCCCTGTGGTGTGTCCCACCTGAGTTTTTGATTGGCATGGTTCGTCGCACGTATAGTGACCATGAGGAGCTACACCAGATGGACGGTTACGATACCACATATACACCACTAGTGGGCCCCACAGAGGTCGAGCATGTGCATGTGATCTTTCCTCATCCAGCGTAGGATGACTGGTGCAAGTTTTAAACAAGCTCGACCCAGTGGGCCCAACCGCACGTGCGGATGAAATCATGGGATTGGACCGTTACAAGCCCCTGAAAATCCTCACCGTTGCTACCACTGAGGCACATCTGGTAATTGTATGGTTAGTTAATATGGATGGCCCATTTTGTGGGCTTACCATGGAATCTACCGTTGGATTTAATGCATAGAAGTTTTGGGTGAAAAACAAAATGTCATGAACGGGCTAGATTCAAGGAAGAAAATTAAATTAGCTTGATGCTAAAAATAATTCAATCAGGATGTTTTTGGTTCCAGGGGCCATGTACGATAGGACCCACCGTTAAGACCGTTCGAATTCGTACACCGAAGAGAGATACATACTGTACGGTGGTGACGAACCATGCGTTGTCCATCATGCCCCTAAGTATGTGGGAAAAATGATATTTTTTAGGGTGCGTTTGGTTGCACCAGATATTATGAAATTTCCTTATTAACCGTCTAATCGTTTGCAAATTTTATTATTTCATAATATTTGTTGCAACCAAACGCGCCCTTAATCATCCACCTGAACTTGGACCGTAAATGAACGGGACCTGACCGTAGGGCCCACCTCAATGTATGCATTATATATCCACGCTGTCCATCTGCTTTTACAGATTATTTTAGGGTATGGTCACAAAAACGAAGCAGATACAAATATCAGATGGACCCCACCGCTGGAAAGTGGTTAGTAACCATTAAAAACCTTTTGTGGGCCACAGAAAATTTGGATCAAGCTGATATTTGTTATTTCCTTTCATCCAGGTCTGTGAGACCTTATCAACAGCTTGGAGGACACTAGGAAATTTTTAATGATGGACGTTCAATGACCACTGTTTAATATAGTGTGGTCCACCTGAAATTTGTATCTGCTTCGTTTTTTGAACCATACACTAAAATAATCTGGCAAAACAGATGGACGGCGTGGATATACAATGCAGACATGGAGGTGTGGACTTGAGACCGATCTTTCCAAGCAGTTTTGTTCGAGACCTAGGACGTTCATTACGTGTAGCCTATCATGCATGACATTTTACAAAAATGCCCTTGAAGCCTTAAACATCCCGGGCTTAAATTTTAGGTCTGGGCCTGGCACATAGGCTGAATATTCCAGCCCAAAGCCCCTTGAAGCGGGCCAGGTCCGAAAGCCCGTGGGCCAGCCCGGTCAATTTACAGCCCTATCTGCGGTAACTTAGGCCTATGAGTTGTGGCCAATGTGACCGAGTGATGAACCGTTAATCGGTACCATCCATCTGGTGGGGCCTACAATATAAGACCATCACAGTTAATCGCTTTTCTGCACTATTCCTCGGTGAATATCAGCCGTTAGCAAGTTCTGCTTCTTACAGTAAGTTTAAATGCTATTGATTGGACGGCTGCCATCGCCTGTTTTTGAAATATTTGCCATTCACAGTAGGGTAACTAGATGGACGGTCAATACATACATTTCACTGCCTCGTGTGTGGTGGAGAAGGAACTCTACTATATTCTCGTCCCACCAAAATATCACGTGTAGAATATCCAATCCGTGTAAAAAGTAAGCTAAACCATGGTTATGAACTGGCATGAAAATCATCCTGATCCATCCATTGGGTGGGCCACACTCATACATTGAGTCGTACCATTGGCTGTCCATTGACATCAAATGTTGCGTCTTGATTGATCAGTGGATCGGCCTGATTCCTATTTCAGGTGACCATCATGGTGTCTCCCACCATTGGGATGAATCAGATTCTACACACGTGTGACATATTGGCAGGAAACAGTGACTGTATCATAACGTATGATGCAACCAAAGAAACGATCAGGTGGGCTGAGTCTATGGGGACCTTATCATGCACCAGGTTGAATTTGGGCATGTGGTTAGTCCAGATAATCAATCTGGACCGTCCATTTGGCCTGACCACCTTCTCAAAGGCTTACTTGAGCAAATAATAATGTTCTGAAGATCAAAACCATCCATTTAGTGGAATGGAAAAATGGATGGGAAAAACCAGTAGACTGAATAAATTGGATGGACAAGATAAATTCTAGAAGATAGTTCTAAGAATAGATGTTGATGCAGTTTTCTGGCAGACCATCTATGGCGTATTTTTCCTGCACCTGCACAATCAAAGGTGAGAGACAAAGGAGGCCCTGGCTTGTGTAGGGGACTCTCCAATGCCTAAGTCATGCCAGATGTCTTTGTAATGGGGTATGATCTCCAAAAAAGAGATTAGTCGAGTATTAGGGTTTGTGTGAACGTACCTCCATCGGTGAGAGATGCTCATATATTTATAGGGAAGAGAGGATCCCGTTGAAAAATGATCTCTTTCCAAATATTGTGGAGATTTGATGTGATCTTGGATCTCCCCGAGATTGTGGAGTCTCGAGGTTGTCGGGATTTGACCTTATTTCCCAACATTGCGGAGTCTCGAGAAGATCTCGGGAGAGATCTTCGAATCTCGTGAGGATCCTTTGAATCTGTAGTTCAGCTTTAGGTCGGGTCCCAAGCAAGCGTTGAGTCAGAACTGAATGATACTGTAGACACCCCACCCAGGCTAATATCTTGATTTTGTTAAGACAATCCGAGAACCATGATCATGTCCCTAACCCTAACCTGAACCATTATTCAATCCAGACCATGTCCAAAACCGATCTATTTCTCGAATCATTTTCAGGTGACAATCGAGCCGATTTCAAGCCATTTTGAGCCGAATATCCAAAACGGATTTTGTTTCACTCTAAGGACCCAAAAAAGGATCCACCGGATGAATTTCGAGGAAAGATGTACCGAAGCGGTAGTTTGACTACCGCCGGCGGTAGTCAAACTACCGCTTCCTCTCAAGAATGTGCGCGGAGCCACTCACACAAGTTTCGGACCCAGCCAGGTCCGGGCGGTAGTCGGATTACCGCCGGCGGTACTTGGAGTACCGCCGCGTGCAGCCTGAGCATGGACAGCTGTCCCAGCAACCAAAGTCAACTCTCCCATACATTAACCCTCCTCATCCTCATTATTTACTATTTTACCAGCCCTTTTAGCCAATGAGAGCACGCCACGTGGCATCTCTCTCCTCTCCACCAATCACCATATGCCATATCAGCATTTACCCTCCTCTTGTCCTCTATTTACCAAAAAGCCATTGGAAAGGGCTATAAATAGCCCTCTCCCCTTTCATTTTCAACACACCAAACCAAGGGAGGGAGAGAGAGAAAGAGAGAGTGAGAGAAAAAGAGTGAGTGAGGAAGAGAGTGAGGAAAAGGGAAGGAGCTCCCAAACCCTCAAAGTGTTGATTTTTCCAGCCACCCCCTAGCACTCCTCTCAACTCTTCCAACCCATAAGCCTAGCCCAGAATGATCATGGTTTAACCTACATCCTAGCCTATTCAAGAATCAAGTCAAAGATCCATTTACATACAAGCATTCATCATGACATTTACTCTCTTCTCAACCCCCCTGCTTCTCTAGATCTCTAGTGGACGTATGCTCTGTGACTTGCCGTACATCGGATCCTGTCATATCAGAAATTCCTAGTGATCTAGTCCACTTTTCTTATCTCTTTACATAAGTATCATCACATCCGCCTTCTAGACACATTGTTGGACGTATGCTCTGTGGCCTGCCGAAATCTCGGATCTTGCTACATCAGAAATCCACGTGTGACTAGTCCCATCATGACCGTAGCATCATCATCATCCCTTGAGATTATTTTACCACACTAAGTTGAGACCGTACATTTGTACGGGCAGAGAGGGTGCCTAACACCTTCCCTCTTTGTAACCGAGGTCCCTGTGAGACCCGACCCTAGTTCCCATGTTTACATGTATGTGTGTGAGTATGCATCTTGTTCATCATGGTCTCGCGGTCTTACCGGTCGAATTCCGGCGACCCGCGACCTTCAAATTGTGTTTATGGTCACTTTGAGTTCAGTCACGTAGACCCGACTCGGATCGACCCAAGACCTATGTCATCTCGTTCGTATCGTCGTTGCGGTTCCAACGACGCGTCTTGTGCGTCAATCCGACCTATGGATCAAAAGTTATGAGCATTTCATCATGTGGCCCACTTTTGTACAAAAGCATGTGGACCACCTCCATGGCACAATTTCCCATGCACACACACACACACACTACACTATTGCATGGAATAAACACTACCCACCCTAAACACTACCCATACCTAACCTACCCTAGCAACATTGTTATTGTCACCATAGGTTATTATTACTTAAAAAGATTTTCCCTCTCTTTCCCTCTCATTTCTCTCTCTCTCTTTTCTTCTTCTCCAGCAACTTCTCTCCCATCTCCCTCTCTTCTCCAGCCCCATTTCCCCTTTAATCTTCCAAATCCAACCATCTAAATCCAATCTCACCCATTAAGATGGATCCCTTGGTGCACTAGGAGCTAGAGGTCCAAATTTGGAGAATCTAAGGTGGGTGTAATCCTAGAAATTAGGATTTCTATTTTCATGTACTTAGATTTCTTTTGTGGGAAGTGTAGGACCCACCAATCCATGGTGGAGATCTTACATCATCCCTTAGTTGTGGCCAAATGGCCTTTTTGATGCATGCATGTCCATGCATGGGGTTTCCTTCTATAGGCCCCCATCATGGAGTATTACTTAGAGTTTATAGTATGATGGGTCATCTAGACCTAGAATCATGGTTGGGATGGCATCCCAACCATTGATCTTGAATCTATAACATGCATGTGGTAGATCTTTGTTGTAACCTATGAATAAAAGGAATGTATGGTGTGATTGATGAAGGGAGGGCCTCAATGTGGCGGAGCCCCTCCTCTTGTGGCCGATTCTTCATTTATTTTATTTTATTTTATTTTTTTCTTTATGATAGAATTCTGATCTTGCATGTGTGGCCCACCTTGTAGGCCAACAAAAATCCAGACCAACCATGGAGCTTGGACACCCATAGCAGTCCATCCTTAGACATGTGGCCCTAAAATCTACCTAAATGGGACACATGCAAGGGGTATTTGATGATGGGGAAGGTCTGGACATTTGTGGGGCCCACTGGGATGGTCCACTACACAAATTCCTAGGGTTAAATCCCATGAAAAACCATGTTTATATTTTAATCATTTCTATTACATATTGCTGTCCAAATCTGCCTGGACAGATTTTTGGAGCCACTTTGGGGCCTGACTTATGGGTCTTTGGTGGGAATAATGAAACAAAATAATATGTGATTCTTGTAGCCTTATGACCCATCTACAACCATACCAAATTTCAGCCCCATCTGACCTTCATTGGGGTCCCAAAGGTGTGGTCCAAATGAGGTGGACAGTCTGGATTTTCTGCACTATTCCAGCAATATTCCACCCTGGACAGGTTGGAATTCCAAAAATTATTAAAATATTTTTGGGTGTCTAAAAATTATAAAAATTTACAGGAAGGTGGTCCACTCATGGTGGGACCAACCTACAAAATTTTGGGGCCAATGGAAACCTGTACACACCATGGTGGTGGCTGGACTGGCCCATTACAATATGGTGTCCAGATCAGTCCGATTTTCAGGACAGATTGATTTCTTTAAATAAACTAAAATATTTTTAGGTGTCCATAAATTCTAAAATTTTGTGAAGTTGTGGTCCACCCATGTTGGGACCTACCTACCAACTTTCAGGGCCAATGGACCCCTGTGCACATCGTGGCGAGGGCCGGACTGGCCCACCACATTGGGATGTCCAGGTCTGTCCGATTTTCTGGACAGACTGTCTTGTTTAAATCAGTTAAAATACTTAGGGATATCCAAAAATTCTGAAATTTTGTGGAGGTATGTCCTACCTATTGAAGTATCACTCTGAAAAATTTCAGCCCCAACTGACCCTGTTTGGGCATCCAAAAGAATGGGCCAAAATAGTTGGACTGCCAGATTTTTCTGCTGTGCAGTCCAGCAATGTGCCTTGATAAAAACCATAATTCAAAAATATTTCCTCTGATGGTGGGCCACCTTTTTGGGTTTTCTCTCATTGTATGCATAATGAGGGGCCTTGGCCCTCAATTTTCAGAGTTTTAATGGCCCTGGGCCCACTCCAATGGAGTGCCCAAATTTAGGACAACAACATGTTATAATTATGTTTGGCCTTTGGGCTGAAATTTTGAGGAGTGGGGCCCAGCACATTGTGAAGAATCTTAGAGGTAATAATTTATACATTTAGTTCCTTAAATGTTGGGCTTAATAAATACACTTTTGAGGCCCACCACAGTTGAATTTAATTGGGTCCATGAATGTGGCTAGTTGTTGAACTCTTTGAGCCCAATTGGGCTGGAACTTTCTAGTAGGCCCATTGAACTCTTGGGCCATTTTTACCATACTATTGTGTTGGATTAGTGGGCCAGATTACACAAGTATATGGGCCCTTGATTGCCCACCAAATCAACTTTATACTTGGGCCGGGTTGTAGGCCCAACTTACTTGACTAAGAACATGACATTTGCCTATGTGATTTGAGTAATGGGCTGCCCACTAGGCCACAACAATATATGGGATTAGTAGCCTTTATGTTGGGCCCTAACCTTTCCCCTGTGGGCCCATAGTGGTATATATGGGTTGGGCTATGTGTGTTCCCCATGGACCCATGTTTTGGATAGGCCTTGGGCCGCCTTTCTGAAGCCCAACATGAATGTATGTGGTATGTAATGGCTGTCCATTTCTTATTTCTAATGTTGTGTGGGCCTTGGGCCTTGATCCGTAATCAATTAGAGATGGGCTACCTCTTGGGGACCAATTGTGGTTAGATGTCCACATTGGTGGCCCTAAGGTAGGCCCATGGGCTTCTATGGGTGGTTAAAGGCCCACCATAGACCCTTGCTAGGCTCGTTTCATCTATTTGGGCCCATATCATTGTTCTCCTTAGTCTCATGGGCTACCCCAGGTATATGGGCCCCCACTAGAGGTTGTATTCCTTATGAGGAATTGGTTAAGTACCTAGACCCTTCATGGTTAGGTAGAGAGTTCATCTTCACCTCATTGGCACCCCTATTCATCTTCATGGCCCACTCCCATACGCATCATATGCATGCTTGGTTGAGGTATGATTGGCCATGGTTATGTCATTGTATAGGACATGTTGGTATCTCCCCAAGAGATGGATGCTTGGGATTGATGCATGGGTGATTGTGTGATTCATGCATTTGGCATTGCATAGCTTATGGATATCTGCCCTTACTTCATCAGGGCCTTGCCTCCACAGGGGTATTCGTGGATGGCTGTATGTGTGGACACCGGAAATATTAGTTGAGCATACCGGGTGCATAGGATGCCCATGGGTGAAATTCCTAAAACTTCCATGGTACAAGGATCTGCTCCAACGCCGTGGACCGGGTGGAATATATGAGCGCACGAGGGCCTTATACCATTAGGCCGCGTCTCCCACTGTCGTGTAGTCGGTTGGATAGGGGTGTGGCCTTACCTGCCTGATGTGAGGAGGCATTGCTAGGCTGAGTCTGACCAGCTCGTAAATGGGTCCGCTACCTTCGGCCTTGTTGGTGATTGGTGTCACAGCGGGTAGTGAGGTCTCTTACGCTCGTTTGTTGTGCTTGGAAGTCAGAAGCGGCAGTCATTCAAGCACGGTGTAATAGACCCGGTGATTTCCTTATGATTGGAAATGTACATGACTTGTGGTTTGGATATGAGCACGACATTACTTGCATTGCATTAGCATTGGTTGTACAAGCCCCTTCATGCATTGCCTTGGCATGACACCCAGTACTCATTGCATCTTATTCATGATAAGCCTGGGTAAGGCTAGTGATATCCTCATTGACCATGCTTCTCTCCTTGTATCTCCTACTACCCTTCTGTGCACCATTATCACACACCTACACCACCCTCTAAGCTTCTATAAGCTTATGCACGATTGATGCGTGCAGGATACTCTAGGCAGGCGACACAGCAGTAGAGCACGGAGTAGAGCTGAGCATTTGAGGACTCCAGTGTTGCTGACCTTTCTCTCTTTTCCTTTTATCTCATGTATGTCCTTTGGGCCTTATGGATGATTGTAAAAGTTCAAATTTATAGTGGATTTTGCGATGTGTGCCTTTGTTATTCTCAGATGTTCTTGCTATGATCTTGGGTATGCTCGTATTGGAATGATTATACTGTTATGAAAATCCTCCTTGTAGGATCCCAGGATCGGAACCTGCCTCAGGGGCCGAGAATGGGGTACTATGGAGGCTGTTGCATTCAGAACCTGTCATCGGAATCCTTGTGAGTCCGATTACTGAGTCTGGGGCGTGACAGTCCCTTACCCGGAATCCCAGATCGTAGACCAGGAGTCAACCTAAGGTAGGAGAGTCTTCGGATTTCTCCAACCTTACGTATTCCGTGGGTTCTAGCCGACCACGGGATTCTGAGTAATGTTGGCTAGTGGCGACTCCAACAATCACAAATCAGCTTAATCACCCCCAACATCATCACCACAACAACACACTTTTTATCAACCAACGTGGACGCCGATTTTTCAGTGTCTACAGAATGGTGACTCCACTGGGGAATTTGCTAGCTCGCACTAGCTGAGACCCGACTCGAAAGAGTGTGGTACTATAATCTCAAGGGACATCATTACTGCATAAAAAAAAAAAAAAACCTCTTTGGCTTACACTTGCTTAAGCAAAGATCCGAACCATGACCACTCGATCCCGTGCAGCCATGACTTCTCAAGCGACCCATGAAGAAGAGCCGGCACCCCAACCAGCTCCTGAAATATCCGCACCTGCACCCGCACCCGCACCCATGCCTACAGCCATACCCTTACCAATAGCTTCGACAGATTTGTCAGCCAACGTCGCCACACAAGAGCTACTACTTCGAACAATGCAAGAGCTACTACTTCGCCTGGTGCCAAGTGTCACACCGAATACACAACTGACCCAGCCTAGTGTGCAGAACAGCTCACTCCCTCAAACTCCTTTTGCCTTCCCTCTCATTCCTCCAGCAAATCCTGTGCTCCCACTCCCAGAAGAATCAGCACAGGATCAACAACAACAAGCAATCGGGAGCAACCCTCCCCCACATCTCTACTCAACACATCACAACAATCCGGTTACAGCACATGCAAATCACAGACAAGAACTGGCGGATGCCCATGAAGGGGGCCAGTTTCGAGTCCAGCTCACTCCCCCTAACGGGAGTAACATCCTGGAATTGGCAGATACCCCAGGCGGGAGCCATTTCCGAACATCCCACCCTCCTCCGAAAGGGAGTGGTGTTCAATTCCAGCTACCTCCCGCCACCGGGAGTCCACCTTCTTTCCATCAAACCCCCATTTTGGATCCATATGAAGAAGAAGCGGCACAAGCCCTACAGCAAGGGGCAAGATACCCGCAGCAAAGTAAGTCAGAGATCGAGGAGTTACGAGAGCAACTACAAATGATGCAAAACCAGCTTCAAAGACAACAAGGAATGGATCACCCATCCACTAAGTTCAGGGACCTCTGTCCCTTCCCAGACGCCTGAGTACCTCCAAATTTGGAGGTACCAAAGTTCAAAAGGTATGACGGTAGTGGGTGCCCCACAGCACATCTAAAAGCCTTTTGTGGGGAGCTCAATGCGATAGCAGGGAATGATGGAGCCTTAATAAGACTTTTTCGAGAAATCCCTAAAGGGTGACGCTCGGATTGGTACACCTCACTAGATAGCCACCAAATCAGAACCTGGGAAAAACTTTCTCAAGCATTCATTGACAGGTTCTCATACAACCTGAACATGGCTCCAAGGAGAGCCGACTTGGCTGCACTGAGGCAAAAAAGTGATGAATCTTTATCAGCATACGTAGGACGATGGCGAGCTATGGCAGCTCGAATGAGAAACCCCATCGATGACGAGGAGCAGATATCCATGATTGTGCATTCAACACATCCCAAGCATTTCAGGATATCGATCTCGTATCCGTACGTAAACTTCTCCCAACTCATCCGAGCTGGAGAACAAGTAGAAGCTGGGATCAGAGCTGGAACCATCTCCCCATGGCCACATCAGGCCCCCTCAATCAAAAGAAACAAAGTTGAGGGAAAACCTGTTGGATACGGGAATGGAAACAGCACTGCTCCCATGCAGCGTACTACTGAAGTTAACAACATCATCGCTAACACTCAAGGCAACCAGTATGCTCCACCACCAGAGCCATGGCAGGACAGGCAATACCAGCCACAACAGAATAGGCAGTACCAACCCCAGCAAACCCAACAAGGATATCAGGCACAGTCATCTCAACAGCAATCACAACAGCCTAGGGGAAATGCGCAAGGACCATACAAGCAAGGAATGTTAGGGAGGAAGTTCACTCCGTTGGCACAATCATACAGCCAAGTGCTAACAATGCTCATGCAAAAGCAACTGTTAACACCCCTCCAGCCTCGACTTCCACCTAATCCCTTGCCTCCTGGTTACAATGAAAATCGGTATTGTGCATATCATCGAGCTCTGGCCATCTAACGGACCATTGCTTCGCTTTGAAACATGCGGTCCAAGATTTGATCGAAAGCCAAAAGGTGCGATCACCCCACGTGCCAAGAATACGCTGATTCAAGCCAATATTCTCCAAAATCCCCTGCCCTCGCATCAGGCAGGACCCAGCACATCCAGCACCTCTACCGTCAATCACATTGAAGGAGGTCAACCCACACATGCTCATCCACATCATTCCATCCAAGCAATCATGCCCGACACAGCCAATCGGACATGGGGACACCAGCAAGCACCATCGCCTGGACCACAGGTGTCCCTTGAAGCAGCACCAGCTACTCAACCTCTCATATTTCTTGAAGCAGCGCCAGCACTTCAGTCTCTCGTGACTTTGGAAGCAGCACCCAACAGGTCATACCCTCAGAACCTCGCCCTCCAAGGGGCACACTCAACCCCATCCTCGGCATATCCAAAAAGGTTGAATTCTGAACCTGTCATCCTCCCGATAGGTCTCCCTGACCTAACCCTGCCAACCTTGCAAGGGGCACCCTCAGTTCAGGCCTCGCAATTCCTGATGCCTCACCAACTGGCACATACCCAGAGAATCCCTCCCCCACATCAAAAGAAAGAAGAAAAATCCATGGCCACAACTAATCAGAACTTAGTGGCACCTCAAGAGATATCACTGAGTCTACCACAAACTGCTCCAGTAATGACCCCTCAACCTCAAGAACCATTAGTATACTTGGAAGGAAGAGCGGTTCCTTCCTATAACCCGAAAGCAGTCCCATGGCACTACCCAGAATGTGATGAGGTGGGTAACAATGGGAGATACCTCAGGAGAGATAATCAGAACCCAAAAGAAACCCGGGGAATTTTGTCGGGAACCACCAGCAAAATTGACGCTGCTTATGACATAGCAGCCCAACTCAAAACCATTCCCGCACAAATATCCATCTGGGAACTCCTATGTACGTCAAGGTCGCATCGAGAAATCTTTGCGAAGACCTTGAATGATGCCCATATCTCTCCTGACGTACCTCCCGAAATGGTGGCAAGCATGATTGGCCAATTTCTCGCACCACAAGCCATCACCTTCTCTGATGATGAGTTACCACCTGAGGGTCGTGAGCACAAGCGCTCACTAAACATAGTGACCCACCACAAGAATTTCAAGATCCCACTAGTGCTCATCGATAATGGATCCAGTCTCAACGTTTGCCCTTTAAGGACTATTGAACGGTTGGGGATAGAACCATCCTCCTTCAGACCCAGTACCATGAGCGTCAGAGCTTTCGATAATTCTCGAAGGCAAGTGGAGGCGGAAATTGACCTAGAATTACAAATTGGACCAGACATGACCCTTGTCACATTTCAGGTCATCAATATCCCTGCCTCATTTAACCTCCTCTTGGGGCGGCCATGGCTCCATGCTGTTGGAGCCATCCCATCTACCCTCCACCAAAGGGTTAAATTTCCTTCAGGAAATCAAATCATTTCAATACTGGCCGAGCTAGAAACCATCCTCCCGGTGACGGTCAGTATTCCAGAAACTGACATTCCAGTGATTGACATTCAGCATACAGAAGGCGATATTCCATATCACAGTTTTGAATTCGAAAAAGTGAACGCGATCGCTAATCCTCGCCCTCTAGCTGTTGAATACGTCATTCCCCCTGCTGAGCGATTGATCCTAAATTACCGTACCGAGTTCCATGAAAAAGGTATGGTAGTGAGACCAGCACCTGCCAATGTACAGAGACAGGGACTGGGATATCAACCGACACCGGAAGATCAGGCTGAAAGGCCAAAAAGAGGTCAACTGTTTAAATGCACACCCATCGAGTTTGTCAAAGCTGGGACAGTTTATGAGGACAAAATGGCATCTCTTGAGGACCAATTCTAAGTACTTAGACTCGCAAAACAGACTAGACAGGAGTCTATCTGGCCACCGATAAGGTGGGATCGGATCCTCAGGACACCAAAGGGGCACACAAGGCCAGGGGTGGAACCTCCAGATCCATCGCATGAAACTAGGGGCATGAAAACGGATCCATCCGCAAGTGACTCAAAACTGAGAATGTCCTTTGCAGGCAATGTAGACCAGAACAGGGAGACACCCATTCAGGGGAATACAGGGCAGAAGCAACCCATCCATTGGGTTGACAAAGGTAAGTGGCTTGCTCTGGATTGGACGGATGTTCGAATCCGTCCCAGTAAATCCGAGGAACAAGAGGAACTTCAACTCACAGGCACTGAGAGGTCGAAACGGTCGACTCGACTGAGCCCGGCCACAGACATCATGGTCATCGAGACGGGTGACCCACAGAACAAACAGAGCGCATCAGCAAGATCGAAAGAAGAAAGAGCACTGAATGGTCACCATCCCCCCTAACGATCGAATCAGCCGGCGAACCATTCGCTAACACTGACTCTAAAAAAAAAACGCTAATGTAAATAGCAATTGGTATCCCGAACCATGACAAGACCAATCATGGTTTGCAACACCGTCCAGTTCAGGATATCTTGGCAACACCAAAAATCAAAAAATCCTTCAAACACAAAAACATCAGATATTTTCAAAAATACAAAAACATCATATATTCCCCAAAATCACAAAACATCAAAAAACTTCCAAAATACAAAAACAATAGAAAATTTTTCAAAAATTATTGTGCCAAACACTTCTCATGACAAGCACGAGCTTGAAGTCGACTCATATGATTTTGATCTAGAATTAGACTTTGAACTCATGGGTTTGGATGAAGCCATGGATGAGGGAAATGATGATACCGCTCTTGAATTCGAGGATTCCCTCGAAAAATTCGAAACAAAGGCCAATGTTATGGCAGACGACTTCGAAATTGTGAACTTAGGGTCAATGGAATCCCCCAGGGAAGTGCGTATCGGGAAATCGCTTCCCCCAGAATACAAACGGAAGATGATGGAGTTTCTGAAGCCGAGGTTGTCCAACTTTGCTTTCTCTTACGAGGACATGCCAGGGCTTGATGAAGAGTTGGTGGTGCATCATCTGCCAACAAAGCCAGAAATGAAGCCAGTCAAGCAAAAGCTGCGAAGGATGAAGCCAGAATGGGCCCTGAAAATCCGTGATGAAGTCATCAAGCAATACAATGCGGGATTTCTGGTAGTCTCCAACTATCCGGAATGGCTCGCAAATATCGTATCAGATTCAAAAAAGATGGGAAAGTCGAATGTGCATCGACTTTAGGGACCTCAACAGAGCAAGCCCTAAAGATGACTTCCCTTTGCCTCATATCGACACACTGGTAGATAATACTGCTGGACACAAGATCTTCTCCTTCATGGACGGTTTCTCCGGTTACAATCAGATCAAGATGGCCGTCGAAGACCGTGAGAAGACCTCCTTCATCACGCCATGGGGAACTTTCTGCTATCAAGTCATGCCCTTCGGATTGAAAAATGCAGGAGCTACGTATCAACGAGCCATGACTGCCTTGTTTCATGATATGATAAACAAGGAAATGGAAGTTTATGTGGACGACATGATTGTTAAATCTCGCACAATCGAAGGACACTTGAAGATCTCAAAAGCTCTTCGACAGTGGAAAAGTTCAAGCTCGCCTCAATCCACAAAAATGTGTCTTCGGTGCAACCGAGGCAAGCTTTTAGGCTTCATTGTCAGCGAAGACGGTATCATGGTAGATGAGACCAAAACCAAAGCTATCATCGAAATGCCACCGCCCAAGACTGAGAAAGAAATTTGAGGCTTCCTCGAGCGAATCCAATATATCAGTCGATTCATCGCACAACTCACTCCAGTCTGCGAACCCATATTCAAGCTATTACGAAAAAACTCTCTAAAAGAGTGGAATGACGACTGTCAAGCGGCCTTCGATAAAATCAAAAGATACTTGCTAAATCCTCCAGTGCTCGTACCGCCTACTCCAGGTAGGCCACTTCTGCTGTATATCTCTGTCGCAGTGGAAGCAATCGGATGCGTTCTCGGCCAACGCGATGATACAGGAAGAAAGGAACAAGCAATCTACTATCTAAGCCGACGGTTTACAAACTATGAAGCCAAATATTCCAGCTTGGAAAAGACATGCCTCGCCCTAGTCTGGGCAACACAACGGCTAAGGCAGTACATGATCGCTCACCCGATACTTCTGCTCGCCCGCATGGACCCGTTGAAGTACTTGTTCGAAAAACCAGCACTGACGAGCAGAATTGCAAAATGGCAGTTACTGTTTTCTGAGTTTGACATCACATATGTCACCCAGAAGGCAATCAAGGGAAAAGCACTGGCCGATCACTTAGCAGCACACTCCCTGCCCAACTACCAACCCCTGAAGACCTTCTTCCCTGACGAAAACATCCTCCAGATCGAGGGAGAAGAGGAAAGAAAGGCAGGAGAGTGGACACTCTTCTTCGACGGAGCAGCAAACTCGAAGGGGAATGGAGTAGGTGCCATACTCTACTCCCCCGAAGACATTCCAGTTCCTATATCCAGAAGACTAGCATTCCAGTGCACCAACAATGTAGCCGAATATGAGGCATGCATCGTCGGCCTAAGAGAAGCCATCATCCTCAACGTAAAGAAGTTACGAGTCTTCGGAGATTCGCAACTCATCATCAACCAGATAAATGGCGATTGGAAGACCAAGGATGAGAAGCTGATTCCTTATCATGTCTATCTGGAAAATCGATCGAGGAGTTCGAAGAGATCACATTCTCTTACATGCCTCGGGTCAAGAATCGGTTTGCGGACGCTGCGGCTACCCTCGCTTCAATCTTTGGAAATCCCAAAAGGAGTTCTTTGAATGGGAGCTCCTTTGTCGGACTCCAAGAGGAACACCGCATTACGCCTACAAATCGAAGAAGCGAGCCTACCCCAAATGATCGGCCATGGTACACGAGACATCAAAAATACCTCGAACATCGGAGTGCCGGAAGGAGCAGCTCTGACTGATCGACGTACAATACAAAGATTAGCAGCTCAGTTCGTGATCACTGGGGGTATCCTCTACAAGCGATCCTTCAACCAAGTCCTCCTCCGCTGTCTCGACGAGACAGAGGCAGCCCAGATTATGTCAGAAATCCACGAAGGACTATGCGGCCCGCATATGAATGGACACATGATGGCAAAGAAGATCCTACGACTCGGCTACTACTGGCTTACAATGGAGACAGATTGCTGCAAGCACGTCAGGAGATGCTTCAAGTGTCAGGAGCACGCAAACCAGATCCATGCGCCTGCTTCCGAACTCTACAACTTGACGGCACCATGGCCCTTCTCTGTATGGGGGCTCGACATCATAGGTAAGATCAGCCCTAAAGCTTCAAACGGGCATGAATACATCCTGGTGGCAGTAGATTACTTCACTAAATGGATAGAAGCAGCATCCTACACCACCGTCACAGCATCTCATGTGGTCAAATTCATGAAGAACAACATCATTAGTCGATATGGGGTCCCTCAGGCCATTATCACTGATAACGGAACTCCATTCGTCAATAAAAGGATGAGCGATTTCCTCGACAAGTTTAAAATCCAACACCATCGGTCGAGCCCCTACCGACCTCAGATGAATGGTGGGGTGGAAGCCGCAAACAAGACTATTATCCGCATACTCGAAAAGATGGTGAAGACGTATCGTGACTGGTCAGAAATGCTTCCTTATGCACTCTGGGCTTATCGCACGTCTATACGGTCTGCTACAGGCGCAACTCCATATGAGCTCGTTTACGGAATGGAAGCAGTACTACCAGTCGAAATTGAAATCCCATCACTGCGGATACTACTAGAAAGTGAAGTCGAGGAAGGCGAGTGGCAACAAGCAAGGTATGATCAACTGCATCTGGCAGATGAAAAGCGCATGCGGGCACTAAACCACTCCCAATGCTATCAAAGAAGGATCGCTCGAGCTTACAACAAGAGAGTCCGGAAGAGGAGTTTCAAAGTTGGTGACATGGTCATGAAACGTATCCTGCCGCCGCATTTGCCAGATTCCAGAGGAAAATTCAAACCATTGTGGAACGGACCACTGATCATTCGGGAAGTATTCCCAGGAGGTGCTCTTCGGCTCACCAACCTGAATGACGAGGATCTTCCCGAGCCCATCAACGCCAACAATGTGAAAATCTATCACGGGTAACCCTACCTAACCTTGTCAGTGATTACAATCGAAAGGCTGCATCTCTCACCTCCTTACCAGAAATAAAACTGTATATATCCACCAATTACCCTTTCCAGAAACACACATCATGCCCCCAAAAAAAGAAAAAAGAGAAAGAAAGAAAACAAAACAAAAAGAAAGAAAAAGAAAAAAGGAAAAGATAAAAAGAAACCTCAATAAGAAAAACCCAAAAAGAAAGTGAAGAAATTCATCCCGCATCCCTAGAAATCTATCCTGTATCCCCAAATAATTTCAAGCAGCTTACGATTATGATTAAAGACAAGGACAGGTAGGTAGCCAATCGGCCAGCTATGAAGGAAGTTCCCCCATAACTCCTAGCACTCCAATAAAACCAAAAAAAAGAAAAAGAATAAAGGCATGCCTAAGCAAAAGGGGCGAGTTGAAAACCTGAAAAGGTGCTCGAGTAAAAAAAAAAAAAAAAAAAAAAAAAAAAAAAAAAAAAGGGCACGTAGTGGACTTGGTGAAAACCTGAAAGGGCGCCAAGGGTAAAAATAGCACAAGCTGTCAAGGGGCAGGCAAGATCAAAAACCCGGGACGTAGTGAAAATCCGAGAGGACACTACGGGCAAAAATGACGGGAAGAACCAGACGTAGTGAAAACCTGAAAGGGCGCTACGGGTAAAAATGGCAAGAAATAAAAAATAAAATAAAAGTGCAGGAACAGAAGAAGCCGAGGCAGCAAACGACACAACGAGATACAAAGAAGGATCAACTTCAGATCAGTACTCCATCAGATGCTGTTCAAATCCAGGGGATGCAATCCCGGACACCGTCTCAAGAAACCAAGACCCCAAGGGGCACAGTCTAGAATACTGTACACAACGTGGGCTGAGCCCAAAATGCTGATCCCAGTCATCCAAAGTATAAATCCAAACATGAGTAAACATGGCACGAACAAAATATTTCATTTTCTTAAACCATTTTACACTGTTTTTCCTTTTATAAGCAAAAATCCTCTGTGCATACAAAATAAGCAGTCAATCAACAGCAGAAATTGCAGGTAAGCCCCTACCTCTCATATGCCAACAATCTCTCCCTGAGCCTCTCTATCTCCATGCGCAGGTAGAAGATCTCATCCCTATCCAGACGATGTGCCGCAAGCATGCTCTCATCATATCGCCGCCCTACGGCTAATCGGCGGGACATGTCCTCACACAAATGGCGAAGCACAACAATCTCACTAATTAAATGGCCATGTGTGGCTAGCAGAAATGAAGGATCAATGAAAGGCCGCTCCTCGAAGGCCTCAAAAGAATCGATAACACAGGAGGAAGACGAAGCAGTGCCACCCACCCAAATCTGATCCATACCTTCCATACCTTCCATACCATCCATACCTTCCATACCATCCATCATCATCATACTAGCATCCACACCATCTATAGTCATCCCTCCATCAATCAAAGCATCAACACCATCCATAGTCATCCCTCCATCAATCAAGCCATCCACACCACTTATGACCATCCCTCCGTCAATCAAAGCATCCATAGTCATTCCTCCATTAATCAAGCCATCCACACCACCCATAACCATCCCTCCATCAATCAAAGCATCCACACCATCCATAGTCATCCCTCCATCAATCAAAGCATCCACACCATCCATAGTCATCCCTCCATCAATCAAAGCATCCACACCATCTATAGTCATCCCTCCATTAATCAAAGCATCCACATCATCCTATGACCATCCCTCCATCAATCAAACCATCCACACCATCCATCGTCATCCTTTTCGTGGTCGCCATCATCGAGCCATCCCCACCCTCTAAACCATCCAACCCCATCAGTCCATTGGTGGGAAAAGGATCCAAGCCATAAATGACATTCACTTCTTCAAGAGGGGCCATTACTTCTCCATCTACCCCCATCAATCCACCCATAAACTCTTTATCATTTATGGAGCCACCCACCTCTTCACCATCAATAAACCTACCTAATCCACCATCATGATTGGCCATGATGAATCAGGAAAAGAGAAAGGAACAAGGGATGGATGAGACAAAGAGGAAAGGACAAAATGGAGACAAAAGGGACGATCAGAGAAGGGACGGACGAGAATATCGGAAGAGGGACAAAGGGAATGAACAGAGAAGAAAAGGGCTTGCTGGAAGAAAAGATCAACAGAAGGGTAATCGGATTACTGCTAGCGGTACTCGGAGTACCGTTTCAGAACAGAGGTGTCATCACTAAATCACTGCGGCACCTGACAGAAGGAGCAGAACGGGCAAATGTCAACGGGCGGTAGTCCGAATACCGCGGCAGCGGTAGTCCGACTACCGCTGGCCCACTTTCAGGCGAAATTCAGACAGGGCCCACTTCAAAAGGCTGGGACTACAAAGCATACCTCTGTATACCAGAATGGGATCGCATAAATGATCAAAAGATGGTCCAAGAAGGTAATAGCCCAGACCCATCTTCCAAGACCCATTTCCCAAGCTCACTTCAAAAAACCCATCTCAAGGCCCAAGCCCATTCTGAGGCCTAGGCCCATTTCCAAAAGGCTCATTTCCAAGGTCCACTTCAAAGAGCCCATCTCAAAGCCCAAGCCCATTCCAAGGCCCAGGCTCATGTCCAAGCCTATGTCATAAAACCTATCTCAAGGCTCAAGTCCATCCTAAGCCCATTTCAAAAGTCCAGGCCCATCTTCCAAGGCCCATTTCCAAAAATTCCAAAAAATCTAAAAAATTTCAAAAAATTCCAAAAAATCCCAAAAATTCCAAAAATTTCAAAAAATTCCCAAAAATCCCAAAAATTCCAAAAATTCCAAAAAATCCCAAAAAAATCCCAAAAAATCTCAAAATTCAAAAAATCCCAAAAATCCCAAAATTTCCAAAAAATCCCAAAAATTCCCAAAAATTCAAAAAATCCCCAAAATCCCAAAAATTCCAAAAATCCCAAAAAAACCCAAAAATCCCCAAAATCCCAAAAAATCCCAAAAATTCTAAAAATCCCAAAAAATCTCAAAAATTCCAAAAAAATCCCAAAAAAATCTCAAAAATTCAAAAAATCCCCAAAATCCCAAAAATTCCAAAAATCCCAAAAGTTTTCAAAAAAAAAAATTCCACAAAACATCTGAATTTTTCAAAAATCTCAAAATCTTCAAAAAAATATAAAAAATACCAAGTAACTCTAAAATAAATCCCCAGTATGTATAGGCCCAAAAGGTTTGCTTCTTCTAAAAATCATTAGCCCCATTAATTTATTAGTGGAGGCCATCTGACTTTCAAATAAAAACCGTTAGCCCCACCAATTCATTGGTGGAGGCAATGCGACTGTTTACTTAACTTACGAAAATAAAAACCGAACGACGACGCCCACCCGCGAGATCGAACGGATATTTTTTCAAAAAAAAATCTATAAAAAAAAAAAGTTTCAAATAAAATCCTCAAAGAGCCTAGCTCCAATGAGAATAGTTTTCAAAAAAACGCATGTCGCCGCGATAGACACCGAGAATCTTCCATATTCTCCGGTTCGGTCGGTCTGCAAATGATTAAATAAGACCGATCTCTTAGGTTTCCCGAAGGACGATCGAGTCCGTACATGATACATGTACGATTGACAGATCTCTATAACTGGGCAGTCGTACAAATGCTAGTAAGATGAGTGGATCTATCTCTGGAAAGAATAATCAAACTCGAAGTGAAGACAATCCATTGTAACCGAAGTGTCAGACTCAGTAGATTGCATGGCAAACAGATTACCTGCACATACCTAACCCGGAATGTTCACAAAATTTGATCGAGTCCAAGTCGGCGTAGTGAGTTCCCCATAAGGCCGCACTAACGCGCAGGGCAGCTAACCACTTTGACGATCAAATGGAACGAACATTCCTAGGGTGATTACATAGCAAAGGAACGACAGACCTAACAGTACGTGAATCCTCGTAAAGTCGCGACAAATGCGCAGAGGCCCTTACTTTTCAGACTTACCCTCCAATGCTGTAAATAATCCGATGTGAAGAGGTTGTGATTAGTGATCCGTAAAGCCGCGACAAATGCGCAGGAGACAATCACAACGTTTTTCTCAACCCTCGTGATATGTGCAAGTCATCTTTTTCCAAATAGTCAATTGACAATGATACAATGGTAGACAATAGATTTGAATCGCTACCCTTCATTCTGACCAGAAGGGTGGGGTGTCCACTTGCTTTGACCTTCGGTTGCTCGCAACCTCGGTCAAAGAGGGGCATCTGTAGACACCCCACCCAGGCTAATATCTTGATTTTATTAAGACAATCCGAGAACCATGATCATGTCCCTAACCCTAACCTGAACCATTATTCAATCCAGACCATGTCCAAAACTGATCTATTTCTCGAATCATTTTCGGGTGACAATCGAGCCGATTTCAAGCCATTTTGAGCCGAATATCCAAAACGGATTTTGTTTCACTCTAAGGACCCAAAAAAGGATCCACCGGATGAATTTCGAGGAACGATGTACCGAAGCGGTAGTTTGACTACCGCCGGCGGTAGTCAAACTACCGCTTCCTCTCAAGAATGTGCGCTGAGCCACTCACACAAGTTTCGGACCCACAGTCCGGCGGGTAGTCGGATTACCGATGGTATTTGAGTACTGGCCAGCGTGCGACGAGCATGGACTATCCCAGCAACCAAAGTCAACTCTCCCATACATTAACCCTCCTCATCCTCATTATTTACTATTTTACCAGCCCTTTTAGCCAATGAGAGCACGCCACATGGCATCTCTCTCCTCTCCACCAATCACCATATGCCACATCAGCATTTACCCTCCTCTTGTCCTCTATTTACCAAAAAGCCATTGGAAAGGGCTATAAATAGCCCTCTCCCCTTTCATTTTCAACACACCAAACCAAGGGAGGGAGAGAGAGAAAGAGAGAGTGAGAGAAAAAGACTGAGTGAGGAAAAGGGAAGGAGCTCCCAAACCCTCAAAGTTTTGATTTTTCTAGCCACTCCCTAGCCCTCCTCTCAACTCTTCCAACCTATAAGCCTAGCTCAGAATGATCATGGTTTAACCTACATCCTAGCCTATTCAAGAATCAAGTCAAAGATCCATTTACATACAAGCATTCATCATGACATCTACTCTCTTCTCAACCCCCATGCTTCTCTAGATCTCTAGTGGACGTATGCTCTGTGACTTATCATACATCGGATCCTGTCACATCAGAAATTTCTAGTGATCTAGTGCACTTTTCTTATCTCTTTGCATAAGCATCATCACATCCGCCTTCTAGATACATTGTTGGACGTATGCTCGTGGCCCTGCCGAAATCTCGGATCTTGCTACATCGAGAAATCCACGTGTGACTAGTCCCATCATGATTTAGCATCATCATCATCCCTTGAGATTATTTTACCACACTAAGTTGAGACCGTACATTTGTATGCAGGCAGGAGAGGGTGCCTAACACCTTCCTCTTTAACCGAGGTCCCTTACCCGGAATCCCAGATCGTAGACCAGGAGTCAACCTAAGGTAGGAGAGTCTTCGAATTTCTCCAACTTTATGTATTCCGTGGGTTCTAGCCGACCGCGGGATTCTGAGTAATGTTGGCTAGTGGTGACTCCAACAATCACAAATCAACTTAATCACCCCCAACATCATCACCACAACAACACACTTTTTATCAACCAACGTGGACGCCGATTTTTCAGTGTCTACACAACTTAAATAAAATGTGAATTTTTCTATCAAAATATATACATTTTGAAACCATATTTATAACCTATCGAGAGGGTGGCTCTTTGTGAAAGATAAGGTAGTGAATAGTTCCATTTAGAAACGTACACACACACTCTCTCTCTCTCTCTCTCTCTCTCTCTCTCTACTGTGTATGCAGAAGCTTAGTTCCTTTTAGCTATATATATAGTCGAATCGAGTTAGATTGGTTAACTTGCACGACACGACTTGAAAAAGCTCGATTCGACTAAGTTTGAAACTGAGTTTGAGCCAAGTTGAGCTGATTTTTGGAGCTCGAAAAAATTTCGAGCCGAGTTCGAGCTTGTCCAAGCTTAACTCGACTTGAATCGAACCTCAACTCGAATCGAACTCAGATCGAACTAGTTTGGTGACTCGGTTATTTTGATATTGATGTTGCTCACTAAGTGTTCGATGAAATGACTCAACGAAGTGTCGACTGATGGTGAGGAAGGTATGGATATGAAATAAATACCCTTGTATCTTGATTTTGATGTTGTCTACTGAGTGTTTAATGAAATACCTGTAAATTGTTGCTGCTATTTTACATACTGTGAGAAATTAAAGGTGCACTCCATGTGTTTGAGAAAATGCCGTAAAGACTCGATCTCGGCTCGAACTGGCCTAAGTTGCTGACTGAAACCGAGTCGAGTTGGCCAGTCAGGCTTGAGGATCGAGCCAAGCCGAGCCGAGTTCGAGCTAGGGTCAGCTAGTGTCCGAGTAAGTTATGTCAAGCTCAACTCAGTTTGACTCGTGTATACCTCTACTCTTAGCATTAATCGTCACATGCTCTCTCTCTCTCTCTCTATCTTGTGGTGTTATTTACACGAGAAAATAATATATAAAGAGTAAGTATATTTTTCTAAAATGTTTCTTAGTAAGAGTTATTGTATAGAAGAAGAATCAGGAGAGAAGCCTTGTATTTATGATTTTGCTTATTTTGATAAATGAGAAAGCTCTTTATTGTTGTCTCGTCGATGTAGGTATATTATTATATAGCGTAAATCTTTATATTTTTTGTATCTTGTTTTGTGTTTGGTCTTTTATCTTGTAGTTTTGTTGTATTGACATCAATCATGTGTGGATATTTTTCACAATAACTTATTTTAAAACTAAAGGTTAAGAAGCCTTTTTGAACAAGATTGATATTGATGTTTGTGTTATAATTGTGTTTTAGATGGTTGGATTGAGTTTTACCATATTTGAGGTTTTTAGTGTTTAACTGATTTAATTACGTGTTATAAAATCTAAAGATAAATAGAAAGTTGGTGAATGGAGATTGTGCAATTATGGTAGAAAGAAAGAAAAGCCTGTGGAAATAAAAGATTATGTATTTAAAGAAAAAAAATCAATTAGCTAAGACAAATCTTCTTCTTACTGTAGATGATTTGGTTTGATTTAATATGTCTAATCAAACTACTATTAAAGGTTTGAGGGACAAAATGTGAAATTTGTATGAAGAAAAATTTATGTAAAATAAGATATTTATCTGACAACAGTTGTATAACTCAAAGATAAAGCGCCCTCTTTTCAATACCATTTAAATGAGTTTAATACCGTTATTAGTAGGTTGTTAGCGGTTAGTGTGAAGATCGACAATAAATAAAATATTACATTTTTTTTATGTTCGATGCCATATTCGTGGGATTGTTTTGATTATGAATTTTAACAATAATCTAGATCTTAATATAAAATTAGTCATATCTACGCTACTTACTAAAGAATCTTTTAAAAAAACACATATAAGATTTTCTGGCAACGTAATGATGGTCATAAGAATATATATTAAGAAAGGTACTCACTGAAGAGACTGATATGAGACTTAAGTGAAAATGACATAAAACAGAAAAGTATGGAATTGTAAAAAAATTGTCGTGTAAAAATTAGAAGCTTAGAAAAACAAATTAGGAAAATTTTATACCTGATTCACATGATCAAGCATCAAATTTAGAGAATTCTTAAAAAATTTTAGCTGAGAAAGACGATTCATCCAAGGACGAGAAAGTATTATTAGTAATGATTTAACAAGAGAATGGTTGGAGTTAGTGCCTTAAAAAATTAATGTCCAACCTAATCCATTGGCTATATGGGTGTGATAGGATCAATCTCCATAGTTGATCTTGAAATTATGGTCTTTCAGAATATATATTATGTATCTTAAATAAATATAGTATTTCGTTAAACATAAATAATATGGGTTTTGTGAGGAGTACATCTTCTGGTTATTAGGACCTTGAGATTGAACATGGTCGGAGTTGATCGTGGAGGGTTGTATTACATGGATCTTAGTATTTTGATGAGCTATGACTAGTACGAATGCTTATGACACATTTATGGACGTCATTATTTAAGATGTATGTTTATCTTATGTGAGGGAAATGACTTAGGTAAGGATGGAAGGTCTCCACTATTGAGAACTGACTTGGTGTTAGTTGTGCTTTTTACTTTTACCCTACACAAGAGTGTGAGTATATCTGAACATAAGATCTTGAATTTGGACTTTTAATTACCTACACTAGTGGATCGAAGTTCAAGTTATTATTCTATGACCCATTAACCTAAGCCACAATTACTTAATTATGGAATTGACGGTGCACATAAGTTGGCAAATCTTTAGACTTGAGGGCGTGTAAGTGTCTTGAGTCTTAATTAGACAACTTTGACTCACTTTACGAGATTTCTTAAAGACTACTAAAAGTGAGTGATGCTAAGTACGCTCATTAGGATTCTTTATTTTATGCACTGATCAAAATAGGATCCACTGAGTTTACCACAAGACGTGTTTAAGGTTATGCCTAATTAAATTAGAGATTTATGAAGTAATTTTATTCTATTAAGCCTTATACTCAAAATGTTTAAAAGGCTTTTAACTATTAAGTTTTCATTTTAACTATAAAAACTTATATTTTCGTTCTTGATCATGATCTAATGACTCACATATGATGGTCCAACTTTATGATCGGCATTTGATCTAAATCTTACATGGATGGCCCAGACAGTGGAGTGATTAGATCATAAAAATATGTGTTTGACTAGTTTAAGGGCACTGGATAAAATTCTGGGTGTCATGCTCATCCAGATATTAAGAGTAGAAGCATGGCATGAGACTAGATAGACAGAGTAAACATGACGATATGTCTGTGTTTACCAATTTCTTTGTTCAGTTGACATTGAAAATATCCATTAAGACCGATTGATTAGGTAGGATCCTAGTTTCTAAGAATTAGTAGGTACTCTTAGTTGTGCATTATACCAAAATAATTGTGACTAAAGATCTTTTTGATATTTAGATTTAATGGCATGACCTAAGCGTTGTGCGTTAGGGATCAATAAAGTGGCGTTTATCTCTAAACAAGCAGTATTCGAACCAAATAAGTTTATCGTTTGGATAAAGCCGAGCGAGGTCGGGTGGATGGTGTTAAAAGCATGATATCAAATAATCCATCTTGCCATTAAGGTGTTGAACCTTTGGGTTTGTGCTATGTACATTCAGCCAACCTCATGTTGTGAGGACTGCTTACGTGTTACGATCTCAGTTCAAAGGAAGATGTCGTAATGATGCACTAGGTTTCACACAAATTTTTTTTTTTTTTTTAATGATTGGGCCTGTCATCTTAGGTAATCTAATCGACTACCACCTTGATTAGACAAAGTTTAATATATTATAATATCTTTTATGATGCTTAATATTTAATGAGGTCTTTCCTCTAATATGAGCCGTTGCACTTTTTATGTAGTCATGAAATTTGAATTAATTCTTTTCCAACTTAAATGCATTTCTCTTTTTAATGGCACTAACTTTTTAAAATAGAAGAAGACATTAGAAATTATTCATAGGGAGTTAGACTTAGTTTTAAATGATGATCAACCTTAAAAACTCACCAAATCCAGCCCTGCCTATAACATTGCCAAATATAATAGGTGAGAACATGGGTGAATAAGCTAAGTATACGGATTATTTGACATTTCATTCTTAAATCTTTTCGAAAGGGTATACCTGAGAAAGATAAGGTGAAAAAATTTATCAAATAAATAATAAAAATGTTCACCGAATTTAATAAAGTAAAACTATAAAAATTATTATGGAATTAGAGAACATATCATATGATGGATGATCTCATGAGTAAGTTAAAGACACTCCAAATGAATATTCCAGAACACTTACTGGTCTATTTTGTATTAATTTCTCTTTTTTCTAATTTCAGCAATTTCAAAACCAATTACAACATCCAAAAAAAAAAAAAAAACATTGATTGGATTTATATCGCATTGTGTACAAGAAAAAGATATACTTAGGCGTGAGTGACTACAGAGTACTCATCTCGTGTACTCCTCTCAAGGAAATAACTCAAAGAAAAAAAAAGAATGATTATAGGAATAAGAGTAAAGGCAATGCTATAAGCGATAATACAGAGTCGAAGAATAAAAACTAGATAGTTGGACTATGCTACTTTTGTGATCAGAATGATCACTTAAGAAACAATGTCATAGGTATAAAACTTGGCTTAAGAAGAATAAAAATAAAAGTAAAGATTATTGTCTAATAGTTTCTGAGGTTTTAATTCATATACATTTTTCATAATGCGAATCAATTTTGTATCAACACTCACATCTTAATTTTCGTACAGTGGTACCTAAGGAGCTAAATACCCAGTGATGTGGACTACTACATATTTAATAGGTGGCTTCCAGGTGGAGAATTAAGGCTGATAGATTTATATTTTATTTTAAATATAAGAATTAATTTGCATTTACAATATTTTAAATATTTTTTTATTTTATGATACGTTGGTTTGGAGATAAAATAGTTTATTTAGTTTTCATTCTAAATTCAAATGTTTATTTAAGCCTCAATACTGCAAACGTGCATATAATGTGTATGTAAATGATGACAACCTTAATTATAGACAAAAATAAAAGTAAATATCATCAAAGAGTTTAGCTATTAGAAGATGATATGAACAAAGAACTCAGTCCGGTTAAAAGAGTGTTATCACTTTTGTGGTAGTTGTACTATAATAACATTTAGGATATTGATGTAGAGCGGGTCGCAGACAATTACATGGCAAAGATGGATCAAAAAAGGCCCGGTCGGCGACAGAAGTGATCTGGACCATCAGACCTTCAATCAAGCGTATCTCGCAATCCGGGATGAGTTAGCCAATATAAAATATGTAATTTTGGGGTAGAACGAGCTACTTTAGCCAACCAACCCGCTACGCCGGGTTGCGACGCTTGGAATTGTGAGAAACCCCTGATTGGATGGTCGTTTCTTGTTTCAATTTTGTTTTTACTATAAATAGTAAGTTTTATTTTGACTATAACTCTTCATCCGTCGGGCTTTAGGAGTTGCGCCCAACGTGAAAAGAGCTTAGAATAATTAGGGGAACGGTTTGGTGAAGCCAAATAGGACACTTACTATTTTTGGCCGAAAACCTTGCACACTAGTAGACATCACGACCATTTATAAATAGTAAGTTTACTATTTATAGTAAGTCGCGAATTCTAGGAGTTTTAGTTGTAGTTTGTGTAAGACCCGTATTCTAGACTGTACCGTTCCATAGGCTTCCGCGGTCTTTCCGGTCGAATTTCGGCAACCTTCGACCATTAACCGGCATTTGTGCGCGATCCTGAGTCATGTCCCGTATATTAAAGTCGGCGCAACTTGATACTTGTACCCTTGCAACCGCGCCATCGCCGTGGTTTCAACGCCGCGTCTCGCGCGCCGAGGCATTACCCAGGGTAGGAGATGTGGACCTGCGTTCAGTTCGAGGAAAACACCGCGCGTTGCAAAACCCAAGGGAATCTCTACCTAAATGTTACATCCATCAATCAATCAATCCCATCAAGGGTCAAGTACAAGTCAAGTACTCACATCACTCAACACATTACTCAACCTATCACAACCCATACCCTTCCTACACAAGTTACCCCAAAAGTCAACAATTCCTTACACAACCCATCCCTCTTTTCCATTCATCACTCCATCCCATCCCATCCTCTCTCTCTCTCTCTCTCTCTCTCTCTCTCTCTCTCTCTCTCATTTTCTCCATTTTCAAGCAAGTTCTAAGAGCAACCGTCCATGGTTTTCTAAGGTGAGGAAGAAGCCATGTGTGGCTCACCTCCTTACCACCCAATCCAACCATCCAATCTTCATCATTCTCCGTCAAAGTCGAAGCCGAGGAGCTTAGCTTTCCATTGATCCAAGAAGGAGTGGAAAAGGTGGGTGATTTGTTTGGATTTGATGATTAGAGGGCCCACACTTATGGGACCCATCTTGATGCATGTGACTGTAAGTTTGAGGGGCCCATAGTGGCGGGGCCCTCCCCTTCTCTCTCTGTCTTCCCTTCTCTCTCTCTCTCTCTTTCTTTCTCTCTCTCTCTCTTTCCTGATTTGGTGGCCCACCATTGATGTGCATGTGAGATCCACGCTGTCCACAAATGGGACAGCCTTGCTGCCCGTTTTTGGGCAGGCTCGGATGGTGGGGAAAACACCAATAGAGACTGGTTTTCCAGCCGTGTGGACACCCATCCGTGGACCCCACCTTAAGGTGTGAGTTTTGTATCCCAAATAGCACATTTGCACGGCCCAGATCCAACGTCTGTAGGCTGTGCCATAGCAGTAGCAGCGACGTGCAGGGCGTCTGCATTCCAGACCCACTTGCTGGATGAAGAGGGAACACAAATATCAGCTACCCAGGTCCCACACGTGTGGACCCATCCTATATACATGTGATATATCCCATCCGTCCGTTGGGGACGTGAATCCCACCAGCTAGATGTACGGGCCTTATACACACCGTCCATCTGCTGATATTGGCGCCAGCAGGGTAGTCTTGAGGTATGTGTTATATCCATACCAGCCATCCATTTTTGCCTGGTGCGTGGGACCCACCCGCACATGTTGCACGCGTGGGGTGGGGCCCACCTTGGATGCATATATTCTATATCAACGCCGTCCAGCCAGTTCTGCACCGGGACGTGGGACCACCGCGATGCGTGTGCTATCCAGCATCGTCCAGCTTGCTGGACGGTGAGCTGGACGTTGGAGATTTTAAAAATAAAATAAAATATATAATAATATTATTATATAATTATTATATTATATGTATTCATCATATCTATTTATATATGAATATACCTATGATATGGTGGGCCCCACGTGGGACCCACCTGCTTGGAAGGATTGGCTGGTGTATGCTATATAGCTGAGGTGTTTAGGTCAGCAAGTTCTGTGGTCCCATACGCGGGACCCACTGATATTTGTCTTTTATCCATGCTGCCATCGTGGCCCCACATGTGGACACGTGTGGCATCCTCACCGTCCAGCAAGGACGGTGGGATCCACCGTGATGTAAGTGTTTCATCAAAACCGTCCATCCACATGTGAATTTCACACGTGACTGTGGGTCTGAGCATAAGGTATGTGTTATATCCTGCATCTTCCATCCGTTGTGGACCCACTCCACACGTGTTGTACATGTGGAGATGGGCCACATTGATGTATGCACTCTATCATCCCCACCGTCCAGTGATTTGGACGGTGGAACCACTTTTAATGTATATGATGTATACTCACCGTTGAGATGTTTTTGGACGGCGGGGATTCACCAGATGTACGTGCTGGCAGCACATGGCCCACTAATGTAAGTGTTTTACCTACACAGCCCACCCATGCAGCTTACCTTGGTGTATGTATTTTGAATCCACGCAGTTCATCTGTTCCATCCAGCCGTCTATTCGGACGTTTTGCTAGGTGGGGCCCTCGTTGATGTATGTGCTGTAAATCCAGCCATCCGTCCATCCTTTGGACGGTGAGGCCCACCACATGATATATGTGTTTTCAGCCTCGCTGTCCATCTGAATTCTAGGCAGGTAGGGCCCACCTCAAGGTATGTGATGTATTCACACCGTCCGCCAGGCTAGACGTGGGCCTACCATACTGTGCATATTTTATATAGGTTGTCTATCCCTGGACGTGGACCCCACCATATGATGTATGTGTTATATCCTAACCAGCTATCAAATGGACCATTTTGCAAGAACAGTGAGGGGATTGAACGACTACCCTTGAAACCCCTTTTGGTTGCACATTTGATCAATGTAATATTCCACTTAATTCAAGACCTTGTGACCATATGAACAGATTAGGTAGAAAATAAATGTTATGGTGGTCCTATAGGATTTTAACGGTGAAGATCATTATCTCCTGATCTTTTGATGCGATTCATTTTTGGGAATGTGTCTGGCCCACCTGATGTTATGAGGCCCATTAGTGCGGCCCACTGATGCGGCCCATTTGGCGTATATGAGGCCCATATGATGAGGCCCGACTTTATGTACATGAGGCCCATTATGATCTGTATTAGGCCCTTATCGTGCGACCCATTTTGACGTGTATTAGGCTCATGACGCGTGGCCCATTTGATGTATTCGAGACCTAGATACGTGGCCCATTTGATGCATACGAGACTCATGTGTAGGGCTCACCTATTGTGTATTCAAGGCCCATGGGTTGTGGGCCATTGTGATGTATTTGAGGCCCATGGGCGAGGCCCGATGTGATGTATGTGTGGCTATTACATTGCGTATGAATCCCTTATGTGGGCCACTCTTTGGGAGCAATGTTGGTTAGATGTCCACACTGATGGGAAATGATGGTTAGATGTCCTCATTGTGACCTTCCCTTAGGCCTTGTTAAGCCCATTCTTACCGATTTCGATTAACGTGACCGATTTGCCGATTCCGACTATCGATCGATGCGATTGTCGTGACCGATTTGCTGATTCTGATTACCTTGACCGATTACCGATTTCGATTAACATGACCGATTTGTCGATTTCGACTATCGATCGGTGCGATTGCCATGACCGCTTTACTGATTCTAATTACCTTGATCGATTACCGATTTCGATTAACGTGATTGATCAGCCGATTCTGACTATCGATCAGTGCGATTGTCGTGACCGATTTGCTGATTCTGATTACCTTGACCGATTACCGATTTCGATTAACAAGACCAATTTGTCGATTTCGACTATCAATCGGTGCGATTGCCATGACCACTTTACTGATTCTAATTACCTTGACCGATTACCGATTTCGATTAACGTGACCGATTTGTCGATTCCGACTATCGATTGGTGCGATTGTCGTGACCGATTTGCTGATTCTGATTACCTTGACCAATTACCGATTTCGATTAACATGACCGATTTGTCGATTTCGACCATCAATCGGCGCGATTGCCATGACCGCTTTGTTGATTCTAATTACCTTGACCGATTACCGATTTCGATTAACGTGACCAATTTGCCGATTCCGACTATTGATCGGTGCGATTGTCGTGACCGATTTGCTGATTCTAAGTACCTTGACCGATTACTGATTTCGATTAACGTGACCGATTTGCCGATTCCGACTATCGATCGGTGCGATTGCCGTGACCGCTTTGCTGATTCTGATTACCTTGATCGATTACCGATTTCGATTAACGTGATCGATTTGATGCATATAAGACCCATGTGTAGGGTCCACATGTCATGTATTTAAAGCCCATGAGCAAGGCCCACCCGTTGTGTATATATGGCCCTTAAGTAAGGCCTATTGTGTTGTATATTAGGCCTTTGTGTGGGGCTGTGAGCCCATTATATGTTTGGCTTTGTGTGAGCCACTCTTTGGGAGCAATGTTGGTTAAATGTCCACATTGTCGAGGCCGATTGTCGATACCGGTTATTGATACTGCTTATGAGTATGTGACAGCATAGCATCATGATACATGCCCATACGCATCATCTGCATGTTTGTTATGGGATGTGGTTGACCATTGCATATGTCATTAGGCAGATTGTTATGAGACTTCCTGATAGGAAGAGGTTATCTCACATGAGCGCACGCTATGTGCATGAGTGATGCATGACTGGATCGTATGGCTCATGCATCTTGCATTGTGTGCCCTAGCGACATCAGGGCCGTAGCCTCCACAGGCATATGGTGGATGGTCAGACGGGACACCGAAAATCTGTTCTACATGGGATGCTATAGATATCCCTGGGTGAAAGTCCCTAAACCCTCTTGGTTCCAGAGGTTGCTCCAACGTCTAGACCGAGTGGATGCATGAGCGCATGAGGGTCATATACGGTTAGGCCACATCTCCCACTGTGTCGTGGTCGGTTGGAAGGGGGTACGACCTTACCTGCCCGAGAGGAGGGGGCAATGCTAGGCTGAGTCTGACCAGCTCAAGGAATGGGTCCGCTATCGACGAGCCGGGCCCGATATTGGCAGGCGGATAGTGAGGTCTCTTCCACTCACCTTGTTGCGCGCGATGGGACGGCAATCTGGTTTGGAGTGTAATAGACCCCGGGATTTCTCAGAGAGGAACCGTACTGATATGTGGATTTATTGAGCAGGATTTGCATACTCATTCATTCATTCATTCACTATCCACTCGGGCTGGTGGTGCGTAACTATTTGTTACGTGTACCTTCGCATGGCCAGGATTTCGGTTGGGCGCGTAACTAACCTGAGATCAGGAGTTTACCACATTGAGTCTGACTATCCAAATTTAGGTATGGGACTGGTTTGGATAGAAGTCCCTTGTGATGGACCCCATAGCCTGCGATACTACATACTATCATCCCGACTTCACACTTCGGCATGGTCATTCCATTCGCACTGCATATGACATTACATCTACGACATATGGTATTTTGGGTTACTGTGTTTCTGCATTTATATTGCCTAGATACGATTGACGCTAGTCGTGGACTCATCAGGAATTACACACTGCATCACATCCTCGGCATTTGATAATTGGCTCTTTATGACTCATCATCTGCATAGCTATTCTATATTGCGTATTCTGATATTGATTGATTCATGGACTTGTCCGTATTTCCGCTTACTCTGTTATCGTATAATTTATGATCTTGCCAGTATTTATGTTTACTCTGATAATTCCTGCTCTTGTCAGTATTTTTACTTACTCTGGTAATTCATGATCTTGTTAGTGATTCTGTTTATTTCGATATTGTACCATCTATGGATTACCAGTATTTTCGGTCCTGTATGATGATGGCATTGTGTTGAATACTTGACACTTACCTTGTGCACATACTTACACCACCCTCTAAGCTTTCTATAAGCTTATGCACGATAGATGTGTGCAGGCGATGTTAGGTGGCAGCAGTGTTGAGCTTGGAGCGTGCGGCGGTCTTTTGGAGCTTGATTTTTAATGTCATGTATTTCCCTTTCAGCATTGTATTCAAATGATTATATTAGTGGATATGTGATGATGATGTTGCCTTTGTGAATTGGGTGATCTTGTGGTTATGCTTATTATGAGTTAAATGTACATTGAAAAATCCTCCTTATAGGATCTCAAGATCGGAATCTGGCATATGGACGCTAGGAGCCGAGAATGGGGTACTATGGAGGCTGTCGGCACCAGATTCGGCGATCGGGATTCCTGTGAATCCGTTCTCCAGGTTTGGGGCGTGACAGTTTGATTATGATTTCTTTCTCATTGCTTAGTACCCTTATTTAAGGGGTTGTGAACTCGTTTTTATACATTCATTAATCTATTTCGAATTTATTAGAATTTATTTATATTTTCTGCTCTCTTTTCTTGTGGATTCGAGAAAGTCTCTGTGAGGAGTCCAAAGAAGTTCCGTGGATTCGGAATAGTTATCCTCTTGAGGAAGACGGTGCTTGACCTCACGTCCTCCCCTGCGTCAGTTTGGTATCAGAGCGAGGTTTCTCCTCGGATCGATGACTTCTAACGACGGTCGGGCAAGAATCCCATAGGCGGTGCTCTAGGGAATTTGCCTTTAACGGCGGTAACTTTTCAAGCAGCGCAACAAGAGAATCGGCAAGCCATGCAAGGGCTACAGGCTTCCATGGACCGCATAACGAATCTCTTGGCAGAAACCCTAGGGCAACTCCGTGTTCTTGGTGGTAATCCTCCACTACCAATTGCTGAGACTCGTAATCGACCTGATCGAAGGATAATACCGGCAGTGCATCTAAGGGTCATGCCTGAGGATGGGGGCTCCAGTGAGGAGGAGATCGACGACATAATCTTCCAACACCCCATACCAGGCGACGATCGAGTAGATCGAGAATTCAAGATACGGGTTGATATTCCTAACTTCAATGGCCAACTACACATTGAGGATTTCTTCGATTGACTTTTTGAAGTTGAGCGATTTTTTGACTATATGGACATCCCTGAAGAAAAGAAGGTCAAGCTGGTGGCCTACAAGTTGAAAGGAGGAGCGTCAGCTTGGTGGGAACAACTGTAACTCGCACGAACCAGGCAGATGAAAGCACCAATCCGCACATGACAGCGGATGAAGCAACTACTACGCGCCCGATTCTTCCCTAGCGATTACGATCAGGTATTATTCCAACAATACCAAAATTGTCGACAGGGTAGTCGGTCGGTGAGAGAGTACACAGAAGAATTTTACCGCCTGGCGGCGCGTAACGATTTAGTTGAGACTGAATCGCAGCAAGTCGCCCGATTCAACAGTGGATTGGGTATGGCGATTCAGGATCGGGTCCAGATGCAGTCCGTTTGGACAATGAATGATGCGATCAAGTTGGCTACTCGGGCAGAAGCGCAACTTGAACGTCCTAATACACAGACCTATCCTACTGCACGGATTACTGCGGCAGATCCACCTCAGGGAGCTCCACAGCTTAAGGGGAAGGAGCCCGTAGGAGCACACACTCAACCTCCTACGTCTGAGAACTGAGATCAGGGAAGCGGGCAAGCTAGACCCCAAAGAGGCATCTCCACTACTGCTGGTCCAAGTAGAATTCTGAACCCTTATGCTCGGCTAAGGCCCGACAGCTGTTATCGTTATGGCCAGCCCGGCTACCTTCAAATACTTGTCCCCAGCGAAAAGTGGCAAACCTCCCCATTAATGATGGTAGTGATGATAACGCTTATGAAGATCCAGATATTGAAGAACAGGAGCATACTGCCGAGGACGAGGTAAATGATTCAGATTAGGTTTAGCACGATCATAGCGAGTCACTTGTCGTGAGGCGGCTATTATATGCGCCAAGAAAAGAAGTGCATCCACAGCGGCATAACATCTTCCGCACTAGGTGTACGGTGAATCGAAAAATTTGTGACGTGATCATTGACAGTGGAAGCAGCGAGAACATCGTCTCCAGGGGCATGGTGGAAAAATTATAATTGAAAACAGAGCGTCATCCCTCTCCATATACAATCGGTTGGATCAAGAAGGTCAGCGAAACAAAGGTAACTGAACGGTGCACCATATCTTTTTCAATTGGCAAACATTATAAGGATGAAGTAGTATGCGATGTGGTTGATATAGAAGCATGTCACATACTACTCGGTCGACCCTGGCAATCTGACCGTGACGCCACTCATAAAGGGCAAGATAACATATATATCTTCGTCAAGGACGGCCGGAAGACCATATTGGCCCCTATGGATCCAGAAGGACCACCTGAAACTTCTAAAGTGGAGGGTCGTTTTCTCTTAACCATTCGGGACTTCGTGGAAGAATCCAAATAAACAGGATAGACTTATGTATTAATTGTGAAAGGGGAAGAACTCGAGCCTACCATCATCCCTGAAAGACTAAAGCCCTTATTACATGAATTTCAAGAAATCTGGCCCGAGGACCTTCCCAATGGGTTACCCCCTATGCGAGATATCCAACACCATATTGACTTTGTCCCTGGGTCCAGTTTACCTAATTGTCCTCATTATCCAATGAGCCTGAATGAGTGCGAGATTCTGCAAGGACAAGTGGAGGAACTGATCTGTAAGGGTCTTATTTGAGAAAGCATGAGCCTATGTGCTATACCAGCTTTGCTAACTCCAAAGAAAGATGGGAGTTGGCGCATGTGTGTCGACAGCCGGGCCATCAACAAGATCACCATAAAATACAGGTTTTCTATACCACGGTTGGATGATATGTTAGATATGCTAGAGGGCGCAAAAATATTCTCTAAATTGGACTTAAGGAGCGGCTACCATCAGATTCGAATACGGCCGGGTGACAAGTGGAAAACAACCTTTAAGACCAAGGAAGGATTGTACGAATGGATGGTCATGCCTTTCGGTCTTTTTAATGCGCTTAGCACATTCATGAGGTTGATGAACCAAGTTCTGAAACTTTTCATTGGGCGGTTCATTGTGGTTTATTTTGATAATATTTTGATATACAGTCAAGACGAAACCACCCATATGGAGCACCTTAAGGAGGTCCTTCAAGTGCTCATTGAAAATAAACTGTACCTCAATTTAAAAAAGTGTAGCTTCATGACTGATAGCCTATTATTTCTGGGTTTTGTAGTTACATCCACGGGCATTCGAGTGGATGAGGAAAATGTGAAGACAATCAAAGAATGGCCGGTTCCCAAAAATATTCACGAAGTATGAAGTTTCCATGGACTAGCGACATTCTATCGTCGGTTCATGAAAAATTTCAGTACCATTGTGTCACTGATCATAAATTGCATGAAGAAAGGGCAGTTTCAATGGACTGACGAAGCCGACAGAAGCTTTGCCGAAATCACGCGCAGATTATCTATGACCCCAGTTCTTGTACTTCCCAACTTTGATAAACTGTTTGAAGTCGAATGTGATGCCTCATATGTCGGGATTGGGGGAGTTTTGTCTCAAGAAGGTAGGCCAGTAGCCTTCTACAGTGAGAAACTTAGTGATGCATGTAAGAAGTGGTCTATATATGAGATCGAGTTGTACGCGGTGGTCCAGGCACTGCGACACTGGCGACATTATTTGATTCAAAGGGAATTCATACTTTACACGGACCATCAAGCCCACAAATTTATTAATAGTCAAGCTAACATTAACCGTGTGCATGCTAGATGGATCTCGTTTTTACAGGAATTCACATTCGTGCTAAAGCATAAGTCAGGGCAACAGAACAAAATAGCCGATGCTCTGAGTCGCCGTGTAACTTTGTTAGTCACTATGAGCAATGAAGTTATCGGGTTCGATCGCCTCAAAGACATATATGCTGACGATGACGACTTCAGGGACGCATGGGTTAGATGTCAGGAAGGTCACCCCGGTGACTTACATATACAAGACGGGTTCCTTTTCAAGGAAAATCGACTATGTATCCCAAAGAGTTCGCTAAGGGAACAGATAATCGAAGAGCTACATGGAGGTGGCCTCAGTGGACACCTTGGGCGAGACCAGACGCGAGCTCTTGTGGAAGAACGGTATTACAGGCTATAATTGGTACGTGATGTGGGAAAGGCAGTCCAACGCTGTTATATTTGTCAGACTTCCAAGGGGCAATCTCATAATACCGGCCTCTACACCCCGTTACCCGTGCCTGACGGCCCTTGGGAGGATTTATTTATGGACTTTGTGTTTGGTCTCCCACGAACACAACGCGGCATGAATTCGGTGTTCGTGGTAGTAGATCATTTTTTCAAGATGGCGCACTTTATTCTATGCAAGAAGACTCTCGATGCAACACACGTGGCAAGGCGAATCTATTCTTCAGAGAAATTGTGCGGCTACACGGGGTTCCCAAGACTATTACTTCCGACCGTGACACGAAGTTCATAAGCCACTTTTGGTGGACTTTGTGGGCTTGATTCAATACACGCCTTTAGTTCAGCAGCACGTACCATCCACATACTGACGGTCAAACTGAGGTTGTGAATCGCACGTTGGGAAACCTCCTTCGATGTATTTCAGGGGAAAAACCTAAGCAGTGGGATTTGGCCTTATCTCAAGCGGAGTTTGCGTTCAATAACATGGTGAACCGCTCGACAGGAAAATTTCCGTTCCAGGTTATTTACGGACGAGTACCTCGCCACATACTAGACTTGGTCCCTCTACCCAAGCTCCCAGGCATGAGCATTGCAGCAGAACATATGACAGACAAAATCATGGGCATTCATGCGGAGGTACAGAATAAGTTACATGCCTCGAACAAAAAGTACAAAGAGCAAGCGGACAAGCATCGGCGACAGAAAGTGTTCGAGGTGGGCGACCAAGTAATGGTCCATCTGCGCAAAGAAAGATTTCTGACCAGAACGTACAACAAGTTGAAGAATAAAAAGATTGGACAGGTACCAATCATCCGAAAGATCAATGACAACGCTTATGTTGTTGATCTTCCAGATAATATGGCGATCTCATGGACTTTCAATGTCGCGGACCTGACCGAATATCATGAACCAGCGCATAATGATAACTCAAGGACGAGTTCTTTTGAAGTGAAGGAGACTGATGCAGAGTGGGTCGCGGACAATTACATAGCAAAGATGGATCAGAAAAGGCCCGGTCGGCGACAGAAGTGATCTGGACCATCAGACCTTCAATCAGGCGTATCTCGCAATCCAGGATGAGTTAGTCGACGTAAAATATGTGATTTTGGGGTAGAACGAGCTACTTTAGCCAACCGACCCCGCTATGCCGGGTTGCAACGCTTGGAATTGCGAGAAACCCCTGATTTAACTGTTGTTTCCCTATTTCAATTTCGTTTTTACTATAAATAATAAGTTTTAGTTTGACTATAACTCTTCATCCGTCGGGCTTTAAGAGTTGCGCCCAACGTGAAAAGAGCTTAGAATAATTAGGGGAACGGTTTGGTGAAGCCAAATAGGATACTTACTATTTTTGGCCGAAAACCTTGCGCACCAGTAGACATCACGACTGTCTATAAATAGTAAGTTTACTATTTATAGTAAGTTGTGAACTCTAGGAGTTTTAGTTGTAGTTTGATTATAATTTCTTTCCCATTGCTTAGTACCCTTATTTAAGGGGTTGTGAACTCGTTTTTATGCATTCATTAATCTATTTCAAATTTATTAGAATTTATTTCTATTTTCTGCTCTCTTTTCTCGTGGATTCGAGAAAGTCTCTGTGAGGAGTCCAGAGAAGTTCCGTGGATTCGGAATAGTTATCCTCTTGAAGAAGACAGTGCTCGACCTCACGTCCTCCCCTGCGTCAGATATTAAGTAAAAAAATTTATGAGAAAAATTTGAATTAAAAAAGAAGGCAAATATCTGTCTTAATTCTAAAAATATTATAAAATTGTTATGTAGAAGAGATTGTAAATTTAAAGGATCTTTAAATAATGTGACATATAAAAAGTGATAAGATATTACGCTCATATACATTAACCCTAGTTGGGTGGGATGTTAGGATGAATAAGTTTGGATTACATTAAGTACTTTATTAGTGGAAAGTCCATTTTCAGGTTTTGTTTCATGGCATAAATTTCATTATGCGAAAGAGTGAAATGTGAGCGCTTGTAACAAGATGCATTTGAACTAGGGGTGCACCCGAGTCGGTTAGGTCCGATTCTGGGGTGAAACCGGAACCGAACCGTTCCCAACGGTTCTAGAATATTCAGAATCGGAACCGAACCATTATCACCTATAACTGAACCAGAACCGGACGGTTAAAGCCGGTTCTGTTCCAGATCGGTTCCACTGTTCTAGGCTTTTTATAATCCAGCCCAATTACATGTTTTATTTTATAATCTTGCCCATGTCCATTCGTGTTGTGATCCATTTGATGAATGGTTTAAACATTGTATAAAGTGTATTAAAATACATTTATGAAAACAATCAAAGGGTGTATTGTAAACCATAAATCATGAGTCAAATATGGAAACAATCAAAGGGTTCCTGGTTCGGTTCCAGGTTTGGTTCCATGGTTCGGTTCTGCGGTTTGGTTATACATATCCCCAAACCGAGAACCGAATCGATGTAATTGGTTCTTTGATTTTTAGAATCGGAACCAGAACCGATGCACTCTAGAATCGGACCAAACCGGACCGTTTGGTCGGTTTTGGTCTGGTTCCACGGTTCTATTGGTTCGATGTGCACCCCTAATTTGAACAAAATTTTAAGTCTTTCGTGAAATAAGGTGTTAGACATTGCGGTAGTACATTCATCTGAATTAAGACATGGATAAAAGCGCGCACGCAAAAGTTATTTAAAAGGAAGATTTATAATCGTCAAGCGTGTATAAACTCTAGTTGATAATTGCATATTGTCTCATAGAATGCTTAAAGTCAATAAAAGTGCATACATAATAGTCGTGTACGCATTCCACCTAATTGAGGTTTAATTGAAGATTTTGATTTTGATTTCTATTAATTAAAGTATAATTGTTGTGCATGCATATAGTAAAATGAACAGTTAAATTTAGTTGTTATTGAGGCATAAGACATTTCTTGGTAGAGGTGATAAGACTCGTTGGAAGTTTGTATGTGGGTTATATCTGGCATGAGATTCACATACCTCGTGCCATGTTTTAGAATTCATACTGTTGGAAGTGTTGATATTTTTTTTATCACTTATGTTTTCACTTTGATAAATGAAGTGATGATTATCGTGGTCCCATATCGATAGTTTCAATGGACCGGATTATACATGATACCATTCATGATCCATTGGAGATATCTAGTGAAGTTTTAAGCTCATTAAGTATGTACTAGATATGTATACATTTCTCTATATGTGTGGTATTGTCATGAGTGTCCAAAGTGGGAGAATGTAAAAATTAAGTGTGTCTCTCATGTTATTTGTCACATTAGCATCGGAATGAACAGTTTATGGGATTTAGGTGGGGCCCATTGATTTGGGCTGTGTACAACCTTAGAGTGTACTCTAAAGTACCATTCTTCTTTCCTTATTGTTTAATGTACTTCTCTCGCATTCAAAAAGGATTTTTCCTCTTCCAATAATATATGTGGTATAGGGTTATCGACAGCGAGTATGATGATGAGTAGGACTCACCACTGACCTATGATTCTATAAAATAGAGGCGCGGTTTTCAAATATACTCATGAAGTGTTTTCCCAGCATCAACGTGTGAGGAAGAATAGAAGTACCAGCCATTTTCTCATCTTTTATAGCGAGCTTCAATGTCGTCTCTAATAGCGGACTCATGTATGTTTCAAACTTGTAAATTTAGTCTCATTAAATAATGTGTGAAGATATAAAAATCGATATTCTTACACAGTTTATAAGGTGGTAGATCACTATAACTATAAGTTTTTCTGAAAGCCTAATGCATCTTTTATTGTAGAAGGAAAAAACCCTAAGTGTGTATGTGTGTATGAGAGAGAGAGAGAGAGCATAGGTGTCACCTCATTTGGATGTCCCCACCCTCCTTTGTTGTGAGAGAGAAAAGTGAGAAGAGAGTTTCCTCTCGCCCCTCTATCATCATCGTCATGACCCCTATTTTTTCTCTATCGTCCACTAAGATAGATTGCATTATCCTTAGCTCTTATAAGAGGATCGAACGTATCTCTTAGGATCCATTCTATTTGCGATAGATCGAGAGAGACCTCTTATGTTAAAAGATTGACATCGATAAATTTCATAATTAAAATTTTTTACATGTTTAATCACATATAAGTATGATCTAAACGGTTAAAATACACGATTTGAGGAAGAGAAGACATGATTTCTTAGAGTCACATACAACCGATATTTATACAAGAATAGAGGAAGACTAAAGAAAGAAAACAATTAAGAAGAAGAATCTAAGAGATTACAGAGGAGAGAAATATGCGATCCTATTCTGCGGATGAGCTGGCTGGATTCGGACGCGTATTCTAACGTGTTCCTACAACACTCCCCCTTAAGATGGGTCTAAAGATATTCGAAAGGCCAAGCCTGAAAATGATTGCATCATGTTGGTCACGTGAAAGAGGTTTAGTGAAAATATCTGTCAGTTGGTGTCCCCAGTGTGAACATGTGGAGTTATAATTTCATGGGATTTAATTTTCTCTCGAATAAAATGGCAATCCACTTTAATATGCTTTGTGCGCTCATGAAACACCGGATTGTTAGAAATGTGAATGGCAGCCTGATTATCACACATCATCAGCATAGGTCTAAATGGAGAGAAGCTAAGCTCAGTCAAAATTTTCTTAAGCCAAAGTAACTCACAAGTTGTATGGGCCATAACCCTATATTCGGCCTCAGCACTGGATCGAGCAACAACCGACTGCTTCTTACTTTTCCAAGTAATTACCACATTTCCCCCTACAAACGAGCAGTAACTGGTTGTAGATTTTCAGTCATCTTTGGCACCGGCCCAGTCTGCATCAGAAAAAGCAGAAATGGACAAGTGACCATGTTTGGAATAAAGAAGGTCCTTACCAGGGGAACCTTTGAGGTAACAAATAACACGATAGGCAACATCCAAATGGGTAGTCCGTAGTGAGTGCATAAACTAACTGAGCACACTTACAGCATGAGAGATATAGTTAAGCCAATGAGCCAATGAGTCGCTGATATCGACCAGGATCTGAGAGAGACTCACCAAGGAGAGAGGTGAACTGATGATTGATTTCAAGAGGAGTAGTAATAGGCTTACAGCCCAACATACCCATTTTATGGAGTAAGTCCAATGTATATTTCATTTGACATAAGGCAAGCAATCTCAATACTAAGAAAGTAATGCAAGGAGTCCAAGTATTTAACCTCAAAGGTACTAGCAAGATGAGACTTAATGCTGGATATAGAAGTAGAATCATCGCCCGTAACAATGATGTCATCAACGTAGACCGAGACCACTGTGAGCCCAGAGGTGGTGCACTTCTAAAAAACAAAATGATAAGAACTACAATGGTGAAAATGTGCAGCCTGTATAACATAAGTGAATTTGTTGAACCACGCCTATGGTGACTGTTTAAGGCCATTGGTGGACTTGAGAAGGCGACAAACTTTATGTTCCTCCCCTTACGATGAAACCCAGGAGGTAAGGACATATACACTTATTCATGAAGGTCACCATGTAAAAGCATTCTTGACATTAAGTTGATGCAGGGGCCAATCCAAACTTGCAGCCATAGATAAGAGAACTCGAATAGAATTCATTTTTGCAACTGGAGCAAAAGTTTCTGTGTAGTCGATGTCATAAGTCTGTGTGAAGCCTTTTGCAACAAGGCGTTCTTTATATCGATCAATGGTACCATCAAATTTATGCTTGACAGTGTAAACCCACTTACAGCGCACAACATGTTTACTGACCGACAAATCAACAAGCTCCCAAGTTTAATTTTTTTTCTAAGACATTCATCTCCTCAAGCATAGCATGCTTCCAGTGAGGGTGTGTCAATGCCACATCCACTCGTGTAGGAATAGATATAGAATCAATATTAGAAATAAAAATTTTGTAGGATGGAGATAATGACTGATAAGAAACGAACTGCTGAAGAGGATGAAACGTGCAAGGACGAATACCTTTCCCCAGAGAAGCAGAAAGAGCCGAGTTAGGAGCAGATCTCGGAGTAGCAGATGATGGTGGAGGCAGTGATGTGGTGGCTCGCCCTTTTCTGTGCTGCAAGATAGAGGAGGCTTGAGTGTAGACATAGTCCTGTAAATGGAGAGGTCGAGTGTTGGGGCGAGTGGAGCGGTGTGGTGGTGGTGGTGGAGTCATGGAAAGTGATGGAGGAGAATGTGAGGTAAGGGACGGTGAGTTTAGAAAAAGGATAAGAGTAACATGTGGGGATAAGAGAGAAGATGAAGGCGCCAGAGAAAAAAACTGAGAGACTTAAAAAATATAGCATTTAGAGAGGCATAGTGACGACCTGTATGCGGATCCACAAATTTATAACCTTTTTGGGTAGGTGAATACCCAACAAATATGTAAGAGATGGATTTATCTTATAACTTTGTTCGAGATGGAAAGAAGTCATGCACATAAGTAGTGCAGCCGAAAACTCGAAGAGGAATATCGGTGACATGGTGAACTTTCTTAAACAAAGAAATCGGAGTATGAAAGTTCAAAGCAGAATGACGAGTGATATTCAATAATTGTTGATTTTTTCTTTCTGTCATCCCATTCTGCTGAGGAGTGGAAGCACAAGTGGTGTTTGATTCGATGTCATGCTGACGAAGGTAGGAAAGAAAAACAGTAGAAAGGTATTCGCCACCATTATCACGGTGAAGGATTTTAACCTTTGCCTCAAACTGATTAATCAACCAAACATAAAAAAATTGAAAAGTTTTAAACACATCACTTTTATTTTTAAGAAGATAGATCCATGTCATCTTGGTAGTACAATCTATAAAAGACACAAAAATACCGAAATTCCATGGAGGAGAGAATATGAGCAGACATCAGATTGAATCATAGAAAACATCGGACTAGAGACTTTATTCAAAACTAAAGGAAATGAAACATGTTTCTGCTTCGATAAAGCACAAGTACCACACCGAAAATACTTAACATCTTTGTGAGAAGCTAAAGTAGAAAATAAATTGCGTAAAATGGAAAAAAGAATGATGACCATATTGACAATGCCATCGAAAAAAATCCTCTTGAGTGACTGAAAGAAGATGGACAGTTGTTCTAGGTTAAACATCAACATCGAATTGGTAAAGGACAACACATTTATGCCCACCACCAATCATCTTGCGTTCTGAGGTCCTAAAACATATAGTGAGATGGTAGAAAAATGGCAGCACAGTTAAATTATTTGGTGAGTGCACTAACGGAAAGCAAGTTGGAGTCAAGACCAAGGACAAGAAGGGTCTTGTCGAGGGTGACAGTAGAGGTTAGAGGAATAGTTCCTGACCCCGTAATTGGAGTAAGGTTGCAATTGGCTAACTTTACTGATCTTAAAGTAGAACTAGGATGAAAAGATGAAAAAATGTGAGACATACTAGTCATATGATCGGTGACCCCAGTGTCCATGACCTAGGGTTAGGAAGAGGGGGCAAGAGTGGATGTACCAGACATTGGGGAACTGGAAGTAGCCATGGATTTTGAGACTGAGAGGTCAGCCTTCTGTGCGATCAAGTTATCATATTCTTCTTGGGAAATCTAGACCATAGTAGTGGAGGAAGCCGGCGGTGTCTCCTCGGATTCAGTAGCAGAAAAATTGGCCCATCGGCCACCCGACGAACTACCCCATCCACGAGTAAAGCCTTCCCACATGGGAGGTCTGCCATATTTAATCCAACAATAGCCAACCATATGGTTGGTATGTTTGCAATGAGTACAAAAAAGTGAACCACGACCTCCGCCTCGAGTTCCACGACCACGACCCCTATGATCAGAAAAAGGAACATTAGCCTGTAAGGCAGACTGTGTGATCAAGGCATGTGAAATCATAACCTGCTTTCTTTTTTCTTCTCTTACAAGTTGAGCACAAACCTAATTCAAGGTCATCGTCTCAGCGTTGTGGATGATTTGTTGTCAGAGTAACTCATACTCATTATTAAGGCCATCTAAAAATTTGAAGATCTGTCGTCGCTCTTGACATTTCTTGATAAGAATCACATCTTGAGAACGATAGGTATCGTCTTCATCATGATAGGAGAGCTCCTCCCATAAACTCCGTAGTTTAACATAATACTCTGTGAGGTTGGTGTCATTCTGCTAGAGAGAGGTGATCTCCTTTTCTAATTGAAAAATGCGTGACATATTATGCGCATCACTATAGAGTTCATGGATCGTGTCCCAAATTTCTTTCTCCGTTTTTAAGAAAAGAAAGCCACTTCAGACATTGTCGGTAATGGAGTTCCATAACCATGACATGACAATCATGTCATCATATTTCCATTCTTCTCTCTTAGAGTCTCCATCGGCAGGACAAGAAAGGGTCCCAGTGATGTGGCCTAGTTTTCGTTTACCGCCAGTAAAGATGTGGACAACTTATTGCCACTGGAGAAAACTGGGTCCTGTGAGAGGAGATGATGTGATCTTCAGTCCTAGATTTTCAAACTGTGTGAAATCCTCATCACGAGAGGATGAAATATCGTCAGAAACCTTAGACGATGCCATGAAGAAATATCCAAACTGAGGGGAATCAAACTGGTTTTTTTTTTTTTTTTTTTTGTAATGAAAAAAAAAGAACAACGATCCAAATTTAACGAAGGAGATCAGATTGTTAGGAAGATCTGATCAGAATTATTTTTTTTTGTAATGAAAAAGATCAACGATCCAAGTTTAACAGATGAGATCAAATTGATAGGAAGATCTGATAAGAACAATTTGCAATACAAATAAAAAGAATGAATCTGATCACCTAAATGCATGCCATGGGTGCAATGGACGGGACACAACAATGCACCAAACAAATCTACTGAAAAAATTCTCGAAGTGCCATCTGATTCACAAGTTCTGCTAACTTTAATTGTGATTCCAATCAGAAGATCATCCACCGTCCATCTTCATCATCTGAAGCACCAGTGGACACAATCATGATATGCATGATCATCAACTGAGTGTCCAACATGATCATGATTTGGGAAATGTGAGTCAATAAATGGGTCAACATATCACATTGATCTACTGGCTGACCACAATGGTAAGAGAGAGACTTGTGAGAGAGAGAGAGAGAGAGAGAGAGAGAGAGATACGTGTGAGAGAGACATGTAAGAGAGAGAGATGAGAGAGACGTGTGAGAGAGTGACATGTATGTGAGAGAGAGAGAGAGAGATGAGAGAAACGTGTTGGACTCCCCAACCAAAAAAAAAAAAACCTTATCATCTTAAGAGAGGAAGTCTTTGTACAGATCTGTCCACATCGCTTGTGTTGATCAGATTGGAGAGAGGAGGCCTTTGCTGCGTTGATCGGATCGAAGAGAGGAGGCCCTGGTCGAAGAGAGAGAAAAAAGGCTAGGCGGCTGATGACAGAGTATTGATGAAGAGCATAGATGTGATTTAGGGATCTGGGAGACAGATCTGACCATCGAAAATCAGATCAGTGGCCCAGGTCAAAAATCGCTTTGATACCATGTTAAAATACACGATTTGAGGAAGAAAATGTTTGATTTTTTAGAGTCGCATACAACCGGTATTTATACAAGAATAGAGGAAGAATAGAAAAGGAAAACAATGAAGAAGAAGAGTCTAAGAGATTACAAAGGAGAGATTACGGAGGAGAGAAATCAGCAATCCTATTCTGCAGATGAGCTGGCTGGATTCGGACGGGTATTCGGACACGTTCCTACAACACTAAATAATCAACTTATTATTATTATTTTTTTATTCTAGAAAATCTGAAATTATCATACATGAGTCGATCATGGGAATGGATTCATTATAAATCATAAAAAAAAATAAAAAATCATGTGCATCTGATGCATTTACGCTCAACGGATTTAATGAGAATCTCAACTATCAATAAATCTTGAATTCATGCTCTTCGTTCCATAAGATATCACATAAATATTATTTTTATATCTATCGGCTAGTTGATAGTGACACAATTTACATGAGCGATAATGACATTATAAAATTATGGGAATTATATATGTTAAAATTATTATGTTCGATGGTATTACACATAAAGTTTTGAAGGTGCAATACGTATGGAACTTGTGTAAAAGTTTTTTATCATCAAAAAAGTTTAATGAAGACTATTACACATTTTTTAATGGAAAGAGTTTATTGAATATTATAAAAAAAGAGCGACGATCGTTGCGAGGGGAGATTTGATGGATGATTTATATTGGTTGATTGGAATATACTATGGTTGACAATGTTATTGTGAGGATTATTAAACAATTATTAAAGGTACTTCTATATCAAATTTTATTTTCTAATTTAAAATATATTAATATAGATTTTGTGATGATTATTTATTTTAAAAAATCCATACAATTCATTTTCCCTCTTCTGATGCTAAATGTAATAATTTCTTAAATTTAATTTATTTTGACACTTGGGAAGTTAATTTTTGCAAAATTCTTGGATTATTCAAAGTATTTTACTTATTTACTAACGATTGCTTTATGAAAGTATGAATTTATATACTCAAGAGGAAGAATGATATTTTTTTCTTATTTTATTAAGTTTAAAGCATTGATTAAAAATTAAAAGAAAATTAATCTCTAGAAACTAACAACAAAAGATAGTACATCTTAAAAGAATTAAATGATTTTCACAGTGAGCATACCATTGAGAGACAGTACACAACCCTTACTATGTCACAACAAGATGGAGTTGATGAATGTATGAACTGCACAATTATAAATCGTGTTATAAGCATACTAAGTTTTACTACGCTTGAGCAGTGTTTATCAACGGAAGTAGTTAATACGGGTTATTACATAGTGAATCATTCTCATACGAACTGCACTTGATTATAAAATCTTTTAAGAATTATAGTTTGAAAAACTTGTTAGTTATTCATTCTTTCATACTTTCGGTTGTGACGCTTATGTATAAATTTTTAAAGAGTAAATGACTAAGCTAGATGAATAATTTAAAAAGTATATTTTTGTTAACTATGTAGATGAAACAAATGGGTGCAAATTGTAAGACCCTACTTCCCATAAGTTGATGATTAACAAGATACCTTTTTAACGATAAATCAATTTAGAAATATAAGAAATCATTTAGCTTTGAATTACAAGAGAAATTAAATTGGAGTATTCAAACAATGTTTAAAATCGGCCCATTAATTGAGAAGATAAATAAGTTGATGATGTCGTAAGTTGATGATGTCGTTAAAGATAAAGCTGATTAAAATGAGATATCAAGTGTTGCAATTCAAAGTGATCAAGGCCTACAATTTACATGGCTTATTCTTGCATGATAGAATAGCGTGAACCTTATTTGTACCGAGAGGTATATGAATTTGTAAATGCTACCCAACAGAAAGCATTATGATAATGATAAGATAGAATCTTTGCAAAAAAATATAACTTGAGAATTTGTTGAATTACCCAAATAATAAAAAACTATTTGCTGTATATAGATTTATAATATGAAAAAAGATGTTAAAGAAAATGTTGAAAGAAACAAAGTCCAATTAATGATAAAAGAGCATGCTTAGTAATCATGCATTAACTTTAACGAAATCTTCACTCTGATTGTTCGATTACTATAATTCGTTATGACAATAGTGGTTGACTTAGAGCTTGGACAATTGGACGTAAAAACTGTCTTTTGCATGAGAATTTTGATGAAAAAATTTATGTGACTCAACTCCAAGACTTTATTTTATTTTTTTTTAAAGAATAATATTATTTATTAGATGGATAGATCATTTTACGGTTATAGGTGCAAAGGTGTTGATACAAGTAGTTCGATTTTTAATACGTGTTAAGAATTTTAGCTATGTGAGCTTGGTTATTACTTATGTTTATACTTATAGTAATGTTGATTTCATTATTTTACTACTGTATGTGGATGAAATTGTGGTTGTATGTACTAGTAGAGATATCATTATAGCATTAAAAGCTCGTTTGGTTATGGAATTTGACACGAAGGATTTAGATGTCATTAATTAGATTCTTGAAATGACCATATTTAGATATGAGAGAAGAAGAAAGTATGGATAACTTAAAATGATTACGTTAAAAGAGTTAATTTTACATTGCTTCAATACGTAAAATTTTAATATAGTCAATATTTCATTTCTTACTGATTATAAACTGTCTTTAGATCAGTGTCTTACACGAAGTAAAAAAGATAGATGTCTCAAGTATTATATTTACCAACGGTAAGGAACTTTATGTTTGCTATGGTGTGCACTATAACAAACATTGCGTAAGAAGTAAGAGCACTCATTAAATACATGGCGAACCCAACTAAAGATTATTGAACTATTGTGAAGTGAATCTTTTGTTACTTGAAGGTAAATCAGTATTTGTTATAGTGACCGAAATTTAGAGTTGGATTTATGAATATAAACTATATGCAAGAAATTATAATAAAAGATCTTCCATAGTTTATATCTTCTCTTTGAGCGATGATGTGGTTAGATGCGAAGATTATGACTAGTGGTAACTTTATCTACTACGGAAGTAGAGTACGTGACAACTACACAAGCTTACATAGAAGGTGTTTGATTAAGGAAGTTGTTAGAAGAACCGAAATTCATGCAGAAAGTGATTATGGTTCATTGTGATAGTCAAAGTGAATTTTATGCTTGTATCAAGCGCATTGATGTGCAATATCATTTTATTCATGATGTATTGGAAGATGAAAACATCTCATTACAGAAGATTTATACCAATGACAATGTAAGAATAATGTTGATAAACTCTATTTTAAGAAAAAAGTTTGTTTGGTACACGACTTTTCTTGAATTCATTATTACCTAGTATTTAGTGATGTTTGAACAACTATTATTGAAAATATTTTTTTATACTATTAGTAAAACTAGTCTTCAATTGAAAAAATGTTAAGGATATGTCTCCTTTTTTACGGAGATATCTAACATTTTTATATTTTATGGAGGTAGCTAACATTTCTAAATAAGAAACATCTACTCTCTTTCCCTCATTTTCCATATAGTTAAAACGAATGGTGTATGCTGAAGCCTAATTTTTCTAAGCTTGGTATGTATTCTCTCTTATAGTGTTATTTATATACGTGGATATTGTATAAAAAGTAATTAGTATTTTTTATTTTAGAATATTGAAAGGTAAGTCTTATATTTTTAAATTTTCTTACTTTAATAAAGAATAAAGTTTTGTATTGTTGTCCTATAAACGCGCAGGTATATTGGCTAACCACGTAAATATTTATATTTTTTGTCTTGTATTTTTAGCTTAGCCTATATTTTATGTGATTTTGTTGTATTTGGACTGAAAGCCGTGATTTTTTCAACTTGGGTTGCTACCATACCATTTTTGCGTTGGAGCCGCCCATGGGTTGCATGAGTTCTCTGATAACAGGTTGACTCAACTAAACGAGTCAACATCTGGTCCCGATTTTAAAACATGGTCCCAAATTAGAAAATAAAAGTCATAAATGGACGTGAGTTGTACACTAACATAATGCAAATTAGTCATTAGCTTGCACCATATATATATATATATATATATATATATATATATATATATATATATATATATATATATATATATAGTAATGGTCTCTGTGAGTGTAGGAGAGAGACTTTTTTTTAAGACTCAGCTCCCTCTCTCAATATAGTTGAATCTCAGCCGCTCTCCTCATCTTACAGTTTATATGAAGGCTCACACATAAATTTCTTGCGTTATGATTACTCTTCTCTCTCTCTCTCTCTCTCTCTCTCTATATATATATATATATATGGTGATATCTTCGTCACATTTAGCACTGATGTACACGTATCTAGACCATCTGAACTGTGGTTCCATTGTAAGTGGACCATGTATCTGAAATCACATTGATCAAGCAATCCTATCCATCCAATTGATAACTATGAAATGAATGGTTTATAGTAAAATAGCGAGTGGTCCAAAATCAAATGGAAAATATTATCCCCCCAAAGCAATTTTCCGACTATTCACCATCCACAGTTGGGCCAGCAATTTGGACGGTCTGGATTTCACGCACCATGGCAAGTGTACTTATGAAGAGCCACCACCGCTTTCTTAGATGGGGCTAACACATGACTCTTGCCTGTGAGTTGCATGATGATCGTCAACGTACTTAAGTAGCCTGACGTGCACAATAGCATGGCATACCTGCGCACATGGGCGCATTTTAGGGCAAGATGTGCATGCACATGCTATCATACACGTGGGTAGGTAGGCATCCCATACACATATCCATCAGCTTCAACCGACGAACAAACAAGTGAGGTTATATGATACTCAGGAAGTGCATGGTACTTGATACACGGGCACTCAGAACTTGTATATGTAGCATACATTAACTTAAATTAAACCGATTAAATTGTGGAACATGCAATCGATAATTCAAAATCCAAAAATCAGATTATTTGAATGATCCTAACCTCTGATCATGGGCACTTCTTTATTGAAATAAGAACATTGGATAGTTTTTATTTTTAACCTCTATAAATGCACACTAATCTGGTAGTCTGATAATAAAATAAGTTAATTTTTGGTACATGATATATCTAAACTGTAAATCATAATTTCAACGGTCGAATTTGAATTTCTCATATGCCACATACGCAACTTCTACGTACCGGTGTATCATCCACACTCCGCCAGAGTATCAAAATTTCCTCAACAAACAATATAAAATCACCCCTGCTATCAAGTAAATTGTTTTAAACTCCCTAACTATCATCAAAATGTCAAAAACTTCCTAATATTTCAATTTTTGGAAGGGACCCTAAATCAACGGTAGATAAAAGCGCGACGCACCACTAATACATTCCGGTTGCACGGTATGCAACTTCTAAGTAAATTCTAAGTGCCTGCATATCATCCATCACACTCTCCAGAGTATCAAAGTTTCTTTCAACAAAAAATAGAAAATCACCATTGCTATCAAGTAAATTGCTTCAGACTCCCTACTGATCATCAAAATGTCAAAAAATTCCTAATATTTCAATTTCCTTAAATGGACCCTAAATCAACGGCAGATAAAAGCATGAGTCACTATTAATACATATGGGTTGCACGGTACCATGATACAAATGAGCTGCACATTCCATTAAACTTGGAAGCACAATAGGTTACCACACCAAACATATCAAAAACTTATTACAAAAAATTAAAAATTTAAACAAAAAATTAAAAAAAAAAAAAAGCAAAGATCTGATGTGCTCAATGCGCATATAGGCGCATGCTATCGCGACCGTCCATCAACTTCAATGGCCCACACCAGGGCTTGGGACATCCCCATGTGGACCAATGAAATCAGACCTTCTTAATACAACTTGGGCCATACCTTTTACTTCTTCCTCCATCTTTCTCTCCAAATTTAGAGACTTCTGGGGGCCACCCACTTCCCTAAAACAAGGGTTATTTTGAAATTTGCAGCCTCTAAGTGCAGCTGCCACCCTCCATTCAAGACATGGATGCAATACAACCATTGAAAGAATGAGAAGAGAAACAAGCTTCCAACCCTTACCAGCCATTGCACCCCTTGTGGAATTTGGAATACCAATCTCTTACTATAATAAAAAGAGGAAGATTTTCAAGTGAAATGATTCAAAATGCATCATCATGATGTCATTAATGAAATTTGTGGGCCATGATATTTATGTGGTCCACTATTTACAACCCAACCTTTTACTTTATACTCCCTTTTTTCTAATTTTGGTGCTACAATAGCTCATATTGGTACCAAACTAAGTGTACCAAATAGGGGTGGATGCAACAAAAGAGGATTATATGATACTCGATCCGCATCGTCCTCATGTGCTCATTTTTTTCAGTTCTAATAAGTGGGGCCCATAGTTCGATAATCAAGACCGTTCATATGTTCCATTCCACCATGGATGGACTAAGGCCCAAAAATGGCCTCGATGGAATAGTCATGCCAATGTCAATTTGTGGTCTACAATAGATGGCTTATTAGATATGTAGAACAGCTATCTACATCAAACTTACTAAAAAGCATAAAGACGAGTTGTTGGGATGGAGATTTTTTTGGGGCATATTTATCCCACGTATGAAAATAGATCAACGGTTTGGATTACCAAATAGTGGGCCCCACATGTCAAAAAATGAAAACATAGTGAGTAATGTGCAGAGGGGCATGGGGTGGAAGTAGAAATTCCCATGAGAAATCATTTTCAGCACTTTCCTTTATCTTTACTTAAGTGTTCCCGTGTATGGTAGGGAATTGCTTTTGTTTTTTTTCAATTATTATTCTCACTGAACATTTTTGAAAGGTAGACATCAAAACTCAGTGTATAAGCTATCTTGACTGTCCCATCGGGTCTAGATCGCCTAATGGATGTCCCACCTTTTGGACGTTTCAAAAGCTAACTATCATAGCAGTCAATCTTCCTGACCCAATTAATGAACCCCTTTTGAATAGGGCTATCCATGGTTACACGTCCTGCGTTAATCAGATCCAAAACTAGAAATTCCCGATTAGTGGCCTCGGGTCCACGGATTCGGGTCCCATTAGAAATCCGGCTGAGTTCTAGAACGGGTTAGAGACCTTTTTATGGTATATGTATAGTGACCTGTGGGCCCCACCATGATATATATGTTTTATCCATGCCGTCCATCCATTTTTAAAAATCATTTTATAACATGATACAACAAAATTAGGCAGATACAAGTATCAGGTGGACCACATCACAGGAAACAGTGGTGATTGAATGCCACCATTAAAAACTTCTTGGCGGTCACAGAAGTTTTGGATCAAGCTGATATTTGTGTTTTCCCTTCATACAGGTCTCTTTGACCTAATCAACAGTTTGGATGGAAAATAAACATTACAGTGGCCGTAGGAAGTTTTAATGGTGAGTGTTCAATCGGCACTTTTTCCTGTGGTGTGGTCCAACTGAGATTTATATCCACCTCAGTTTAGGTATAATTTCCTAAAATAATGATCCAAAATGGATGGACGGCGTGGATCAAATGAAAAGGTCATTGTGGAGCCCAAAGGGACGTCGCTACCAGCAGCGTTAGTATGCAATCCTAGTTCTCCTACTCGCATCGGGAAACTTAGACAGTCCAACCTATTGATCTACACCGTTCGCTATGTTCAGAGCTTGATCTACACCGTTCGCTAGGTTCAGAGCTCATTTAATGGGCTACAAGACGAAAATCGAGCAAATCTTAGAGTTCTATATCATCTGATCAATGACATTTAATATTGACGGCCAAGATCGTTTTCCTAAAATAGGTCGAATTGACAACAGGATCAGCTTATTTGTTAGTGTCCATCATCGATTGCTTCTGATCGCAAACGATGACTTTGTGAGGCAATCTTAACCATCCAAATGGATGGCAGTAAAATAATAAATCCAAATCAAGGATGGATTGGACCGTCTAATTAGTGTGATTTTCAAAGCGAACTCATAAAATGTTTTCTAGACCTGACGAACAGTTCAGATCAATTGATTAAACTGTCCAAGTGACCCATTGCAATTAGGAACACTATAACTTGTCGTGCTCTTGAGAGTACTGGAACATTTCTCTTATATGTAGAAACAAAAAAATGCTCACTTCCAACCGGTTGCCCGATAGGTTACCATCCAAACAGCGGACCACTTTCAACATGACGTGTGCATACAAAATCCAACCCATCCAGTAGGTTGGCCCCTCCATTAGGATTTTCTCATGTAAAAATATATCCACTCATCAAACGAACCACAATTGTATTTTATTATTTATTACCATCTATATATTATTTTCTATAGTGTGGCCTACATGATGAATGGATGGTTCTGACCTTTTTTCAGAAAGTAATCCTCATGATGGTGTTAACCTACTCGACAAGGTGGATTTCGAACACGCATGATAGTTTGGATGTTATCAAAGGGGTGGATGGTAAGTTATCATTTAACGGTTGGATATAAGATTTTCTCTTTAAAAACCATACAGAAAGCATGTTTCTAGAATACATCTTAGATCCAAATTCGGATAAAACCTGAGCGCCCGGATCCGAATCTAGACCCGTTCAGATCCCAACCCCGTTTCAAACTCTTGTCGGGGGCTAGACCCAAAAATGAATTCGGATCCACCCCCAACAGAATTTGACAGGACCCGAATCTAATTACTGTTCGGGTCCAAATATGGTGCATCGGTACCTGATTTGAACCTGACCCGTCGACAACCCTATGGTTAGGATCACACCATATATAGACTTTCACTGCGACCCACTGATCAGATGGTCGATAGGCATGTGTATACACTGGACTTCGGTGTATGATCTTTCTTTCTCTCTCTCTCTCTCTGTATATATAATAGATATATTGCTGATTATCTATATTTTATATTTGTGGGTGGTTGAGATCTCTCGGCGCTTTGACCATTGACGTGCCACGTGCGTGGTTGCCTCAATGCATGGCGTGGGAGTCACCAAAGTCAAACGAGTAAAAAATCTGGTGAAGTGCTTCTTTGCCCTTTTCCCATAATGCCCATCAAAGGCGCACAAAATTTCGAAGAGCCCATCAGCGTGGGGGAGAATTTGGAAGCGCTGGGGGTGCACGGTGACCTGGTGCTCCCATTTCTCCCACCGTCCAAAGCTTTTAGGTGGACCAACCAGCACATGGACCAAAAATACCTAGATGGGTCCCTTCCATAGATGGCTGATGGCCCACCAATGTAAATCAAAGTTGCTTAAGTGGACCTCTTGGCACAAGGTTAATTACGTATTGGTTACTAAAGTATTCAATACCGATAAGAGTGACTGCGACAGCCACCGCCATTATCTTTGTTATCTTTATCACATGGGTCATAATGTATGATATAACCATCGTAATAGCTATTATAATTTTTTTATTGATAAAAAACTTAGAAAAATCTATATCGACTGTATAATGGATTGTTACAAAGTTATTATGACCTTTAGGGCTGTTTGGAAGTGTGAATTTGGAACCCTTAGATTTAAAATCCTCCTATTGCATTTGGCACCTTGGATTGAGAATCCTTTGCAATACAAAAGAAGCTATGTATAATATATATATATATATATATATATATATATATATATTATATATATATATATATATATATATATATGGGGTTTTGAATTTAATTGCTAAATCAACTTTAATATCTTTAGGAAGTATATGCATGTAATGTTTGACACTATGGTTATAATAAGCCCATTGAAATATATACTTTGCTCGAAAATGATGAAATTTTAAGTCTTGGATAGGACATAAGCATAAGATCATATCTGAATGAATAACTAACGATTTTGAACCGTTGATTTACATAGACAACATTTGGATGGCATAGATCATCGTATTATAAGTAATTATAGTAATGCGATTGATAATCTAATTATTTTGGGATATCATCGGTGGTTCTTGTGCCCAATAGATTAATAGCTTAGTGACACATATGTAACTCTTAAAAGGATTTTAGATTTAATACAAGCCGTCGAAGTAGATTTCAAACCCCCTCTCTGAGGGAATTTGAAACCCTAGTTATCTTATGGTGCCAAATATGGTAAGGGATTTGAATTCTTCCTAAATCCATAGTGCAAAACGATTCCTTACAAGAGGATATAATAGGAGTTGTACCGGGTTTTATGGATCATTTTTTTCATAACAACCATTGCTACTCTTATCATTATTACTTTTATTCAATAGTCATTAGACATGCGTGATACTAATAAAAAATACTCATGTTATTTTTTTACTCTAAAGGTATGTTTGGACAACAAATCCCATATGATAAGAATTAAGTGTAACCACAATTTAGGGGCCCCAAATATCCATCATATGAGATTTGCCACAATAAATTAAATTAGTACTTTCTTCACCATAAATGCAATTAAGGGAATTTTAGGAAAAAAAAAAAAACCATAAAAACCATGAATTACATTTATGTGAGGTGCATGTAAAGCTGGTGCTCCATGTCTCACATTGTCGAAAGCTTTTTAGGTGGTCCAATCAACACATGGACCAAAAATTCCCAGGTGGGTCCCCTGCATAGATGGCTGATGGCCACACAATGCAAATCAAACTTGTGGAGGTGGGCCAATCAGCACAAGGCTCGACAAAAAATCAATGTCATTATCGGCTCCTAAAGTCCATTTGGGCGACACATTCCACACAATGGCGACACATTCCACACAATCGGAATCATATCCAATCCTAATTTGGGCAACACATCCCACACAATCGGAATTATATCTAATCCTAATTTTGGCGGGCCCCAATATCCGTCAATTGCGATTTGAATTAAAAAAATGTACCGCTAATTGTGTTTATGTGAAGGAAAGCATTGATTTAGTATGAAAAATCATACATAGACATCATGGGGCCTACCAAAATCAAAATTAGACTTAATCCAGATTATGCAAAATCATTTACTCAAATGGATCCTCAAAAAGAATGCTAATTGCATTTTCGCGGAGGAAAGTGACATTTTAGTGCAGGGATCCTACATAGGCTCCTGATTTTATAAAATTATCTACCCAAACGAATCCTTAATAAAAGATACTAAATTAACTTTCGAAAAATCAAATCTTGAAGTGCTTGTAAAAATGCGCCAGTTATTTTTAATTAGTGCTTAGATGGCACAATAAGGAGTTGCTCTCTATGAAAGGTGAGGTATTTTGCAGTTTTATTTGAGTTGATGTATGCTGTGTTTACAATATTTGAGTGTCTATGTATCAAGTGTCATACACTGGCAGAGTATCAAATAGACTACCCTTTGGAAAAAGGGTGGGGGTGAAAATCTTAGAAATAGCAAGGGGCATACAAGGTATTTTCTGTTTTTGTTTTTCCAAATAAAGAAATCAAACTCATGCAAGACAGCATTGTGCCACCGCATAAGCCCACACGCGTGTACAACTCAAGCTATTAAACACGCCACCGCATAAGCCACTGCAGCACGCATGTGAAATATCCAATCCGTTCATCACAGTGGCATCACCCTGTAGATACTACTGGAAAAAAAGGATAAAGCTAGTTCACTTACTAAATATGCCGCTATATTAGAAATAAGTGGACGACTTATAAAACTTCAGCAGATTTTCTAACAACTGTACATTTTTTCAGTTAGCTGTGGCCCATGGACTGATGGACCGGCCTGTTTCTTGGGATGGGAAACTAAATAGTGGTCCACTTAATGTATGGTTTGGATATTTCGCATGTGTGGCTATACGCGCGTGTGGGCTTAGTATGGCTATTGCCGCCCAAAGGGCTAAGATTTCAGGGACCAAAGTCCTAAAGTAGGGGGGTCACCATGTTCCTCTGTCCCCTAAATGTCATCTTTCAAGGGCTCAATCTCCATCCACCTAAAAATAGTTGTTGCTATGTTGGTAAGATAATATTATCAGAATCATAGGCCACTCATCTAGGGTTTGCAATTGGTTGGGCCCACCTGATTAATTAGGTCATTGGGACCAACTTGATAATAACTGGTCTTGATTTGAAATTGGGCCCACTGGATTGGATCTGGGTCCTGGTTCAAATAATCAAATTGAACGGTCCAGATCATCTCAAAGTTGACTCGACTGATCTGGACGATGCTTGGAATTGTTGGAAAGACTCAGGCGGATTGGGTAGTGGCTCTGAGGGGCCCACCGTGATACAGGGTTTATCCACACCGTCCATCCATTTTTCCATATAATTTTATACCATAAGTCAAAAAATGAGGCAGATCTAAAACTCAAGTGGACCACACCACAGGAAGCAGTGTTGATAATGAGACCCACCGTTGAAACCTTCCCAGGGCCCACCGTGATGTTTATTTGTCATCCAACATGTTAATGAGGTCACATACATCTGGATGAAGGAAAAACACAAATACCACCTTGATCCAAAACTTCCACGGCTACCAAGGAATTTTTAATGGCAGGAGCTTAATCCAAGCTGTGTGGTCCACTTGAGATTTTTATCTATATAAAATTTGGAATTATATTCTAAAATTATATTTCAAAATGGATGGACGGTGTTGATATATCCTTACATCGCTGTGAGACCCTGATAGATCTTGCCTGTTCCGAGACAGGCGTGGGTAGTACCGAGTCCGCGCCGAGTTGGAAATGGGTCGGGTTGACCCCATTGGTTAGGTCATTGGAGCTGACCCGACAACATAATATCTTTGTTTTCTTAAATTAGAAAAAATTAAAAAAAAAAAAAGGGTGTGGATCTAGAAGTGGGCCCACCGGATTGGATCGGATCTGAAACTGCTTGGATAATGAAATTGGATGGATCTGGAACCTCTTGAAGATGACTTCATACGACCTAGACACGACCTTTAAATGAGTTGGATTTGAACTACTCGGAAATAGACCCGACTCAGACTACCCACCTAAGATCAATCTATAACTGACCTTCAAAATGTTTCGGGTCTAGATCCTGCTGTTTCGGACCCTACCGAGATCTAATGTAGACTGTGCTTATGTGGACTCGGACCCGACCCAACATACTAATGGGTCAGATCTGGGCTGAAAGTTGAAATGGGGTCAAATGGTACCGGGCTCCTGTGGGGCACGCACCGACCGTTAATCCAATCCACCCCGTCCATCCTATTTCTCCACTCATAATCACCCTAGAAACCAAAATTCAGGCCGATCCAACACTTAGATGGATCACAACACAGGGTAAAAAAAAAATGTAAGATCATGCCTAAGACCTTCGAATTCATGTGATGTGGGCCACCTTGATTTGGAATAGCCTTATTTTTGGTGTGTCCGTTCATCTTAGTGGATATCTTCTGCTGAAAGAATTAGACGTCATACACATGACAAGGTGGGCCCCACAAGCAGTGGGGAAGTTTCATTGGTTGGGCGTCCCCTCCCAACTTTTCCTCTTGGTGTGGCCCACCTGAGTTTCTATTCAGGCTAGTTTTTTGCCCCATGACTTAACATCGAAGGGTGCGTTTTAATGGATGGCGTGGATCGAATGCACAGTTGCCGTGGGACCCGCAGCAGCCCTCTAGCATATGAGAGCACCTCATCAGCTATGCTCCTAACAAGGTGCACGTACCATTTCTCTTATCCAGATTTGCACGTGTGCATCAATCGGGATCGTTCAATCCGCTGTCCACCTCTTGGATGGCATCTGTTGGGGACAAAAATACTAAGTCCAGAGACTCGGATCTGGTGCCTCGGCTTGGGAAGCACTACGTCGGATCCGAGGCAGGGCACGTCGGATCCGAGGCAGGGTTAAGAGCTCTATAAACCGAGACGAAAGTTAACTCGCCTCGGACGAAGAACCAGTAATCCGAGGGTGCATAGAGCCGACCCTCTTAACGGAACTAGATTTCGTCCCGAACATTTTGGGATAAGATCCCCGATCCCGAAGCTCGCGGGATCAGACGAAGATCGCGGACGGACGCCACTCGATGTCCATGATCCTAGGAAGAGAATCCTCTTTCGATTACGCGAGATCAGGAGAAGAATCCTCCTACGATTAAACGCTCTAACAGCTATAAAAAGGAGGCCTTCATCATCTAAAAGGTACGCACAAAATTCTCACCCAGACTCCCTCAATACTGTAAGACCCAGATTCCTAGCCTGACTTTGGCATCGGAGGGTCCCCTGCTCTAGCCAGGGTCTCCTTTGTCTTCTTCTTGTGCAGGTGTTCGAAGGTCTACAGAGGGTGAACCAGATTTTTGCATCAACAGTTTGGCGCCGTCTGTGGGAACCGTACAAAAAAGCCATCCCAGATTCCTTTGTTGCATCCCATGGTGATGACTAGAAGGACGGTCCCAGAAGAAGATCTAAATGAGATCGCAGCTACGGGGCCAGCAGGTCCAGTTGCGATCCCCGCAGTCCAAAACCTACCTGCCAACCGCCAACGAGGAGCGACCAGAACAAGCAACAATCAGCGAGGTCGGAGCGATGGGCGGTTGGATCAGGAGGTCCAAGAAATCCGATCTGATATGAATATGATGAAGCAGATGTTAGAACGAATGTATCAGCGGCAAATGCAGCCACTCCCGCCTCCTCAAGGAGAAACGGCACGCGTACCGACTGCAGCGGCTGATCCTCAACTTTCTGCACCACAGTCTTTTCGGCCGAGCCAACACCAAGGCGTCCCTGAACCGGCCGAGCCGACTCCAGCGCAGTCGGCCAATGCATCTCTGCCCCCAACCGACCTTCGGCACGAGATAGAACGAAGAAGGCGCATCCGACCTCCCGAAGAAGGCACGGCAGAAAGTAGTGAACCATGGAAAGCCGATATTCAAAACTTTAAAAAAGAAGTGCGGGAAGAAATGGCGAAAGAAATGGGGACATGAAGCATAGTCGAAATATGCATCCAACCGGATACGAGGCAAAGGCGTCCCCCTTTGTGGACTCGGTAATGGCGGCTCGGTTCGAGAGGTTTCGGTTGCCTCAAATCACTCCCTTCACCGGCAAAACCGACCCAACGGAGCATATCGAATGCTTCAGAACATATATGGAGCTCCATGACGCCTCGGATGCAGTGATGTGTCGGGCCTTTTCTCTTACATTGACCGATGTGGCTAGCGTGGTTCAAACAGTTGAAACCAAAGTCCATTAGCTCATTTTGAATCGACCGACGCCTTCCTTACTAACTTCATCGGCGGGGAAAAAGAAATTGAAGCCCCCGCGCATCCGAACAACATAGTTCGAGCGGGAGAAAGGCTTGAAAAGATTACATAAAGCGTTTCAATTTCGAGTCCCTTCGGGTTCGGAAACATTCGGAAGAAACGGCTCTCGATGCGCTCATGCAAGGAGTTAAAGATAAGCCATTCCTGGCATCTTTAGACAAAACTCCGCCCGATACTGGCACGAGTTTATGGCACGGTCGGATAAGTATGCCAACCCCGAAGAAACGCGAATCCTGCGTGAAACTAAAACCTCGGTCAAAGAGTCGGTCAAAAAGGAAGCCGACTCGACCGGAGGAAGGAAACGTAAGGATATCAAGCGCACAATGAGCGAAGATCAGGAAAACGACAGCCAGCTTTTTCCACATATACCCCCCGAACAAAACTCAGGAGCGGTGTATTGATGGAAATCAAAAGCGAAGGTTTCGTTCACTGGCCCAATAAGCTCAAAAGCAATCCTAATCGGCGGGACAAGGATAAATACTGTCACTATCATCGTGACCATGGGCATAACACAAGTGATTGTCGTCATCTAAAAGAAGAAATCGAGCGACTCATAAAGGACGGCCGACTCAAAGAGCATGTGGTTAAAGCTGCGGAACTTGAGGGACGCCCGACCGAGAGTCAGCCGATGGAAGAAATCCGGACAATTATCGGTGGTCCGCGAGGAGGTGGGCGACTCAAACAATGCCGAAGGAACCATGCAAGAAAATGAATCGACCGAGGCCGAGCTCATGATTATAGGGGCGGCCACTAAAAGAGAAGAAAAGGGAAAAATATTGTCTTTCGTTCACTGAGGAAGACGCCCGAGGTATCTATCACCCCACGATGATGCATTGATTATCACTCTGACTATCGCTAACCGGAAAGTGTTAGGATACTCGTTGATACGGGGTCATCTGGCGATGTGTTATTTACTCGGGCGTTCGATAAAATGGGAATCGAACGAGCTATGTTACGTCGATTCGGACCCCGTTAATCGGGTTTTAGGGGGACAAGTATTGCCTGAAGGAATTGTCTCGGCCACTCACTTCACGTGATACCCCACATCGAAGACGATGATGGTGGATTTCTTGGTCGTCGATCAACCTTCAGTATACAACGCCATACTCGGCCGACCTTCTCTAAGTCTCCTTCAGGCCGTGGTATCCACATACCATCTCTCGCTAAAATTCCCGACTGAGTCGGGAGTAGGAGTGGTCAAAGGAGACCAGCAAAATGCGAGGCGTTGTTACATGATAGCCGTGAAAGGATCAGCCGACAAAAATCCAATCGACATCTCAACGATCGAATCGTTGGACCCTCGGGGCGAGAGTAATGAACGGGGACAGCCGGTTGAAGATCTCATTTCAGTCCCCTTGGTTGAGACAGATGCGTCAAAGACAGTACGAATTGGCTCGTCTCTACAGTCCCCCTTAAAAGATAAGCTGATAGCCCTGCTCCGTAGGTACGCCGATGTATTCGCCTGGTGCCATGACGATATGCCAGGGATTGACCCATCGGTGATGACCCATCGACTCAACGTCGACCCGTCGTTTCGACCGATCCGACAGAAGCGACGACCGCTCGGCCCCGAGCGATATGCCATCATTGAAGAAGAAGTCAGCAAACTTCTCCAGGCCAATTTCATAGAAGAAATACACTATCCCGAATGGGTCGCGAATGTCGTGCTGGTAAAAAAGTCCAACGGGAAGTGGCGAGTCTGTATCGACTATCCGACCGAATAAAGCCCGCCCGAAGGATAGTTTTCCGCTCCGAGGATAGATCGGCCTAGTAGATAGTACGGCTCTTTGACATGAGCTCTCGAGCTTCATGGATGCGTATTCGGGATATAATCAAATTGTAATGCATCAAAATGATAAATCAAAAACTACCTTTGTCACCGACAAAGGCCTTTATTGTTAACGGAGTGATGCCATTTGGTTTGAAGAATGCCGGTGCAACTTATCAAAGATTAGTTAACAAAATCTTTGCTCGGCTGATAGGTCGGACCATGGAAGTATACATCGACGACATGCTCGTAAAGAGTATACACGCGGCGGATCATGTAAATGATCTGGAAGAAATGTTCCTCATCCTACGAAAATTTCGGATGAAGTTAAATCCGAATAAATGTGCTTTTGGGGTGAGCTCTGGAAAGTTCCTCGGTTTCTTGGTTAGTGAGCGAGGAATAGAAGCAAACCCTGAGAAGATAAAGGCTTTGGTCGAAATGGAATCCCCCAAAACCATTAAGGACATCCAAAGGTTGACTGGAAGGGTCGCCGCACTTAATCGGTTCCTGTCCAGAGCCACCGATAAGTGTCTCCCTTTCTTCAAGCAGTTGAAAGGACAACAAACAATGAGATGGACGGAAGAATGCGAAGCGGCATTTCAACAATTAAAATCATATCTCGGTTCCCCGCCTCTCTTATCAAAGCCGAATCGGCGAATCCTCTGCCGTGCCGTATCTAGCAAGATCCGAGAGGCACTATAGCTCTACTTGATACGAGAATCCGAAGGAAAGCAGCTGCCGGTATATTACGTTAGCAAAGCGTTGTTGCCAGCAGAAACAAGATACCCAAACTTGGAAAAAGTAGCCTTGGCACTAATAACTTCTTCTCGTCGACTCAGGCCGTATTTCCATGCCCATACTATCATCGTGATGACCGATCTACCTCTTCGACAAGTTTTGCAGAAACCAGAAGCTTCCGGCCGACTCACGAAATGGGCCATCGAACTGAGTGAGTTCGACATTCAATACAGACCAAAGGTAGCAATCAAAGGGCAAGCCATAGCTGATTTCATTGCCGAGGGAACACCACCAACTGAAATCCCCGACAACGGCATGCCAACGGATGCCGCAGTTCCAACAACAACCGCTTCACCGACCCTTCCCTGCCCTATTCCCTGGAAACTATTTGTCGACGGCTCTTCCAACTCGAAGGCAAGTGGGGCTGGGATCGTATTAGAAACCCCCGATCATACTTACATACAGTATGCCTTGCGACTTGGATTCCAAGCCTCGAACAATACAGCGGAATATGAAGCATTGTTGCTCGGTCTCCGACTCGCAGCTAGCATGGGAGTCACGCATTTAAGTGTGTTCAGCGATTCTCAATTGGTCGTTAATCAAGTGACAGGAGTATATCAGACACGGAAAGACCAGTTAAAAGCGTACATGGAGAAAGCGACAGAACTTATCAATGGATTTCAACTCTGTCAGGTCACTCGGATCCCTCGTACGGAGAACGGCAAAGCCGACCTATTAGCAAAGCTCGCCTCTGCTGATGAAGATGACATACCCAGGTCCGTCCCCGTCGAATACGTCGATAAACCAAGCATTAATGAACCACTTACTAAGGCCGTCAATGCCATCGACTCGGAACCGTCCTGGGTGGATCCAATCCGCCAATACCTGGACAAGGGGGAACTGCCTGAAGATCGTGCCGAGGCCCGACGACTCAAGTTCCGAGCCTCCCGATACACCGTACTCAACGATACCCTCTATAAGAAAGGATACTACGCTCCGTTACTTCGGTGCCTCACACCCGGTGAGGCGAATTACGTATTACGTGAAGTCCATGAAGGAATCTGCGGAAACCACTCTGGAGGAAGGTCTCTCGCCCACAAGGTTCTACGACAGGGATATTATTGGCCCACTATTCAACACGACGCTCGCACGCTCGTCCAAAGATGCGACAAATGTCAAAGATTCGCAGCAATCCCGAAACGGGCCCCCGAAGCGCTAACGCCAATGACTGGTCCCTGGCCCTTTGCACAATGGGGTATTGACATCATAGGCCCACTCCCTATGGGAAAAGGTCAAACTAAGTTCGCCGTGGTAGCAGTGGATTATTTCACGAAGTGGGCCGAGGCCGAGCCATTAGCCAAAATAACCGAGCAGAAGATCACCGAGTTCGTCTGGAAAAACATTATCTGCCGGTTCGGAGTACCCCATACCATTATTACCGATAATGGAAGACAATTCGACAACAGAAGCTTTCGCGATATGTGCAACAACCTCAGAATCAGAAACGTCTATTCCTCACCTCATCACCCTCAAACTAATGGGCAAGTCGAGGCGGTTAATAAGATTGTCAAGTAACATCTTCGGACGAAGCTCGACCGAGCCAAAGGAGCGTGGGCGGAAGAGCTCCCTAAAATTCTTTGGGCCTACCGAACCACAGCCCGAACCGCCACAGGAGAAACTCCCTTTTCACTCGCTTACGGTTCGGAAGCCGTCACTCCCGTTGAAATCGGCCTACCTTCGGCCCGAGTCACTTCATTCGACGAGGATGAAAACGAAGAACTCCTCGCACTCGGACTCGACCTCCTGGACGAGCAAAGGGAAATGGCGCGACTACGTACAGAAGCCCGGCAACGACAAGTGGCACGGTTCTACAATGCCCGAATTAAGATCAGACGATTTCGGATGGGAGATATGGTTCTCCGAAAAGTATTCCCGAATACTAAGGAAATCGGGTCGGGCACATTAGGACCAAACTGGGAAGGACCTTACATTGTCTCGGGTACCATCCGGCCAGGAACATACCAATTGGAAGATCTAAACGGGCAATCGCTGCCTCATCCGTGGAACGCTGAACACTTAAAAATTTACTATCCTTAGCTCGGCACTTAAGATTCAAGGAATCCGAATCGAGAAAGCTGTAAAGCCAAAATTCTATAAGCAAAAACATGCTATCCTTTATTTATCTTCAATTGCTCTTACAAAAAAAAAAAGAAAAATGTCTTTACTGCCCCGTACCGGCTTCATCCCCGGCAGCGACTTCAGTAGCGGCGTCCGGATTCTCGGATTCCGAGGCTCCTCCACCTTCGATCTCCGAGAGATCGAGGTCAGGAAAGGACTTCTTGATGTCCTTGATACATTCCAGGAATCCGCTTTGGAACAAGCGATCCCTTTCATCCTCGAACTCCGCCGATTCAAGGAATGCTTGGACAGCTTGGTCCCTAGCCTTCTCTGCCTCCCGAGTCTTATCGGTGGCCTGCTGAATAAGTTCCGCCGCCTCAAGCTTAGCCCGAGCCAGGTCACTTGCACAGGAAGCGTGGACAGCAAGGATTCGCCTGTTCTCCTCTGACACTTGAGCAACTTCGGCCCTCGCTTCATCAAGGGCTCTCTTGGAAGAAGTCGCCTCAGCTTTGGCATCTTCGGCAGCTTTCCGGGCAAGGCCCGCCTCGCCCATCAGGACGCTAACTCGTATCTCGGCGCTCTCGCGCCGCCCTTCAGCCTCCGAGAGAAGGGCCTGCAGCCGATGGGCCGAGGATAACTCTTTACAGGCCTTAACCAAGCAAGGAGCAAGTTCAAAAAGTACCCTTGCTGCATGGCCAACAGTTTGAGACGAAGGAGCGTTATAGAGACTAACGAACTCCTTTTCGCTCCCATGGGCCAAGGCCCAGGGAACCATCCCCGACACCATCTTTTGCAAAATGGATGGCCCCTCCTGGCTCGTCTCTTCTTCCCCTCTGGAAGACGCGGCCCTTGTCTCTTCCTCCTGCCGTGGGACTTCCGTCGCAACATGTCCCGAGTCAGGTGCCGCCTGAGGTTCCAAGGTAGCGGCCTCCGTCGCTTCCACCCTCTCTTCCGGATCGGGATCCGGGATTACTACGACAGGAGGAGCAGAAGAACTCGCAGGCTCCTTCTCCTTTGCGCTACCCTCTGTCTCTTCGGCGGACGGGGTTCCGACAGAAGGACTGATCGCGGAGGAGCCTTCAATCTCGAAACCATCCTAAGAGGAGGACGAGCCCCGGTCATCTTTGAAGGGACTGATTCGGAAGGGGTTGGCTCGGAAGGGGCTGCCTCAGAGGGGCGGCTCGGGAACAATCCGCAAATGAGGACGAGCTTCAGGCAAATCTGAAATAAAAGAAAAGAAAGAACTTCAAGTCAGGGAAAATTCAGAAGATACACAAAGGTACATTCTCAATTACCTGTGACAGCCGAGTCTAGACCTGCGAGATGAAGACGCTCCATACCGTAAAGCACTTTCCCGGGACCTATCTGCCGGATCCAGCGTCCTCAACTCTTTGATCCGGGCCGAAGCACTGGAACCGAGCTTTTGCCGCTTCTTGGGGATGTCTGTCAGACACAAGCCCGTCAGACTCAGTATATTACAAAAAAAATATAAAAGGGCAAGAAAGGAGAGCCAGGTCACCTGCTCTTTGGAACGACCGAGGGACACGAGCCTCGTAGGACCCGGATTCAGCCGACTCCCAACGGCCACATGCCCAAAACCAACGCTCTCTCCAGTGTTTGTTAGAAGTGGGAGGGTCAGTTATTAGGGAGCCGCCTCCGCCCCGCCAAGCAGCGAAGACGTAAAAGCCGGGGTAGTTCGGATTCACGCGCACTTGGTATAAATGAAGGAATTTCGTCACCGTTAATCGGCGGGCATTGTTCCATCTCGGTCACCACAGATCGCACACCCGAGTAAGTTCCTCCACCCATTCGGAACTATTTGCCCCTGGCGCAATTCGAGACAAAACTCCTAGACAATGGGTTGAAGAAGGGGGCATACGCAAGCCGCATTGCATTGAGACTGGTAAATCGCGACCGCCCCGGAGAGGAGGATGATCCGACGGTGACTCGGACGAGGGAGATAAATGATAACCGATTCGGGGGATATGATACCCGATTCGGATCTGTCTAAATCCGCCTCAGTTAGGACCGAAGGAACCGGCCCGCTTAGGTCATCCCCCGATCCTTCTCCCTCAGACTCGGCACGTGCCGCCGATTTATCAGCAGGAACCGATTTAGAGGTTCTCTCGGCAATCACTATCTCTTCTTCTTCCTCCTCCTGTTCTTCCTCTTCTTCCTCCATGCCCCTTGGACAATTGGGCCTTCCGGACGGGTTATCAAAGAGGATCCACCCCGAGAAGGGTTAACGGGAGCGGGGGCTCTGCCGGAGCTTCGGTGACCCTCTCGAGAGAAAAAACGGCGTTAGCATCAAGCGCCATCTCCGTTAATAAGGAAGGCGATTCCGCAACGTTCCAAAACGTTGCGCCGCCTTCATCTCGAAAACTCCTTCCTGGGGACTTTGAGGACCCCTAGTCGCCATTATCACTAAGTAAAGAGGAAGGAGAGACTCACATAGGAAGGAGGGAGAAAAACAGAAATGGCGAAGATAGCACATGACGGTCGACAAGAAAGAGGAAGGGAAGGAAAGGAAAGACCGAAGACCGAAAAAGCTCCAAAAGAAGTGAAAAGCGGGAACAGCAGTAGTAGTTTGAAATGCGGGACCCTTACCCTTTTATAAGATTGCCGTACGCCGGAAGTAATTAATGAGGAAATGATTCGACGCCTGCATCGACTCCCTGGCTCGACACGTGGCGCACGACAATAATGCCCTAGCTACGTGTCCAACCCTCATTGGCAGGATGAGCGACTTGACGGTTGCCGGCGCATGCGTTGTCAGAAACCGAATCGTCTCCTATCAAAGACAGCACAGGATGCATTAAATGCACTTATTGCCTCGGACCAGGTCATGAACCGACTCACAACTCGTTACTCCTGAGTGTCACGTGAGACACGCGGAGTAAGGGGGCTTACTGTTGGGGACAAAAATACTAAGTCCAGAGACTCGGATCTGGTGCCTCGGCTTGGGAAGCACTACGTCGGATCCGAGGCAGGGCACGTCGGATCCGAGGCAGGGTTAAGAGCTCTATAAACCGAGACGAAAGTTAATTCGCCTCGGACGAAGAATCAGTAATCCGAGGGTGCATAGAGCCGACCCTCTTAACGGAACTAGATTTCGTCCTGAACATTTTGGGATAAGATCCCCGATCCCGAAGCTCGCGAGATCAGACGAAGATCGCGGACGGACGCCACCCGATGTCCATGATCCTAGGAAGAGAATCCTCTTTCGTATTACGCGAGATGGAGAAGAATCCTCCTACGATTAAACGCTCTAACAGCTATAAAAAGGAGGCCTTCATCATCTAAAAGGTACGCACAAAATTCTCACCCAGACTCCCTCAATACTGTAAGACCCAGATTCCTAGCCTGACTTTGGCATCGGAGGGTCCCCTGCTCTAGCCAGGGTCTCCTTTGTCTTCTTCTTGTGCAGGTGTTCGAAGGTCTACAGAGGGTGAACCAGATTTTTGCATCAACAGCATCGATCCTGTTTTTCTTAGTCCAATCAATCGCCCCTTTTTCAAGAGTCATTTTGTAGATTGATCCTGAAAATTACAGTCAACCGCTCTATGGATCAGATGGTCAGAATCAATCTACACGTGCCATTTTGTGACATGTCTAATCTGAGAGGCAGGCAAGCAGCTGTATTAATTGTACGGTGGAGATAGTTTATACACTGAGTTTCTATATATAATTCATGGATGAATGATCCGATGCAAAGGCTGTATCAGAAGTTACCATGCAGCCATTTTTTCCACCAACATGTAATATCTGTAGAATATCCAGTCCGTTCAAAAGATGGACCACACCATCTTGATCACCTGTTATGAAAATCAGGCCGGTCCAATTTTCGAGCGGAACACAATATCAAAATCAATGGACGGCCAATTGTATAACGATGCACTGGTGGGCCACACCAATCAGTGATCAGCGATCTTTCCATATCAGGTAATGATGATTATCACCGTGTGGGACGGCCTTTTTCATGAATTGGATATTCTACAAATCAGACATGTTGGCTGTATCATAAGTTCAGATACAGCTGTTGTAGCTGATTATTTCTCCAAGTCTGCCCGCGTGTGGATCACAAGTGCCCATATTTCACACGTGCTCCCAGCTTCCCATCAGGTGGGCCACTGTTAAAACTTCTAGCCTAAAAGCCAGGCCAGTGGACCAAAGTGTACAAATTAATGGACGGCTACGAAGATTGTATTAACCATCCTTTTGTTTTGGCCACCTGATAGAAATTTCAGGCACACACGTGAGTGGAGGTGTACATGACACCCAGATCCATAGCTCAACTGGCAGACTGAGCGGAGATACCTTGTTTCAACACTTGAGGCCTTGGCATCAATCCCTGGTGGGGGTGGCTAACATGGGTGTGTACTGACAAGCTAACCCTTAAAAAAAAAAAAAAAAAAGAAGTAAAGGTGTACATGACATCAGTCGAATCAGCTCGTTAGCTTGCTCTTATTGACTCGGAAAAGCTCGACTCAACTCGGATCAAAAGTGTGTGGAGCTGAGTCGAGCCAGTTTTATTGAGCTCAAAACTTTTTGAGCCGAGTCTAGCTCAGACTTAACTCGATTCGGTATTGAGCTCAAACTCAACTCGGTTCTGATTGACTCGACTCAACCTCTAACACTTAAATCCGCTCCCATTCCACCTGTGCTCACAAGTGTTTCATGATATGACTCAACAAAGAACAACTATCCTTAAAAAAAAAAAAAAAGAAAAGAAAAAAAAGAAATCATTTTGCTTAGAAGGTGTTTTATGAAATGCTTATAAAACCACTGTTGATATTTTATATACAGTGAGATTTTGAAGATGTAATATATATGTTCGTGAAAATGCTGCACGTGTGAACTTTGCTCGAATTCGGGTTGAACTGGCCCAAGCTGTTGATCGAACCGAGTCGACCTGGCCAATCAGGCTCGAGGATCGAGCGAGCCATGCCCAGCTCGACTCGGTTTGACTCATGTACACCTCTATCACCTCTACACGTGAGACATTGGCACGTGGATGGGCAGCACTTCACACGCACGGGCTTACCAAACCACATTAAGTTGTGGTTGAGATGAGAGGAATGTAATGGGCTGGACTGGGCCGTCGGGATTTTGGGCTAGGCCTGCTTTGAGTGGGCTTAGGCTGAGATATAGGCCCAAGGGCTGGGTGCAGGTTTATTAATTAGGCTGGGCTTGGTTGTGTCTACGAGCAGCATTCAGGTATTGTGTCATCTATGGTGGGGCCCCGCAACCCCCATCCCAGGAAATTCTTAAAGAGGGAAGCTAGGTGGGGCCCCCCTTGAGGTTTTTGAGAAATCCACCCTACCATTATGTTAAAACATGAGCCTAAAAATGAGGTAGATCTAAAACTCGAGTGTGCCTAACCATAGGAATAGGTAAAGAGGGAAATGTCCTTCGTTGAAACCTTTCCGAGGTCCACTAAAATGTTCATATGCCATCTAAACCATTTATAAGGTCATTCAACACGGGTGAATTGAAAATACAAACATCTCTAGTCATGGCTCGGTGAATTGAAAACACAAACGTCGCTAGTCATGGCTCGGTGATAGACAGAGTGCAGTTGAACACTGAGGTCATAGGTTCAAGTGCCCATGTGATGCATATGGGTGCAGAAGTATATGAAAAAATAAGATAAAATAACTGAAAACACAAAAATATTAGCGCCATCCAAAACCTTTGTGGCCCATGCCACAAACATCATGGTGGGCCCCACCTGGGATTGGTCCTTGTTTTGGACCCACTCCAAGAACTGGGCATAAATTTCAGGCCCAATTAACTAATGAGTAAGCCTGGGCCTACCTAACTCCTGGCCCCATTATTATTCAAAGATTTTAGGCCCAATTAGTAAGGTCATGTTTGGTTGCACGTATTTCATGAAAATTTGCACTAAATTAGGTGGTTAATCATGAAATAGATATTTTATGCAACCAAACGCGGCCTTAAGAAAATAGGGCCTGAGCCGGAGCCCACTGCCGACGGATCTAGCTCATCTAGGATTTTTAATGAGCTGGGCCCACACAAAGCAAAATCAAATTTTTAATGGAGCCAGCTTGATGAGACCCGCCCACTAGTTAAATTCGGGCCTAAGAGACCCATGCCCGGCCCATTTCCCGATGAATGTGGATCCAATTGTAATCTTCAAAGGTCCACCATTCAATGGCTGAGGATACTCTACCATCTACACATGCCAAAGTAGGACACGTGTGTGAATTCAGGACATTGATCAGGACTGGCCCACGCCGTTGACATGCCCTTGCCCAAAAAGTAGATCTAAAGCTCAGTACCCGACTTGAAACCCGGTGGACCCGACTTAATGAGATTGTGAGGCTGAGTTTGCTGAAGTAGGACACGTGGCCGACATCGGGCCATTCATCAAGACGGTCCCACCGACTATCATGCACTGTTTCAAAAATTGAGCCAGGACCAGGGCTGTCAATGGCCCAGGCTCAGGCAAAATGGAATTTGAATAGGCCTGGCCCATCAGGTCCGGATCAAACGGTTCAAAATCCATGCCGATTGACAGCCCTAGGCGGGACCTACACGGGCTCTTGACACGAACCGCTAGGCACTTCTTCTAACCATTGATTTTCTTATCCGTGTGGCCCACGTTATGAGTGGACCGCCTAAATTCGGATGCAATTTTCCTAAAACCATGAGTTCATGCACCAAAAGGCTCTGTGGGGCTACTTTGATGTGCGTGTATAAAATCCATTCCGTCCTTAATTTGTGCCGTTTCATGTCAGGATGTGAGCCCAAAAATCAGTCACATCTAAGACTCAAGTGGGCCACGCCACAGGGAAACGTAGGGACGCTAATACCACCGTTGAAACCTTATCTGGGTCCACCCAATTTCTGGATTAGGCTAAGATTTGGTTCTTCCATCACCTGATAAACGGGTTGGATGGCATATAAACATCACGGTGGGTCCCACGGAGGTTTTACCGTGGGGCATGGACGGACTAGATTTCACACACACCACGGTGGGCCCTACAGAGGTTTATGTCGCAAGGGCTCCCTATAACACTTGTTGCAGTAAATCCACGTCACCTGATTGATGGGTCTGGGCACGTTCAAAGTGGGCCCACCAGCTGATAGGTCTGGATCTCACACTCACGTATAGAGATATAGGTAGGGCTAGGGGTGGGTAAAATAGATCTGATCCGGTGGATCCAACCTGATCAAACCCAATCCGACCCGATAGACTCGAACCGACGGTTTGGATCGGTCGGGATCAGATTAAGTAATTTAGATCCGAATGAATTTCGGATCTAAATTGGATCTTGGTGGATCCGGACCGACGACCCGACCCGATCCGGAATCGGGTATTATATAAAGGTATTTTAGTTTTTACCCTAACATAAAAACATTCCACCCGATCGCCATCTCTCTGTCTCGCTCTCTCTCTCAACGCTCCAAGCCTCCAACCTTTACCCAAATCACTATCTCTCTGTCTCGCTCTCTCTCAACACTCCAAGCCTCTAACCCTCACCCAAACCTTCACCGCCTACTCTCTCTCTCTCTCTCTCTCTCTCTCTCTCTCTCTCTCTCTCTCTCTCTCTCTCTCTCTCTTCTATCTAAACTCCAACCCCACCTCCTATGCCGATGTGTGTATTGTCGTTTGGAAGGTGATCCCGCACCAGCCAGCTAGTTGGCGTCAAAGCTCTCTAGCCCACCATGATGTATTTTTAAATCCACTTCGTTCAAAGCTCGCACGCACCATCGGGCATCAGGTATCTCTCTCCCATCCTCTCTCTATCTCTCATTTTCTCAAGTGCAGAAATTAGAGAGTTAGAGCTTCCAATTTTGGGAGTTTTAGGGCCACAGATTTAGGGTTTTATGGTTATGGAATCCATCATTCAATAGTGATTTTAGGGTTTTGAGATAGAAATTGGAGCTTTCTTTAGAGTTTTAGGGCCACAGATTTAAGGTTTTGAGATAGAAATTGGAGCTTTCTTTAGAGTTTTAGGGCCACAGATTTAGGGTTTTGAGATAGAATTTAGGGCCACAGATTTAGAGCTTTCTTTTCTTCTTTTATACTTCTTCTTCTTCTTCTTCTTCTCTCTATCTGTGATTTTAGGGTTTTGAGATAAGATTTTAGTCGGACTCAGATCGGATCAACTCATACACATTCCGAATCTGTTCGAGTCAGGTGACCCAGACTCGGTCCGGGATCGGAACGAGTTAGGGTCAGGTTATCGAGATTTCGGATTTGGTCGAGTTGGACCCAATCCGATCCGACTCGGTCTGATGCCCAGCTCTAAGTAGGGCTGTCAACAAGTCAGGCCTAGGGTAAGTCTCAGCCCAGAATTGAACTGTTTCGGGCCGGCCTGTTGTACCGAGCGAATTGAAATTCTGAATTTTCAGGCCTAAGCCCAGCTCATTGAGGCTTCAATGGACACGGGCGGGCTCAGATGTGTCGGGTACGTGTTCTTGACCTTGAGAAACGTATGGGCCCTTTCCCTGTCCAATGGCTAGTGGTTGGTGCTCTGTGAACTCCAACATGATGTATGTGTCTCATCCATGCCGTCCATCCATTTTTTCAGATAATTTTATACTATGAATCCAAAAATGAGGTAGATCAAAATCTTAAGTGGGCCACATAATGTTGAATGAACTCTCATCATTAAAAACTTATTTGGGCTATAGAAGTTTTGGACCAAGATGATATTTGTTTTTTGCCTTCATCTAAGACTGTATGACCTAATCTACAGGTTGGATCTCAAATAAACATTACAGTGGGCCCTAGGAGGTTTTTAATGGTAGACATTCAATCACTACTGTTTTCCCATGTTGTGGTCCACCTGAGATTTTGATCTGCCTCGTTTTGGGATGAGTATTTAAGATGATGTGTAAAAATGGATGAACGGTGTGGATAAAACACATAGATCATGGTGGGCCCACATAGCAAGGACCACTAAGCCACCTGGCTAATGGCAGGTTACTAGCCAAATCGCGTCCTTGACCTTGACCGTTTCTGACAAAAAAAAAAAAAGGTTCTCCAGATCCTGACTGCCAATAGCAATATTTTGACTTGTGGGGTCCACTCTCTCTTATGAACCTTTGTTTTTTACAGGAATTCAACGGTGACTGATCTGGTTTCACCTCTTGCACTGACATTCCAATGCACGCGAGATTTGCAACCGTCAATTTCTTATCAGATGCTTGCCATGTCATGTGCACCGGCCCATCGAGCTCGGTGGGACCCATCTGTGAGTGTATGTGGAATCCAAGCCGTGCATCTGGTGCGCTTCCTTCTGGAAAATGCCCATCCCAAGAATAATCCCTGTCATAAACTCAAGTTAGACTCATCACAAGGAGCAATATACAATTGTGAGCAATGTACATGAATCTAAATCCTCTACTTGCTACAATCAGAAAAATACTACTTGTTTTAATATGATTGGGCCATATCATCATACACTGCATTTAATACGGTAGTGCTGACAATATCAATGATAACATGGACCAATCAGGATGCAGGAAAACAGAATTTTTTATCTATGGCAAACAAAATATCTGAATTCTTCATGTAATATATTGCAGCCCTTAAATTTCGAAATGGCTTGAATTTTGGTACATTCATTCATCTTGGTGGAGAAGAACCTAATTATTGAATTGGATGGCATATTCAAAGCATGGTGGACCCCACATTCCATCTAAAAGTATCCATGGTGGGAAAGTGCAAGGCCCATACAATTTACAGAATATTTGGATTTCAAATACCTTTCATTTACTTTCAACTTCCACATTTACTCTTAATTATTTATAAAATTTCAAAATTGAAACATATCCAAAGCTCAAGTAGAATGCAAGAAAGAAAAATTTGGGGACAATGACGTCTAGTGTTAAAACCTTTCCAAGGTTTATAATAATGTTTATTTGTCATCCAACATGATCATAACATCATATAAGCTTAGTTGAAAGTAAAACATAGATACCAACTTATCCAAAACTCATGTGAACGTTTTCAACATTATGTTTAATTCTCACTATTTCCTTTGGTACGGCTCACTTGAGATATGGAGATATTTCAAATTTGAGCTCATTACCTAAAATGAGCCAGATAAACATATATGGAGCTAAGATAAAAACACATACATCATGATAGGCTCCACGGAGTCCTTACACGATGTAGCTCAGTTCACCATGCAATCTCAAGTTATCTAAGCCGAGCGTGCTGAATAAACTACGTGGAGCCCACCCTGATGTGATGTATGTGTCATTATCCACACCTTTAATTCAAATTTTTTATAGATAATTTTAACACATGAGCTTAAAATCGAAGTATATCCAAAGCCCAAGTAGACTATATATATATATATATATGGGAAAAGGTACTATGCACTTGACCTCATGAGTCTGGCCCATGAGGTCAAGCTGTGTGGGCCCCACCGTGATGCGTTTCGAACATCTACCACATCAGTTAGATGCACCATTCCATCGTGTGCCTAGGTCTCAAAAATCAAGTCAATCCTTGAGTTGTGTGGGCCACACCACATACAAAAGTTGAGAGGGGTCGTGCACCATTAAAACATTCATAACCATTTTTGACGGCCCAACGAGATGTGGTTTGCAAATCCAGCCCATCCATTATGTGTGTCCCACTTGGATGAGGGTTTAGACCAAGTTTCAGCAGCATTCAAAACTCAGGTGAGCCCCACCAAGTGCTTTTATATGTTTTTGGCATGTCTTTACATGCTTTTAGATGGTATGGCCCACCTGAGTTCCCTATACGGCTGAGTTTTGGGATATCCCATAATTTAAAGGGGACCCATCAAATGCACGGTGTTGATGGTCGACACGCATAGGGTCCACATAGCTCGACCTCATGGGAGCTTACCATGAGGTCCTGCGCATAGTACCTTTTCCATATATATATATATATATATATATATATATATATATATATATATATATATATATATATATATATATTTATTGAGGATAATGACGTCCCCTGTTAAAATCTTTAGGACTAAAGGGATATATATTTGTCATCGGACTTGTTCTTAAGATCGCAATGACCCGGATGAAGGGAAAACAGACTTCAGTTTGATCCAAATCTTCTTTGGTATGCGTTTAATCCCCACTGTTACCTTTGGTATAGTACACTTGAGTTTTAGATATACTTCAATTTTTAGCTCATACCCCAAAAACGAGTTGGAAAAACGGATGGACGGCGTGGATAAAACACAAACATCACGGTGGACCTAAAGATAGCGGTGTGAGTTCCTCATTGCACAAATCCGCGTCCGAAGTCATATCCACCGGTGGCTGACGTATTTGCGCGTTCCTTTCTGTCTCACCGACAATCGGGAACAACGTTGGACGGCGTCCGCAGTGCTGGCAAAAAACTCTTGCAAAATACAAATACTGTCGCGAGTACGATTTTAGGACCTACACTTTAAAACACTTGTCAAAGTGATACTTGTTAAAGATCTATGCCGTTAATCAAGTGAGGCCCAACGTTTTAAGTCCCATTCTATTCTTGTACTCATGTCTGGCCCAACCTATGAAGAAATGAACGGTAAAAAACTGGTTAACAGCTCATAAATAAACTGTCGCATTTGATGAACGGTCTGAGGAAACTTTGGTTTACCGAATATAGGGCCCACTTTATTAACTGTCCGATACCTCGTTTACACCTTTAAGATTGGCACGTGTGGTGAAAGTATAATAGAAATCCTGGAGGCGCGAGTACGCGTAGTGGAACAAAGCATCCTTAGTCAAAACCGAAGAAACGAGGAGAGTGAGGATGGACCATTTCAACGTCGAAAAAGCAACCTCTCTCTCCTCACGTTTTTGCATATATATAGCCTCGTATCCTCCTCTTTTCTAATATCTCATCTTCGTCTCTCTCTCTCTCTCTCTCTCTCTCTCTCTCTCTCTCTCTCTCTCTCTCTCTACTCTCTTCTTGTAATACCCGCTTCTGTTAACAAAGTTTCTCTCTCTTTCCATACCCTCTTCTTGTTATACCCGCTTCTTTTAACCCTCTCTCTCTCTCTCTCTCTCTCTCTCTCTCTCTCTCTCTCTCTCTCTCTCGCTCCAAAACACCATTTTCTTCTTAACAACCTTCCTTACACCAAAACCCAACAATTGTATTTCAAATGGCAATCTCAAGTACATCTCACCATCTAACAATCCTTCTCTTCTTTCTTCTAACTCTTCTTTCTTTCTCCTCTTCCAGACTCCTAACCGACTTTCATCACCATAACCTCCCCACCCCACAAACCACTCTCAATCCAATTCTCTCCATTGAAATCAATCCTCTCTCCTCCAAAAACCCACCTCTCTATCATTCTCTTCATCTTCTTCCATACACCTTCAAACCCACCGACAACTCCCCACCTCAGAAGCTCCAGCAAAAATACCGTTCGTTGTTTTTCAATCTCCTTCCCAAGGGCTCCGTTCCTCCATCCGGGCCGAGTGAGAGAACTAACAGATTGGATGATTGATAGCGAAACCACAGCCGTCCATCAAGATTGACTCACACTAAATTTCCCTACTCCAAAAGCCCAGATGGCCTACATTCAAGCTCTTGCATGGCTGTCATGATGAGTGGTCCCAAGTGCGGACCTAGATGATGAACGGCCCGGATCTCATACAAGTATTTCTATGTTTGCATATTCTTGTATAATTGCCACGTACATATGAGACCGGATATCAACGGCTCAGATTCAACCTATGAATCTGAGGATGAAAACACGGTTCTGATGGGTGGATCTTAAGTGTAGTTATTTTTTTCTTGCTTTTTTTTTTTTTTTTTTTTTTTTCATTTGTAAGAATTTAACATAAATAAATTGGATTTTGTCATTTTGAAAGTAATCTCAAATAGTATTTAGTGTAATCATATACTTTAAGGGCCTGTCGCCCATTCAATTAGATGGTATTAAGTGGTATTTTATTTCAAACACTACATTTTAAAGTCATGGCCTGTTTGCTTTGTCCACCACTTGATTTAATTTTTGTCAATCGAAAATGGGCTTTCATTGGCCCCACCATGATGTATGTATGCCCCACCATGATGTATGTGTTATATCCACACCATTCATCTATTTTTCAAGATTATTTTAAGGCATGAATACAAAAATGAGACAAATGCAAAACTCAAGTGGACCACACCATAGAAAGAAACGGTTGCCTGCAGACAGACGGTTAAGGATAACATAACTGTACGTATCCACATTCAACTGGATAGGGCCTCATATTTTTACTACTGTGAGCTTCCAATCTGGGAGATATTTTGGGATATTCCCATCAAAATCCAAAAGGGGGTCCATTAGATCAACAGTGTGGATCAGATATCCGTAATCGAAATCAACGGTGTGGATCATGGGCCTGAACTGTGTAGGCGCTTTGAAACCAATGCTCAGATCACTTGATGGCCCACTCTAGCAAAACCATAAAACACACTGATCCAATCTCACAACTCAATTAGCAAAAGATCAAAACTACTATCTTTAGGGCGCCCAAATAATCGCTATCTTTAGACATTGATCCAATCTCACAACTCAATGGGTTTTCAGTGCATATTCCTGAGATAATATGCTCTCTACATAGTTACCAAAATTCAATATTCAGAGGACACTCCTTGTACAAAAAGAAGAACAAATAGAAAAACAAGAGAGATTTTTCCGAGAAAGATTACATTGTTAAACCCCAGCAGGAAAAATGGGATATAAAAATCCGGTACTAGAACATTTACACATAATTGCATTGTGCCGAGATTTAGGGAATTATGTTTCACGCAGTTAAAACAATCTTAGAAAGTTGGTCACATTCAGCGATTATAAAAATAGATTAAAAATAACTAAAAATAAATTTAGATTTTGACAAAACCAAGCCCATTGAGAATTATAAAAAAGGAATATAGTTTCTCATGAAACACACTTTCCCTCATTTGTGAAGTCCTTCATGAGAAATCATGGAAAACACTATTTTTCATGGCTTTCTATCTTTACCGAAAAATTATTAAATTTATTTTCCTACCTCTATATCTAATAAAGACATTTTCTCTCAATGGAATGAAAATCGGCTTAGTAGAAATTAAGCCTAAATACACAATCATCCATTTTCAATTGCCTCACATATGTCACATATGTGGATGTATCAAGACAACTATTGTTCATCTTTTGTTATACCTCACATATGCCAATATGCTACGTGTGTCATCATTCTTCTCGTGTCCTACATGTGTGAAGTATTCTGCATGTGCCAATGTGTCACTATACATTTTTTTTTCTTGCATCTCACATGTGTTAATGCACCACATGTACCACTATTCATCTCCTCTTACGCTCCCTACATTCACCAATGTACCATATAAGCCGTCTTTCATCTTCAATTGGTTCGAATATTTCCCCCGTTGGAATGGCGCTGTTGTGCAAGAGTGCTACACGTACTTTCTTCAAGTGCCCGCATGTTGAATGTGTCAATGTATATCTTGCGTTGTATGTGTCATCGTACAGCTTCGAGCACCTCATATGTAGTACTACAATTTAACTTCAAGTACTCACATGTGGCACGTGGCTACGTGTTACTATCCCAGCAATTCACATGTGCCCTAATTTATCACGTATTAGTGGCTATTTAAATATCTTTTTTCAAAAAGATTTTATTTTATCAAATAAAAAATTTGAAAATAGCTTTAAATTTTTAAAAAAATCTTGTTGAAAAATAAAGAATAAACCTTTTTTGCAATTCCTTTGAAATAAAGTTTTTCATAAACCAATATTTCCTTTCCTATACTTTCCATGGATCCAAAGAGGCCCCAAATATTTATAAAGTAAAATGTTGTATAAATATTTCAAATTCCTTATCCTTCCATAGTGAGTAAACTTTGTGGGACCCATTGTGATATGTCTTATCCATGCCGTCCATACATTTTATCACCTCATTTTAAGAAACTAGACCAAAATCGAAGCACATCTAAACCTCTAGTGGGGCGCCACACCACAGCCAAAGAATGAGAATTGAACACCTACCTTTGAAAACTAAATAGGCCTATAAAAGTTTTCAATCAAGCTGATATATATTTGTGTTTCCATCTTTCTTACTTCCGTGTGACCTTATAACCAGGTTGGATGACGAGTGTTTTCCATCTTTCTACTTCTGTGTAACCTTATATATAAACAGGTTGGATGACGAATAAACATCCTTATATCCTATAAAGGTTTCAACGGTAGATGTCATTATCCTCACTTTTTCCCATGGTGTGGTCCACTTGAGCTTTGGATATAATTTAATTTTGAGATCATGTCCTAAAATAATCTGGAAAAACGGATGGACGGCATGGATAAGAGACATATACACCCATAGGCCCCACGGAGTTTACTCAGTAGGCATTCTGCTTCCTGTCCCTATCCAAGTAATTAACAGCCGTTTGCTGTTGGATACATGGGTCCAGACCGTTAACACCCTGACTGCATTTCACGAGTTCAATTTATACAGTGAAAGGGCCCACTCACATGATGCCCACAAACTGGGGTTTGATTACGTGAGGTTCTTCGTCACAGGTGGACCGCTGTCTACTGCTTTGACCTAGTCTACCTATATTTATGAAATTAAAAAAATAAAATAAAAATCAAAGAATAGATCCGAATACAATCTAATTTTTTCATGTAGTGTGGGGTCTACCACTAGAAATACAAGTTCTTCACCATGACTTTTGGATTATTATGCACCAACTGCACCATCATACATCATCGATTTTGTCTTGCTGAAAGCGTTAGCGAGTAGGGTGCACATTTAACCGTTGGAACCATGTAACCAGACTGGAACCGTTGGATCGGTCCGGTTTGGTCCGGTTCCAAGGTGCTAACAGTTGGATTTCGGTTCCCAAAATTTGAAAACCGTTAATTACAGATCGGTTCCAGTTTAGGGTCTTGTAGAACCGTTAATTGAACCGTTGATCCGAACTGTGTATGACCGTAGTCTTTATTTTCTTCTTTGAGCTATAATTTGACCATAAATGTTGCAGTATTATATTTTCCTATGAAGTACCAAGGGTTAACTACGATTATATTAGTTTCTCGTTTTGAAAATTCATAAAAAAACAAAAACAAAAAAAAATCAAAAAAAAAAACATGCGTTTTCTGTTTTCTCATTTCTACTTTAAAATCATCGTTGCCTGTTGCAATTTCTATATTTAGAAGTCCATTGAAACATGGGTTCTGAGCTACGAATCTAGAAATTAGGATTTCGAGGCAAATGGGTATTTCTATATATATATATATATATATTTTTTAATACCTCTGCTTCAATATTTTGAACAGTGATGAGATTGTGAAAGTGGTTGATCCGAGGGCTTTTGTGAGATAGCACGGTAATTTATGGATTCCAAGAATGAATAGAGAAACTTTATGTCGCAAGGGCTCCCTACAACACTTGTTGCAGTAAATCCACGTCACCTGATTGATGGGTCTGGGCACATTCAAAGTGTGTCCACCTGCTGATAAGTCTGGATCTCACACTCACGTGTAGAGATATACGTACGGTTGTCAACGGGTCGGGCCTGGGTAGGTCTCAGCCCGGAATTGAACTGTTTATTCTGATTTTTCATGCATGAGCCCGGCCCATTCAGGCTTCGATGGACACAGAAGGGCTCAGATGTGTCGGGTACGTGTTCTGTGGTCGGTGCTCTGTGGACCCCATCATGATGTATGTGTCTCATCCATGCCGTCCATCCATTTATCCAAATAATTTTATGCTATTAACTCAAAACTGAGGTAGATCAAAATCTCAAGTGGACCACACAGTGTTGATTAAACTCTCACCATTAAAAACTTCCTGAGACTACAAAAGTTTTGGATAAGATTATATTTGCTTTTTGCCTTCATCCAAGACTGTATGACCTAATCTACAGGTTGGATGTCAAATAAACATTACAAGGGCCCCTAGTAAGTTTTTAACGGTAGACGTTAAATCACTACTGTTTTCCCGTGGTGTGGCCCACCTGATATTTTGATCTGCCTCATTTATAGATAAATATTTAAGATGATGTGTAAAAATGGATGAACGGTGTGGATAAAACACATAGATCATGGTGGGCCCACATAGCCCCGAATACTAGCCTTTGTTTTGATGAACCTTTGTTTTTTATAGGAATTCAACGGTGATTGATCTGGTTTCACCTCTTGCACTAACATTCCAATGCACGCGAGATTTGCAACCGTCGATTTCTCAACAGATGCTTGCCATGTCATATGCGGGGACCATAGGCCTATCTATGAGTACTGTATGTGGAATCCAAACCGTTCATCTGGTGCGTTTCCTCATGGATAATGTCTATCCCAGGAGTAATATTCGTGTCAGAAACTCAGGTTAGACTCGCCCCAAGCAGCAATTTACAATCACGGTCAAAACTTATATATTCATGTATCACGGCCCCTTAAATTTTGAAATGGTTTGAATTTTGGTAGTTTCCATTCATCCTAGTGGGACAAACCTAATGATTGGATTGGATGGCATATTCATGCTAGCATGGTAGACCCACATTCCATCTGAAAGTATGCATACTGGAAAACTTGGATTTCAAATGCATTTCATTTACTTCTTACTTCCATCCAATTGCAACGTACTAACATATTTACTCTCAACTCATTTACCTTCATTTACAAGATTTCAATGTTGGAACATATTCAAAGCTCAAGTAGACCGCAAGAGAGGAAAAAGTGAAGACAATTAATGATGTCTATTGTTGAAACCTTCCTAAAATCTATAATAATGTTTATTGTTGAAACCTTCCTAAAATCTATAATAATGTTTATTTATCATTCAACGTGTTCATGATACATTACAAAAGCTTAGATGAAAAGATAACATAGATATCAACTTATGGAAAACTCCTGTGGCCCTTGTGAAGTTTTCAACATTATGTATTTAATTTTCTTTATTTCCTTTGGTACGACTCACTTGAGCTTCAAAGATATTTTAATTTTGAGCTCATTGAGCTCATTAAGCTCATTACCTTAAATGAGCTGGATAGATGGAGAGACAGCCAGGATAAAAACACATACATCGTGGTGAGCTCTATAGAGTCCTTACACAATGTAGTTCCTTTCACCATGCAATTTGAAGCTATGCAGGTGGATTGTGTAGTGATGAATATATACACCGTGTTATTGCATGCTAAGTAAACTCTGTGGAGCCCACTGTAATGTATGTATCATTATCCATGCCATTCATTTTTTATTTTTTTTCACATATAATTTTAAGCTTAAAATTGAACTATATCCAAAGCCCAAGTAGATCGCACCACGTATAAAAAGAGTGAGGATAATGACGTCCACTAAAACCTTTTAGGGCCAAAGGGATATATATTTGTCATTCAACTTGTTCATAAGATCAAAGGATATGGATGAAAGGAAAACATAAATTTCAGCATAATACAAAACTTCCATTGCCCACAAGAAGTTTTCAACAGTAGTGTTTAATCCTCATTATTTCCTTTAGTATGGTACACTTGAGTTTTAGATATGCTTCAATTTTGAGATTATCACTTAAAATGAGTAGGAAAAACTGTTAGACGGTGTGGATAAAACATAAATATCAGGTGGGCCCCAAAGATAATGTGATGAGTCCTCACTACACAAATCCGCGTCCGAAGATCTGTCCACCAGTGGCTGACGCATTTACGCGTTCTTTTTCATCTCACCGACAATCGGGAACAACGTAGGACCGGGTCTGCTCTGCTGGCAAAAGTCATCCGCAAAATACAATTAATGTCGCGAGTACGATTTTAGGACCTACACTTTATAACACTTATCAAAGTGACACGTGGCAAAGATCTGTGTCGTTAATCAAGTGAGGCCCAACGTTTTAAGTCCCATGCTGCTCTAGTCTCTATGTCTGGCCCAACATAAGAAGAAATGGACGGTAGAAAATGGTTAACAGTTCATAAATAAACTGTGGCATTTGATGAACGGTCTGAAGGAACTTTGGTTTACCGAACATAGGGCCCACTTTATTAACTATCCGATACCTGGTTTACACCTTTAAGATTGACACGTGTGGTGAAAGTAGAATACAAATCCTGAAGGCGCGAGTACGTGTATAGGACAAAAGCCTCCTTAGTCAAAACCGAAGAAACGAGGAGAGTGAAGATTGACCATTTCAACGTCTACAAAGCAACTTCTCAATCCTCACGTTTTTGCATATATAGCCTTGTATCCTCCTCTTTTCTGCTATCTCATCTTCTACTCGACAATTCTCTCTCTCTCTCTCTCTTCCAAATACCATTTTCTTCTTAACAACCCTCCTTACACCAAAACCCAACGATTGTATTTCAAATGGCAACCTCAAGTCTATCTCACCATCTGACAATCCTCCTCTTCTTTCTTTTAACTCTTCCTTCTTTCTCATCTTCCAGACTCCTAACTGAGTTTCATCACCATAACCTCCACACCCCGCAAACCACACTCAATCCAATTCTCTCCATTGAAATCAATCCTCTCTCCTCCAAAAACCCACCTCTCTATGATTCTCTTCATCTTCTTCCATACACCTTCAAACCCACCAACAACTCCCCACCTCAAAAGCTCGAGCAAAAATACCGTTCGTTGTTTTTCAATCTCCTTCCCAAGGGCTCCGTTCCTCCATCCGGCCCGAGTGAGAGAAACAACAGATAGGATGATTGATAGCAAATACAAGCCACTGTTTCATCGACGAACCACAGCCGTCCATCAAGATTGACTCACACAAAATTTCCCTACTCCAAAACCCCAGATGGTCTACAATCAAGCTCTTGCATGGCTCTACATTCAAACTCTAGATTGATGAACGGCTCGGATCTCATACAAATATTTCTATGTTAGCATGTTCAAGGCTTGTATAATTGCCACGTACATATGAGACCGGATATCAATGGCTCAGATTCAACTTATGAATCTGAGGATGAAAACACGGTTCTGATTAGTGGATCTTAAGTGTAGTTATTTTTTCTTTTTTTTTTTTTTTTTTTTTTTTCATTTGTAAGATTTCACGTAAATAAATTGGCTTTAAACACAATGAAAATTCCCTCAATTGCACTTAAGTCCATTGCTTTCTCAGATCCATGATGGGCCCATGTGGTTTTTATAGGACGATCTTGATCGTCCATCTCGTGGGTTGTATGTCGTGTGGCAGATGTACAAAAATTCACATCGATTGGAACTAACAAATGGTGCTCTTTGAATGGATGGTTGAAAACAAGGTGGTCCGTCTTCGGTGGGGAAAATCCGATGGGCCAGGATTGTCAGCTGTTGTGATTTTACGTATCATATGGATGGTGTGGATCATATTACTGGTGACTATGTGGACCCCATCTATGATTTTGTGATTCGGACCATTAATTCCAATGGTCCCCCATGATGGGACGTGGATTTCCTGCGCAAGGATGCTGGTTGGGCCCACTGCAATGTATGTGAGAAATCCATTCCGTCCATCTGTTTTTCGAGCTCATTTTAGGAGGTGTGACCGAAAACGAGTTGGATACAAAACTCAAGTATGTCACACGAGAGTGAAAATTGGAAAAAGAAATTCCTACCGTTGAAACCTCACTGGGCTCCACCTTGATGTTTATATGCTATCCAAACCCTTTACAAGGTCATTCCTAATAGGATGAAGTGAAAACACCAAAAGGATAGCCTGATACAAAACTTTTATGGGTATAAGAATGCTTCAACGGCACTCACTGAATGCCCACTGTTTCCTCTCGTGTAGCCCATTTGAGTATTTGATACACTCAATTTTTTTTTCTGACGTCCTAAAATGAGCTCTCAAAATGGATGGACGAGGTGGATTTCTCACAAACATATCGGTGGGCCCCACCCAGCATCCTTGCACAGGAACTCCCTGCGAAAGGCTTTAGCAGGAAATCCGCGTCCCCATGATGGATGTCCCATAACTCTTGAGGGCTATGATTTTTTATCCTGGAAACGGTTTCCTGCAGACAGATGGTTAAGGAAAAGATAACTGTGTCCACATTCAACTGAGCTTCCAATGTGGGAAATATTTGGGGCCATTCCCATCAAAATCCAAAAGGGGGTCCATTAGATCAACAGTGTGGATCAGATATCCATAATCAAAATCATTGGCGTAGATCATGGGCCTGAACTGTGTAGGACCTTTGAAACCAATGCTTAGATCGCTTGATGGCCCACTCTAGCAAAACCATTAAACACACTGATCCAATCTCACAACTCAATTAGCAAAATATCAAAACATAATCACTATCTTTAGACATTGATCCAATCGCACAAGTTAATCGGTTCTCAGTGCATATTCCTAAGGTACATAGCTCTCTACATAGTTACCAAAATTCAATATTCAAAAGACGACACTCTTTATGCACAAAGAAGAACAAATTAATAGAAAAACAAGAGATTTTTCCAAGAAAGATTACATTATTAAAACCCAACAACAATCCCTCTTTTTATAAAAATGAGATATAAAAATCCCTTACTAGAACATTTACACACAGTTACAGTGTGCCGAGATTTAAGGAGGCATGTTTCACACAATGATGAAAACATTAATCTTAGAAAGCGGGTTACATTCAACGATTATAAAAATATATTAAAAATAATTAAAAATAAATTTAGATTTTGACAAAACCAAAGCTATTAAGAAATATAAAAAGGGGACATAGTTTCTCATGAAACACACTTTCCCTCGTTTGTGAAGTCTTTCTTCATAAGAAATAAGGAAAACATTATTTTTCATTACTTTCTATCTTTATTAAAAAATTATTGAATTTATTTTCCAACCTTTATATCTAATAAAGACATTTTCTCACAATGGAATGGAAATCGACTTCTTAGAAATTAAGCCTAAATAAACAACCATCCATTTTCAATTGCCTCATATATGTCACTTGCGTTGATGTATCAAGACAACCATTGTTCATCTTTTGTTATGCTCTACATGTGTCATCATTCATCTTCTCTTGTATAAAGAGCTCTTCATTCACCAATGGCAAAGCCAGCTTTTCTCTTCAATTGGTTCAAATATTTCTCATGTTGGAATGTTGCCGATGTGCACAAGTGCTACCATATATCTTTAAGTGCCTGCATGTTGAATGTGTTAGTATGTCTTGTGTCGTATGTGCCATTGTAGAACCTCACATGTAGTGCCACGCAAGTCTTTCTTTCTTTTTATTCTTTTAAACACACATGCATGCCATAGTGGAATTTCACTACCTATAGGTACCCAAACCCTCGACTATGTGTTGAAACTCCTGAGAGTCTACCACCGGAGAAAGAGTAAGGACCTGTAGTGCCACAATTCAACTTTTAGTACCCACATCTACCACGTGGGCCATGTGTTACTATCCATCTTTGAACAATCCACATGTGCTCTAATTTATCACATGTTAGTGACTATTTAAATGTCTTTTTTCAAAAAGATTTTATTTTGCCAAATAAAAAGTTTGAAAATAAATTCTAATTTTTTATTTTTTAAATTTAAAAAAAAAAAAACTCTTGTTGAAAAATAAAGAAGAAACCTATTTTAATAATTCCTTATAAATAAAGTTTTCAAGAGCCAATATTTCCTTTCCTATGCTTTTCACATATCCAAAGAGGCCCTAAAATATTTATAAAGTAGAATGTATTATAAATATTTCAAATTCCATATCCTTCTATAGTGAGTAAACTATGGGACCCATTGTGATACTTCTTATCCATGCTGTCCATCCATTTTACCACCTCATTTTAAGAATTTAGACCAAAATTAAAGTACATCCAAACCTCAAGTGGGCCACACCACAGCTATAGGAAACAAATGAGAATTGAACACCTACCTTTGAAATTTTCTTAGGGGCCATGGAGGTTTTTGATTTAGCTGATATTTGTATTTTCTATTTATCTATGTCTGTGTCTGGTTGGACAACGAATAAGCATCCCCGTAGGCCATTCATCACCGATTATCATGCACTGTTTCAAAAATTGAGCCAGGACCAGGGCTGCAATTGCCCAGGCTCAGGCCAGGCAAAATGGAATTTGAATAGGCCCGTGGAGACGCTGGATCTCTACTACTTAGATGTATTTTATATGTAACAATTATTATACATTGGGCAGACCCTATCATAACCTCTAAAAACTAATACAGAAAGCCGAGTATCAAAGGTAGAAAACAACCTACTATGCCCGTGATAGCTGCCCACCAACTAAACTGTCAGACCTCTCCTAGATTCAAAACAGAGCAAGAGAATGGAAAAAACAAATAAAAAACAACTCACATACAATGAATGTTGCTAATTCCTACTTTATCTCAACGGAAGCTTCCTCTTACCTCTTCAGGGAGATCTTCATATTTAAAAAAGAAAGCGTCTCTCACACCATGGTGAACTGAACTACATGCAAGCTCCGTGGCTGGTGGTCGGTGCTCTGTGGGCCCACCATGATGTATGTACTTCATCCATTCTGTTCATACATTTTTACATATCATTTTATGGCTTGATCCCAAAAATGAGAGTGATATAAATCTCAAGTGGACCACACCACATGAAAACAATAGTGATTGGATATCTACCATTAAAATCTTCCTGAGGCCCACTATACTTTTTATTTGACATCAAATCTGTTGATTAAGTCATACAGGCCCAGATGAAGAGAAAATGTAAAGATCATCTTGCTCCAAAACTTTTATGGCCCCCAAAATGCTTTTAATGGTCGAGCCTCATTCAACACTCTTTCTTGTAATATGGTCCTCTTGAGATTTGGATAAACCTCATTTTTGGACTCATAACGTAAAATGATCTCTAAAAATTGATGGACAGCATGGATGAAACACATACATCATGGTGGGGCCTACATAGCACCGACCACCAGCCATTGGCTGGTGTCAGGGTGAGTAGCCAATCCGTTTCAACGTAGGACCGCGTCCGCTGTTCTGGAAAAAGTCGGTCGCAAAATACAGTTAAAGTCGCGAGTACGATTTTAGGGCGTACACTTTAAAACACTTGCCAAAGTGACACATGGTAAAGATCTATGTCGTTAATCAAGTGAGGCCCAACGTTTTAAGTCCCATTCTGTTCTAGTCCTCATGTCTGGCCCAACGTATGAAGAGATAGAAGGTAGAAAACTGGTAAACGGTTCATAAATAAACTGTCGCATTTGATGAACGGTCTGAAGGATCTTTGGTCTACCGAACGTAGGGCCCACTTCATTAACTGTCCGATGCCTCGTTTACACCTTTAAGATTGGCACGTGTGGTGAAAGTATACTAGAAATCCTGGAGGCGCGAGTACGCGTAGTGGAACAAAGCATCCTTAGTCAAAATCGAAGAAACGAGGAGAGTGAGGATTGACCATTTCAACGTCGAAAAAGCAACTTCTCTCTCCTCACGTTTTTGCATATATATAGCCTCGTATCCTCCTCTTTTCTACTATCTCATCTTCTAGTCGACAATCCTCTCTCTCTCTCTCTCTCTCTCTCTCTCTCTCTCTCTCTCTCTCTCTCTTCAAAACACCATTTTCTTCTTAACAACCTTCCTTACACCAAAACCCAACAATTGTATTTCAAATGGCAATCTCAAGTACATCTCACCATCTAACAATCCTCCTCTTCTTTCTTCTAACTCTTCCTTCTTTCTCCTCTTCTAGACTCCTAACCGACTTTCATCACCATAACCTCCCCACCCCACAAACCACTCTCAATCCAATTCTCTCCATTGAAATCAATCCTCTCTCCTCCAAAAACCGACCTCTCTGTCATTCTCTTCATCTTCTTCCATACACCTTCAAACCCACCGACAACTCCCCACCTCAAAAGCTCCAGCAAAAATATCGTTCGTTGTTTTTCAATCTCCTTCCCAAGGGCTCCGTTCCTCCATCCGGGCCGAGTGGGAGAATTAACAGCTTGGATGATTGATAGCGAAACCACAGCCGTCCATCAAGATTGACTCACACTAAATTTCCCTACTCCAAAAGCCCAGATGGCCTACATTCAAGCTCTTGCATGGCTGTCGTGATGAGTGGTCCCAAGTGCCGACCTAGACGATGAACGGCCGGATCTCATACAAGTATTTCTATGTTAGCATGTTCTTGTATAATTGCCACGTACATATGAGACCGGATATCAACGGCTTAGATTCAACCTATGAATCTGAGGATGAAAACACGGTTCTGATGGGTGGATCTTAAGTGTAGTTTTTTTTTCTTGCTTTTTTTATTTTTTATTTTATTTTTTTTCATTTGTAAGAATTTAACATAAATAAATTGGATTTTGTCATTTCGAAAGTAATCTCAAATAGTATTTAGTATAATCATATACTTTAAGGGCCTGTTTGGCCCGGGCAATTAGATGGTATTAAGTGATATTTTATTTCAAACACTACATCTTCAAGTCATGTCCTGATTGCTTTCTCCAGCACTTGCTTTAATATTTGTCAATTGAAAATGTACTTTCGTGGCCCCACCATAATGTATGTGTTATATCCACACCGTCCATCTATTTTTCAAGATTATTTTAAGGCATGAGGACAAAAATGAGGCAAATGCAAAACTCAAGTGTACCACACCATAGAAAGAATTGCCTGCAGACAGACGGTTAAGGAAAACATAACTGTATCCACATTCAACTGGATAGGGCCTCATATTTTAACTAATGTGAGCTTCCAATCTGGGAGATATTTTGGGCCATTCCCATCAAAATCCAAAAGGGGGTCCATTAGATCAACACTGTGAATCAGATATCCTTAATCAAAATCAACGGTGTGGATCATGGGCCTGAACTGTGTAGGCCCTTTGAAACCAATGCTCAGATTACTTGATGGCCCACTCTAGCAAAACCATAAAACACACTGATCCAATCTCACAAGTCAATTAGCAAAAGATCAAAACTACTTTCTTTAAGGCGCCGAAATAATCGCTATCTTTAGACATTGATCCAATCTCACAACTCAATGGGTTCTCAGTGCATATTGTTGGGGATTTGTGCTGCAGAATCACACAGATGTAGATCTAGGATAGCAATCCAATGGCACTAACCAAACACAAGAGAACACACAGATTTAACGTGGAAAACCCTTACGGGAAAAAAACCATGGCACAAAGCGACAGAATTCTACTATAAAAGCATTAATTATAAAGAGAGATGACTTACTCGATTCGAACAACCTCGAATCTCACCCTTGCGACACCCTTTAGAAACTCTAAAACTCTTTTAGGAACCATTGGAAGCCTTATAATGCCTTAGAATAGCACTAGGGACCCCTATTTATAGTTTAGGAAACTCTCATTCGCACCTCTGCAAAACCGCCTCAAATTTATGCAATCTGCACAAAATTCGCGCAGAGTCTGCGTAACCCTCGACTAGTCGAGTCAGGTCCTCGACTGGTCGAAGGGCACCCTCAACCGGTCGAGCCTGGGCCTCGACTGGTCGAGCACCACGAACACCTAAAAGAATAACACGCTGGACTTCGAGTCGAGCGGGCCTCGACCAATCGAGTGGACCTTCGACCGATCGAGCCAGCAACTCAACTGGTCGAGCAACGCGGTAATGCCAAGATTTAAGACATCCGATTTACAACACATATTCCTGAGATAATACACTCTCTGTATAGTTACCAAAATTCAATATTCAAAAGACACTCCTTATACAAAAAGAAGAAGAAATAGAAAAATAAGAGAGATTTTTCCAAAAAAGATTACATTGTTAAACCCCAACAGAAAAAATGAGATATAAAAATCCAGTACTAGAACATTTACACACAATTGCATTGTGCCGAGATTTAAGGAGTTATGTTTCACGCCGTTAAAACAATCTTAGAAAGTGGGTCACATTCAATGATTATAAAAATAGATTAAAAATAATTAAAAATAAATTTAGATTTTGACAAAAACAAGCCCATTCAGAATTATAAAAAAGGGAATATAGTTTCTCATGAAACACACTTTCTCTCATTTGTGAAGTCTTTCTTCATGAGAAATCATGAAAAACACTATTTTTCATAACTTTCTATCTTTATTTAAAATTTATTAAATTTATTTTCCTACCTCTATATCTAATAAAGACATTTTCTCTCATTGGAATGAAAATCGGCTTCGTGGAAATTAAGTCTAAATACATAACCATCCATTTTCAATTGTCTCACATATGTCACCTAATGTATCAAGATAACCATTGTTCATCTTTTGTTATACCTCACATATGCTAATATGCTACCTGTATCATCATTCTTCTCTTGCGTCCTACACGTGTGAAGTATTCTGCATGTGCCAATGTGTCATTATACATTTTTTTTTTTTTGCATCTCACATGTGCTAATGCACCACATGTACCACCATTCATCTCCTCTTATGTTCCCTACATTCACCAATGTGTCATATAAGCCATCTTTCATCTTCAATTGGTTCCAATATTTCTCATGTTGGAATGGTGCCGATGTGCACGAGTGCTATCATCTATCTTCAAGTGCTTGTATGTTGAATGTGTCAATGTATATCTTGTATTGTATGTGCCATCGTACAGCTTCGAGCACCTCATACATAGTACCACAATTTAACTTCAAGTACCCACATATGCCACATGGGCCACGAGTGTTACTATCCATCTTTGAGTAATGCACATGTGACCTGATTTATAACATGTTAGTGACTATTTAAACATCTTTTTTCAAAAAGATTTTATTTTATCAAATAAAAACTTTGAAAATAAGTTTTAAAAGTTTAGAAAAATCTCGTTGAAAAATAAAAAATAAACCTTTTTAGCTAATCCTTAGAAATAAAGTTTTTCCATACCAATATTTCCTTTCCTATGCTTTCCATGGGTCCAAAGACGCCCTAAATATTTATAAAGTAAAATGTTGTATAAATATTTCAAATTCTTTATTTGCTGATATTTGTGTTTTCCATCTTTCTACTTCCGTGTGACCTTATAAACAGGTTAGATGACAAATAAACATCCGTATATCCTATGAAGGTTTCAACGGTGGATGTCATTATCCCCACTTTTTCCCATGGTGTGGTCGACTTGAGTTTTGGATATAATTTAATTTTGGGATCCTGCCCAAAAATGATCTGGGAAAACGGATGGACGGCATGGATAAGAGACACATACACCCATAGGCCCCACAGAGTTTACTCAGTAAGCATTCTGCTTCCCCTTGTCCCTATCCAAGTAATTAACAACCGTTAGCTGTTGGATAGACCGTTAACACCCTGACTGCATTTCATGAGCTCAATTTCTACAGTGAAAGGGCCCACTCACTTGATGCCCACAAACTGGGGTTTGATTAGGTGATCTTCGTCAGAGGTGGACCGCTGTCTACTGCTTTGACCTAGTCTACCTATATTTATAAAATAAAATTAAAAATTAAAAATCAATGGATAGATCCGAATACAATCTAATTTTTTCATGTAGTGTGGGTCCACCACTAGAAATACAAGATCTTCACCATGACTTTTGGATTATCATGCACCAACTGCACCGTCGGACATTGATTTTGTCTTTCTGAAAGCGTAAGCGACGTGTTGAGAGGAATGCTCCAGTGCTCTTCGGAGCACATAAGTTGTAGTGCTCCTAGTTGTATTGTGACACGTTAACTATTCAATCGATTGATCTAGACCGTCCACTAGCTTCAAAATACATTTCCTTAGATACCATTTAAATATTACACCGACCTGCTAATTATACCCATCTGATCACTAGCCTTTAATATGGATGGTCGATATTGCTTTACATGAAGTAGGTCCAGCCAACGATTCGACCCATCTATTAGTTGCGGACCATCATGGATTGCTTATACGTACGAAGACTCGCTCTGGTAGGCAATCCTAACCATCCAATCCATGGATTAGAACAAATATGGCTATAAAAAACTAAGACCGAATCAAGGAGGGTCTTAGATCATCACGTCAGTTTGACTTTTGCAGTGTGACCCTTGAAAATGTTCTGGACATAATGGACAGTCCAGATCGATTGATTGAACTGTACAAGTGATCCGATGCAACTAGGACCATTACAACTTATAGTGCTCTTAGCTGCCTCTTGTTTCTGTGCCCATCTCTACCATCTAACCAAAGCATGCACACATCCACTCCGAAACCGTCCAATGCATGGGCCATCCGATAGATGATATCCTTTCAATGAAAATGATCAGATGCTCCAAACCATCCGATCTGATCAGTGGTCATTTATGTGGGCCATTGCCCATAACATTTTCCTAACTGTCCAAAAGCAGGCCTCCGATCAATTGGTTTTGAGGGACCAATTGGACGGTTTGGATCAACATTCATTCACATCCCCTGCTAAGTTCATTAGCACAATGAATTTGAAGAGTTTCACTCGTGCGTGCACCACACCTGCCAACCTTACAAGTGTGCGGCACATCCGACCGTTGTATAAGACTCCAACCGCCAAAATAATCGTGTCCACTCATCAAATGGGCCAAAAATAAATGAAATATATGGATGGTTTAAAAAATAAAAAGAAAAATTACAACCGGTCCACATTCAACGTACTCATGGGTCCACTCAGTGATCGGACCAGCCTGATTTTTGCATATGACCATCTTCATGGCGGTGGCCAACTTATGGCTTAGATGCTCCACACGCTCTCCAATTGGCACGTGTGCAGAATGTAAAGGTACACGTGTGCCTCTTTGTTAACGGAAATTAGAACGTTTGACTAAGTCGCACGGCCTAGATGAAACAAAATCGTTGATTTAGGTGGATTTTATTTTATATAAGAAAAGGATGGTGCAATTTTCAATTTGTTAGATAAAGGTTCACAGTGGCATGATTACATACATCCATACGTATGAAAAAGTTACAATGCAGCACTACATTTACCATCTACGTGTATCAATATAGGAAATCCAAGCCGTAAAGAAGGTGGGAACAATCACGGAGATCATCTGGCCCAAAAATCAGACCGATCAGCTCATCATTGAGGATACACCGTCAAAATCAGTGGACTTGTTTGGTCCCACATGATTTTTATTGGAAGTGATCTTTGTGATGGAGCTTAACTTTTGGACGGTTCAGATTTCCTTCACACCTGACCTAATAGTGGAAAATTTGTTTAGTATGGTATCCGTAGGATACATTAGTTGTATGTTATTTTTCTTCACGAAGCTATCATGTGAAGCACAACGCCATAAGCGCTTGGACAAGCGCATCAATACATCCATGAAAGAACAAAAACGCTAAGATTGCAACATGTGTAGGATGCAATATTTCCACCGTACACGTGGCATGAATTCGTATCAATCCAGACCGTCCAAAGTGATGTATTATTTCTCTGGGTGAGCAGAATCTGGAATCATAATGATCAAGCGATCTTATCCGTTCAATTAGGCCATTGAATCTGGACGGCTGTCAATTCACGTTGTGGGCCATAGGTGTATATGAAAATGAATAGTTGAAAAAACTGACCAAAGCATCTATACTCAATTTGCATGAGTGGCCCACATGATGAACTAAGCAGCCTAATTTTTGGGCCAGGCCATGCCCACAGTACGCCCCGCTTTGTGAACGGACCAGATTTCGCATACGTGTGCTACTTTGGCACGTTTACCACAAATAGCAAAATATTGGAGTTGGTGTGCTTACGACACGAAGCTCTCATGAAAAATATGCCAGAATTCGAACGAGGAATGGGAGTTAGTAGCTTTCTCGACGCGGTTTAGAGAAAGTAGGGTCTTTCAAGGGACCTACCTTAGTCAATTCCTACTCTTCATCAGGTGGGCCCACTTTGTATGGCCTATAGTTCTAATCAAAATAGTCAAAATAAGAAAGTCAATCAATCACGTTCGGTTGGTAAGGAAGGTTCTCCTCCATGGTTTTGAAAAATTATTGACTCGACTCGAAGCTCTACTGAGTCAACTCGACTCAATGAGAAATCAAGCTGAGTCACTATGAAATTCAGAGATGAGCTCAAATTGATTCAGACTCAGGATGACTCGTTGAGTCAACCGACTCAACGCCAACTTGGTCGCCTTGTGTTGTGTCAAGTCAACTCGAATAGACAAGAAATTAACCTGACTTGTTGTGGTTGGTTTTTAAATTTAGTCACATGATTAGTGCGGATGTGTCGGAATTGAATTTGTGACTCAATACAAACCAAACAATTATGACCCCAAGTGTCGAGATAGGTAGATATGTAATATACGACTAAGACCGATTGAGATCAAATGAGATTGGCCGCCTATTCAACTACCAGCTTAGTATGTAAATAAGACCAAGCGATATTCAGCAAGTAGGGTTCATCATCTGATGATAGATTATACATTTGACTTCTGTACAAATGGACTTTTCAATACAGATAAGAGATCGAGAAAAGAATCCTTACAGTCAGTCATGAAAAGCAGCTGCGGAATTCCTTCGCATATGGAGAATTGAATCCAACGTATGAGTGTATAATCAAATTACAACTAAAATTATCATCTACTTGATTAACGCTATAAATTACACTATAAAACTTAAATGACATGCGAAAAGTAAAGTATTATACTAAGAAATGTAATTGATTGGTCAGAAAAAGTAAAGTGATCAATTACATTAAAGAATATAAATGATAAGTAATTAAAATATATATTAGATATGATTGGGTTGGTATGAAACAAATTTTTTTTATTGAATTTTTTTATTATTTATAGTTTTAATCAAGTCATCCGGATGTTTATCACGTTTTAATAAATGTTATATCCATTTCACACGTTTTGACACTTCTTATCTATAATCCTACCAATTGTCCAATAACCTATCTTACATGATCATTATTTAATCGTCCACTTATTGAATGATGTGTCGCTACTTAGCTATAGCTGTATTGTTGTAGAATCATCATTATATATTTTCATAGATTTCCAAACACACTATGCAAATCCATCCTAATCACACGTAATTCACTTTGATTGCCTTTCATAGGAATTGATGACAATGGGATGAACAAGAGTCGTACGGAACTCATTGACAAGCTTGACTCGGTTCAGATTTGAAATGACTCATTGAGTCACTCGAATTGATGCATACTCGCTCAGCTTGAGGTCCGTTGATTCAACTCTACGAATAGGGCATGATACTTCTGTTTAGGGGTGTGCAAAATGGGTCCGATCCGGTGGATCCGACCCGATCCGCCCCGATCCGCCCCGATTCGAACAGGATCGGTAGGTTGGATCGGTTAGATCGGATGCAAAAGGGTAGATCCGAATGTAGTTTGGATCGGATTCGGATAGCCAATAAAACCGACCGACCCGAACCGAAATCCGAATCGACGCTTCTCTTTCTTCCCTTCCAGCTAACAAAATCTGGAAAATCATATTCATATGAATAAGATCCTTTCGTCCGACGGTAAGGGAGGAAGGAAATCAAAGAAAGAAAGTAAAAATAGAGAGAAACGTGGGAAAAAGAAAGAGAGTTAGGGAGAGAGATCGGCCGGGGCTTTCCGATCGAGCAAAAGAGCCACCGTCCACCCATTTCGAAGGAAGAGGAGAGAGAGAGAAAAGAGAAGAAAAGAAAAGACAGAAAAAAAAAAAAAAAAAAAAAAAAAAAGAAAAAAAAAAGATCGGTCACGGATCGCGGATCGGGTCTTCATCCAGATCTTTGTTAGGATCGGATTGGGTCGGTGTTAGATCAGACCGGATCGACGGATTCGGATGCGACCCAGATTTTAGGATCTGGTCGGATCTATCGAACCGATCGACTCACCTAAGATTTGACTCCACTCTACTTGTTGGGATTTGGGTTGGCATGGTATGAAGACTCGTCCGAGGCACCAGACTCAGACGAGTCGACTCGGATTCAAAAATATCCAATCCAGTTCAATACCACAAGTCACCACCACATGGGCACGTTGTGCCAATACACCCCCGGCTCGACTCGACTTGAGATGGAACGGTTCGACCCGAGTCTCCGGGTCTAAAAACCATGGTTTCAAGGATCCGTTTTAAAGACTCTTCGAGTCGACCCAACCCAACTGGGTATCAAGTCGGGTTGAGTTTCGGGTTTTTAAGTTATATTCCGCGGTGCCCGGCGTAGCGCCCGGATCAGCCGAGGTAGGTGGGATCCATGACCTTGGGGCCCACCTTCATGTACGTGTATTATATCCACACCGTCCATCTTTTTGAAAACTCATTTTAGTACATGATTCAAAAAATGAATCAGATCCAAATCTCAGGTGGACCATAATACAGGAAACAGTGGCAATCGACCATTAAAAACTTCGATCAAGATAATATTTGGGTGGTCTCTTCATCCAGATCTTTGTGACCTTATCAAAAGGTTAGATGGGAAATAAACATTCCGATGGACCCATGAAGTTTTTAATGGTGGAGATTCAATCACGGTTGTTTCTTGTAGTATGGTCCACCTAAGATTTGGATCTACTTCATTTTTGGGATCATGCCCTAAAATGAACCGTCAAAATGGATGGACAGGGTGGATGTAAGGTACATACATTACAGTGGGCCCCACAGTTAGGGATCCCACCCACCTCGGATCCACCCAAATCACCCGTTAGTACGCCAACCAAATGAACGATCCTGGGTCACTGAGAGTGGGCCTCACATAAATAAATATCTCCAACAGATCTAAACCGTTATTTGGCATGGGTCATGTCAACCCACGGTTCAACCAACCCAACCCTCTTTAAAACGGGTCCGGTTGAGTTTTATCGGGTATCTAGTTGGGCTCAGTCAGAAAACAAGGCCCATTTAATTAGCCCATTTAATTAAATGGGCCGAGCTTAGATAAGTTGACACCCCAAAAATCAGGTCATGCCCAAACTTAGGTAGGCCACGCCACATGATCTTACGGGTTCAACGCATGGATTTAAATTCTATGGCCCACCTTAGTTTTAGATCACATAGATGAACGGGCCTACATGAATGTCATGCACATATCACGGTGGGCCCCACACATCGCATTGCAGGTTAAGCTTTACCTACAAAGCTTTGTAGTAGATCAGGCCTCTAGCATCTCCTCTCAACCTAATCCCACGCTCCCGACGGCCCAAAACATTGAAAAATGCAAATGGCGGCGATAGCTAGGCCATTCATCATTAGATCTTGGCCCACCAGGATTGGGCCCATTCTCACCATTCACCTGTGGCCCACGACGTATGGAGCCACCAGATCAGGGATGCCAATGGGCCACACCTGGGGTTATCATAGTCCTGATATTGAAATGTCTGGGACACACCATCTGGTGGGCTCGTTCAAAATTTTGCATTTTCTAGGCCCAGGCAAGCCCGCGTATTAATAGCCTTCTGCCAGAGTAGCGGCGGGTTGTGTGTGTGAATAAATGGGCCTTGTGCCTATGGCCCATGTCGTAGAGAACGAAAATAGATAGTGTAATCCAATCCAACGGTTTTCATGTTCATGATCAATGAGTTACCTAATCATGTGAATCTGGCATGTGGACCGTAATCTAGATTGTTCATGTTGCCAGCCATGCTGTCGATGGCTCGCATGCCTGCCATATAGCCAGGGGAATCAATGAGCCAGCAGGCCCACTAGGCTATTGGCCGAGCCCACCAAGGGCGTAGCTTGGGCTTAAGTTCAAGCCCATGGGCTGAGTCTGGCCCCATTGCATCTACCATGGACTGGGCTTATGCCTACCTTTCGGCCCAATGGACCATTGGCGAGAGTAAATCCAGGCCCAAAATTTCAATGGTTGGGGCTCATCCTGATTAACTAACCCTGGGAATTTATTTAATATTCATGTCTCCATGGTATCCACACCTACCAAACGGTGGGCCTGTGATGGATGGAGCCTATGTTGAAAATTGCAAATCCTAACGTCTAAAGAATTTTAAATTCAATGGATGGGTGACAATAGATATTTTCACATCTAACTATCATGATTTCCATGACATGCCATATGAACAATGGTCGAATGAGCTGGACGGCCTTGATTGAGATAAAATTTTATTATTAACAGTCTATAAGGCTTGATATTCTGAGGGCAACTTCTTTGTATATAGGCCTACAAAATCTTTAAAAGCATACATTAATGACTGAGATGGTGTGAAATGGAATCCATCTGATGGTTAGAAATATTTTAGAAGGTTTCTCTATTAATTTACACAAATATAACTACATATGGATACACCATCCTTTAATCGCTCGAGCTTTTAAAGTGTCAATCTATTTTTCAAAATTTCAAACTATGTTGTATATCAACACATGGATGGGATCAAAGTGAAAGTATTGTGTTCGAATGCCGGAAATCTTAAATATGCCTTAATAATATATTCTCCAGGTTTGGTCAGAAAAATCAAGTCGGACTTATTTATAGTGTTCAAGTTACTAGCCTAATCAAAGTTGTTTTATTTTCAAACTACAATTGTATTTTATTTTGATATTTTAATTACTTTAACATTTTTTAACCATGTTTAAAATATTAAGTCAGGTTGATTAAAGACTTGGTTGAGTTTTCAAGTTGACCGACCCTAGCTAGACAACTAGTCATTCTATTTTTCAAATTTTCAAACTATGTTATATGATATATATGGCTTCAACATGTTGGCATGAAACAATGGGATCTTAAGCTAAGAAGTTAAATTTGCAAAAGGTCCATAACATTGTTGGATCAACCCCTTATGCATCTTTCTAAAGCACCTTGCATTGCTAGTGTAGCACCTTAATCATAAACTAGGTCCCATTGGCAATGGTAAGCTCCAAACTTGTGAATGCAATCTTCTAATTAACTAAGGTCCAAATGAGTCCTCATGTCAATAAATTCATTCCCTCTTAGGATAAATCATGCCCCTTTATAAATTTCTTGGTTGTAGTCACCTTCGAGAATGACACGATGCCCATCGATACCAGCTAACACCAACTTGCTAACTCTTTAGACTCCCCACTTATGTGGTACTTACAGAATGCCTTAATGATACTTGAGTCAGCCTAACTCTTAACTTGTGGCACTAAATGCTAAATATCAAGAACAAAAATAGTAATATAGGAAAACTTGCGTGACACTAAAGGAGAGAAGATTACACTTGAATGGATTCCAAGTGAGAGGATTTTCTGATATGTAGGCCAAGGAAATCTGTGGAAGGAGATGTCGGTGATTATAATGGCGTAATGTGATATTTATCCAATGGTTTGGAATATTCTAGAAAGTTTCTAGACTAATGGTATTTGTGGAATGGTTTGGAATCTTCTAGAAAGCTTTTAGTGCCTGTTTGATTTTTGAGAGCTTACATAATTACCCCGATAAATGGGTAATTATTACCATTTTACCCATTTGAAAATCAAGTGAATTTTTGCCTTGGAAATTGTTTTAAACGAGTTCATTTAAATTTGTGGACCCCAAGGTGATGTGTATTATATATCCATTCCGTCCATCCGTTTTACCACAATATTTTGAGATATGATCTGAAAAATGAGGCAAATCAAACACTCAAGTAGCCCACACCAAAAGAAACAGTGGCCCTAAGAGGTTTTTAACAGTAAGTGTTCGATTTCCTTTTTCCCATGGCGTGGTCCACTTGAGCTTTGGATATGCCTCATTTTTTGGCTCATGCCATGAATTCAGCTGGCCTAATGGATGAACGGTGTGGATAATCAACATGTATCACGGTGGGAGCCACAAATATTTCGTTGCCTTCTCAGTTTTTGCATCTAAAGAGCAGCCAGTCAAATCAAGCACCGGGAATGTTGCTGTAAATACCAGGTGAAATAATTATTACTTATTTACCAGGTATTTAGCACTAAATTGAAAATTCAAACAAGCCCTTAGATTAATCTACACAACTCCAACTACAACATCATCTTAGATAATTCTAAAACATTAAGGGTTCTCTACACTCTAGAAAACTCTAGATGATTCTACTTGTCCGCATACTGCATACAAGTGTTTATGCATAATGAGAACAGAAAATGATATTATATGACTCTCCAAGTCCAAAAGAATTTCGATGCATATGCCATCCTTATTTATATGACACATCATGTTAATAATTTAAATCACTAAACCATAGGCTCCACTTATAGAAACCCAAAATAAGATATATGATACTGCAATCACTCTACCTAATCATCAAATAATCGATTGCAGCTGATGTAGACACCCCACTCCTGGTCATCAAGCTAATTGTTTTGGACTGTCTTGATGATTAATCAAACCCTAATCTAACTTATGAATCAAATCCTAAATCCTAGTCCTAATCCTAAGCCCCAATACTTTAAGCCCTAGAAGCCTAAGGCCTAGGACTCCAAAACTTGAGTTCCTGAGTCAACTCATTGAGTCACATTGAGTTGACTCCGTGGGTCAAACCCGATCAACCCACCTAATCAAAACCAACTCTAAGCCAACTCAAAATCAAGTCCAAGTCCAAATCCATGTATCCACCGGTGAATTCAACAAACAAACCCCAAAATAATTGGAGCTCCCACACGCTTGTGGGAGACTACCTACCAAAATAGGAAGTAAGCACATGGCACAACCCCTACCACATAGTGTTCACAACCCCAAGTGTAAGGTCGCAATGTAGTAATAATCTCAGTAAGACCGAGGTCGAATCCATAGAGACTGAAACTTGTACGTTTCTAAAATTAACTAGAAGTAAAACTAGAAGAAGATGTGAAACTAATTTAAGTATTTGAGAGAGTAATTAAAATTAAAAATTTAATGTGGGAATTGGGGTGCCAAGGATCCACTTGTAGTGATCAGGGAATCCTCTTGCTTGATTCAAGTAACACAATTAGAATTAGAGTCATATTCTATCCAATTGGAAAATATATCAATAAAGTCAAATCTCAACTTCCATTGATCTAATTCTCAATGAAGGAGAACTATGATAATTGGCAGGGATTTCATCACCAAACCATGCCCAGGAGACAATAAAAAACAACATGATTTACCAATCCTATAATCTCAAAGCAAGAGAATTGTGAAAATTAGGAAGGATTTTATCACCCTATCATGCCCAAGGGACGATGGTGAACAACATGGCTTACTAATTTCACAATCTCAAATCAGAAAAAGAAGATACTCAAAGCTATTGCAGATCTACTGTATTTGAGTCACAATAAACCATTAAAAACTATAAGTATTCCTTAAATATCAAATTAGAATCCATAGAAGTCAACATAAACATGAATCAAAGCAATAGAAACATCTTATCATGCTACAAGCTTCACCTCTTAGCCCTAGCTAAGAGGTTTAGCCAACCATAAACATGATTGGACCAAAGTCTCTTAAGAAAAACATGAAAACAACTAAGGAAGAAGAATGAAAACTCTTGGCAACGGCTTCTCCACCCTTTTACTCCACTCCTTAAACCCTAAAAGATGCTTAGGAACATACTAGGGAGTCCTATTTATAGTTGTGGAACTCCAACTTTCGCACCTAGTTGGAAAACTCTATAAACCACCTCAAATTTACTCAGTTTGCTAAAATAGACTTCACTCTGCGCAATTTTACAAAATGACACAGAGTTTCAGAATATGCTTTTTCAAGACAATTTCAGGATTCATTTTCTTCACTTCAAATCTTTGATTCTTTTCATTCCTCACTTGGTTTTCTTGGATATTTGGCTTGTGAATTCTTCAATCTTGGTCTCCTTAGATTTGTCCCTTGCCTTGGTGATTCTTGAGCATCGAATTCATGCTTTTAACACCCTTTTCAATCCAAGCTATTAAATTCACCTTGCAACACAAACATGAGTAAAATAGAACATTAAGCATTATCATGTTCATAAAACCAAGATATAAATGGGGGATAACATGCAATATTTGACCCTCAACACAATCCCTAACTAGCATTTTGCTAGTCCCGAACAAAGTATGTGTGAAATAAATCTTAATGCTTAATGTCCAAAACCTCTCTGGGAAAACAATCTTTTATACACCCAAGTATGAATGGGCAAAATTAAGATACGAAAGTGGGGTTTTGAAAACTTGGAGCCGAACCACATAAGCAACCAATCAAGTAAATTCTTTGTCCATTAAATCGAACATAATTTACATATCAAGTTTTTCAATGTGCTCAGTGAAAATCAACTTACTTCTTGTACGAATACTATTAGTTTATCATGTTAGTCATACTCATCACTTCAAGATTAGTTTGAAACTCAAGTACTGATTCCGAACTTATCTCATTTTCCGTTTTTTTCCAGTCTTTGATTTTATATCGATGGTTAATTTTTTATTCATTCTTTTTATTTTTGCATTTTTTTCCACATTTTTCATTCTTTTTATTCTTTTTTATAGCCTCTTTGTCGATCTCCTTTTTTTTAACTGGTTCTTTTCTTCTTTTAAGGTGGATAAAATTCTCCAAACTTGATTCTCACCATCTATCAATGATTCACATACTAACAATTAGAACTTCTAACATGTCTTACAAAAGATAAATTGAATGTGTCTTGTGATTTAGATTAACATAATATTCAAAGTATCTCTTAATCAATTGAGCACAAGAACTTAGGTGATAGATTACTTAGTTGATCAAACTCTAAAAATTCAAAATTCAATCTCTATTTTTATCATACTCAACGTATTCTTAAGTACATAATTCATCGCTTCCCAAACAGATTTCAACTTGAAATATTGAAAATTTTTAAAAATTTTGCTCAAAACTAAGAAAGCACTGATTAGTTCACCTAATCTCTCATCCCCAACCGAAAAATCTACATTGTCCTCAATGTAAAAGAAATAAACATGTAATGCAAAAGAGACAATAAAAAAAGAATGGAAGTGATGAAAAGGAGTACCTGAAGAAAGGATTTTGAGGCTTTTTGAATGGTCTCAGTGTGAAGATGGGTTAACACGAGAATTAAACTAATATAAAGTAAATTATCTTAAACACTAGAAAGCAAACTATCCTAAATAGCGGAAAGCAAACTATCTTAATCCTGAATCATATGAAAGCAAATAAATCTACCTATACCTCCGTCAGATTAGGAGGTCAATCCTGGTAAACAGGGTCAATCAGAGGTATTAACATGTCCTATGAATCAAATTTTTCAACAAATGGCTTTAAACGATGTCCATTTACTTTGAATTCATTGCTATTGTTTGGATTCCGAATCTCGACAGCCACATGAGGATAAACTTTAGTAATAGTGAAAGGGTCGGTCTAATGAGATCGGAGTTTACCTAGAAAAAGGTGTAACCGATAATTATACAAAAGGACCTTCTGACCTGATGTGAATGATTTTCGAAGAATGTGTTGGTCATGAAACACCTTCATCTTGTCCTTGTAAATTCTCAAGTTCTCATATGCATCATTCTGGATTTCTTATAGTTCATTTAACTAAAGTTTACGTAGCGAGCTAATGTTGTTCGAATTGAAGTTTAAATTTTTAATCGCCTGGTAGGCCCTATGTTCCAACTCCACAGGCAAGTGGCAAGCTTTCCCATAGATAAGTCTAAAGAGAGACATTCCAATAGGGGTCTTAAATGCAGTACGGTAAGCCCATAAAGCATCTGTCAATCAGATTGACCAGTCCTTATGGTCAGGGTTAATCGTTTTTTTTTTTCAAAATATGTTTAATTTCCTTATTGAAAATTTCAGCTTGCCCACTTGTTTGTGGGTGGTATGGAGTGCTCACTTTGTAGAAGATACCATATTTCTTCATTAAGTTTGCAAATGACCTATTACAAAAATGTAAACCTCCATCACTAATGATGGCCTGAGGCATTCCGAACCGGAAAAGGATATTCTCTTTTAAAAACTTAATGACCGTTTGATGATCATTATTCCGGCACGGGATCGCTTCGACCCATTTAGTGACATAGTCTACCGCTAGCAAAATATACAAATTTCTAAAAGATTGAGAGAATGGTCCCATGAAATCGATGCCCCAGCAATCAAATGCTTTAATGATCAAAATGGGGTTCAAAGACATCATATTTCGACAGGCCAATGCTCTCAATTTCTGACAATGCTCACAAGCTTTGCAAAACTCATGAATGTCCTTGAACATAGTGGGCTAGTAAAAGCCGCACTGCAGAATTTTGGTCGTGATCTTTTTAGCAGAAAAGTGACCACCACAAGCTTGAGAATGACAAAAGGAGATGACACTTTGATGTTTATTATATGGCACACATCTCCTTAAGATTTGGTCTGGGCAATATTTAAATGCGGATCATCCTAGAAGAATTTGCGTACCTCGGCAAAAATTTTATTCTTATCTTACGCGGTCTAACGTGTCGACGTGAAACCTGTGGCAAGATAATTAGCAATATCCGCAAACCAAGGTGAATTGGATACTTTAAATAGTTGTTCATCAAGGAGCATGTCATTTATATTCACCTTCTCAAGGGAATCAAAGAGGTCAAGGCGGGAAAGATGGTCAGTCACTACGTTCTCTACTCCATTCTTATCTTTTATTTCTAAATCAAATTCTTGGAATGGGAGGATCCATCTTATCAAGCGGGGCTTAGCATCATTCTTAAAAAGAAGATACTTGAGTGTCGTATGATCTATGTAGATGATGATCTTGGATCTGATCAAGTAAGACCTAATTTGTCCAAAGCGAATATTATAGCTAAGATTTCCTTCTCCATAGTTGAGTAATTTACTTGGGCATGATTTAGAGTTCTACTTGCGTAGTGTATAACATAGGGCTTCTTCTCTTTTCTCTGGCCTAACACTGCCCTAAGAGCATAATCGGATGCATCACACATAATTTCAAAAGGAATGCTCCAGTCGGGTGGCTGCATGATAGGTGCAGTGGTTAACATGCCCTTGAGCTTAGAAAAAGCTTCCTGGCATTGCTCAGTCCACTCGTATGGTACATCCTTCTGAAATAGATTACATAAAGGATGAGAGAGGTGACTAAAGTCCTTTATGAATCTTCTGTAAAATCTGACGTGTCTTAAAAAGGATCGCACATTTCGTATGTTCTTAGGTGGAGGTAAGTTAGAGATAAGATCAATCTTAACTTTATCTACCTCAATTCCTTTGGACGAGATGATATGTCCAAGGACAATCCCCTTATGAACCATGAAATGACACTTCTCCCAATTTAGTACCAAATTCTTTTCCTCACATCGCTTCAGCACACATTTAAGATTCTCCAAACAATCACTGAAGGATGGACCAAAGATAGAGAAGTCATCCATGAAGACCTCTAAATATTGCCCCACCATGTCAAAAAAATACTCATCATGCATCGCTAAAAAGTGGCGAGGGCATTACATAGTCCAAATGGCATCCTTCGATAAGCAAAGGCGCAAAGGGACATGTGAATGTGGTTTTTTTCTGATCTTTAGGGGCTATCTCTATCTGATTATAACCCAAATATTCGTCAAGGAAACAGTAATAGGAATGACCAGCTAGCCTTTCCAAGATTTGATCAATAAAGGGCAAAGGAAAGTGGTCATTCCTTGTGACGGTATTCAATTTCCTGTAGTCAATGCACATTCTCCAACCAGTAGTAACTCTAGTTGGCACGAGTTCATTGTCGACATTGGTTACGATAGTGATTCCGAACTTCTTAGGAACCACCTGAGTTGGACTCACCCATTGGCTATCAGATATAGGGTATATAATACCCACATCCAATAGCTTAAGAACCTCAACCTTAACCACTTCCTTCATGTTTGGATTTAATCTATGTTGTTGTTACTGAGAGGACTTCGCATTATCCTCTAGATAAATGCGATGAATACAAATCAAAGGCTCAATTCCCTTGAGGTCCGCAATCGACTATCCAAGGGCTCCTTTGTGCTCAATGAGAGTAGAAATAAGCATACTCTCCTGTTCTCGCTCAAGGTGGGAAGAAATCACCACCGGGTATGTCTCATCTTGACTTAAATAGACATATTTCAAATAAAATGGTAAATATTTTAGGTCAAGCTTCGGTGCCTTAAGGTTAGACGGTAGAGGCACTATATCCGTTTGGGGTAATTCTTCAAATTGTGGTCTCCACCGGTTAACTTCAAGTACCGACACAGTATCAAGCATGACACCCGTCTCCCTAATCATATCATTATCTAAATCATGAGAGTGGGCCAAGCACGTCTCTAGAGGGTCAGAGGATAAGGTCATCAGAATTCTATCTTCCACGAAAGAATCAATCAAGTTAACATCGTGGGCATCATCATCATCCTCTACCTGTTTGCTCATATTGAAAAAAGATATTGAGCTCTAATGTCATATTCCCAAAAAATAAATCCCTGACTCCATTCCTACAATTGATGATTGCATTTGATGTAGCAAGGAATGAGCAACCAAGGATGACAGGAATTTGAGTGCTCATATCCACAATGGGTTGAGTATCCAGGACGATAAAATCTACTAGATAGTAGAATTCGTCAAACTAGACCAACACATCCTCAATTATCCCTCTCAGCACACGAACTGAACGATCGGCCAGTTTTAATGTGGTCCGGGTGGGTTTTAATTCACTTAGACCCAATTGTTCATAGACCAAGTATGGGATCAGATTTACGCTCGCTACTAAGTCAAGAAGTGCATGCTCAATCCGTCAATTCCCAATTACACGGGCGATGGTTGGGCTACTAGGATCTTTGTACTTCTGTGGCACATCTTACTTTAGGATGGCGCTCACTTTTTCTGTTAAGAAAATTTTCTGTTGAATGTTTTGCCGTCTTTTGGTCGTACATAAATCTTTCAGAAATTTGGCATATGAAGGTATCTGTTTTACGGCATCCAGTAGAGGAATGTTGACTTTCACTTGTTTAAGCACTTCTAGAATATCCTGAGAGTTAGAGAGAGGTTTTGGTGCTATGAACCATTGGGAAAATGCAGCAATCAGTTTGCTTTAAAGTTTCGGTTCTACCTCATGTGGAGCATTGCTAAGTCTATCAGTCTTATCTACATCCGGGTCCTTAGGCTTCTTAGCCCTTACCAAAATAGATTTGTCAATTATCTTCCCACTCATAAGAGTGGTGATAGACTTAGCTTGTTCCATTGGATTTGAAGAGCTTGGTTCACTAACTTTGTATTATGATTTAGGATTGGGGATAGGTTGGGCTGGAAGCATCACTCTCTCCATAACCATAATGTGTGAGTCTATCTTTTGTATAGCCTTTGTGAGTTCTTGTAAGGCTTGAAGAGTCCTTCGCTGGATAAGCTCTTGAGGATTTTGAACTAATTGCTTTTGAGGTTTCCCTTGATTTAAAATTGATTAGAGATTCCTTGAGGTGTAACAGATTGCCCATTCCTCCAACTGAAATTCGGATGATTTCTCCAACTGGAGTTTTATGTGTTCGAAGTGAGTTCTTTGAAAGGCCTTTGGTATTTATTTACGGTATTTGATTGATCATTCAATATTTCTTAAAACGTAGGTATTGTTGGGCAATTTTCAGTTGTACGAATATTACAAGCACAAATACCGCTGACAACTTCCTTATCCTTATCCTTTCAAGTTTTATGGCATCGAGTTTCCTTGTGAGACGGACCACTTTAGCATTGATATCATCTTCCTCTTTCGAAAGATATATTTCACCTCTCCTTTGATGGAATAAGCTTAGACGTGATGCTCGCTCTTGGGGAGATGTCCCATGATTGTGCGATTTTAGCAAGTTTATCAAAGTAATCCCACACTTCATCAACATCTTTGTTCAGGAATTTCTTGTTGCACATTATCTCGACAAATTGGCGCATGGAAGATGTCAGTCATTCATGGAAGAAATTTGTTATGCCCCACATTTCAAAACCGTATTGTGGGCATGAACTGACAAGATCCTTGAACTGCTCCCAACATTAGAAGAATATTTCATCTTTCCTTTGGGTGAGTTCATGATCGACTTTCTAATGGTGTTCATTTTATGATATGGGAATAATTTCTTTATGAACTCCATTGTCATGTCATTCCATCTGTTAATAGATCGTGGACGTAGTGAATGCAACCACGTCTTAACCTTTTCTTTCAAGGAGAAAAGGAAGAGTTTTAGCTGGATTGTGTCCTCAGACACATTAAGAAAGTATAACGTGGCTATGATCTTATCAAACTCTTTCAAGTGTAAATATGGATTTTCATATTTAAGCCCAAGGAACTTTGAAAGGAGTTAGATCACTCCTGGCTTAATGTTTATGTTTCCTTTATTTTCTGGAAAAACCATACAGGAAGGGGTGCTCACCCCCGCCGGATGTAAATAGTCTCGTAAAGTACGAGGTGGGAGTGCTCGATGTACCTTATTCTCATCCTAGATTTCCTCCAACCTAGGTTGGGGTGGATATGGAGGTTAATTGGTCAGTTGATTTGCAGCCATAACTTCGGTTAACTTTGTGGATCTTAAGTGATGTCTAAGCCTGTGATGGATAGATAACCCCTCGACCAATCCTTCTTCACTCAAGAGACGTTGAGTGTTGTTACGGACCCACTTGGGCATGAAACACTCTTAGCCGTCAATTTCAAAATCTAACTTAAACCTAAAAAGAAAAAGGGAAATAGAAAGAGAGAGAGTTAGAAAAAAGTTACCAAATTAAAAGTTTTTATGTTAGGATCCTGCAAAAGAAAAAGGAAAGTGAATTAGTCTTTAAAAAGAAAGATAGAAAGATGAGTTAGTTTCTAAAAACAAATTAGGAAAGTTTCTAAAAAAACAACCTAGTTTCCAAAAATGAAAAAGGAAAGTTTCTAAAAACAAATTAGGAAAGTTTCTAAACCTAGAAAAAGGAAAGTGAGTTAGTTTCTAAAAAAAAGAACTAAGAAAGCAACCTAGTTTCTAAAAAAGAGAAATAGAAAGTTTCTAAAAATAAAAAGTAAGTTAGTTTTGAAAAAAGAAAAAAGGAAAATAAACTAGCTTCTAAAAAAGAAAAAGGAAAGGAAATTAGTTTTTAAAAACAAATTAAGAAAGTTTCTAAAAAAATTAGAAAAGTTTCTATCATAGAATTAGAAAGTAAATTAGTTTCTAAAAATAGAAAAGAAAAGTTTCTAAACCTATAAATAGAATGCTAAGTTAATTTTTAAAATAATTTAGAAAAAACCCAAACCTAAAAATAGAAAGTAGAAAAACTCTAATCTTAAACTAATTCCAAAAATAGTTAATCTTAGAAAAACGCAACCGTTAGTCCCCAGTAATGATGCCAAAAACTTTTTCACAACCTTAAGCGTATGGTCGCGATGTAGTAATAATTTCGATGAGACTGAGGACGAATCCACAGGGACTAAACTTGTACGTATTCTGAAAAGAACTAGAACTGGAACTAGAAAAATATCTAAATCTAAATATGGAATAAAATAGAGTAATTGTGAAGGATTTATCAAATATCAAAAGTGAATTAGAGCACCAAGGATCAACTTGCAGTGATCAGGGAGCCCTCTTACTTGATTCAAGTGTCACAATTGGAATTGGAGTCTTATCCTATCCAATTTGAAGATATAACAATTAAGATTAAATTTGAACTTTCCTTGACCTAATTCTCAATGGAGGAGAATTGTGATAATTGGAAGGGATTCCATCACCAAACCATACCCATGGGACAATGGCCAACAACGGGATTTACCAATCCCACAATCTCAAAATCAGGAAAAGAAGATACCCAAAGCTATTGCAGATCTACTATAATTTGAGTCGCAATAAATTATTAAAAACTGAAAGTATTCCTTAAATATCAAATTAGAATCAAAGAAGGTTCAACATAAACATGAATAAAAAAAAGAGAAACATCTCATCACACTACAAGTTTCACTTCTTAGCCATAGCTAAGAGGTTTAGCTAACCATAAACATGCTTGGATCAAAGTCTCTTAAGAAAAAACATGAAAACAACTAAGTAAGAAGAAGAAAATTTCTTTGCGATGGCTTCTTCACCCTTTTGCTCCACTCCTTAAACCCTAGAAGATGCCTAGAAACATCCTAGGGAGTCCTATTTATAGTTGTGGAACTCCAACTTTCGCACATAGTTGGAAAACTCTAGAAATCGCCTCAAATTTATGCAGTTTTCTAAAATAAACTTCATTCTGCACAGTTTTCCAAAATAAACTTCACTCTGCGCAATTTCACAAAATAACGTAGAGTTTCAGAATATGTTTTTTCAGGACGATTTCAGGATTCCTTTTCTTCACTTCAAATATTTGATTTTCTTAATTTTTCACTTAGTTTTCTTGGATCTTTGGCATATGAATTCTTCAATCTTGGTCTTCTAAGATCTATCCCTTGCCTTAGTAAATCTTGATCATCAAATTCATGCTTTTAGCACCCTTTTCAATTCGAGCTCTTAAATTCACCTTGCAACACAAACATGAGTAAAATAGAACACTAAACATTATCATGTTCATAAAACCAATATATAAATGGGGGATAATATACAATATTTGACCCTCAATACATGGCACACTCTCTGCTTCGGCAGGGGGTCTCCAATGCATGTGAAATTCTCTTTTGCTAAAGGCAATCGTGCAGGAAATTCAAAATACCTTTAACCCCTCCCATTGACCCCAAATTACAATCCATGCAATTGATCCAATCACCCAAATTATATCATGTGTCAATTCCAAATCTCAACCATTGAACCCTTGTCTACCCCTGAGCTTGTCCAAAATTACCAAAAATATAACCCAAAACACTATATATAGCTCTCTCCTTTCCAATTTCAAACCATCATTACATCTTCAAGCATCCAAAAACCTTAATCTTGGCCATCCCATCCCTCCACCAAGGAGAGTGAGAGTGAAAGATAGAGTACAACCCAAGTCTAGCCGAATCTAGCCAGATCCTCAACCTCACGAGCTACCCAAGCTTCAATTCAAGCCGCCTAACCCAATCCTTACGACACTACCATCCATCCAATCGTCTAATCTAAAATCGGCTTCATTTGCCCCAGCATTAGAATTGTGCAACACCCATTATATTCCCAACCCCCTGCTCATCTCATCCACCAACATTGCATCTCATCGCATTGTGCACCTAATTAACTTGAACGCATGCTCTGTGGCTTGTCGATATAATCGAATCTTGCCATCAGAAACTCTGATTGATTAGTTCACACTTTGGCAAGTGGAGAAGTCATGATAGATTTATCTAGTCTGAACCAAAGCTTATCATAGGCGTTGCATTTAACACGGCATTGCACATACTATTGCACAAGAACTAATCTCAACCCTCAAAAGTCAGTCAGATCCTGTGAAGTAGAGATTATACGTTTCTACAGGCAAAGTGGGTGTCTGACACCTCCCCTCTCTATAATTGTGGTCCCTTACCCTAAATCTTTAGTTGTAAATCAAGGAATCATCTTAATATTGAAAATCTTTGGATTCTTTATCCTAACATTTCTACAGGGTCTAGCCGATTATGGAAGTAGAGTAATCGACTAGTGGTGTGACTCCAGTCAAACATAATATTATTTAGTACACCACAAAAAGCCCTTGAAAAAGGTACTCATCGAAAAGCATGATCCACCCCCAGATCCAGTGTCCACACCCAATTAGAAGCATAACTTCTTCTTCTTTTTTTTTTTTACACAGAAGCCCTGAATTGCACACTCTGTCCAAGTCTAAATAAATCCATCCAAATCATTACCCTAATATAATTCGAATTGACCCAAAGCTTGATCCTAGCCATCCAAACTCCTAAATAATGTCAAAATGACTATTTACTGGTAGCGAAAAAAAGAAGAAGCATACCTCATTTTTTCCTCAATAAGTTACAGGTGTTCTCACAATTAATGGTCAATTAGTTAGATGTTAGGATTTCGTTAAAGATCACAAGTAGCAATTGAATTTTTAATTGTAATGATAACCCATTTATAATATCATTTTCTATCATCCCCACTTTATCATGAGCCACTTTCAAACCTTATTATCAAACCCTTAAAAAATTGCTTTACATATTTATTTATAAACCATACCTAAATTATCAAGCCAACCATCCCAACCACTTTTCATGTACCGAGGGCTTTCAAAATCCAATTATAAGAAGCCATGTGATATTTTCTATTTACTTACTCCAAAATAATCAGAATGTCGTCACTTTCAACTATAAATACCCTTAACTCCTCTCATTTTTTAAACACGCACTCACACCCCACATGCCCTCACACACTCACACCATATAGTGGGATTTCACCACAATGGGTACTCGAACCCATGTCCTCGTATTGAAACTCTTGAGAGTCTACCATTAAGACATGAATAAGGACCCTACTCTTCTCATTTCTAACAACACGCCAATACCATTAGGAAGCCTTAAAGACTGGATGAAGACATCTTAGAGAAAAACAGTGAATATATTCCACCTTCTCTCTGACTATCCTTTCACAAGTCTGTGTGAAATCGTAAGAGTAGGACGCAAATTGAAAATTCTAATAATATTTTTCAATTGAGGAGTGATGGAGTTCTTCCTTCTTTGCTCGTATCTCTAATCAAGGTTCCCCCTCTTATGAATAAAGATTCATAATAAATATTTTCCATCATCCTCTCTTGAAGTGTATGGAGTTCTTTCCATTTCTAAGCCCTTGTTAATCTAAACATTTCATCTATTATCTTCATTTACATTGCTTTTTATTTATTAAGTGTATACAATTCCCTCTTATGAATATTTTAAGCCTTGTTTTTATTTTTAAATATAATTTGAAATTTAAGAACTCTCATCAATAGAGATCGTACATTTGTATGTCAGAGATCGTACACTAGGATGTCCTCGTGCTGAAACTCTTGAGAGTCTACCATTAAGACATGAATAAGGACCCTACTCTTCTCATTTCCAATACCATTAGGAAGCCACTGGATGAAGACATCTGAATAGATCGTACCGGAGATGATTAATCTAAACTCATTACCATTAAGACTGAATAAGGACCCTATCTTCATTTTAACAACATTCCCTTTTTGGATTAGACATCCTAGAGAGAATATATTATCCTGACTATCCTTTCTTCTCCGACTATCTCTCTATATGAACCCTTGAAAATTTATAGTTTTCCAATTTTTACCTTCTTTTGTATCTCTTCAGGGTTTATCATCCTTTTAAATAATAATTCTTCTACCACTCACAAGCTGAAATTTAATGTAAAATTTCATATATTATCTTCATTTACATTACTTTTTATTTATTGAGCGTATACAGTTCTTAATGGGTTTTTTTGACATTTGTCATGAGCCTCGGAGTCGGCCGGTGTCTCGACATGTGGAAGACAAGTCGTGGCATGACCCAAAGTCTCCATGGAATTTTTCTCCAGGGTGCTCGACCGGCCGAAGGTGGCTCTGGAATTCATTCTGCGATTTTGCGAGTGATCGAGATGTGGAAGGGAGTTTCCCAAAACTTTAAATAGGAGTTCCTAGGATTTTCTAGGTACGACAAGAGGGTTTCTTAAAGCTTTACAAGGGATTTGCTAAAGGGTTTATGACTATCAAAGGTGAGAGAGGAAGCTTATAGAAGGGAGGTTCTACTCGTGGAGGTTATCTATTGTGCAATCTATATCTCAGAGCTTCTATGTCCTCGTAATCGGTTAGATCTCTCCGTTTTTTCTATTTCTCTTATTGTTTATCCACTCCTGCGTGAGTGAAAGGTTATAACGTTTCTACCAAGTGGATGATCTGGACGATCCCGTGGTTTTTACTTCTTTGAGGGTTTTCCACGGTTGTGGTGTGTGATTAATGCATTGATTGTTTTCATTGCTTTATTATCCATAATTCTGGTTTGATAGACCAGGTTTTAAAGGCCCCTAATGCTTCTCTTATATACCCTTGTTATAGTTTTATTTTACCTCTTGCCTTGTTCATTTATTTTTAAATAATAATATAAAGCTGAAATTTAATGTAAATTCAAATCCCATACAGTAGAGATCGTACATTTGTATGTCGGAGAAGGGTGTCTCACATGTTCCTTCTCCATAACCAAGGTACTTACTTGGAATCTACTGGTGATAGATATCTTAAATCTATTAATTCAAAGGTCTGTCGATGACAGGTTCGATGCCATTGGAAATATCCAGAATAAATCGAATTGGTTGTTGGATACTTTGTCTTTTTCGACACCATCAAAGGCTGGGTCGATGTGATGCATCAGTAAATTCTAGATTTTCATATTTAGTCGCTGGATCGCTTTTGGTATTATTTGATGTCATCAAAGTGAGTTCAATGCCATTAGCAGTTTATTCGATGCCATCGAAGTTTCATCGAATGTTTCATCGAGCATATCGCAGAGTTATGAAGAGTTGCGAATTTCCATAATTTGTTTCCGATTTTGATTAGGATTCTCCTATATACTATATATAGGATTATAATTGGGATTAGGAGGGATCTTAAGCTTTCTAATTCATTCTTAGGATTTCAAAGGACTTATAAAGGAGACTCAAGGCTTGTTCAAATCAGATATTATCTCCATCTCTTGTAATTTCTACTTTCATAGTATTTACCATCGCTTCGTGCTGTGGTTTTTCCCCGCAAGGGTTTTTCTACATTAAAATCTTTATATTTGCATTGTGCTTGCTTAGTGTGACTAAATTACTTCACTTGATTGATCTTGGTGTGCTTCCGTGGTCCCATCATCTACAGACATAAATCATATAAAGTTATTCAAATCCAAACCGTTCATCTTAACTCCTGTATAACCATAGTCTTATATATGGTCTCAAACCTGCCATGGATTTTCAAACTCTACATAAAATATTTTCATCTTCTCCTACCAAATCTCCTTACTGTAGGCCCCATGGGTTTCCACAAATACAGATATTTTAAACGGCATTGAATAATATAATTCATATTTAAGGCCTCTTTGTAACATGCAATGTTAAAAATATCACAGTCATTTGTCAACACCTACAATCTCATCCACATAAGTTGCCCTCAGTGGGAGCATCAAAGTCTACCTGAAGAAAATAAATAAAGTTGTCCAGTCTCAATCCTATTGTAATACACACTACACCAAAATCGTTAATCTGGAGCGGTTGGGATTTTGGTTCAGAAACGGCTTTAAGCCGTTTCTGATTTGAAACGGTAATGCACCGTACTCAAAATCATTGTTGTTTTAACGATGTATATTGTTATTTCCACCGTTTTGTTGGTGTGTCCCAATTGAGTGTTGGATCTTCTTATCTGTTAGTATTATGTTTTATTATTTTATTTTGAAACAGATGGATGGAATGGATTCAATTAGAACCCTCTAAGTGGACCCCACATGGCCTGAGAGTCACGTTATTGTAAATCTGCTATAGACTACCGAATTATTTTCACCAATTCCATATGCCAAAACGCCCTGGACCCTCATTTCAATCGTTTCCCTCTCCCACGCCCTCTCCTGATCTCAACCCTCTCTCGATCTCCCTCTCACTCTCCCTCCTCTCTCAAAATCTGCCAAACACTCATCTCTCTCTTCCAGAAAGCAACACAGGTACCCTCTTTATCTCTTTATGTAAGATATAAGGCTGTAAATCAGTCATTTCTCATTTCTCAAAGCTTTCTATATATAGGGTTTCGATTTTCTTCCTTTCAATTTTTTCCCTATATTGTATTGTATTCGTATATATTAGATCGGAAGGTTTTCTGCATCTGTTTTTATATTTTGTTGATTTTGAATAGAATTTGTATTCGAAGCTCTAAAAATGCATTTTCGAGCTTCGATTTACAATGATTTTCGATCTCGTTATTGTAGTACTTCAACCTGTCAGATTTTATAAATTTGTTTTGGTAATTTTTTGAGTTTTGGATGGAAATTACATCCAGAGCTCTAGAAATGTGATTTCGAGTTATGATTTTGGGCGTTTTATGTTTATTTTAGGGAGAGTTTAGTTGAGGTTTGGATCCGGTGTTTGATCCTGTGATTGATGATGTAGGATGAAATCGGAAGTGTTTCTTGTTCGTTTTTATTTTATCAAAGAAGGCCATGGAACGTTGTGGAAATGTCATTTTCTAGGAAATAGAAAAACAGGCAATAGTGGAAATGGCTCCTCTCCATAGGTTTGATCTCTTCCTCTTCATATCTCTATTTTGCTCTTTCAGATTTCATGCATACTATTTGTTTGATGAAATGGCTCAACAAGGAAGGGATTGGACCTTCCCAACTAGCTGTGTTTATTTCTGAATCCTATCATCCTGAGAGGGATTGGACCTCCTGAAAAGGGATTGGTTCTAAGTAACGATCAAGAGGCATCCAATGTTCAATGTGCAAATGATGAGGAATTGGCAAAATCTTTCACTGGGGTTCTTTACACATTCCTGCATCCTCCATCAACAATCTCATATAATTTTTATGATGCATGTGGTTGCAATGTGACTTGATCTAATTTGTGTGTGGCTCCCTGTGGACAGTTCTAACAAAATTGTGTGCCTAGATCTTTGGTTTAATTAGCATCATTATAGTTCCGCGGGCCCCACCATGGTGTATGTCTTATATCCACACCGTCCATCCATTTTGTGAGAAGCCTAGCCAAAAATGAGGCATATCCAAACCTCAAGTGGGCCACACCAATGAAAGCAATTGGGACAATGACAGCCACTGCTTTCTATAGTGTGGTCCACTCGACCCAATTCTTAGATATAACACATACATAAAAAAGTTGGCCTTTTGTTGAATATGGACTTTGCAGTGTTTTCTTTTCAAACTATCTATTTGCTGGACATGAATTGAAGGGTTAGGATTTTCTAGTCTTGGGCATTTTTTGGTTCATGAGCCATGCACAGTGAGGCATATCACTCCTTTTTTGAATGATTTCTTTGGTTCTCTTGTTGCTCAATGAACTTAGATTGAGATTTCATTGGATCATTTGTTCAGTTAATCAATTTTACTTCATAGCTCAATTCACCATGTATGATGACTTTTATGTTTTATCCTTGCATATCTTCCAAATAAAGCCACTAAGAACCTCCATCATATTTGTGCTTATGCAGCCTCCTCCACCAGTTAATGATATCAATCCCTACAATGTATTCAGGCTTAGGGAGAAAGCCCATCAGCTCCACACAAGAAGGGTAGGTATTAGAATTTTGTTTTATGTGTTGGAAATTTGTATATCCGATTGAAGTTTCAAACATATTAGATGATCCCAGCTAATAACGAAATTTCTATATTTCTTTATGCCAACACGAATAGAACAAATTAATTTATTGTCTTTATCAACCTCTAACTGTTCATGGTTTTTAGATACAAAGGCGGGAGAACAATGTTCAGTTCTTTGAAAAGCTTCCCTAGGTAAAACCTGATTCCCTCATAGGAAAGTAGTGGTTAAATTTCACACACAAATTTGTAAGAGCTGATATCTTGTTCCCTAGGATCTGGCTCAGTTTTCTGATCTTTTAACAATTTTACATCACACATTTGTAACACATACAAATTTGTAAGAGTTAATATCTTGTCCCCTAGGATCTGGTTCAGTTTTCTGATCTTATCTTTTAACAATTTTACATGACATCCACACACGCACATGCAAATAGATACATACACCCATGCGTGTACTGTTCATTTATTTTTTGTTCTATAAGTTATTTATTTGTTGAATTCACTCTGTTCAGGTCAGGCGCAACTTGGACCAAGTAAAAACAGTATTAGAGGTTTTGATTAAGGTATTCTGGTTACCAATTTAAAATTCTTTCAACTTCTGCTGCTTCTAATAAAATTTTGTCATCCTTCCAAAAAAAAAATCCGATTTAGATGTACCTCATGAAGGATATTATTACACTAGGAAATCCATATTCTGTATCTGATTACATAATTCTTACAGAGAGAAGAGAAAAAGAGAGAGGTCATGGACAACGAAGTTAGCCTTCAGAGGATCCAAATAAAGTATAAAGTATGTGTCTGACATCATTTTCTCCTTTGCTTTGGCTGTGTTAATTTGTTAGCAATTCAGAAAAGGTGGTTATTCTGCAAGTAACTACCTATAAAGTTCTAGTTAGTTATCTGGGTTAACTTCCTATCAGAAAAAGTTATCTTCTGACATCTGTGTAATTAAAGGCGAGCCAGGCTTCCTTTTGCGCTCCCCTGACTCCCTTTAATAAAATTTTCAATCTTCTAAAAAAAAAAAAAGAAAAAGGGCAAGTCAGGCTCACAGCCAAGGGTGCTTAGCTTATGTGAGCCTCGCCAAGGCATCAGGTTTACATAGGAGCAGATGAGAAGAATATGTGAGGGGACACCTTAAATGAAGGGGTTTTTTATATTCACCCTCGGAAACCCAGCTTCCACATATTAACCCTCTAAACCTAATTTAGTTCACAAAAGTTTGGGTTCATGGGATATGATTTTCCTATATACTTTCTTCCACTAGTACTTTTAGGATCACTAATTCAAATTTCTTGATGGCTAATTGAGCTTCTGTTGGTGACGTGGAAGAGATTGAGAATGATTTTCTTGGAAGCCTACACTTTCAAAGGGAATTTTCAATATCTCTAATTTGAGTAGTTTAAGTGAGTACCTTGATTTAATCTTTTTAATGGTTTAGCTTGAGTGATCAATTGACTATGTTTCATGTGGTTATAACTTCACAAGTAAACTACTTAAATGACTCACTTCACACATGAAAGCAGGCAAATAGATGGGATAAGTCTCATGTTTGATTTCGTGTTTGTAGTGTAAGATTGTAACCAATTTAGGAGAATTTGGAGAAATTTTGAAATTTCCCTAAATTAGGCTACCTACCCTCAAATTTTGAAATTAGAGTGTACTTATTTATGGTCACATCACATTTGGTACGATGTTTCAAGATTTTCCCAATAAAATGTGATTTTATGGTTTTATTAATGTAGTCGTAGTTCAAACCCCCTTGATAAAGTTCATTGTTCAGTCAGAATTGCTTCGCTCTCTGCATTTTGGTGACATCCAAACAGTGATTTTTTTTATTTTTTTTTTTGAAAGATGGGAAACAAATTTCGTAGTACCAGTTCTGACATCTTGGTAAATTCCAGACTCACAATTGTATATGATATTTGCCTCTATAACATGTGTAACTCTTAACTGCAGTAGTGTAATTTATGTCAGTAAGGAACTCTTCAAGGAGGCAGTACGTCTAGATTTGTTTGGAGCCAATCGATGCTTTGAAACCATATCAACTGAGAATAGTAATTTCACATCCCAAGCTTAAATTTGAATTGTGTTAGTAATATTTCTATAATTTTACTAGTTCTCATTTTGTTATATATGACCCAACCAAATCTAATTGAAAGTTCCTTGCCATCCAATCTTTTCTTTATGTTCCTTACAAGGCTAATTGGTTGACTCCGCCTTGGACCACTCAGTATGTGGGCCCCAGTGGACGGTGACACACACTGGATCCTGAGTCACAACAAGGGCAAAACTCAGTTGGTGATTATTATGAAACTTTAAGTGGGTTTCATGTTTTCCTGGTGACATGCATAGTGGCGATATGCCATGGTTTGCAAACCAAATTTCAGTCCCAAATTCGTCCAGAAAATTAATCCCAGAATCAGTCATAGTTCAGCCCCATTAACAATTAAGTTCAGTCCAAACAATTCCTAGCAATGTCCCTAACCCAATCAACAATATACAACCCTTTCTTAACATCACTATTTTCCCACCTTTTTGTGATTCCCTGCAAACCCTGGGTGATACCAATTGTTTATACTCCAATTCCAAGATTGATGCTCCATGGGAAGACGTCAAAATAGATTTCATTTTGGGATTTCATTTACTGAGTAATGCTTTTCTATCACTTAGTATTAAGCAAATCTAGTTGATTTGGTGATGTTCTTTTATTTCATTTTCATTTTTTTGAGTAATTGATTGATTTTTTTATGTAAGAAATGCTTGTTGCAGGTGTTTACATTGAGAAATGCTAGGACGGTTGAATGTCAGCCTGTCAGCCTGCTTGGATGTATGCAATTTTGTGTAATCTTTCATCTGTATGTAATTGAATAATAATGTTGATTTTCAGCTACAAGGACCGATTTCTTGCTGCTTTGCCAACACCTCGTGCTTCAACCAAATCATATTTGAAATCTTCAACACTCCTGCTATGTATGTTGCCATCTAGGTTGTTCTCTTCCTTTATGCCAGTGGTTGCACGATTGGTAAGCAAGACTAGTTCTTATTTTGGTTTCTCTAGGCTGCATTCTCTTGATTACTTAAACAACAACAATGATACTCTTTTTTTTTCTTTTTTCTTTTCTGTCAATTATCAATTAACAGATGTTTCTATATTTAGCATAATGCCTTAGGTATTTTTATATTTTGGAGTATTTTGTTGTAAGGTAGATGTTGATTGTCGCAGACTCGCACGCACTTGACAGGTTGGAATTTGTCTGCCACGTGGACGGTAGCTTATGGTCAAAGCCATCCATCCATTTGGTGGGTCCAACCATGTAGATGTTGTCACCCAAAAACAAAAGTGGTCCATTGCTTTTAGCTATCTCTTGCTAGCTTTGTACTTCAACCCATTGGGCATTTTAATGAAATTTCTTGCTTTAAAAAAATTAAATAAATAAATAAATAAAAATAAAAAAGGAGAAAAAGAAGAAGAAACTTGTCCCTGTTATATGTAGGACACGACTTCAGAAACAAGTGAATGCATTACAGTTCCAGAACCTTCCATAGTTTTTCTCAGCAAAACAATTGTTTCTTAAACCATGACCCATTAACAGTGGATCAACCTGATTCTTGAGGCAGGGCATCAACATAGTGGTACTCTGAATGGATTGGATCTCGTATGTATGCACATGTGTGGCATGTACACAACTTGTGTCATGTGCTTATGTGCGTGTGTGCATGGGGATCTGTTTCTTTTACCTTGCTGTAGGAACATGAACTAACACATCTTGTTTTACAGATACTTGCAGGGTAATTATTTAAGTGGTTTCATTCCTAGGGGACTATATATATGTTTTGATTGTATAGCTTACTTGATTAGTTGTTTCTATAGATTGGACATGATAGATGTAATGCAGGTTTGTGACAAATGTGTTGATGGCTTCGATCATCACTGCATGGTAAGGAATTATATCACAGATAAAACACTTTACTAAAAGTAGACTCTACCAGTTTGGCTAACGCTGCATTGTTGTTACCTATTTTCAGGTATCTGTATAGGAGAGACTTGCTTCTTGCATTAGAGTTCAATATCATGAATGATTATATGCTGTAAGGTTTGTCAATTCAAGAGTTCGATATCATGTTGTTTATCTATAGATCGTTTGGCCTGAAACATCAGATTGCTTGATGGGTTTTGATTTTGGTGTGCTGTTATTATGGTTTTTTATCATATAATTTCATTGTGAATAGGGAACTACAGTGAGAGTAGAATTTGGTGATTCTACCATTGCTACAGATCCTTCTGATACCCACACGATAATATCAATATCATGTTGTTTATCTATATTTGTTATTTGATTTGAGCATCCACCAATTGACGTTTCTAGCTCTCATTTTCAACAGTCATTCAGTCTTTAATTTCTAGTCCCACGATGTGACTGTAATGTAGCAGCTATTTTTCTTTTATGAGAGACTAAGATTTATATATTATTAGCTATCCTGCACCTGTAATTAAAGCTCACCTACTGAAAATAGAAACAAAGAATGAAATCGAAACAAAGCCATCAGTACTTATGTAATACAATCAGCAAGGGAGCCCCAGCTAATATAGTTAGTTTTTTACAGGTTAGTTGATATAGTTAGGTTTTTTTTTTTTTTTTTTTTCAATATGTAGTTGCTGAAGTTTTTTCTATTTATCCTTTTATGTTTATATGGTTGGAGAAGCCACCACCTCTCATCATCTTCATAATAGGCTTGGGCCCAACTACTTGGGGTTGGTTTTATGATATTCCTGTTCTGCCAATCATATCTGAAACAAGAAGTTTGGCACAAGTGCTAGAATGTGCCGCCTCTGACATGAACCCTACTCCTTGATCTAGGCTTAGGTACAGCTAGCACATCCCTTGCAGACAAGACTTTCTTCACCACTTGTTTCTTTTATTTTTAATGGGTAGAAATAGGTGTTATGGAAGAGTTTTGCTACAGCTCCAAACCTGTCCCTCCACGCTCCAAAAAAAAAAAAATGTGTCTAGATTACAGACCCCACTCTCTCTTATACAATGAACAAAGGTGTTTAAAATTATTATTAAAATTCCGTCATAAAATCTGACTGTTGGCAACATTAATAAGCATTCAAAACCGTTTTTGAAATTGTGCCCAAAATGTGACCGTTGGCACCAGAACGGTTTAAAACCGTTCCTAAAACGGTACCCAAACTGTTCCTGATTTTCTGCGACATCTCATTTAGGAACGGTAATGAACCGTTCCTGAAGCGTTTAGGGACGGTTTAAAACCGTTCCTAAACGACGATTTTGGTGTAGTGACACCACAGGCTGATGGGTACTATCACCATACCTGCGATGTCATATACAACATGTGCCACTTAAACCTCATATGCCGCATGTGTGACCTCTATCTTTAAGAACTCATGCACGTGACTCTACTGATCTTTAATTTCCCCACGTGTCCACGTGCCACCGTTGATCTTTAAGACAGGCATGGCTTCCGTAGATCCCAGATCCATGCCGTCCATCTGTATTGAGAACTTAAATTAGGGCAATGATATTTAATACCGGCATGGCTATTACATGGCCCACCATTTGGACGTTGGGGATTGAATGATATTCTAGCCTCACTTTTTTGTTATTTATTTATTCGTTATCTCTTGACACCAATTAATTTTTAATCATCATAGTTTATTATTTTTAATGAGAATAGTTTATTAATTTTCTTTATTCGTCGGGTAAAGACGTGTCAATGAGGACAGGGATGATTGATCACGTACAGTGGGTTGTATCATGACTCACATGCATCCCCAACTCTACAGCCAACATGTAACTTTTGTAGGGCACATAAAAGGTTAGTCCATTCTTCTTATCAGGTGGATCATACCATTGGAATCAATGACAAGATCTGACTCAACACACAGGAGTAGCCTAACTGATGAATGGACTGATATAATTTTTGTTATTGTGGCCCAAATTTTATGAATAAATGATTCTTATTTGTGAATATTGATAATCATAATGGGACCTACCGTTTTCATGGAACTGATTTCGACAAAAATTACCTGTTCGTAGAAAATATGGGGCTGCATGATAACTTAGTATACATCCGGCTGTAGCCTGTAGGTGTCCAAGTCCTACGGATAAGACGGTGTGGAAGAATCCCACCAACTCAGCTATTTGTACATGCGAATTGTTAAAGCATTTCACGCGAGCACAGCTGCACATGTGCAACATCGCCTATGTGTGCGAAATCCTGACCGTGAAACATATGGGGCTAGACCTGAACGTACACTTCCCAAAATCTGGGCCGTTCGATTAATCAGGTGAGCCATAATTGCAACTTGAATATATACCGTTGTTGGTTTATTTCTAGCCGTCCATTTTTTTATCAAGAACGTCCCACATCATGAAGAGCTTGGATTTTTCATACGAGTGTCACACTCGCCCTTGTGCCGAGATTCACCTCTTCAGTCTCTACGTGCTCGAATTGAAGTCGGATCTGTTCTCCTTTCATTCTTTTATATTTTGTCCGTGGTAAGATGGAAAACAGATAACCTCACGGGAGCGGATTAGGTACGGCCCCACCTCACCCAAGACGGTGCGGCCCTTGCAGTGGGCCCACTTTGATTTTTTTATCCTATATCTGCACCGTTCATCATTTTTTCAAGACAATTTTAGGCTATGGGTAAAAAAATGAAGCAGATCCAATTCTCACATAGACCATACCTTAGGAAACATCTGTGATTAACCATTAATGGGCCACAAAAATTTTAGATCAAGCTGATATTTGTTTTTGACCTTCATCCAGGCTTATATGACCTTATCAACAGCTTGGATAGAAAATAAAAATTATGAAAAAAATTAATGCTTCACAAGAAGTTTTTTGATGATAATACATTCAATCAACATTATTTCTGTAGTATACTTCACTTTAGATCTGGATATTATTTATTTTGTACTCACACAATAAATGAAATTATATTAGATGAGATTAACACTATTATTGTACAATATTTATATGTCCGAAAATACAAGATAGTTCGATCATCATATTTCATGTATGGGGTAAAATTCTTACCATATGAAATACAATGGATTAAGCAAAATAAAGTTTGGTGATTCATAAAATTATATTGACCAAACTAAATTCACAATGGATATCAATAATTTATACACATATATAACTAACATGTCATGTGTACAAGATATATATGGATGGTGGATGAAACACATGCATCAATGTAGGGCCATGATCATATAATAGATTTTAAAATCTATGAGAACATCTTGCATGCATATGACCGAATGCAATTCCATCTCACTTAATCCCTGCTTTTCCTCTCTTTCTTAAATGTTAACTGAAATTTGCACATGATTAAATGCAATTCTATCCCACTTAATCTCATCTAATACCATAAACACCTCCTAAAAATAACCCGACGAAATGGAAGGAAGGAATAGATACTGAGTATGTAGGCCTGAATTTGAAAGTTTTTAATAACTTTAAATTGTTTTCTATGGTATGGCCTGTCACGGGTTGAATTTTAGATAAAAAGATATGATAGCCCCACTGCAAGAAGAATAGACGATCATCCAACGACTTTCAAATTCACGTGGTGCTGACTATCATTGGATCTGCATTATTTTTGAGCCGACACACATTCGTAGCAGGCCACCTGATGAATAGATCAGATACCACACAAGCATCTCAGTGGGCCATCTACTCAGCGAAAGCCGATTGCTTCTGACTCCCCTATGACAATAAGCTGTCCGACCAGATCTGTTTGGGGGCCCACCGTGATGTATCTGTTCATCCATGCCGTCTATCTCTTTTTTCAGGTCATGTTAAGAGCTCAATTTAGGGACGCGGATCTTTGATCTTGCTCGGGTGGTAGACTATCGGGAGTTTCAACACCGGTCAAAGGTTCGAGTATCCACAGGTGGTGAAATCCCAGCGTGAGTGTGTGGGTGTGTGTGCGCGTGTGTACGTGAAAAAAAAAAAACGCGGATTAACTAGAGCAGCGAGACTCACTACTTAAGTGACGTGACTTAGTTATGTGGGCTCCACTATGATGTATGTTTTATATCCGTACCGTCCATCCATTTGAAAAGATCATTTTAGGACATGAGCCAAAGAATGAGTCAGATCAAAAGCTCCTGTGGACCCCACCAAATAAATCAATGGGCAGAGTGATGCCTACCTTTAAAAACTTCCAAGAGTCACAAAAGTTTTCGATCAAGCTGCCATTTGTGTTTCCCTTCTTTCATGTCTTTTTTTTACTTATGAACGGTGTGGATCTCAAATAAACATCATGTTGGACCTTAGGAAGGTTTTAACGGTGAGCATCGCTCTCCACTAATTTCTGTAGTGGGTTCCACTACTGTTTTGATCTGCCTCATTGTTTGGCTCATGCCCAAAAATGATCTCTCCAAATGGGTGGACAGTGTGAATACAGCACATACATCATGATAATCCCATAGAACTTGGTGTCATTGGTGTCATCACTTTAGTGGTGAGTCTCGCTACTCAACCTGTAAGTAGCTAATCCGCATCCCAAATTTAGGGCAGATCCAACGCTAAAGAAGGCCATTCCAAATAGTTGGCTTGGTTGCGTTAAATACACAAAGCATCAAATGAAATAATATCTCCGGTGTCGTCCGCTGGATTGTTGGATCTGCCTCATTTTTGAGTTCATACCTTAACATGATACGAGAAAAGGAATGGACCACGTGGATAAACAGATACATCAAGGTGGGCCCCACACATATCTGGCCCAACCGTAGCATCACCATTTCTGGTTTTGTAAAGTGGGGCCCATGGTAAGAGGATCTAGACCGATGATCTGAGGGGCATCACTTTGGTTGGGGTCCGAGGTCGTCCTGTGGAGGAGATTTGTATAGCATGGTCCATCTTCAGTGGGGCCCATTCGATCAAGGGTCTTCATGTGGAGACCATTAGTCCCTATTGTCCTGCGGATCATGTAATTGCCTGGTCGCCACTTCACCGTGGCCTGTTTACGTTGAGAGGGACCCGTGGTTCAGTGATCCTGACCATTGGTTTGGGCCACATGGTGGATAGACCATGCACTGAAATCTCATTGATTGGGAGATCCTGGCCACAATTTTGGGTTCTTTTCTCAGTTGAATGTGAACAATCGCTTCATTTCTCTTCTTGGCCGTCCATTTGTAAGACACAGATTGAAAGGTTAGGATTGTCTTATCAAGGATATCCTGCAGACATTGCCATCCATGGTGAGTCTCAACAGGCCAATGGTCCGGATCACTCAACCATGGGCTCACTTGTACAAACTGAGTACAATATGCCTGTCGTACAGTGTCCTGAAATCCTCTGGGCCAATTGATCTTAGTTAGATGGGCCACATAGCATTTTTGACCGTCAGATTGGTTAGATTGGTTAATACGAAGATTGCATCGCTGGGTGTGGATCACCATACGCGAGCCATGTACCCTCGGTGTTCATAGATAGAGCGAGTGCACCATTTTACTGTAGTCGTCTGTCGACCTTACCTTCCCTTGACTAATTACATTCCAGATGCTTCCGTATTCGTTTTGCATCCATCGCGACTCAGCATTGCAACATATGTCGTCCCATTGGGCCCACATGCTTATTTGAACTGATAATCGGAACCGTATATCTTCGTATTATTATGCCTCAAGAACCAGTATAATAAGATGAAGGTAAAATGGTTATTATACCCATCAGTATGTGTAGATGAATTTTAGAGCATCAAAAGGAAAACCTTCGAGGGCTTACATTTAACTTTAAAAATCAAAGCCAATAGATTTTAATCTGAAGTTGATTATGGCTTCAGAGTTTATGCATAGTAGTACGAAGAATATATATGGTAGTATGAGGAATAGGGACGGTTAAATCATTATATCATCTCATCATGGCCCCCATCATGGTGACACATACCGGCTATCCATAGTCATGGTGGATTCTGAAAATTTGTTGTAGGGATAAGAACGATTATGAAAAGTGGTGGATTCAAAACAAGAATAATTATATAAGGTAAGAGATATGGATGAAAGAAGGTAAGGGTGGATTGGGATAGGTGTGACTTCGCACCCGCTTGAAATTTTTCACAATTCAAAACTCAAAAAGTAGCAAAAAACATGCAGAAATTTGTAGTTCTTTAATGAATCAAAAGAACTACAAGGGGTGCCTATTTATAGGAAAAACCCTATAATCCAAAACTCGCATCATGTGCGCAACTTATTACTTGGTGATGAAGTAAACCAAAACAAAAATTAACCAAAGAAATCTAAAGCATTCATAATATTCTAAATAACATAAATAATCAAAACCTAAAATATGAACTTAATTCGATTAGTGGGCCCCGATCATGAGATCCCATGATGGGCTTTACTTGATTATCGGGCCCACTCTAAGAAACCAAAACTTTGTCTTCTAGCTAGGGGGCCATCACTGGACGTTGTCATCTATCCAGATCAATGGTGGGGCCCTCCTTCTTTATGCGTACGTGCGTGCGTGCGTGATGCCCTCATCAATGATTATTATACCCATCAATAGCTGTAGATGAATTTCAAAGCATCAAAAGGAAAACCTTCCAAGGCTGACATTTAATTTTAAAAATCAAAGCCAATAGATTTTAATCTGAAGTTGACTATGGCTTCAGAGCTTATGCATGGTAGTATGATATACATGGTAGTATGAGGAATATGGACGGTTAAATCATTATATCATCTCATCATGGCCCCCATCAGGGCGACACACACTGGCTATCCTTAGTCGCGACGGAGGCAAAAGGAACCCGTCACTTCTTCCTCTGATGGACAAAAGGAGAAAGAGGACTAATACGCAGAAGATGCGCCCTATTTCAGTAATCTGGACCATTCATCTGAAAGTTCGTATAATAGATAGGAAATTTCAATAATTTTATTCAAGATAAGTTGTCCATAGCCTTTTGATTGGGACCATTCATACGCAACTCTCACATTGAAAACAACATACTAGATGCCTTGAAGGATCCTACCCATTCCATCCACGGACAGATAAAATCAAAGAATGCCCAATGCTTACATTAATTCCATTTGTTGAACGATCAGGATCATTTTTACATAAAAAGAGATTACCCCATTGTGGGGCCCACCTCCTTAATTGGATCTTACACCTCCGGCCTTCTTTAACATTCCATTCTTTCGTATGCGGCCCTGATGAGTGATGATGATTTCGAAAGAGTTTTCTCCTACTGTACAACCCACTTATGGGCTACGTACCTTACTAAGCCCACTTATTCTTACCTTCCAAGAATACTCCCCTGCTGTACGCATGACTTTTCACGGGTCTAAAATGCCCTTGCCTTTTTACACACGCACCTTCGAAAGTTGACAGCCGCATCTCATTCAAAATTTTCTCTAATTCCTTTTCTCTCTTTCCGATCCTTCACCCTAGTAAAAAAAAAAAAAAACCTCATTTTCTGATTACATCTCCCTCCTTTGTGATTGTCCACCCTAGCAGTAAAATCCTCATTTTACTAATTTCTTCTCTCCCCTTTTGTGAATGTCAACCCTATCAGTAAAGCCCTCATTTTCACCTTTATTTAGTCGAGAATACACTCGCCACTCACATCATTTTCGACTTTTCTCAACCCAAGACAAGACGAAAATGGTCCCCCCATCAAAGAAGCTTCGAATGACAGATATATTTGAAAGCCCTGCTTTCACTTCGTGGACCCCAGCGTATTTTATATGAGATATCTGTACGGTCCATAATTCTTTTTATTTTTTTAAACATTGTATGGTATGGCATGTCCCGATAAATGAGCAAATTCAATGCTCAAATGCCCCATATTGAGGGTTTTTGAAACAAAGAACGAAGATCGATGTAAAACTGAACGAAGATCGAGTGAAATAGACCGAGGATCCATTGAGTTAATAGACCGAGGACCCACTGAGTTAAATTGACCGCGAACTAGCTTTAATAACTGCAAACTAAGTTAAATCTACCGCCAAGTGAACGACATTGCTAAACCTAGAGAAGGGCAGAAGCCCGTGTAGCAGTATGAACGGGCAATGATGTCATTACAGGTGATCAACTCTGGGTGTACCTATTTCTATAATTTTACTAATGATATCTTATCTTGTCAAACATGGAGAGACATAAGTATCAATCAACTACGCCAACAGTCATTGGTACCTCATGGTCATCCACCCTTGAGACCGAGAGAACATTATTCTCGACAGTTTATATTCGAGGGCAGTTAGTCGATACAGGGAACATATCAAGCTGATGAAGGAGGGCTTGCCTATAATATTCCATGTAGCAAGAGATATGTCTGCGTTGGACGAGAAGGCTTGGACGGTCAGATAAGATACTTCTATACCAAAGCAGACGAACGGATATGATTGTGTCATATTTGTCATGAAATATATTAATATTCTGTGCAGCGATTGAATTTTGTCAGGGACAGACTTGCAGAAATTCACTCTCATCTTTAGCAACTTAATAGCCTATGATTATCTGAGTGTCCACAATAGATGATATATTTGTGTTAGGCATGAGAGGAATGAGGAAATTTTGTGAAATGTTATAATTTGTTGTAAATGATGTCTTGTAAAACATTGAGGGTGTAATTTGTTGTAAATGATGTCTTGAAATGAAATGTCTTGTATATTTTTGTCGCAAATTTGTAGTAAATGATGTCTTGTTAATAGTCATTTCATTACGAATGGTGATTTGTTTGTGAATTAGTTAATTTCATATACTTTGCAATGAATTTCGTTCACTCGCGGTGAATTTCGTTCACTTCGCGGTGAATTTCCTTCACTCGCAGTGAATTACGTTCACTTCGCTGTGAATTTCACTCACTTCATTCACTTCGCGGTCAATTTCCTTCACTTCGCAGTGAATTTCTTTCACTTCAATGTGAATTCCATTCATTTCGCGGTCAATTCAATTCAATTCCCTTCACTTAGCAGTGAATTCCATTAATTTTACGATCAATTTCATTCACTTCGCGGTGAATTCCCTTCACTTCGCAGTGAATTCCCTTCACTTCGCGGTGAATTCCATTCACTTCGTGGTCAATTCCATTCACTTCACGGTGAATTTCGTTCACTTCGCGGTGAATTCCATTCATTTCGCGGTCACTTCCATTCACTTCAGTCATTTCGCGGTCAATTCCATTCATTTTGCGGTCAATTTCATTCAGTTCATTCACTTCACGGTGATTCACTCACTTCGCGGTCAATTCCATTCATTTCGTGGTCAATTTCATTTATTTCGCAATCACTTCCATTCACTTCACGGTCAATTCCATTCATTTCGCAGTCAATTCCACTCATTTCGTTGTCAATTCCATTCACTTCGTGGTCAATTCCATCCACTTCACGGTCAATCTCATTCATTTCGCGGTGAATTCTATTCACTTCACGGTCAATTCCTTTCATTTTAATATCAATTCCATTCACTTCATTCATTTCATGGTCAATTCCATTCACTTCACGGTCAATTCCCTTCACTTCGTTGTGAATTCCATTAACTTCGCGGCAAATTCCATTCATTTCGCGGTCAATTCCATTCACTTCATTCACTTCACGGTCAATTCCATTCATTTCACGGTCAATTCTATTCACTTCGGGATCAATTCCATTCACTTCGATATCAATTCCATTCATTTCATTCACTTCGCGGTCAATTCCATTCATTTCACGGTGAATTTTATTCACTTCGTGGTCAATTCCATTCATTTTGCAGTGAATTCTATTCACTTTATGGTCAATTCCATTCACTTCGATATCAATTCCATTCACTTCATTCATTTCATGGTCAATTCCATGCACTTCGCGGTGAATTCCCTTCACTCGCAGTGAATTCCATTCACTTCACAATCAATCCCGTTCATTTCGCGGTCAATTCCATTCACTTCATTCACTTTACGGTGAATTTCATTCACTCACTTCGCGGTCAATTCCATTCATTTCGCGGTCACTTCCATTCACTTTGCAGTCAATTCCATTCATTTTGCGGTCAATTCCACTCATTTCACGGTTTGTCGATTTGTACTTAGCAGCTGTCTGTACGGGTCATGCAACGCTCAAGGAGGGGCGGATAAATCCAAAATTATGGGAAGCCACAGACCTCACTGGGCTTGTGGTCTATCGTGGGCAATGGACTCAAACGAGGCCTAAAAACGAACGATCTACGCCGTCTAGTCGACGCTTGTAAAACGCAACTCTCCCATATGTGGAAACCCGAGATCTGAATTTTTAAAAAAATTAGTCTCGCCAATTAGGACAATAAATTAGGACACTTCAGCTGTCAGATTTCACCCAAACTTTCACTGCAGGTCGAGAATATTTCTCTGCACTCTTCCACCGAATTTGACCCTTGATCGAAGGACGGTGGCCGTTGATTGTAAAATGGACTCTCGTCATCAATCCCCACATCCTTTTGCCACCAAACCTTGGACAACCCCTCATTAAACCACGGGGCGCCCATCTCATAACTCAGATGGGCCAGGGGCCCACCAGGGTAGCCCCGAAAGCCATTAGTGGGCCCCAAAGGGTCACTTGAGTAAGTAATTGGCACCCAGGGCCAATTGGACAAAAGTCCATGCTATAAAAGCCTTCAAACCCCTCTATCCCTCACTCTCACAACAATTTCCAGCAAATGGAGAGAGAGAGAGGAGAGGAGAGAGAAGAGAGAGAGTGAGAGAACAAGGAGAGTTGGGAATTTGAAATTTTCACTCTCCTACCTCCGTTATTCGCTGGGAATTGCGGCCCTACTGCCGTAGAGGCGAAGTGTAGCTAACGAAAGGTAACCATTATATCTCGAATCAATTTCCCTTAGCTTGGGCCACTTGCATGTGTCCTGACATGCAATTCATCTGCTTCATGGTTTGCTAAACTCCCCACTGCTTCATGGTTTACTATTCTATGATTCACTTATGTTTCATGGTTTGCTAAACTCCCCACTGCTTATGAAATGATCCAAATACATTAAAATCTGAAGCCCATTAGGGCACACATGGCACCCGCAAATTTGGGAGCCGAGTTCCTACTCGACCCTTGAAATCCAGGGCGTTACAAGGTGGTATCAAAGCATGGTTCGGGGTTAAGCTAGGCCTTGGGTAGTGGATCTATTATAACGCATATCGACTTAGGAGGGAGCAGTCAAACTTAGCAACATTAAAGGACTCTAGGACCAAGCCATTCTGCAAATCTGAACACCGAAATCTTAGCCTAGGGTTCATGTATAGGAGGGACTTAGGCCATAAGAAGTTATCTAAATCACTTATAGTTGAGAATTCGACGATTGGAGATAATACGACCCGACGTAGAGGAGTCAAGCAGCTAAAGTAGCTTGCGTTGTCCCAAACACGTGCACTGCACATCCGATAATCCGATCCGAGGTAGGGCATACTTCTGATTCGGTTTTGGTGGGCCAACAACCTCGAGCCTGAGGGACTCCGGGCCTATCATGGCCATTGAACGGATGGCCTTTTGAACTCGAAAGATCACCACCAACACAAAAATCAATCCTCTAGACGTGTTTAAGACGCGATATACGTTTTCGACCATCGGCGTGCCGAACCACACTACAAAGGGATTACCACGACCCCACGGATGATGAAAATGGCCAAGGAAGTGGTGGGCTACCGCCATTTGGGGCAGGCCGCCACCAACACATCCAGCAGACGGCAGGGCCACCGCCGACCCCAAGCTCAAGTGGGCCTTCCCACACATGGGGACCCCCCTCTTTGCTTCTCTAAAACACTTAAAAGCCCTAGGGGCTTCTCCCTAGGGCCATTCCTATTCATTTCTTCCCCTTCTCACCCCCAAATCCTCATCTCAATCTCTTCCCAAGCTCTCAAAACCCTCCTTCTAACCCATTTTAATCTTCAAAACCACTAACATATTCCAACAACAACCAAAGACCATCCATTTCCACCCTATTTAAGTTAAACCTCTATTCTCAAGGGCCCACACACCTCATTTCCCTAAAACCCATCAAATATAGCTCTTTTCTCCAAAAATCTTCCATTCCTTACTCCATCCTTGCACAAGGAAGAGGAAATCCATCTCTATGGCCCTATTTGAGGTAATTTCTTCACTAATCTCCATTTCCATGATTTTGTCTTTCATGGGAGTGAAGCGGACGGCCCCCGATCAAGCAGGGCCGAGCCGCGAGAGGAAGTAAAAAAAGAAACAAGATAGTGGTGCGGGGTTGAGCCATGAGCGGAGGTCAAAATGAGACTTCAACCCTCTAACTTTGCCCACATGAGCGACGTCATTGGACATTGAGTTCGGTAGGTTTAAAAACTGAAGGATTGTATTTGAGGCGCATGTGGACGAGAAACTGTAACGCCCCGAATTTCGAGGGTCGAGCAAAGGCTCAACTCCCGAGATCCGTCGCATCACTTATGCAACATGGAAAATGATGATTAAATGTTATCCGTATTAGTGCATTAAACATGAATAAGATTATACTAAATCAACATATCATATTCCAAAGATGATTAAATTTAGCAAGCGAAAGACTGTGATGAATATATAAGGTGTATAAGTGGATATGGACCCCAGAGTATGATCATGCCACCAGACCGAATAATTACATGTATAGTTCCAAAATTTACGAAATGAGTAAGTGCAATGTTCAACTAGTCTGTATCCCTGTAACCCCGGCGAGGCAACTCCAGGTCTACATAGACCAGCCAGAGAGTTGCATGTAGGAGAACTCCTCCTCGTCGTCATAGAAGACCGACTCTAACTCGTAAGCCACATCATCATCTGTAACTACAACAGAGTCTAGTTGGTGTTTTAAAACATTATCCCAGAGTGGGAGTGAGTGATCAACTCAGTGGAGCTATAAGGCAAAGGTTAACATGTTATCAATTCAGTCAAGCAGTAATGATAAAGCAATACAACAAGCATTCCTAAGTACTCTGGTTAATGCAAGGATGATATGTGTTAATGATGCTGTAACGCTCTGAAAATCGGGGGTCGAGCATAAACTCAACTCCCGAGTTCCAACGCATCACTTATGCAACAAAATGAATGATGATTGAATGTGATCGGTATTAGTGCAATGAACATGAGTGAGATTAAGCCAAAACAGCATATCATACTCCAGAGGGAAGACTGTGATAGATAGATAAAATATATAAACTGTGGTGGGTCTCCAGAGTGTGATAAAGTTATCAGGTTAAATAATTACAAGTATGATTTTAAATTATACCAAGTTGTGTAGTGTTATCTAGTCAATATCCCTATAGTCCCGACAATCAAGGCACGACTCTCACGAAACCGTCAGAAAACAGCATATATGAGGAAGCATTCTCGTTGTCATAGAAGTCCAGCTCCGCCTCAGAAGTAGCGTCGCCATCTGTAATCAGACAAATTCTGGTGGGTGTTCGGAACACCATCCCGTATCGTGGGAGTGAGTGATCAACTCAGTGGAACAATAAAGCATAGGTTAACATGTTATCAATTCAGAAAAGCAGTAATATAAAGCAGTACAATCAAACAATTTTAACTACTCTTATTTAATGCAAGTATGAAATGACATGATGTATGCCCTTGCCAAACCACCCTCATGCGACATCATCTTACGTTCGCGAATGCGTCCATCCCTCAGTGCTCCACATCTACCAGGCACATGCAATCGATGATGAGCATGATTACCAAGTAATTATTAGTTCAAGAATGAGCGGTATTGAGAAACTAAGGTACCTCCCTTGTATCATTCTCAAACATGATCCATTCTAGGGTCGTCGGTCTAGTTAATCTCATACGATATTATGGTTTGAGAGGCGTGGCGAAGGCATCACAAAGGACTCGTCACCGTCGGCACGGATCTAGATCTCACCGTATGCGGCTCAATGCATTGGCCGTCGGCTCTAATACGGGTCTCACCGTCCACTCGGCTCAATCGCTGGCCGTCACTCGAATACTGAGATCTCACCGTACTCGGCCCAACTCACTGCTCATTGCATTTGTGAAGGGCTCGTCGCCAATCACGGACCTTAGAGTATGCTCGAAGACCTACGAGAGGACTCGTCACCGTCGGACGAGTCGGGTCTCACCGTACTCGGCTCTCGCCGTAGGTGTCGACAGCTCGAATATATGTCCCATACCACCATAATCGGCTCACGAGTTTGGTTACTCACTGGTCACTACGGGGAGGCACGTGGCCCCAGCGTAGGCCGACAGCTCGACCACGGTGTCCCAGACCACTATGCTCGGCTCATGAGTCTTAGCGGATCGAGGTACCATGGTTAAAAGGAATTTCACTGGTAAGTTTGGTACCCAGGTTCAAACAAGTAATGACCAAACATGGTGAACACACATTAGACGGTCGGGTTATTTGTGAGCTCGGCTAACTCGAGCGCACAACAAGTTGAACGACATGAAGTGCATAAAGCACTTCGCGTGGCCAACCACTATAAAAGTACGACTCGGGTTCGTCGAACACATCTCACGTGGCAAATGAATCGCAACCCAACCACGAATTCAATGCAGTACCGATTGCGGACTATAATCATAGCCTCAAACACAATCAAGTGCAAATAAATAAAGCGGTAGTGAATCAAGATTCAACTCATACAATCAGTCAGTAGTATCCGTTTAGGAGTTGGTATAAAGCTCTTACATTCGTTGCTCTACTCCCCCATCACCCATGACGGATCATACAATGTAAATATAAATTTAAACATATGCATTACATAGTTAAAATCATAAAGCAGTTGAGTATGTTATGAAGTACAACACGAGCATAAATTTGTACATGTTCCATTCCTAATCACACAACTATCCAAGGAGATCATACACATAGTTAAAAGAGGTTGAGAATCATATCTCAACACCCTTATACATTACAATTTGCTAACTACTACTCATTCAGCTAACTACTACTCATTCAGACATTTCAAGAAACACTTAAACAAACATACATCAACATACATGACATATGTCGATCACATAGGCATTAGGCCAAATCCTTTCTTGGGAGTTGCCCCAATCATAACTGCCGCGTACACCCCGACGGATAGTTATGGCACGCAGGAACCCAGTTCCATATTCATTCAGTCATTCCTACAAACACTTGGGCCACACATTTTAGCATATATGGTGTATATTGGCCGTGGCGTGATTTAGGGCAAATCCTTTCATCAAAGGGGTATCGCCAATACAACAATCATGAATCCATGACAATTAGTCATGGCGAGTACGAATGAGAATTCGGTACTCATTCAATCATTTTCACAAACACTTAGAATACATTGTTACAACAGACATGGTGTATGTTAGCAAAACATGTATTAGGGCTATCCTTTAGCCAAGTGAGTATTTTATCCATGTATAATATATTACTACAGCAAATAATCATGATAAATACATCTCCCAATATTTATACGTATACAGTATTTTCTAGAATATGTATTTTCAACATATATAGTGTATACAAGCAAACATATATTACGGCGATTCTTTTCGCCAAGAAATTAATTTATACGACACATAATATATTTATACAACAATTAATCATGACAAACACATGGGCTAAAATATACACTATACGGTACTTCTTGACAATAGTATTTCTACATACATGGTGTATATTACTAAACATGTATTTAGGCGAACCCTTTAGCCAATAAATGCGTATTTTATCCATACATCATATATCCATACGACAAATAAACATGTCAAATACATTTCCATACAAAAAATATGTATACGGTATTTTATATGAATACCTAGAGTATGTGAAATCCCAAATTCTACAATTCTAATCGAAACGAGAAAATGAAAAGTACTTTGTACATGTGCAATTGCATGCGGATCATGAATCTACCATTATCGACATTAAAAGCTTAAAATTTGAAAACCGCAACCTATGCACCTAAAGTCCTCACCTTTTGTCGTAGAATCGTAGCAGTCGATAGGTTCGCTAAGCACGTATCGGGAGTTTGGCAACCTCCTTCTAAGCAGTTAGCTATTTCATAACCACAACCTATACAACCCTAAAACAGGTTAGGGTTAGGGTTTCTTACCTAGAAACTTGTGTATTTAGGTTAAACGATAAGAATCGGGCGGTGGAGCCGAATAGCGGCAAGGAACCTCGACGGGAGTTTCTCCCGGATCTCCCACACTTTCTCTCTCTTTTCTCTCTCAAATCCAAATTTGTATGGCTGAAATGGGAGAGGGTTTAAGGTCCATTATATAGTCTAAAACTTCACCAAAATATACTTACGGACAAGGTTCACCAGTTATAACCAAAGCGGAACTTTTTAGCTCAACGGAAGAAGCTGGCGGGCCTCCTTGAGCCAAAGGTCGGACTTAAGCTCACTAACACTTGGATCTACATTCTATTAATTTTTATTTCGCCCACGTCATCGGATATCCGGATCACGCGTGGCGGACAGTTTCGATTCAACGGTTAGCGGATCTTGATCGGAGATTGAGTACATGTAAATGTGTGTGAAATTTCTCCCGATTCGAGGTGTAATTTGGTCGATTCGACGGTCTGCAGTTGCTTAAAGCGATCGCAAATGAGAGATGCGGATTACTATTCAAGATATTTATTTTTAAAGAAAACAAGTGTTTTCACACTCTCTCGCTCCATTAAACGTCGAATAAGCCGTGGGACATCAACATGGACTTCATTTCGAGATGGTTGTCGAGCCCGGTGAGGCGGTCCTAGTTCCTTAACCGTGTTAATCGGACTTAAGCGTGCGGTCCCAGATCCGATACGGAGTTTGAGATGCCCGAGAAGTATGATGAGATTGATCCTAGATTTTAGGGTAACCTAGCGTCAATGATTCTACAAGTTTTGGGTCTTACGGATCGTATTTAAAGCAATTCAATGAGATTTCATAGCTAATCCGGTTTCTCATAGTTACTTTGTCTCATTTCTAAAGGATTTAGTCCTAAGTGAATTCTGGTCGAGGTGGTACTCGGGCCTTTATAGTTCGTATATAAGGTGATCCAAGTTATAATACTTAACTAGTTTAAGATAGTGTCTAGGGTGAAAGTTCTTAGAAAAATTGGAAGATCAAGGTGGTGAAGGGTGAGATTTGTGAAGGAAATGGGTTCAAAGGCGGCTTTAAACTTTGGGATTCAGTTCTGACAAGTTAATGAAGTATTAGGATCAACCCATTGCCTAAGGATGTCTAATCCCAGGTTGGCAAAAATCTGGGGCGTTACAGATGCATGCCCTCGCTTGCACTCCCTCTACGACATCATCTCACGATCACGCATGCAACCCTTCCACTGTGCTCAACTCCTACGCCAAAAGCACATGCAATGCGGTGCGTGATCGTGTTAGCCCAGTCCTTAATTAGACCCATTCATATAGCAGGTTCGAGAATCTAAGGTACCTCCCTTTATGTCATTTATCTAAACAATGATCCATCTAGGGTCGTCAATCCTAGTTAATCACAGACGATAGGCAAGTTATTGGGCAACGTCACCCCTGATTTATAAACAGTGAATAGGCAGCTCAGATGACTGTGAGGAGGCTCGTCACCTCGGCGTAGACCTTAGTTTATACTCGAGGTCACTACAGGAAGGCTCATCACCTTAGCATAGGCCAAGAACTCGAATACAGTATCTCATACTACTGTATTCGGCTCACGAGTTTGGGTTGCTCACTAGACACTACGGGGAGGCTCGTCACCCCAACATAGGCCGACAGCTTGACCACAGTATCCCATACCATCATGCCTGGCTCATGAGTCTTAGCGGATCGTGGTACTAAGGTTAAACGGGCTTTGCATTGGTAAGTGGTACCTTAGATTCAAGCAGTTTTGTCTATACATGGTAAACATACATTAGGCCAATCGGGTTACTTGACAAGCTCGATTGGTACGAGCGCACGATGAATTAATCGACATGGAGCGCGTAAGCACTCTGCGTGGCCTAACCACGATCGACAAACAACGTACGACTCGGATTTATCGAACGTGTCTTGTGTGACGAAACGACCTCGACTACTAATTCAGGAACCATTACCGATTGCCTGGACTATGCAGTAGTCCCAATCATATTCATACACAAGAGGCATTCATATGTGATGTCAAATAACATGTGACAACCAACTTCAGTATAAATCTCATTTGAGCATTTTAACAAACACATCATACACATATTGTCATACATAGACATTTCATCCATAAAGCATATAGTAGTAAGGTTACATGAAGGAAAACTGTATCTATAGATAAGGTAATTGGGAATCCTATCTCAACACCCTCATTAAATATATTTCAACAAACATTTTCTCATTCAGGCATTTTATCAAACACTTAAACTACACATATTAACATACATGTAATAATTAGTTATAACCTTTATTATAGCAAATCCTTTCACAAAGGAGTTGTCACATGTACAACAATCATGTATTCTCAAACAACAATCATGGAAAATACAAATCATAATTTCATATTCATACAAATATTTCAACAAACATATGGAATGCATTAATTTCAACATAGTTCATATATATGTGTAAAACACAGAAAACATCGCATATAAGTACATGTGACAACAATCAAGTCAGTCATAAACATTAACTGATATTGAAAGCCTTAAAAACCATAACATACACATTTATAGTCCGCACCTTCCGTCGATAAACTCGTATCGAATTCAGTTCGAACACTTCGCCTTCGTCTACGGCACAACGGCTACTTGAATCATGAAATAGGTTAGCTATTTCGTCGATTCTTCTACTTGGATACCCAAAACAAATTAGGGTTAGGGTTTCCTACCCAAAAATGGAATCGAAATCGCAAGTATAGCAATACCGACTGGATGATTTGGCATGAGGAGCGGTGGGATCGAATCCCAGCAACTATCTCTCACTCTCTCTCTATTCTCCTCACTTTTTCCTTCTCTTTTCTCTCTTCTCTCTCTTAGGGTTTTGAAAATTCATATGGAATGAGAGAGGGGTGGGTTAAGGCCCTTATATAGGCCCAGAACTGATGTCAATGGCCCCGGGGCCATGGTATACTTAGGTTATAGCTAAAAGTCGTCTGTTTCGGTCTAACGAAGCTCATTTGGAGGTCCATTTCTTGTATATGGTCTGAAAAAAGTTTCCTGATGATGGATCTACATCAGGTTAAGATTTCAGTCCGATCGGATTAGCGGATCGACTGTGGAGGACCAGTTTCAGTTCAACGATCATCGTCACTCGATTAGGGCCACAAGTACACTGACCTATGTAGGAAAATTTTCCTGATCCAAGGGTGTAATTAGGTCAAAATCTGATGGTCTGAAACCTTAAATTTGGCCTACAACCGAACGGCCCAATTTACTTAAATCTGAGTTCATTTTCTAAAGATATTCGCATTTCTCACACGCTTCGCTCCGGGCTTAAGTTGTGCGTTTCTGGCTACTATTTGGACTTGATTTCCAAGATGATTGTCAAGCCCAGTAAGGCAGTGGTAATCGTATAGTTTCGCGGTAATCGGACTTTCGACGCGTGGTCCAGATCCGATACGGAGTTTCAATGTGCTGCCATGAGCAACTGGGTTTTGAGATTGATCCTAAGTTTTTAGGTAATTTAGAGTTAATAATTATACTAGTTCTGGGTCTTGCAGTTCGAATAGAAAGTGGTTCAAGCTAATCTATCAATTAATTCAATTTAACACTTAATTAATCTTTCGTCTAATTCCTACATAATTTGACCCTTAGCGATTTCTGCATGAGGTGGTACTTGGGTCTTTGTACGGATTTTTCCGAGACGTTACAGAAACTATTCGGCGAACACCAGTTGCTCGACCACCTCCTAGAGAACGATTGGAGTCCGATGTTTGAAGGGAAGTATCGGGCCCATAAGAGTCTAGTAGGAACCTTCTACGGACACATGCGGAAGCCTACGCTCGAGGCGCTCAGATTCAGCATTAGCCTCGGCAGGCAAGAGGCCCACGTTGGCGTAGAAGTCATTACTCGAATCCTCGGAGTGGAGCTCGAGAATGTGCATGCCCACGAGGATAACTTAACGGAAAAGCGGTAAAGAGACCGCCATACTCGCCACCTGTGTGGCAAGCCCATTGAGTGGAGGAGGGGAAGCAACATGAAGTCGTCAGACTTAACCCCTGACTACTGCTTACTCCACCACATATGCACATACAATGTATACTCGAGGGCCAGTAACCGCACGAAGTGCTCCCAGTTCATGGTAGACTTCCTCTACCAAGTGGGACAAGGAGAGAAGGTTTGCCTGCCCACACTTTTGCTGACTCAGATCGTGAAAGCTGCGTTGGCTCCCCATGAGAAACTGGCGCTTTCATTTGGCCGTTTAATATGCAAAATAGCACACAACTACGAGGACATGCAGCCCAATGAACTCCCCCTCCCAATCAAAATGATTAATGAAGAAACTCTAAATCACATGAAGATTCGCCCCAAGCAGCGTAGGGCCCGCATCGAAGAATTCAGAGACAAAGAAGAAGAGGAAAGTGAAGACGAAGAAGAAGACGAAGAGGAAGAAGAGGACGAGGGAGAAGGAGAAGAAGAGACCCAAGGAAGTGACAGGGAGCCACCTGTCACTCGAAGTGAACGTAAGGGCCTGGATGCGCTCGACGCCCGTATGGCCAAAATATAAGAGAACTAGGGGAACCTAGAGATGAGGCTTAAGAAGTTGTCCCGCACTGTGAAAGCAATACTATGCCGCGTACAGAAAGAGGGAGCACCCCCTCCTTTGTCAGACTTGAAATATTAGTAGCATAGTGTAGGAGTTAGTTTGATTTTATGTTAGTAGTAGATAACACTGCTCTGCTTGTCTCGGTCATAGTTTCCTTATGTTTTTCCACCCATCAGCGATTCTCACATTTTCTGACTCTGTGCATGTAATGCTTCAACCTATGTATCCTTGACAATTTTACCTTAATGAAATGCTTGGAGCTACTTAAATTTGCATAATGTTTGAAATGTTAACGGCAATCATTAGTACTTGTATGATATCGCCATTGAAAAGTGTATGTGTGCGGATAATTGTATGATGATGATTATACTACCCAAACTAGGGGTGGTATTTTGGTTAGACTTTGGTGAATGAATGACGATATCTAATCACCATTCTTTCTGCTAATGATGGTACCTTGTCTGTCCTATATGTTGATAACTCTAAACATTCATTTGATGTAGCCAATTTTCATTGTCCCAAACTTTCAATTCATCCAATCAATTCATGTGATTGGCTCACAATGATCTAAATCCATATTATGATTGGGGCCATTTTCAGTTTATCAAATTTCCTCACTATAGAACTCTTCATATGATTTAGGTTGTTTTCTAGTGCTATGATTTAGGTTGTTTCTAATGCTATGAAGTGAATGGAATTCACAGCGAAGTGAAGGAAATTGAATGCGAAGTAGATGAATTAAATGGAATTCACCGCAAAGTGAAGGGAGACTGTTGAGGGTCAAATATTGCATATCAGACCCCATTTATTACCTGGATTTATGAGCATGACTCTGTTTAACGGCTTGGTTTAACTGTGTATGTGATGCAAGATGTAATTACGAACTGAGACTAAGAAAGGGTGCTTAAAGCTGGGATTTAACGCTCTGATGACACCAAGGCAAGGGACGGACCCCAGGGGACCAAGATCATCGAATTTACACACCGGAGATCCGCGAAAATCGAGAAACTGAAGTTCAAGTGGCCCGAAATTGGTTCAGAATGAAAGATCACAGGGTTCCCACTATCCGTTTAGGTCAAAACTTCATACATGCCCTGAGGGCCATAAATTAACCGTACAATTCGAATTTCATCTGTTCGATCCCTGTGGAAGTGACCCAACGGACAGATCAGCCCATAAACCATTGCTTTTAGGCCCACCTGCTATTTGGATATTCTTAAAAATTGGTCTCAACGGGTTAAATGAGCTGACAATATGAATGGACGGAGCGGATTTCTTACATACATCAAGTGGGACCCACATGTATACTGAGTGTACATAAGGTGCACGTGCACCAGCCGTGCACCCTTACAGCCAAAGTCGGGTCAGCTCACGCTGACCGACTCCTTCTTCTCTAAATCCAAAAAATGCAACAGCGTTTTCGCTATCATCCGCCGGTCCTTCTCAGTGGGGCCCACTCGACACCTGGAGTGATGATCTGAACCGTCCATTGTATCAAGAGGGTGGGCGTGAACATCGCTTAGGTGACGTAATCTCGGGAGATAATGGAGAGTGGATTTCAGCTGTTAAAACGAATGATTAACGGTGGAACGAAAGAATCAGTGGGCCACACGGTATTCAATATGAAACCAGTCAATTCTTATTGGTTTTTCGCCAGCATTTCAGTAGACGGAGTGGATTTCATTGAAAACATCACTGCGGACACCACCGACCATCACAGCGCACGGGTACGCGATCTCTGTTTCGCAACAGAGGTTGCGGTCCTCTCTTGTGGGCCACCATCAGGGCCCATTGGCTTAATCAGGGTCGTCCATTAGGAGCCTAAGGGCCCTATAGTTCAAGCCTAGGTGTCCTTTTCTCTCCATGCATGTGAGTATGCATTAATCGTGATCAACAGAAGGATGGACGGCGGAATGAATTCTTCCCTGAGCTGCATCGACAGACAGCCTAAAACCGGTTGTCTGCAGAAATTCCAAGGAGAAGTTGATGAATGGAGTGGATCTCTTGTCTGAGCTCTAGAATGGGCCCCGGAGAATTTCATCATAAGTAACTGTCTCCTACTGCAACAGGGAGTGCGTAAGAACTTCTTACGCACTTCCAGCCACCGTCTCCTTTGAAGCTATAAAAAGAGAGAGAACTGACGGCTAGGGGGCATCGGGGATTGAAGGAGCTTGGGCTTGGGCAGACGGCTGGAATTTGGAGGAGATCTAGAGCTTGGCTGGGCTGGAGACGTGGGGAGACAGAGTAGCTAGAGTGTTTTATTTTATTTTATTTTATTTTCATTTTTATTTTGTTTAAGAGTCAGCCCATTCATGTTGGGATGAACCTCTTAGCTAGGGCTAAGAGGTGAAGCTTGTAGCGTGATGGGATGCCTCTTTGCTTGTGCCTTTGTTTAGACTGAACTGATATTAATTTGGGTTTAATTAAGAGAATGTTTTTAGTCTTTAATGGTCTATTGTGACTGAAATTACAATGGGTCTGCAATGGCTTTAAGTATTTCTTTTTCCTTTTGATATTTATGACGTCAGGAAGCCCTGTTATTCACCATCGTCTCCTGGGCATGGTTGGATGTCGGTACCCTTCTTAACCTTTATGACATGATTGATTGGTTGGTAATTAGTTTAATTCTGTTGTTTGCTTTGCCTCCTGGGCATGGTTTGGTGATAGAATCCATTCTAATTCATACACCTTTCATCTTTTGAACACTATATCAAATAAGTTCAGTCTAATTTCCATGATTCTTCAAGCAGGCATAAGATCTCCCTAATCTCTACAAGTGAATCCTCTGAATCCCTAGTGTCTTTCCTCTGAATTTCTCCTCAGTTTTAGATAATAATTTCATAATTATTCCTCAAATCACAATTGATTTAGAATTCATCTCATTCTAGTTCTAGCCCTAGTTAGTTTCAGATTACGTACAGGTTTCAATCCCTGTGGATTCGACCTCGGTCTTACCGAGTTTTATTACTACATCACAACCCTATATTTGGGGAGTGAACAAGTTTTAGCGCTAGTTGCTTAAGGGGATGACCACGGCTACGATTCTCTGAAATTAATTGGTTTTAGAATTGGGTTAAGATTAAGATTTTACTAACTTTAGTTTTAGAATTTTTTTTATTTGATTTTTAGAACTAACTTTCCTGTCTTGTAGGGTCGTTGTTAGATCTTCTAACTTGGTAACTTCATCCTAATTTCTTTACTTTCTTTATTTTTTTTAGATTAGGTCTTATCCCCTAGATACTAACTTGGTTTGTTTTGTTTTGGTTTGTTTTGTTTTGCAGGGTAATAACATAAGAACTTCTAAATTGGTAACATCCTTCTCACTTCTCTTCTGCTTACCCTCCATATTGCTGTATGAATTTTATTTTATTCTAGGATTAGACTCAGAGTTAAGGTTCTACCATAGAAGTGTGGGTACGTGCATACGCTGAGATGGATATGAGATATTGGGGAATGCCTGAGGGTTGTGGAATTCAACGTATACCTCAAAATTTCTCTCCATCGAGAACAGACATTGAAAACTGACTAGAACGTTATATTCCATCGGTTAAAAGGGTCGTATACGATCGTAATTATGGGAATGAGGATTATTATCAAACATCATATTCTCCCATGTATGATCAGTATGACTATAACCAAGATGGAACCATCGAAGCGGGAAGATGAACCAACCACATGTTGTAATAATTATTCTCTTGGATACCCTACCTTTGAGAACCAACCAGAAACGATCCAAGAGAACTCATTTCAGCATAACATGGAGTGTCTTGTGGAAATTAGAAAAGCAATGGAAGTACTCAATTCGCGCCTCGAGAGAATAGAGGAAGCTCGCTCATCCCAACTACAATCCAATCCAGAAATACAATGCCAGGAAAGTGATCCTCACTCGCTTTTGACGAAATCTGGAATTTGGAATGAGGAGTTGGATTCCATCAACGAGCATACGGTTCAATTCCCCGATGAGTCGATCTCAATGACTGTTTAAAAGAATGATGGAGATACATGGGTGTCTTTCAAATACAGCGATGATGACACACTTTCCTTACATGACACACAGGATCTCAATGATGAGGTAAATGTTAGTTTATTCGAACCTCAACCGAATTTAGAATGTGAGGAAAGTGATCCCATCCCAAGTGCACACTGCACAGAATTAGACGATGATGCGTATTGGGATGATGATCATGCATGTTCAGCCCCAGTTCCCCTGGAATTAATCTCAAGTTTGGTCCAGGTCAATGATCAAGAAGTGCATGAAGTGAGTGGTCATAATGAGCTACTCCACTCACCTGACATATCTTATTTAAAAGTGGATGAGCTCCTTGCAACCAATCCTTCTATCTCTTGTGAGACATGTTTGGACTACTCCCCTAAATTGAATGATGATATAATTCAGGAGATGAACGAGTTACTTGATACGACTCTGGAATTTGAAACCACTCAGTTAAGGCCACCATCTGAACTGTTGAATTTTGACGAGTCCAGGCCTCTTCTGAGTAGTATCAATGAACAGAGTCTGCACATCAATACTTCGTCTACTGACCCTCTATCTGTCTGTGCAGGGCTGAAGCAAGAGAGCGTACCTACGGTTACTTTTAAAGACGATGGATTCCTTAGGCAGATCATCACACACTTCAATGTGGAAAATGAGTCACTCTCAGCTGAATGTCCCAACTCTTTGGATCATTGCTTGGCACACTTTGCAAATTCAAACGATCCCATGATAAAAAGACATAGTGAATGCCTTGCAAGACAATATCTCGGTAGTCATCATTGACCGAGAGAACCCTTACTCTGAAGCCCCTCCTTCCACAGATCCTGAATATTTACCATTAGGGGAGGAGGATCTAAAAACTGAATCGAAGTCTGGAACTTCGGAATGCATTGAGACTACATTACTTCCTGAAATTTTTTCTGAATTTTATCTACTTGTAGTCTCTGATTCACCATGGGCTACTAACTTTGAGACTTTTTCTGACACAAGTGAATCATATATAGTTTTGATACCTCAGGCGAATCAACGTCAAATTTTTAATGAGGTATATAAGTTTCTCTGGAAAGTCAAGCTCCAGGGCATCCAAGCTTATTGCAAAAAGGGCTTTTGGATGTTCCTATTGAGGAACTTACTGAGAAACTTATCACGATATTGGCCGGAAGAGGAACCTTGCGCATGACTTGGTAGTTTTTCCCTACTTTCTTAGGACTAGGGTAGTTTCCTTTATGCTGTTTTAGGATAGACGGTAAACTTAGCGCTCCTGGGAGGCAGCCCAACTTTTCATTCCATATCCTGTAATGTTTGTGGGTAACATTACTGCAAACCCTCACGAGACTACAACTCGTCCTCTAGGGGCAACCCAGGGGTTTAAAGGCTTGTTGCATATGCTAAATGTAATCGAGACCACCTGCGAAAGTGGTATAGGTAGGATTTTATTTTTGTTAGTTTTGTGTTGCTCTCTCTCTCTCGTGCTGGTTGGATTCCATGCTGCCTGCACTTGGAATGTCTCTCACGATTCATCATCCAGGTACTATCTTCCCATCACTCCACATTTACTTTTGTTATCCCATGTGCATTCCATACTCATATCTTTTACATTGAGGATAATGTAGCTTTTAGGTTGGGGGTGGGAGATTAGGTTACCTAATCAGTGTTTTCTTCGTCTTGAGCAAAAATTGTGAAAATTGTGAAAATTTTTAAATTTTTTCTGGACTTTCTGGTGAATTCGAAGTGATTTGACGACCATCTTTGATTTAGAATTACAGGATATGGAATGTTGGTGATTTACTACTCTTGGATTCAGTTGCTCGTTAGATTTCACAGTTAAGTTTGAATTATTAATCCATGATTAGAAGTTGTAAACATTGATTGAGTCATGATTTCACAAGACACATCTCACTTTCACATTAAAGTTTCAGTTTGATATTGAATGATTAACTTGGTAATCACTGAGCATGAAAGAAACCAGTCTAAAAGATTTGGCCATCAGGGTATAAAAAAGAATTACACCATGGGTTTGCTCCCTATAGGTGTGGATTCGATTTTTCATGATTAACAGTTGGAAAGAGTTGGGCGACTAGTTTCACCATAGGTTTACTCTCTATAAGTGAAAATTTGATTCCCATCTTGACATAGTCAAAAAAAAAAAAAAAAAAAAAAAAAAAACTAGAAAATGAAAAAATGATCTGTGAGGCAAAGCTCTGGTTTAGGTGATGGTAGTTATGAATTTTCTAATTGATTACCAATGATATCATGAAATTGACAATTTAATCTCTTAATGATGATAGGTCGGGATTACACTTTACATTTGAGGAACTCAATGTTTAGGATTGTTCTAATTGATGGATTAATACTTTGAACTTGTTGTGAAGTTTTCCGTGCGCTTGAGTGCAGGAGAAAGTAATGCCCAACATTCATGAATCTTAAACTTCTAGTATCTGGATTGTTCCCCAAAATCATTCGAGTTTTTAAAATTATGATATAATTCTCAATTTATTTTTCGCATACTTTGCTCGGGACTAGCAAAATGCTGGTTGGGGGTTGGCCAAAAACTTATTCACTCCCCAAGTATAGGGTTGTGATGTAGTAATAAAACTCGGTAAGACCGAGGTCGAATCCACATGGACTGAAACCTGTACGTAATCTGAAACTAACTAGGGCTAGAACTAGAATGAGATGAATTCTAAATCAATTGTGATTTGAGGAATAATTATGAAATTATTATCTAAAACTGAGGAGAAATTCAGAGGAAAGACACTAGGGATTCAGAGGATTCACTTGTAGAGATCAGGGAGATCTTATGCCTGCTTGAAGAATCATGGAAATTAGACTGAACTTATTTGATATAGTGTTCAAAAGATGAAAGGTGTATGAATTAAAATGGATTCTATCATCAAACCATGCCCAGGAGGTAAAGCAAACAATAGAATTAAACTAATTACCAACCAATCAATCATGTCATAAAGGTTAGGAAGGGTACCGGCATCCAACCATGTCCAGGAGACGATGGTGAATAACAGGGCTTCCTGACGTCATAAATATCAAAAGGAAAAAGAAATACTTAAAACCATTGCAGACCCATTGTAATTTCAGTCACAACAGACCATTAAAGACTAAAAACATTCCCCTAATTAAACCCAAATTAACATCAGTTCAGTCTAAACAAAGGCACAAGCAAAGAGGCATCCCATCCCGCTACAAGCTTCACCTCTTAGCCTTAGCTAAGAGGTTCAACCCAACATGAATGGGCTGACTCTTAAACAAAATAAAAATGAAAATAAAATAAAATAAAATAAAATAAAACACTCTAGCTACTCTGTCTCCCCACGTCTCCAGCCCAGCCAAGCTCTAGATCTCCTCCAAATTCCAGCCGTCTACCCAAGCCCAAGCTCCTTCAATCCCCGATGCCCCCTAGCCGTCAGTTCTCTCTCTTTTTATAGCTTCAAAGGAGACGGTGGCTGGAACTGCGTAAGAAGCTCTTACGCACTCCCTGTTGCAGCAGGAGACAGTTGCTTATGATGAAATTCTCCGGGGCCCATTCTAGAGCTCAGACAGGAGATCCACTCCATTCATCAACTTCTCCTTGGAATTTTCGGGTAGACAACCGGTTTTGGCTGTCTGTCGATGCAGCTCAGGGAAGAATTCATTCCGCCGTCCATCCTTCTGTTGATCACGATTAACGCATACTCGCACGCATGGAGAGAAAAGGACACCTAGGCTTGAACTATAGGGCCCTTAGGCTCCTAATGGACGGCCCTGATTAAGCCAATGGGCCCTGATGGTGGCCCACAAGAGAGGACCGCAACCTCTGTTGCGAAACAGAGATCGCGTACCCGTGCGCTGTGATGGTCGGTGGTGTCCGCAGTGATGTTTTCAATGAAATCCACTCCGTCTACTGAAATGCTGGCGAAAAACCAGTAAGAATTGACTGGTTTCATATTGAATTCCGTGTGGCCCACTGATTCTTTCGTTCCACTGTTAATCATTCGTTTTAACAGCTGAAATCCACTCTTCATTATCTCCCGAGATTACGCCACCTAGGCGATGTTCACGCCCACCCTCTTGATACAATGGACGGTTCAGATCATCACTCCAGGTGTCGAGTGGGCCCCACTGAGAAGGACCGGCGGATGACAGTGAAAACGCTATTGCGTTTTTTGGATTTGGAGGAGTCGGTCAGCGTGAGCTGACCAACTTTGGCTGTAAGGGTGCACGGCTAGTGCACGTGCACCTTATGTACACTCAGTATACATGTGGGTCCCACTTGATGTATGTAAGAAATCCGCTCCGTCCATTCATATTGTCAGCTCATTTAACCCGTTGAGACCAATTTTTAAGAATATCCAAATAGCAGGTGGGCCCAAAAGGAATGGTTTATGGACTGATCTGTCCATTGGGTCACTTCCACAGGGATCGAACAGATGAAATTCGAATTATACGGTTAATTTATGGCCCTCAGGGCATGTATGAAGTTTCGACCTGAACGGATAGTGGGAACCCTGTGATCTTTCATTCTGAACCAATTTCAGGCCACTTAAACTTCAGTTTCTCGATTTTCGCTGATCTCCGGTGTGTAAATTCGATGATCTTGGTCCCCTAGGGTCCGTCCCTTGCCTTGGTGTCATCAGAACGTTAAATCCCAGCTTTAAGCACCCTTTCTTAGTCCCAGTTCGTAATTACATCTTGCATCACATACACAGTTAAACCAAGCCGTTAAACAGAGTCATGCTCATAAATCCAGGTAATAAATGGGGTCTGATATGCAATATTTGACCCTCAATAGAGACCACCTTGAAGTGAATGGAATTGATTACAAAATAAATGAAGTGAATCAAATTGACCGCAAAATGAATGAAATTCACTGGAAAGTGAATGGAATTCACCGCGAAGTGAAGGGAATTCATTGCGAAGCTAATGGATTTGACTGCGAAATGCATGAAATTGACTGCGAAGTGAAGGGAATTCACCGCGAAATGAATGGAATTCACCAATTTCGTGAAATGAATTGACCACGAAATGAATGGAATTACCGCGAAGTGAAGGGAATTCACCGCGAAGTGAATGTCTTATTGACTGAATGTGGCCTTTGTGAAGAACTTGAACTTGTGATATGAATCAGGTTATGCCGAGAAGGATATTGGATAAGAAATACAAATTTATTAGAACTGATTTCAATGTAATCCGACTCAAAAAGGCTAATAGTAGTAGGTTCCTAAAATCCCTTTAGGACATGGATTTTCAAATAATATCTCATCAATCATTACTATTTATTCAAAGTTTAAATCGTAGTGGTAAGAAATTCACAATTTCAAAGAGAGCAACAAATGTATTCAATATATAACATTCAAAGTCATATTACAAAACTTGCATTACAAATACATTATTCTGGAGGTATTGAAAATTTGCAACACCGGCAATTATGCCCTATTTGTTTACAATGTCCACATTTTACTGTTTTTCGTTCCTCTCCACGGGAAAGGATCTGTGCCTTCTTCCAGCTAACCTCCTTTGTCATGGGGGCTTGATTCCCGCACAATACTCCCTGAATCGATATTGTCCATATTGTCCATACTGATTACCAGACCTTATTTGATCTACACTGCTCATTTGGTGTATGGATTGGATCATATGAAAATGTTTGTCTTGATGCAAAATTTTCCCAAAACCGATGAATAAGAGTTCAATAGAAAAAGAAATGCATGGAATTGACCATGAAGTGAAGGGAATTGACCGCCAAATGAATGGAATTGGCGAAGTGAAGTGAATTCATCTCGAAATGTATGGAATTGACCATGAAGTGAAGGGAATTGACCGCAACATGCATGGAATTGACCATGAAATGCATGGAATTGATCGCAAAGTGAAGAGAATTCACCGCAAAATGCATGGAATTGACCATGAAGTGAAGGAATTCGTTGGAATTCACCGCGAAATGCATGGAATTGACCGCGAAGTGAAGGAAATTCACCACGAAATGCATGGAATTGACCGTGAAGTGAAGAGAATTGATTGCGAAATGAATGGAATTGATCGTGAAGTAAAGGGAATTTGCCATAATTGACCGCGAAATGCATGAAATTGACTATGAAGTGAAGGGAATTGACCACAAAATGCATGGAATTGACCATGAAGTGAAGGAAATTGACCACGAAATGCATGGAATTGACCGTAAAGTGAAGGGAATTCGTTAGAATTCACCGCGAAATGAATAGAATTGACCGCGAAGTGAAGGGAATTGACCACGAAATGTGTGGAATTGACCTCCAAGTGAAGGGAATTGACCACGAAGTGAAGGGAATTGACCGCGAAATGCATGGAATTGGCCGTGAAGTGAAGGGAATTGACCGCGAAATGCATGCAATTGACTGCGAAGTGAAGAGAATTGACTGCAAAATGCATGGAATTGACCGCGAAGTGAAGGGAATTCACTGCGAAGTGAAGGGAATTCACCACGAAATGAATGTCTTATTGACTGAAAGTGGCCTTGGTGAAGAACTTGAACTTGTGACATGAATCAGGTTATGCCGACAAGGATATCGGATAAGAGTTCCATATTTATTATAGTTGATTTCAATGCAATCCTACTCACACCACCCAAATCTAATTTTCATAACTCGGATTAAAAGCATAATAGTAACAAGTTCCTAAAATCCTTCTAGGACATGGATTTTCAGAAAGTATCTGGTCAATCATTAATATTTATTCAAAGTTTGAATCGTAGTGATAAGAAATTCACAATTTCAAAGAAAACAACAAATGTATTCAATATATAACATTCACAATTGTATTACAAAACTGCATTACAAATTACATTATTCCGAAGGTATTGGAAATTTGCAACTCTGGTGATTATGCCCTATTTGTTTGAAACGTCCATACTTTACTGTTTTTTGTTCCTCTCCACAAGAAAGGATCCGTGCCTTCTTCGGTCTTCCAACTAATCTCCTCTATAGTAGAGGCTTGATACTTGCACAATACTCCTTGAATCTTGAAACGACCCACCCAAGGACACAATATTGTCTGCTTTGCCCAGAGGGCTCACGACTTTGTTCTCAGGGTTGCTCCCAAAATGCGTTGTATCCTTAAGGTGCGAACCCCACATATAACCACCACAACTTCTTACGACTCTTCCGATGTGGGACAAGTTACGCTATAGTCAACTGCAATAGTAGCTCGCCAAAGACAAGTAGCCTGCTGACCACACAAGAGGCCTGCCCTGCCCACACTGGGGCCCACCCACATGTGTGCCCGCCCACATGAAGCAGTGACCGGGGCGTCACAAATCTAGAAGAAATTTTCCATTGACTCTTGTCCCATACTGGGTACACGGAATCTTCATACATGATCTGGTAATTCCTCGCCGTGTACAACGGGGAGCAATACAAATAATGAGGAAGATTATAGTTTAGACATGCTGAAAGAACATGAAAACAAGAAAATCCCTTTACTTCAAACTCGCGACATGTACATGAAAGCTTACTGAGCTTGACTATATCATTGTAGTCTCCCACAACATAGTATTTATCCCGAGGAATTGCATGGCAACGAACATCTCATGCCTTCGGTATGTGATCCTTCAATTGTTTGTCGGCCCACGGTGTCAACGGTCCAATGAATGATGATGCTGATTCTCTTCTCTTATAGAACATCTCTTGAATTTTCATTCTGACCGTCTCTATCAACATAGTCACAGAATATTCTCGCACTTCTTTGAATAGAGCATTAACACACTCAGTTATGTTTGTAGTGACCAAATTGAATTTTTTTCCTGGGAAGTGCAAAGATGCCCACTTTTAATACCCTATTTTCCTCAGCCATGCATGTACCGAGGGGTTGGCAAGTTCGATATCATGCATTAACTTTTCGAACTCAGCCATCCTACAAGTCTTTATAGCTTGCCAGTAGTAGATTTCTAATGACTTGTCTTTGAACGTGTCTACCAAGTTTCGATATATATGGTAGGCGAAGTATCCATGGATTGCTGCTTGGAAGACCTGAGGAACTTCTTTCATTAGACCTTTATGCCCGTCTGATATGATCATAGGACCAAGTAGATCCCCTAAAGAACAACTGAGGCAGGTAATTAACCAATCCAACTGCTACTGTTATCTGATTCTCCCATACCAAAAACGACTGGAAAGATATGATTGTCGCCATCCAAAGTCATAGCAACGAATATAACACCCTTGTACTTACCTTTTAGATGCATCCCATCAACGGCCAAGACCCTTCGCAGAGATGTTTGAAAACTTCTGACGTACTGTCCAAACGTAACAAAACATCTCTCGAACCTCGTTATTTGTGGATCCACAAGCAGGGTAGTCATTGTCCCCGTGTTCGCCATCCTCAACTCATGCAAGTACATTGAGAGTTTTTTATAAGAGTCTTCATAAGACCCCATTATGCGATTGATTGCAATTTCTTTAGCGCGCCATGCCTTCTTATAGCTAATAAGAATATTATACTTCTCTTGCATTGCGAATATGATGTCCTTCGGCCTTAATCTCAAGCATTGCTCAATGTGATTAACAACCAGTTCACTGGCTAGCTTACTGCTTGCTTGCCGATGATCGCTCTTGATCCATGACATTCCACATGTATGTATGGACGTGTAAGTATTAATCTCGAATATCCCCGCATCATTCACCTTAGATGCGTGTACCCTCCATTCACACTTATCTTCCATACACGCCATGATGAATTTCTTAGATGTGGAATACAGGACCTTGTATTGAAAGTTGTTGCGAATTGCAAATTAGCTCAAAACATACTTACACCGGCTCTTGTCCTTAAACGTTTGGCCAACGGCTACATCAATCAGGTCGTCAAGTGGATATGAATACAGTGACAGGTCTACATTGGTGAAACCAGCATCCTCGAAAGGCACAATGGCAAGGCCGGTGGTGAATTCTGATGTTCGAGCCTGCTTGGGCAATGGAATGTTGCCTCTACTTATGTTTCTGGCGTTGGATGTTGATGAAAAATCTACTCTTGTAAATGAATGTGATGTCTTATATTCACTTCTGAGCTTCAAGTCAGCTGACGCCCTCACTTGACTTCTTGAAGTTTGATGTCTAAGCCGGCTCGGGTACTGGAGTGTTGCTTGGAGGAACCTGTGAAGGTGATGCCATATATTCATATCTCAAGACATGTTCCTCACCCAAACTTCCTACTACTGGGGCATCATGTTCGAAACAACTGTAAGCCACTGGTTCTTCTAGTACTGCCTCATTAACACGCTGTATTGTCTCGATGAATAAAGGGATGTAGTGATTCAGATGTTTCAACTGTGCTGCTAAGAACATTTTCACATCTTTGTTGTCTTCAATTACAGTCGGAGGGACTGATTCGTTTGTGCAAGGATACAATGCTTTCAACCTAATATCATAATCCTCAGGTCTACTCTTCGTAATCCTGTACATTTTCGATAGAAGCTCATCATATGTAGTGTTAATGCCCACAACAATAGTTTTCGAGTCTCCACCCTCATACATGTATCGATTGTTTTCGCTTACTAACTCCCCACCACATGAGCATATGATGATTATCGAAGCCATTTTCTGAAAATAAAGACAATGATATAACTCGTTTAGTATTCAGGTGTATAAGGTGGATTTGATCAAGTAGTATGAAATCCACCATTATAATAGCTTAAATATGGCCGACTTATCGGTTAAATTTTCAGAGTTCTCAATGGCAGGGATGTATGCAACTTAATTCGCGATGATTTTCACTCACTTCGCGATCAATTTCACTCACTTTAGGGCAGGTTCACTCACTTCGCGATGAATTTCACTCACTTATTGGTCCTGAAGTGATTGAAAATGAGCGCAAAGTGAGTGAACTTAAGCGCAAACTGATTGAAAATGACCGTAAAGTGAGTGAAATTGACCGTGAATTGAGTGAAATGACTGATGAGTCGGTCATATTTGAGTGAAAATGATGGATAAATGTGTGAAATTTACTGAGAAGTGCATGAAATTGACCGAGAAATTCATTACATTTACCGCGAAACATCGTCTAATTGACCGTTCGCTTATTGAAGTTGACGGTAAAATGAGTGAAATTGACCAAGTAGCGCATGAAGTTGAACGATAAATTCAGTAAATTGACTGGGAACTAAGTGAAATTGACCGTGAACTTCTTGAAGTTTATTGGATAACCGCGTAAAATTGACTTAGCAGTGCATGAAATTGACCACAAACTTCTAGATAATTTCTTCAGATTTTAAACATCCTTACCTCCCACAACCGCCGTATCAGTGAAATCTGTATTCGAGAAGAAGAATAAGAATGCATTGATGTGAAACACGTTCTTTAGAGAAAAGCCTACAAGATTTTATGTAGGCTTCAGATTTTAAACATCCTTACCTCCCACAACCGTCGTATCAGTGAAATCTGTATTCGAGAAGAAGAATAAGAATGCACTGATGTGAAACATGTTCTTTAGAGAAAAGCCTACAAGATTTTATGTTTATCAATGTATCCACATCCTATTAGAAAATGAATGCAGATAGCCTTGAGTAGAATGAAACATATGGAATATGTAAGATGTAATGTGATAGTAGGATGGAGATTCTATGAAAATTTAATGAAAAAAATGGGTGAAAAGAATGAATAGGGATGATAGAGATGAGTTTCGATGTGTATTTGGGTGTAAGGGAGAGAATAGAATAAAATTGAAAGAGCAGGGCATTTTGGATTCGTGAAAAGCTGTCCATGAAGCAGGGAGTAGCCTTGGCAGGTAAGAATAAGTGGGCTTAGTAAGGTGCGTGGCGAGTAGGAAAAATCTCATTTCTAATATTCGCACGTGAAGAACGAGTAGGATTAAGACAGCCAGGAAGAATTACAATACCCTGATTCCATTTTCTCTAGATGGGACCAAATTTTCGGAGATCAGAACCGTCCATATGAAACAACCCACCATAGATGAGACATTTCCCCCCCAAAATCTCAAGATTGAAGTATTCTATCCTTACCATCTACAACTGTTATTTCTCACCGCTTTTGGTTTCATCCCTTTTTCTTCCAAGGGTTAAGAATCTCTGATCTTTGAACTTTTTTAGGCTCACCGATCTATTGTCGGTTACTTCAGATCAACGGTCAAGATCCCAGAACAATGGGTCCTACAAGCACAAAACTGGTGCGTCAGGACAGTATTCGTGTCCTGAGATCTCTTCCTCGCGACAGATAAAAACGCAAAGGTGATATAGCCTGGATTCTTTCACAGCTTTCTCTCATCCTCTTCCAGAGAAAATAAGAAAAATGTCTATCTCTATCTCTCTTCTTCATCTTCTACTACTCTCTCTCTGTATCATTTCACCAACGATCGCAGCTCGAATCGAGAAAAATCCAAATCCCGAAAGACCCATCTCGGGATTCGGGCCATTCGACACTTCCAAGTATGGAATTTTGCAGCTCAACAACGGATTGGCTCTCACGCCTCAGATGGGGTACTCTGCATTCCTATACATGCATACACCGAATCTCCCTGCTCTCTCTCTCTCTCTCTCTCTCTCTCTCTCTCTCTCTCTCTATATATATATATATATATATATATATATATATATATATATATATATATTTGATTTTATCGAGAAATTGCCGGAAAATATGAAATGGGTTTCTTTTAAATTTTTAAATAGAGTTTTTTTTTTTTTTTTTTTTTGGAAAATTGCAATATTTTTCGGAGTTTAAGGTGTTTTTCTTTTATAGTGCTTCCAGTGTCATCAGGACAGTTAGATAGTTGGGTCCTTACTCTTACCCGGGTGGTAGACTCCCAGGAGTTTCAACACGGGGTAAGGGTTCGAGTACCCATCAGTGGTGAAATCCCACGGCGTGCGTGTGTGGGGTGTGTGTGCGTGTGTAAGCGCGTGTGTAAAAAAAAAAAAGGACAGTTGGATAGTTCATTCGATTGATCCAGACGGTTCACTAGGTTCAGCATAGATTGCATGGGTGACAACCTGAAAATTTCTTTGATCGGATGATTGGATCCGTACATAAGTTGGCCTTCTTTTTATTGCCATCCGTTTTGAAACTATGTATGGATGGTTCGGATTCACTAAAAATGTGATACTTTAGAATTATAAGCAATCCATGATGGCTAATTTTGGTTGGTTAGGACCTTTCTTCGTAAAAGATCTCCATCGTTCATTTTATAGGCGATGGTTAGAATCGTACGATCGTTGTGATTTTTACATGGAAGCCTACAGAACGGGTGCTGGACCTGATGGACGGCTCAGATCGATCGATTGGATTGTCCACGTGTCCGAATGCAATTAGGAGCACTACTACTTTTCGTGCTCTTAAGAGCACTGGATTATTTCTCCTTTAAAAAAAAAAAATTTTGGACTATTAACTTGGAATTTCTAGGTGGGCGGGAAGCCACGCGCTACAGAACGGGAATTCCAAATCCCAAATCCCATTTTCGAGCGCGTCGGGATTCCCGGCCGCCATCCTGGTGACCTCGCGCTTGATTTATAGAAATGTTTGAGAGATTTTAAAGGTGAAATTGAGAGAAGGAAGGACATCTCTCGAGAAAACTGGTTCTCAATCAATCTCTGTTAATTGTCGTGAGAATTTGAAAATGTTTGAATTTTTAGATTTTGGGCGGTTGGTTTTGTAGATTTCATGGTATTGATTGATCCTGTTATTGGGTTTTGGTGCTCTTCTGGAGTACTGAACTAGTTACACCTTTTACCTCCTACATTCAGCTGACGGCCCATCCTTCTCTGCTAGAGTACCCAACTAGTTACACCTTTTTTTTAAATTGTGCTTTAAAAAAAGAAAAAGAAAATTATGTTTAATTAAAAATTCTAATTTTGTTATTTTTTGAATATGTGTGCAGATGGAATAGCTGGAATTTCTTTGCTTGTGATATTAATGAAACAGTTATTAAGGAAACAGGTCTGGATTTGGGTCTCACAGCATTCATTGATTTTCATCTGCATCAATGTACTTGTAGGAACTCATTGATTGTAATAGACCTATGTAATGGAGTATTAGATAGCGGTCGGCTATAATCAACCTATGTAATAGTCTAGTGCATTGAGCCCATTGGAGTTCTATGCTCCCATTGCTGGTCCGGAGACCGGATAACGGAGGAGGGTTGCGTCCAAGGTATTCAATAACGGTAACGTTAGCCGTGATGGCCAACAAAATTACTGTTATGATATGGGCTGTAACGGTTGTTATGACTATTAAAAAAAAAAAAAAACTGTATCGCTCCTATAACGGGCTGTTACGAGGCTGTAATGGCTTTTATAGGTCATTTTTCCCTAGCTGGTGTTAGACCCTGTAACGCATAATGGTTCCCATCGTTTTGTAACTATGTTGGAATACCTTGGTTGCGTCAAGTTGACAACGTCAAACTTATGCCATAACTTCCAACATTAGCCGACCCCAATTAGATGGGGATAAGGCTTAGATGATGACGATGATTGATGCAGTTGTAGGCAAGCATGCATGTGTACATACCGACATTTATGCATGCATCCCTACTTGTCGTCGGCTCATCATCATCATAGCCTTGTTCCGACCTTAGTTAAATGCCATATGGCTAAAAAATTGGTGTGGGAAATGTTCATGTTTAATTCACCCTCGACCATTTAAAAGACTGTTTTTTTAAGGAAGAAAATATTGTAAAAAAGTCGGTCCAAGAAACAGAAATGCCTGTCATTGGGAGGCCGTGTTATGTTAGTTAAATTGGCGTTGGCAGCAATGCAACCTACTACCTGTCACTGTTTCGATGCCCAAGCATTATATCCAGAATCGAAGAAACCCAATGGGATTTCCTTTGGCAATGTTCGAATTCAAAGCATAGGCTGAAGTCTTGGATTGGAAAGAGGTATGCAAACCTAACCTAACATTCAAGGTGGAGCTGGCAGAAGATAAGTGAAAGTGGTGAATGAAGATTTAATGGGGAAATGAATATGGAGATTTGATTTGGAAAGTACAGCCCCGTGTAGAAGTGTTGTAGTGGACAAATATGGCATTTGTGTGGACGGCAGAGGTACCTCATTAGGCGCTCAGTACAGATATTCCTACTGCTGGAAGGGCATCTTGGCTTTGGAGCCGCCAGTGCTTCAAGGGCTATCCTTTGAGGTTGGTAATGAGTGTTTGATTTGTTTCTGGAATGATCAATGGTGTGGTGACTGTTTGCCGTGTGATCGATTTGGGCTGCTATTCTCAATAGCATCCAATTGGGAAGCTAAAATTTGCAGCTACCTGGAGATGGTCGGAAACTGGTATGGACCCCAGTTTTTGGATGAAATCCATCCAGCATAGAGGAGGGGGGGCTCTTAAATTTGCTGCAGGCTGCAACAGTTTATGAGGTGAATGTAGGGAAGAAAGATTGCATTGGCAGTGGATCCTTCCTTTACATTCTGAATTAAACCATTTTATAGGTGTCTGAAGGGGGGTGATGGGCCTGCTGCTCCTAGGGGCTGGTTATGGAAATATAAAGTTCCCCAGAGACCCATTTGATTTGAATGGCTAGTGGGATGCGATCGCATTTTGACGATAGTGTTGGGAGAAAGATCCCTTCTCGACTACACACACAACAATATTGGAATCAAAAGAAAGTAGGAAAAAGATGCAAACACAACACAAAGATTTATGTGGTTCTCTTTCAGTACGTCCATGGATTCACGCCAATCCACTATGCTCAAAGGCAAGAAAAAAATCGAAAAAGCAGCTCTCAGTACAATGACGGTTCTCTTTGTCTCTCACGACAAAATATATATTACCCCAAACGAACTAGAGTTTACATAAAACTCCATGTGAAATTATAAAATTGCCCTTTGGACCGGGGGCACGCCCTCGGACCTCCAAGCAAGGTGGCGTTGTCCCCTTGTAACCCTAGCAAGCTTAACACATAGCTCAATCTGCGAAAGTGCTGGTTGGATGAACAATATATCTCTGATGATCACGCTTCATAGATGCTAATAGATAGTTTGCCTATAGTGGAGAATATGATGTTGGTGAATGAGTGTCTAATGTGTCTTAAAGATGATGAAAATGTTAATCATCACCTCATCCACTGTTCCAATGTTGGTGCTGTTTAGGAGTGGTGCCTCCAGCAATTTCTAGTGGCATCTAGCTAGTGGATGCTTGAAGATTTAGATGCTCTTTGCATAAGTGTTCTTCCATTGGGGGGCTTTTGTTTTCTAGCTGTCCTTTGGGCCATTTGTGGGAGAGGAATAATGGCACCTTTGATGGTGTTGGAGTTTTGATTTCATTTGCTGCAGGACTAATGCCCGCCTTCTGTCACGGATTTTCATCCTGTTCTCTCTAATGTGCTTCTCTTGTAATGGCCTTTTGGCCCTCTTCTTTTCTGTTAATAAATTACATATTGCTGATAAAAGAAAAAGGGCAATGCCAAATTCAGCAAATAAAATTTTGGTTTTAATATGGTTTTGACTTAAAGAATTAGAGTGAAAAGAACAACAATATGTGTGCATATAACTATGTATATATTATACATAAATATGGTTGAAATATACACTTTAATTAAAATGATTCAAATCTTTATATACATGAGCAATAATACATATGCATAATTGAGTAGCGGGTTAATATCAATCTTTGCCTCTCTCAACTCATTCCTTGTTAAGCAATTCCCATATTAAACTTGATCCACCTAAAATCTCAACTAGAATATGTTGAGCTCAGAAGATCAACGAAAAAATCTTTTGTGCGAGAGAATACAATAGTTTTGAGAAAATTAATGCACCTTCTTCTCATTAGCAACTGAAGATAACAGAAGCCATATAATTCTCTCTACTTCCCTTTCTAGCCTTGGGTTTCCTATAAAGATTCCCAAAGCTTGGGCTACAAGTAAGTAATTCCACATTCTAAGGAAACAACTAACTGCTCTCTCCACAATCGTGGGCATGATAATATTTTGTCCTCCTTCCATGGGAAGTGGGCTGGTGCTATGCTTTCTTTCCGGAACTAATGAACGCATTTTCCTAATATAAAGGGATGCATAGAGATCGTCCCGGATCACGACTTCCCCATTTAGGAAGAGCCTACGCCTCCTGGTTCTAAGAACTGGAGATGAGGGAACAGTATTTGTCCCGCCTCCTTGGTGAACCTGTTAGACAGGCTCACATACCTTGTATAACTCACATACCTTGTATAGTTTGTTTCCGTAGGTAGAGGATTATGAGTTTATTGTTTTGCGTTGTATGGATGGTTGTAATCTCTATATATTCAACCCCATTGGGTTGTCTCAAATACAGAAAACCTTTTTGGCTTCACTGTTTTCATGGTATCAGAGCCCTACTGATCCAAATCCGGCCACCCCCCGTCACTTGCACCACCTCCTGCCAGATCCGACCACCCCTGCGACGTCCGACCATTCCTTGTTGCTCGACTGCTCGCCACTGCGTCGTCCGGCCCCTCTGCGTCGTCCGGTCCCTCTACGCCCCTGCATAGTCCGGTCCCTCTACTCACCCGACCCTCTGCTTGCGTCGTCCGGTCCCTCGTCCAACCCCTCTGCTTGTCCCCTCTACGCACCTGCTCGTTTGGTCCAGATCCAACACCAGATCTCGATTCCGATCCAGAACCAGAACCAGAAGCAGAAGCAGATCCCGCTCCCGATCCAGATCCGGCGCCCCTTCTGTTCCAGATCAATCATTCCTCTATTATGATCGAGCTTTTCCCGATCCAGAAATCCTGTTGCTGGTTGCTATTCCGCCAGATCCAATAACTGCAATCCCTTGGGTATCTCTTGCTGTACGGTACATCTACAACCTTCTTCTGTTGCACTTCCTTGCGTGCTTTACATTACTTCAGATCAATGGACAAGAACTCATCACGTACAGAGGCCCCGCTTTGGAGTTTTGATGGTACCAACTATTCTCTATGGGCCATCCATTTTCAGAACTTCCTCAAGGGTCGTGGTTTGTGGGGACTAATTGATGGATCTGTTCCTATCCCCACTTCCATAGATGCCGACAAATTAGCTGATTGGGAAATGAACAATGGACGGATTATTACCTGGATTCTCGATTCGGTCAATCGGTCCATTGCTGTTGGCTTCACACCTCATCGCACTGCTAAGGCAATGTGGGAGCATCTCCAGACAATTTATCAACAGAGTAATGCGGCTCGGTTATACCACCTGGAACAGGATCTCATTAACCTTACTTAGGGTGACGACAGTATTCAATCATTTTACTCCAAAATTGTCACAATTTGGACTGAGATGACTATGATGGATCCAACATTTCCTCATGACTTTAAGATATTCCAAACTATGCGCGAGAGTATGCAAGTTCGACAGTTTCTTATGAAGCTGCGTCCGATATTTGAGCATTGTCGGGCTGCTCTCTTGAATCGTAGCCCTACTCCCTCATTAAATTCAGTTATTAATGATTTATTGGTTGATGAACAACGACTGAAAGTTCTCTCTCTTCCTCAACTCTGGGATCATCTGATATGGTGCTTGCTGTGTCCACCACTACACCAACACGTGGTTCCACTCCTTTGACTTATCGCGGCTGTAACAAGGTGGGTCATGTTGTCGCTCAATGTAAAGAATGGTGCGCCTATTGTCGACGGACTGCTCATGGTATTCAGGACTGCCGTATTAGTGCCTATGCGTCTTCTTTCGGCCGTGGACGTGGTGGTCGTGGTCGTACTATTTCTGCTACAACCGCCACTATTTCGTCCGAGCCGTCTGTTAGTGATTCTGCATCTACTGTTTCTACTGAAGCTCTTTCATCTCCGTTGACTCCTGCGATGCTTCAACAAATCATTCAGGCCCTTTCTGCGGCCGATATGTCAGGTATATCCCCATCTTCTACATGGTTCTTTGATTCGGGTGTTTCCAATCATATGACTAGTGCTGTATCCCATCTTCGTGACATTCGTCCCTAAACCGGCAATTAGGCTATTTCTACTGTGGATGACACTAGACTACCTATTCAGTCCGTTGGATCATTGACTTTCTCTCCTTCTGCTCATCGCCAGTTTACCCTTCGTGATGTGTTTCATGTCCCTAACTTCTCCTCCAATTTAATTTCAATTAGTCAACTCACATCCAACTACTGCTTAGTCATATTTCTTCCCAACTGTTGTTTTGTGTAGGAACTGGTAACGGGGAAGGTACTTGGGATGGGTAGGCGGCATGGTCGTCTGTACGTGCTGGACTTTGATCCATCTGTCACTCCGGCTCATTGTTTCTTTTCTCCATCTTCATCAGATATTTGTTCGGTAAATAAATTGTGGAAACTGTGACACTTTTGCCTGGGTCATCTACATTCCGATCGGTTACTTCAGTTAATTTCTTCTGGCATGTTAGAGAATATTTCTCTTAATAAAAATGATTTGGATTATTTTTGTTCTTCCTGTTGTCTTTCAAAAAGTAAGTGTATTCCTTTTTCTCTAAGTACTACAAAATCATCTTTTATGTTTGAACTTGTGCATACGGATGTCTGGGGTCCATCACCAATTATGTCTCTCTCTGGGTTACGATACTATGTTATATTCATTGATGATTTCACACGTTACACTTGGATTTACTTTCTGCAATCGAAGTCACACGGAGTTTTGAAAAATTCAAAGTTATTTCACTCTATGGTGGAGACTCAATTTCGGGTTAGTTCAAACTCTCGCTCTGACTCGGGGGAATATCTCTCAACCGATTTTCGTACATTTCTTTAAGGTCATGGGATTATTCATCAGACCACCTGTTCCGATACTCTACAACAGAATGGGGTGGCTGAACGAAAAAATCGTCATATTATTGAAACTGCCAACACCCTGATGACAGCTATGAGTGTTCCTCGTTCCTGATGGGCGGAAGCAATGTTACATTCAGTCTACTTGATTAACCGGATGCCAACCAAAATTCTGAACATTAAATCTCCCTACCTCCTGCATATTCCACATTTCGTGTTTTTGGTTGTATCTGTTATGTGCACCTGGCTTCATGTGAACGTAACAAACTATCTCCAAAATCGGTCAAATGTATGTACTTGGGATTTGTGGAAACTCAGAAGGGTTTTCGATATTATGATCTTATTTCTCGTCGTATTAAGGTTTCACGATATGTTGTTTTTCTTGAACACATTGCTTTTCATTCATCTCTTCCTCCTCCGCACACTCCAAACTCTCTTTGTCTAACCGTCTTTCCTGCAATTCCGTTTGCCTCGAGTACTCTCCCTCGTCCGTTGCAGGTTTACTCACGTCGACCATGTACAAATCCACCACCTATTACTCAACCCGAACCTACTGTACCTGTTGCAGATCCCAACCTACCTCGATACGTCATTCCGCTCGTGAACATCGAGCGCCTGATCGCTTGATATGCTCTATGTCTGCCATGACTGCTACTCTGGATACTGTTTCTATTCCTACTTCATACTCTCAGGCAGCCACTCATGATTGTTGGAAAAAGGCTATGACAGAAGAACTTGCGGCATTGGATGATAATCATACGTGGGACATTGTCACTTGACCCGCTGACTAACAACTAATTGGTAGAAAATGGATTTATTATGTCAAGCTCAAGTCTGATGGCTCATTGGATCGATACAAGGCTCGACTTGTCTCTCAGGGATACAAACAGGAATACGAAATTGATTATGATGAGACATTCGCTCCCGTAGCCAAGATGAAAACTGTTCGTACTCTTCTGGCAATATCTTCTGTTCGCTCATGGTCACTCGTTCAGATGGATGTGAAAAATGCTTTTCTTCATGGAGACCTTTAAGAAACCGTATATTTGAAACCTCCTCCTGACTCTTTAATCCCTACCAATAAGGTATGTCGTCTAAAGAAAGCCCTGTACGGCCTCAAACAAGCACCTCGAGCATGGTTCCAACGCTTTCACGATGTTGTTACGGGTGCTGGCTTTACTCAAAGTGGTCATAACCCATCCTTATTTTTGCGCGCCACTGCTCATGGAATTGTCATTGTTCTGGTCTATGTTGACGATCTCCTCCTGACTGGTAGCGATACTATTGACATTTCTGCTTTAAAGGAAGTTCTGCAATCATTCTTTAAAATGAAAGACCTTGGCCATCTAACATACTTTCTTGGACTTGAATTTTCACGTTCCAACTGTGGGATCCTGGTCAGCCAGCGTAAATATACCAAGGATCTTCTCGCCTTGGCATCCTTGACGGATCAGAAGACAGTTCAAACTCCCATAGAACTTAACGTTCACTATAGCCGTGACGATGGTGATCTACTTGCACAGCCCAACTTATACCGCCGTTTGGTTGGGAGCCTGGTTTACGTAACTATGACTCGCCCTGATATTGCCTACGCTGTTCAAGTCGTCAGTCGGTTTGTTTTACGCTTCAAGGGTCTCCTCGAATTCTTCATATGGCTGCGGTGTTGCACATCCTATGGTACCTTCGTGGAACTCTAGATCGATCCTTGTTCTTCTCCACCACCACGGACCTTCGATTCGGATGCGGACCGGATGCTCTCTCACACGACGATCTTGCTCTTGTGTTTATTCGGATGTCTGAGCACCAAATCAGCGAAAGTATCGGGCGATGTCCGCTGGTGTAGTGAGATTGTCTCAGTTACGTGGACTTCTTTCCAACTTGGGTGTTCCTCTACAGAATCTACTCCACTCCATGTTAATAATCTAAGTGCTCTCAGATTGCCTCTAACCCAGCTTTTTTCTCGACGAAGCATATTGAAGTTGACATGTTTTCAGTCTGGGCTTATTTCTCTTCCACAAGCATCCCATGATCAAATTGGCGAGACATTCTCACCAAGTCCTTCCGTCAATCGGCAAACTATTACTTGTCGATGACCCGCATTAGTTTGAGGGGGATGATGCTCTCATTCCGTGTATAGTCCTTTCCATGTATAGCTTATATACCTTGTATAGTTTGTAGGGGATTTTGGTTTTATTATTTTTCCTTATATACGTGGACTTATATTTCAACCCTTTTGGGTTGTCTCAAATACACAGAAAAGAAGAAGAAGGAGAATCATTCTCTTCAAACCTCCATTGCTCTTGGTTTGTTTACACTTTCAGACTTGGGCATTCCTCTACAGAATCCTACTCTTCTCCATGTCGATAATCTCAGTGCCATTCAGATTGCCTCTAACCCGGTTTTTCATGAACGGACGAAGCATATTGAAGTTGACTGTCACTTTATCCGCGAGAAATTTCAGTCTGGGCTCATTTCCCTTCCACATGTTGCATCCCATGATCAGATTGCCAACATTCTCACCAAGTCCCTCACTTCTGCACGCCACTCTCTTCTAGTTGGCAAACTATTACTTGTCGATGACCAGCATTAGTTTGAGGGGGGATGTTAGACAAGCTCACATACCTTGTATAACTCACATACCTTGTATAGTTTGTTTCCATAGGTAGAGGATTCTGAGTTTATTGTTTTTCCTTGTATAGATGGTTGTAATCTCTATATATTCAACCCCATTGGGTTATCTCAAATACAGAAAACCTTTTTGGCTTTACTGTTTTCAGAACCACTTGGCCACACTTGGACATTGGCCACGTCGCTCAATCCGAAAGGACTCCGTGATACCGCGCCTTGTTGTAGTTGTCTTCTTCTCTACAATGGTATCTTCGGCAAGAGGAATCTCTCTCTCTACCGCCAAATCTTCCACTGTGGGCAACATCTCCTTAGGCTCATCATTTCGTCTCTACTAAAAATTTCCACATCCCACTTAATTATATCAATGGGCAGCAACCACCCATCTCTACTTTAGAAATCACCCTCAAAAGTTTCTTTCGTTTTTTTTTTTTCATAGAACACATTTTTGAAAAAGGAAAAAAACGTGTTAATTTGATTTCCCCAAAAGCAAGTTTTTTTGGCCTATCTCTCAAATTATACCGAGTTTGAATAAAATACAGATTTCAAAATGGAGTTTTGTGAACTTGGTTCCAACAATTTGGGATTCTTTTTTTTTTTCTTCCTCGAAAGGTAACAAACAAATTTTATTAAAAAAGCATCGAGATAACACAACAATAATTAGCCAAACTAAAGTAGCAGGTTTTGGGTATACTAGCATATTTCCCTCCTTACTAGAGCCATCTCTAGTTCTCAATCTACTCTCCATTATTTCTCGAACTACTTGTGGGCTGCTTTAAACAACCTCATTCGTAATTCTATCCTTCCTAGTATACCCATACATCCGTCTCACCATCCTCATCTCAATCTGCTTAGACTCATGCTGCTTTCTAATTGCCCGACTCTTTGCCCCATATTAAGGCTGTCAATGGGCCAGGCCTAGGGTTGTCTTAGGCTTGGATTTTAACTGCCCCAGGCTGGACATATTAAAAAAATCTGTGTTTGCTAGGCCCAAGCCCAGCCTGTTGACAGTCCCACCCATATAGCATAGCTAGTCGAATAACTGTCTTCTGCGCGCATGAGAATTTTAAAAATAACTTATGTGCGTTCATGTGGGTGGTTAACAAATTTACTTATTTTGTGTTGTGGCTGTTATTTATTAGAAAGTGTGTTCTTATAGATGTTCAGTTAAATCCCGTGCAATCATTTTAAGAAAAGGATGTAAAATGCATTCTAAAAGTTATTCATTCTAATTTTCAGACACATGTCCATACAAGGATATAAATGTAGAGCCGGCTAAGCCCACATGCAAATGCCAGCATGGTACAATAGGTCTAAGATCCAATCCACCTATCAGAACGACACCACTATATTGATGCCCTAGTCCAAGAATCAGGTTGATCCGCTGGTTAGGTGGGCCACGGTTTGCAGAAAAATTTACGACTCTGAAAAACTTAGCTGAACTTCTCTAATCCATCCACCTACTTCCGGTACTAGGGCTTATGTGCTCAGCTGACCTAGATTTATTTTTCGGAAAACGTGAACATGGTCGGACCAACCTGATATATGGATTGTATCTTTCACCTACGTGCCATGCTGGCACATGTATGGTGTAATGTTAGAATCTTTGGAGCCTGATCATCAGAGGTGTACTGGTCATCTAGCCATCACTTTTATAGGGCAATTTTGTAATTCACATGGAATTTTATGTAAACTCTAGTTTGTTTGGGGTAAGATATATTCTCTCGTGAGAGAGAGAGAGAGAGAGAGAGAGAGAGAGAGAGAGAGAGAGCCGTCATTGTATTGAGAGTTGCTTCTTTGTTTTTTGCCTTTGAACATAGTGAATTGGTGTGAATCCATGGACGTACCGAAAGGGAACCACGTGAATCTCTGTGTTGTGGTTTGCCTTTTTTCCTACTTTCTTTTGATTCTGATATTGCTATGTGTGTGGTCGAGAATGGATCTCTCTCAGCAGTATATACATGAGCGTTATTGCACACATGCGCACTTTGCAAAGCTCTGTAATTTAATGCTTCATGTTGTATATCTAACTAAATTAACATTTCTACATTAGCACATTCATGCATATATACATGCATTATTAATGCAGAACATGAAATTAAATGTGGAATGCAAGAGATCAAGCTTGAGATTATACCAATTTTAAACAATCACAAAATTCCACATCCTATATACTATCAAACATTCAAAAAGGGGAATCTATGGAGGTACAAGCCTACACAACTTTAGGGATGAATCAAATAAAATTATAAGCCAAACAAGCCCAAAGGAGTGTAAGAATCATTCATTCTTGAAAATGATTGTTCCCAACTCAAGAGATTCACTAAGTTTCAATTTGGGGGACAATCTAAGGTTTGAAAATTGAGGATAATTGGGATTTGAGACTCTTTAGGGTTAGGGATTTGGATTAAGGGTTTTTTTAATTTTAATTTTATTTTTTTATTTATTTAAATTTTTAAAGTCAAAAGAGAAGGAAATAGAGGAAAAAGAGAACCTGGGATGAGCAATGCACGCCGGACAATAGATGGGCCTGGACGCACGTGTGTGACAGGTTGTCTGCATGTGTGTGGGGCCCACAAAGTTGGAAACCGACTTCTAGGTTGGGATCAGCCAAGGATGGGCTGCCTCCATACCAAGTTACACGTCGATCTGTCGCAGGGTGTGTGCGTAGTACTCTGCTGAAGTTTCAACCCCTCAGATGGGCCAGAATCTGAAAATCTGTTTATGCACTGCTGTAGGAGAAAACTTAAATGCAAAAGTGGGTGAATCTGAAGATGGAAAGGGTGTAGAAGGTGATGGATATGGTGCGTAAGAAGATGGGGATGATTTGGAGCGGATGCGGCTTCGCACCACGGAAGTTAGCCCTTCGAGAAAGGGATGGTTTCACACCCAATTCGATTCTTCCCAAAGAGAGGAAGAGAGGAAGAAACGTAGAAATTTTTATTCATAAAATATTATTGCCATACCTACATGGGATTGCTATACTTATAAGAAAACCTTAAACCCAAAAAAAGACAATTACCCTTGCGCCATGTGTGCGCACTAATACCAAAGCCAAGGCAAATAAAATAACCAATCTAAGCAATCAAAGCCGTTCATGATGTTTCTAATAACAAAAATAGTCAAAACTGAAAATCCTAGATCATCTAAAGTAGTGGGCCACGATTGATGCAGGACATGAAATTAAACATGATGTGTGAGATTTCAGGCTTAGATCATACTAATTCAGAAACAATTACATAAATTCCATATCCCACATAAAAAGTCCAAACATTCAAGTAAAGGGGAATCTGTGCGGGTTCAGGCCTACACAGGCTAAGATTGGACCAATAAAAATTATAAATCAAACGATGCTCAAAGGAAAATAGAAATCAACTACACATGCATAGCAAACAGTCCCTAATCCAAGGGATTCCCCAATCTCAATTCAAGGAACCCTAGGGTGAAAAAAAAAGGGATAAATAAATTAGGGCTAATTCAAACTAAGGCTAGGGTTTAGGAAATATGAATGAAAAGAGGAAAACTAGAGAAAAACCTGACCCGAAGAAAGCTCCTGCGTACAGATGGTGACCCGGGGCTGACGCACGTGTGCCGGTGGGCTGGCCACACGTGTGATGGAAGCCCGCCTCCCCAAAGACACCTAAGCCTTGGTCGGCCAAGGGAGACCTCCAATCACTCCAAGTTTGACGACGATCCGACGTAAGGTCGAGGCGTAGTGCTCCGCCAAAGTTTCAACGCTCCTACAGGTCTAGATTATGAAAACTGGCTGTAGGGGGATGAATAGCTGCAAAAACTGGGAAATTCAAAGCAATAATGATGATAGAAGATGAGATATATGGATGGGAGAGGGTAGGGACGGATGAGGATAGATGTAGCTTCACACCGCGTAGTTAGCCCTTCGAAAAGGGAGGGCTTCGCACCCACTTTTGAATTCTTCCATAACTCGCTAAGAGCAGAAAAATAAAACAGGAATTTTTATTAAGCTTCAATGAATGAAAAGAACTACAAGGGGTGCCTATTTATAGAGAAAACCTTATACTCCAAAAACTCGCACCATGTGCGCAATCTATTACTTGGCGATGAAGTAAACTAAAATAAAAACCAAACAAAGAAATTTAAAGCGTTCACGATGTTCTAAATAATAACAATAAGCAAAACCTAAAATATAAAATCAATCTGACGAGTGGACCATGATCATGAGATCCCATGATGTGCTTTTCCTGACTATCGGGCCCACCGTTTTGAACGAAAACTCTGTCTTCTAGTTAGGATGTCCTCCCTGGACGTCGTCATTGAGTCAGATCGATGATGGGGCTCTCCTTCTGCGTACGTACGTGCATAGGGGGTGTGTGCGTGCGTGTGTAGGCGGCGTGCTGCCGTGCGTGCGCACGATGTCCTCATCAACTCTCCCCGGTTGCGAAAATTTTGCCACTGGCGAAATAACTCCTGAACCACTCCAGGATGTCAGGATCAAGTCTCTAAAGCTCCTCCTCAGTGAGCCACATGCTATCTGAAGCTGGGTATGACTTCCATTTAACTAGTTACTTTTGAAATCCGCCGTCTGACATTGAAACTATCTCATGGTCCATGATATCCTCTATTTCCTCTATGGGTGTGTGAAGGTTAGGTATGGGAGGCAGTGGCTGGGATGAAAGGTCGGGAAGAGGTCATGGGTTAAGGGGTAAATCTGGGGAATCAGGATGGGTGGGCGAAGGGCCGGACAAAGTATCAGTGGATCCTTGAAAAGCAACTAGATCCTCCACATTGAATATGAAACTGATTCCCATGGAAGGTGGAAGATCTACCTCATATGCATTGAGACCGTTTCGCTTTATAATTTTGAAGGGCCCAGCGCTATGCACGTGTAACTTACGAATGGTCCCTGCAGGGTATCGCTCGGGCCTGATGCAGACCATCACAGAGTTCCCAATATTGAATTCTTTGAAACGTTTATGTTGGTCTGCAAAAAATTTGTAATGTTCATTACTAGTAGTGATTTTTCGCCTTATTTCTTGATGCAATGAATGTATGTGATGCGCAAAAGACTCTGCAGACTCTGATGGCCTATGGGACAACGACATGTGGATAAGATTAATATGCTTCCTAGGCTTGTAACTAGTAACAACTTCAAAATGACTTAAACCTATGGACCTATTGACAAAACTATTGTATGCAAACTCGGCTATGGGTAGTATGGTGTCCCATGTCCTAGTATGCTCCCTCACTAAACATCGAAGTAAACTCCCTAGGCTCCTATTAACCACCTCAGTTTGGCCATCGGTCTGAGGGTGGGAGGCAGAAGGAAATTGGAGCCTAGTATTCATCATGTGCCATAGTGTCTTTCAAAAGTAGCTCATAAATCGCACGTCCCGGTCAGACACTATGGTTTTTGGTAGCCCGTGCAATTTGATGACCTCACTAAAGAACAGCATGGCAACATGAGATGCATCTGAGGTCTTAGAATAAGGAATGAAGTGAGACATTTTAGAGAAACGATCCACGGTAACAAATATGGAATCATGCTTCCGAATAGCCTTGGGAAGTCCAAGCACAAAGTCCATATTGATGTCCTGCTAAGGGATGAATGAGACTGACAAAGGCGTGTATAATCCTGTATTATGTTTCCTTTGCTTTGCTAGTTGACAAGTACGACAATGCCCTATAATTTTGGCCATGTCCCGTTGAGGCTTGGCCAATGAAATTTATCCTCTACTAGGGCAATGGTCTTGTCTCGACCGAAATGACCCGCGATTTCTCCTGAATGTAACTCCCAGACAAGAAAATCACGAAGGGAGGTGCGTGGTATGCACAAGCGGTCACTCCTAAATAAATATCCGTCCAAAATTAAATACTTACTGTTAGCTCTTGACGAGCTCTCTAATAAAGACGCAGATACAATTCCAAAATCTTAACACTTAGAATACTCTTCTTTGATGCGCTCAAGGCCCGTAACTTCAATGCTCATGGAATTGAGTAATGCGACTCGACGACTCAACGCGTCGGCAGGCTTATTTTCTACACGGCCTTGTGCTTAAGCACAAAAGTGTACTCTTGAAGAAATTGAACCCACTTGGCGTGCCTGGGGCTTAATTTCTTCTGAGAGTTCAAGTATCTCAGGGCCTCGTGATCTGAGAACAAGACGAATTCTTGCGGTAATAGGTAATGACGCCAATGGCATAGTGATTACACTACCGCGTAGAATTCCTTGTCATAGGTGGAATATCTTTGTTTTGCCTTATTTAGTTTCTCACAAAAAAAGGTGACAGGGTGCCCTTCCTGGCTAAGTACTCCTCCTATGCCGACTCTTGACGCGTCACATGCGACTTCAAAAGCTTTTGAAAAATCTAGAAGTCGCGTGACTGGAGCTTCGATCATCTTGACCTTTATCTCCTTGAAGGCCTTTGAGGCGGTCTTTGTCCATTGAAGTTCTCCCTTTTTTATGTAATCCGTGATGGGAGGCATAATGGAATTGAAGTCTCGAATGAACCGCCTATAAAAGGTCGCTAAGTCGTGAAAGCTGCGCACCTCATGAATATTATGGGGTTCAGGCCAATTGACGATGGCCTTGACTTTCTCGAGATCCGCCGATACGCCCTCAATTGACACAATAAAACGTAAGAAGATCACACTACTAGACAAGAACGCGCACTTCTTTAGGTTGGAGTACAACTTTTTGGCCATAAGGATCCTACAAACTTGCCTCAAATGGTTGAGATGTTTCTCCTTGGTCATGCCATAAATTAAGATATCATCAAAGTATACGACCAGGAACTTCCCCATGAAGGGCCTCAACACTTGGGTCATCACACGCATGAAAGTGCTTGGGGCGTTAGTTAACTCTAAAAGGCATAACTAGCCACTCATATAGCTCATCCTTCTTCTTGAAGGCTGTCTTCTACTCATCAACAGGGCGTATACGGATTTGGTGATACCCACTTTTGAGGTCAATTTTTGAGAAGATAGTAGCATTGGCCATCATATCTAACATTTCATCAAGACGCGGTATGGGAAACCGATACTTGACTGTGATTTTGTTGATGACCCTATTATCAACACACATCCTCCATGTATTATCCTTCTTAGGTGTAAGTAGGGTGGACACGACACATAGACTCATGCTCTCTCGAATGAAACCCTTCTCTAGGAGTTCATCAATCTGCCTCTTCAACTCAGTGTGCTCCTTTGGGTTCATTCTGTAATGCGGGAGGTTTGGTAAAGTCGCCCCAGAGATTAAATCAATGGCATGTTGTATGTCCCTCATAGGAGGAAGCTCATTTGGTAGATCATCAGGAAAGACATCACGAAACTTATGTACTACCTGAATGGCCTCAGTGGGTAACTCTACGCTAGTCTCTGGTACACACTCCCTAGCCACAAGGGCATACACCATCGAGTCCGCCTTCGTTTCTCGCCCAAAATCTTTGGCATTCAAAATATGGAGCGGTTTGGACTTCGACTTCGACTCTTTCATTTCTTTAGAGCCGTTCACACCACTCTGTGTGGTGAACTCCTTTCCAGTCGTATTCTTAGGTGGCAGAGGATTTAGCTTGACCTTCTTGCCCTCAAACCAGAATGTATACACATTTGAGCGACCAAATATGGTAACATCCCTATCATAGAGCCACGGCCTACCCAGAATGATATGGCCCACATCCATAGGAACAACATCACACCAAATTGTGTCTTTATATGACCCAAACTGAATAGGGACAAGACAGCGGTGCGATATTGGAATGGATGTTTCATCAACCCAGGAGACTATAGGGCTGAGGATGGGCTTCTAGCTTCAAGCCCAAGCAACTCACAGTGCTAGTCGATTTCACATTGGCACAACTACCACTATCCACGATCATCTTACAGCTCTTTCCACCGTATTTTGCATAAGTGTAGAGAACTGTGTTGCGGCGCCAATCATTAGTGTTCTTGGCTTGAGCCAGAGCACAACGCACAATTGCGAGGGTCACAGACTCTTGTGCTCCCTCTTCCTCATCACTAGGGGTTTCGACTTGCTCATATTCCTCATCCTCACTATCACTCTCTAGGGGCACTACTTATACTTGTCCATCAATAAGGAGTATTTTGGTGCCCTCTCTCGTGCCGCATTGGTGAGCAAAATGACCAAACCCCTAACACCTAAAACATCTAGTGGCCCCGCTTCCACGTGAACTAGATCCGACAATCTCTTTACCTTTATCATCCTTGGGTCTGGGCTGAACATTAGGGGAAGGTTTGTTTTGGAATCCTGTCTTAGGTCTAGCCCCAGAGAGGTTGGCCTTAGCACCGGATTCGCGAAAGTCAAACCACCTTCCCACAGATGCTTTAAGGTATTGCTCGACATCTAATACTACTTGATACAATTGTTCAATAGTGTCTCTGTCTTTGACGAGCAATTCTCTCCTGATGTCAAGACGGAGGCCCGTTTTGAAACGAACAAGGGTAAGTACTGGGTCCTCATCAACCTCACAGCGGGTTGAGTACTCTTCAAACTTCTCGATATAGTCCGCAACACTCATGGAACCCTGTCGAAGAGACTGCCACTCCTCAATCAATCGTAAGCGATAAGAGAAAAGGAGGTACTTTTCTTTAAGCGTTTCTTTCATCTCTACTCAATGGACTATTGAGAGTTCTCTTGCTTTCTTTCTTTCGCTCAACCGTTGCCCAAAACCTCTTTGCTTGACCCACAAGATTCATCTTGACGAATCCGATTCATCGAGCATTCGACATATCATACCACTCAAAATAGTGGTCCATATCCGCTAGCCAATCTAGAAAGACTTTAGGTCCAAGTGGCCAATAAATGTAGGGGCATCTACCCTAACTCCCTTGAGGAGTTGAGCATCTTGGTCATATTGATCATGATGTCCCTCACGGGGTGGGTGCACAGGTGCGCGCCTATGACCAGCTTCTTGGCCGCCTCCATTCCTTGGTCTAACCTTCTGACCAACTGCCTGAGATTGGGCATCCTCCCCAGTGGTGGGGTTTGCCCTGAAGGAGGCCTCTATTTGTCCAAGGTGTCTATCTATGTGTTGTTCCAAGTGCTTATTCAAGGACTCAACCTGCTGGGCTAACTTGGCCACTGTTTCTTGCAATTGCTCCATGTTGAGTGTGGGGTGCAAACTGAAACCACGACCCGTACGTGTGGGCATACACTGACTTGCTCAACCTAAGGACCTGCTACGGCAACTATATGCGTCTAAAAACTAAATGACCCTACGAGACTATATGAAGGAGACTGCACACCGTTACTAAAATTCAGCTACATATATCAGGGACTACGATTTTCTAGTATATATATATATATATATATATATATATATATATATATATATATATGATGGATTGGATGCATGAAGGACTAAACCCTAAATATGTGATGAATTTCCCTACAAGAACCCTAGGCTTTGATACCAAATTTGATGCAGGACATGAAATTAAACATGATGTGTGAGATTTCAAGCTTAGATCATACTAATTCAGAAACAATTACACAAATTCCATTTCTCATATAAAAAGTTCAAACATTCAAGTAAAAGGGGAATCTGTGTGGGTCCAGGCCTACACAGGCTAAGACTGGACCAATAAAAATTATAAACCAAACGATGCTCAAAGGGAAATAGAAATCAACTACACATGCATAGCAAACAGTCCCTAATCCAAGGGATTCTCCAATCTCAATTCAAGGAACCCTATGGTAAAAAAAAATAGGCAAATAAATTAGGGCTAATGCAAACTAAGGCTAGGGTTTAGGAAATATGAATGAAAAGAGGAAAACCTGACCCGAAGAAAGCTCCCGTGTACAGATGGTGACCCGGGGTTGACGCATGTGCGCAGGTGGGCTGGCCGCATGTGTGATGGAAGCCCGCCTCCCCAAAGTGACACCTAGGCCTTGGTCGGCCAGGGGAGACCTTCAATCGCTCCAAGTTTGACGACGATCCGACGTAAGGTCGAGGCATAGTGCTCCACCAAAGTTTCAGCCCTCCTACGGGTCTAGATTCTGGAAACTGGCTGTAGGGGGATGAATAGCTGCAAAAGTTAGGAAATTCAAAGCAATAATGATGATAGAAGATGAGATATATGGATGAGAGATGGTAGGAACGGATGGAGATAGATGCGGCTTCACACCATGTAGTTAGCCCTTCGAAAAGGGAGGGCTTCACACTCACTTTTGAATTCTTTTACAACTCACTAAGAGAGCAGAAAAATAAAGTAGAAATTTTTATTAAGCTTCAATGAATAAAAAGAATTACAAGGGGTGCCTATTTATAGGGAAAACCCTATACCCCAAAAACTCGCACCATGTGCGCAACCTATTACTTGGCGATGAAGTAAACTAAAATACAAACCAAACGAAGAAATTTAAAGCGTTCACGATGTTCTAAATAATAACAATAAGCAAAATCTAAAATATGAAATAAATTCGACGGGTAAGCTACGATCATGAGATCCCATGATATGCTTTTCTTGACTATCGGGCCCACCCTTTTGAACCAAAATTTTATCTTCTAGATAGGAGGCCCTCCTTGGACTTCGTCATCGAGCCAAATCGATGGTGGGGCCTTCCTTCTATGTACGTACGTGCGTAGGGGGGTGGTGTGCGTGTGCGTGTAGGCGCTGTGCGGCCGTGCGTGTGCACGATGTCCTCATCAACGATCATGAGATCCGATGGAAGAATCTATGTGATTATCGGGTCCACTCCAATGCTCCATAACGCATGCCCCTAATTATGAGGCCCTCCAAAGATGTCGTCGTCGATCCAAATCGAAAGTGGGACCCGTCTCCTCGAATATTTGAGTAGAGGGGGCGTGTGCATGATGTCCCCATCAACTCTCCCCGGCTGCGAAGGTTTTGCCACTGGCGAAACAAAGTTCCTGAACCGCTCCAAGTTGTCCAGATCAAGTCTTTGAAGTTCCTCCTCAGTAAGCCACGTACTGTCTGAAGCTGGGCGTGACTTTTACTTAAAAAAGAACTTTTGAAAAACGCCGTCCAACGTCAATACAATCCGATGGTCTAAAATATCTTTCATCTCTCTGATGTGGGAAGGGTATGTATAGGAGGTAGGGGCTGAGAAGATGGGTCAGGAAGAGGCCACGGGTCAAGGGAAAGGTTTGGGGAATCAAGATGGTTAGGTGAAAGGCTGGATAATGTATCAGTGGTCCCTTAAAATGCAACTAGATCATTCACATTAATGTGGAACTAATTCCCATAGAAGGTGGAAGATCTACCACATAAGCATTGAGACCGTTTCGTTTTATAATTTCGAATGGTCCAGTGCTACGCGCGTGTAATTTTCGAACGGCTCCCTGAGGATACCGCTCTGGCCTGTTGCTAACCATCACAGAGTCTCCTATATTGAATTCCTTGAATTTTTTATGTTGGTCTGCAGAAAATTTGTATTATTCATTACTAGTATTGATCTTTTGCCTGATTTCTTGATTCAATGAATGAATATGATGTGCAAAGGACTCTGCAGACTCTAATGGCCTATGGGACAGGGACAAAGGGACCAGATCAATAGGCTTTCTAGGTTTATAACCAGTAACGACTTTAAAAGGGCTTAAACCTGTGGATTTATTGACAGAACTATTAAATGCAAACTCGGCGATAGGTAGTGCAGTGTCTTACATCCTAGTGTGCTCCCCCACTTAGCATCTGAGCAAATTTCCTAGGTTCTTATTGACCACCTCAATCTGACCATCAGTTTGAGGGTGGTAGGCAGAAGAAAATTGGAGCCTAGTACTCATCATATGCCATAGTGTCTTCCAAAAATAACTCATGAACCGTACGTCACGGTTAGACACTATGGTTTCGGGCAACCCATTAAGTTTGACAACCTCACTAAAGAACAATTTGACAACATGGGATGCGTCAGAGGTCTTCAAACAAGGGATGAAGTGGGCCATTTTAGAAAAACAGTCCACGACAACAAATATGGAATCGTGTTTTCGAATGGTCTTGGGGAGCCCAAGCAGGAAGTCCATACTGATGTCCTGCCAAGGGGTGAATAGAACGGGCAAAGGTGTGTATAGCCCCGTATTCTGCTTTTTCTGCTTTACCAGTTGACAAGTACGACACTGCCCTATAATTTTAGCCATATCTCGCTTGAGGCTTGGCACTAAAAAAATCCTCTCTGACACGCTCGAGCCCTGTGACTTTGACACTTATGGAATTGAGTAACGCGACTCGACGACTCAACGCGTCGGTAGACTTATTCTCTATATCGGCCTTGTGCTTAAGCACAAAAGTGTACTCTTGAAGGAACTGGACCTACTTGGCATGCTTAGAGTTTTTCTTCTGAGAGTTCAAATATCTCAAGGCCTCATGATCTGAGAACAAGACGAATTCTTGAGATAATAGATAATGACGGCAGTGGTGCAACGACGGAACTACCGTATAGAATTCTTTGTCATAAGTGGAGTATTTTTGCTTCGCCTTATTCAGTTTCTCACTCAGAAAAGCGACATGGTGCCCTTCCTAACTAAGTACTCCTATACCAACTTCTAACGCGTCGCATGCAACCTTAAAAGCTTTCGAAAAAACTGGAAGTCGCGGAACTGGAGCCTCGGTCATTTTAGCCTTTATCTCGTCTATGGCCTTTGAGGCTGCCTTCGTCTATTAAAACTCTCCTTTTTTATGCAATTAGTGACGGGAGCCATAATGGAACTGAAGCCTCGAATGAACTGCCTATACAAGGTGGCCAAGCTGTGAAAGTTGCGCACCTTGTGGATATTACGGGGTTCAGGCCAATTGATAATGGCCTTAACGAGATCCGCCGACACACTCTCAGCTGACACAACAAAACCTAAGAAGATAACACTGCTAGACATAAATGCACCCTTCTTTAGGTTGACGTACAATTTTTCGGCTTTAAGGATCCCACAAACCTACCTCAAATGGTTGAAGTGTTGTTCCTTAGTCATGCGATAAATTAAGATATCATCAAAGTAGATGACCAGGAACTTCCCCATGAAGGGCCTCAACACTTGGGTCATCACACGCATGAAGGTACTTGGGGCATTAGTCAGCCTAAAAGGCATGCATGACTAACCACTCGTATAACTTATCCTTCGTCTTGAAGACCATCTTCCACTCGTCGCCAAGGCATATACGGATTTGGTGATAACCACTTTTGAGATCAATTTTCGAGAAGATAGTAGCGTTGGCCATCATATCCAACATGTCATCAAGATGTGGTATGGAAAACTGATACTTGATTGTGATTTTGTTGATGACCCTACTATCAACACACATCCTTCATGTGCCATCCTTCTTAGGTGTAAGAAGCGCGAGCACAGCACACGGACTCATGCTCTCTCGAATAAAACCCCTTTCTAGGAGCTCATCAACCTGCCTCTTCAACTCTGCATGCTCCTTTGGGTTCATTTTGTAATGAGAGAGGTTTGGTAGAGTCACCCTAGGGACTAAATCAATGGCGTGTTGTATATCCCTTATAGGGGGAAACTCATTTTGTAGATCATCAGGAAAGACATCACGAAACTCATCCACTACCGGATGACCTCAGTGGATAACTCTACACTAGCCTCTGGTGCATTCTCTCTAGTTAGAAGGGCGTACACCATCGAGTCCGACTCAGTCTCTCGCTCAAAGTCTTTGGCATTTAGAATATGGAAAGGCTTAGACTTGGACTTCGATTCCTTCAATTCCTTCGGGCCGCTCGCACCACTCTTTGTGGTGGACTCCTTTCCAGTCGTGTTCTTGGGTGGGAGAGGATTTAACTTGACTTTCTTGCCTTCAAATACGAATATATACATATTTGAACGACCAAATATGACGACATCCCTATCATAGAGCCAGAACCTACCTAAAATGATGTGGCCAATATCCATGAAAACAACATCACACCAGAATGTGTCTTTATATGATCCAAACTGAATAGGAACAAGACAATGGCGCGAGATTGGAATGAGAGTCTCATCAACCCAAGACACTTTATAGGGTTGAGGATGGGCTTCGAGCTTCAAGCCCAAACGACTCTCAGTGTCAACGGATGCCACATTAGCACAACTATCACTATCCACGATCATTTTGCAACTCTTATCACCACATTTTACGTAGGTATAGAAGATTGTGTTGCAGCGCCAATTGTCGGTATTCTTTGCTTGTGCAAAGGCGCAACGAACAACTGCAAGTGTCGTAGTCTCTTGTGCTCCCTCTTCCTCATCACTAGGGATCTCCGCCGGCTCATATTCTTCCTCTTCACCATCACTTTCTGAGGGTACTACTTCTACTTGCCCATCAATAAAAAACACCTTGGTGCCCTCTTTTGTGCCGCACTGCTGGGCAAAGTGACCAAATCCCTGACATCTAAAACACCTAGTCGCATCACCTCTATGCGAGCTAGACCTAACAACTCCTTTACTCTTATCATCCTTGGGCCTAGATTGAGAACTACTGGAATGCTTGTATTGATATACAGTGCCAGTCTTAGCCCTAGAAGGGTTGGCCTTACCGCCAGAATCACGAGACTCAAACAGCCTTCCCACAGATGCCTTGAGGTATTGCTCGACCTCCAACACCACTTGATACATTTGTTCAAGAGTGTCTATGTCTTTGGTGAGCAACTCTCTCCTAATGTTAGAATGGAGGCCTGTCTTAAATCGAGCAAGAGTGATCACAGGATCCTCTTCAACCTCACACCAGGTCAAGTACTCTTCGAACTTCTCAATGTATTCAGCTACACTCATGGAACCCTGTCGAAGAGATTGCCAATCTTCAACTAGCCTCAAGTGATAAGAGAAAGGGAGGTACTTCTCTTTTAAAATTTCTTTCATTTCTTCCCAATGGACTATTGGGGGTTCCCTCAACCTTTCTTTTTTTCGTTCCACAATAGTCCAAAACCTATTTGCTTGGCTCACAAGCTTCATCTTAGTAAATCGGACTCGGCAGGCATCCGACATGTCGTATCATTCAAAATAGTGGTCCATATCCGCCAACCAATCTAAAAAAACTTTAGGGTCCAAGTGACCATTAAACGTAGGAGCCTCTACCCTTACTCCCTTGAGGAGTTGCGCATTTGGGTCATAATGATCACGATGCCCCTCACGGGGTGGGTGCACGGGTGCGCGCCAACGACCATTTCCTTGGCCACTCCCATTCCCTTGTCTATCCTCCTGACCACCTGCCTGAGATTGGGTATCTTCACCAATGGTGGTGTTTGCTCGGGTGGAGGTTTCAACTTGATGGATGTGTATATCTAATTGGTCCAAATAATTATTAACCTGTTGCGAATATGCTTTGATGCTTGCATCCATAGTGTCCAACTTTTGGGTTATTCTCCTAAGAGACTCGGGAAGTTGCTCGGTGTTCATGATGGGGTGCAGACCAAAGTCGTGTCCAGTACGTGTGGGCATGCGCTACACAACTCAAGGGGTCCCAAGATGCAACTATATGCGCCTAATGACATTAAATGAACCTATAAGATGCTATATGAACGAACAAAATTACACAACTCTACAAAAATCCAGCAATATGGCTGTCAAAATAAATGGATAACAGAAAATTCAGCAATGTGAATTGCTTACTTTCTGATAACAGAAATTTCAACAGCCTATATCATGAATTATGGACCTCTAAACAACCCTAAATGAATGGGTGTGTAATGCAGGGGCATTTTCACACCGGGCTGGAGTGGGGTAGCCCGTGGGATGTGGGGATACACTCGAGGTGAGTGACCCATGTTATTTGAGGCCCATAGGGGAGGTCTTGTGTTCGAGACTCCTCACCGGGGGTGATTAATGCAAGGGCATTTCACACCGGGCTCGAGTGGGGTAGCCCGTGGGATGCGGGGACATACTTGGGATGGGTAGCCCATGAAGGGGGTTTGGCCGAGGTCCTAACCCATGAGATGCGGGGCCTCGACTATGAGATAAATGGATTAATTTGCCATACTCTAACAGTTCGAGCTTTTAGAGTAAGTGGTTAATTGTCGTGCATCAAATTGGTATCAAAGTTGGAGGTCTTGTGTTTGAGACTCCTCACCGGGGGTGATTAATGCAGGGGCATTTTTCACACTGGGCTCGAGTGGGGTAGCTCGTGGGATGCGGGGACACACTCAAGGTGGGTGACCCATGTGATTTGGGGCCCACGGGGAGGTCTTGTGTTCGAGACTCCTCACCGGGGGTGATTAATGCAGGGGCATTTCACACCGGGCTCGAGTGAGGTAGCCTGTGGGATGCGGAGACACACCCAGGATGGGCAGCCCATGTGATTTGGGGCCCATGAGCCCACGAGGGGGGTTCGGCCGAGGTCCTAACCCATGAGATGTGGGGCTTGGGCTATGAGATAAAGGGATTAATTCGCCATACTCTAACAGTTTGAGCTTTTAGAGCAAGTGGTTAATTATCTTGCATTAGTGTGGTGCATAAAAAAAACTGAACTAACCCCTAATCATGCATTGTATTCCCCTATGACAACCTTGGGCTCTGATATCAAATTTAATGCAGAACATGAAATTAAATATGGAATGCAAGAGATCAAGCTTGAGATTATACTAATTTTAAACAGTCACAAAATTCCACATCCTACATACTATCAAACATTCGAAAAGGGGAATCTATGGGGGTCCAAGCCTACACAACTTTAGGGCTAGATTAAAAAAAATTATAAGCCAAACAAGCCCAAAGGAGTGTAAGAATCATCCATTCTTGCAAAGGATTGTTCCCAACTCAAGAGATTCACTAAATTTCAATTTGGGGGAAAATCTAGGGTTTGAAAATTGGGGATAATTGAGATTTGGAACTCTTTAGGGTTAGGAATTTGGATTAATTGTTTTTTTTTTTTTTTTTTTTTTTTTTTTAATTATTATAAAGTCAAAAGAGAAGGAAATAGAGGAAAAAGAGAACTTCGGATGAGCCACGCACACCGGATAGCAGATGGGCCTGGACGCACGTGTGTGGGGCCCACAAAGTCGGAAACCGACTTCTAGGCTTGGATTGGCCAGGGATGGGTTGCCTCCATACCAAGTTTCATATCGATCCATCACAATGTGTGTGCGTAGTACTCCGCAGAAGTTTCAGCCCCTCAGATGGGCCAGAATCTGAAAATATGTTTTTGCACTGTTGTAGGAGAAAACTTGAATGCGAAAGTGGGTGAATCTAAAGGTGGAAGGGGTGTAGAGGGTGATGGATGTGGTGTGTAAGAAGATGGGGATGATTTGGAGCGTGGCTTCACACCACAGTAGTTAGCCCTTCGAGGAAGGGAGAGTTTCGCACCCGATTTGATTCTTTAACCCAGAGAGAGAGAGAGAGAGAGAGTGAGAGAGAGAGAGAGAGGAAGAAACACATGAATTTTATTCATAAAATATCATTGTCATACCTACATGGGATTGCCATACTTATAAGAAAACCCTAAACCCAAAAAAAGACAAAATTACCCTTGTGCCATGTGCGCGCACTAATACCAAAGATAAAGCAATCAAAGCCGTTCATGCTGTTTCTAATAACAAAAATAGTTAAAACTCAAAATCCTAGATCATCTAAAGTAGTGAGCCACAATCATGAGATCCGATGGAAGAATCTATGTGATGATCGGGTGCACTCCAATGCTCCATAACGCAGCCTCTAATTATGAGGCCCTCCAAAGATGTCGTCGTCGATCCAAATTGAAAGTTAGACCCACCTCATCCTCAAATACGTGCGTAGAGGGGGCGTGTGCATGATGTCCCCATTAATTATGCATATGCATACATTACCTAATTGAACATTTTCCCTTGGGGGCTCTTTGGGTGAGGGATTTGGTGTCAAGATTTGTGCAATTTATGGACTTCAAATCTCCCCCCTTTGTCTTTTTTTTGGGATTTGCCATATCATTGGGTTTCCCAAATTCACACCTCCATAATTCCATGGATTTTGGGCAAATCCAAATCCCCCCCAAAACTAACAAATCCTGAAAATGGGCCTCTTTTAAAAGCAAAAGGAGTAATTCCTATGCAATAAATGATCTATCATTGCAATAAAAGCTCCCCAAATCCAGGAATTTGTACTTAGATTCCCAAGTAGTGGACTTTGGAATTCGTCAAATCCAAATCCAGTGCAAATCCATAAGGCTACTTCATAGATTTGCCAAATTTAGGTTCCCATTTACTTGATCCCAAACAGGGCCTTAGAGATTAGCATATATGATAGAGGAAGTCATTTATATTTGTAGCTGTTTGGTTGATTCTCTTCAAGGACAGGTGATACCGGCAAGCTGGATATTATTTGTATCAAGCAACATATCCACTCTACACATGATCATCACAATTTTGGTCCGTCCAAATACTGGGCCCTGCTGTGGATGGGACATAAGCTGGAAATCACAATGATTAGACAATCTTAACCATTTGATTTCACCCGAAAAATTCAGACCACTGACCTTTTTATTTAGCTGTTGATGTGGTTGCTAGTTCGACAATTAGAATCTTCCAATTTGTTTGATTTCTATTCCATACATTTAACTAAGATAACAAGGTCTCAAGATTTTTCGAATTTGAAAGATAAATCTCAAGTGATCAAAGGGAACGGAGACAGAGGGATTCGAACCATCGGTACAAATGACTCATACAATGGATTAGCCATCTCTCCCAAATTCAAAAGGATAATTCATATCAAGGGCCAGGGTCCATACACATTGGATTACATGATCTAAATTATTCGGATTAGCATGCAGGTGAGCCGTGTGTACAGTGGATGAGTTTGCAAGACTTTAGCGAAGTCCAACTTGATTGGCTTTATCTTTTTTCTTATTATAATCATGCACACCATCATCCAAGTATTATCCATACTAATTGGGCCGACTACATAAATCCTGTTATGCCATTCCACTCTATCAAGACCATAACTCTAGTTTGACTATAGGTCAACAAATCCTTTCTGACTACCTCCGCCTAGTGTTTTTAGTATTGACATCGACGTATGTATATTGGCTATTGATAACTCAAGAATTTGGAGAATTCTCCTTGAGTTTTTCTGTATTGCTTCAACCCAAAGTTGGGTTTAAATAACCACTCTACAAGTCTATACAAGGAAGCCTATTTAGAGTTTTTGTTTTTTTGTTAGCTTGTTAGTACACCCACTGTCAGTTCACACTTCACTGTTGGCCACCCTCACTAGGGAATCGATACCAAGACCTCAATGTTGAAACGAGGTATCTTTCACTCAGTCTACCACTTGAGCTATGGATCAGGGTGTAAGCCTATTTAGAGCTTATCTATACATAGTATATTACAACTAATGATAACCCATGACAACTCATATACACAATATTCTCACAGCTATCGCACGGGAAATATTGCATGTATCATGTATCATTGTTTTTGGGAAACATTGAGAAATTGGTCGAATTTTTCAGTGGAACTTTAGGAGATGTTAAAAAACACATTTTTACACACTTATAATTCAAAAGATCACAAAAAACAAGTACACATAATAAGTTTCCTATGTATAAGCACCTAAACGATGCATTGTTTGACAGAAGTGATGCAATTATATTAAAAATCAGCTCCTATATAATTTATAGATTATAGAAGATATGTATGGAACACAACCAATAAATTCAAAAGCCCCAAAAAAAGAATGTTAGGAACAACAAATAATATCATCTCCACCCATGTCCTTTGGGTGTTTTTGTTGCTCTTTTCGAGCCTTCAACTTGTACCAACTCACTCCTAATTGGTGCATTCTTGGTCTCCATTGCACGTGCCAAATCATCTAAATCTTCTTTTCCTCATGTTATTACCCATTGGTGTTGCTCCTAAATTCCTCGAATCCATCCACTTCTAATTTTATCCTCCATCATCTTGCCACTTATCCATCTCAGCATCCTCATTTCAGCTACACTTACCCTATCAACATGTTATTCCTTAACTGCCCAACATTTTGTCCCATCACGGCTGGTCTTGTAGCTATCCTATAAAATTTCCCTTTCAGTTTGAGTGGTACATGAGGATCAAATAAAACTCTAGGAGCACATTGCCATTTCTTCCACCCGACTTGAATTCTATGGGCATCATCCTTCTCAATCCCTCCACTCCCATGAACTATCAACCCAAGATATCGAAAGTGGTTAGTTTGGGAATTTCTTGGTCAACAATCTTAACTAATTCCTTGCTTCCACTCTAATTGTTATTAAAATTGCATTTCATATATTTTGTTTTAATCCGGCTAATTCAAATCCTTTAGATTCTAAACTCTCCTTTATACATCTAGCTTTGTGTTTACGCGCTCATTGTTTTGTCAATCAAAACTATGTCATCTGCAAACAACACACACCATGGGATATCTGCCTTGAAATGCCTCACTAATCCATGACCAATGTGAAAAGTATGGGTTGAATGCCGACCCTTCATGCAAGCCTACAGCTGGTGGTCCTCACATTTATTACCGACGTACTGCCTATCATGCATATCATTAATCATGTTAATATATCCTCTTGAAGCTTCTTTATTTCCCAACACCACCAGATTACTTGTGCACAGAAAAGTGAATCCGGAAGCAAATACTCGAGGAAAAGAAGGTATTTCTAGGCTCGAGCAGTTGGTGATGGCTACGCTGTATAATGATGTTTTCTTCATGCAGGCTCTGTTCTGTGAGGAGCAGGAAAGTTACCAGAATGTCTTTTCATCTTGTTGTTATGGTGGGTCCCAGGTTGACAACTCAGCATGACCCACAAGACAACTGCCTCATGTTCAGCTGTCAAATTGGGGCCACCGCCGAAACTGGACATAAAAATATCCAGATATTTATTCTTCTCTCTTACTCGAAGTAGCTGTATCACCAATGCAAGCACAACTTAGATATGAGTCTATATTTCTAGGGAAGCAAGCCAACATATTCACTTTTTTTCCCCTTTTGTTGATGTCATGTTGGCTTGTTAGTATCGTTACATCCAATCTAATTTTCAGCCACTTCTTCTCAATGATATCATAGATGCTTCTTCTTGTTATTTACCGAGCTCGCTCAAGTTGCTAACCCTTCACTTTCTGTGGACAGCGGATGCACTCATCTCAACTGGGTTGGCTGATTTGGGCTATGTTTATGTTAATATAGGTAACCTACAACAACACCTGTTTGTTCAATTAGGTCGATGGGTCCATCTCTTGATCTTTTGTTTTGGCTTATTCGTCTTTGATGGCAGATGATTGTTGGTCTTCTTTGACACGGAATCTAAAGGTCTGTTCTAACTCCATTAGTTTGATGAGCTTGTAATTCTTTACTCTCTCTCTCTCTATTCTTTACTCTCTCTCTCTCTCTCTCTCTCTCTCTCTCTCTCTCTCTCTCTCTCTTTTCGAGGTTTCAAGGTATCAATGACGGCAGATCAGGTGAATTTTGAGGAACACAAGCGCCTGTTTGGAAGTTCCTTGGATTGTGGCTGGCTGGAAGCACCCACCCAAATCACAAGCGGGACAAGAGCCATGGTGTTCTTGTCTCACTTGCAGTTTGGACATGAGAAAGTGGGGATACGGCAGCCCACTTAATCCAGTCCTCATTTCTCCTACCTAGATTTAAGGTGAATTGGAGCAGACCCAAACCTGATTTGGGTGAACTTCCAAATTGGCCCTAAGTGACTCGTCCTATGTGTTAACGTATACACTTTAGGCATGTTTGGCAATTTGTTAATGTATACCATTTAGGAAGTTATACAATTTAGGACTTCTCTAGCTGTACAGATATATATTACCGTGTATATAGGCTGAATATTAGGGATCTGTTACTGTTCCCGTGTACAGTATATTATCTATTTTTCTTGTATAGGGTTTCAGACGTGAATGAATGAAAGACAAGTTTTTCCAAAGTTTCCTTGGTATTATTCTGGTTTCCATGGTACTTTGACATGGTATCAGAGCCAAGTTCGTGACTCTTGCCTGTGTCAAAATTTTTTTTCTATCTTTGGGAATTTCGGCACCATCTGTTGCTGGTTTCTGGTGTGATTTGTGGATTTCGGTGCTCCACGTTACGTGTTTTGGATGGACAACTGAGCTGAATTACATTCGGTAGTATAATAAAATGGAAAGAACTGAATTATAGTAATAGTTTCTCAGAAGCATCATCGGCATTATCTGGGACTGTTTGGTGCTTTGAGCGGGCATGCAGTGTTTGGTTGGCATTTGGTGTGCACGTGGAGGTATTTTTGTGTTAGACTTATTATTTTACGGGCATCGAATCATTTTCTGTGAAATTTACGCGCTTGGGAATTCCAATTTCGTTTATTTGTTATGGGAAAAGAGTTATGGGGTCATATAGATGGAAGTGATCCCAAGCACCTCCGCATGTCGCATCTTTGTCTAAGTGGAAAATTAAGGGGGGTCATGTGGATCCTTTGTCGGTTGAGCCTCATGTATGTCGCAGTAACTAACTAGACTGGGAGTGCCAATCTTTAATTCATCGTCGAATGACATAGCTTTATCTAAGCCGTGCATGAAAGATCAATTTGATGAAGCTACATCGGATTTTGAAATTGCACGGTCTAATTTGATGAATCGTGCTGTCCCATCTTTGGATGCTTGTTTGAGTGAACTTCTTCGTGAGGAGCAATCTACTCACTCAAGCTTCCATGGCACATGTACAGCTCCTGTTAGTGTCCCTATTTGAGCGAGATTATGAAAATGTTCAGGAAGTTTTTTTTTTTCTTTCTTTCATGCTTCAAATTTCCAAGAAGGTAGAGGTTCTAATTTCGCTAACTCAGCAAAAACAGAAATGGTACAACAAATCATTTTTGGAATCTCGTGTAATATCAATTTTCTTCTCATGGTAGAGCTTCTAATCATATGACCAATACTATTGTTAATGTCCGAAATTATGTAGATATGAAAATTAACACCGCCGATGGTAGATGATATTACCGTCAATATCTAGTGAAAGAGTGTATTCCAGGAAGATCACATGTGGTCCGGAAAACCGAAGATATCAATTGATATTTCTCCCTATTATTTTGTAATGTTGTTAGTCTGGAAATAAGATGTGGCATAGACGCCTGGCCACCCAAACTCATGTCCTACGTACCAAAATGATGCATAAACTTTGCAAACTTGGCAAAAGTAAAGTTCTCCACTTTTCCTTCTCATGCATCTGCATGTTTCGATATTATTCATTTTGTTACATTATAAGTACTTTGTTAATGATTTTAGTCGTTTTACTTGGGTTTACTTCCTACGGGCTAAGGCGAAGTTTTTTCGAAGATCAAAGACTCAATTTTTACCGCATCAAACACTCCCATACAAAATGCTTTTTTCTACTCTTGTCGAGAAGAGTGCTATGAATCATCTTTCTTGCCCCTTAATTATAGGGACTTGATTTTCTTTGGTGACACCTTTTTGTCTTAAGAGTTTTTCTTGGTTATGCTTTACCCCTTAAAGGGTTATGTTTGTTATGATCCCCATGCTCATCGTATGGTTTTAGGAATGTGGTTTTCTTTGAAAATCAATATTTCTTTCCATCTCATGTGGAAGGCATCTACATGTTTTAGTTTGGATTCTGACATTGTTTCATGGTGTTTGAAAATCGACAGTCTACAACTCTCCGTTGATCTTCACTATGGCTCTGCTCCCACCAAAACTTAGTTTCAAAGACAACTCCATTCACAAAAGCTTCCATATGCAATGCCCAACCACTTGAGGAGAATCACACTTGGGTTGAGTTGGGAGTAAACGTAAAATCTTTGGACCAAGTACTTCGCCTCGTAGCTCGGGTAACAAGGGAATATGGGATCGATTATGAGGAGACATTTGCTCTGTTGCCAAAATGACCACGGTTTGGCAAGCTGATCGATGGATGTGAAGAACGCCTTTCTTCATGGTGATCTCGGTTAGTTATTTACTTGAGCTTCCTCGTATGACTACTTCTTCTCCTCATGAGGTTTGTAAGCTCAGGCGTTCTCTGTATGGGCTCAGCGCCGAAGCTTGGTTTGAGGTTCAAAGACACTTAGTTACACAAAGTCGAGTTGGTCTCTTGGATCTGAAAAATTTCTAAAGAACAGCTTGCATGCCACTTTCCATATGAAAGATCTTGGCTCTTAGGATTGGAAGTTCAACAATGGTATTTTCTGAATCAACTCAAGATCTTATCACCTCGGGTGGTTTGGAGGACACTTCTTCTTTGATACTCCTATGGAGGTAAATGTTAAATACAGAAAGATGAAGGGGACATTCTGGATGATCCTACTCTCTATCGGAGACTAGTTGAGTCTTATCTACTTGACCACTACTCGACCGATATCTCAAAGTCAATTTATGTCTTCTCTCCTCCATCTCGACGCATCACGTTATCTTCTCACCCACCGTGGGTTGTTCTCTCTATTCTTCAACTTGTTGCCTATAGTTTTGAGCTCTGTCCAGGATACACGTCGCTTGGTTGGTGTAAGGCGATGCCTTAATTTCTTGGAAATGTAAGAAACAAGATCGTGTTTCTAAATCCTCTACCGAGGCATCGTGCCATGTCTTCTTGTTCAAATTGTATGGCTCGTGGTCTCTTATGGAGCTTGAATCTCAAACTACTTCTACACCTCTTCACGATAACACAAATTCAATCATTTCCATGAACGCACCAAACACATTGAGGTTGATTGTCATTCTATTCGCGATACCGAAAATAGTGATATCTCTTCCTTACATCTTGATCTCCAAGTAGCTGATGTCTTTACCAAAGCCATGACTCGACAGCGGCATCAATTTCTTGTTGGCAAATTGTTGTTGGTTGACTTACCATACTTTGACACTATGTCCTCCCCAGTCTCAACTCATATGGCCATATGTTCAACTTAGGGTACATTTCAACTGAAGTGTAGTATAATAAAATGGAAAGAACTGAATTATAGTAACCTTCTTGAGCATCATGTTGAGGGGTGCATTGAGGGGCATGGTTTTTAGGGGATCGACTCTTTAAGTCGCGAGTTGAGTCGGGGGGGGGTGTTGGAACTGTGTGGGGTGTATGTCGCGTATCTAACTTGGGTAGTGCCAATCTTTAATTCATCGTCAATGACATAGTTTATCTAAAGAAAGTTTCCTTCAGGCATCATGATGTCTTACTGTGCATGTACAGCTGTCTCCTTGAGCGAGATTATGAAAATGTTCTTCTTTTTTTTTTTCTTTTTCTTTTTTTGTATTCAAATTTCCAAAGAAGGTAGAGGATAATTTCTTAACTCAAAGAGACCACAATGCATGAAATATTGGAATATTGTAGATATCGCGTATATTGGCCGATGTAGATGATATTACCGTCAATATCTAGTAAAGAGTGTATTCCAGGAAGATCACATGTGGGAAAACCGAGATATCAATTGATATTGCCATTATTTTGAACGCTGCCAAAATGATGCATAAACTTTTTGCACTTATTTTGTTACTCACAATGATTGTCCTACTCCCGAAGATAAAGCTACTCTCAAACACTCCCATACAAAATGCTTTTTCTACTCTCGAGAAGAGTGCTATGAATCTCTTTCTTGCCCCTTAATTATAGGGACTTGTTTTTCTTTGGTGACACCTTTTTGTCTTAAGAGACGGCTTAAATTGTCTTTTGATTGGTGGAAGGCACCATGTTTTATGGATTCACACATTTTCATCTCTTTTGAATTTACAACTCTTTCCATTCAAATTCACTATGGCAAAACTTAGTTCAAAGACAACTATCACAAAAGCTTCCATACCCAACCACGGTTAGAGTTGGAGACGAATCGAGTTAGCTCGGTCAGCTTGCTTGACTTGACTCGGAAAAGCTCGACTTGGCTCGAAACTGGGTTCAGGTTGGGTCGAGTTGGTCTTTGGATCTCGAAAAAATTTCTAGGCGAGTTCGAGCTTGACTTGGCTCGGCTCGAACCTCAACTCGAATCAGCTCGGTGACTTGGTCACTTATACTTTCAAACCCTCTCCTATCTCCACTCTCTCCCCCTCTCTATTCTTCCCTTTTGTAGCTCTGCGTTGATTCAAACGCAGAAAAAGAAGGCATAGTCCTCCATCACCATCTTCTGCAAAATCGTTGTCTCAGATCTACATCTAAACACCAAATTCATCATTTTCTATGCTAAAATTAGTTATCTTGATGCTGCTCGCCAAGTATTTGATGGAATGCCTCAACAAAGTGTTGTTTCTTGGACTGCTCTTATATTAGGGCATTCTCGAAATGGGTATTTGAGGGAAGCTTTGGAACTTTTCTTGGTGATGTGTTGGTCAGGTTTTAAGGCTAATCAGTTTAGTTATGGAAGTGTTTTGCGGGTATGTACGGATTTACTGTGTATTAAAAGTGGGAAACAGATTCAAGGGTGTATTGAAAAGAGTCGATTTTGTGGGGTTCTGTTTGTATAAAGTGCTTTTGTTGATTTGCATTTGAAGTGTGGGAAGATAGAGGATGTAATTTGAGAAAATGTTGCACAGGCTCGAACTTGGCTCGAGTTGGCCTGAGCTGCTGACCGAACCGAGCCAAGCTGGCCAGTCAGACTCAAGGACCGAGCCGAGCCGAGTTTTGGCTGGGGTTGGCTGCTGGCCGAACTGTGTCAAGCTTGACTCAGTTCTACTTGTGTATAGCTCTAACCACGGTAGCCAAGTGGCACTCGTTGCAGCATTCATTATGATATCTTGGCTTGTGGCATTAGTGGCCTCAACAAAGGAAGCATAATGGCTAAGGAATTTAATGGAAATACTATTATGTGATTAGCCAATGCATGCTATTCGTATCCATTGTGATAGTGAGGCGACACTACTAAGGGCCTTTTATAAGGCATGTGGAGGAAAATACAGGCATATGAGTTTCAAGCAATGTGTGAGACAACTTATAACAGATGGAGTAACAATTGTCAATTATATTAGGTCACCAATCCTTTCATTAGAGGCTTTGTAAGAGATATTGCTTTGAGAACATCAAAGGGATGGGATTAAATATAGCAGGATCTTTGTATTTTGAAAGTTTTTTTTTTTTTTTTCCTTTTTCAAATAAATAGGTTTTTACATGTCACTTTTTATATTAAGTGGCGTAGTTGCCTTAATGGTAAGGTGGCTTTTCACCCGTAAGTCTAGTGTTCAAAACTTATCGAAGTGCCTTTTGACAACCTTTTGTCGAGTTTGACTTTGGGGGTATGTGTGGATGACGTGCACACCTTATTGCTGAGTATAGGAAATAGTCCATGAGTATGAAAATCATTGTGAGAGTAACCACACCGAAGTGGGACCAAAACCAATTGGAACAGACGTAGTTGTGGTGAAACGTACCAATTGCAGTCCTCAAGTGAGTCCTACTCCGAAATTGTGTTAAATTCATGATGGGGATAGGTAATCAATGCAAGATATGGGTGAGCGGCTGGGATCCTCATCAACAGTCGACAAATTTAATCTTGGGTATTTGGAGATAAATCCAAAAGGTGGAACTTTTGTTCAAGTAAGGCATAAGTTAAAAAGTCATGGATGGATCGATTGTTATATTTTGGGAGGTAGGTGGTGCTTGGATGACTCCATTTATCATCAGTTTCAGAACATTTATTACCTATCCATGGAAAAGGATAATATTGTTGATCATTTTTTTTTTCTTGAGGATAGTAGTGTTGGTGGTGTGCTCCGTCTGGAACGTTCATCTTAGAAGAAATATTTTTGATGATGAGATTAAATCCTATGCTCATTACCTCAACTCCTTGATTGGGTCTTCATCCCATGGAGGGGATGGAAAGAAGAATTGGGCATGGAATCTGCTCATTCACAGCAATCTCCTTCTACATTATGATAATGGGACAGGATTGGCTCAAACCTTAGAGCTCCTATTACCTCACTTGTGAAATTGTCCCCTATGGGTTTCTGGGATTGATAAAATCCTCATGTTGGACCATGTCCAAACTTGAGAAAGAGTTATTGTCAATGGATGTTTCATGTGCTCATGAGAGGAGGAATCTGGCAGTCGTTATGGAGGGAGAGAAATAATTGTGCCTTCAGGAACAAGAATGATGGCATGTCTTTGGTGGCTGAGAGTGTCATAGAGAAGATCACTGGCTGGGCTTCATGCTCTCTACAAATAGGTTGGATTGAGGTCATAGAGGATGGTTGCCACAACTGTGTGTTTCGCCTCATGTGGTCTCCTCCTAGGGGAATGTGGAAGCTTAATTTTAATGGGAGCTCTAGGAAATCTTGTGCCAGCTGGGATCAGGAATTGGCAGAGATGACCTTGGTGGTACGCACCCCATTTTTTTTGGTCCCATTGGGGTTTCGTGTCCGAACGTGGCTGAGTGAGGGCTCTTTGTAAGGAACAAAATAGTTCAAACGCTTGCACGCTCCTCCTATTATTGAAGGTAATTTGGGCTAATGTCATTAGATGGGCTTCATCCGCAAGCACTTTTCCTTTTTGGCTTGCATGTTAGGTAGCACAAATTAGGGAGATGAAGTGAACTATCTCAGTCTCATGTCTGTAGGGATATTCATGATGTTGTTGTCTTGCTGATGATTTGGCTAGAAGGGAATCTTTCCTCGTCTTATTTTATTTTATTTTAAATTATTATTTTATTATTTTTATTATTTATTATTTATTTTTAAGATGAGGGATTCCTTTCTCTTTTGTAGCCCTTTTTTTTTCGTTCTCTTTTTATTGAGAGAGATGCTCAATTTCTCTCAGAGCACAATAAGTTCTATTGCTCCTATTGCATTGCAAAACTTAGTCTAATCGATCAATTTAGACTGTTTGTTTGGTTCAATGCATATTTCATGTGCTATCATGCAAACATCACACTGATCTGACAAATATGAATCATTTGATCAATGCTCTTTAAGATGGATGTTCAAAGATAATCCACATAGAAGTAGTTCCAATCAACAATGTGATCCATCTATTTATTAAGGCCTGTCATGGATTGCTTATGATTCTAAATAATCACTTTTGTTAGGCAATTGGAACCATCTAATCCATGGCTTTGAAAATGGATGGTTGTGGGAAATAAGGCCAAATCAAAGATGGGTTGTGTTATTCAATCAGAAATAATTTTGTTTGATACATGCCAAATGTGTTCTAAACTTGACGGACGGTTCAAATAGACCGAATGGACTGTTCAAGTGAACGAATGTAGCCTGGAGCTGTCTATAACTTATAACTTATAGCGCTTTGAGAGGATTGGAGCATATTGTTGGAGAACCGGCCCTGTGGAAGCACCTTTATCTGGATTGAAACAAACAAGAGAAAACGAAAAATCCAAGCAACCTCACACAGAACACACGATTTATACGTGGAAAACCCTTGCGAGAAAAAACTACGACACAAAACGACGATCAATCTAGTATGCAGAGAAGATAACAGGAATGGAGAGAACTTGCAGCAAAAAGCCCTAGCTCTCTCCCCTTGGAGGCTCTCAAAACACCCAAAATAATCAAAATTCGCAACTCTCCCTTAACCCTAACATAACGTAATCTAAAAGCCACCATTTCAAGGGAGAATTGTCAAAAATACCCCTCCAAGGGTCCACTAACACTTGGGCCTTGTTAGCATGTGAAACACGGGTCATATGGGCTCATAAAAGTGAATAAACCCATGGTGATTTTGTTGTTACAATTTTAACAATCTCCACCTTGATAGGAAAATCACTTGTCATGCCAATTTTCTTCTAAGCATCACCATCATCGCTTCGTGTACACTCCATCTCTATTCGTTTCTTGCCATGACCAGAGAAGTCGAGCAAAACTTGAATTTCTCTGTAGGTACGACCTTCGTAAGCATGTCCGCCAGATTCTCACTAGTGTGAATCTTCTCAAGAGTAACATCTCCTTCTTCTAGCATCTGCCGGATAAAGTGATGACGAACATCAATGTGCTTAGTATGGGAGTGATATCCTGAGTTTTTCGCCAAATTAATCATGCTCTCATTGTCACAATGCACAGGCACGACTTCCTGTTGAAGCCCCAACTCATTCATCATCCCCTTCAACCAAACAACTTCCTTGAATGCCTCCGTCACTACCATGTATTCAGCTTTGATAATGGAAAGGACAACCACAAATTGAAGCTTAGACATCCAATTGATAGTTTCACCTGCTAGCATGAACGAGTAACCAGAAGTAGACCTTCTATTGTCCACATTTCCTGCATAATCTGAATCAACATAGCCCATGAGTCTTTTATCTGAATCTCCAATATACAAGACGTAGTCCATCGTACCTCATATATAACGAAGTAACCATTTCACCACTTTCTAATGTTGCTTGCCAGGGTTTGATATGTATCTACTCACAACACAAACTGCCTGTGAAATATCCAGTCTCGTACGAGCCATGACATACATAAGACTGACAACTACGCTCTAATAGGGCATACGAGACATCACTTTTCTTCATCTGACGTAGGACAGTTATGAAGAAAGTTGAAAGTGAGTAGCGCGGGGAGTGCTAATCGATTTCGTCTTTTTCAGTTCGAACTTGACTAAAACCTTCTCAAGATACTCCTCCTGAAACAACCATAACCTGCTCCTCTCCCTATCTTGTGTATGTCAATGCCAAGAATCCTTTATACAGCCCCTAAATCTATCACTTCAAACGTCTTTGAAAGCTGAGCCTTCAACATGTTGATTTCAGACATGCTATGGTTGACAATAAGCATATCATTAACATATAACACTAGAATGATAAATTCACTGCCACTCAATGTTCTAAAATAAACACAATGATTAAATTCACTTGTAGTAAAACTTTAACTCAACATGAGAGAATTAAACTTCTTATGCCACTACTTAGGTAATTGTTTCAGGCCGTACAACGATCTCTTTAACCTTTAAACAAGATCCTTCTTTCCCTGTACCTCTGATCCTTCTGGTTGCTTCATGTAAATTTGTTCTTCTAATTCCCCATGTAGAAACGTAGTTTTAACATCCAATTGTTCTAATTCCATATCGTATTGGGCAACCAGTGCTAATACAAATCTGATGGATACATACTTTACCATTGGTGCAAAAATCTCACTAAAGTTAACACCTTCCTTCCGAGCATATCCCTTCGCTACCAATCTAGCCTTGTACCTAACCAGTTTCTTCCGGAATATCTACTTGCACCTAATCGCCTTCATCTCAATGGGTAACTCAACTACCTCCCGTGTTTGATTTTTATATAGAGAATCCATCTCTTCATGCATAGTTACCATCTGTTTTTCTGTATCTTTATCAGAAAGTAGATAGATGCCCCTCATCTGTAATGAGAGAAAATGCAACATTAGAGTCATCCCTGTATCTCAACTATAACCTGCGATCCCTCGGTGGATTTCTCCTGACAGGAGGAGGCTCCACCTGTTCTGTACCTCAACTTGCAGCTCAAGTTTCTCAAGTGTCTCACCCTTGTCTAATTCCACATCAACAATTGACTTTTCAGTTTTCTTTTGCTCATCTTTCTGAAACAAGGAACCCTTGTCAAATTCGACATCCCGATTAATAATAATCTTTTTTGAAGAAAGGTCTAACAATCTGTAACCTTTCACCCCATCACTATAGCCAAGAACGGTGCACTTTTTTTTTACTCTTTGGCCTAGCTTATCTCTCTTAACAGACGGTACATGAGAATAAGCATCACAACAACAAAAACCTCAAACCTGAGTAATCAACTGCCTGACCACTCCATACTTCCTTAGGAATTTTACAATCAATAACTGTAGAGGGATGCCTATTCACCAGATAACAAGTTGTAGAAATAGCTTCAAGACAAAGCTCTTTTCCAACCTAGAATTGCTCAACATACTCCGAACCCCTTTTAAAAAGTCTGGTTCATACGTTTTGCTACACCATTCTGCTTTAGCGTGTAAATATTTTGAATTGAATGTCCTCATTGTGAGGTTCCTCTGTTTATATAGAAACTCTAGGCTAATTACAAGGCTGAATTGCAGCCATTAACATCAATCTAGGCTAACAAACAAGGAAACATTATCCGTACAAGATATATACAATCAATAACTGTACAAGATATATACAATCATGCCATAAATAGATGACCTAATTATGGCTAAATATATGTTGTCCTGATTGACACAATCATGCCATAATTAGATGACCTAATTATGGCTAAATATATGCTGTCTCGATTGACATCCCCCCTCAAATTGATGTTGGTCGATCAAGAAGCATCAATTTGCCCACAAAGGACTGATGGCGCCGTTGTGTCATGGCCTTGGTAAATACGTCAGCTATCTAAAGGTCAATGGAAACATGAGGAAGAGAAATGATATGAGTGTCTAAGGCTTCCCGAATAGAATGATAGTCCACCTCAATGTGCTTCGTTCATTCATGGAAAATAGGATTAGCAGCAATCTGAATAGCACTAGTATTATTAGCATGGAGAGGTGTAGGATTAGACTGGGAAAAACCAAGCTCAGCCAGAAGCCCACGAAGCCAGACAATCTCAGAACAAGCAGCAGACATGACACGGTATTCAGATTCAGTAGAAGATTTAGAAACACGAGGTTGTTTCTTACTCTTCCAAGAGATCAAGGAATCACCAAGAAACATGCACCAGCCTGTGACAGACCGTCGAGTATCAGTACATTCGGCCCAATCCGCATCACTATATGCAACAAGGCGAAGAGGAGAGCAAGTTGGGAAGAACAACCCACGGCTAGGGGACCCTCGAAGGTATCAGATGATACGACAAACGGCAGCCAAATGTAGATGGCGTGGAATCTGCATGAACTGGCTAACCTGCTGGACAACGAAGGAAAAACCAGGCCGAGTAATAGTCAAATAGTTCAAACTACCTACCAGCTGCCGAAACAGAGTAAGATCAGATAAGAGATTGATGGTTTTTTTTTTTGACCCCCGTCATGCGCAAGTCCTTTTCGCAGGATCGGGATGCGCAAAGTCCTTCGCAGCCCGGGATCGCAAGTCCTTTCGCATGGCCCAGGATGCGCAAAGTCCTTTCGCAACTGGGATGCGCAAGTCCTTTCGCAAGTAGGATGCGCAAAGGAGTTTCCTAAAACTATAAAAAAGGGTCCTTAGAGTTTTTCTACGGCATGTTGTGTTGATGAGAAAAACACAAGAGGGCTATCAAAGGTGAGAGAGAAAGGGAGAGAGAGAGAGGAAGCTTGTAGAAGGGAGGTTATGCTCGTGGAGGTGATCTACGGTGCAGTCTATATCTCTGCGCTCCTACGTCCTCGTAATCGGTGAGATCTCTCTGGTTTTCTTTATTCTTTCATTGTTCATCCACTCCTGCGTGAGTGAAGAAGGTTGTAAACGTTCTACTTCATAGTGGATTGTTGATATGGACGAGGTCCCGTGGTTTTTACCTCTTTGAGGGTTTTCCACGTAAAATTCTCTTGTGTGGTGTGTGATTGATGCATTGATTATTTTCATTGCTTTATTATCCATAATTTTAGTTTGTTCTGGAGGGCTAGATCCTAAGGTTTTGTGCAAAGACCCCCAACAGAGATCACCCTCCTCACGACGATACTTCGTGTTTACTTCTAGAGGAGTATCCACAGAAGAAGTATCCTGAAGACCAGCTAAAGCAATCAAATCCTTTGTGTACTTATGTTGATTCAAAATGATACCAGAAGGATCCGTGTGAACTTCCAACCCCAAGAAGTATGTAAGAGGACCAAGATCCTTCATATGAAACGAGGCCTGAAGATGCTGCTGTAGATAAGTGATCAAGTCTGAATCCGTCCCGGTGATAACAATATCATCAACGTAAACAAGAAGAACAATACTAGTAGAGGTCTTATGAAGAAACAAAGCAGAGTCATATTGACTCTGCTCAAAGAAAAACTAAAGCAAGGTAGACCGGAAGTTATCAAACCATGCCTGGGGAGCTTGTTTCAACCCATATCGAGATCGCTTCAATTTACATACAACAGAAGAAGAGGAGGTCAAGCCAGGCGGCAGGGCTATGTAAATTTCCTCTTTAAGATCACCATGAAGAAATGCATTTTTAACGTCCATTTGATGAAGTGGTGACGCAGGGGAGGACGTGAGGTCGAGCACCGTCTTCCTCAAGAGGATAACTATTCTGAATCCACGGAACTTCTCTGGACTCCTCATAGAGACTTTCTCGAATCCACGAGAAAAGAGAGCAGAAAATATAAATAAATTAAATAAAAATAGATTAATGAATAATTGATAATCCTCTAATGCGTCTCCTTACACCATTAATAAAGAAAAAAAAAAAATTCGTAATTACCAAAAATAGTAAAATTCTAACTCTAATAAAAATCATAATTCTAATAAAACTCTTCTAAGGCCTAGTTTCTAAAAATAAAAATTGCAAATAAACTTTCTCTAGAAGAGTCCTAGATAACTAAAAGTTATTTCTAAAAGGAAAGAAAATCTGAAACTCTAAAAATATTAAAAAATTCGGAATTACTAAAAATAGTAAAATTTTCCTAAAAATTCGTTTTTGAGCTGAAAGCGCGTGCTTTCTGACAAAACGGACAGATGTGACCCACCATGTGGGTCAGTTCACCTCGGATGGCCCGTTTCAGTAAAGATTGATAGGTTGTGCGCCCCATAACGATACCCGGATCAAAAGTTATGAGCAATTTACGATCCATCTTCTTTTGGCCCAACCATGCTAGGAACGTATCTGTGACACGTTCTACATCAGACTCCTCCACTTGAAAAAAACTCGTCCTCGAGTTATGCAAGAGACTTGACACATGAGTCTGAGATAACTTCCGACGTCGATGTTCATTAGCTCTTTTTATGTACTTGGCATTAAGCTCTTGAGTTGACACAATACATGTACTCATGCTTTCCTTGACTTGACTAATATCGATTAGTTCCTTCACATCTACCTTTAAGATCTCATATTTTTTCTGATAATATGGGCAATTAGGCAGACTTGCCCCTGAGACGGGATCAACGTGATTTTGTATATCTCGTATGGGAGGTAATTTATTAGAGAGTTCATCAAGCACAACCCTCTTGAACTCCTGCGATACTGGTTCCAAATCCTCTAAGATATTCACAGGCTCCACATATTTTTTCTTTTCAACTAATGGATATATATTTCCCGTTTCCTCATATTGTTTAACAAAGGCCTGTTCAGTGATGAGATATTGTCCCTTCACTTTAGAAGTCTTGGGTTCTCCATTCCTATAGAGGTCACATGTTCGCCACTGATGAATCCTGTGGTCTGTTGCAACTCCGTTTTGATGAAGTCATTTCTCGCGGACCAATAATAAGATTTTTCTGCGTAACCTTTTACTGATCGGCTATCCTGATAATAATTTTGGTTTTGTTGGAATAATACCTGATCGTAATCTCGAGGGAGGAATCGCATGCATAATAACTTCTTCATCCGCGACCACGTGCGGATTGGCGCCTTCATCTGTCTCGCCCGCTCGAGTTGAAGTTGTTCCCACCAATCTGAAGCTCTGCCCGTCAACTTGTATGCCACGAGTTTAACTTTCCTTTCTTCTACGATGTTCATGTAGTCGAAGAAACATTCGACTTCGAGCAACCAATCGAGGAAGTCCTTGAAGTAGAGTTGACCATTAAAACTAGGAAGATCGACTTTCATCTTGAATTCTTGAACCATCCTGTGGTTCATTGATAGCATCGCCTTACGATCAGTATAATTACGAATTCCAGCAATTGCTGGTGGTGGATCACCACCATGAACACGGAGTTGCCTTAGGTTTTCCGCCAAGAGATCCGCTATACGGTCGATGGAAGCCTGCAGCCCTTGCATGACTTGTCGATTCTCTTGTTGCGCTACTTCGAAAGTTGCCGCCGTTAAAGGTAAATTCTCTGGATCACCGCCCATGGGATTGTTGCCCGACTCGTCGTTAGAAGTCATCGATCCGAGGAGAAACCTTGCTCTGATACCAAACTGACGCAAGGGAGGACGTGAGGTCGAGCACCGTCTTCTTCAAGAGGATAACTATTCCGAATCCACGGAACTTCTCTGGACTCCTCACAGAGACTTTCTCGAATCCACGAGAAAAGAGAGCAGAAAATAGAAATAAATTCTAAATAAATTCGAAATAGATTAATGAATAATTGATAATCCTCTAATGTGTCTCCTTACACCATTAATAAAGAAAAAAAATTAAAATTCGTAATTACCAAAAATAGCAAAATTCTAACTCTAATAAAAATCCTAATTTTAATAAAACTCTTCTAAGGCTAGTTTCTAAAAATAAAAATTGCAAATAAACTTTCTCTAGAAGAGTCCTAGTATAACTAAAAGTTATTTCTAAAAGGAAAGAAAATCTGAAACTCTAAAAATATTAAAAAATTCGAAATTACTAAAAATAGTAAAATTTTCCTAAAAATTCGTTTTTGAGCTGAAAGCGCGTGCTTTCTGATGAAACGGACAGATGCGACCCACCATGTGGGTCAGTTCACCTCGGATGGCCCGTTTCAGTAAAGATTGATAGGTTGTGCGCCCCATAATGATACCCAGATCAAAAGTTATGAGCAATTTACGATCCATCTTCTTTTGGCCCAACCATGCTAGGAACGTATCTGTGACACGTTCTACATCAAGTGGCCAGCCTTGGGACGCTGCAATAGAAATAACCATCTGCACCATAGTCATCTTGGCGACTGGAGCAAAGGTCTCCTCATAGTCCACCCCATATTCCTGTCTATTACCAAGTGCAACCAACCGGGCCTTATAGCGATCCAGAGTACCATCAGAATGCAGCTTAATCGAGTAAATCCATTTATAGCCAATAGCTTTAACATTCGTCGGACAAAGAACATCCCATGTGTGATTGTCCTGAAGAGCCCGAAGTTCTTCGGCCATCACCTCACGCCAACATTCATGCTTAACAACCTCGGAAGAACATGATGGAATTGAAATAGATGACAAAGTAGCATGAAGAGATGTATGAGAAAAGCCATACCGATCAGGAGGACAAGTAATGCAGGGGCATTTTCACACTGGGCTCGAGTGAGGTCGCTTGTGGGATGCAGGGGCACACTCGGGGTAGGTGCGGCCCACGGAGGAGGTCTCGTGTTCGAGACTCCTCACCAGGGGTGATTAATGCGCATTTCACACCGGGCTCGAGTGGGGTAGCCCGTGGGATGCGGGGACACACTCTGGGTGGGCGGCCATGTGATTTGGGGCCCACGAAGGGGGTTCGGCCGAGGTCCTAACCCATGAGATGTGGGGCCTGGGCTATGAGATAAAGGGATTAATTCGCCATACTCTAACAGTTCGAGCTTTTAGAGCAACTGGTTAATTGTGCTGCATCAAATTGGTATCAGAGCGGGAGGCCTCGGGTTCGAGACTCCTCACCGGGGGTGATTCATGCAGGGGCATTTTCACACTGGGCTCGAGTGGGGTCGCTTGTGGGATGCAGGGGCACACTCGGGGTAGGTGCAGCCCACGGAGGAGGTCTCATATTTGAGACTCCTCACCAGGGGTGATTAATGCGCATTTCACACCGGGCTCGAGTGGGGTAGCCCGTGGGATGCGGGGACACACTCGGGGTGGGCGGCCATGTGATTTGGGGCCCACGAAGGCGATTCGGCCGAGGTCCTAACCCATGAGATGTGGGACCTGGGCTATGAGATAAAGGGATTAATTCACCATACTCTAACAGTTCGAGCTTTTAAAGCAACTGGTTAATTGTCCTGCATCAATGAGAGACTCTAGTAGACCGGTGAGGAACAATGTCAGAACCCGGATCAGCTGCAGAAGGAACAGTTTGAATAGACTCAGATGTCGGGTCAGGCTCAGGAAAGGGCAAAGTCGGTCGTTGGCGTTCATACACAAATCCAGATTTGAATCGCTCAGGAATAGAAGTCAAGTCATCAAAATGAGGAAGAACATTGATCTCAGGCAAGGATGCAACATGAGTAGAAAAGAAAGACTGATTTTTAAAGAAAACAACATGACGAGAAATACGAAATCTGTTAGAGCATGGATCATAGCAAACATAACCTTTGTGTGAATTACTATAACCCATAAAAGCGCATTTAACGGATTTGGCAGAAAGTTTGTGTCGTTCATGTGATGGCAAATGAACAAAACAAACACAACCAAAGGTATGCATATCAAGATAATTGGGATGCTGATGATGAAGATGATAATAGGGAGTTTCAAGATGCAAGACACTTAAAGGCAATCTATTAATTAAATAAACTGCCGTGGATAAGGCTTCCACCCAAAATTTAGAGGGAACTAAAGATTCAAGCAATAATGTTCGAACAACCTCCAACTGGTGGCGATTCTTACTTTCAACAACACTATTTTATTGAGGTGTATAAGGACAAGAACACTCAGAAACAATTCCTTTCTGCTTAAGAAAGGCATGAAATTCATGAGACATATATTCACCACCCGAATCGGACCTTAACACTTTAATGTCAGAAGAGAATTGAGTTTCAATATAAGTCACAAATTGTTGAAACACAGAAAATACCTCAGATTTAGAACAAAGAAAATAAATCCAGGTATACCTGCTATAATCATCAATGAATGTGACAAAATATTTATAATTTGCATGAGATATAACAGGAGTAATACCCCACATCACTATGGAACAAATCAAAACAGCTTTCAGCACGACTACCATGAGCAGGAAAGGAAAGAGACTTACTCTTACCTAATTTACATGCTGAGCAATCAAAAGAGATGAGAGGAAAATTGATCTTTATTACCCAACAAACCAGAGTTTACTAAATGAGATAGAACAGTAGAGTTAGGATGACCCAAACGTTTGTGTCATACTTCACCCTTATTGTTTACAGTAGTACAAGCCAAAGAAATGCAAGAAGGAATGGAAAAATGTAGAGGAAATAATCGTCCAACGTTAGGCCCCTTCGCGAGTATCTTCCCCGACACTTGATCCTGCACAATATAACCATCACGAGAAAACCCAACATTACAGTTGTTATCAACCAATTGTCCGACGGAAATGAGACTAGTAGAAAGCTTAGGAGATACAAAAACTTCTTTAACTAATGAATTACTATCCCCAACAACATGAATAAGTAACTGACTACCATTAGCAATCTGCATGTACGATGAGCCATGATAATTCTGAACATTGGTAAGAGTGTTTGAGGATCTAGTCATATGATTAGATGCAACAAAATCAACAAGCCAAGGTAAAGATGGTAGTGTACTGTTACCTTGAAGCCCTAAGGCTGAAAAGGCTGAAATAACTATCTGCTGAACTGTTTCAGGAGTAAGAATAAAGGGATCACCAGTTGTAGAGGAATTAGCGGAAGCAGAAGTACCCACCGCAACTTGATAGGCATTAGTTTAGCGATTCCAGGGACGAGTCGGACAGTCTTTGATAATATGTCCTAACTTCTTGCAATAATTGCAAGATTTCTTGGCACAGTGAGCAGCAATATGCCCATATTCCTTGCAGCTGAAGCATTGGACCTTCCGCATATCCCTACCCTTGCCTTTCCCGTGAGCTGCATAAGCAACGTCATTAGAGGTCATGCGGTTCTGCTGAAAAGTAGCTTATGTTGCAAGACACTGCTCTTCACGAAGTAATTCCCCAAAGCACACATCTAAAGAGGGAGGAGGATCACGATTCATCAAATCAAAGCGAGTTGCCTCAAATTCCAGCCATAACTTCATTAGAAACTGATCTCTCTTGCTCTATTCATGAACCTCCTGAACAACAGCGAGAGATACAGCTGGCATCTTAGCATAAATAATGTTAGCAAATTCACCCACAAGTTCTGAAACCCAGAAAAATAATCTTGTATGGAGAGATCGCCCTGAGTGTAATTGGTGATCTCATATTCCAACTGAAAGTGTCTGGCTGTGTGGTCCTGATTGTAAACCTTCTTTAAATACCCCCACATATCTCTTGCAGTCTTGTACGGCTTCAAATTTAGGACAATCAGAGGATCAACAGATCCTAAAATCCATGTCATGACTCCAGCATCTTTCACTTTCTACTGAGCCAATGTAGAAAGTTAAGTAGAAGCTGGATCACTTCCATCTATGTGACCCCATAACTCTTTCCCCAGGACAAATAGGCGAAATCGAAATTCCCAGGTAGAATAATTCTTGCCCGTGAAGCGCACACCAAAAGAATCCGAGTTGCTTGTAGACATGGTGCCCGAAACACAATAATAAAGACAGATAATATTAAGCCTACAACCAGCAAGCCCAAAATAAAAGGAGACCAAAATGAGAGTTTCGAGCAAGAACTGGACACGTCGACAACCACTAATCACCACAAAATGAGAATTTCTAGCAAGAAAGGAACTTCCTACCCTCAACAGAATCTGCCGAACAGCAGTTTATAACCCACAAGAATTGTTTACACCTTCCTTTGAAGGTATTGACAGCCAAGGAGACCAACAGATTAATCCCGACCCAACCTAGAAATCTTAGAACAGGTAATAGAAAGCTTTGATACCATGTAAATATTTTGGATTGAATGTCCTCATTGTGAGGTTCCTCTGTTTATATAGAAACTCTAGGCTAATTACAAGGCTGAATTGCAGCCATTAACATCAATCTAGGCTAACAAACAAGGAAATAATATCTATACAAGATATATACAATCAATAACTGTACAAGATATATACAATCATGCCATAAATAGATGACCTAATTATGGCTAAATATATGCTGTCCCGATTGACACAATCATGCCATAATTAGATGACCTAATTATGGCTAAATATATGTTGTCCCGATTGACATAGCGTATGCCTCACTGTGTTGTTCCTGACTATTCCTTCATTCTTGCAATACTGATTAAATTTTCTTGAAGTAAATTTTCCACCGTTATTTGTCCTCAAAACTATCACTTTTCACCCTGTCTGTTTTTCAACCATCTTGTTCCATATCTTGAAAGTGGCAAATACATTGGATTTATGTTTCAAAATATAAACCCAAACCTTCCTAGAGATGTCGTCTATAAATGTGACATAGTAAGACAATCCTCCTCCAGAAACAAAGGGCGATGGCCCCCCCACATCATAATGCATGCAATCAAGCTACCCTTTACTGACATGTTTTCCTGTTTTAAAACGCAACCTCAACTGTTTTCTATATATGCAATGCTCACATTGTCAAACAACCATTTACTCCAAAAGCTTAAGCTGTCAAAGTGTGGTGTATCAATGTATATCAAGGGACTTTATCACGTCCCGGAGCCGGACCTGATTCTCCTGGTCCCCCGTGGGAGAATAATATTTTAGAGAGGCATATTTTTGTTGCTCTCGAGATTCGAACATAGGATCTTCCGCTCTGATATCATGTCAAACAACCATTTACTCCAAAAGCTTAAGCTGTCAGAGTGTGGTGTATCAATGTATATCAAGGGACTTTATCACTTCAACACACATACATTCAAATTAAAGCTTTTAAAATTAAGAATTAACTTACGATCGAGAAGTACCTTCATACCCCGCTCACTCATGTGGCCTAGGCGCGCATGCCACAAACGTGCAGACGTGGAATCCGCTACAAACGTTGTAACTCCATCAAATGAAGTTTCATCCATGTTTGGGATGTAAATGGGGGTTGCAATTTGGGCTGTAAATTCAGTTGTACTATTTGCTGTTTTGATATTTATCATGCAGCTTTTTGATAACAGTCATTATCCTTTAAAAAAATACCTCTGACTTGTACTGTGTTATTTGTTCTTTAATAGAGTTTCTTTGATCTCTCTGTAAAATAAAAAATAAAAAAAAATATCCATTTTCATTATTCTTAGATTTCTGTTGCAGGGGCAATTGGAACCACACCCTGAGACTTTTCCGTCTGGCATTAAAGGTGTTGCTGACTATGTGCATGAAAAGGGCCTCAAGCTTGGTATTTATTCTGATGCTGGGTAGGATATTTTCTTCAATCTGGTAAAGAAGTTTGAATTTTTAGTTAGAAGTTGTGTTAAGTGCACACAGGTGTGCAATAAAGCTTGTTTACACACTACATGCATGCTGGCACGGCACATATGTGCGAGATCTAATCCAACCATTAGGTTGGTCCAATCTCATACATGTTTTCCCAAAAAAAAAATAAAAAAATCTGGTCCAATGAGCATGTGGGCCCCAATATAAGAAACAGATGGATAGGTTAGAAAACTTCATCCAAGTTTTTCAGAGCCGTACATTTGTTTTGCAAACCATGGTCCACCTGATGGTGGTCAACCTGATTTGGGCTAGGGCATCATTATAGTGGTGCTGCTCTGATGGGTGGATTGGATCTCAGACCTATTGTGCCATGCCAGCACATGTTAGCATGAAGATGAGCTTTACTGCACATGTATGTGCACTTAGCTAAGCTATTTAGATAATGGTATACTACAAGTGCTTTTCTGCTGTAATTGAAAATGACAAGACTGGTGATAGTTCACCACTATTCTCAAGATGGTGGTGATTTATCCATCTCAGACGTGGCATACATACACGACAACCAGACATCCAAATTGCGGGGAAGCACATGGATTGAACGGCTTAACAATCCAGCTGGTGGCTCTATTGAATGGATGATTAAATGTAAAATGGTTGGAAGTCCAAATTCAGTGGCTGAAATTAGATTTAGATGATTCAGATTGTCCTAACATTTTGATTTCAGCGATTGCTCCATCCAACAGCCCAGATTATAATACATGTATGCCATGTGTACAATTGATGAGTCAGATATCACCCTAGTCATACCCAATTGAAAAATGATCATCGTTATTCAGTCTACTAATATTAAAATCAATCTATTATCTTGTTTCCTTTTGTTCATTTTTAAATGATATGAAACTTTCAGGGCTTTCACATGTCAAGTTCGACCCGGATCTATCTTCCATGAAAGTGATGATGCCAAAATGTTTGCTTCGTGGGTATGGATGCTGATTTTTCCATAAGAAATATCCAAAACGCAAATGCCTGCCTTTCTTCAGATGTGCAAAGGGTTTTGTTTGAATGAGTGTCTGATCTTCGCCCAAGGACATGCTTTTAGTATCCTTGGGACTACAGTTTGTACAGGTGGGACCCATGATTTAGTGATCCAAACCATTGATATGATAGACCCAACACCTTGGAATGGCAATGCCTGAAAAATGTTCGAGACCGGAAGATCGTAGCCATCCAGTGTTTAGCATCTTTACGGTTGAATATGGACTGCTGCTGTAATTATATACAGGTTGGCAACAAAGAAGTTAAGGTCATTCCTTTGAGAATTTTTGGCCATAGTTCATCTACCATGGGTGTCAGATCAACAATCTGGATCTCCAAACTGTGGGCCCCACATACAAATTGAAAAACGATCATCCTCCACAGATTGTGGATCATATAATTTTTTGTTTCTTTATGCAGCGATTTATTTTGGACTGTAGATGGAAAGTTTGAATGAGAAGTTAGATTAGAAAGTTGCATACCATTATTACAATCATGACCATCTTCTGTTATTTCAATTTTTTTCTTCTGTCGTGTCATTCAGGGTGTCGATTATTTGAAGTATGACAACTGTTTTAACTTGGGGATCAAACCACAGAAGCGGTTATACCTCATCTTCAATCCTTACTTTTACAATCATATCCCAGTTTTCTTACAACATACTGTTTGGGAATGGTTTCATCTATTTTGCAAGTCAATTCAGTGCAATTTCATTATTTTCCAGGTACCCTCCAATGCAGGATGCACTAAATGCAACTGGCCGGACCATCTTTTACTCGATTTCTGAATGGTAATTGCGATTCTTGATTTATTCGGACTTTCAAACTATGTTTTCCAGATGTAAATCCATCAAAAGATTTATGTTGTGTGATTTTCTTATTTCTAGGGGTAAGGATGACCCGGCATTATGGGCAGGGAAGGTTGGAAATAGTTGGAGGACGACGGATGACATCAATGATTCATGGGCAAGGTGAGAAATTCATCTCCACACGCATTCACAGCTAAGCCTGCAAGCAGCCTCTCCACACACACATGTGAACCTGGCACATGTGGAAATCCGAGCTGTGCATCTTGTGCTCCCCATCATGTAGTTGTCTTGGCCCAAGAATCAAGCTGTTGTCCATTCATCAGGTGGGTCACCGATGCATGTGAAAGTGCGCTGTTGGCTGCTTTTTAAACCGTCGATTCTTTCCATACATGTATAGCTGGCCTGATGAGTTCACCATGTGGTTTTAAGACATGGCCGAGTTTGATTCGATTTGGGACTTGGTTGGATTTGATCCGGTTTGATACCACGAGTCACCCTCCAATTCAGCCTTGACTCAGACGAGTTGCAACTAGACTCAGGGCCAAACGAGTTGGGCCGAGTATTTAAACCATGGTTGATGGGCCTGATTTCCTGGTCAGGTCATCCACATGGCGGGGCCCACTTGATGCATGGGTGGATGTTCCAAACATGTGCCACCTGCAATGCATGGCTTGTCACATCTGGCCTCATTTGAGTTAGCAAAGATCATATTGGTCGATTTCAGTGGCTTTGGATGTGTTGTATTCATCAGCCTTTCTTGTTTCTTTTAGCATGACCACACTTGCCGATCTGAATGATAAATGGGCAGCATATGCTGGTCCTGGCGGATGGAATGGTAATAATGCAGTACTTTACAGTAAATGCTATTGGCTATTGTTAATGTTACATGCTAATATATCCTGTTGAACTTCATTTGTAGATCCGGATATGTTAGAGGTTGGTAATGGAGGAATGACTTACCAGGAATATCGTGCGCATTTTAGCATTTGGGCTTTGATGAAGGTGATTTGCTTCAAATTTGTATACATGCATTTCTTGCACTGAAACTGATGTGGTTGAAGCTTTCTATTTCTTGGAGCAATATCCCCTTTTAACAAGTAATGTGTTTGTGGGTTTTGCTCGAGCATAGATGAAGATAATTGCACTTTTCAGCTTAGAGGAATTAAAATATCTTAGGGTTGCAATGGGCTGGCCCTGGCCCTAATCAGGCTGAAAAGGCCTCAACCCTGGCCCTAGCCCTAGCCCTAGCTATACGTGGTGGTACTGGGTCAGGGTTGGCCCAGTAAGGAAAGGAGTTTCATGATCCCTAGTTTGAAATAGTCCAAATCTAAGGAATTTTTTTTTCACATTATCCCATCCCATCATATAAATGGTTTCTGATAGTAGAAACATGACCCCGAGTCCAAAAAAGCTTTTTATCTTGCAACTGCTCATAGGTGTCTTCAAACTGTCCCGTCTTTTCTATAATAGTGAAACACTTGATGATTGGACCTGGTCGGGCTGGGCCATTCATCATTGGCCTTGGCCTAGCCCGGACTCTTGGCCTAGATTTCAAACCCAGGCCCGGCCGTCTGGCTAAGTTTAGAGGCCCAATCGCTGGACCTAGAGCTAGGCTGCCAGGCTGGGCTAGACAGCTCGGCCCATTGCCATCCCTAGTCCTGATCATGGATCTTGTGGTTTGGAAAGACCATCATTCCACGTATGCCTGTACAACAATGTGGTGTGTTCTTGTACCAATTTGCTAAAATGCATCGAACCAAGCAAACCAATTAGTTGGTACACCAGGTGGTGTTATATAGGTACCTGCTAAATTACAGTTCGTATCCGTTCTTCCGCATGTACACAGTTTGTGAGAAAGAAAAGAGAGCAACACTATAGTCATTTTGAGAGTTATATATTAAAAAGAAAGGCCCTAGTTCACCTAAGTGGCATCTGAAACATAGAAGTCCTTGTTAAGCCTTTTGAGCTTGTTTTGCCTTGAGTGCACTTGTGCATTAGTAACTCATTACCTTTAGGAGTGTACACGAACCGAGCTTGCTCAGTTAGCTCGCTCGACTCGACTTAAAAAAGCTCGATTCGACTCGATTCGAAGCTGAGTTCGAGCCGAGTCAAGCTGATTTTTTGAGCTCGAAAATGAGTTCGAGCCAAGTTCGAGCAGGCCCCAGCTCGACTCGACTCGGATCGAATCCAGCTCGAATCCAACTTGGATTGAACCAGCATGCCGTCCAACAACTGGGACATCAACATTAATGAGCTTCAGATTCTTCTTCTGTGCAACAAATGTGTTTGCTCTGACAACATCCAAAGTTGTAACACCAAAAAGCTTCTTTGGATTGTACTCGCCCTTCTGCTTGAGAACCTTTGCAGCAATTGGGACAGTAGAATTGACTGGGTTGCTAATGATGTGGATGAAAGCATCTGGGCAGTTATCGACAACAACCTCAACCAAGTTCCTGACAATGTTCGCATTAATGTTGAAGAGATCATCGCGGGTCATGCCTGGCTTTCTTGGAACTCCTGCAGGGATGACAACCACATCAACACCTTTCAAAGAGTTGGCCAGTTCAGATGGCCCAGTGAAATCCAAAACTTGCGAGGGGGTATTGCAGTGGCTGAGATCTGCTGCAACCCCTTTCACATTTGCAATATCTTGGTTTTTTATGTTGCTTATTTGATAAAATACCTGTAAAACCATTGCTTCTATTTGTAAAACGATGAGATTTTGAAGTTGCAATTCAGGTGTTTGTGGAAATGCCTCAATGGCAAACTCGGCCCGAGCTGACCGGTCAAGCTCGAGGACCAAGCCGAGCCGAGTTCGAGCTAAGGCCAGCTCGACTCGATGTACACCCCTAATTACCTTATACATGCAGATAAGGGTGAGAATGGGATAAGGTTGGCCTTGGCCCAGCTCTAGAGCTCTAAGCCTTGGCCCAAGCCCTAACGGACTAAAGAGGCCCCAACCTTGGCCCTCGCCCTGGAGTGGGGTTTACCAATTGCAATGTTTTAAATAGCGAATAGCGTGTAGCATAGTGTTCACTTCACCCCTCTGAAGCATGAGGTGTACGCTACATAGTGTGTAGCGCAAGCTACATGCTACTTCTAGATTTTTAATCAAGGTTGCACTTAGTTGCACCAATTTCATGATATTTTGGACCAAATTAGATTAATTAATAATAAAATTTAACAATATTTCATGATATTTGGTGCAACTAAACTCAACCTAAAATAATATAGGGTAATGATTAAGTGTAAATGTAAAGAAAGCGATGAAACTCATTTAATATTAGATTTACTAAAAGCATTGAAAAATTAACTAATTTTATTGAAAATAGAAAAATGTAATAAATCATTGAAAACATTAATTGATTTTAATGTTGTAGTGAAAATTAAATTTTAATGTGAGCTACATAGCGCATAGCGTAGTCTATGGAATGTATAGCATATGCAAATTCTCTTGTAGCGTAGGCTACACGTAACTTAAGCTATTTTCATGAGCTATGTAGCATTAAGGCTAAGTTACACTACGTAGTGTAAGTTACACGCTACATAGCATAGCTATTTAAAACACTGATCAATTAGAAAGTTTATAAGTGCCTATGTATCATCCATCACACTTTGCTAGAGTACCCAGTTCTTCATATTGCCATATGCCCTAGCACATAAACTCTATAATCTACGTTACTAATATAGTATACACTAAGGAAACAAGATGAGCCGGGTTGGGTGGACTGAGCTATTTATCATTGGCCCTGACCCAGCCCGGCCTAAACATTAGGTCTAGATTTCAAGCCCTAGCCCAACCCTCGGGCCAAGTTTAGTGGCCCAAGCCCTAGCCCTTCAAGGCCAAGTAGCCCGGCCCATTGCAACCCCTAAATGCAGATGGGGTTGTGGATCCAAATTCCAGACTTTCCATCTAAGGGTCTTATCGATGGATGGCCCATAGTTGAAAAACACATGGATCGGACGTTCTTTGCTATTGCTTTTCCTGTTAAAATTTGCCTGCTAACCTTTTTCTTTTTTTACCCTCTCATGGCTTAGAACATAGGCCCAAATCTTCCACCACCAAGCAATGAATGAACTAGTGGTTAATGGATTCCTCCTTTCTGCATATGACACACATATTGGGAAAAGGCATTTTGCATCTTCAGTCTTCACATTATCCAAAGTTAGAATCTTGTTTGTTGTAGCTACCCAACTTAAAACTGACTCAAGATTCTATAGAATGAACTGGAGTTCCATACTCTTGCAGTAGCCCACTCACCATTTTTATTCTTAAGTCCATTTGGAGTCCACCTATTAGATGGTTAGGATCATTTCAGCCTTGTGGTTTTCAACCATGGACCATCTAAGGACGCAACCCACTAGTCGGACTTGTTTGGGTCTACTTCCCTACCTTCCATGTGTCAGGCTTTTAATCAAGAAGTCTTCTATATTATGGTTCAGCTGGATAGCTTCATTCCACAATATCATCCATTGTGGATTTGGTGGTGCGTGATGCTCATACCCCAATGCTTGGCGCAAATAGATAATTCAAGATTAATTCCATCTATCATAATGATCTTATTACAAACTTAATGCTTGTGCAGGCTCCTCTTTTGGTTGGTTGTGATATAAGAAACATGACTGCAGAAACAATGGAGATTCTAACCAACGAGGAGGTGATTGCCGTTAACCAAGGTGACTCCCTTTCATTGTTCACTTATTACAGCTAACTATGAATTTTCTTTGTTATGTTCATTATATATTTGATTGAAATGTGACCGAAGGATTTTGAGGTCTCTGGTGTGTGATTGATCAATGGACCCCAGTAGAGGACTAGCAATCTTCTATCCAAGGTGTCGGCCCCGTTTCAAAATCTTGCCCGTGCTCCTGCTCCTGAGCCTCCCCTTGCTCCTGCTTAATGCCATTTTGAAATTGTGATTTCATTAAGACTAGCCTCAAATCAAATCGATTTGGTAGCATTCCATGCTTTGAACTCTTCTTCTTCTTCTTCTTCTTCTTCTTCTTCTTTTATTTATTTTTATTTTTCCGGTGCTGTGTTATGATTAGTTTGAAGGGCCTAGCTGGACGCCCTCCATCAGTCCTGGGCTTTTGGCATATTGGTTAGATTCTTAAAAATTGGTGTAAGAGCCAACACCACTTCCCTTGTTTGAATCACAGAAGGGACGGCCTATAAAAGGGCAACCTGAACCATAGTAAATGCCGCCATGGTGTGGAAAGGACTGCCTAGACAACCAGAGTGCAGCAGCCATGCCCTCCCTGAGCGGTAAAGGGCTGTTGGTTTTGTCTACCTGTAAAAAGAAGCCACGTGAGTTCCCCCAAGGAGTGGTGACCACTAATGTTGGTTGTGGAGCATTGTATGTTACAACCCCAATGGTTTAAAGGGCCCAGCTTGGCATGTTCATCAGTTCTCAGGCTTTTGGCATATTGGTTAGGTTCCTAACACTGTGCATCCTCTAGTTTAGAAAACACCAAGATCAATAACTACGGCTTTCAATTGGCCGAGTTGGCCTGTTGAGATTCCAGTCCAATCCTGCATAGAGCTGGCCAGCAACTCCTTTTTAGGCCAGGTCTGGACCTAGTATATTCAGGCCTGATAAATTAGTGGGACAGGTCTAGAAATAGCAGTTCATTTTATTTTTTTTTCTTATTGGGATAGTTCTGTTCCCGACCTGGCGGGTCCGAACCTGATTTTCAGGTCCCAAAAAGTAAATGGGCCTAGGCTCAGGGAGACACTGGTCTGGCAGGAGTCTAATAGCATCTACATCCCTTTTGTGAGCTAAATATTTTTTTTTTTTTCTTTTTTTCCTGCAATCCTATGTTTTCTAATTGTTTCAGTGGAGTGTTGGGACCAACTGATCGTGGCATGTATTTTGGTATTCCTGCAGACCCTCTTGGTGTTCAAGGAAGAAAAGTTGCAGTTGAAGGAGTTGGTGATTGCCTCCAGGTTCTCCCTCTTCTACTCATAATATGCAAACTAGGCTGGTCAATTTCAGGACTTGCTTGAGTCAACCTGGCAAGGTCATGGGCCTGGTCAGTGGGTCACTTTAACTAGGCAGGCCCTGGCTTGCAGGTAACTCGAGCCTTGTTTTCCTGGGTCAACTCAAAATTCGGCTAACTCCGTCTGATTTCAACAAGTCAGCCAAGTCAAAAGTCATTTAGGCAAATATGAGGAAAGGAAGAAGAAGATCAGACAATATAATCATTTACTATTATTATTATTATTATTATTATTATTATTTATGGCCCACCTGGTCGGCTCGGGACTCGCTAGGTTGACTTGACCCAATGAGTGACCCAGTCATGAGCTGAGTCTGGGTTTGCAAACTATCTTGTACTGTTATTTTTATTACCCACAGCCTAGGCATTTTGTTTTCCTCAGCTGTTGGGCATGGTCTTGGAAAAATTGCAGTGCCAGTTCTCATTTTGTATACCCTCACAATGCAGAGATTCCTACATGTGCACAAGTGCATGAGATGAAGTTTTCATTGTAAACTGCTAGGGTATATTATTTTGAACTAAAGAAATATGTAGGCCACTCGTGCTTGACTAAAATTCAGGTTCATTCATCAGGCGGGGCCCATCTGTCAGTTGGTCAATCCTTTAAACCATCCATTTTTCCATACGCGCATGGCCCACCTAATGACTGGATCAGCATGAATTAATGGAGGGGGACACATACACGGTGGGATCTACTTGACGAATAGCCTGGACAACACCAAGCTTGGACGTATGCTCGCAAGTAGGATATTCCCAAGTAGCCTTTGCAGGCCCCTTTGAACCATAGTCTGGCCAATTTGAACCATAGTCTGGCCAAACTCATTTTCTTGTAGAACGGCATTCATAGATTATTTCGCCTTGTGGTTTCAGGTGTGGGCCGGTCCTCTATCGGGACAACGCTTGGTGATTGTCCTTTGGAATCGATGTGCAAAAACCGCCACTGTCACAGCCAAATGGGAGATGCTCGGCCTTGACCCTACCATCCGTGTCTCCGTACGAGATCTGTGGAAGGTGAGAATGCATACACAAGTAGATATGCAAGGTTACATTTACTTGCATGCATGCATATAAGAGAAGCTGGATCTAATACAAATGTTTCTGGATTAAGCTTAACGTAGAAGTCACTATGGGTTCCAACATGGTGTTTTAAAGACATTCAATCTGTCCATCATATGAGGTCCTTCCTAGTCTCCTTGCATCTCAAAATTCAGGTGGTCCACACCATATGTAAAATCATGCCTAAACTCATTAAATCATGTGTTGCGGTCCACCTGCTTTCTCGAATTGCCTGACTATTTGGGTGTTGATCCATCCTGGTCAGGTGCATCTTCTGAATGGTTTCGAAAGAATATGCAAAACATAGTAGGCCCCATAAACACAATCTGTAACTTTTTTAATGGGGGACATCATTATCCCAACTGTTCCCTCTCATGTGGGCCGCCTGAGTTTTGGAGTTGCCTGATTTTTGGGCACCACTCAGAAAAATATGGAGTGCAAATGATAGATGGGTTGGATGTAATTAAAACTTTATGATGAGTCCTGCATGTTGATTTGTAAACGTTTGTAGTGGATCTGTCCCCTGCATGTAGCATACATGTATCCTGTTGCATTTTCTTCTTTTCCCTTTATTTTCTTGATGAAAATACCGACACCGATGTCTTTTTCTTTCCAATTTCCAGCATGAAGATATATCGGGAAATGTGGTGAGATCTTTCGGAAGGAAAGTGCAGTCCCATGCCTGTGAAATGTTTGTCCTTACTCCCCACAAGGCCTCCTACTCTGCAATGTAGTCGTGCATGCCCTCAGTCTCTAGATGTATTTTAGCTGTTACTAATCAGACATTAAAAAACGTAGAAACCTTTGCATGAGATTGATTTGGCATTTGTGTATTGCTTACGGTTGCGAAAATCAATCCTTGCATGTGTTTTTGGGACTTGGCAAGATTCATGGTTCAAAACTCGATTTGGCCTACCTATAGTATCATTCATCATCAATATGGGGCCATATAACCCTGTATCGAGATGTTTAGGGCCAATACAGCTGTATTGTTTCATGGACGATACCGGTAATGACTAATGCATGATACTCAACAGTCCTGGCTCATACTTCAGATGTTATAAAATATATTTTTAAAAAAATATAATAGAATATATTAAAAGTTTTGTAAAAAGCTTTTTGGGGGTTTTTAAGAATAGTCCCATATGGGAAAGGGAAGAGAAGATTTTGTTGTTTATATGAGAGTAGTGGAGTAGTATAATACTTACCCACATGGTCCAAAGGAGAATGGAACTTGTGTGTTCCCGTGCACATGGTCTCGGTGCAAGGGCGTGGGCATGTGAGGCAGTGTGGTTGTAGAGGCGCTAGTGGCGCACTTCACACATCTGCATCATGTCACAGAGGGTCGCTCCTTCTCGACCTTAAGCGAACCGGAGCGAGACGTGTGCGAGTCGTGGTGCGACTAAGTGACTAAGGCGGATGGCTGGATGAAGGGGAGACTAGATGACTGAATGAGAGTCCTCCAGTGTATATAGAGAGCTGAAAAAGAGTTATTGCAGCAGATCTATAACAGTTGTGCCATTAGTGTAGGGTCCAGCTATAACTGCTGCATGGCTAGCCCAACAGCTAGAAAATGGCTAGCTACTGTTTCACAACAGTTAGCATGCAGCAGCTTAATGGCCCATGCATAACAGTAAAAAAACGGTCATAAAACAGCTAGTTTTCTCCAACAACTAGAAAACGGTCACGGAATTTATTTCCTTGAACCATAACCTCCAACCACTATAGCCTATAAAATAAGGGCCTAGATGAGTTTCCAAACCATCTCACCACACTCCAGCAATCCCAATACGAATCAAAGCATCTCCTCTCCTACAGACCAAAATATCAGCAATATAACAAGGTTGATCAGAACCATTGCTTGAAGAATAGACCAACGGTGTGGTCTAGAACGGTTCAACCGAACCAGTGGCTGAAAACCTGACCAGTGCATTTGTCTAAATCACAAATTTTCTTCTCTTTTCTCTTTTGAGATTTTTCTTTTATTTTAATTCTGTCAATTAGTGTATATAAGAGTTCCATTGGTGGGCTTTCGTGTTTGTTGAACGCAAACCCACATCAGGCTCGTCGTATCCTAGAAGCAGTTTGCCTGTAACCTATCAGCATACTCAATTTACTTGAGTAGGATCAAATAACGCTTTAAGGACAGCGTTTCAGACGTGCTTCAACCTGTCCTTATTTCATATTAATTTGCATTTTTCGGTTTCCATATTTTACATAAAAAATATTATTCTGTAAATTTTCCAACATCAGACCCTGCCAGGAATGTGTTTACCCTGCCAGGAATGTGTTTTATGGTATGCTTGGATGCACCCCAAATCAGCATCCTGATATTTCGTTCTGTTGGGCTCCGACCATCGATGCTGCACTGTTTGCATGTGGAAGGAATCCTGGTCCAGAGAGAGTTGGTTAACCTGTTTGGAGGTAATGTTTCCCTGGGTAAATGAGATTCAAGTTGTTAGCTAGTAAGGGAACCTTTCCCCCCCTTTTTTGGATAGAGATCTTGAATTGGCCAAGCACGGGCCACGTCAAGGTAAGCTCGAGCCCCACTCTACAATAATACAAGGCTTGAGCCTAAGGTCTTAAATCAATGCAGGCCATATTGCCTATTTCATCATGCTATGCATCACCAGTATGGCTCATGTAGCTCCTGTATTGGGCTCTTTTGGACCAATTTGGCTCAATTCCGTGGCATCATTCATGCAAATAAGTACTGTTTTGGACTATGCTTCGACCATTGCTTGAGATCGGGCTTCAGTTTTGGCAAACGTCTACATATTTTCTGTACATTTTCACATTGCCGAATTTCGTAGCATTTGGTACATTTTCTCACAAATATCTAAATCTGCCTAACTGAAAGTTGCTTTGTTCCAAACTGGTGCAAACGGAATAGAGTGGCCAGCCTCCAGTTCAACTACATGGGCCCACAAGCTCATTATAGAACATTATCAGGACACTGATATCTTGATCCCATAAACACTCTCAGCCTATCATCCCTTTGGCATCAGATTCGGATTAGCTATTTCACCAACAAATGAATATCATTAGTAGCTATTTCTCCCTGGGCCTGGACAAAGGAAACAAACAGGCACTGCAACATCACCAAAACAAGCCACCTCAACGCCAAAACGGCCGAATCTGAGCAGTTAAAGAACAAACTGGGGAACTGTAACGAGCTTTTGCAATGTGGGTTAAGACTTCAATCATAGATCACCTCTATTTAAAATCTAGTGTATTTGTGTGCCAATCCAGAGCATCCAAAGCACTGACCTGATTTTGGATGGACCATGACCCAGAAATTAATCTGGCAGAGATGATAGCAACCATCTGATTTTGCCCTTGGATATGTACTCATGGCTATTTTACTCTAGACCATCCATTTGATAGACAACACTTGGGATGGTTAGGATCACTTGATCTATGTAATTTTAGAGACGTGCCCAATCCACAATGAGCCTTCCATTTTCAAAATGGTTGTCAGCTATCATAAAAGTCTAGCCCCCTTCTTTTTATTCACAATTTCGTGGAACTAAGTATTGCAATTCAATCAGATAGTACATCCAAACACAGCCTTCAAAGGACTAGATACATGGGCTTCCAGAAATTGTCAAAAATGCATCTTCATCCAAAGAAAGAGAAATGATCCAGTGCTCTCAGAGCACTAGCATTGGCTCACTTCAGCATTCCAATAAATCAATCTGGACTGTTCACTAAACTCAAAACACATTTAATAGGCCACCATGCAGAAATCGAGCTGAACGGATGATCCAATCCATCCTTGATTTGGCCTTATTTCTACAGCCATACTTTACCAAAGCCATGGATAAGATGGTTACAATTACCTCACAAAAGTGATTCTTTAGAATTATAAGCAACCTGTGATGGGCCCTAACAAACAGATGGATCAAATTGCTGATTGCACCTACTAAGTGTCAATGGTTTCAATAATTCATCCTAAAAAGCATTGATCAAATGGTGAATGTTTTGTCAGATCAGTGTGATATTTGCACTGGAGCAGTTCTTAAAGAAAAATAACATGAAACAACAAAAGAACATGTAATATCAACTAAAACCAAGGCTAGTATTTTGTCAATTATCACCCAAATGGGGGGAAAAAAAAAAGACAGAAAATATTTGCAATTAATACTGTATGTGGCCCTCTTGATCAAAAGGGGGTGATGATTAGAAAAAAAAAAAAAAAAAAAAAAAAAAGAATCAGGAAAATGTAAAGAAAACTTGAGCACCACAACCAAAGAAAGGCCCTTTACAGCTTCAAATCAAGGCCATTCGATTCATAGCTAGGATCTTGTTAGCATTGTTACTGTTCTCTTGTTTACTCATCCATTTTATCTCTACATATTTTGACCACCCTTTCCACTCCACTCAGATAGATAAAGGAGGGAAGTCTTCATCCTTCGGATGAAATGATTCTGGAGCCCTGCATATTCAAATAAAATAAAAAATAAGAAACTTAAATAGCATAGAGTTACTCCTAGCAAACAACAACGAAGAAATTCTCATAGGCTGGACCATGGCGTGCATTTCTGCCATTTTCTTTTTAGGGGCGTGCTTCAGTGGTACTGCTACCACCATAGACTACGGTCGCACCCGACAGAAGGATGTTCCACGTGATGTATTCATGACATTCAACCTGTCCATCAGATGTGTGATCTCAAGGTACACCCGGTACACAAAGCTCAGGTGGGAGACACCACAGGGAAAGAGTTGAAAGTGGGCACCTACCATTGATTTATTTATTTTTATTTTTTTTTGGGAAGGAAATGGCCCATGATAAGGCCTTTTCAACTCAGATGGGTGCCGGTTCAAGTTAAGAACAAGCATTTCCTCTCATCTAGTCCCCTGATCTGTAGCCCACATGAGTTTTGGATTGGGCTCAAATTTTTTTTTTTCTAAAATGTGATCACACATCTGAAGGACGGTTTGGATGTTTTGTATACATCACTTGGGTGCCACGCCTTCTCAGTACCACCGTAAGCCTGCAGTGGTAAATCTTCCTACTTGGAAATGTGATGTGATTTCTCATTTTCTGCTAAGGGACTGTTTGGATTCAGGGTAAGCATAGGAAACGAAATAATGTTTATCAGGAAATCTTATTTCCAGGAGTTTGCAGGAAAGGTAACTTGTTTTCCTTGTTTGTTTTTCAACGAGATTTTCTTAAAATTTTGGTATCTATTTTCAAATTTTTTTGTTTGGCAAAACAAATTTTTTTGGAGAAAATGTCTAGATAGTCACTAGCATGTGCTAGATTAGCATATGTGGCACATGTAGGCAATGTTTTAAATATCGTTATTGCGTAGTGTATCGCACCCTTGGGATATAGATACATATCAGTTATCGCATGGGATATATAGGTTGTATCACATAATGTATTGTTGTTGTTGGGAAACATGGGAACATTGGTAAATTGATCGAATTTTTCTTGGAAACTTCAAAGATTGTTCAAAAAGACATCAATACATACTTAGAAATCAAAACATTATAGGAAAAAAAAAAAAAGTGCACATAATAGGGGTTTCCTTTGTATGGGTCCTAATACATGCATTGTCTAACTGAACTGATTCAAGTATATTTAAAGTTTATTCATATAATTTATAAACATAAGAAGACATGTATGGAAACAAAAGCAATACATTCAAAAGTAAAAGAAAAATCATTAGATCAGGTTATATACATGTTTGATTTGTGTCGGGATAAAAATATTGCAACTGATTTGCGAGAAATTGAGAAATCTCAATTTTTCTCAATTTTCCGCAACTTGCCCTATCTCTCCCAAATCTCAAAAATGAAGCTCAAAATCTATGAATTTTTATGGAAAACATGAAGAATCATAGATTTATAACTGTTTAACACTGATTTAATATGATTTATAGTTTAAAAAATGGATCAAAAATTGAAAATGTTCATCATATCAAATAGGTGGGATATATCGGCACTATTTGTGCATTTTGTATCACACAGGTGGGATACAAGATATATCGTGGGATATATTGGCCGATATCGTCGATATTTAAAACACTTGATAGTATGGATCCCATTAGGACTCATCTTGATGTATGTATTGTAAATGCTGGGAGGGATCATAATGGCGGAGCCCTCCATCACTCGTTTTTCCTCTCTTCCTCTATATCTCTCTTTTTCTCTATCGATGGCCCACCCTTGATATATGTATTTGATCCACGCTGTCCATCCAGTGGACCATCAAGGCCATCCACCAAGTGGGCCCACATAGGTGGTGAAATCCCACTATAGCGTGAGTGTGATGGTGTGTGGTGGACGCTGCTGCCAGCGTCCAGCTTGCTTGTAGTAGAGAGGGGTTGTGGGACCACAGTAGGCCCCCTCCCATGATGTATGTATTTAATCCACACCATCCATCCAATTTTTCAGCTCATTTTAGGCGTTGAGCCGAAAAATGAAGCCAATCCGAATCTCTGGCGGGCCACATCATAGAAAATAGTGACACTTACTGTTAAAAATTGTTAGGGCCCACTGTGATGTTTCTGTGCGTCAAAACATATCCAATATTGGGCTCATTGAACCTGTCCCGAGCCGGAGAACCTAACCAACGGAGTAGATCCTCCTGATGTGGGCCCCACTTATAAAAAAATGTAAGAAAACAATATATATATATAATAAACAATAATAGCAGACGCTGTTGTTGCTAGCGTCCAGAGGGTGCTGCAGTAAGCAGCGTCCGGCTGCTTGGTTGAACACAGGGACCGTGGGCCCCACCACTGGTCCCACCATGATGTATGTCGATCATCTGCACCGTGTATTTGATGGGTCCCCTTTAGAAATGGGTCAACCCCAAAAATTAGTCGTACATGGAACTTATGTGGTCCACTTTACAAAGCAGTAGGGGATTGAACGTCTACCACTGAAACCCTTTTTGGGTCACAGAAGTTTTGGATCAATATGAAATTTGTTTTTCCTCTTATTTCAGGTCTTTGTGACCTTATGAACAGATGGGATGGAAAATAAACGTTATGGTGGGCCCCACGTGGGACCCACCTGTTGTAAAACGGATTGGCTAGTGTTGCACACAATTATATAGCTAATGTATCGGCGTCAACAAGTTATGGGGGTCTGATCATGAGGTATGAGTTTGATACACACCGTCCATTGACAGTGGGACCCACCCCCATGTGTTTCATCCACCGTCCAGCCATGGACGGTGGATCCCAACCTGATGTAAGTGTTTTATTTAACCCGCCCATATGACGGTGGACCCTACCGTGATATATGTAATTATCCCACCATCCATCTGGACAGTGGAGACCACCGTGATATATATGTTTTACCTGCGCCGCCCATCTGTTTTCGTGTGGGACCCACCTCTATGTATGTATTTTGCATCCATGCCGTCCATCTGCCAGCTGGACGTGGGATGCACCATGATGTATGTGCATTGTCTGCACCGTCCGTGAGACCCACTGCACATGTGCAGTCTACACTCTCCGTCCTTGGGTCCCACCTTTGATGTATGTTTTGTATGAACACAGTCCAGGCCGCTGGCAGGCCTATTTAGATATATATATATATATATATATATATATATATATATATATATATGAGGCCCACCTGTTGTGTGTGAAGCCCACCATGTGTGTGAGGCTCACCTATTGTGTGTGAAGCCCACTGTGTATGTGTGTAAGCGTGGGACTCGTCGTGATGTATGTAATAACGGCCCATGTGATGCGGCCTAATATGATGTATATGAGGCCCATGTGAGGTATTTGTGGCCTATTTGGTGAAGCCCAATATGATGTATATGAGGCCCATTTGATGAGGCCCGTGTGATGTATTTGTGGCCTATTTGGCGAGGCCTGATGTGATGTATATTAGGCTCGTATGAGCGGCCCATTGCGATGTAAGAGGCTCATGAGATGCGGCCCATTATGATGTATTTGTGGTCCAGGTATGAGGCCCATTTTGATGTATTTGAGGCCCAGATATCAGGCCCAATGTGATGTATATATAGCCCATGTGATGAGGCCCAATATGATGTATTTGTGGCCCTTTTGGTGAGGCCCATTATGATGTATTTGTGGCCCTTTTGGCAAGGCCCATTATGATGTATTTAAGGCCCAGATATTAGGCCCAATGTGATGTTTATATGGCCCATGAATGAGGCCCATCGTGATGTATATTAGGCCCTTTGTGTGGGGCCTATTATGTTGTGTATGGGGCTCTTGTGTGAGGCCATGGGCCCACTATACGTTAGGCTTTATGTGGGCCACTCCTTGCGAGCAATGTTGGTTAAATGTCCAAATTGATAGGCAATGATGGTTAAATGTTCACATCGTGACCTTCCCTTAGGCCCTTTGTTAGGCCGATTATCTATACCGATTATAAGTACGTGATAGTATAGCATCATGACACATGTCCATACGCATCATCTACATGCATGATATAAGATATGGTTGACCATTACATATACCATTGGGCAGGTTGTTATGAGACTCCCTGATAGGCGGAGTTATCCCACATGAGCGCACAGTTTGCGCAGGATTGATGTATGACTAGATTGTGTAACTCATGCATCTCGCATTTTGTAATATAACCACCGTATGCCCTAGCGACATCAGGGTCATGACCTCCACAGGCATGTCGTGGATGGCCAGTTGGGACACCAAAAATATTTGGTTCTAGCATACGGACATCATAGATGTCCCTGGGTGAAAATTCCTAAATCTCCAAGGTCAGAGGACGCTCCAACGTCTAGACCGAGTGGATATATATGATCACATGAGAGTTATATACCAGTAGGCCGCGTCTCCCACTGTGTTATGGTCGATTGGGAGGGGGTATGACCTTACCCGCCTGAATGAGGGGGTAATATCTAGGTTGAGTTTGACCAGCTTAAGGAATGAGTCTGCTATCAACGAGTCAGGCCCGATATTGGTAGGCGGATAGTGAGGTCTCTTCCACTTACCCAGTCGTGCGCTCGGATAGGGGCGGTAAGCTGGCGTGGAGTGTACTAGACCCCGGTAATGATCCCAAAGATGTACGGTACTGATATGTGGACTTATTGAGCAGGAGTTGCATACTCATTCATTCATTTATTCACTATCCACTCGAGCTGGTGATGTGCAACTAATTGTTATGTGTATCTTCGCGATGGCCAGAATTTCGGTTGGGGACGCAACCTACCTGAGATCAGGAGTTTACCACATTAAGTCTGACTATCCAAATTTAAGTATGGGACTGGTTTGGATAGAAGTCCCTTGTGATGGACCTCATAGCCTACGATACTACGTACTATCATCCCGACTTCACACTCCAGCTTGGTCATTTCATTCGCACCACATATTACATTGCATCCTCAGCACATAATATTTGGTTTACTATGCTTCTGTATTGCAAAGCCTAGATAAGGCTGATGGTATTTGTGGACTTACCAGTATGTTTCTACATTGTTCTGATATTGCATACTTGGCACTTACCTTGAGCACACACTTTCACCACCCTCTAAGCTTTATATAAGCTTATGCACGATAGATGCTGCAGGTGGCGTTAGGTCACAACAGCGTTGAGCTTAGAGCGTGTAGTTATCTTTTGGAGCTTCGATTTTTTATATATGTATTTTCTTTTCAACATTGTAATCAACTGTTTATATTAGTGGATATGTGATGATGATGTTGTCTTTGTGATTTTAGTAAACTTGTGATTATGCTTCTTACGAGATAAATGTATGTTGAAAAATCCTCCTTGTAGGATCCCAGGATTGAAATCTGGTGTATGGGCGCTGGGAGCCGAGAATGGAGTACTACGGAAGCTGTCGACACCAGATTCAGCGATCGAGAATTCTATGAACCCGGTTTTCGAGTTTGGGGCGTGACAGACATCCTTTCACGAGTTTGTTTAAAGTCCTAAAAGTAGGATGCAAATCAAAATTTCTAATAATATTTTTCAATTAAGGAGTGATGGAGTTCTTTTGTGGGATCCCGATCTTTTGCAACATCCCTCGTGTGCACACGTGTCTCAACTCGTACCTTTGATAGACCATACATTACACTTAGTACACCTAGAAAACTCACCTAAGTGATTTATTCTGGATGACCTTGAGACCTCTATCATGTGGACCGTGTCGACGTTGTGGTCGCAACGACGAAAACCGTGTGTCAATCTGACGCTCCGTTAGTGAGATATAACCCATCGAATGTAAGGCTCAAATTATGTATCCGGTAACACAAGCAACCTTTATTATGCTAGGCCCATTGGACTTGAGCTCATGTGGGCCTAAAGCCCACTTTTAGAACATGAAAATTACCACAAAATAAGACAATTGCTACATGACAAAAATATGAGCTAGCACATATGAGACAAGCACTATAAGACAAAATTAGATTATATCCCAAAACTCATAATTTGCTTTTTCCCCATGCCTTAGAAACTAATCATGGCTCATGTCCACCTCATCCTATACATGCATCCAATGCATGTCTTGATTTGTGCCACATCACTTCAAACAACCAATTGCAACACTCCACTTCATCATCCACCATGCGTCACCTACAACCCATAACCCTTATTTATCCATTAGCCAATGCATGTCTAGATTTCTTCCACCTCGGTCAATGCATGCTTAGCACCATCTACCTTATCCATCCACTACCCATACCATACATCACATTCCACCTCACTTTTAGCACTAATAAGATCTCATAAACTTGTCACGTCATCTTGCCACCTTAACCCCCAATTCCCTATATAAGAGTAGGAGCTCTCTTGCATTTATTCTTTTCCTATACTTAGAAATTTCTGAGATTTTAAGAGAGAGTGAGAGAGAGTGGGGCCAAGGTGTGGCCCACCATTAATCAAAGAGGGAGTGAACCACACATCATCATCCAACCATCCATCCATTGAGGTGAGTCTACACCCCTCCTTCCATCCTCCTCATCCTCCTCTTTCTTCCTCTTTTTATTTTCTTGATATATGTGGGCCCCACTAGTGTGGAGTTCTTGTGTGCATGTATTTTTGGGTATGGTGGTCAGAGAAGTGGCCCATGTCAATATGGTCCACCATGATGAACATCATATCCGCACCCTTCACATGTAATCTTTTTTTTTTTTTTTTTTTTTGTATCTGGATAGCAAGTTCTAAAATCATATAAAATCAATTATAGTAAGATCGGAGTTGAAACTTAGGAATATAATGAATCACGATATGATCTAACTCTGGGCCAAATTTTGTAGCCATCCAACGGTCCAATCATCTGTAGCATCAAGTTTACTTGGCTACTGTCCAGCAGCACATGCAGGATTCCGATTTGCCAACAACAGACCCATTTGTATTTCCTTTAATGAATGTATTGAAAATACATGTTCTGTTGGATTCATAGAAAATCAAACTAGCTTTCCAACGGTATATAATAAGCCTCAATCGGAGTTCGGACGGCTGAGATCTTGGCCTTATACGAAAAATATATTTGGGAGCTTATTATGACCATTCTTATTTGGGTCATATCTGTGATAGCAACGGTCAGATATATTTGATATTTGTTCTTAACTTACTTGAGATAGTAAACAATCATATGTATGGTCCCTATGGTCAGATTCTTCCATGATAAAATTTAGAAAATTTTGGACCAATAAATACTTCCGTATGAATAAACCTTAAATTGTTTTGTGTGGTCCAGATGGATCCAAGGCTATGTATGGTTTGAAACCTATTTACAGCCTAAATGATGTATTACTAAACCATCCATTGGCTCAGATTTTTTCAACAGAGAATCTGATCATAGAGATTTGATCAATATATTTTATGTGCTGCTTAATGTGTATGTTGGATATATGTTGGACATAACATTCATTCTCTTATTGACCCACTTGGGTGTGGGGTCACTTGTGATTTATACATTTTATTAGTTCATCCAATCTGGAAACCTATATACATTGTTGTGTGTCTCTTATGTATGGTTTACTAGTATGTGGGCCCTACTTTCCATTGGATCTATTTCATTTCCTTTGCACTTTCTGTTTGCTGAAATTTTCTAAGTACTTAACTGTATTGCATATAGGCCTCTTTGACACCTTGTAGTGGACCTCATGCTCTGTAGTTAAGGGTACTACTATGGAGGATGTTTAATCCTTATATAAGTGAACTGAGATGTCCCAACTTTGTGTCAGGAATGATCGCCAAGTGTTTGGAAAATGGGCCCTAAGTTGTGATAGACCCTATTGCTGGAAAAAAAATGTCTGATTATTTGTGTTTTGTACTAACTTTGGGCCTCTGTAGTGGACCACATGCTGGAGATATGAGTAGGCCACCACTTGGAACCTTTTACCTATATCAATAAATAGATAAATAATATTTTACTCGGGCTAAATCAGACCCTACAAGATCAGGGAGTGGATTCCAAAATGGAGCAAGGCATGGTTGTGCAGAAAATTAAAGTACATATGCTTGGCCCTATACCAAATATTATCTGTGTACAATCAGTTGGTCCCATCTTATACTTTTTAAAGTACATATATAGTACTACCAAAGGCACTAGACGACACACTGAAAGGTGGTCCCTTATGATCATGGGACATACTCAAAATCGGGCCAAAACTAATTCTACACTTTATTTTCTGAACATTTCCTCCAAATACCCATGTTTGGGACATCACCGTAAATTGTAAACACCCAACCAATGAGGTTTGCCTTATACCTTTTAAAGCCCATACATAGAGCTACCAGATGGATCCCTCCTTTCACTATATGTGGGTCTCACATGATCATAAATCTGAATTGAAGATAGCTAGAAACCAACATTGCGCAGAAATCTGTTTGATGTAAAATTTATGTGGGGTCCACCACTTTCCTAAAGCATTTAATGCAGCATCTAAACTCTGAAAAATAACTCTCAGATATTGTTGGGCTTAAAAACCTTAAGTGAACCATCTAGTATGGACTATCTTATATGGGCCTTACCTTTCATGTAATGAGATCCACCTGACATATTTTGTAAATGAGTATTGTATAACTTGTAAAATATTTAGTGAGCAGATCTTGCTATCTAAATGTTCTCTTAAGACATAGGTGGCCTTGGACCCATCTAAATGATGCAAACCTAAGGCCCAGGCAGGCCCAATACTAAAAGAAATCATTGGGGAATGAGAAACCCACAATGGTAACCTTCATTAAGCCTGTTGGGCAGGTCCATTGCCTACTGGGCAGTATGCCTTTCATACTACCTCTAGCCAAGTGGACCACGCTTAGAGAGACCTATTTTATAGTGCATAAACTGGATAATTGGGCTTTTTCTTGGTTTGTTGTATATATGACTAGTGGGCCTAATATAATATATGACATGAAAGATGTTAGCATGTTATCTTTTATGTTTGAGATTGTGCACTATTTCTAGTTGGTGGAATGTGTGGGGCCCACTTAGTTGTGGAATTAGATCCACACCATTGAAAGCGTTGTGGTTGGATATTTATGCCCTTGGATTAGCCTATTGGTTCACCAAGTGGGACTCACACTTGACCTATACAACCCCATGCCTTGCATGTAGTTCAAGTCCAGTGTAGAAATCACACTAGGTAGTATGCACCTAGTGATGGGTGAGATGATGATACATGTATGATAACATAATAATGATAATTGTGAGTTGTTGGTTGAAATGATAGATATGATTTAATGAATGGTGAATTATAGCATGTGCATTGATAATGGATAACTAACTATTTATAACACTTATGACATTGTTTATGTTAATCATGAAGTGAAAATGATACTCATGGTAATGATGATGAATTTATATATATATATATATATATATTTATATATGCGTGATGACAAAATATGCTAGTTGACCACTATGCTTGATATCTAAGTGATAATAATGCACGTATTGATTGTTGTGATGATAATGTGGATAAGATAAGCATATTTTGCTTGATGCATGGATAATGATAAATAAATGATGTTGGTAGACATAAGGATAACCTTATGCATGATAAATAACTAATGCCTAGGGCATGTATAATGACAGTATTGGACAATGGCCATGATATTGATGATGCATGTGAATCCCTATATGTTATGTACTCTATGCACATGATTGCATGCTACATGTTATGAGGATAATTTTGATGTTGAATGATGTCTATGATAATGATGATACATGTTAGAACATGTGTACCACCATAACCTATGCACCTTATGTATGTGCGTGTTATAGGAGCCCTAGTGGTCATTTCTTAAGTATATACAAGAGATATAGGGCCTCAGTGTGCTATTGAAGACACTTAAATATATGGACCATCGCGTCACATTGGCTATTCTTGTGTTTTGGCCGATTATTGTTTATATCTGATAATCATGTTAGTGTACTTAGTCTAGTAGGACACATTGAGAACATGCTTAGTATAACATCACGATACATGCCTATACGCATCATTTGTATGCTTGTTGTGAGGAATGATTGATCATAGCATATGCCATTGGATTGATTATTTATGGAACTCCCTGAGAGATGGAGTTACCCCACAAGAGTGCGCGGTACGCGCAGAATTGATGCATGACTGGATAGTATGACTCATGCATCTTGCATTTGTGTAACATGATCACTGTACGCCCTAATGACATCAGAACTGTGGCCTTCACAGGCATATCATGGATTGCAAAATTAGATACTAGAAATATTTGGTTCTGGCACTGGTGTTATGGATGTCCCTAGGTAAAAGTCCCTAAACCCTTATGGTACAAGGAGGATGCTCCAACATCGAGACCGAGTGGATACATGAGCGCCCGAGTGCCGAATACCAATAGGCTGCGTCTCCCACTGTGTCGTGGTCGGTTGGAAGGAGGTGTGGCCTTATCTGCCCGAGGGTACGTAGGGGCAGAGCTAGGCTGAATTTGACCAGCTCGTAAATGGGTCCTCTACTGACGAGTCGGGTAGATATTGGCAGACTACTGGCCAGGCGGGTAGTGAGGTCTTTTCCACTTGTATGGTTGTGCGTCCAATTGGGGCGAAATCTGGTGTAGAGTGTTCTAGACCCTGGTGATATTCCAGAGATGAATTGTATTGATATGTGGATCTTGGTGAGGACTGACATGCTTGCGTTGCATCTTGCATATGACATTGGCTACGTAGGCCTTACACCGCATAGCCTTAGTATGGCTAACAACATTGTACTAAACTCCGGTGATATTCCAGCGATGTATTAATGGATGATAAGGGATTTTGTCCCACTCTTATGTGAAGATGGTGGATTACCCATATGTGGTATGTTCATGATTCCTGGTGCAGATATATCATGTGTTGTGGAGATGTACTTGCAGAAAGAAGGGATGTTCAACATTTGACTCATGTATTCATTCATTCACTATTCACTCGGGCTGGTGGTGCGCAAATAAATCATTATGTGCATCTTCATAATGGCCATAATTTCGGTTAGGAATGGGACTAACCTGAAATCAGGAGTTTACCACATCGAGTCTGTCTATCCAAATCTGGTATGAGACTGGTTTGGATAGAAGTCCCTTATGATGAACCCCACGGCTTGCGATACCACTTACTATCATCCCGACTCCACACGTCAGCTCTGTCATTGCCCTTCCATCGTATGCCATATAGTAGAAAATGGAATTTGATTATCTTGTTCATGATGATTGGCTATTTTAATGATTCATGGTCGCTTGTTGAGTGATATATCTATTATTGATGTCATGTTCATGATAACCAATGTAGTTATACGACATGATTGATTGCTAACCTACTCACCTATGATAGCATGACTGGTTGATCACATGCCTATGGTTGTTTTAGATGTCTTTAAGGGAGCCTCCTAATAAGACGTGTTTTACTCCCTGCATACAGTAGACTCACGAGCTGTGGTTTGCTCATACGTATGACTTACACTTTTTCAGAATGCATGCAAGAGTTGTTGGAGTTTGCTATTGTTTCCTTCATTACTGTTGAGTTGGTGCACTATATTACGTGTGACATGTCGAACAGGTTCGTCTCTTTGATATGCGTTGATACCATGTACAAAATGTGTAACCGTTTAAACAGATTAACCGTTCAAAAAAAATAATTCTCCACCATGAGCTGGGTTTCATGTTCGGTAAGTTCGCTAATCGTTCACCAAGTCGGTAAGTGGTGAGGAAGTTCTCTAACCTGAGTACGGGACTTGGGAAGTAGTACTTCCTAGGTTCCAAATTTAGGGCCTGACATCTTCCTTCTTTGCTCATAACTCTAATCGGGGTTCCCCCTCTTATGAATAAAGATTTTGCATAATAAAATTTGAGATTTAAGAACTCCTATCATCTTCTCTTGAAGTGTATCAAAATTCTTCCCCTACCACTCACATCTCTAGGCCCTTGGTTAATCTAAACATTTCATCTATTATCTTCATTTACATTACTTATTATTTATTAAGTTTATACAGTTCTCCTATACACCCTTCTTAGAGTTTTATTTTACTTCTTACTTTGTTCATTTATTTTTAAATAATAATCCAAAGCTAAAATTTAATGTAAATTCAAATCCCATACAGTAGATATCGTACATTTGTATGGCGGAGAAGGGTGTCTCACATGTTCCTTCTCTATAACCAAGGTACTTACTTGGAACGACCAGTGATAGATGTCTTAAATCTATTAATTAAATGGTTTGTCAATGACAGGTTCGATGCCATCAAGCAGGCTTTGATGCCATCGAAAATATTCAGAATAAATTGAATTGGTTGTTGGACACTTTAGGTGTCTTTTTCGATGCCATCAAAGGCTGGGTCGATGTCATTAGTAAATTCTAGATTTTCATGTTTAGTCGCTAGATCGTTTTTTGTATTATTTGATGCTATCAAAGTGAGTTCAATGACATTGACAGTTTATTCGATGTTATCGAAGTCTCATCGAATGTTTTATCGAGCGTATCGCTGAGTTATGAAAAGTTACGAATTTGCATGATTTGTTTCCGATTTTGATTAGGATTCTTGTAGATGCTATATATAGGATTATAATTGGGATTGGGAGGGATCTTAAGCTTTCTAATTCATTCGTAGGATTTCAAAGGGCTTATAAGAGAGATTCAAAGCTTGTTCAAATCAAATATTATCTCTATCTCTTGTAATTTCTACTTTCATAGTATTTACCGTCGCTTTGTGCCGTGGTTTTTCCCCGTAAGGATTTTTTCACTTTAAAATCTTTGTATTTACATTGTGCTTGCTTGGTGTGATTGGATTACTTCACTTAATTCATCTTTGTGTGCTTCTGCGGTCTCCCATCATCTACAGACATAAATCATATAAAATTATTCAAATCCAAACCGTTCATCTTAACTCCCATATAACCATAGTCTTCTATAGGGTTTCAAACCTGCCATGGATTTTCAAACTCTATATGAAATATTTTCATCTTCTCCTCCCAAATCTCCTTACGGTAGGCCCACGGGTTTCCACAAATATAAATATTTTAAACGGCATTGAATAATATAATTCATATTTAGGGCCTCTTTGTAATATGCAATGTTACAAGTATCACGGTCATTTGTCAACACCTACAAGCTCATCCACATGAGTAGCCCTCAGAGCATCAAAGTCTACCTGAAAAAAAAAAAAAGAGTTGTCCAGTCTCAATCCCATTGTAATACACCACAGACTATGATGGGTACCATCACCATACATGCGATGTCCCATGCCACATGTGCCACTTAAAGCTCATATGCCACATGTGTGACATGTATCTTTAAGAACTCATGCACGTGACTCTATTGATCTTTAATTTCTCCCTATGTAAACGTGTGCCACCGTTGATCTTTAATATGGGCATGACTTCCGTGCATCCTGGATCCACCGAAGTGTGTGTGGACCCTTGACTATAGGGCCAACCTTAATGTATATGACTACATCCATGCTGTCCATCTGTATTGAATACTTATTCTAAGGCAATGATAAAAAAAATAAAAATGAAACAGATCCAAATCTTATATGGACTATAGTATATAAAACAATTGTAATTGACCATTTAAAACTTCCGCTGGGCTACAAAAGCTTTGGATTAAGATGATATTTGTGTGGTCTCTTCGTAAAGGTCTTTGTGACCTTATCATTATGTTGGGTGGTAAATAAACATTCTAGTGAACTTTGTAAAGTTTTTAATGGCAGGAATTCAATCATGATTGTTTCATGTGGTGTGGTCCACCTAAGATTTGGGCATACTCTATCTTTAGGATCATGCCCTAAAATAAGCTTTGAAAATGGTTAGCCGGTGTGGATTCACTGTGAGCCCTAACTAAAGTTAGGGAGCCCATCCACATGTGGATTAGAGTCTCACCTAATTTACTTCATTTAAAATTTATATGCAGTTATAAAACACATGTGCCACCGTTTATTTTCAAACACCTTCACATGTGCATTCAAAGAATTTATTGAAAAATTTTATAAGATAATCCATCGGTAAAAAAGCTATTAAATGGCCCATCATTTGGACGCTGGGGATTGAATGATATTCTAGCCTCACTTTTTTGTTATTTATTTATTCGTTATCTCTTGACATTAATTAATTTTTAATCATCATAGTTTATTATTTTTCTTTATTCGTCAGGCAAAGCGTGTCAACGAGTACAAGGATAAGTGATCACGTACAGCGAGTTGAACATGACTCACATGCATCCCCAACTCTACATCCAACGTGCAACTTTTGTAGGGCATCCGTACCATGCAAGCAGTAGACCCAAAGAGAAAATCATACCACATAAGAGGTAGGTCCAATCTTCCTATCAGGTGGATCACACCATTGGAATCAATGAAAAGATCTAACTCAACATACAGGTGTAGCCTAACTAATGAACGGACTGATCTAATTTTTGTTATGTGGCCTACCTGATATGAATAAATGAATTTTTTTTTGAATATTAACAATAATGATGGGACCTACCGTTTTCATGGAACTGATTTCGACAAAAATTACCTGTTCGTATAAAATATGGGGCTGCATGATAACTTAGTATACATCCGGCTGCAGCCTGTAGGTGTCCAAGTCCTACGGATAAGAAGGTGTGGAAGAATCCCACCAACTCAGCTATCTGTACATGCGAATTATTAAAGCATTTCACGCGAGCACAGCTGCACGTGTGCAACATCGCCTATGTGTACGAAATCCTGACCGTGAAACATATGGGGCTAGACCTGAACGTACAGTTCCCAAAATCTGGGCCGTTCGATTAATCAGGTGAGCCATAATTGCTACTTGAATATATACCGTTGTTGGTTTCTTTCTAGCCGTCCATTTCCTTACCAAGAACGTCCCACATCATGAGTAGGTTGGCCTTAATTGTCAACAAGGAATTTTTCACGGTTGGTTTCACCTAATGAATAGCTTGGATTTCTCACACGAGTGTCACACTCGCCCTTGTGCCGAGATTCACCTCTTCAGTCTCTACGTGCGCGAATTAAAGTCGGATTTCTCCTCCTTTCATTCTTTTGTATTTTGTCCGTGATAAAGATGGAAAACAGATCACCTTACGGTGCGGCCCTTGCAGTGGGCCCACCTTGATTTATGTATTCTATATCTGCACCATTCATCATTTTTTTCAAGATAATTTTAGGCTATGGGTAGAAAATGAAGCAGATCCAATTCTCACATAGACCATACCTTAGGAAACATCGGTGTTTAACCATCAATGGGCCACAAAAATTTTGGATCAAGCTGATATTTGTTTTTGACCTTCATCTAGGCTTATATGACCTTCTAAACGGCTTGAATAGAAAATAAAAATTATGAAAAAAAAATAATGAGCCACAAGAAGATTTTTAATTATAATACATTCAATCAACATTATTTCCCTAGCATAGTCCACTATAGATCACGATCTTATTTTTTATTGGACTCGCACATTAAATGAAATTATATTAGATGAGATTAACACTATTATTGTACAAATGTTTGCATGTCTGAAAATATAAGATAATCTCATATTTGGGATAAAATTTTTACCATATGAAATACAATGGATTAAGCAAAATAGAGTTTGGTGATTGGTAAAATTATATTGAACGATCAAACTAAATTCACAATGGATATCAATAACTCGTACACATATATAACTAACATGTCATGTGTACAAGATATATGTGACTTATACACATATAATTAACATGTCATGTGTACAAGATATATATGGACGGTCATGTGGATAAAACACATGCATCAATGCAGGCCATCATATAATAAATTTTTAAATCTACGAGAGCATCTTACCTGTGACGAGATGCTCTTAAAAATAACGAAACGGAAGGAAGGAATAGATACAGATAATGTGGGCCCTATTAGTAAAGGTTGCACCATCTTAATAAGTTTCAGGTGGTGCACGCAGTCACATGAGAGTTATTATGTGAATTTGAAAGTTTTTAATAATTTTACATTGTTTTATATGATTGTTTTCTATGGTAGATTGAATTTTAGGTTAAAAGATACGATAGCCCCTTTGCAAGAAGAGTAGACGATTATCCAATGACTTCCAAATTCACGTGGTGCCGACTATCATTGGATCTGCATGATTTTTGAGCCGTCACACATTCGTATCGGGCCACCTGATGAATAGTTCGGATGCCACACAAGCATCTCAGTGGGCCATCTACTCAGCGAAAGCCGATTGCGTCTAACTCCCCAATGACAATAAGCCGTCTGACCAGATCTGTTTGGGTGCCCACCGTGATGCATCTGTTCATCCTTGCCGTCCATCTCTTTTTTCAGGTCATGTTAAGCTAAGAGCTCAAATTTAGGGACGCGGATTAGCTAGAGCAGCGAGACACCTTACTTAAGTGATGTCACTTAGTTCCATGGGCCCCACTATGATGTATGTTTTATATCCATACCGTCCATCCATTCGAAAAGATCATTTTAGGGCATGAACCAAAGAATGAGTCAGATCCAAAGCTCCTGTGGACCCCACCATAGAAAACAATGGGCAGAGTGATGCTCACCATTAAAAACTTCCAAGGGTCACAAAAGTTTTCGATCAAGCTGATATTTGTTTTTTCCCTTCCTTCATGTCTTTTTTAACTTATGAACAGTGTGGATCTCAAACAAACATCATGTTGGACCTTAGGAAAGTTTCAACGGTGAGCATCGCTCTCCACTATTTTCTGTGGTGGGATCTACTACTGCTTTGGATCATCCTCATTCTTTGGCTTATGCCTAAAAATGATTTCTCCAAACGACAGTGTGGATATAACACATACATCATGATTGGCCCACGGATCTTGGTGACATCACTTCAGTGGTGAGTCTCGCTACTCAATTTGTAAGTAGCCTATACGCATCCCAAATTTAGGGCAGATCGAACGCTAGGCCATGCCAAATGGTTGGCTTGGTTGCGTTAAATACACAAAGCATTAAATGAAATAATATCTCTGGTGTGGTCCGCTAGATTGTTGGATCTGCCTCATTTTTTAGTCCATACCTTAACATGATACGAGAAAAGGAATGGACCGTGTGGATAAATAGATACATCAAGGTGGGCTCCACACATATCTAGCCCAACCGTATCATCACTATTTCTGGTTTTGTAAAGTGGGGCTCATGGTAAGAGGATCTAGACCGATGATATGAGGGGCATCACTTTGGTCAGGGTCCGAGGTCGTCCCGTGGAGGAGATTTGTATAGCATGGTCCATCTTCAATGGGGCCCATTCGATCAAGGCTCTCCATCAAGGCGACACATACTAGCTATCCTTAGTCGACTAGGGGGCAAAGGGAACCCACCAGTTCTTGAAATAATTACAGACAGTGTCTTTTAGGGTAATTATTTTTCTCGCTCTCGGGAAACTTTGATTATTGAAGGCGATTTTTAGGATACGGACGGATGAATATACCCTCAAGTTAAGGTCAGAAGCAGTGAAAAAGGAGGGTTATTTTCGTCCGAAATAGGTTATCCGTACAAGGCGGTCTAGTTTGGTTATCTAAGTTTGTGGTCTGTCGAGGCTAGTAAGGTAGGTAAGAGGTGGTGTCTACACTAAAAAACCCCAGTTCTTCCTCTAACTGTCAAAAGGAGAAAGAGGACTAATACACAGAAGACGCGCCCTATTTCAATAATCTGGACCGTTCATCCGACGGTTCCTATAATAGATGGATATTTCAATAATTTTATTCAAGATAAGTTGTCCATAGCCTTTTGATCGGGACCGTTCATACGCAGCTCTCACATTGAAAACAACGTACTACATGCCTCGAAGGATCCTACCTGTTCCATCCACGGACGGATAAAATCAAAGAATGCCCAATGCTTACGTTAATTCCATCCGTTGAATGATCAGGATCATTTTTACATAAAAGAGATTACCCCATTGTGGGGCCCACCTCCTTAAGGGCCTATTTGGCTAGGCAGATTGGATGGGATTGGAAGATAGATCCTAGGATTGGCCAGGCGTGCTAAACAAACACAGAATCCTGATACCGGGACATAGCAATCCCATGGATCTTAAGACAATCCACTAACATCACCATTGTTACCTTTAAATCCCATCCGATCCACCCTAATCCCTTCAAAATTGCTTGGGGAGTATTTAGCTCGAAGTATTGAAATGGATTGGAAGATTTAATATCGGGGTTGGCTAGGCGTGTCAAACAAACCCCATATAGCAATCCCATAGATCTTGCACTAATCCAATGGCGCAGCCATCATTAGCTTGAAATATGTGCAATTCATTCTAATACCATCCAATCCCATCCAATCTGCCGGACAAAGGGCCTGTTTGGCCGGACCGATCCCATGGTATTAGGTGGGATGTGATTCAAAAAATATAATTACTACCCATGGCAGGGATTGTTCCCTGTTACCATGGGATAAGTTTAATTCCCAACTTTATTTGTAATATGATGGTACATTGAAAGGATATACTCACCATCATTTGAAACTATTGAGAATAACATACATGCGTTATATCTAAGCTGTTCATTTATTTTGTAACCTTATTTTATGGCATGGGCCAAAAATGAGGTAGATCCAAAACTTATGTGGCCCCAAAGAAGTTTTCGACGGTGGGTACTCAATCCCGGTTGCTTTCCATGGTGGAGTCCACTTGAGCTTTAGATGTACCTGAGTTTTTGCCCGTGGTCTAGAATGGTCTCGAAAAATGGGTGGATAGTGTGGATACAGCCCACTCATCATGGTATAACCTACACAACTTGCTAACATGGACTGAAATTGGCACAAGACCCAGTACGACTCCATCTAAGTTACTTTCAAGCTTGGCACCGGACCAAATGCAATTCCATCATACCTAAGCCCATCTAATCCAGCCGGCCAAACAGGCCCCAAGTGGGTCTTACACCTCCGGCCTTCTTCTTCATTCCATTCTTTCGTATGCGGCTCTGTTGAGGGATGATGATGATTTCTAATATTCGCACGTGTTGAACGAGTAGGATTAAGATAGCTACTCGCGCGAGTACGAAGAATTACAATACCCTGAATCCATTTTCTCTAAATGGGACCAAATTTTCGGAGATCAGAACCGTCCATATGAAACAACCCACCATAGATGCGAGAATTCCCCCCCAAAATCTCAAGATTGAAGTATCCTATCCTTACCATCTACAACTGTTATTTCTCACCGCTTTTGGTTTCATCCTTTTTTCTTCCAAGGGTTAAGAATCTCTGATCTTTGAACTTTTTTGGGCTCACCGATCTATTGTCGGTTACTTCAGATCAACAGTCAAGATCCCAGGACAATGGGTCCTACAAGCACAAAACTGGTGCGTCAGGACAGTATTCGCGTCCTGAGATCTCTTCCTCATGACAGATAAAAACGCAAAGGTGATATAGCCTGTATTCTTTCACAGCTTTCTCTCATCCTCTTCGAGAGAAAATAAGAAAAATGTCTATCTCTATCTCTCTTCTTCATCTTCTTCTACTCTCTCTCTGTATCATTTCACCAACGATCGCAGCTCGAATCCCACCTCGAATCGAGAAAAATCCAAATTCCGAAAGACCCATCTCGGGATTCGGGCCATTCGACACTTCCAAGTATGGAATTTTGCAGCTCAACAACGGATTGGCTCTCACGCCTCAGATGGGGTACTCTGCATTCCTATACATGCATACACCGAATCTCCCTTCTATTTTTATTTTTATTTTTATTTTTTAATTTGATTTTATCGAGAAATTGCCGGAAAATATGCAATGGGTTTCTTTTAATTTTTTAAATAGAGTTTTTTTTAAAAAATAGAAAATTGCAATATTTTTCGGATTTTAAAGTGTTTTTCTTGTATAGTGCTTCGAGTGTCATCAGGACAGTTGGATAGTTCATTCGATTGATCCAGACGGTCCATTAGGTTCAGCATAGATTGCATGGGTGACAACCTGAAAATTACTTTGGTTGGATGATTGGATCCGTACATAAGTTGGCCTTCTTTTTTTAGCCATCCGTTTTGAAGCTATTTATGGATGGTTCGGATTCTCTAAAAATGTGGTTCTTTACAATTGCAAGCAATCCATGATGGCTAAATTCGGTTGGTTAGGACATTTCTTCGTAAAAGATCTCCATCGTTCATTTTATAGGCGATGGTTAGAATCGTACGATCGCTGTGATTTTTACATGGAAGCCTACAAAACGGGTGCTGGACCTGATGGACGGCTCAGATCGATCGATTGGATTGTCCAAGTGTCCGAATGCAACTAGGAGCACTATTTCGTGCTCTTAAGAGCACTGGATTATTTCTCCTTTTAAAAAATATATTTTGGACTATTAACTTGGAGTTTCTAGGTGGGCGGGAAGCCACGCGCTACAAAACGGGAATTCCAAATCCCAAATCCCATTTTCGAGCGCGTCGGGATTCCCAGCCGCCATGCTGGTGACCTCGCGCTTGATTTATAGAAATGTTTGAGAGATTTTAGAGGTGAAATTGAGAGAAGGAAAGACATCTCTCGAGAAAACTGGTTCTCAATCAATCTCTGTTAATTGTCGTGAGAATTTGAAAATGTTTGAATTTTTAGATTTTGGGCGGTTGGTTTTGTAGATTTCATGGTATTGATTGATCCTGTTATTGGGTTTTGGTGCTCTTCTGGAGTACTGAACTAGTTACACCTTTTACCTCCTACGTTCAGCTGAGGGCCCATCCTTCTCTGCTGGAGTACCCAACTAGTTACACCTTTTTTTTTAATTTTGCTTAAAAAAAAAAGAAAATTATGTTTAATTAAAAGTTCTAATTTTGTTATTTTTTGAATATGTGTGCAGATGGAATAGCTGGAATTTCTTTGCTTGTGATATTAATGAAACAGTTATTAAGGAAACAGGTCTGGATTTGGGTCTCACAGCATTCATTGATTTTCATCTGCATCAATGACCTTGTAGGAACTCATTGATTGTAATAGACCTATGTAATGGAGTATTAGATAGTGGTCGGCTATAATCAACCTATGTAATAGTCTAGTGCATTGAGCCCATTGGAGTTCTATGCTCCCATTGCTGGTGCCCAGACCGGATAACGGAGGAGGGTTGCGTCCAAGGTATTCAATAACGGTAACGTTAGCCGTGATGGCCAACAAAATTACTGTTATGTTATGGGCTGTAACGGTTGTTATGACTATTAAAAAAAAAAAAAAACTGTATCGCTCCTATAACGGGCTGTTACGAGGCTGTAATGGCTTTTATAGGTCATTTTTCCCTAGCCGGTGTTAGACCCTGTAATAACTATGTTGGAATACCTTGGTTGTGTCAAGTTGGCAATGTCAAACTTACGCCATAATTTCCAACATTAGCCGACCCCAATTAGATGGGGATAAGGCTTAGATGATGACGATGATTGATGCAGTTGTAGGCAAGCATGCATGTGTACATACCGACATTTATGTATGCATCCCTACTTGTCGTTGGCTCGTCATCATCATAGCCTTGTTCTGACCTTAGTTAAATGCCATATGGCTAAAAAATTGGTGTGGGAAATTTTCATGTTTAATTCACCCTCGACCATTTAAAATACTGTTTTTTTAAGGAAGAAAATATTGTAAAAAAGTCGGTCCAAGAAACAGAAATGCCTGTCATTGGGAGGCCATGGTATGTTAGTTAAATTGGCATTGGCAGCAATGCAACTTACTACCTGTCACTGTTTCGATGCCCAAGCATTATATCCAGAATTGAAGAAACCCAATGGGATTTCCTTTGGCAATGTTTGAATTCAAAGCATAGGCTGAAGTCTTGGATTGGAAAGAGGTATGCAAACCTAACCTAACATTCAAGGTGGAGCTGGCATAAGATAAGTGAAATGGTGAATGAAGCTTTAATGGGGAAATGAATATGGAGATTTGATTTGGAAAGTACAGCCCCGTGTAGAAGTGTTGTAGTGGACAAATATGGTATTTGTGTGGACGGCAGAGGTACCTCATTAGGCGCTCAGTACAGATATTCCTACTGCTGGAAGGGCATCTTGGCTTTGGAACCGCCAGTGCTTCAAGGGCTATCCTTTGAGGTTGGTAATGAGTGTTTGATTTGTTTCTGGAATGATCAATGGTGTGGTGACTGTTTGCCGTGTGATCGATTTGGGCTGCTATTCTCAATAGCATCCAATTGGGAAGCTAAAATTTGCAGCTACCTGGAGATGGTCGGAAACTGGTATGGACCCCAGTTTTAGATGAAATCCATCCAGCATAGAGGAGGGGGGGCTCTTAAATTTGCTGCAGGCTGCAACAGTTTATGAGGTGAATGTAGGGAAGAAAGATTGCATTGGCAGTGGATCCTTCCTTTACATCCTGAATTAAACCATTTTGTAAGTGTTTGAAGGGGGGTGATGGGCCTGCTGCACCTAGGGGCTGGTTATGGAAATATAAAGCTCCCCAGAGACCCATTGATTTGAATGGCTAGTGGGATGCGATCGCATTTTGACGATAGTGTTGGGAGAAAGATCCCTTCTCGACCACACGCACAATAATATTGGAATAAAAAGAAAGTAGGAAAAAGATGCAAACACAATACATAGATTTATGTGGTTCCTTTTCGGTACGTCTATGGATTCACGCTAATCCACTATGCTCAAAGGCAGAAAAAAAATTCGAAGAAGCAGCTCTCAATACAATGACGGTTCTCTTTGTTTCTCACGACAAAATATATATTACCCCAAACGAACTAGGGTTTGCATAAAACTTCATGTGAAATTACAAAATTGCCCTTTGGATTGGGGGCACGCCCTCGGACCTCCAAGCAAGGGGGCGATGTCCCACTGCAACCCCAGCAAGCTCAACATAGAGCTCAATCTGCAAAAGTGCTGGTTGGATGAACAATACATCTTTGATGATCCCGCTTCATAGACCCTAATAGATAGTTCGCCTATAGTGGAGAATATGATGTTGGTGAATGAGTGTCTAATGTGTCTTAAAGATGATGAAAATGTTAATCATCACCTCATCCACTGTTCCAATGTTGGTGCGGTTTAGGAGTGGTGCCTCCAGCAATTTCTAGTGGCATCTAGCTAGTGGATACTTGAAGATTTAGATGCTCTTTGCATAAGTGTTCTTCCATTAGGGGGCTTTTGTTTTCTAGCTGTCTTTTGGGCCATTTGTGGGAGAGGAATAATGGCACCCTTGACGGTGTTGTAGTTTTGATTTCATTTGTTGAAAGACTAATGCCCCCATTCAGTCACGGATTTTCATCCTGTTCTTGGTCAGACATCATCTCTAATGTGCTTCTCTTGTAATGGCCTTTTGGCCCTCTTCTTTTCTGTTAATAAATTACATATTGCTGATAAAAGAAAAAGGGAAATGCCAAATTCAGCAAATAAAATTTCGGTTTTAATATGGTTCTGACTTAAAGAATTAGAGTGAAAAGAACAACAATATGTGTGCATATAACTGTGTATATATTATACATAAATACAGTTGAAATATACACTTCAATTAAAATGATTCAAATCTTTATATACATGAGCAATAATACATATGCATAATTGAGTAGTGGGTTAATATCAATCTTCGCCTCTCTGAAATCATTTCTTGTTATGCAATTCCCATATATATCTATTCGTCTCTACTAAAAATTTCCACATCCCACTTAATTATATCAATGGGCAGCAACCACCCATCTCTAATTTAGAAATCACCCCCGAAAGTTTCTTTCGTTTTTTTTTCATAGAACACATTTTTGAAAAAGGAAAAAAGCGTGTTAATTTGATTTCCCCAAAAGCAAGTTTTTTTGGCCTATCTCTCGAATTATACCAAGTTTGAATGTTGAATCAATTATATAAAATATTTCTTCCCTTAAAAAATACAGAGTTCAAAATGGAGTTTTGTGAACTATGGTTCCAACAATTTGGGATTGTTTTTTTTTTTTTTTTCTTCCCCGAAAGGCAACAAACAAATTTTATTAAAAAAGCATCGAGATAACACAACAATAATTGGCCAAACTAAAGTAGCAGCTTTTGGGTATACTAGCATATTTCCCTCCTTACTAGAGTCATCTCTAGGTCTCAATCTACTCCCCATTATTTCTCGAACTACTTGTGGGCTGCTTTAAACAACCTCATTCGTAATTCTATCCTTCCTAGTATACCCATACATCCATCTCACCATCCTCATCTCAATTTGCTTAGCCTCTACTCATGGTGCTTTCTAATTGCCCGAGTCTTTGCCCCATATTAGGGCTGTCAATGGGCTAGGCCTAGGGTTGTCTTAGGCCTGGATTTTAACTGCCTGGGCTAGACATATTAAAAAAATCTGTGTTTGCTAGGCCCAAGCCCAGCCTATTGACAGTGTTAGACAGGCCACATGCCTTGTATAGCTAATTTCTATAGATAGAAGATGTATAGTTAAGTTCCATAGATAGAGGATTCTGTATTTATCATTTTACCTTGTATAGACGTTGTAAAGCTTTATATATTCAACCCTTTAGGGTTGTCTCAAATACACAGAAAACCAAAGGAGAATCATTTTCTCTTAGCCTTCATCGTTTTCTCTTTGCTTTCATGGTATCAAAGCCATACTGATCCTGATCCGACACCTCCTTCATCACTGGCACCACCTCCTGTTAGATCCGATCCCCCCTGCGTCAGAAAACCCTGTTCTGGACCACCCCTACGCCCCTTCTGCGCTCCTGCTGCGTCAATAGCCCCGTCCGACCATCCCTTGACCTGTCCGATCGCACCCTAGGCCCGTCTGGTCATCCCCAGGCTGCGCACGTCCCTGCTGTTGTCTGCTGCGTCAATAGCCTTGTTCGGCCCTGCCATTTGTTGCGTCCGGCACTGCATCTGGCCCTGCGTCCGGCCCTGCTGTTTGCTGTGTCTGGCCCTATCGTCTGCTGTGTCAGGCTCTGCTGTATGCTCTGCATGTGCACGCCCCTGCTACCTCCTACTGCAAGGTACCTTCTTCTTTGGCATGGTTTATATCGCTCCCTAACTATGGCCAAAGACTCCCTTACAGAGGCCCCACGATGTAATTTCGATGGTACCAACTACAATCTATGGGCCATCCACTTTCAAAGTTTTCTCAAGGGTTGTGGTTTGTGGGGACTAATTGATGGATCCGTTATTGTTCCCACTTCCACAGATGCCAACATATTGGCTGAATGGGAAATGAAAAATGGACGGACTTGGATTCTCGATTCAGGCGATCGGTCAATTACTGTTGGCCTCACGCCACATCGCACTGCTAAGGCAATGTGGGAGCATCTCCAGACTCTTATCAATAGAGTAATGCGGCTTAGTTATACTGCCTGAAACAAGATCTGGTTCACCTTACTCAAGGTAACAAAAGTATTCAAACATTTTACTCTACAATGGTTACAATTTGGATAGAGATGGTTATGATGAATCCGGAATTCCCTAATGACTTTAAGATATTCCAAACAATGTGTGATAGTGCGCGAGTTAGACAGTTTCTTATGAAGCCGCGTCCGGAATTTGAGCATTGCAGGGCTGTTCTCCTGAACCGTAGCCCAACTCCTTCGATGAATTTGGTTATTAATGATTTATTAGCTGAGGAACAACGACTGCAAGTCCTCTATCAGGGACCATCTGACCTGGCCCTTGTTGTATCCACCTCTGCACCAAACTGTGGTTCCACTCCTTTAACTTATTGCGGCTGTAACAAAGTGGGACATGTAGTCGTTCAGTGTAAAGATCAGTGCGCTTATTGTCGACGAACTGGTCATGATATTCAGGACTGTCGTTCACATGCCTATGCATCCTCATTCGGCCGTGGACATGGTGGTCGAGGTCGTGCTCTTTCTGCTACTTCTGCGACTAGTTCTTCCGAGCCTTCTGTTAGCAATACTGCATCTACTGTTTCTGCTGAAGGTCTTTTCTTACCTTTGACTCCTGTGATGCTCCAACAGATTGTGCAGGCCCTTTCTGCGGCCAGTATGTCAGGTATATCCTCATCTTCTCCATGTTTTTCGATTCGGGTGCTTCCAATCATATGACTGGTGTTGTATCACATCTTCGCGACATTCGTCCCTACACTGGAAATCAGGCTATTTCTACTGCGGATGACACTAGGCTACCCATTCAGTCTGTTGGTCCATTGACTTTCTCTCCTTCTGCCTATCGTCAGTTTACCCTTCGTGATGTGTTTCATGTCCCTAAACTCTCCTCAAATTTAATTTTTGTTGGTCAACTTACATTCAATAACTGCTTAGTCATATTCTTTCCAAATTGTTGTTTTGTGCAGGATCTGACAACGGGGAAGGTACTTGGGAAGGGTAGGCGGCATGAATGTCTGTACGTGCTGGACTTTGACCCATCCGTCACTCCAACTCGTTGTTTCTTCTCTCCATCTTCCTCGGATATTTGTTCGACAAATAAAATGTGGAAACTCTGGCACTTTCGCTTGGGTCATCCACATTCTGATCATTTGATTCAACTCTTTTCTTTTGGCATGTTAGAGAATATTTCTCTTAATAAAAGTAATTTGGATTATTCTTGTTTTTCCTGTTGCCTTTCAAAAAGTAAGTGTATTCCTTTTCCTCTAAGTACTACAAAATCATCATCTATGTTTGAGCTAGTGCATAAAGATGTCTGGTGCCCTTCACCAATTATGTCACTCTCTGAACTACGATATTATGTTATATTCATTAATGATTTCACTCGTTACACCTGGATTTACTTTCTGTACTCCAAGTCACAGGTTTTTGAAAAATTTAAGATATTTCACTCTATGGTGGACACTCAATTTTGAGTAAAAATTCAAACTCTCCGCTCTAACTCAGGGGGAGAGTATCTCTCCACAAATTTTCGTACATATCTTCAGGGTCATGGGATTATTCATCAGACCACCTGTTTTGATACTCCACAATAGAATGGGGTGGCTAAACGGAAAAATCGCCGTGATGCAAGACAATTAACCACTTGCTCTAAAAGCTCGAACTGTTAGAGTATGGAAAATTAATCCCTTTATCTCATAGCCCAGGCCCCACATCGCATGGGTTAGGACCTCGGCCGAACCCCCTTCGTGGGCTCCAAATCACATGGGCCGCCCACCCCGAGTGTGTCCCAGCATCCCACAGGCTACCCCACTCGAGCCTAGTGTGAAATGCGCATTAATCACCCCTGGTGAGGAGTCTCGAACACGAGACTTCCTCCATGGGCCGCACCCACCCCGAGTGTGCCCCTGCATCCCACAAGCGACCTCACTCGAGCTCGGTGTGAAAATGCCTCTGCATTAATCACCCCTAGTGAGGAGTCTCGAACACGAGACCTCCCGCTCGATACTCAATTTGTGGCAATTACACTGCTTTAAAAGCTCGAACTGTTAGAGTATGGCGAATTAATCCCTTTATCTCATAGCCTAGACCCCACATCACATGGGTTAGGACCTCGGCCGAACCCCCTTCGTGGGCCCCAAATCACATGGGCCGCCCACCCCGAGTGTGTCCTCGCATCTCACGGGCTACCCCACTCAAGCTTGGTGTGAAATGCGCATTAATCACCCCCAGTGAAGAGTCTCGAACATGAGACCTCCTCCATGGGCCGCACCTACCCCGAGTGTGCCCCTGCATCCCACAAGCGACCACACTCGAGCCCGGTGTGAAAATGCCCCTGCATTATACATTATTGTTGAAACTGTCAATACCTTGATGACAGCTATGAGTGTTCCTCGTTCTTTCTGGGCGGAAACTATGATGCATTCAGTCTACTTGATTAACCGGATGCCCACCACAGTTCTGAACAATAAATCTCCCTACTTTGTTCTCACCGGTTCACTTCCTACATATTCCATATTGACAGCTATGAGTGTTCCTTGTTCTTTCTGGGCGGAAGCTATGATACATTCAGTCTACTTGATTAACCGGATGCCCACCACAGTTCTGAACAGTAAATCTCCCTACTTTGTTCTCACCGGTTCACTTCCTACATATTCCATATTGACAGCTATGAGTGTTCCTCGTTCTTTCTGGGCGGAAGCTATGATGCATTCAGTCTACTTGATTAACCGGATGCCCACCACAGTTCTAAACAGTAAATCTCCCTACTTTGTTCTCACCGGTTCACTTCCTACATATTCCATATTTCGTATTTTTGGTTGTGTATGTTATATTCATCTGGCATCACGTGAACGTAACAAACTTTCCCCAAAATCAGTCAAACATATGTACATGGGATTTGGAGAAACTCAGAAGGGTTTTCGTTGCTATGATCCGGTCTCTCATCGTATTCGGGTATCACAACATGTTGTTTTTCTTGAGCATATTGTCTTCTATTCATCCATTCCTCCTTCGCCCACACCAAACTCTCCGGGTCTTACCGTTTTTCCTGACATTCCTGTTGCCTCGAGTACACTTCCTTGTCCATTGCAAGTTTACTCACGACGACCACGTACAGATTCACCACTTACTACTCTCCCTACTGTACCTGTTATCGATCCAGATCCTACCTTGGTACGTCGTTCCACTGATGTACATCGATAGCCTGATCTCTTGATATACTCTGTCTGCCATGAATGCTACCCTGGATACTGTATCTATTCCTACTTCATACCATCAGGCAGCCAGTCATGATTGTTGGAAGAAGGCTATGGCAAAAGAACTTGAAGCATTGGATGATAACCATACGTGAGACATTGTCACTCAACCTACTGACCAACAATTAATTAGTAGTAAATGGATTTATTCTGTAAAGCTCAAGTCTGATGGATCATTGGATCGATACAAAGCTCGGCTTGTCGCTCAGGGATATAAACAGGATCACGGAATTGATTATGATGAGACATTCGCTCATGTGGCCAAGATGAAAACTATTCATACTCTTCTGGCAATATCATCTGTTCGTGCTTGACTACTCACTCAGATGGATGTGAAAAATGCTTTTCTTTATGGAGACCTCCAAGAAACAGTATATTTGAAACATTCTCCTGGATCTTTAATCCCTGCCGATAAGGTCTGTCGCCTAAAGAAAGCTCTATACGGCCTCAAACAGGCCCATCGGGCATGGTTCCAATGCTTTTATGATGTTGTTACAGGTGCTGACTTTACTCAAAGTGGTCATGATCCATCCTTATTCTTGCGCACCACTGATCGTGGAATCGTCATTGTTCTCGTATATGCTGACGACCTACTTTTGACTGGTAGCGATGCTACTGACATCTCGGCATTAAAGTAAGTTCTGAAATCATCCTTCAAGATGAAGGACCTTGGACATCTGACATACTTTCTTGGACTTGAATTTTCACGTTTTATACGTGGAATCTTAGTCAGCCAGCATAAATATACTAAGGATCTTCTTGCCTTGGCCTCATTGACGGATCAGAAGACAGTTCAGACTCCCTTAAAACTTAATATTTAATATAGCCATGACGATGGTGATCTGCGGAACCCACATTATACTGCTGTTTGGTTGGGAGTCTGGTTTACTTAACAATGACTCGCCCTGATATTGTCTACGCGGTCCAAGTTGTCAGCCAGTTTGTTTTTGCTCCTCGGACTCTTCATATGACTGCAGTGTTGCGTATCCTACGGTACCTACGTGGAACTCTGAATCGATCATTGGTCTTCTCCTCCACGGGCACTCTGAACCTTCATGCTTATTCGGATGCTGACTGGGCCGGTTGTACTCTCACGCGCAAATCTACCACTGGCTACTGTGTTTTTCTTGGCACTTCTCTCATCTCTTGGAAGTGTAAGAAACAGGCCACTGATTCCAAATCAAACACGGAAGTCGAGTATTGAGCGATGTCAGCTGCTTGTATTGAGCTTATCTGGTTACGTAGACTTCTTTCCGACTTGGGCGTTCATCTACAAAATCCTATTCCACTCCATGTAGATAATCTGAGTGTCATGCAGATTGCCTCTAACTCGATTTTCCATGAACGGACAAAGCATATTGAAGTTGACTGTCACTTCATCCGAGAGAAGTTTTAGTCTCGGCTCATTTCTCTTCCACACATTGCATCCCATGATCAGATTGCAGACATTCTTACGAAGTCCCTCACTTCTGCACGTCACTCATTTCTAGTTGGCAAACTATTACTTGTCGATGACTAGCATTAGTTTAAGGGGGGATGTTAGACAGGCCACATGCCTTGTATAGCTAATTTCTATAGATAGAAGATGTATAGCTAATTTCCAGAAATAGAGGATTCTGTATTTATCATTTTACCTTGTATAGACGTTGTAAAGCTCTATATATTCAACCCTTTAGGGTTGTCTCAAATACACAAAAAACTAAAGGAGAATCATTTTCTCTTAGCCTTCATCGTTTTCTCTTTGCTTTCAGATAGTCCCACTCGTATAGCATAGCTAGTCGAATAATTGTCTTCTGCGCGCATGAGAATTTTAAACATAACTTATGTGCGTTCATGTGGGTGGTTAACAAATTTACTTATTTTGTGTTGTGGCTGTTATTTATTAAAAAGTGTGTTCTTATAGATGTTCAGTTAAATCCTGTGCAATCATTTTATGAAAAGGATGTAAAATGCATTCTAAAAGTTATTCATTCTAATTTTCAGACACATGTCCATACAAGGATATAAATGTAGAGCCGGTTAAGCCCACATGCAAATGCTAGCATGGTATAATAGGTCTGAGATCTAATTCACCTATCAGAACGACACCACTATATTGATGCCCTAGTCCAAGAATCAGGTTGATCTGCTGGTTAGGTGGACCACGGTTTGCAGAAAAATTTATGACTATGAAAAACTTGGCTGAACTTCTCTAATCCATCCACCTACTTCCGGTACTAGGGCTTACATGCTCAGCTGACCTAGATTTATTTTTTGGAAAACATGAACATGGTCGGACCAACTTGATGTATGGATTGTATCTTGCACCTACGTGCCATGCTGGCACATGTATGGTGTAATGTTAGGATCTGTGGAGCCGATCATCAGAGGTGTACTGCTCATCTAGCCATCACTTTTGTAGGGCAATTTTATAATTTCACATGGAATTTTATGTAAACTCTAGTTCGTTTGGGGTAATATATATTCTCTCGTGAGAGAGAGAGAGAGAGTGAGCCGTCATTGTATTGAGAGTTGCTTCTTCGTTTTTTGCCTTTGAGCATAGTGAATTGGTGTGAATCCGTGGACATACCGAAAGGGAATCACGTGAATCTCTGTGTTGTGGTTTGACTTTTTTCTTGCTTTCTTTTGATTCTAATATTACTATGTGTGTGGTCGAGAATGGATCTTTTTCTCAACAGTATATACATGAGCGTTATTGCACACATGCGTGCACTTTGCAAAGCTCTATAATTTAATGCTTCATGTTGTATCTAACTAAATTAACGTTTCTACATTAGCATATTCATGCATATATACATGCATTATTAATGCAGAACATGAAATTAAATATGGAATGCAAGAGATCAAGCTTGAGATTATACCAATTTTAAACAATCACAAAATTCCACATCTTACATACTATCAAACATTCAAAAAGAGGAATCTATGGGGGTCCAAGCCTACACAACTTTAGGGATGAATCAAATAAAATTATAAGCCAAACAAGCCCAAAGGAGTGTAAAAATCATCCCTTCTTGCAAAGGATTGTTCCCAACTGAAGAGATTCACTAAGTTTCAATTTGGGGGAAAATCTAGGGTTTGAAAATTGGGGATAATTGGGATTTGGAACTCTTTAGGGTTAGGGATTTGGATTAAAGGTTTTTTTTTTTAATTTTTTTTTAATTTTTTATTTTTTTAAGTCAAAAGAGAAGGAAATAGAGGAAAAAGAGAACTTTGGATGAGCCATGCACGCCGGACAGCAGCTGGGCCTGGACGCACGTGCATGACAGGTCGTCCGCACGTGTGTGGGGCCCACAAAGTCGGAAACCGACTTCTAGGCTGGGATTGGCCAGGGATGGGCTGTCTCCATATTAAGTTTCACGTAGATCCATCGCAATGTGTGTGTAGTACTCCGCAGAAGTTTTAGCCTCTCAGATGGGTCAGAATCTGAAAATCTGTTTGTGCACTGCTGTAGGAGAAAACTTGAATGTGAAAGTGGGTGAATCTGAAGGTGGAAGGGGTGTAGAGGGTGATGGATGTGGTGCGTGAGAAGATGGGAATGATTTGGAGCGGATGTGGCTTCGTACCACGGTAGTTAGCTCTTCGAGGAAGGGGGGGTTTCGCGCCCAATTTGATTATTTAACCCAAAGAGAGAGAGAGAGAGGAAGAAACACAAGAATTTTTATTCATAAAATATCATTGTTATACCTACATGGGATTGCTATACTTATAAGAAAACCCTAAACCCAAAAGAAGACAAAATTGCCCTTGCATCATGTGCGCACACTAATACTAAAGCAAAAGCAAATAAAATAACTAATCTAAGCAATCAAAGCCGTTCATGATGTTTTTAATAACAAAAATAGTCAAAACTCAAAATCCGAGATCATTTAAAGTAGTGAGCCACGATCATGAGATCCGATGGAAGAATCTATGTGATGATCGGGTCTACTCCAATGCTCTACAACGCAGCCCCCTAATTATGAGGTCCTCCAAAGATGTCGTCGTCGATCCAAATCGAAAGTCGGACTTGCTTCCTCCTCGAATACGTGCGTAGAGGGGGCGTGTGCATGATGTTCTCATCAATTATGCATATGCATACATTACCTAATTGAACATTTTCCCTTAGGGGCTCTTTGGGTGAGGGATTTGGTGTCAAGATTTGTGCAATTTATGGACTTCAAGTCTCCCCTCTGTCTTTTTTTGGGGATTTGCCATATCATTGGGTTTCCCAAATTCACACCTCCATAATTCCATGGATTTTGGGCAAATCCAAATCTCCCCCCCCCAAAAAAAAAAAAAAACTACCAAATCCTGAAAATGGGCCTCTTTTAAAAGCAAAAGGAGTAATTCTTATGCAATAAATGATCTACCATTGCAATAAAAGCTCCCCAAATCCATGAATTTGTAGTTAGATTCCCAATTAGTGGACTTTGGAATTTGTAAAATTCAAATCCAGTGCAAATCCATAGAGCAAGTTCATAGATTTGCCAAATTTAGGTTCACATTTACTTGATCCCAAACAGGGCCTTAGAGATTAGCATATATGATAGAGGAAGTCCTTTATATTTGTAGCTGTTTGGTTGTTTCTCTTCAAGGACAGGTGACACTGGCAAGCTGGATATTATTTGTATCAAGCAACATATCCACTCTACACATGATCATTACAATTTTGGTCTATCCAAATACTGGGCCCTGCTGTGGATGGGACATAGACTGGAAATCACAATGATTAGACAATCTTAACCATATGATTTCACCCGAAAAAATCAGTCCACTGACCTTTTTATTTAGCTAGCTGTTGATGTGGTTGCTAGTTCGACAATTAGGATCTTCCAATTTGTTTGATCTCTATTCCATACATTTAACTAAGATAACAAGGGCTCGAGATTTTTTCGAATTCGAAAGATAACTCTCAAGTGATCAGAGGGAACGGAGAGAGAGGGATTCGAACCCTCGGTACGAATAACTCGTACAACGGATTAGCCATCTCTCCCAAATACAAAAGGATAATTCATATTAAGGGCCAAGGTCCATACACATTGGATTACATGATCTAGATTATTCGGATTAGCATGCCGGTGAGTCGTGTGGACAGTGGATGAGTTTGCAAGACTTTAGTGAAGTCCAACTTGTTTGGCTCTGTCTTTTTTCTTATTATAATCATGCACACCATCATCCAAGTATTATCCATACTAATTGGGCCGGCTACATAAATCCTGTTATGCCATTCCACTCTTATCAAGACCATAACTCTAGTTTGACTATAGGTCAACAAATCCTTTCTTACTACCTCCGCCTAGTGTTTTCAGTATTGACATTGACGTATGTATATTGGCTATTGATAACTCAAGAATTTGGAGAATTCTCCTTGAGTTTTTCTGTATTGCTTCAACCCAAAGTTGGGTTTAAATAATCACTCTACAAGTCTATACAAGGAAGCCTATTTAGAGCTTATCTATACATAGTATATTACAACTAATGATAACCCATGACAACTCATATACACAATATTCTCACAGCTATCTCACGGGAAATATTGCATGTATCATGTATCATTGTTTTTGGGAAACATTGAGAAATTGGTCGAATTTTTCAATGTAACTTTAGGAGATGTTAAAAAACACATTTTTACACACTTATAACTCAAAAGATCACAAAAAACAAGTACACATAATAAGTTTCCTATGTATAAGCACCTAAACTATGCACTGTTTGATAGAAGTGACACAATTATATTAAAAATCAGCTCCTATATAATTTATAGATTATAGAAGATATGTATGGAACACAACCAATAAATTCAAAAGCCCCAAAAAAAGAATGTTAGGAACAACAAATAATATCATCTCCACCCATGTCCTTTGGGTGTTTCTGTTGCTCTTTTAGAGCCTTCAACTTGTACCAACTCACTCCTAACTAGTGCATTCTTGGTTTCCATTGCACGTGATCAAATCATCTAAATCTTCTTTTCCTCATGTTATTACCCATTGGTGTCGCTCCTAAATTCCTCGAATGCATCCATTTCTAATTTTATCTTTCATCATCTTGCCACTCATCCATCTCAGCATCCTCATTTCAGCTACACTTACCCTATGAACATGTTATTCTTAACTGCCCAACATTTTGTCCCATCATGGCTGGTCTTGTAGCTATCCTATAAAATTTCCCTTTCAGTTTGAGTGGTACATGATGATCAAATAAAACTCTAGAAGCACATTGCCATTTCTTCCACCCAACTTGAATTCTATGGGCATCATCCTTCTCAATCCTTCCACTCCCATGAACTATCAACCCAAGATATCGAAAGTGGTTAGTTTGGGAATTTCTTGGTCAACAATCTTAACTAATTCCTTGTTTCCACTCTAATTGTTATTAAAATTGCATTTCATATATTTTGTTTTAATCCGGCTAATTTAAATCCTTTAGATTCTAAACTCTCCTATATACATCTAGCTTTGTGTTTATGCGCTCATTGTTTTGTCAATCAAAACTATGTCATCTGCAAACAACACACACCATGGGATATCTTCCTTGAAATGCCTCGCTAACTCATCCATGACCAATGTGAAAAGTATGGGTTGAATGCTGACCCTTCATGCAAGCCTACAGCTGGTGGTCCTCACATTTGTTACCGGCGTACTGCCTATCATGCATATCATTAATCATGTTAATATATCCTCTTGAAGCTTCTTTCTTTCCCAACACCACCAGTTTAATTGTACACAGAAAAGTGAATCCGGAAGCAAATACTCGAGGAAAAGATGGTATTGCTAGGCTCGAGCAGTTAGTGATGGCTACGCTGTATAATGATGTTTTCTTCATGCAGGCTCTGTTCAGTGAGGAGCAGGAAAGTTACCTGAATGTCTTTTCATCTTGTTGTTATGGTGGGTCCCAGGTTGACAACTCAGCGTGACCCACAAGACAACTGCCTCATGTTCAGCTGTCAAATTGGGGCCACCGCTGAAACTGGACATAAAAATATCCGGATATCTATTCTTCTCGCTTACTCAAAGTAGCTGTATCACCAATGCAAGCACAACTTAGATATGAGTCTATATTTCTAGGGAAGCAAGCCAACATATTCACTTTTTTTCCCCTTTTGTTAATGTCATGTTGGCTTGTTAGTATCGTTACATCCAATCTAATTTTCAGCCACTTCTTCTCAATGATGTCATGGATGCTTCTTCTTGTTATTTACCTAGCTCACTCAAGTTGCTAAGCCTTCACTTTCTGTGGACAGCGGATGCACTCATCTCAACCGGGTTGGCTGATTTGGGCTATGTTTATGTTAATATAGGTAACCTACAACAACACCCGTTTGTTCAATTAGGTCGATGGGTCCATCTCTTGATCTTTTGTTTTGGCTTATTCGTCTTTGATGGCAGATGATTGTTGGTCTTCTCTGACACGGAATCTAAAGGTCTGTTCTAACTCCATTAGTTTGATGAGCTTGCAATTCTTTACTTTATTTTATTTTTTGAGGTATCAATGATGGCAGGTTAGGTGAATTTCGAGGAACACAAGCGCCTGTTTGGAAGTTCCTTGGATTGTGGCTGGCTGGAAGCACCCACGCAAATCACAAGTAGGACAAGAGCCATGGTGTTCTTGTCTCACTTGCAGTTTGGATAGGAGAAAGTGGGGATACGGCAGCCCACTTAATCCAGTCCTCATTTCTCCTACCTAGATTTAAGGTGAATTGGAGCAGAACTAAACCTGATTTGGGTGAACTTCCAAATTGGCCCTAAGTGACTTGTCCTATGTCCTTCCCAGTCTCAACTCATATGGCCATATGTTCAACTTAGGGTACATTTGGATGGACAACTGAGCTGAATTACATTCGGCGGTATAATAAAATGGAAAGAACAGAATTATAGTAACCTTCTTGAGCATCATGTTGAGGGGTGCATTGAGGGGCATGGTTTTTAGACTAGGCGATTCAGATCGACTCGTTAAGTCTCGAGTCGAGTCATGAGGGGGGGATTGCGGTATCTAACTAGACTGGGTAATGCCAATCTTTAATTCATCGTCAATGACATAGTTTATCTAAAGAAAGTTTTCTTTAGGCATCATGATGTCTTACTGTGCATGTACAGCTGTCTCCTTGAGCGAGATTATGAACATGTTCTTTTTTTTTTTTTTTGCATTCAAATTTCCAAAGAAGCTATAGGATAATTTCTTTACTCAAAGAGACCACAATGCATGAAATATTGGAATATTGTAGATATCGCGTATATTGGCCGATGTAGATGATATTACTGTCAATATCTAGTAAAGAGTGTATTCCAGGAAGATCACATGTGGGAAAACCGAGATATCGATTGATATTGCCATATTTTGAACGCTGCCAAAATGATGCATAAACTTTCTGCACTTATTTTGTTACTCACAATGATTGTCCTACTCCCGAAGATAAAGCTACTCTCAAACACTCCCATATAGAATGCTTTTTCTACTCTCGAGAAGAGCGCTATGAATCTCTTTCTTGCCCCTTAATTATAGGGACTTGTTTTTCTTTGGTGACACCTTTTTGTCTTAAGAGACAGCTTAAATTGTCTTTTGATTGGTGGAAGGCACCATGTTTTATGGATTCACACATTTTCATCTCTTTTGAATTTACAACTCTTTCCATTCAAATTCACTATGGCAAAACTTAGTTCAAAGATAACTATCACAAAAGCTTCCATACCCAACCACGGTTAGAGTTGGACACGAATCGAGTTAGCTCGGTCAGCTTGCTCAATTTGACTCGGAAAAGCTCGAAACTGGGTTTAGGTTGGGTCGAGTTGGTCTTTGGATCTCAAAAAAATTTCGAGGTGAGTCCGAGCTTGACTTGACTCGGCTCGAACCTTGACTCGAATCGGCTCGGTGACTTGGTCACTTATACTTTCAAATGCTCTGTTATCTCCACTCTCTCCCCCTCTCTATTCTTCCCTTTTGCAGCTCTGCGTTAATTCAAACGCAGAAAAAGAAGGCATAGTCCTCCATCACCATCTTCTGCAAAATCGTTGTCTCTGATCTACATCTAAACACCAAATTCATCATTTTCTATGCTAAAATCGGTGATCTTGATGCTGCTCACCAAGTATTTGATGGAATGTCTCAACAAAGTGTTGTTTCTTGGACTGCTCTCATATCAGGGCATTCTCGAAATGGGTATTCGAGGGAAGCTTTGGAACTTTTCTTGGTGATGTGTTGGTCAGGTTTTAAGGCTAATCAGTTTAGTTATGGGAGTGTTTTGCAGGTATGTACGGGTTTACTGTGTATTAAAAGTGGGAAATAGATTCAAAGGTGTATTGAAAAGAGTCGATTTTGTGGGGTTTTGTTTGTATAAACTGCTCTTGTTGATTTGCATTCGAAGTGTGGGAAGATTGAGGATGCAATCTATATGTTTGAGAAAATGTTGCATAGGCTCGAACTTGGCTCGAGTTGGCCTAAGCTGCTTACCGAATTGAGCCGAGTTGGTCAGTTAGACTCAAGGACCGAGCCGAGTTGAGTTCGAGCTGGGGTTGGCTGCTGGCCGAACTGTGTCAAGCTTGACTCGGTTCTACTCGTGTATAGCTCTAACCACGGTAGCCAAGTGGCACTTACTATAGCATTCATTACGATATCTTGGTTTGTGGCATTAGTGGCCTCAACAAAGGAAGCATAATGGCTAAGGAATTTAATGGAAATACTATTATGTGATTAGCCAATGTCTGCTATTCGTATCCATTGTGATAGTGAGGCAACACTACTAAGGGCCTTTTATAAGGCATGTGGAGGAAAATACAGGCATATGAGTTTCAAGCAATTTGTGAGACAACTTATAACAGATGGAGTAACAATTGTCAATTATATTAGGTTACCAATCCTTTCATTAGAGGCTTTGTAAGAGATATTGCTTTGAGAACATCAAAGGGATGGGATTAAATATAGCAGGATCTTTGTATTTTGAAAGTTTTTTTTTTTTTTTTTGCCCTTTTCAAATAAATAAGTTTTTAAAACATTTTATATAATAAGTTTTTACATGTCACTTTTTATATTAAGTGGCGTAGTTGCCTTAATGGTAAGGTGGCTTTTCACCCGTAAGTCTAGAGTTCAAAACTTATCGAAGTGCCTTTTGACAACCTTTTGTCGAGTTTGACTTTGGGGGTATGTGTGGATGACGTGTGCACCTTATTGCTGAGTATAGGGAATAGTCTGTGAGTCTGAAAATCATTGTGAGAGTAATCACACCGAAGTGGGACCAAAACCAGTCGGAACAGATGTGGTTGTGGTGAAACGTACCAGTTGCAGTCCTTAAGTGAGTCGTACTCCAAAATTGTGTTAAATTCATGATGGGGATAGGTAATCAATGCAAGATATGGGTGAGTGGCTGGGATCCTCATCAAAGGTCGACAAATTTAATCTTGGGTATTTGGAGATAAATCCAAAAGGTGGAACTTTTGTTCAAGGCATAAGTTAAAAAATCATGGATGGATCAATAGTTATATTTTGGGAGGTAGGTAGTGCTTGGATGACTCCATTTATCATCAGTTTCAGAACATTTATTACCTATCCATTGAAAAGGATAATATTGTTGATCATTTTTTTTTTTCTTGAGGATAGTAGTGTTGGTGGTGTGCTCCGTGTGGAACGTTCATCTTATAAGAAATATTTTTTATGATGAGATTAAATCCTATGCTCATTACCTCAACTCCTTGATTGGGTCTTCATCCCATGGAGGGGACGGAAAGAAGAATTGGGCATGGATTCTGCTCATTCACAGCAATCTCCTTCTACATTATGATAATGGGACAGGATTGGCTCAGACCTCAGAGCTCCTATTACCTAACTTGTGAAATTGTCCCCTATGGGTTTCTGGGATTGATAAAATCCTCATGTTGGACCATGTCCAAACTTGAGAAAGAGTCATTGTCAATGGATGTTTTATGTGCTCATGAGAGGAGGAATCTGGCAGTCGCCATGGAGGGAGAGAAATAATTGTGCCTTCAGGAACAGGAATGATGGCATGTCTTTGGTGGCTGAGAGTGTCATAGAGAAGATCACTGGCTGGGCTTCATGCTCTCTACAAATAGGTTGGATTGAGGTCATAGAGGATGGTTGCCACAACTGTGTGTTTCGCCACATGTGGTCTCCTCCTAGGGGAATGTGGAAGCTCAATTTTAATGGGAGCTCTAGGAAATTTTGTGCCAGTTGGGATTAAGAATTGGCAGAGATGACCTTGGTGGTACGCACCTCATTTTTTTTGGTCCCATTGGGGTTTCGTGTTCGAACGTGGCCGAGTGAGGGCTCTTTGTAAGGAACAAAATAGTTCAAACGCTTGCATGCTCCTATTATTGAATGTAATTTGGGCTAATGTCTTTAGATGGGCTTCATCCGCAAGCACTTTTCCTTTTTGGCTTTTGCATGTTGGGTAGCAAAAATTAAGGAGATGAAGTGAACTATCTTAGTCTCATGTGTGTAGGGATATTCATTATGTTGCTGATGATTTGGCTAGAAGGGAATCTTTCCTTGTCTTTATTATTATTATTATTATTTTAAAAGATGGGGGATTCCTTTCTCTTTTGTAGCCTTTTTTTTTTTTTTTTTTCGTTCTCTTTTTATTGAGAGAGATGCTCAATTTCTCTCAGAGCACAATAAGTTCTATTGCTCCTATTGCATTGCAAAACTTAGTCCAATCGTTCAATTTAGACTGTTTGTTGGGTTGAATGCATATTTCATGTGCTATCATGCAAACATCACACTGATCTGACAAATATGAATCATTTGATCACTCTTTAAGATGGATGTTCAAAGATAATCCACACAGAAGTAGTTTCAATCAACAATGTGATCCATCTATTTATTAGGGCCTGTCATGGATTGCTTATGATTCTAAATAATAACTTTTGTTAGGCAATTGGAACCATCCGAACCATGGCTTTGAAAATGGATGGTTGTGGGAAATAAGGCCAAATCAAAGATGGGTTGTATTATTCAATCAGAAATAATTTTGTATGATACCTGCCAAATGTGTTCTAGACTTGACGGACAGTTCAAATAGACTGAATGGACTGTTCAAGTGAACGAATGTAGCCTGGAGCTGTCTATAACTTATATCACTTTGAGAGGATTGGAGTATATTGTTGGAGAACCGGCCCTGCGGAAGCACCTTTATCTGGATTGAAACAAACAAGAGAAAACAAAAAATCCAAGCAACCTTACACAGAACACACGATTTATACGTGGAAAACCCTTGCGAGAAAAAACTAAGGCACAAAACGACGATCAATCTAGTATTCAAAGAAGATTATAGGAATGGAGAGAACTTACAACAAAAAGCCCTAGCTCTCTCCCCTTAGATGCTCTCAAAACACCCAAAATAATCAAAATTGGCAACTCTCCCTTAACCCTAACATAACGTAATCTAGAAGCCACCATTTCAAGGGGGAATTGTCAAAAATACCCCTCCAAGGGTCCACTAACACTTGGGCCTTGTTAGCATGTGAAACACATGTCATATGGGCTCATAAAAGTGAATAAACCCATGGTGATTTTGGTGTTACAATTTTAACAATCTCCACCTTGATAGCACAATCACTTCCTTATCATGCCAATTTTCTTCTAAGCATCACCATCATCGATTTGTGTACACACCGTCTCTATTCGTTTCTTGCCAAGACCAGAGAAGTCGAGCAAAACTTGAATTTTTCTGCAGGTACGACCTTCGTAAGCATGTTCGCTAGATTCTCACTGGTGTGAATCTTCTCAAGAGTAACATCTCCTTCTTGTATCTGCCGGATAAAGCAATGACGAACATCAATGTGCTTAGTACGGGAGTGATATCCCGAGTTTTTTGCCAAATTAATCGTGCTCTCATAGTCACAATGCACAGGCACGACTTCTTGGTGAAGCCCCAACTCATTCATCATCCCCTTCAACCAAACAGCTTCCTTGAATGCCTCCGTCACTACCATGTATTCAACTTTGGTAGTGGAAACTGCAACCACAAACTGAAGCTTAGACATCCAATTGATAGCTCCACCCGCTAGCATAAACGACTAATCGGAAGTAGACCTTCTATCATCCACATTTCTTGCATAATCCGAATCAACATAGCCCACGAGTCTCTTGTCTGAATCTCCAAAATACAAGACGTAGTCTGTCATACCTCATATATAACGAAGTAACCATTTCACCGCTTTCTAATGTTGCTTGCCAAGGTTTGACATGTATCTACTTACAACACAAACCGCATGTGAAATATCCTGTCTCGTACAGGCCATGGCATACACAAGATTGTCAACTACGCTCTATTAGGGCACACAAGACATATATCACTTTTCTTCATCTGACGTAGGATAGTTATGAAGAAAGCCGAAAGTGAGTAGCACGGGGAGTGCTAATCAGTTTCGCCTTTTTCAGTTCGAACTTGGCTAGAACCTTTTCAAGATACTCCTCCTGAAACAACCATAACCTACTCCTCTCCCTATCCTATGTATGTCAATGCCAAGAATCCTCTATGCAACCCCTAAATCTTTCACTTCAAACGACTTTGATAACTGAGCCTTCAACATGTTGATTTCAGACATGCTTTGGTTGACAATAAGCATATCATTAACATATAACACTGGAATGATAAATTCACTGCCACTCAGTGTTTTAAAATAAACACAATGATTAAATTCACTTATAGTAAAACTTTGGCTCAACATGAAAGAATTAAACTTCTTATACCATAGGCGATTGTTTCTGACTGTACAACGATCTCTTTAAACTGTAAACAAGATCCTTCTTTCCCTGTACCTCGGATCCTTCTGGTTGCTTCATGTAAATTTGTTCTTCTAATTCCTCATGTAGAAACGTAGTTTTAGCATCCAATTGTTCTAATTCCAGATCGTATTGGGCAACCTATGCCAATACAAATCTGATAGATACATGCTTTACCATTGGCGCAAAAATCTCACTAAAGCTAATACCTTCCTTCCGAGCATATCCCTTCACTACCAATCTAGCCTTATACCTAACCAGTTTCTTCCGAAATATCTATTTGCACCTAATCGCCTTCATCTCAACGGGTAGCTCAACTACCTCCGCGTTTGATTTTTATATAGAGAATCCATCTCTTCATGCATAGTTACCATATGTTTTTCTACATCTTTATCTTCTAAAGCTTCCTGGAAAGTAGATAAATGCTCCTCATCTATAATGAGAGAAAATGCAACATTAAAGTCATCCCTGTATCTCAACTGTAACCTGTGATCCCTCGGTGGATTTCTCCTGACAGGAAGAGGCTCCACCTATTTTGTACCTCAACTTGCAGCTTAAGTTTCTCAAGTGTCTCACCCTTGTCTAATTCCACATCAACAATTGACTTTTCAATTTTCTTTTGCTCATCTTTAAACAAGGAACCCTTGTCAAATTTGACTTCCCGGTTAATAATAATATTTTTTGAAGAAAGGTCTAACAATCTATAACCCTTCACCCCATAACTATAGCCAAGAACGGTGCACTTTTTTTTTTTTTTTTACTCTTTGGCCCAACTTATCTCTCTTAACAGATGGCACATGAGAATAAGCATCACAACAAAAAACCTCAAACCCGAGTAATCAACTGCCTGACCACTCCATACTTACTCAGAACTTTTACAATCAATAACTGTAGAGGGATGCCTATTCACCAGATAACAAGTTATAGAAATAGCTTCAAGCCAGAGCTCTTTCCCAACCTAGAATTGCTCAACATACTCCGAACTTTTTCCAAAAGAGTTTGGTTCATACGTTTTGCTACACCATTCTGCTTTAGCATGTGCCTCACTGTGTTGTTCTTAACTATTCCTTAATTCTTGCAATACCGATTAAATTCTCTTGAAGTAAATTTCTCACCGTTATCTGTCCTCGTAACTTTTACTTTTCACCCTGTCTGTTTTTCAAGAGTCTTGTTCTATATCTTGAAAATGGCAAATACATTGGATTTATGTTTCAAAATATAAACCCAAACCTTCCTAGAGATGTCGTCTATAAATGTGACATAGTAAGACAATCCTCCTCCAGAAACAACGGGCAATGGCCCCCACACATCATAATGCACGCAATCAAGCTGCCCTTTACTGACATGTTTTCCTGTTTTAAAATGTAGCCTCAAATGTTTTCTATATATTCAATGCTCACATACATCCAAATTAAAGCTTTTAAAATTAAGAATTAACTTACGATCGAGAAGTACATTCATACCCCGCTCACTCGTGTGGCCTAGGCCCGCATGCCACAAACGTGCAGACGTGGAATCCACTACAAACGTTGCAACTCTATCAAATAAAATTTCATTCATGTTTGGGATGTAAATGGGGGTTGCAATTTGGGCTGTAAATTCAGTTGTACTTTTTGCTGTTTTGATATTTATCATGCAGCTTTTTGATAAAACAGACATTATCCTTTTAAAAAAAGATCTCTAACTTGTATTGTCTTATCTGTTCTTTAATAGAGTTTCTTTTGATCTCTCTGTAAAAAAAAATAAAAAATCTCCATTTTCATTATTCTTAGATTTCTGTTGCAGGGGCAATTGGAACCAGACCCTGAGACTTTTCCGTCTGGCATTAAAGCTCTCGCTGACTATGTGCATGAAAAGGGCCTCAAGCTTGGTATTTATTCTGATGCCGGGTAGGATAGTTTCTTCAATCTGGTAAAGAAGTTTGAATTTTTAGTTAGAAGCTTTGTTAGGTGCACACACGTGTGCAATAAAGCTTGTTTACACACTACACGCATGCTGGCATGGCACATATGCGCGAGAGCTAATCCAACCATTAGGTTGGTCCAATCTCATACATGTTTTCCCAAATAAAAAATCTGGTCCAATGAGCATGTGGGCCCCAATATAGGAAACAGGTGGATAGGTTAGAAAACTTCATCCGAGTTTTTCAGAGCCATACATTTGTTTTGCAAACTGTGGTCCACTTGATGGTGGATCAACCTGATTTGGGCTAGGGCATCATTATAGTGGTGCTGCTCTGATGGGTGGATTGGATCTCAGACCTATTGTGCCATGCCGGCACATGTTAGCATGAAGATGAGCTTTACTGCACATGCATGTGCACTTAGCTAAGCTATTTAGATAATGGTATACTACAAGTGCTTTTCTGATGTAATTGAAAATGACAAGACTGTGGTGATAGTTCACCACTGTTCTCAAGATGGTGGTGATTTATCCATCTCAGACGTGGCATACATACATGACAACCAGACATCCAAATTGCAGGGAAGCACATGGATTGAACGGCTTGACAATCCAGCTGGTGGATCTATTGAATGGATGATTAAATGTAAAATGGTTGGAAGTTTCAGTGGGTGAAATTAGATTTAGATGATTAAGATTGTCCTAACATTTTGATTTCAGCTATTCCTCCATCCAACAGCCCAGATTATAATACATGTCAGCCATGTGTACAGTCGATGAGTCAGATATCACCCTAGTCATACCCAATTGAAAAATGATCATCGTTATTCAGTATACTAATATTAAAATCAATCTATTATCTTATTTCCTTTTGTTCATTTTTAAATGATATGAAACTTTCAGGGCTTTCACATGTCAGGTTCGACCCGGATCTATCTTCCATGAAAGCGATGATGCCAAAATGTTTGCTTCGTGGGTATGGATGCTGATTTTTCCATAAGAAATATGCAAAACGCAAATGCCTGCCTTTCTTTGGATGTGCAAAGGGTTTTGTTTGAATGACTGTCTGATCTTCACCCAAGGACATGCTTTTAATATCCTTGGGACTACAGTTTGTACAGGTGGGACCCATGATTCCGTGATCCAAACCATTGATATGATAGACCCAACACCTTGGAATGGCAATGCCTGAAAAATGTTTGAGACCGGAAGATCGTAGCCATCCAGTGTTTAGCATTTTTACAGTTGAATATGGACTGTTGCTGTACTTATATACGGGTTGCCAACAAAGAAGTTAAGTTCATTCCTTTGAGAATTTTTGGCCATAGTTCATCTACCATGGGTGTCAGATCAACAATCTGGATCTCCAAACTGTGGGCCCCACATACAAATTGAAAAACGATCATCCTCCACAGATTGTGGATCATATAATTTTTTGTTTCTTTATGCAGTGATTTATTTTGGACTGTAGATGGAAAGTTTGAATGAGAAGTTAGATTAGAAAGTTGCATACCATTATTACAATCATGACCATCTTCTGTTATTTCAATTTTTTTTCTTCTGTCGTGTCATTCAGGGTGTCGATTATTTGAAGTATGACAACTGTTTCAACTTGGGGATCAAACCACAGAAGCGGTTATACCTCTTCTTCAATCCTTACTTTTCCAGTCATTTCCCAGTTTTCTTACAACATACTGTTTGGGAATGGTTTCGTCTATTTTGCAAGTCAATTCAGTGCAATTTCATTATTTTCCAGGTACCCTCCAATGCAGGATGCACTAAATGCAACTGGCCGGACCATCTTTTACTCGATTTGTGAATGGTAATTGCGATTCTTGCTTTATTCAGACCTTCAAACTATGTTTTCCAGATGTAAATCCATCAAAAGATTTATGTTGTGTGATTTACTCATTTGTAGGGGTGAGGATGACCCGGCATTATGGGCGGGGAAGGTTGGAAATAGTTGGAGGACAACGAATGACATCAATGATTCGTGGGCAAGGTGAGAAATTCATCTCCACATGCATTCACAGCTAAGCCTGCAAGCAGCCTCTCCACACACACATGTGAACCTGGCACATGTGGAAATCCGAGCTGTGCATCTTGTGCTCCCCATCATGTAGATGTCTTGGCCCAAGAATCAAGCTGTTGTCCATTCATCAGGTGGGTCACCGATGCATGTGAAAGTGCGCTGTTGGCTGCTTTTTATACCGTTGATTCTTTCCGTACATGTATAGCTGGCCTGATGAGTTCACCACGTCGTTTTAAGACATGGCTGAGTTTGATTCGATTTGGGACTTGGTTGGATTTGATCCGGTTTGATACCACGAGTCACCGTCCAATTCAGCCTTGACTCAGACGAGTTGCAACTGGACTCAGGGCCAAACGAGTTGGGCCGAGTATTTAAACCATGGTTGATGGGCCTGATTTCCTGGTCAGGTCGTCCACATGGCAGGGCCCACTTGATGCACAGGTGGATGTTCCAAACATGTGCCACCTGCAGTGCATGGTTTGTCACATCTGGCCTCATTTGGGTTAGCAAAGATCATATTGGTTGATTTCAGTGGCTTTGGATGTGTTGTATTCATCAGCCTTTCTTGTTTCTTTTAGCATGACCACACTTGCCGATCTGAATGATAAATGGGCAGCATATGCTGGTCCTGGCGGATGGAATGGTAATAATGCAGTACTTTCAGTAAATGCGGCTATTGTTAATGTTACATGCTAATATATCCTGTTGAACTTCATTTGTAGATCCGGATATGTTAGAGGTTGGTAATGGAGGAATGACTTACCAGGAATATCGTGCGCATTTTAGCATTTGGGCTTTGATGAAGGTGATTTGCTTCAAATTTGCATACATGCATTTCTTGCACTGAAACTGATGTGGTTGAAGCTTTCTATTTCTTGGAGCAATATCCCCTTTTAACAAGTAATGTGTTTGTGGGTTTGGTCGAGCATATATGAAGATAATTGCACTTTTCAGCTTAGAGGAATTAAAGTATCTTGACTAGGGTTGCAATGGGCTGGCCCTGGCCCTAATCAGGCTGAAAAGGCCTTGACCCTGGCCCTAATCAGGTTGAAAAGGCCTTGACCCTGGCCCTAGCTCTACGTGGTGGTGCTGGGTCAGGGTCGGCCCAGTAAGGCAAGGAGTTTCATGATCAATGTTTGAAATAGTCCAAATCTAAGGATGTTTTTTCTTCACATTATCCCTTCCCATCATATAAATGGTTGCTGATGGTAGAAACATGACCCTGAGTCCAAAAAAGCTTTTAACTCACACATGTATGTTGAATGTGACTGCTGACAGGTGTCTTCAAACTGTCCACTCTTTTCTATAATAGTGAAACACTTGGGGCCTGTTTGATTTTCCAAATCGCATGTAAATGCAATGGAAAACAGTAATTATTACTACACGTGTTTGAAAATGCACTTGCATTTCTGTCTTGAAAATTGAGTAAAAAAGACTGGTTTAAATTTCTGGGCCCCACCATGATATATATATGATATATCTGAGCCGTCCATCAGTTTTAGCGTAACATTTTAAGGCATGAGCCAAAAAATGAAGCTGATCCAACACTCAAGTGGCCCACACTAAAGGAAACATTGGCACCGATACATTTTTAACGGTAGATGTTCGATTCCCTAAATCTTGTGGCGTGGCCCACTTGAGCTTTGTATCAGCCTCATTTTTTTGGTCAAGCCCTAAATTTAGCTGGCATAATAGATGGACGGTGTGGATAAGACACAGACATCATGATGGGCCCCACATATTTCAGTCTCCTTGGGTTTAGAGCTCAAAAAGGTAAGTGTCAAATCAAACATTGATAACAACGCTGTAATTACCCAGTGAAATAATTATTACTCACTTGCAGTGTAATTACCAAATGTTTGGAAAATCAAATATGCCCTTGATGATTGGACCTGGCCGGGCTCGGCCATTCATCATTGGCCTTGGCCTAGCCCGGACTGTTGGCCTAGATTTCAAACCCAGGCACGCCCTCTAGCCAAGTTTAGAGGCCCAATCACTGGACCTTGGGCTAGGCTGCCAGGCTGGGCCCGACAGCTCGGCCCATTGCCATCCCTAGTCCTGATCATGGATCTCGTGGTTTGGAAAGACCAACATTCCCTGTATGCCTGTACAACAATGTGGTATGTTCTTGTACCAATTTGCTAAAATGCATCGAACCAAGCAAACCAATTAGTTGGTACACCAGGTGGTGTAATATAGGTAGGTGCTAAATTACAGTTCGTTTCTGTTCTTCCACATGTACACAGTTTGTGAGAAAGAAAAGAGAGCAACACTATAGTCGTTTTGAGAGTTATATATTAAAAAGAAAAGCCCTAGTTCACCTAATTGGCCTCTGAAACATGGAAGTCCTTGTTAAGCCTTTTGAGCTTGTTTTGCCTTGAGTGCACTTGTGCATTAGTAATTAATTACCTTATACATGCAGATAAAGAAGAGAACGGGCTGAGGTTGGCCCTGGCCCAGCTCTAGAGCTCTAAGCCTTGGCCCAAGCCCTAATGGACTAAAGAGGCCCCAGCCTTGGCCCTCGCCCTAGAGTGGGGTTAACCAATTGCAATGTTTTAAATAGCGAATAGCGTGTAGCGTAGTGTTCACCCCTCTGAAGCATGAGGCGTAAGCTACATGGTGTGTACTATAAGCTACATGCTACTTCTAGATTTTTAATCAAGGTTGCGCTTAGTTGCGCACCAATTTCATGATATTTTGGACCAAATTAGATTAATTAATAATAAAATTTAACAATATTTCATGATATTTGGTGCAACTCTAAACTCAACCTAAAATAATATAGGGTAATGATTAAGTGTAAACGTAAAGAAAGCGATGAAACTGATTTAATATTAGATTTACTAAAAGCATTGAAAAATTAACTAATTTTATTGAAAATAGAGAAATGTAATAAATCATTGAAAACAATAATTGATTTTAATGTTGTAGTGAAAAATAAATTTTAATGTGAGCTACATAGCGTGTAGCGTAGTCTATGTAACGTGTAGCATATGCAGATTATCATCTAGCATAGGCTACACATAACTTAAGCTATTTTCATGAGCTATGCAACATTAAGGCTAAGCTACACTACGTAGTGTAAGTTACACGCTACATAGCATAGCTATTTAAAACACTGACCAATTGTACAGTTTATAAGTGCCTATGTATCATCCATCACACTTTGCTAGAGTACCACTGTTCTTCATATTGCCATATGCCCTAGCACATAAACTCTATAATCTACGTTACTAATGTACTACATAGTATACACTAAGGAAACAAGATGAGCCGGGTTGGGTGGGCCGAGCTATTTATCATTGGCCCTGACCCAGCCCAGCCTAAACATTAGGTCTAGATTTCAAGCCCTAGCCCAACCCTCGGGCCAAGTTTAGTGGCCCAAGCCCTAGCCCTTCAAGGTCAAGTAGCCCAGCCCATTGCCACCCCTAAATGTAGATGGGGTTGTAGATCCAAATTCCAGACTTTCCATCTAAGGGTCTTATCGATGGATGGCCCATGGTTGAAAAACACATGGATCGGACGTTCTTTGCTATTGCTTTTCCTGTTAAAATTTGCCTGCTTACCTTTTTGTTTAAATCCCTCTCATTGCTTAGAACATAGGCCCAAATCTTCCGCCACCAAGCAATGAATGAACTAGTGGTTAATGGATTCCTCCTTTCTGCATATGACACACATATTGGGAAAAGGCATTCTGCATCTTCAGTCTTCACATTATCCAAAGAATCTTGTTTGTTGTAGTTACCCAACTTAAAACTGACTCTAGATTCTAGAATGAACTAGAGTTCCATACTCTTGCAGTAGCCTACCCACCATTTTTGTTCTTAAGTCCATTTGGAGTCCACCTATTAGATGGTTAGGATCATTTCAGCCTCGTGGTTTTCAACCATGGACCATCCAAGGACGCAACCCACTAGTCGGACTTGTCTAGGTCCACTTCCCTACCTTCCATGTGTCAAGCTTTAATCAAGAAGTCTTCTATATTATGGTTCAGCTAGATAGCTTCATTCCACAATATCATCCATTGTGGATTTGGTGGTGCATGATGCTCATACCCAATGCTCGGCGCAAATAGATAATTCAAGATTAATTCCATCCTATCATAATGATCTTATTACAAACTTAATGCTTGCGCAGGCTCCTCTTTTGGTTGGTTGTGATATAAGAAACATGACTGCAGAAACAATGGAGATTCTAACCAACAAGGAGGTGATTGCCGTTAACCAAGGTGACTCCCTTTCATTGTTCACTTATTACAGCTAACTATGGATTTTCTTTGTTATGTTCATTATATATTTGATTGAAATGTGACCGAAGGATTTTGAGGTCTCTGGTGTGTGATTGATCAATGGACCCCAGCAGAGGACTAGGAATCTTCTATCCAAGGTGTCGGCCCCATTTCAAAATCTTGCCCGTGCTCCTGCTCCTGAGCCTCCCCTTGCTCCTGCTTAATGCCACTTTGAAATTGTGATTTCATTAAGACTAGCCTCAAATCAAATCGATTTGGTAGCATTCCATGCTTTGAACTCTTCTTCTTCTTCTTCTTCTTTTTTCCGGTGGTGTTATGATTAGTTTGAAGGGCCTAGCTCGACACCCTCCATCAGTCCTGGGCTTTTGGCATATTGGTTAGATTCTTAAAAATTGGTGTAAGAGCCAACACCACTTCCCGTGTTTGTATCACAGAAGGGACGGCCTATAAAAGGGCAACCTGGACCAGAGTAAATGCTGTGCTGCCATGGTGTGGAAAGGACTGCGTAGACAACCAGAGTGCAGCAGCCATGCCCTCCCTGAGCAGTAAAGGGCTGTTGGTTTTGTCTACCTGTAAAAAGAAGCCACGTGAGTTCCCCCAAGGAGTGGTGGCCACTAATGTTGGTTGTGGAGCATGGTATGTTACAACCCCAATGGTTTAAAGGGCCTAGCTTGGCATGTTCATCAGTTCTCAGGCTTTTGGCATGTTGGTTAGGTTCCTAACACTCTGCATCATCTAGCTTAGAAAACACCAAGATCAATAACTACGTCTTTCAATTGGCCGAGTTGGCCGGTTGAGATTCCAGTCCAATCCTGCATAGAGCTGGCCAGCAACTCCTTTTTAGGCGAGTAGGCCAGGTCTGGACCTATTATATTCAGGCCTGATAAAATAGTTGGACAGGTCTAGAAATAGCAGTTCATTTTTTTTCCTATTGAGATAGTTCTGTTCCCGACCAGGCAGGTCCAAACCTGATTTTCAGGTCCCAAAAAATAAACGGGCCTAGGCTCAGGGAGACACTGGTCTGGCAGGAGTCTAATAGCATCTACATCCCTTTTGTGAGCTAAATGTTTTTTTTCTTTTTTTTCCTGCAATCCTATGTTTTCTAATTGTTTCAGTGGAGTGTTGGGACCAACTGATCATGGCATGTATTTTGGTATTCCTGCAGACCCTCTTGGTGTTCAAGGAAGAAAAGTTGCAGTTGAAGGAGTTGGTGATTGCCTCCAGGTTCTCCTTCTTCTACTCATAATTTGCAAACTAGGCTGGTCAATTTCAGGACTTGCCTGAGTCAACCTGGCAAGGTCATGGGCCTGGTCAGTGGGTCACTTTAACCAGGCAGGCCCTGGCTTGCAGGTAACTCGAGCCTTGTTTTCCTGGGTCAACTCAAAATTCGGCTAACTCCGTCTGATTTCAACAAGTCAGCCGAGTCAAAAGTCATTTAGGCAAACATGAGGAAAGGAAGAAGAAGATCAAACAATATAATCATTTATTATTATTATTATCAGGTGGGGCCCATGTGTCAGTTGGTCAATCCTTTAAACCATCCATTTTTCCATACGCGCATGGCCCACCTAATGACTGGATCAGCATGAATTAATGGAGGGGGACACATACACGGTGGGATCTACTTGACGAATAGCCTGGACAACACCAAGCTTGGATGTATGCTCGCAAGTAGGATATTCCCAAGTAGCCTTTGCGGGCCTCTTTGAACCATAGTCTGGCCAAACTCATTTTCTTGTAGACACGGCATTCATAGATTATTTCGCCTTGTGGTTTCAGGTGTGGGCAGGTCCTCTATCGGGACAACGCTTGGTGATTGTCCTTTGGAATCGATGTGCAAAAACCGCCACTGTCACAGCCAAATGGGAGATGCTTGGCCTTGACCCTACCATCCGTGTCTCCGTACGAGATCTGTGGAAGGTGAGAATGCATACACAAGTAGATATGCAAGGTTACATTTACTTGCATGCATGCATATAAGAGAAGCTGGATCTAATACAAATGTTTCTGGTTCTGGATTAAGCTTAACGTAGAAGTCACTATGGGTTCCAACATGGTGTTTTAAAGACATTCAATCTGTCCATCATATGAGGTCCTTCCTAGTCTCCTTGCATCTCAAAATTCAGGTGGTCCAAAACTCAGGTGGTCCACACCATATGTAAAATCATGCCTAAACTCATTAAATCATGTGTTGTGGCCCACCTGCTTTCTCGAATGGCCCGACTATTTGGGTGTCAATCCATCCTGGTCAGGTGCATCTTCTGAATGGTTTCGAAAGAATATACAAAACATAGTCGGGCCCATAAACACAATCTGTAACTTTTTTAATGGGGTACATCATTATCCCAACTGTTCCCTCTCATGTGGGCCACCTGAGTTTTGGAGTTGCCTGATTTTTGGGCACCACTCAGAAAAATATGGAGTGCAAATGATAGATGGGTTGGACGTAATTAAAACTTTATGATGGGTCCCGCATGTTGATTTGTAAACGTTTGTAGTGGATCTGTCCTCTGCATATAGCATACATGTTTCCTGTCGCATTTTCTTCTTTTCCCTTTATTTTTCTTGATGAAAATACCGACACCGATGCCTTTTTCTTTCCAATTTCCAGCATGAAGATATATCGGGAAATATGGTGAGATCTTTCGGAAGGAAATTGGAGTCCCATGCCTGTGAAATGTTTGTCCTTACTCCCCACAAGGCCTCCTACTCTGCAATGTAGTCATGCATGCCCTCAGTCTCTAGATGTATTTTAGCTGTTATTAACCTTTGCATGAATATCAATCACATGGAGATTGATTTGGCATTTGTGTCTTGCTTACGTTGCGAAAATCAATCCTTGCATGTGTTTTTGGGACTTGGCAAGATTCCTGGTTCAAAACTCGATTTGGCCTATCGTATCATTCATCGTCAATATGGGGCCATATAACCCTGTATCGAGATGTTTAGGGCCACTACAGCTGTATTGTTTCATGGACGATACCGGTAATGACCAATGCCTGATACTCAACAGTCCTGGCTGATACTTCAGACCTTGCCAGGAATGTGTTTTATGGTATGCTTGGATGCACCCCAAATCAGCATCCTGATATTTCGTTCTGTTGGGCTCCGACCATCGATGCTGCACTGTTTGCATGTGGAAGGAATCCTGGTCTAGAGAGAGTTGGTTAACCTGTTTGGAGGTAGTGTTTACCTGGGTAAATGATATTCAAGTTGTTAGCTAGTAAGGGAACCTTTTCCCCCTTTTTTGGATAGAGATCTTGAATTGGCCAAGCACGGGCCATGTCAAGGTAAGCTCGAACCCCACTCCACAATAATACAAGGCTTGAGCCTAAGGTCTTAAATCAATGCAGTCCATATTGCCTATTTCATCATGCAATGCATCACCAATATGGCTCATATAGCTCCTGTATTGGGCTCTTTTGGACCAATTTGGGTCAATTCCGTGGCATCATTCATGCAAATAGGTACTGTTTTGGACTATGCTTCAACCATTGCTCGAGCTTGGGCTTCCGTTTTGGCACACGTCTACATATTTTCTGTACATTTTCACATTGCCGAATTTCGTAGCATTTGGTACGTTTTCTCACAACTATCTAAATCTGCCTAACTGAAAGTTAGGCTTTGTTCCAAACTGGTGCAAACGGAATAGAGCGGCCAGCCTCCAGTTCAACTACATGGGCCAAGAAGCTCATTATAGAAAATTATCTGGACACTGATATCTTGATCCCATAATCACTCTCAGCCTATCATCCCTTTGGCATCAGATTCGGATTAGCTATTTCACCAATAAATGAATAACATTAGTAGCTATTAATCCCCAGGCCTGGAAAAAGGAACCAATCAGGCACTGCAACATCAGCAAAACAAGTCACCTCAACGTCAAAACGGCCGGATCGGAGCAGTTAAAGAACAAACTAGGGAACCGTAACGAGCTTTTGCAATGTGCATTAAGACTTCTGTACTCATGGCTGACCTGATTTTGGATGGACCATGACCCATAAATTAATCTGGCAGAGATGATAGCAACCATCTGATTTTGCCCTTGGATATGTACTCATGGCTATTTTACTCTAGACCATCCATTTGATAGACAACACTTGGGATGGTTGAGATTGCTTGATCTATGTAATTTTAGAGACGTGCCCTATCCACAATGAGCCTTACATTTTGGATGTGGTGCTTGGGTTCCACATGTGAGATGGGTCACCGCCATTTTCAAAATGGTTGTCAGCTATCATAAAAGTCTAGCCCCCTTCTTTTTATTCACAATTTCGTGGAACTAAGTATTGCAATTCAATCAGATAGTACATCCAAACACAGCCTTCAAAAGACTAGATACATGGGCTTCCAGAAATTGTCAAAAATGCATCTTCATCCAAAGAAAGAGAAATGATCCAGTGCTCTCAGAGCACTAGCATTGGCTCACTTCAGCATTCCAATAAATGATCCAGTGCTCCAAACACATTTAATAGGCCACCACGCAAAAATCGAGCTGAACGGATGATCCAATCCATCCTTGATTTGGCCTTATTTCTACAGCCATACTTTACCAAAGCCATGGATAAGATGGTTACAATTCCCTCACAAAAGTGATTCTTTAGAATTATAAGCAACCTGTGATGGGCCCTAACAAACAGATGGATCAAATTGCTGATTGCACCTACTAAGTGTCAATGGTTTCAATAATTCATCCCAAAAAGCATTGATCAAATGGTGAATGTTTTGTCAGATAAGTGTGATATTTGCATGGTAACCCATGAAATGTGCATTGGACCTGATGTACAGTCTAGAGCCATGGATTGGGATGTCTAAGTGTCCCAATGGAATTGGGTGCAGAGAGCACTGGAGCAGTTCTTAAAGAAAAATAACATGAAACAACAAAAGAACATGTAATATCAACTAAAACCAAGGCTAGTATTTTGTCAATTATCACCCAAATGGGGGTAAAGCTGAGCTGGGGGGGGGGGGGGGGAGAGACAGAAAATATTTGCAATTAATACTGTATGTGGCCCACTTGATCAAAAGGGGGTGATGATTAGAAAAGAAAATAAAAAAAAAGAATCAGGAAAATGTAAAGAAAACTTGAGCACCACAACCAAAGAAAGGCCCTTTACAACTTCAAATCTTTGCCATTCGATTCATAGCTAGGATCTTGTTAGCATTGTTACTGTTCTCTTGTTTACTCATCCATTTTATCTCTATATATTTTGACCACCCTTTCCACTCCACTCAGATAGATAAAGGAGGGAAGTCTTCATCCTTCAGATGAAATGATTCTGGAGCCCTGCATATTCAAATTTTTAAATAAATAAATAAACTTAAATAGCATAGAGTTATTCCTAGCAAACAACAACAAAGAAATTCTCATAGGCCGGACCATGGCGTGCATTTCTGCCATTTTCTTTTTAGGGGTGTGCTTCAGTGGTACTGGTACCACCATAGACTACGGTCGCACCCGACAGAAGGATGTTCCACGTGATGTATTCATGACATTCAACCTGTCCATCAGATGCATGATCTCAAGGTACACCCGGTACACAAAGCTCAGGTGGGCCACACCACAGGTAAAGAGTTGAAAGTGGGCACCTACCATTGATTTTTTTTTTTTTTTTGGGGGGGGGGACCTGGATGAAGGAAATGGCCCATAATAAGGCCTTTTCAACTCAGATGGGTGCCGGTTCAAGTTAAGGGTAAGCATTTCCTCTCATCTCGTCGCCTGTTCTGTAGCCCACATGAGTTTTGGATTGGGCTCATTTTTTATTTTTTTTTTCTAAAATGTGATCGCACGTCTGAAGGACGGTTTGGATGTTTTGTATACATCACTTGGGTGCCATGCCTTCCCAGTACCACCGTAAGCCTGCAGTGGTAAATCTTCCTACTTGGAAATGTGATGTGATTTCTCATTTTCTGCTAAGGGACTGTTTGGATTCATGGTAAGCATAGGAAAGGAAATAATGTTTATCAGGAAATCTTATTTCCAGGAATTTGCGGGAAAGGCAACTTGTTTTCCTTGTTTGTTTTTCAACAAGATTTTCTTAAAAATTTGTGATCTATTTTCATTTTTTTTGTTTGGCAAAACAAAATTTTTGGGGGATAATGTCTAGATAGTCACTAGCATGTGCCAGATTAGCATACGTGGCACATGTAGGCAATGTTTTAAATATCGTTATTGCGTAGTGTATCGCACCCTTGGGATATAGATGCATATCGGTTATCGCATGGGATATATAGGTTGTATCGCATAATGTATTGTTGTTGTTGGAAAACATGGGAACATTGGTAAATTGATCGAATTTTTCATGGAAACTTCAAGGATTGTTCAAAAAGACATCAATACACACTTAGAAATCAAAACATTATAGAAAAAAAAAAAAAAAAAAAAGTGCACGTAATAGGGGTTTCCTTTGTATGGGTCCTAATACATGCATTGTCCAACTGAACTGATTCAAGTATATTTAAAGTCTATTCAAATAATTTATAAACATAAGAAGACATGTATGGAAACAAAAGCAAAAGAAGAATCATTAGATCAGGTTACATACATGTTTGATTTTGTGTTTGGATAAAAAGATTGCAACTGATTTGCGAGAAATTGAGAAATTTCAAATTTTCTCAATTTTCCGCAACTTGCCCTATCTCTCCCAAATCTCAAAAATGAAGCTCCAAATCTATGATTTTTTGTGGAAAACATGAAGAATCATAGATTTGTAACCGTTTAACACTGACTTAATGTGATTTATAGTTAAAAAAATGGATCGAAAATCGAAAATGTTCACCGGATCAAATAGGTGGTATATATCAGCAATATCTGTGCATTTCGTATCACACGGGTGGGATACAAGATATATCATGGGATATATTGGCCGATATCGTCGATATTTAAAACACTGCATATAGGACGCTTGAAGATTGACAATGAGCATGTGATATATGCCGGACAAATGGGTGCTTGAAGCTGAATTGTGGCACACATGGCACATGTGAGGTTCTTGAAGTGGTACAGTTGCACATGGGGCACAAGGCGTGCATTGGCAACATTTGACACATTTGAGCACTTGAAGCAAGATGGTAGAACTTGCGCACATTGGCACCATTGGCACATGTGGCATATTTGGAGTGATTGAAGATGGATGATGGCACATGGTACATTGGTGCATGTGGGGCGCCAGAGAAGATGAATGGTGATACATGTGGCACATTAGCACATGTTGTGCGCAAGAGAAGATGGATGGTTGCACATGTGGGGCATTAGCACAAGTGGGGTGCAAGAGAAGATGGATGGTGGTGCATATGGCATAGTGGCACGTGTAAGCTGAAAGATGGACAGTGGCTCATTTGGCGCATGAAGAGATTAAAGATGGATAGGTGCACATTTGGTTTTAACCGTTGAGAAACCCATTTTCCTTCCATCATAGGAAATGCCTTTACTACAGGTGGAGGCAGGAAAATAAATTTGTTTATTTTCCAACAAAGATACAAAGTTGGAAAAGATGTTTCCCACAAATTCCACAAAGAAAGGCATGCCAAACGGTGGAAAGTTAGTTTCATGCGAAACCAAGTTTCCTTTACACGAATCCAAAAGGCCCTAATAAATCTTTGATAGTCATCCATAACAAGAACAGGGGAGAGGGGGAACAAAAACAAAAGACACTCATCCACCTGGCATCCATGCATGCCAATCAATATCTCCAAATCATGAGGCCCATTGTGGATGGAGCATAAAATAACATAACAATGATCATATCATCAACTGTTGAAATAAAGAGGAATTATCCAGGAGGTCTGATCGAATACTTTAGCCTTTGAATCTGGGTTATTTTCCAATGATCCAAACTGTATATGACAAGTCTCACTACATACAGTGAAAAGACAACAAATAAAAGCTCTCAATTAGATTATTTAACCCTTAGATAATTTGGCTCTTTTGCTTTGAAAATGAACGGTGACCATAACCTTTGTATAATCAAAGGGTTCGAATACTAAACCTGAGAGTTCTTCTCAGGCATGCCCCATCCAGTGGAAGCCCTATCAAACCAACGGTTTGGGTCATTAAAAAATATTCAAATCCAACGGCTAGAGTCCTGTTGTATCTTCTGTAAGATGTCGGAATGCATTCGAGCAAACCTCATTATCAGGTTCCAAAGCTATGCAAAGGTTTCCATTTCTGACAAGTGGAACCCATAATCAAGACACCGTTGTTCTGTTCCATGCCACTGCAGATGGACCAAGCCCCAAAAATCTCTCTGATTGGAAGATTCCAGTTATAGGCTGCAAATTGAAAGGTAATGCTTGGACTCGTAGAAGATTTTTTTAAAGGAATTGTCTATCCACAGTAGGACAGAACAAACCAGAGGTCTAGATCATAGTTCAAAAACTCGACTCGATTCGATATCCGGTTGAGCAGGGTTGACTTGAACACTCGGACAAGTCTGCACTTGACTCGGTATTTAATAATTAAATTAATATTATTTATAAATACCTATAGTCATATATATACGCAAAATATAAAAATAGTGGAAGAAAACGCAAATGTGCAACGTTTCGTGTTGGTTAGAGACTCTGCTTCCTTCACCAGAGGCCTTGCGTTCAAATCACTTACTTTTTTATAAAAAAATGTCTCCCAAACGAGTCACTCGCTTCGTGTCAAGGTGACTCGAGTAAATCAAGTCACCGAGTTGACTTGACGAGTCCCGCTGAGTCAGGATCACAACCAGGTCTCATGGAAAATTGGCTCGAAATCTCATCAATTTGAGTTCACTGGCCTAGTTTTGAGCAAAGCCACAGAGTTTTCCTATTATGGTCTAGATTACTGAAGCATGGGGCTCCCAGTTTTCAGAAATGAAGCCACAGGTCAGCCTCTCTGAAATGAAATGTTTAGGGGCCCATTTCACAGGAAAATGTTAAGAATCATGTCAGCATGATTTCTGGCTAAGCTCCATCCACAACAGGTCAACATTTAGACAAAATGGATTCCCATACAGCCATGTGAGGAGTGGATGAGTAGCAGCCAGTGGTAGAAGCACACTGTTCTCCAGCCAGATAGAAATTCCATACCTTTCTGGGTTCATAATCAACCCCGGTCTTGGCATCACCAGCGTTCGGAGCATTGATCCAGAGTCCTGAGAATGTTGTCCAGCACCTGAATCTGTCTGCTTGCATCCTTCCGGCGTGGCAGCACCCAAATGCAAAGGCCCAAAAGATCCAAACTCGAGTCTCTGCACTGGTGACAGTGCAAAGCCATTGTTGTGGGGGAACCTTCTCGTGCTTGGGCGGCTGGGATGGATGAACTCTGATGGACCAGGAGGCTTCCCCTGGCCATTCCCACCAAAGTTCAAGGTTTGCACAGCCCGAGAATGCAAAGGCTCGTGAGCGCCTCTATCTGGCAACTTTGTCGTGTCCAGCGGTGTAACTGCCTGGCCATTACAATGGGCTTTTGGCAACTGACTGTGGGTTGGTGGCACCGCATTCCTTCCTTTCCCTGGCCTGTATGAAGAATGGTTCTGCAAACTCCCAAGCGTAAAAGGACATTTGAGATAATGGAGACCACATGATGTGCATGGTATCCTTGGGTTTCAATTCATAAGAGTGACGCCACAGTTCAGTGATCCAGGCAATTGATCTGATGTCATGGATACCACTGTGGATGGACCATGCAGAAACTGTAGATGGGTCAATTCTAACCATTTGTTCCATGGCCTGTATATGGTTAAGAAATGCATGAAAGCAACAGCCAACATGCAACCCGCCAAAAGATTGGATGGACAGGATTCTTCCAGCATGGGATTCTCAGGAAATGATCCTTCTAGTGTGAGGACCCACAAATCCAATGGGCTTCTGGGTCCCTAAACCATGTGATCCCACTTGTACAAAACTGAAAACCGAGGGTGCCTCGCCAATGGTATACTTGGACACAAAACTCTAATTCCAAGAAGACCCATATGCTAGGAGAACCATGTCATCACTACCTGACAGTGAAGCAGAAATTCCATTCACTCAAAATATCAAGAGCTTGAAATTAGCATACCGTGATGGGAAAGTACATGCCCGTTCCTCGTGGCTTTGGCATTTCTTCAACACCAAAAGCACCAGATGTCAAGGGCAGGTTCCCCAAATAATATCCAGAAGCAGGAGGAAATGGCTGTCCAGGGCCAGCCCCATTGCCATTCATGTGCTGTAACATGTTCGGTTTCAAGTGTGCTGATTGATGGAGTGACTTCCGTGATGGTTTACTATGAAGCTGAGAAGGCAATGGTGGAGGAACAGAGACAACTGGATTGCACAAGATGTAATCGTGGCACTGCTGACCATATAGCAGACTATTAAGGTGATTGTCATAGTCACCACTGAGGTCTGACAAGTGGTTGGAAGATTCAGGACTTCCAGAAATGCCCTTCAAGTCCTCTTCCCAGAAACCAACATTGGAGATTCCCTGACCATTAGATTCCAAGCAGTTCGAAGAGTTGCTCGCGGTCAAAGATGGATTTCCAAGATTCGAATCTTCCGACAGACATGCATTCAAAGTTGAAAATGGGAAACCATCAGTTGATCTAGCAGTAGCAGGATTCTCGTAATTACTACAAGATTGGAAGGTAATATTGCTTGCGCGCTTACTTTCATCCCAGTCTGGCCAGGAAACAACTTCGCCATTTGTGGAGTTCGTCAATTTTGGACGGTAATGGTTTCCATTCCCGAACTTCCAGTCGAACGGGCGAGAGAAATGGAGATGTGGTGCATGGTGTACTCCTATGAATGGCGAAGTACACAGCTCACTACTTGAGGACGAGGGCTTACAATGCCCATTCGGGATTCTTGAACCTGAATTTTGGGAAGTTGCAAGATCTGTTGCATCTCCTGTTGGTGTTTGTGGTTCATTTCTGCAGGGGGGCTGCTTTTCCAATTGTGTTCCAATCCCATTTATCCTTGCAGACCCTGACATCCTGATGTTATCAAACTCCTTGTATAATATTCTGTTACAATCGTCAGCTGTCTCCCCAATTGGGACACGGGAACCAATGAACGAGGATCCTGAAATCATCTTATCCTCCATTGATTTCTGAACATTGCGCAGTAATGATGCAAAACCAGATCCACTAACACCAGACAGCATATTATCTTGACAACAAGGGGGAGAATCTTGCACATCTGGCCTCTGTCCACTTCCATGCCTATCCAATGTGTTCATGAAGAACTTACTGAGTTCTTCCAAAATACTCTCTCCTGGTAACAGAAGGATCTGCCCAAGCTTGCGGGCTCCATAAGTGAATGCACTACGTATCCGATAGAAATTACCTATAGGAGAGAACAAGCATGATGCCGGTAAGTGAGAGGCTGAATAAACAGATGCATGGAAAGGAACACAGACGTCATCAAGTTGACAATCAGAATTTCCTCACTTGAAAAAACCAGCTTCATACCTTTGCTAACACTGCGTCCAAGATTATTGTTTTCTTTCAGAGGATCGACTATGTTAAGATGCTTTCGAGGAAATGAATGAGTGTTTTTCTCGAGCCCTCTTAACGGAACTGAGAACATGTCTAGACATTTTCTAAGGAACTCCTCAGTAAGCAACAAATCACCCCCTTTGGTCTCTAGTGTCTCAACTGTGAAATCACAAACAAGTCAGTACCCCAGACAAAAAAAAAAAAAAAAAAAAAAAAAAAAAAAATCCATCTCGACCGCACAGACAGTAATTGAACAGCGCCCTGATAAGGCCACATGAAAGAGTGCATTTGCAAGGACCTGGCCGTACATCAGGTGGATGCCAACTTGCATCGTTGTGACAAATATCGCTGAAAATTAAAAAATCTCAAGACATTTTCACAGGAAATTCACCAAACAATATTTATCGCAATAATATTGCAATATTTTCAAAATCTCGGCAGCTTTGAAGTTCTCACATTTTATCGTGAAACTTCACGATTTTAGTGATACGAAAACTTAACACTTTAAAATAATTCATTTTTACCAATGTTTAAAATTTTAAAATTATTTTTAAGAATGGTGGAAAAGGATTCATGTGCCTGACCCCGATTAGTTGGGATAAGGCTTTAGATGATGTTGATGATGATGATGATTTTTTAATTTATAATAAATATTTTTAAAATTTTTATTTTCAGCAATATTTCCCTGATATTATTGCCAGAAAAACTTCAAAATCTGTAAGTCTCCTGAGTAAATCCCATGCCAAGAAATTGTTGAGAATGAGTTTTGTCACTATATCGCCGCATGTGCCTTGGCCCAAAATCAAGCTGGCCCTGTGATTTAGGCAGTGATATGTAATGTTGAATATGCATTTGTCGATTCCTTTTAAACCGTCCATTTTCATGTGCATGTATTGCCCACCTGATGATTAGATTGTCCTAATGTTTAGACCACAGCCCATGGGGCCCTCCTAATGAAAGGCCCGTGTGTGGCACATACATGGTATTAAAAAAATGGTAACCTTACATCTTTCAGGAATATATATAGCACTCGATTTGAAAAAAAAAAAAATGTCAGCAGATATGAGGCCGTAACAGATCAATGCAGGTCTGTAACAGACAGATACAGGGTCAATACGAAGAGAAAGAGGAAGTAGGATTCTTTTTTTAAGTTATTTTTTTATTATTCTTTGTATGTTTTTCATCATAATAATAATATTATTATTATTAACAACAACGACAGCGACGGCATTAATAAAAGAAGAAGAAGAAGAAGAAGAAGAAGAAGAAAAGGGATTTACCATTACAAGATCTTTTTTCTTTCATTTTTCTCAAATTTCTCTCTATTTTTAGTTATTTTTATTATTTTGTATATTTCTTCTTTTTTCATTAATATATTAATATTATAATAAAATAGAAAAAAAAATCATTTTTTGATTCACCTGGTCAACCCACTGAGTCCTGGGTTGACCAGGACCTACCTGGTCCGAGTCCAAAGCTGAATCCTAGTTGGCAAATATGGTTACAAGATCGTAAAAGCCATTTATAGGGGCTGCAACGGCTGTTACTTCCCATACCTTAATGGCCATTAAGGCTAGCATTACGGCCACTGTCACCGTTATTGAATACCTTCGGCATGTATGTTTCATACTGGCACATTCAGGGAGATTTGGTTTCTCACTTCTCATTCAAACTCCTACTTCAGTGAGTAGCCTTTTTCATTTCTTGTTTGAATAATCAAAGCTGATCAAAAGAGATGTTGCTCACCCACTACTTCTGGCAGAGAAGATACAGCGACTGGACCATTTAAACTGACACAGTAGTTCTCCCAGTCGAATTTGCTGAAATAGTCCAAAAACCTATACAGGACCTAGAGAACAGCAGTTTCTCTTAGTTAAGTCCTTGCAACGCCAAAGAGAATAAATTTGAATAATCATGGCATGAATATTGCTACGCACACATGCACCTATCAACCCAGCCAGATGTGCCAACCTGGGCATCGGCTGTCCCCGCAATATAGCTAGCCTGGCTGCAAAAGCAGGCTGGTCCACTAATCAGGAAGGCCACATGTGTACTTGGATTTGGAACTTTTAAAAAAAATAATAATAATAATAAAAATTCAATTGCTTTCATCCACGTGGCCCACCTGATGAGTCAACTAGTCTGATTTTTGGGTCATACATTTACATGGTGAGCCCACCTGATGCACAGATCATATGTCCCCACATATACCAGGTGGTTGTATGTGGACGGCTGAGGTGGTCTGTGGGCCTAGCAAAGTTCTGCATTACATTATGATGCTTATTATCCATCAGCACTCACCTCCAGAGGGCCATGTAGAGATGAATGGAAAATATGGAAGATGTACAGAACCAACGTCTCCAATGCATATGTTGAAATCAGACTGTGATGGGCACCAAGGATGCGGCTCTCATAATAACACCAAGCTTTAATCAGTATAATGCTGCGCTTAAAGAGATGATCTTTGCCAATAAGACGATCAACCTGTGAAAATGCCATGACAGATTTACAGTTACATTCGAGATCCCCAGACCGTTATTTAGAGATAAATGAATAATTCGTCTGAGAGTTGAATGAATAATGCGTTTGAGAGGAAAACCAGTGTATTACTTTCGCATGCTAAGAGAAAGTGTTGGGAGAAATTATAGCCTACTGAGCCTCAGCAAGCTCACGGAATAACAGTTTGCCGAGGCAAAGGATCCCATACAGGATCCTATAAGTGTGGGGCCCATGGTATGGTAGTCGATCTGATGGGCCATTGTGTGTGGAGGATGCCTCAAAAACATCCAGATCGAAAAACCCTAACCCTTTGATCCTTGGGATGTTTTGTGTTGTGGACTGTTTCTGTAACTCCCCCTTGGCATCTCTATTGTTAGGCCAGGCATCCCCCATCCATGGTGGCACCGGTCAGAATGGCAGTACAGATCACAGTAAGGTCCACAAGTATGGAATCATGAGTCTCTGCAATACATTAGTTAATGAGGATTTTTGCAGTTAAGATCATAGAAAGGGCTGCATGTACAAAAGCTTGTCTCTCTGCAATACATTAGTTAATGAGGATTTTGACAGAAATGGAAATTGCTCTAAATTTTGAATCATTAGAAATGTTGACAAAATACCTGTTCAAGGAAGCATAGAGTGCAGAGTCCTCCCAACTGATTGAAGGAGATGTCTACTACGATATTCTGAACAAGGCATTTGACAAGCTTGACCTGCCATCAGAAATCAAGACATCTAAAAACAGTCGTGTGATTCTATCAAATCTGGAGCAGTAAAATACTAAATATTCATGTATGTTAAACAAGTGGAATTTTTTTCCCTTTCTGCTAATAAGACACAGAGTCATTCCTGAGAAACTTATAAGCATAGGATGCAGCTTAAATAAGTTCTAAAAACTGCTAATTTCAGAAAGAAGCATATAAAAATGTCAATATATAAAACATGTATATTCTCTATGACGTGGAATCCTAGAAACATGACCAATAATTCGGTGCATATACCATTTGTGAGATGCATACATACATGCATACCTTGGTATTCAAAAAACAGTTACATAACAGCCGTTATGTAACATTAATCATGGGACCCGTCACGCAATACATGACTGTAATGCCTGTTCAGAAAAAAATGGGCTTGTTGCAGGCCTTTTTTTTTTATTTTATTCAGAACAAGTACGGGCCCGTAATGGGCTGATATGGGGCCAATCCATTTTCTCTCTTTAAGAAATTTTTTTACCATAACCATCCGTATCATGACGGCCATAAGGCTGGCTGTTACGGCCACTGTTACCATTATTGAATACCTTGATACATACATTCAAACAGGCATACATATCACTTGTGTGACATTTTTACCAAGAGAATGTACTGTGCATCATTATTGTAGTGTTTTATTTGTACCTGCATCAGACCGTATAAATGGCAGAGCTTGTGTGTTCAGAAGTCACAATGGAGTGTGCACATACGAGTGGGTGTAGGTGTGCACGTGCATGTTGAGTATGTTGACATCATTGGCTGCTTAGACTGTTACTTTGTCTAGGAAAACCCAACAAAAACCACCATGACTTCTAGCCCCACACACACAAAATAAAACAAAACACACGCACTCAGTCATCATTGGCTGCCTAGATTGTTAGTTTGTCTCTTACAAAATCCAACAAGATCAGATGGTTGGGATCGCCATGTACCTGTGATTTTAGTATGTCATGGCCAACCAGATTAATTGTCCAATCACCAGATATGTTTCTGAAGCGTATGAAGTGGACTACACTTCCACTGGCTTCACAATAGCATTAACACTAAGTCAGGATTAGGCACTAATGTTTCATTGTTCTCTTTTGTTGCTTCATTAGCATAACCAAAAACAGTAGTTTTTCCCAACTAATCACCGATCGCCCTTAACAAAAAGATAGGAGAAGAAAGCTAAAAGGAAAAACATAGAGTAACTTGCAAATTGCAATGCAAACCCACAATCTAGACGTTCAAAATAATTTGAAACTTTCTCTACACTGACTAAATAAAAGAAGAAGAACAAGAAGAAGAAAAGGAATTAGAATTGAAAACCTCTGCATGAACGTATCGGACATCCTTTACTTCGAACTCCGCAGCCTTCTTCTGCTCTTCTCCTTTAAGTACAGAAAAAACATCACTGGCCAAATCATCATCAGCAGTTTGATAGCTAAGTGCAGTCAGATCAATATCTCCATCAGGGAGATAGGTCCTCAGTGGCACTGATCCAAATGGGAACACCTGTAAAAGTTTGTGTGGACAAATGAAATGTCAGTCCACGAATACTTCCCTTCAAAATGAACATTAAATCATGACAAGATAGCTTACTGCTTTCTGAAAACTTAGAAGCGTAACTACAATAAAAAATGTGTTTCCTTCATCAAAATCACTACCAAAACAAAAAATTCCTAAATGGAATTTCTGCTGGAGTGCTATGCGGAGAAAGTCAAAAGTCTTTCTGGTCCTCAGGGCTTATTCTTATTCTTTTTTCTTTCTTTCTTTCTTTCTTTCTTTCTTTCTTTCTTTTTTCTTGTTTACCCCCCTCTCTGGAGAGGTGTCCCTGGGGCATCTTCTCCACTTCAAACCAAAATCAGAGTTTCTCCAGAGAAAATTGACTGGTCATCTTGAAACATGTCTGTTTCAAGGTGAGTCATTGTGCAATGCGTTGGTTTCAACTGAAACAAAATGAACCCTCATGGTTTCATACCCAGTGAGTTGCACTCCAATACCTAGTTTCAAAACCTTTGTTCCACCAGAAGCAGGTTGAACATTTATATGATGCAATTACTGTAGAGGTTTGTCCACTTTGACATTAATGTGCATAACAAAGATTACTTCTATCTTGGGATTTTGCTTTATTAAAAAAAAAAAACTTGATATTGTGTTGTCTTTGCTTGAACCATTCTAAGGACAATTATTTTGACACAAGTGTTCAATGTTATTTTAGCTCAAGTCATATCCAAGAAAGCATTTTTAAGATTTCTAAACATCAGGAACTTTGATCTCATAATAGTAGTTTAGAACCTTGGCCCTGGGGCTTCACCTAAAATGCATGAAAAAGAAAAATGTCAACAAGACCCCATCGTTCCATGGACCAAATTGCCCATCTTAACTTGAAACTCCCCAGAAGCTGGCAAAGCAACCTTTCGGTGTTGAAGAAACACCACCCTCACCTTTCACAGTAATCGATTGTTGAGATCGAGGGCCAATCACAAGCTAAAACGATGTAAGTAATTGGAAAGGGGTACTTCACAAGCCATGAATCTAACCAAATCAAACACCACTCCCAACCTCTACTCCAAATCAAAGATCCTTAGCTTGGCACCATGTCTCACAGCAATCTACTCCCTCAGCTAGAATCCACCATTGGTTTGAAAAGAGACAAGTGGCAATTGGAAACTTACACGATGGCCCATGTTTCTAACCAAGCATAAACATGCTTCCCATCTACGACTCCAAGAAACTCAAAGACCCTACAGAACGACTAGCCTCCTACCCATCTATAATAACAATTTAGCAGTGTTCCATCCCCCTATATTGCAATTCTTCACACATCAGCCATATTCCAGTCCATATCCAGCCTTGTTTTGACCCATCAAAGCATAGAATCTCAGTCCATTAATAATCTTTTGTTCCAAATCAGAAACTACCCTATATTCTATCCATTACTTTCCTGGCGCCACCCCCGATGCGATGTATACCCGTAGTGGTCACATCTATTGAGGAAAGCTTACCAATCAACAACAAGCCAATTGCATCATTGAGCTATTCACAATGGTAGCTAGCTTGGAAACTATTATTGACCAACTATGTGGAGAATCGCATGGAGAGCAACCCGATCCCATCAGAGATCCTTATGGTGACCCAAATCTACAACAAGAGTTCCAACCAGAACCTTCGGTGGATCAAAATAGTATAGGTCCTTGCAACGGCTCTTTGCAGAGAAAGCCCATGATGTCTCGATAGAGATGCCCACGAAAGACAATATCACCAAGAAAGTACAAGTTGAAGTTCCGGACTTCACGAGTTGTCTTGATTCAAAGGCTTTTTGTCAATTTCATTACAAAGCTTGAAGATTATTTTACATGGTACTACATGGATAATGTCCAGCAAGTGGCCTTTGTCAAGATCAATCAAGTTGAAGGGCTCGGCAAGAATCTCATAGCGAAGCATTGATGACAACAATCTCATCATGGGTCGTCCTGCAATCACCAAGTGGGCTAACATGAAAGAAAAGATGAAAAGTATTTGCCTTCAAACTAGATGGATACTCTTTCTTTAGGAGCTCATTATGTTCAAACAGAGAGCTTTATCGGTGGCAAGGTATCCCGTATCGGTATCGGTTGGCGTAACGGTGCCCTCCGAAACCGATACGGATACGGGGGCGTAACGGCGATACAGGGGCGTAACGGCCTGTAACGGCGCAAATTTTTTTTTTTGTCAAAAAAATATGAAAAAATATGAATTAAATCCAGAATATTCTAAGCATTTCAAATATGCATTCATTTATAAATTGGAACATATTTATAGTGGTGTAATGGTCCACTCTTTGGTGATAAGTTGTATCGGACTGTCTGATGAATTTATGAACCAGATAACCTGAATTTGACTACAAAATTCATATATTTAATTTTCTAACTATCTACTATCAATGATAGATATATTAGAATGAATGTAATATGAAAATATCTTACATTTAGGTGTTTGCAATTATTTTTGAAGGTCAAAATTCATGCATAAATAGAAAAAAAATATATAAAATGGCACCCCAAATATGTAAAATGTACATTAACATGTTCAACTATGATTATCACATCATATGGCATCATTAAAACAGCAAAAGAATTATTAAAAAATGATTTTTTGAATTTTCAAAAAAAAAGGCCAAAATAAATGCGTAAATAGAAAAAAATATTAAAAAAATATAAAATAGCACCCCAAATATATAAAATGCACACTAACATGTTCGACTATGATTATCACATCATATGGCATCATTAAAACAGCAAAAGAATTATTAAAAAATGATTTTTTGAATTTTTAAAAAAAGGGCTAAAATAAATGCGTAAATAGAAAAAAATATTTAAAAAATATAAAATGACATCCCAAATATGTAAAATGCACATTAACATGTTCTACTATGATTATCACATCATATGACATCATTAAAATAGCAAAATAATCATTAAAAAATAATTTTTTGAATTTTCAAAAAAAGGGCTAAAATAAATATGTAAATAGAAAAAAATATTAAAAAAATATAAAATGGCACCCCAAATATGTAAAATGCACATTAACATGTTCTATTATGATTATCACATCATATGGCATCATTAAAACAACAAAAGAATTATTAAAAAATGATTTTTTAAATTTTCAAAAAAAGGGCTAAAATAAATGCGTAAATAGAAAAAAATATTTAAAAAATATAAAATAGCACCCCAAATATGTAAAATGCACATTAACATGTTCTACTATGATTAACACATCATATGACATCATTAAAACAGCAAAATAATCATTAAAAAATGATTTTTTAAATTTTCAAAAAAAGGCTAAAATAAATGCGTAAATAGAAAAAAATATTTAAAAAATATAAAATAGCACCCCAAATATCTAAAATGCACATTAACATGTTCTACTATGATTAACACATCATATGGCATCATTAAAACAGCAAAATAATCATTAAAAAATGATTTTTCGAAATTTCAAAAAAGGACTAAAATAAATGTGTAAATAAAATAAAAATAAAAAAATGGATGGACCATAACCTATAACCTATAACATTAACTTATGGTGTGGTCCACCTGAAATTTGGATATTACTAATTTTTTGGATCTTGACCTAAAATAATGTGGCAAAATGGATGGACAATATGGATAAAATATATATATATATATATATATATATATATATATATATATATATATATCATGGTGGGGCTCACCTGGGTCAAATTGGATGGAAAATAAATGTTACGGTGCACCCTACTAATTGTTTAACAGTAAAAATCATTATTTCTGCTGCTATTTTTGGTGTGGTCCAGATGATCTCTGGATATAATTCATTTTTTGGGGGGTGCTTTAAAATGATCTCTAAAAATTGATGAACGGTGTAGATGTAATAAATACATCACTGTGGAGCCCATATAACTTTGATCTCCTTTGAACCGTTCGTACAACTCGGAGCTCGAGGAGTGTCAGCGATCGTCTTTGCGTGACACGTACTACAAAGAAGAAATTCTTTGCAAAAAAAAAAAGAAAAAAAAAAAAAAAAAGAATGCAGAGAAACCGAAAAGGAAAAAAAGAGGGAAAGAAAGAGAAAAGAAAGAAGACGGAAAGCGGGAAAGAAGAGATTGAGAGAGAGAGAGAGAGAGAGAGAGAGAGAGAGAGAGAAGAAGAAGAAGAAGAAGGCTGTAGCGCAGCCATGATCGCATGGCCGTAGCAAGAAAGCGCTATGCCACGGCGCATGGCCGCGGCCATGTACTGCTCGAGAAGAAGAAGAAGAAGAAGAAGAAAGAAAAGAAGAAGAAAAGAAAGGAAAAAAAGGTATGTTTTTTCTTTTTGTTTTTTTTTTTTTTTTCAGGGCCCGTAACAGCCGTTACGGGTCCGTAACGACCGTTATGGCCTGTAACGGCCGTTACGATCACAAAAACTTATAACGGCCGTTTTGACCCCGTATCGCGTAACGGGTCCCACCGTTACCGTTACGTATCGGCCGTTAACCGATTTGGCACACCCTGATCGGTGGATGACTACACTAAGAGAAGTTCAATGAGCTTTTGGCCGTTTTTAGCTTGTAAAGACAGACCATGTAACAACTAACCGCTATGGGGTAGGGTTACGCCAAGAGATCCAGCGTGAGATAGTTATGTATGATTTCGAGTTGGTCGATGATATTCATCGAAAGGCTCGACGAGTTGAATAGTAGATAAGTAGCTAGTAGCACTCTCTTTGGCATTTTAGCTCTCTGGTCGAAGAACCTTCCGTGAGAAAAGGTCTGGATCCACATCTTAACCAAATTCCATTGTAGGGCTACTGACCACCTCCCTACCCTTTTTGGTCGTGCCCACAGGATGCAAACTCCGCTTGTGAGGCCACCACAACCTTTGTAGTGCTGCAAAACTCAGATCAAAGGTAACTAGCGTTGAAGAGACATGACACCAGGAGGCAAGGTCCTAATCCTAATTATCCCCTTATGATAGAACGATTGAGTGTTGACTGTTACCATTACGAACAAATAGGGCACTTTTTTAATGAGTGTCTGCAAGCTAGAAATCTCCATCACTGTGGTAATGAGGAACCCTACTACCCGGATGGCCATGAGTAGAGTTGGGCATCGAATCGAGTCAGACCGAGTTAGGACTGACCCGACTCGATCCAGTTTTGAAATAGGCTTGACCCGAACTCGACCCGACTCAGTACCGAGTCCAGCATGCCTAACCCAATCCAAGTCCAGATCTGGCATGGACTAATCCGGACCGAATCTAACCCGGTCAAAAGTATCGAGTCGAGTCGAGTTGGTACTAAGTCGTATAGAGATGAGAGAGGGAGGGAGTGGAGAGGAGAGAGAGAGGGTGGGTGGTTGCCGGGCTTGGAAGAGGAGGGAGGGAGGAAGTAGAGAGGAGAGAGAGAGGAGGAGGGTGGTGATGGTGGTGGGTGGCTGCCGATCTTGGAAGAGGAAGATGAAGGAGGGAGGGAGAGAGAGAGAGAGAGAGTTTGAGATAGGGTCGGGTGCGGCGGGTAAGGTTAGAGATAGTTAGAAATTAGGGTTTTTTTATTTTATATATACCCGAATCACAGTCGAGTTGGGTTTCGAATTGAGCTGAGTTTGACTGGATAAAGTTTTGGGTCGAGTTACTGGGTAACTCGACTCGGTTTGAGTTCAAATCAGGCAAAGCCTACTCGGTTCGGACCGACTCACCCATTCGGTTTGGGTCGAGTCGGGTCTGAACGAGTTGAATGAGCCAAGTCAGGCGAGTCGTCTCGTGCCTAGCTCTAGCCATGAGTATTACGATGAGCACATCAATATGGAATAACCCTATGTAGAACTTGCATCATAGCAGAGAACCCCCTAAGACTGCAGTCGAAGACGAGGTTCAAAGCCCCACTCTTATCATACGTCGCCTCCTTACCACCATCGAGGAGGAAAAGAAAGACTAGTGACGAACCATTGTTTTCCGTATGCAGCTAAAATGCCATGGTAGGTTATGTAATAACGTCATCGATGGTGGTAGTACGATGAACATTGCCTCTCATGGAGTAATTGATAAGTTCAAGTTGCCAACTAAAAGGCATTCAAAATCATATAAGGTTGAATAGGTCGACAACATTGCCATCTCCATGACTCGAAGCTGTTTGGTTTCCTTTAAAATCAACATATATGGAGACAATATTTGGTGTGATATAATTCCAATGATTGTCGCCCACATCCTTCTTGGTCGACCATGGCTTTTTTATTAGAAGGTACAAAGCGACAATGAGGCCAACACGCATACATTCATATGGTGAAGTTATCAGACCCACTTTCGCTCAATGCAGCCTACGTCGCCTCCTTCATCTATGCCCCCATCATCGACATCAGCTGCTCTCCCTAACCCTTGTGACTCACTATGTGAAAGTTCGAGGAAGAGAGCAAGAAGAAAGGCGTAATGTTTGCTCTAGTCACAAAATAGGTATAAGAGCCCGTTACTGATCAAAATGAGCCTATTCCAGATGAAGTCAAATCCATGTTGCATGGCTTCCAAGATTTAGTCCCCAATGATTTGTCTGAGGAATTGCTTCCGCTACGAGATATTTAGCACGCTAGAGTTTTAGTTCCCTGAACATCCTTACCTAATTTACCATCATACCAAATGAGTCCCTCTGAGCACACCGAGTTGAAGGATCAAGTTAATGAGTTGCTAAAAAAGGGGATAAATCTGAGAAAGCCTATGCCCATGTGTTGTATCAACCCTCCTTACCCCTGAAAAATATGGAAATTGCGTATGTATATGGATGGTCAAGTTATTAATAAAAACACAATGAAGTACCGCTTTTTACATCTAGCCTCTGAATCTCTTGTAAGATCGCCAAGTATTCCTCTTCATGTTTCCTCAACACTTTTTTTTTTTCCAAATGTTATATTTCCTTTTAGTAATTTCAACTTTTGAAAGAGGGAGAAGCCGACCCCACCTTGAATTGAAAAGGAGTACCACCATTCTTTGATCTTGTCAGTGAAACCTTCCACTTGTAGCCAAGCCAACTCGAACCTGAAAGGGCGAGGCCCCTAATCTTCCTCTTCCACTTCAAGACTGATCAGACAGTGATCAGATACTGGCTTAGGCAAGCCTCTTTAGAACACAAACGGATATTTTATCTATCCACTCTGCTGACAACAAGAATTCGTCAAGCTTGGACTGGGCGGCCCCAACTCAACCGTTTGACCATGTGAACTTCACCCCACCCATGGGAGATCTACCAACTCATACTTGTCTATCCAATTGGAGAAGTTAGGCATGCTTCTCGAAGTCTGGCCTGAACCAGATTTTTCAAATGGGAATCTAACGACATTAAAATCACCTCCCACCACCCATGGTAATTGCCATTTATTTCTGTATGCATCCAAATCAACCCACAATGACTGATGAAGAGATGGTCTATTCAGCCCATACACTAAAGTAAGCACCCATCTGAATTTTGAATTGACTTCTTTCAACAACAGCGAAAGAGAAAACTGCCCCTCGAAAGTATCCTCTTTTGACCACACCTTAGAGTTCCAAATTATAATATGCCACCTGCTAAACCAACTGCATTGAATGATGCCCAGTCTTTTGTTTTACCTTTCCAAAGTGAATCTACCACCCTCTGATCACATGACTCTTGAAAAGATACCATATGTGCCTTGTACCTGTTGCACAATTCCTTAATTTGAACCATTTTTTGAGGACATCCCAAGCCACGAACATTCCAGCTTATTATCTTCATAATAGAACTGAATTACATGTTATTCCCTTATCTGAATTCTCATTATCTTTTCTTACCTCAGAGGACTGGGCTGAAAAGGTCACTCACAATTCCCTGCCCTCATTTGGGCATAGATCTTCTGAAGATAATTTGCCTCTCGCTTCCACAAATTCAAATAACTCGACATGATCTTCAGGTCTATCCCCAAAAGTGACTCCCACCATTCGTGCAATCCATCCCCTCCGATTTACCTTCTTCGTTCATTGCTCCATGGACATTAAACCTACATCAGGGTTTAAAGCATCAGACTCTGCCGAAGCCTCGCCGCATGATGGTATCGTTACCCCTTCCCATTCCAGTATTTCCTCTAGATGTTGCATTATCCCTGTCAGGTCATAATGTTATACAGAGTTTCCCTTTGTCAAGGTGCCCTCCGCTGCTACCTCGATTCCATCTTGAAATCGTGATGTTGGATTCTTCAGATCTTTCCCATTACAGATCAGTAAAGTATTCTAAGAAGTCCCGCGTGCAAATGCCTTGCTACTCCTCCAGCCCCATTTTCAGAGTCTAACCGGTCTTCTTCCAACTTCAAAATAGTTTCCTTCAAGCGTACTTCCGTCAAATCCACTTCTCGCAACTGGTCGAAGTTGAAAAAAGAGAGGAATAGACAGACCAAGGAGTTGTAAACCAAGTCCAAACATGTGCCATGACTTAAAACATCCCCCACTTGTGCAAAGTATGTCACGTGCGTAACTCCCACCTGTGTGAACAAAACCACACGTGACTCGCCTACCACACGTGGAGAGAATAGCCCGTTTGAGACGTCAATATTAAGCTGTCCTTATTGCATGACGTCATTGGGACAGCTAACGTATTTTCTAATGTCAGCATTAATTGTTACAGTTGCTGCCTCTTGACATGTTGCATACTCAAGACAAGAGGAGCTTGCCTTATGAGCCTCGACAGACGTGCGCCTAGAAAAAGAGACAGATGGTCATCCTTCTCTCTCTTAAATTTGCCACACGTCACGTCCTCCTTAAGACAGAACATACCACCTTTTTGGCAACCAATGGGAAATGAACAACACCTTGTCTCTTGATTCAATAGTTCGCAGGAGTTTTGATTGCATGTTCCATCAGCCGAACTCGGAACCACCATGGGAGGCCCCTATGAGGTTTCTCCGACCGTCTTCTTCAGCTGCAGGTAAGCAAGGGAAGTATCTTTTGATCCAGATACATGTGACTGAACCTCTTGCACCAGCCTAACCATAAAGGAATCATAACCAACCCTGATTCGAAAGAAATCTGGTATCAATCGGAGCTTCTTCTTCCTTATACAATTTTTGGCAAACAAAACATTTTCGCAGTTTGTTGTCGCTTGATCTACCTCCAGAACTTCTTCGAAGCAGGAACTGATTTCTTTGAAAACATCATCTATCTATATTTCAAGCGGAAACTCCCAGATTTCTATCCAAACATCTTCCCAACCGAACATGGACCATGACTCCGATTGTCTTATTTCCCTAACCTTTTCGCCCTGAAATAGATTACTTGACATAAAAAAAATTTTAAAAAAAAAAAAAACTATTCGCCGCTTCTTTGGAGTCAATTGATACCCACAACAAATCATCCCTTAACCTTTTTAGGATATATTACTCTTCTAGATTGCAGCTTTGCTTCATCCACTGTACAAATTCTTCCATTGAAGTTTCGGCATGAACTACCACCGCAAAACTGAATTGAAGCTTCTGCAGCAAAAAATCTACCATATTCTGAGAGATTCTTATCTCCAGGCCTTCCACTGTTTCAATATTCAAAAACCCCTTCTCCTCCAGGAGCTGAGGTGAGCCGGATGAATTTGTGTTGTGAGTATTTGTCTTCTTATCACCACGAGGAGGTCCCACCAGCACACCTCTGAAAGATTGGGCATTAGCATCCAAGTCCGGATTAGGTTTTGAACAAAATATTCCTTCTCTGTCGGGTGCGCTACTTTGTTATGATATGTCTCAAGTACACAATCTTTGATTCTACCCACTTCCCTATTTTCATCTCCAGACCAAATTGGGCTTACTGCACAAGCAATTTCTTTCCCTCAAAACTTTCTCCATTCAATATTTGTATCACCCTCTCAATCTCATCCTCCCAGCTCATTCAAATAAACACAAAACCACAATATTCGGAAGAGACAATCTCGAGGGATGACGACTTCCATAACTCTCCCAGCTCTACCAAAAACTTGTTTAAAATTTATTGGGAGCCATCCAGCGAGGAAACTGGTCACATACAAGGTCAGCAGTTCCATGAGATTAGGGGATAATGTGTACCTCTTCTTCCCCGCCTTCAACTTCTTTCAACGGACTAGTATCCATCCTTCTACATTATCTTCTTCTAATACATCTTTACCTTTATCAGCATAACGTGTCCGATCTTTCGCAACATCGTTCTGAGTCGTTATTGTAGAGTTATGATGTCCTGCTCCCTCAGGGTTTTTGTCTTCGTTCTTCCGCCAATATTTCATCTTCTTACAGATAGACTACCGTTGTTGTCAACCATGCCATGAAATTATTTCCCTAATATTATTTCAATAAAAATATCATCTTTCAAAAAAAATAAAATTATCCCCAATATTATGGTCCCATTGTTTAGCGAATTGGCAAGGTAGCTTATAAATTTTAGCTACTACCAGGGTCTCACATACACCCATGTTCCACATTTCTTGCTTAAGAAGAAACTTGGTGAGCATGTCATACTACAAGGAGCTTCGCTAGAAGTTGAACATGAAGGCACAATGAAGCTAGAAGCCCTAGCTATTTTGAAAATTGCGGAATGGTTAAATGAAAGAATTTCGCGGTCACTGAAATCGTAGTGCAATGGCCGAATATGGATCTAACTCATGTGACATGGGAGGTGTGGCAGTCATTGAAAGAGAGGTTTCTGCACTTCCAACCTTGAGGACAAGGTTATTCTCAAGTGGGCAACAATGCTAGGTGCCTAGTTTGGTAAGTAGAATAAAGCCATCATACAGCCAAGATTATAGGACTTAGTTGCTATATTTATTTCATTTCCTTAGGGGCCGTTTGGATGCCTGTAACTTCTGTAAAATGTAACAAAGTTACAGATAGGGGTGTACATCGAGTCGAACCGAGTCGAGCTGGCCTCAGCTCAACTCGGCTCGGCCACTATCTGACCTCAGCTCAAACTCGGCTCGGCTCAGTCCTCGAGCCTAACTGGCCAGCTCGGCTCGGTGTTCAAGCCGAGTTCGCCATTGCAGCATTTTCACAAACACCTGGACTGCACCTTCAAAATCTATCTATTTTTGAGACAGCATCAATGGTTTTATAGGTATTTTATCAAACACCTTCTAAGAAACATAAAAATCAAGAAAAAAAGGGTGTTGGTTTCATATACATACCTTCCTTGCCACCAGCCACACTTTTTTGAGTCATTTCATCAAACACTTGGTGAGCAACATCAATATCAAAGTAACCGAGTCACCGAACTGGTTCGATCCGAGTCGAGTCGAGTCAAGTCGAGCTGAGGCTAGCTCGAACTCATTTTTGAGCTCAAAAAATCAGCTCGACTCGACTTGAACTCAGCTTCGAACCGAGTTGAATCGAGCTTTTTCGAGTCGAGTCAAGCGAGCTAACCGAGCTAGCTCGGTTCATGTACACCTCTAGTTATAGATAGTGTTTGGGAGAGAAAAATTACAGGTAACTTTCTCTCAACCTGTAACTTTCTTAACAGGAAAAGGATCCAAAAATCTCATAGGGAGAAAAGTCGTTTTTCAAGTTACCTGTAACTTTCTTACAATGCTTGCTTGCTTGCTCGCTTGCCCTACCCCCCCCCCCCCCCACCAAAAAAAAAAAAGGGGATTCATTAAAGATATCGGCACATTCCATTCCTCACTTTTCGGTATAGATTTCGTGGGGCAATCCAAAATAGAAGGCCTAGGCCAAGATTGGTCAAAACAATGTGGTAGCCAAAGGGATGAATAGCTCGTATATTTATTTATATAGAAATTCTTTGCCTTTTTTCAGTAGTATCCCCGGTCCCAAACAATTGCGGATAGCCACCAAGAAGAATGAATTCCGGAAGGGGTCCAATAGGACTTCCTTTCGAGTAATACTAGGACGAACTGATACTCTTAACTCTTTGAAATTTCTTAGGAGAAGCGCAGGTGCATTGCGGCCATTAAAGGCTCTTGAAAGTTGAGGCAGCGAGTAGGTTTACCTGTATTGAAGCCGGTAGATGGCCTTCTCCCTCCCTTCCTCTCTCTCATCCAGCTCCATCTATTTCATATTATTATTTTAGGGTATCATCCCAAAATGAGGAAGATTCAACTCTCAAGTGGACTATACCATAGGAAACAGTGGTGATATAACGCTTACCAATAAAAACTTTCTGGGGGCTCAATAAGATGGTGATATAATCCCACTTTTATGGCCCAACTGATGATTAGTTTAGCCTAAAAATTTGCCCAATTATTCATTTAGATGGGCTCAATAAGATGACATATTTTTATTTAAGTTTTTTTATGTGTCAATTTGATTTTTAAATGATTTCTTACTCGAAGCTCTAGTTGGTGTGAATATACAGCTTCCTACTTATAATTAAGTTACATGTTACCCAAAAACAAAAACTAAGTTACAACTTACATCCAAACATGATTATCTACAACTTACAACTTAAAAACCTTACAGGCATCCAAACACAGCTAGGGGTGTACACGAACCGAGCTAGCTCGGTTAGCTCGCTCGACTGGACTCGAAAAAGTTCGATTCGGCTAGGTTCGAAGCTGAGTTCGAGCTGAGTCGAGCTAATTTTTTGAGCTCGAAAATGAGTTTGAGCTGGCGCCAACTCGACTCGACTCGGATCGAATCAAACTCAGATCGAACCAATTCGGTGACTCAGTTACTTTGCTATTGATGTTGCTCACCAAGTGTTTGATGAAATGACTAAACGAAGTGTGGTTGGTGGCAAGGAAGGTATGTACATGAAACAAATACCCTTTTTCTCTTGGTTTTTATGTTGCTTAGAAGGTGTTTGATAAAATACCTATAAAACCATTGCTTCTGTTTTACATATGGTGGGATTTTGAAGTTGCAGCCCAGGTATTTGTGAAAATGCCTCAATGGTGAACTCGGCTCGATCTTGGCTCGAACTCAGCCCGAGCTGCTGACCAAACCGAACCGAGCTGGCCAGTCAGGCTTGAGGACCAAGCCAAGCTGAGTTCGAGCTGAGGTCAGCTAGTGGCCGAGCCGAGTCGAGCAAAGGCCAGCTCGACTCGGTTCGACTCGATGCACACCCCTAAACACGGCCTTATTTTACTGCTTATTTAAGTAAGTTAGTGTTGTTACATGAAGGGGATCTTGTAGCCAAGTCTTAAGGGATTTGATAGTGTACTAGAAAATAATAAAAGGATTGTAATCCAGAGGGGAGAAGGGGATAAAGTAGTAACTTCTTTAGGTATATAATTGTAGAGAGGTCTCCCTGCCGGGCAAGGGAATCAACTGGTTTCTTGTTTTTTGTTTTTTTTTCTTCTACTGATGTGGTTCTTATCATATCCAGACCCATTTCAAAAGGGGTCTGAAAACCATCATAAAAACCCCATATTGGAAAATAGAAGCATGCCCAGATAATTACCGGAGCAGAATTAATAAATGACAGAAATATTAATAAAAATTCAAATAATTCATAATTCCAGCAAAAATAATCGAGAAATGGAATGAAAAGGGAACTCGCCTCACTGCCATATCCTCTAATCAACCTCTGCACGTAATCAATGACAGCCTTCCTTCTCTGCTCAGACACGACCGTCGGCTGGATCCGGCATATTATCTCGTGGGCAGTCTCCTCGGCTCTCCGCCAGCTATCGCCCCTGATTGACGACGGACTGGGATTCGACGGTGACGATGATGGCAATGGTGATGTGCTTTCTTCGATCCAGGCGCCGTTCCGCTGTGGCGGCCAAGATTGGAGATCGCCCATGCAATCAACGGTTGGATGACATCCGGGAATTCTCAGGGACCGGGAAACCAGGGGATGGCGACGTGAGACGGCTGAGCGGGAGCCATCGGGGGGGTTGCGGAATCGGACGGTTCAGAGAGAAGGATCATGAGGGTGGGTGGGGATCATCCGTTGGATGATGGCGGGAATAAATGATCGGACGGTTGAGATTTTGAGAGGGTTTTCGATCCTGGTGGGCCGTTGAGGAAGGATTTTGATGAAAATAAAACGAGGAAAAAAGGGTTTGGAAAACGAAAATGCAACGCCTTTGCAGAGAAAGCCCTCTCGAAGAAGCCTCGCTTGACACGTGCTATATGAAACACGTGTGATCAGATCGAAACCATTTAAAGAGTCGGACGCGGATTGGGTAGTGAGGGAGAGGGAAACGGATTGGCTACTCTCCTGACACCAGCCAATGGCTAGTGGTCGGTGCTCCGTGGGCCTCACCATGATGTATGTGTTTCATCCGGTCCATATATTTTAACAGATCATTTTACGGTATGAGACTAAAAATGAGGTATATGGACCACATTATAGGAAATTAGTGTTGAATAAGCGTAGACCATTAAATAAAGGTTTTGGATCAAACTGATTTTTGTTTTTTCCCTTCATCTGGCCTGTATGACCTAATCAACCTATTGGATTTCAAATAAACAGTACATTGGGCTTTAGGAGGATTTTATAGATGGATATCCAATCACTGTTGTTTTCATGTAGTGTGGCTCACCTGATATTTATATACCTCTCATTTTTGGCATAAAGCCATAAAATGATCTGTAAAATGTATGAACAGAAAGGATGAAACATAGACATCATGATGGGGTCCACAAACCACCGACACCCGCCACGGGGCTGGCGTCAGGGGGAGTAGCCCATCCGTTTCCAGGGAGAGCTTGGTGTGGATGCTCTGTGAGGCCCACCATGATGTATGTATTTTATCCATGCCGTCCTCTTTTTTTTCCAGCTCATTGTATCACATGGTCCTCATATTGAAGCGTATTCAAAAGCTTAAATGGACCACACCACACCACGAAAAACAGTGGGAATAATGATGGCCACCGTTGAAACCTTTCTATGGACAGGGGCCGCTCAACATTTACCTGGGCATTAGGCGACGTTAGAATTTAATTTTTAAAAAACTTAATTAGCAATAAATTAGGTAGTTGAGTTAGAGTTAGACTGTTATTATTAATAGTGCTGGCTTCTAAATTTTATTTTTTATTTTCAATTTTAAATTTGTAAAATAATTTTTAGATATTCCTATCTTGCAGGTCTTCCAAAAAATTTTATTTCAAAAATTTTAAGTTTTTTTTTCTTCTTAATTTTAATTTTATTATAATATAGAACCTTTATAATTAAGAAATTTTAATTTTACTATAATACAGTGCTTTCATAATTAAGGGGCCTCAGGCGATTGCCTCACCTGTCTATCCCTTAGAGCCGCCCTTGCTATGACCCATGGTGATTTTTTTTTGTTATCCAACATGTTGAATTCTCACCGTTTATTTTTATTTTTTTTATGGTGTGGTCCACTTGAGCTTTAAATATGTTCAATTTTAAGCTCATGTCCTAAAATGAGCTGAAAAAACAGATGAATAAAACACATGCAGCACGGTGGGGCCCTTAGAGTATCCACATCGCAGAAGGTGGGGCCACACCATATGAATATACTGGGACGCGGATTTCCTGCTAAAGCCTTTAGCAGGAAGTTCAGGTGGAGCCCACTGTGATGTTTGTGAGAAATCGTCTCCATTCATCCGTTTTGTGAGTTCATTTTAGAACATGTTGTTAAAAATAAACCGTATCCAAAGCTTGAGTGAGTATTACCAAAGGAAAATGTGGTCAGGGAAATTCCTACCATTGAAACCTTTCTGGGTTCAACAGTGTTGTTTAGATGCCATCTATACCGTTAATAACGTCATTACTATTGGGATGAACTGAAAACAAAAATATTAACATGAATCAAAACTTCTGTAGCCGCACGAATATTTCAACCGTGTACATTTAATTATTACGTTTTCGGCTCATTTAAGCTTTCGATACAGTTCATTTTTGGTAACATGTTCTAAAATGAACTCACAAAACGGATGGACGGGAAGGATTTCTCACAAACATCACAATGGGCACCACCTAATTTCCCAGCGCGGGAACTTTCTTTCGCAGGAAATCCGCGTCTTTATGAGCGTGGGAATCCTCACATGCATTCAGACGCAACGTAATATGATACGTTCGAGCTGTGTGGGCCCACATATAGTGTGAGTGCCATCGAGTCCGTCTATTAGGTGTGCCACCAATTTTTTGGCTAGATTCAAAGTCCATCTTGATCCATGATTATGGTGGGCCACACGGGGGCACCGTAAAGGGACTGTGGCATCTACCATATTTTTACATATCATCTGAACCATTCATCAGGTGGAAAATCACTAGGATGAAGTAAGTACGAAAGCTCAAGCCATTCAAAAGTTTAGGTGGGCCAAAACAAGATAATATATAGGTTTTAGGGGACGTGGTTTGGCTGGTGACCCCAACACCACGACAGCTAGCTGCTGTCAAGGCTATGTGTGACCCACCATGATGTATGTGTTGTCTGGGAAAGACATCAATCTACATATGTTTTATCTACGCCATCCATCCATTTTTCCAGCTCATTGAAGGGCAATGGAACTACAAGGTCGACCTCATGCGAACTTCCCATAAGGTTGAGTTGTGTGGGCCCTACCATAATGTGAGTCAAACATCTACCCCATCAGTCAAATGCATCATTTCATGATGGGAAACGGACTTAAAAATCAAGTTAATCCATGACTTTGGTGAGCCACACCACGTACAAATGTTGAGAGGGGTTATCCTCCCATTGAAACATTCATAATCATTTATTAGGCTCAACTAGATGTGGTTCACAAATCCAGCCTGTCCATTATGTGTGTCCCACTTGAATGAGGTATCAGACCAAGTTGCAGCCACATCCAAAACTCAGGTGGGCCCCACCAGGTACTTTTATTTGTTTTAGGAATCTCTTCACATGGTTTTAGATGGTATGGCCCACCTGAGTTCCGTATACCAATGATTCTTTGGATTTTATATAACCTAAATGGGACCCATCAAATTCACCGTGTTGATGTTTAACACACATCACGTGTATATATATATATATATATATATATAATCGGACCTTTCAAAGCATTAAATGCGTGATATATATTCTTGTTGTGAATCTGTAACGGTCCCTTTGAGAATTTATGAATACCATATCTTTAGGTACGCATGTTAAAGCTACCCACCGTTTAATCAAATGGGTTCTGCTAATTGTATATTATCTATAAAAGAATTATCAAAGTATATTTATTACTTTAGCTGTGGATGCAAATAAAATCTGAACGGTTGTAATGCATTTTTAGCGGTCCAAATTTCTACTAGAGCTATTCTCTCTTAATAGCAATGCCATGCAGAGAACTTCTGATGGGAACATAAGAGGTGGACTCTAGGTGAGTCCCACCATAATGTGTACTTAAAATCCAATCAGGTCATTATGTATGTGATAGAAATTTAGCCATGATACTAAAAACAAGGTGTATTTCATAAATCAGTTGAGCCAAATCATGAGAAACAATTGTAGAGGAGCTCTAACCCTTGATGTTTATGTAAAATCTACTTAAATTATTCCTTACATCATCCATTTGTTATGTTGAGGGCCCAAAAATTATGGTACACACTATTTATGTAGAGCTCATTTAAGGCAACAATTGTGAGGGACCTCTATCATTGATTTTTTTTTTTTTTCGGTCCGTTGTTATGTTTATATGAAATCTATTCCAACCATTATCTTAATCATGAAAATTTATACTTTTTGGCAAAAAATTAGGCCCGTGGATGATTTATATGATCCATACCAAGTAAAATAGTTTGAATGTTGGGCATCCTCATACACAATGTTTCCACTCATGTGGGCCACAGGAATCATGAATGTGCTGAGTTTTTGTTTTTATTGGTAAATCTCCATCACACCATGTGATCAGAGTGGATTTTACGTACAAGTCAATGTGGGCGCACCCCTTCTTATTCACATGGCTAACGTGCGGCCTCTGCAATGGGCATGCAAAACTGAGATGCGAATCCAATCGACTAGTCTCCATGTCAAGCAAAAAAGGATGTGGTCTTAGGCAAATGGACTCTCTTTGATGTGTATGAAAAATCCACTCTCACAGTGAGGTGTGCCATGGAACCTTAACCTTTAACTGTAAGGTAAAAAAAAAACAGTCATATTCATGATTCAAGTAGGCTATATGAGTGAAAATAGTATGTAGGGAGACGGTCACCATCCAAACTTTTTTACTAGTTATAGCACACATAAATCACGTATGAGCCTAATATTTAGTCCAAATATAAACTAGTCATGAAAAAGCTAATGGTTGGAGGGGATTTCACATAAACATTATGTTAGGCCCGGTAAAAAAAAAATAATCATCCTATCAAAGTTGTTTTATTTTTTTGTTGTCTACCTAAATTGTATGACAACTTTAGGCCAAGCTCCCATTCCGTCTACTCGGTGCAGTTTAGAGAGAATTTTTTAAACTTTGGTTTCCTTTAAAATGAGAGAAAAGAGAGTTTTAAATGATGAGAGAGAGAGAGAGAGAGAGAGAGAGAGAGAGAGAGAGTAGAGTCTTGTTTTTAAACGTTATTGGCTATATTTTAGGAGTTTTACATGTGTGATGCATTTGGACGAAGCACAACATGTGTAAGAGACTTGATCTATTAATCAATTGGGGCACCTTGTAAGAATAAGAAGAAACAAAAAAAATTTCAATTCTAATCAATAGTGCAATTTTTAAAGGAGAAATTTGTAGTGATTAGAAATGCATTACATTAATTTAAATTTAACATCCATGTGGGGCTTAAATATCTAGTATATTTAAATAAATTATAGTAAATAATATCTAATTAATGGGTCCTATTTGATGAACGGTCAAGACATTTTTATCATTTAATGGACAGTGCAAATAGTTATGTGTGAGCATTTTTACAACATAAAAACATATTCAATATAACAAAGCCACGAAATCACAAAACTGAAATCATCAGATAAAATGGAAAATGTCGAAATCCCCGGTGCACCTGTATCTGCCAAGTGACCTTGGAATATTGCCATTACCCTCTCTTCCTCACTTGGATTGCCATTACCCTCTCTTCCTCCTCTTATGACATCTCTCTTTCTTTTTACTTTCAACATAACCAAACTCAGACTCTTTTGCTGTTGCATTATAAGCCAAGCCATATTTTTCAAGTACTCACGCAAGCTCTCTGTGATGCATTCGAGCCCAATGGATGTAAAGAAATTGATGGATCGAGAACCGAGTGTTTTTCGGATTATCCTTAGGAAATATATATTCAAACGAGTTCTGCATTGCTGGATCATTCAGCCGTTCATTTAACAACCGAATGCCCAGATGCTCCTATAATTCCTACCCATTACAAATCATATAAAGTCAAATTCACAACACCCTCTAAGAAATGAGGACAAAACTCAGTTAGGGGCTGTCAATGCGTACTTGGGGTGGTGGGTACCCAATGGACCCAACCCAATTTTAACAGGTCCAGATCCTATCGGGTCAGGTTCAGATCTCACCTTTTTGGATAATATTGGGTCTAATTGGGTTCAGGTCAGACCGATGTAATTGAACTAGTTAAAGTCGGGTAGAGTTGGGTTGGGTCAAAGATAGGTTGAGTCCAAATAGCTTCATCAGTACAATTTTATATATTTACGATATATTGATATATTGACAATTCTAATAACAAAATGAGGTTTACTAGCTGACACAGATTTAAGAGAGCCTGCTTAAACGCCAGGCAAATATCAAAGGGATCCATGTGTGTGCAATATAATCCATCCATAAGGTGAGCCCAACCATATGAATATTCTTATCTGTCCCAAACTAAACTCAAAACCTAGACCCAATGGGCACCTGAATTAGATTGGATTGAGGTTGGTTCTTCAAGAACTATACCCAGACCTGGCAAGACCCAAACCTGGTCAGCCCAGGTACAGGGACTACAAGATCCCAACCAATGTAATACCTAAAGAAGAGGATTAAGAGATTTTCTTGGGATGCGAGTGACTTTCGTCCATCATTCATACATAGTACCAACACGTGTAGACATCTCACTGGGTTACATGGAATGCACCAAGACAGATATAAACATGAGCATGACACTGCACTAAAATATCAAATAACTCCTCCAAAGAAAAATTGAAACTTCACTATGTCAAGTGTCATGGTTCATATACATGAACTCATAAATTGCAAATTTAACAAAAGTATGATATGTGGGTCCCTTATTAGACGGGCCCTAAACCAAAATTCTCATTAAAAGATATCCCTAACGACTGATTGGTGGACATCCAATAAATTATTAGAATCAGAAACAATTTCTAAATTCAATAAAAAGATACCTATTAATTAAAGTTAAGATTTTAATTTTTCATAGATCAGGTCAACAATTGTGAACTTTGATCGTGAAACTTATACATAAGTAATAATATTAACTAGAAAACTATGAAATACAAGTGATATGGCCATATATACCTTCAGAGTTGCCTATACAATGCTCCACGACACTCCTCTAGTCAATCAATCTTGATGATAAACAACTAAATATCAAGGCTCCACACATCCCTAAATGGCAGCTCACCTTCTTAATTTTTTAAATTGTACATGTGCTTAGAGACGAGTAACCCCACACATTTAGAACTTGGGTAGAGAGAAAAATAATCTCTTTTATTTAAAAGTTTGAACCATTTTTCCATCATAGAAATCAATTAATATATGGAATTTCTTTCTTTGCACATATTAGCTTAACCTAGTGCGAAATTTTCATTTATGACTAGGGTGTCACCTGGCAAACTAAAAAATAAAATCTGAAATTTTAACTTTAGTGCTAAAAACTTAAAGTGATGAATTTTAGTACTTGTAAGTATTGAAAAATCTGTTTGATAATGTCTGAAAAAAGAATTGATCTCTGAAAATAAACACTTTTTCCACAATAACTTGTTTGGTAAACAAAAACCATAAATGTCTAAAAATTGACAAATTATCATAATTGCTCATATTATCTCAATTTCTAACTTTTGTATTGTATGAGACAAAACTTGTTGTTGTCGTGCTATTAAATTTGGCACACATATGCCCAATCTAATAAAATTTTAATACTTTCCTCTTATGCATTCCATTAAGAGAATGTCACTCAATTTATAAGTTTTAAGCTTATTGCTTAAAAAAGTTTAATATTAAAATGAAAGTAAGGAGAAGTTGAAAGTCAATTAACACAAGTGCAATATCTGTGTCAAATATCTCATTAATGGTTCAGATGTCCAATAGGTGTTCCATACTAATCAAGATTCCTCGAATATTTGGCCTATATATGGGTCGATTGTTATAGGTCATTGATCTCACCATGCAACAAGTCTAGAAGTTCACGGCCAACATTTTCTTAATTGAATCACCATTTGTTCATTTTTTAGTGTTAGATGTGTTCAATGGGTATTCGTTAGGTTAGAAAATGATTTTCGGTTCAATCTGACTTGAATTGAATCAGATCTATAAAAACAAGATTGAATGGCTACGATCTCATTTGAACAGATCCACCATCTCAAAGAACACATCAGGAAACCCACTTAGATAAAAATTTATTCAAATCCAATTAATGAATGAGATGTGGTCCGCCAAAGGAATAGGCCATCGTAAACGTACATTTTTGTCGCCATCTATGCTCCAATTTGGACAACCATCCTCTTGATTCCATAGAGCTCGAAGCATTAGACATCATGAAATGTTCAAATCTCTCAAAGGAGATTAAAAAAAATGCTAAAAATTGGACACAAACAATTGAACTCGGATTTCGCATTTTTTATTTTTTCCAACATTTGTAACGACAAACAATTTTGTGCGTTCAAGATCTTAACACTGGGATCTATGTTTAAGACATGTGAATACTTTTTTTAAAAAACAAAAAATTATAAATGAGTATTAAACGATGTGTGGTCCAAGTCTTGAAAAAAAATACTAGAAACAACTTAGAAACTGAGTCATAAGGTCAAACATTATTATCATATATGGCTCGATGTGTAGCAACACCAATTTCAATCTACGAAAGCTATGCAGTCCAATCTCCATAGGAATATATGTTTACTTATTTCAAAGTTATTAATGAATACTACAAGATATGCAGTCTACTTAGCAAAATAAATTTAGAAATACCTTTAAAATTGAGCCACAAAGTCAAATCATTATTACTCACATGTGACTCAAATGTGCAACACCAACTTTGATATAAGAAATTCCAGAATTCTAATCTCCATTTACCATTTATGACTACTTATTTTGTAGCTATCAATGAGTACAGAAGGATGTGTTAACCACTTTGCAAAAAGAGCCTAAAAGCACGTCAAAAAATATACTACAATGTCAAATCGATATTACAATATGAAACCTTGATGTGCAATAACACACCAATTTCAACATCTAAGGTCCCCACGCTCTGATTGTCGTTTTAGGCGAATAACCACTCATTTAGAAGGGTTTGACAAATACTTGGAAATTAACGGCTTATATTTATGAATGGACTTTATAAGGTGGTCCAAAAGTATTGTCATCTTTTTAGAAGATAAAGGGTATTATTATTATTATAAATTATTAATTCCGAGCAAAATCACTTATCACATTATATGTTAAGTGATAAGGAAAAAAATCTCATTTTTCAGCGAAAATTAAAATTAAGCACTTAATTATATAAACTTATCAAATGCCTAAATAAAAAAATAACTAAAAATATTAAAATTCTGCAATAAATACTGAAAGTAAGTTTTATCAAACAGGCCAAGCTTAAAAACTTTAATTTTGAGTTTTTTAAAATCAAAGGCTAAAAGGGCTATATGCACGTGGGTGCACATGCATATGGGTCCATGATACGAGAGACATGCTAACATAAGATAGTGTCACGTAAACCGATTTAATTACCGTGTCATGGTCTATCTACACTACACCCCAGGTTTCAATAGTTTAGTTTATTTACATGCACGCCACATGTACAACCACTAACAACGGCTATACGCAGCAATGCATGCGTGTGAAGCCAACCCCCCTTCTGCCCTGTTGACTGCCCTACCACTCACTGAATTGCAGACAAAATCTCTCTCTCTCTCTCTCTCTCTCTCTCTCTCTCTCTCTCTCTCTCTCTCTCTCTCTCTCTCTCTCTCTCTCTCTCTCTCTCTCTCTCTCTCTATATATATATATATATATATATATATATTGTTGGACCTTTTAAGTCATTATATATATATATATATATATATATATATATATATATATATATTTTGTTGGACCTTTTAAGTCATTAAATTGGTTAAAATAATCTTGTTGTGAATTTGTAATGATCTCTTTGAGAAATTATGAATACCATGTCTTATTTAATAAAGATAGGTATGCATGCATGTTAAAGCTACAGACCGTTTATCAAATGGGTTCTGCTTATTGGATATTATTATAAAAGAATTATCAAAATATACTTCTTACTTTAGCTACGGATGCAAGTAAAATCTGGACTGTTGTAATGCATTTTTAACGGTCCAAATTTCTCCTAAAGCTATTTTAACTACTAATTAGAAACTTTTTTTTTTTAGTACACAACATGATTGCAAGGTACTATATTTGATTAATGGACTGGATCCCTCACGTATTTGATCCATTATATGAATACATCATACTTGTACAACTCCGAACTATAATCTCTCTTATTCGAAAGTTAGCTTCTCTCTCCATTCTCATTTATTGATCTCAAGGAGATTCTCTCCCATAATAACAGTGCCATGCGGAGAACTTTTGATGGGAACATGACAGGTGGACTCTAGGAGGGTCCCACCATGATGTGTACTTAAAATCCAATCCAGTTATTATGTATGTGATAGAAATTTAGCCATGATACTAACAGCCAGGCGTATTTCATGAATTTAGTTGAGCCAAACCATGAGAAACAATTGTAAAGAGGCCCTAATCCATGATTTTTATGAGGCACTCTGTAATGTTTATAATGTTTATGTAAAATCTATGCAAATCATCCCTTACATCATCCATCGTTATGTTGATGGCCTAAAAATTTTGCTGACACACTATTTAGGTAGGGCCACACTAACCATTTTGATGGACCTCTATCATTGATTTTTATCTGTCCATTGTTATGTTTATATGAAATCCATTCCAACCATTATCTTATCATGAAATTTTATACTTTTTGGCAAAATCAATTAGGCCCGTACATGATTTATATGATCCATACCAAGTTAAATAGTTTAAATGGTGGGCATCCCCATACACAATGTTTCCACTCATGTGGGCCACATGAATCATGAATGTGGCTGAGTTTTGATTTTTATTAGTAAATCTCCATCACACCATATGATCAAAGTGGATTTTACATACAAGTCAATGTGGGCCCGCCCTAGCCCACCCCTTCTTATTCACATCCCTGGCCCGGGGCCTCTGCAATGGGCATGCAATCTGAGACATGAATCCAGCCACTAGTCTCCATGTCAAACAAATAAGGATATGGTCTCTAGCAAATGGTGTCTCTCTTTGATGTGTGCATGAAATCTCTCACCATGAGGTAAAAAACATCAGCCACATTCATGGTTCAGGTAGGCTGTATGGGGGAAAATAGTACGTAGGGAAACGGTCACCATCCAAACTTTTTTACTAGCTATAGCACACATAAATCACATATGAGTCTAATATTTGGTCCAAATGTATAACTTGTTGTGAGGAAGCTAACGGTTGGAGTGGATTTCACATAAACATTATGATAAGCCTAGTAAAAAAAATTAATGATCCTATCAAAGTTGTTTAATTTTCTTGTGGCATACCTAAATTGCATGACAACTTGATTTTTTGGATCTAGATATGACTATATCTGACTAAATTGATTGATGTAGTGGATTGTCCATAAACATCACTATAGGCCTCACAAAAATCAAGGGTTGGCATCCAATTCTTCCATTGCTTCACTTGGTTTGGCCTATTTGAAGTAAAATTTCTACCATTCATATAATGGTTGGAGTGGTTTTCACATGCATATTACGGTGGCATGCCAAGCCCCCACTTCGTCTCCTCGGTGTGGTTTGGAGATAATTTTTTAAACTTTGGTTTCCTTGTAAATGAGTGGAGAGTTTTAATTGATTAGAGAAAGTAACAAATGAAGGGAGAGAGAGTGAGGGTAGAGGCTTGTTTTTAAATGTCATTGGATATATTTTAGGAGTTTTACACATGTGATGCATTTGCACGAAGCACCACATGTGCCAGCTGAGATAATCAAGTAGGTTACCTTGTAAGAATAAGATGGACCAAAAAAATTCTCTTCCAATTAATAGTACAACTTTTTTAGGAGAAATTTGGAGTGATTAGAAATGCATTACATTAATTTAAATTTAACTTTCATGTGTGACTTAAATAACTAGTATATTTAAATAAATTTTAGTAAGTAATATCTAATTAATGGGTCTAATTTGATGAATGGCCAATACATTTTTATCATTTAATGGACAGTCCAACTAGCTGTATGTGAGCATTCATACAACATAAAAATATATTCAATGTAACAAGAAATCACAAAACCATGCTGAAATCCCCTGTCCACCTATTTCTGCGAAGGACCTTGGATTTCTTCCTCCTGTGATGTCTCCTTTCTTCTCAATTTCATCAGGACCAGACTCCGGCTCCGATCCTGACTTAGAATTAGAGCTAACTAAACTCGATGACGCACTAGAACTTCCCTGCAAGCTCTCTGTGATGGATACTGAGTGTTTTTCGGATTATCGTTGGGAAATATAGATTAAAATGAGTCTTGCATTGTTTCATTCAGCCATTCATTTAACAAGGGTATGCCCATAAGCTCCGATAATTCCTGATCATGCAAAACCATTGTGCTAAGACACCATAATATCAAAGATCTATCACTGCAGCACTTGAAGAGCATTATGCATAACTCTATCTGCATAACCAAAGTGAAGATAAGTATCTAAGACATCATTAATAAACTCATTGTCAACTAAGCTTGAAGCTGTAAAATTTTTCTTCTTAAACAAAACTAAATGCAATTAAGAATTCTGATTGCTCCAATCTCCCCTCCCATCGCCTCCTCCCTAAACCCACAAATTTCAGACATTAAACTCATTGTAACAGTCATAAGGTCAGCCATTAGCTAATACCTTGCTTATTAATCTAATAACTTAGACACAAGATAATTATAAATCCTTCCTCACCATTCATATCTAAGGTTGCATTCAACTCAGCTATGATTAGTAAAAGGTTAGGCTGTATTAGTATGCACTTTTATGTAGATATTGCCATAGCAATCAAATTGCATATATCATAGAGAACCTGAAATTTATAACTGTAAAAACTATTTGCCATAAGCATGTGTTTGGATCAGTGTTTCAAATAGCGCCCGTAGCGTACGCTACGTAGCGTAGCGTGGCCATAGCGTTACGTAGCGTCCCAAATAACGTAAATCTCCTGTGGCGTACGCTACAGGGGTCGTAGTGTACGCTACAGCTATGTAGCGCGTAACATCCGTAGTGTAATGTACAATGTATTTTTTTTATTATTTTATTATTTATTATTTTTTTCACGTTTTCTTTGTTTCTAATGTTGAGGAATGTGACACTTGTATTATACTTTATACTTTTAACTTATTGGATTTTTATTTCTTTTCATAATTGTGACTTGTAGTGTCAATTAGACATTATTAATTAAAGTGGTTTGCTTAGAAAGTTGTTGATGCGATAATTATTTGATTTGGCTTATATATGCGGATTGGCTTTTGATAAATGATAACTAATAACTTTTTTTAACATGCTTATAGTTGATAAAATGAATCATCTTTTAGACATTTTTATAATTTTTTTTCTTTTTTTTTTCACTATTTATTATATTTGTCATATTTTTAAATTAAAAAATAGAAGTATCGTATAACTTATGCTACACGCTACGTATTTACGCTACATGTTATAGAGAGCTGAGCGCTATGCATCACGCTACCACTATTTAAAACACTGGTTTTGATGCGTGAGGAAACGGACCAAATTGTAATCTTCTAAAGGACCGTTTGGTACGTGGGCTTAGATGAGATTAGGTTGGATGGAATTGCATTTGGTCTCGTGCAAATTCCATTTGGTGTTTGGGGATGATGGGAAGGGTTAGGATTTAGTGAGATGAAATTGCATTTGATCTCGTGTGGGATTTATGTGGATGAGTCCATACTATGCTCTTTTTTTTGCCGTCTGAAAACTTATCTCATCATAGTGGATTTTTAAGGTACAGATGTATGTTTTTTTGATAAAAATACCCCTAGCTGTTAGGGTAAAACAGCAAAAAAAGTAGGAAAATTTTTGTCTTCCTGGGCCCGTCACAACTAGAGGTCTAGTTTGGTGATTTAGATTTTTTCGTGTTGAATGAAAAAACGTGGGTACTACATCAGGTCTATACTAAAAAATTACCCTTTACCAAATAGTAAAACTTTCTGGTAGAGTGTGATGGATGATACACAGGCACCTAGAAATTGCATACGTGGCACAGCTAAGTCAAATTAAACTGTCCAAACTATGGTTCCCTATTTAGATGTATTGTTAACAGAATAATTACTTCCTTTTTTATAATCAGAGTATCTGATTGTTGCACACTTATTCAACGGTTAAAAATGTAAAATATCCACCGGTCATATTTCATAAAACAAGCGTCCAAGAATCAAAATATATGATTTTTCAACCAATCCGATTTTGGGAATGTTACTTGGAGTAAGTGGTATCCACAAGTTAGGCGGTTTAGCTTGAGTCGGTCGATTCCGGACGTTCATTTTCGGAGCGCCTGCGTATTAAGCGTCGTAAGCTGTCAGAGTATCATACTCAAATGACTAACCTCACATTTTCAAAGACCACCTCTTTGAATGAAGAAAGCGAGGGATTTGCTACTCAAAACCCTCAGCAGTGTCGCTAAACCCTACCACCCTTTCTCTCCTCTCTCTACCCCCAATTCGATTTCTCTCTTCCAATCTCCTGAGCAGATGGATTCTTCTCGGGAGCGTTACAGCTACAGTCCTACCCTCCGATGGAATCCCCACGTCGAAGAGTACTTCATCAAGGCCTACGGATCCGACCATTTCGCTCGTATCTCCCATGCCCAAACGTACGCACTCTCTCCCTCTTCAGTACCTCTCTATCTTTGTTTGAGTGCTTGGACACGTGGACGGTCCGATCGTCTGTTGGAGTTGTCCATCCTGCGGGCCTTACTCTGGAGGGTCGCCTGTAGCTCTGGAACCGCTCTGATTGGCGATTGTAACCATCTGACGGACCGCCTGTCAATTCACGGTCATAAAGGAAAGCTGGAATGGCCTATGTCAACTATCCATTCAGATGCTTAGCATTGCGGGACCGGTGCTATTTTTGCATGGTGGTCCCTTGGCAATAAGGGCTACCAAACAGACGGTTCAGATTAATGATTGGATTGTCCGTGTGCCCTGAGTTAAGTTGTAAAAGAAGCATTTGGGATGGCAAAAAAAAAAAAACTAAAAAAATGAAGTCGATCAGCAGAACAGATTCGGGTTTGGTCAATTTCTTTTCTACTTATATTTTTTATCTTGTCAAAATTTCGATGAAATTTGGGAAATGCAGTAGAAACATGTGGAAACCTTGGGAGGAAATGCGGTCTGAGGAATTATTTCTCATTTTTGTTTATTTGACTTGCCTGATTGGGTTTTTCTGTAGTCTTGTCATTTTTGTTGTAAAAATTGCATGAAGGCAAATTGAGAATTGTGGGAGATAATCGATAGTTGGAATCTAAGGGCTCCTTTGGATACCTCTAAATTTTGTTAGTGATAAATAATTTGCTGGTAATGATTTGTAGTTGTAAATCATTTACAGCCTGTCTTGTTTGGCTTTAAGCTGTAATCTGTTTGTGTTTGGATAGGTTGTAAATTGTTTATATCCTGTAATTGGGTATTCACACTTGACAGAGCTTGGATATATAAATCCTTATGAAATATCCAAATGACATGTAAGAGCTTCATTAAGATGGATCATTGGGTTGAGCCTATATCAACGAAGCTTATGGCTGATCATTCTCTTAAACCAAGCATTAGGTGAGCCATAGAAGTGGGCCCATGAATTCTAATTCCCTTTTATGAGGATAAACAATTGAATATAAATAGTTAACCATATGTCTTCAATAATCGAAATACAAAACAACTCTAGGAAACAACATTTAGAAAAAATCTGTGACGAAATGTTCTTCTTCAGCCATAAATAAAACAACTCTAGAAAACAACATTTAGAAAAAAATCTGTAATAAAATGTTCTTCTTCAAGCATAAATGTTTAAGCTCAGGGTCAATACTTGGCTAAATTTGGTCGCCTTGCAATATAGCTAAAGGCTTTCCACATCATATTGTCCTTGATGTTTGTGAGATTTTTCAACTCCTCCCACACCTTTACGAAGAAATCCATTTTCCTTTGGCCATATTTCTCGATCGTGTCTTAGAGGCGGTCTAATGTTTGCATCACCCCCTCTTGGGGAGTCGTTTTTTTTTCCTTCTGTCTTGGAGCTGACGTTCTCATATTTAGTGGAGCACTTCCTCCGACTTATTCAGCCTGTGGATATGTCTTTTCCAAGAAGTCATCGCCCAATAGTGTATATGATCCTAATCCTCCAACGGCTGACAAGGATATTAGAATATCATCCATTGGGTGATGTGGAGTCTCTTCTGCAAGTTCGAAGGCAGTGTTTGCCATGCTTCCTGTCACATTGTCCTCTTTGTATATCATCACCATATCATGGTAAGGTTTTGGCTTGTTTTATTGAGCCAACCTCAGGGTATAACTATAGAAAGAAATAGGTCATGTATTAAATTCTCTTTGCAATGAAGTTTGTTCTAAGAATACAAATAAATGTGAAGGGCCCCACAGTCAGGGATCTACCCACGTCGGGGAATCCGGGGATCCACCGAAGCCGCACCCACTCAGCTCCTTCGATAAAAAACCTCACCAAAACCCTTCAATCACCACCCTTCATCTCATCTTCCTGGAATCTCCGCCTCTTCTCAAGAAAAACCATCACCCTCTTCATTCTCCGGCGCGCACGTTAGCTAGACTTCCCTCCTTGGCAACCGCAGGTGCGCACGTTAATCTCCTCACCTTACTCCCTTTCATCTTCTCCCTCCGCAATTTAATTTGTCGTATTCTTTCATTTCCATTTCTCCTCTTTAAGGATTCCTCTAGAATGAACTCTCTGCTTTGAAGAAGAACCCCAAATCCCCTCCTTTAATCCAAACATTCTCATACAAATCTCACTCAAACATGCTCCAATCTCCCCTCCCATCGCCTCCTCCCTAAACCCACAAATTTCAGACATTAAACTCATTGTAACAGTCATAAGGTCAGCCATTCGCTAATACCTTGCTTATTAATCTAATAACTTAGACACAAGATAATTGTAAATCCTTCCTCACCATTCATATCTAAGGTTGCATTCAACTCAGCTATGATTGGTAAAAGGCTAGGCTGTATTAGTATGCACTTTTATGTAGATATTGCCATAGCAATCACATTGCATATATCATAGAGAACCTGGAATTTATAATTGTAAAAACTATTTGCCATAAGCATGTGTTTGGATCAGTGTTTCAAATAGCGCCCGTAGCGTACTCTACGTAGCATAGCGTGGCCGTAGCGCTACGTAGCGTCCCAAATAGCGTAAATCCCCTGTAGCGTATACTACAGCTACGTAGCGCGTAGCGTCCGTAGCGTAAGCTATAATGTATTTTTTAATTATTTTTTTCACGTTTTCTTTGTTTCTAATGTTGAGGAATGTGACACTTGTATTATACTTGATACTTTTAACCTATTGGATTTTTATTTCTTTTCATAATTGTGACTTGTAGTTTCAATTAGACATTATTAATTAAAGTGGTTTGCTTAGAAAGTTGTTGATGCGATAATTATTTGATTTGGCTTATATATGTGGATTGGCTTTTGATAAATGATAACTAATAACTTTTTTTAATATGCTTATAATTGATAAAATGAATCATCTTTTAGGCATTTTTATAATTTTTTTCCTTTTTTTTTTCACTATTTATTATATTTGTCCTATTTTTAAATTAAAAAAATAGAAGTATCGTATAGCTTATGCTACTCGCTACGTATTTACGCTACATGCTATAGAGGGCTGAGCGCTACGCATCATGCTACCGCTATTTAAAACACTGGTTTGGATGCATGAGGAAACGGACCAAATTGTAATCTTCTAGGGGACCGTTTGGTACGTGGGCTTAGATGGGATTAGGTTGGATGGATTTGCATTTGGTCTCGTGCAAATTCCATCTGGTGTTTGGGGATGATGGGAACGGTTGGGATTTAGTGAGATGAAATTGCATTTGGTCCCATGTGGGATTTACGTGGATTTTGAAATCCACTACACCTGCGGGCCCCACATTGATGCATGTGTTTTATCCATGCCGTCCATCCATATACGCCCTATACACATGACATTCTGCTTATATATGTGTACAAGTGACTGACATACATTGTGAATGTGGTTCGTTGATTACAATTCCATGGTCCACCAAACGGGGTTTTGCTTAATCCAGTGTTTTTTCCCATAGCAAGAATTTTATCCCAAACATGGGGATTAGATGGTCAAAATACCATGGTATTTCCAGACATGCAATCGTTGTGCAATAATGGTGTTAATCTCATCCAATACAATTCCATACGATTTAATCCCATGGAGCAAACAAGCCCCTAAGGTTTTTGTCCCTCATCATAAATGATGTTCTTTGGTATTTTTATTGAGGAAGTTGCTGTCTATTTGCATTTATATTCCTTTCAAGTACAACTTGAAAGCTACAAAGTAACAAATTGGAGCCTAATTCTTCAATATGACTATTAAGTGAATAAAAAACAATTTGGTGAATCCATTATGTGGAACTATTGCAATTCAAATCTAAAGTGCATTGAAACGTAGTGTAGATATCAAAACATAGAGTGACACATCTTCTGACGTGATGAGTTTGTATTAAAATTGAGTATAGATTGGGCCTTGTCTGGGAGACTGGGACCCAATTCTGGTCATCACCTTTCTGAGTCAAACCCAGTGAGTGGGACCTGAATTTACCTTGTTTTCAAATTGTGCTATAGCCAAATAAAGAAGCTTTGCTGATTGAAGGTGTTTCTTATGATGCAGGAAATGATAGCACATCTGGTTGTTTCCAGAAAGGAGGTGATTTGCCAAAAAATGTTGCATTTGGCAATGGTTGATTTAGTCACCATGAATTGCTTGAGATGCATGGTTACTTCATCTTCTTCCATTTCTTCTAAAATCAGTTATCCATTGGAAGACGACACTGGTCAATTGCGCAGATTAGACCACAAGGACTGGTTGGCACCAAATGAAGTTTTAAAAATCTTCAAAACTCTGAAGGAACCTAAATTGATTATCAGTGTCTTCAAAAAGGTCTCTGAGCGCAAGGACTATAAACCCAATGAGGCTCTTTATAGCTTAATGATTGAGAAGCTCGCTCGTGCACGGAACTTCGATGCTATTGAAGAAATCTGAGGGAGGATAAAAAGCGAAAACCGTAGGATTTCTGAGGAGTTCTTCTATAGATTGATCAAACTTTATAGCAACGTTGCAAGCAATCCCGAACAAGCGATTAAGACACTCTTCAGAATGCCAGATTTCCATTGTTGGCCGACAATCAAGACATTCAACTTCGTACTCAATATGCTTGTCAACGCTAAACAGTTTGATGTCATCCATGAGATATATTTGAGTGCTCCTCGTTTGGGCATTACTGTCGATGCCTGTTGTTTTAACATTCTCATCAAAGGTTTATGCCAATTTGACAAGTTAGATGCTGCGTTTGCATTACTCTCTGAATTTCCGAAACAGGGTTGCAAGCCGAACACAAAGACATATTCGACTCTGATGCATTCTCTCTGTAAACATGACAGAGTGAGTGAAGCATTCGAGCTTCTGGAGAGAATGGAGAGAAAAGGTTGCCATCCCGATACAATAACATTCAATATTCTGATTTCGGGGCTTTGTAAACAAGGGAAAGTAGCTGAGGGGTTGGAACTTCTACATAAAATGAAGCTAAAGGGTTGCAAACCGAATTCAGGATCTTATCAAGCGCTTCTGTACGGTTTACTTAGTTCTGGGGATTTTGTCAAGGCTAAGCATTTCGTCAGTCAGATGCTTTCAGAGGGTATTTTCCCGAGCTTCTTGTCCTACAAATTGCTAATTGATGGTCTTTGTAATCAGAACTTATTGAACGATGTAGATTTTGTTTTGAAGCAAATGGTACACCAAGGATTTATCCCTCGGATGGGAACCTGGAAGAAGATTCTTGAAAGTATGGTTTTGAGAAAGTATTATTATAGTTATCTTGTAGACGATAATAACTTAATGCAGTCTGTGAATTAGATATGCATGCGTACAAGGCTGCCAACTGTTCACAGGGTTTGGTTCCTAGCATATGATCATCATTACATGGTTTAGCAGAGTTTTGAATTCCGTTCCTAGCATATGCTGGCTTTGTATTTTTTTTTTTTCTTTCCTTTTTTGTTGTTTTTCTTTCCCTTTTTTGGCCTTTGGCTTTTAATAATATGCATCTTTTTTAGGGGGAAAAAAAAAAAAAAAAAAACAGAAGTGCTAAAATGACCGAAACTACCTTCAATATTATGAACCAAATTTCAGTGACAGTTCTTTCAACTGTCTGTGACCAGCAGAGTGGGTGGATCAATTGAAAACGATGGTGACATATTGGAGTGCCTTTTTAGCAGACCGATTCAGCTTTAAAGATTCCAATGAAGTGGAGTACAAGCACCATCCCCATTCCCACCATTTTCATGTGATCCTATTTTAATGGAAGCAGATTCTTCTGATGTTATCAGATAGGATTGTGGTGTTAGAAGTTTTTTTCTTGTAGTTTAGTTGATTTCTGATGTGATACTCTGTTGTTAAGCAGTTTGACCTTCTAAGTACAGATTCCTCGTGGTTATCTTCCTAGTTAGTTATTCCTGAGTCTCTATTGCAGAAACAGAGGGACTCAGTTGAACATTTTCTTCAGCATTGGGAGGTGCATTACAACTGTTTATGGGAGTAGTATCTATTAGGATTCCTTCAGTTCTTGGGGAAGGTTCCTTTGATGATAATGGAGATTCCTTACCATGTGAATCATCTCCTTGAGTAGTTTCTTCCTTGATTGCGGGCAATGAAGAAGCTCCCCTGCGTCTGTTCAAGTGCATCTTGTTTAGGGTATGCTTTATGCTGCCAGCTTGCTTTAGAAATCTCTTTCCCCTGCTGCTCATGTGGCCTTTGCCCGGTTTCACTGCTTCATTCTCACAGATGGGGCTCTCCTCTGGTATTTGATCTCTAACAGCTCCACAATTGTCATCATCCAATACAAATTTGACAACTGTTGCCTTTTTGCCGGTTGCTCGGATGTTGATACGTGGTGTTGGAATAGCCTCTTCCATGTTGTTGGGATTCTGATGTCTAGGACTAATTTGAAATATTGAACTGATCTTCTGCAGACTTTGTCGGATTGTCCCAGGGGAACGTAATCCATTTCCTTCTAGATTTTCATCATTGCTGCTATCATTGTAGCAGGATTTAGTTGTTATTGATCCAGGGCCATCCTTGGAAGCATTTTCCTCTCTACAGATTTGGATTTTAGGACACCTGCATTCCCTTTTTCTGGTCTCCCAAGTTTGGGAAACATCAGTTCCTGGGGTGTAGACCCATACGCTAGTCTTTTGTTGCCCACTACTGTTGATTGGTTCAAATTCATCTGCCATTTTTGGCGCCTGTTCAAAAGCTACACTTCCATTGCTGTCCTGATGAGCAGCTTCACTTGCTATTGACTTTGTATTTTCTTTCTTGTTTGATGCTTCTTTGTCACTGAGATGCTCTCTCTCCTTTTTAATTCTGTTCAAGTTCAGGTTAAATACTAACAGTATTTTTTAAGTAAAAGTAATAAAATAGATGCACCTCTCCATGATCAAGTACAGTAACTGCTAGATGCAGCCTTCCCATTTTAATGTTTCTCAGAGGCAACCACTCGTTGTGCCTCTGCCCACCCCTAAGATTGTTGATGCTTACAGAACAATCTTTGCAAAATATAAGTAATTTCATTCAGTTAATTGGATGCTCAGAACATGCACCCGCACAAGTATGGGTAGCAAAGATGCAAGGAAGAAAAAAAAGAAAGACTGCAGTGTAAACAGTAATTTTAAAAGCAATACCCAAGAAACTGAAGCCTAATGCCCCAAACTAATGTTAAAAACATTTTGAGTGAAAGCACTGGACTCTAGATCTTAAACTTATCAAAAAGCAGATCACAAATCAAACTCTTTACACAGATCTTTCAGCAAAGCCAACTGAAAACCAGAGATCGAGGTCAGTGATCGTTGCCAAATCTGATAGGGAGGGGGTCACGAGACTGGTGATTGCAATGGTGGTATTCTCTTCCTAGTTCCTAGAGACCTCAATTTGTTGGGCTTTCGCTTGTGTTTTTCTTGTTATTCATGGGATCTTTGATCCTCCTTTTTATAAAGCTCATAACCCCTATTTATAACCCTCAGGTATCAATCCCCATTGAGAAACGGCCCTCTTGAATTTGGTGACTGAAATGCATTTTAATATTTAGATATTATTAAAGTATATTTTGAAATTGCAGGTAGAAACTAATCAAGTGCTAATCATGGGGATGCCAAGGATGATTCCACCATGATTAACCTTTGGCTATCGAGGCACCATGCCATCCATTTCCAACAGTAGGAACTCTATTATATGCTGGCATTGGATTGGCTTATGGGCTGCACTGTATTTTACTAATATTTATGTTTTCATTGGAATACCATGAAGTTTCTACCTTAAGCTGTTGAGAAAGAACTAAGTATAGATTGACAAAATCTGTGTTAGGTGCAGACCCCATAGAATCATCAATAAAGTGGTCTCGATCAAGAACTCGAAGAAGTAGCAGATTCGGTGACTCCCATATACATATTGGGACTTTGAATTCCTCAAGCCATTTGGGTGCCAGCGTTTTCTTTTGAGTCTTTGTCCAAAACCTGTGACGACTGACGACCAAATTGACCTTTCACATACGGATCAGCCAATCCTGCAAGATGGGTCTATTAAGATAAGATTCTCCCAGAAATAGAATGAAAGATTTGGTTAATGTGTGGTCCAGTGTGGAACGAACCATTTAAGTCCAGATGGTTTCATGTCCGCTGCTTCAATAATTTCCACTTTGGCATAAGCAATGGAATGTTTCTCATCCATGGAGAACCAACTTCCTGAAAATTTCATCCACCATAAAATTCTAAATTATCAGAATTCTCAGTTACTAATAGAAAGAGAAAAAACTGCTACATTACATGGCACACATGCTTGGAAAAGGACTCGTGATTCAGTAAAAATTCATACAGGAAAAATCACATAATATTCCTCTCATTAACTGCAAATGGCAAACTCTTTCGATTGTGATGACATCCCAAGCATTTAGAATTGCAGCTGTCTCTGAATTTCGGATTCGTGCAGCATTTCACATTTGATGAAAATCCATGTTCGATGTTTTTGGCAATTCCAATAATTTGTTTGTTGTCACGCTCAGGTTGCATGGCAGAGAAACGGCTTATGCATCTATCTTATTTTTGGGAGATAGTTGGGGACTGTTGGTGGGTACAGCTACAAAAAGTATCTTCTTGAGAGTTCCCAAGTCCATGAGCTTATGCTTATTGTCATGCTTTAAAGCATCCGCCATGGTATGTACTAGCTTAGCGTGCATTTGGTTGCACCAAATATCGGGAAATTTCATGATATTTTGATTCAAATTAGACTGGTTAATCATGAAATATCATTATATTTGATATGACCAAAAAACACCCTTGACGATAGAAGATTAATGTTCATAAGTTCATTACCTTACCAAGGTGCTTTGCATTGATGTCTGATGACCTATTTGGATTGCCATAATGTGTCAATAAGAAGGCGCTCGAGTTCTGATGAAAGAACAACTTAAAACTATATGTAGTTCCTCAGTCACAAACTAGCATATCTCATCATCCATGGAGGGAAATGAATGATAGGACCTCGGAACTGCACAGACTGGCCGACAGTATGACATATGCAGCAATTTGAATCATGATGACTAGAGTTACTGAGATGGATATGCTTTTACTCTATAACAACAATCTATGGACTGCGAGTAGTAGGGAATTTATAACCTGATATAGAAGATTATTCTTCATAGTTTACCTGTTGGGGACGAATTAAATTTCTCCACATCGATAACCAGCATATTAGGCTGCAAGGGAGTGCTTTTCTTAGGAATTGGCGGCCAAGAATTACTGAAATCTTAATTGTGAGAGTTTTGTCATCAAATTCCAACTTCCACATCATCATTGCTGAAATGAACAACCCAACTTGTTTTTCACAAGTAGATAAATCCTTAGCTTTTACATGGAATAGTCTTCTTTACCATATGCACAAGTCAACACGACAATGCATATTGAAGAGTATCACAGGGTTAGACCCTAAAGTAGTGTGTAGTTTGCGGAGATGCAGAAGATCGTACATTTGGGTTCCCTGGTTTGGTGGTCTAGACAGTTGATCTGATGGGTCACATTTTGTAGGGTGGAATCCCAAATAACCTCCCAGATTGGAAGGATCTAACCCTGATCAAGGTAATGGTGTCCATATTAAATGGAAAATAGACCAAGTTCGAATGATTAGGTTCTTCTCGGCAGGGAAATTTCTGGGGCAACCCCATCCATGGTGGGGCCCATCAGATACACAGTCTTGATCATCCAAAAATAAGCCTGCATGCATTGAATCCTATAATCCTTGTGTACTATAACAGGTCTCTGTTTCTAAGAGCTTCAAGGTGTATATCACAAACTTAACAAATCGAGGACCAACAACCATAATAGCAAAGCAAACCTCAACCAGTGTCTGTTCAAATGCAACACCGAGAATCTTATCCTGCCAAAACAATAGCAAAGAAGCATTGAGAAAAAGGTTGTCTACCTTCAAAAAATAAACAAGATGCATCATCATTTTCATATGGAACTCTAACATAAGCTTACCAACCATCCTGCAATCCCTGGAAGTTCTGCAACATCAAGTCCCTGGTTGATTATAGGTTTCACTGTCATCTGAAAGTAAGGTGCCTCAACAAAGCAAACACGCAGCCGCCCAAGGAAAGGACACTGTCGAAGAAACTTCACACCCACCAAGACCTACACACACAGAGGAGCTTGTGCACAACAAATTGCAAAGATATAATAGAAAAAAATAAATAAATAAATAAAAACTGACAGAACTCAATTGCTGTCACATATTCGATCACATGTAAACTTGGGTATTTTTGAATCTGTAGGGGCTGGTTTGGGTTGATGTGTAAAACTACTGTATCATAATACATCTAAACTGTGGACCCATAATTTTGGACATTTCTATTTGAATTATGTATACGCAATTTCTAAGTAATTCCAAAGATGACATTCATACGTCTCAGTAATTCCAAAGATGTCCATAATTTTGGACAATTCAACTTCTTTTTTTAGATGTAATTATAAAGATGACATTCATACTTCTCATGATACTTTGCACCATTTCAAGAAATCCATCTTTGCATGCCTCCATTTCAAATTCTGGTATGGTTAAATGGATGTGAAAAGCTGGATCTTATAACTGATTACTTCAACAGTAGAGATTTCATAATCTCTTTACCTTTCCTTCGATGTACGTGCCTGTTATGTGCAGCCTTGCCCACATGCCAAATCCTAATCTTTTCTGGAGTTGCACCGAAAGTATCATGCTCATATCATCTGCAGAAAGAAAATTCATTCCCAACTCCAGAACCTATACATTAAGTAAAATCATCAATCACAGCCACCTTAAGAGTGTAAATAATAACAAAAGCTACATGCAAAAGAACTGTTTAAGGAACACAAGGTATACCAAGTAGTCGTCATTGGCTGATTGATGGAGAACCCTTATTCCAGTAATCACAGGAGGATTCCTTCCCAAGTAGAGGTGCTGCACAACTGCTTTCTGCTGTGCATATTGAAAAAGGTTGGTAACTTAGATATTTACACAATTTGAAGATAATTTACCTAATCAGTAATGAAGTTTAAAGGAATGTCTTAACGAATAAGCCAACGCTTCATGGAAATATGAGAAAACCGAATGCATCTACCGATAAGATGGATAATTTGTGGGAAATTTATGTTAAGTGGATGAGAAAGGCACAAGAATTTTTATTCTTATATACAATGTGAAGAACTACAAAGCGAAGTTTGAATACTTGAAAAACTTGACTTGATCAGATTTCATGAAGTCTTGGGGGGAAAATCAATGTGATTACAACTCGTAAACAAGATTCAGTTGACTCAGTCCAGTCGCCTCAACAAAACTTGGAAAAAACTAGAAATAAAATCTAATAACTCAGCAGACTATTATATATTGTAAATATTACCCCAAGTTTGGATATATTTTTTTTTACTTTCTTTCTTTGAAAGATCCCATGTTTCGATACATGTATTTCAAGGGGAAAGAAAAGAAAAAGATAATGATTAAGCAATTATTATTTTCACGAGCAATATAGAAACATGGAATCCATTGTTAGGGTCCTGTTTGGATGACAAGTGGAAATTCATATTGTGAGACAACAGTCACCTAGTTTTGTTATGCCAAAGAATCCAAACTATGTAAAAGTGCAATGATTGCTTTATGGAATGCTCCCTTTTATTTGCTATGAAACATCTCAAACTGTCACACCAATGGAAAATCTTTTCCATCTCCATTGATTTCTATGGAATTGGAGATATCCAAACACGCCGTCAAATTAAAGATTACCAAATCTTGGTGTTCGAGGCTAGAAAAAACTTTACCAAGCAACTCGACTCGACAAACTTTCAAGTGGAATAGAGTTTTTGAGTGTTAGAATTATGATACAAACTGCTAGATGTCAATTTCAAACAGCGTACATCACGACAACACGAAGTGACAATATGAAAAGAAGATCCAGAGATGCTTATTAAAGCATATCTGCATTTAAGATAATGGAGTCTTCTAAAATAAACACTCGAGATGCAAAAACATTCGTGCATTGATTAAACGTATTTGTCTTAGGGATGTAATCTGGGCTTAAATACATTACCGCAGAAAGAAAGAGTAGAGCCATACAGCAGTCCATGGTCTAAGCTTGTCCAGGAACCAAGGTATGATGGGCAGTAGAATTTTCTGTGAAGCATCTGTTCCGTGCAAATAGGCCAAACCTTCTCAGCTGCATGATTCAACCACTGTACTGTTTCTGAATCTGAAAGAACCTGAAAGGAATAACAGTCAGCCAAATTCAACATCTTCTAAATGTCTTTATCTATTCAGAAATCTATCAAAGTTCCTCTAGCATCTTCTGTCTCAAGAATATTTACAAATATTAACCTATTAATTCACTCAATGGTGAGAAAACCCTGTAGAAAACAAAACACCACAATCGTGCTAGTCAATTTGAAAATTACCCTTCTTTGGTTTGCTTGTGTTCTTTTGTTAATTTTTATTCTTCTCCATATAACCTCCAGAAAGAGAAACATAAGCTCAGATTCACAAAGAGATTATTTGCATGACCAAGAAAATGATCTACATCAACTTGATGAATTACATCAGATAATCTGAATAGAAACAGAGAATTTTCAATTGAAGATGCTGAGAGGAATCCATGGGAAATGACACAATTACATTGAAACTAGTGTTTTAAATAGCATGTGAAGTATAACGTGGCTTTTGGTCCTCTATAGCGTATAGCGTAAGCTACGCAATCCTTAATGTTTTTAATTAAAATAATAGAACATATGATAAAATTTACAAAATGTATAATATCTGTGAGTTCTTGACTATGAATTTGGATTATCAACAACTTATTTCCATGCTAAATCCCTATCTCTCTTTGCCTTTAGACATCTCTAAGTATGACTTCCTTTTTATTTATTGAAAGATCACAAATTCATGATATAGACCATATTTTGGATGGTCCGGATTGATCTAAGTGCTTTATCTATGATATGGACTACAATTTGGATGGTCCGGATTAGTTTAATGTAGTGTCATGTGTCAGAGGTATAAGTCATCACCATTTTAAAATAGGTGTTTAACTAATATAGAAAAAACACTTGAAAAAATGAAATTTCAGGTAGCTTACGCTATCTACGCTACACACTACGCTACGCTACATACCCTGTAGCTTACGCTACATAACATTTTCGCTACACTATACGCTACGCTACTACTGAAAACACTGATTGAAACAGGGAAAAGGACAACAATGACATAAAAATCAAATTAAATACTTACAGCTTTAGAGGCCGATGCATGTAAGCCATTAATTTCCTTGAGCAATCTCATGATTCTCACTCGCGCGCGCACACACACACACACACATATATAAAGAAACACTGTGGAGCATGATCCAGTACCATGGTAACTAACGCCTAACTCAGTTATGTGCATGATCATCTCATAATTCTGTATAAATTCTCCAAAACCCATCTTCTGGTAAATGAGTTAGAATCTCTTTTCAGATGCATCTACAAATGCAGTTAGCTCTACCATTCAAAATAGCTTGATGTGTGCACTTTCTTTTGAGAAACAAGACTTGACAGAATATCTTGTCCGATGATAAACATGGAAAAAGGTTGACTAATAGTTAAATTCCCGGTAACAAAAGAAAATCGAAATTCAGAATCCAAGTTCTCCAATTAACTTAGTATTAGCAAATTGGTCCATCTTTGTGGACACTTAAATCTAGTTTACCTAGCCAGAAAATATTTATTCACATGCAGATAATCACTGGAAATCATTGTTCACCTATGAACTACAAAACGCCAAAGATCGACACATTAATTGGTCATCTTCAACAAACATTTTATCCACCGCCCTGTACATGAAATCATCACTATATGATACTCTATCCAAGATTTGCTGTTTTTTTTTTTAAAAAAAAAAAAAAAAAAAAAAACTCAAAAATACTACAGGTATATGATGTAGAGCGGGTCGCGGACAGTTTCATGGCCAAGATGGATCAGAAAAGGCCCGGTTGACGACAGAAGTGATCCGGACCGTCGGACCTTAGATCGGGCGTATCTTGTAATCCGGAATGAGTTAGCTGACGTAAAATCTATGATTTTGGGGTAGAACGAGCTACTTTAGCCAACCAACCCTGCTACGCTGGGTTGCGCAGCCCGGAATTGCGAAAAATCCCTGGATCGACGGTCGTTTCCCCGTTTTAATTTCGTTTTTACTATAAATAGTAAGTTTTAGTTTGATTATAACTCTTCATCTGTCGGGCTTTAGGAGTTGCGCCCAACGTGAAAAGAGCTTAGAATAATTAGGAGAACGGTTTGGTGAAGCCAAATAGGACACTTACTATTTTTGGCCGAAAACCTTGCGCACTAGTAGACATCACGACCGTCTATAAATAGTAAGTTTACTATTTATAGTAAGTCGTGATTTCTAGGAGTTTTAGTTGTAGTTTGATTCTGATTTCTTTCCCATTGCTTGGTACCCCTATTTAAAGGGTTGTGAACTCGTTTTTAGTCATCAATTAATCAATTTTGAATTTCTTAGAATTTATTTCTATTTTCTGCTTTCTTTCATTGTGGATCAAAGAAATCTCTGTGAGGAGTCCAGAGAAGCTCCGTGGATTCGGAGTAGTTATCCTCATCACGTTTATCCCTGCGTCAATTGGTATCAAAGCGAGGATTCCCCTCGGGCCGATGACAAACAATGAAAGTATGAATCAAAATCCTGCGGACGGTAATCCAGGGATGCGTTATCTTTCGGAAAGAATGAAAACTTTTCACCGGGAGAGTCAGTTGACCATGCAAGACGACGCAACCCCAATTTCCGTAGAGCACTACCGATGGCAAATCGTAGGGCTACAACAGATGATTCAAGTTTTAACGACGAGGACCTTAATGAGGGTTTTGCCTGATGACCAATCCATGAAAGTGATCATCTAGATCGTGCTGAAAGAGACTATCGAGGTAAGGCTGAACTTCCTAGTTTTAATGGTTTATTACGTATAGAAGATTTTCTCGATTGGTTAGCCGAAGTAGAGAGATATTTTGATTATATGAACATATTAGATCATAAAAGGGTAAAATTGGTAGCGTTTAAATTAAAATCTAGTGCCTCTGCATGGTGGGAACAATTATAACTCTCACGAGCCTGTCAGAACAAGGCGCCCATCTTATCATAGGCACGGATGAGACGTTTTCTTCGATCACGATTTCTCCTCAGTGATTATGAGCAGATATTATTCAACAATATCAAAATTGCTGACAAGGAAATTGAACCGTCACAGATTACACCGAAGAATTTCAGCGGTTGGCTACACGAAACGATCTGTCAGAATCTGAGTCACAGAAGGTGGCACGATTTATAGGTGGGTTGCAACTGACAATTCAAGATCGAGTTCAGATGTACCCAGTCGGGACCGTGGATGAAGCAGTTCAGTTGGCGGGTAGGGCAGAAACACAACTTGCAAGAGCTCCTGCTCGTCCATATCCTTCAACTCGACCCCCCATAACGGATCTCATGCAGGATCCAGTGCTGGCACGAGAAAAAGATTCAGTAGGAGAATGTCCTCAAACCGTGATACGGGGAGCAACTCATCCAAACCTTAACGTGCAGCACCCACAACAGCGGGCCTGAGTAGGATTCCAAATCCTTATGCTCGGCCAAGGTCGAACAATTGTTACCGTTGTGGCCAGCCAGACCACTTATCAAACACTTATCTTCAACGTCCCGCAACACACTTGACTATAAACGAAGGGGGTACTGAAGATAAGGCCGCAGAAGAAAACCATGGCTTTGATGAACATGAATAAACCACTGAAGAAATAGCAGGCGGCGATGAAGTGACGGGCGAGAATCGTGGCGAATTTCTAGTTGTGAGGTGATTACTGTATGCCCCACGAAAGGAATTACATCCATAGCGATACAATATATTTCGTACTTGGTGCACTGTCAACAAAAAAGGTCTATGATGTGATCATAGACAGTGGTAGTAGCGAGAACATCGTCTCAAGAGTGATGGTAGACAAGTTGCGGCTATTGACGATGAAACATCCTTCCCCATACTCAATTGGCTGGATAAAAAAGGTGAACGAGACTAAGGTAACTGAACAATGCACTATCTCATTTTCAATTGGCAAAAATTATAGGGATTAAATACTTTGTGACGTGGTCGACATGGAAGCTTGTCATATGCTACTCGGTCGACCCTGACAGTCGGACCGTGATGCGACCCATCGGGGACGAGATAATGTCTACATATTCGTCATGGATAGTCGAAAAATAATCCTTGCCCCTATGGTACCAGAGAACCACCCTGAAGCCTCTAAAGTGGAGCCATTTAGGATTTCATGGATGAATCCAAGGAAACTGGCGAGGTATACGCCGTAGTGGTGAAGGGCGAAGAAGAGGAACCCTCAAACATCCCTCCAAGTTTAAGACTATTGCTAAACGAATTCAAAGAAGTCTGGTCTGAGGATTTACCTGATGGATTGCCCTCCATGAGGGACATCCAACATAACATAAACCTCGTTACTGGGGCTAGCCTGCCCAACCGCCCTCATTATCGGATGAGTCCGAAGGAGTGCGAGATACTTCAGGGACAAGTGGAGAAATTGATCCGTAAAGGTCTCTTGAGAGAGAGCATGAGCCCATGTGCTATACCAGCATTATTAACGCAAAAAAAAAAGATGGAAGCTGGCGCATGTGTGTCGACAGTCGGGCAATCAGCAAAATTACCATCAAATATCGGTTCCCAATACCACAGTTGGACGACATGCTCGATATGCTAGAAGGGGCCAAGGTGTTCTCTAAACTAGATTTAAGGAGCGGGTACCATCAGATTCTTATTCGACCCGGTGATGAGTGGAAAACGGTATTCAAGACCAAGGAAGGGTTGTATGAGTGGCTGGTCATGCCCTTCGTCCTATCAAACGCACTAAGTACTTTTATGCGTTTGATGAATTAAGTTCTAAAACCGTTCACTGGCCGATTTGTGGTAGTATATTTTGATGACATATTGATATATAGTCAGGATGAGGTGGAGCACAGGAAACATCTTAGGCAGGTGTTATAGGTCCTACAAATTAAAAAGTTATACCTCGACTTGAAGAAGTGTAGTTTTTTAACTGACAGCCTGCTGTTTATAGGATTTGTTGTAACGTCCACAGGCATTCGTGTGGATGATGAAAATGTGCGAGCTATTAGGGAATGGCCGATCCTGACAAACATTCATGAGGTGAGGAGTTTTCATGGATTGACGACTTTCTATCGTCGATTTGTGCGAGATTTTAGCACCATAGTCGCGCCTATAACAGATTGCATGAAAAAAGGACCGTTCCAGTGGACCGATAAAGCTGACAAGAGATTTCATGAGATCAAGCATCGTTTGTCTACAACACCGGTTTTGGTGCTTCCTAATTTCGACGAATTGTTTGAAGTTGAGTGTGACGCTTCATACGTCGGAATTGGGGGAGTATTATCACAAGAAGGCATGCCGGTAGCCTTCTACAGCGAGAAGCTCAGCGAAGCCCGAAAGAAGTGGTCGACTTATGAGCTTGAGTTGTTCACAGTTGTTCAGGCGCTGCGACATTGACGGCATTATCTGATTCAAATAGAGTTTGTTCTGTACACTGACCATCAAGCATTAAAGTTTATTAATAGTCAGACTAACGTGAATCGTGTGCATGCTAGATGGGTTGCATTTTTACAAGAATTCACATTCGTTCTGAAACACAAGTTAGGGCAGCAGAACAAGGTGGCGGATGCACTTAGTCGTCGTGCATCACTACTTGTTACGATGAGCAACAAGGTGGTCGGTTTCGACTGTCTCAAGAAGCTGTATGCTGAGGATGAGGACTTCAAAGATTCTTGGGTGAAGGGCCAAGAAGGTCGCCCCAGTGACCTTCATATACAAGACGATTTTCTCTTCAAAGGGAATCGATTGTGCGTCCCCCAAAGTTCTCTGAGGGAGCAGATTATTCAGGAGCTACATGGAGGTGGCATTGGTGGACACGTTGGGCGAGACAAAACTCGAGCTCTTGTGGAAGAGCGGTATTACTGGCTGCAATTAGTACGTGATGTGGAAAAAGTCATACAACGTTGTCATATTTGTCAGACCTCCAAGGGACAATCTCAGAATACGGGCCTCTATACCCCGTTACTTGTGTTTGACGGTCCTTGGGAGGATTTATCAATGGACTTCGTGCTTGGTCTCCCACGAACACAACGTGGTATGGATGCGGTGTTCGTGGTGGTAGATCGTTTCTCTAAGATGACACACTTTATCCCATACAAAAAGACCCTCGATGCAACACACGTGACCAATCTATTCTTCAGAGAGGTCGTACGGCTACACGGGGTCCCCAAGACCATTACTTCTGATCGTGACGTGAAGTTCATTAGCCACTTTTGGCAGACTTTGTGGACTCGATTCGATACATGACTTCAATTCAGCAGTGCTTACTACCCACAGACTGATGGGCAGACCGAAGTTGTGAATCGCACGTTGGAAAACCTCCTTCGCTGTATTTCAGGAGAAAAACTGAAGTAGTGAGATTTGGCCTTGTCTCAAGCAGAGTTTGCATTCAACAACATGGTGAACCACTCGACAGGGAAATCACCGTTCCAGATTATCTATGGACGAGTGCATTGCCACATGCTTGACTTGGTCCCTCTGCCCAAGCACCCAGGCATGAGCATTGCAGCAGAACATATGGCAGGCAAGATCATGGGCATCCATGCGGAAGTGCAGATCAAGTTACATACCTCGAACGAGAAGTACAAGTAACAAGCGGACAAGCACCGGCAACAAAAGGTGTTCAAGGTGGGCGACTGCGTTATGATCCATCTGCGCAAAGAGAAATTTCTGACCGGGACATACAACAAGTTGAAAAATAAGAAGATTGGACCCATCTCAATCATTCGAAAGATCAATGACAATGCTTATGTTGTTGATCTTCCAGATGACATGGCGATCTCACGGACTTTCAACGTCGTGGACCTGACCAAGTATCATAAACCAGCGCAGGACGAGAATTTGAGGACGAATTCTTTTGAAGTGGAGGGGACTGATGTAGAGCGGGTTGCAGACAGTTTCATGGCCAAGATGGATCAGAAAAGGCCCGGTCGACGACAGAAGTGATCCGAATCGTCGGACCTTAGATCGGACGTATCTCGCAATCCGGAATGAATTAACTGATGTAAAATATATGATTTTGGGGTAGAACGAGCTACTTTAGCCAACCAACCCAACTATGCCGGGTTGCGCAACCCAGAATTGTGAAAAACCCCTGGATCGATGCTCGTTTCCTAGTTTAATTTTGTTTTTACTATAAATAGTATGTTTTAGTTTGATTATAACTCTTCATCCATCGGGCTTTAGGAGTTGCGTCCAACGTGAAAAGAGCTTAGCATAATTAGGAGAACGGTTTGGTGAAGCCAAATAGGACACTTACTATTTTTGGCCGAAAACCTTGCGCACTAGTAGACATCACGACCGTCTATAAATAGTAAGTTTACTATTTATAGTAAGTCGCGATTTCTAGGAGTTTTAGTTGTAGTTTGATTCTGATTTCTTTCCCATTGCTTGGTACCCCTATTTAAATGGTTGTGAACTCATTTTTAGTCATCAATTAATCAATTTCAAATTTCTTAGAATTTATTTCTATTTTCTTCTTTCTTTCATCGTGGATTCGAGAAGTCTCTGTGAGGAGTCCAGAGAAGCTCCGTGGATTCGGAGTAGTTATCCTCATCACGTTCATCCCTGCGTCAGTATAGCACACCTTTTGGTAACCTAATCCATTCATCAAATGGGCCCAATTAGATGATCCTAGCTATCTACTCAGTGGTTTGTGAATAAAAAAGTACCACAGTTGATCCACATTCAACAGTAATTTTACCCAATGATCAGTTTCATCCCATTTGGCGGATATCAGCATATCTCCTGTACACGATTCGCCCCACCATATGAACAGTTTGGATCATTGTAGTAAGTCTTACATATGCAATTCGATGGGCCAAGTGAACCCCTCAACCAAAGATTCAACAATTCAGTGACATCACTTATAACTATCGTGCGATCAAATTGTCAAGGAAGAAGATTAAAATAATTTCATGTCATTAATATTTCTACTGAATCACACCCACATACAAAGATCTTGTAATTCAACTGTTCCGATATTCCACTTCTCGAAAGCAAGAAAAGGAAAAAAAGAAATCATGATAGAAAAATCAATCCCAAAGAGCAAAATAGTTTCATACCTTGTAGACATAGACGAAAGATGCGATGTACAGAACAGGGTGGCTGTAACTGAAAGAAGACAAGAACCAGAGTAGAACAAACACAATGACAATGTGATGCATAGTCGAAACCTCCATTACATCCATCACTCCGACTACTGGAATTCAAAATTCTACATATGATTAGTTTAAGAAATTAATCTCCCAAGAATCGTTCTGCCATCTATCCCAAACTAGAAGAAGTATGCTGGAATCTGTGAATACACATAATTCAGATATGGATTTTCTGAGATATGGGATGTCCATGAATATTTTCTAGGATGATTATTTCTCAACTGCATGTGGATTCCAAATGGTCTTGAATTTCATCTTCAGATGCAAAAACCATGGCCAGTTTCCAGATGGAGGCGTTTAGAGGGCTTTTGAGTTTCTAGATCTAGAAAGAAAAAACCGCTCTTTAATATTAAAATATTAATGAAGATCAGAGGGTCAGTAATGAATAATTAATTGACTTTCGGAGATTAATGGAAAAGAAGAAAAGTTTAAGAAAACAAGAAGAAGAAAACAGGAATGCGAAGGAGAAAAAGGATCGATTGTGGATGGACAGTTATTAACGGTTTTTGCGTGGAGAGAGAGTCTCGGGAGCAGATTAGGTGCGGGCCTGACCATGCATGGGGCCCACCTTGATGTATGTGTAGTATATCCACGCCTTCAATCTTTCTTGCCAGGTCATGTTAAGGGCAAGAGCCCAAAAATGAAGTAGATAAAAATCTCAGGTGAACCCCATAGGAAGGAGTGGTGATTGAACGCTCATCATTAAAAAATAACTTCTTAGGGCCCACCGTAATTTTCATTTTCAATCCAACTTGTTGATAAGGTCACGCCTACTAGGATGAAAGATAAAAAAACAAATATCAGCTTGATCCAAAACATTTGTGGCCTACAAGAAGTTTTTAACTTTTTCCTGTAGTGTGGTCCAGCTGAAATTTAGATGTGCTTCATTCTTTGTCCCATTATCTAAAATAATCTGAAAAAATGTATGTATGGTATGGATATACTATACATACATCAACGTGGGCCCCAACAGTCGAGTGACCCCTTTGGTGGCCATGTCATTACAAAATGATATGTGTGTGTTTTATCCATGCCGCCCATCTATTTTGGCAGCTCATTTTAGGGCACGAGCCTAGAGTAGATCCAAATCTTAGGTGGACAACACCATGGTAGAAGGTAGTATTGAATAGCCATCATTAAAAAATTTTTGTGGGCCATGGAAGTTTTGGATTAAGCTGAATCTTTTATTTTCACTTCATCCAGCTCCTTGTGACCTAATCAACAGGTTGGATAGTGTAGAAACAGCGCCTGAATCCAAGACTCTATTGATAAAACCGCTCCCCAAACTAAAACCTCTGATTATCCCTGAACTTGACAGTCGGACTGATCCAGAAATCACTCACCCCTGGTTATAAAATAGGACCCCCAAGTTTGTTACCCTTGGAATCCACTACCACAACACTTGAAGATAAAACCTAACTTATTTAAGGTACCATTGAAAATCCTTCAAACAAAATTGCTTACGCAATGCGACAGGAAATAGTGGTGATTGAACACTCATCGTTAAAAACTTTCCATGGCCTACCCTAATATTTATTTGTCATCCAACCTGTTGATAAGGTCGCAATGACCTCACGAGGAATAACACAAATATCATCTTGATCCAAAACTTTTGTAGCCTACAAAAAGTTTTTCCATTTTGCTTTATCATTTTAGAGCTTGAGCTCAAAAACAAGATAAATCTAAAGCTCAAGGACAATACCACAAAGTTTGGAATTGCTGCCTATCTTTGAAAACTTCTTGGGCTCAAAAATATTTTAGATCAAGCTGATATTTGTTTCTTCCCTTCATCCAGGTATGTCTAACCTTATGAACAGGTTGGATGGTTATAAACATTATAGTGGGCTTTAAAAAGGTTTCAATAGTGAGTGCCATTATCTCATGCTTTTTGTGGTGTGGTTTACTTGAGCTTTGGATCTATCTTATTTTTGGGTTTATGCCCTAAGATAGCCAGTTTGGATATAACACACATCTTGGTGAGGCCTATAACTTTGTTTCGTCAACACCATAGTACACATTAGTGATTTATGTGTTCCACACCGTTCATTCATTTTGTTAGCTCATTTTAGGAAATGAGCTTAAACGTGAGGAAGATCTAAATGTAAAGTAGACAACACCATAGTACACATTAGTGATTAAATGCGTACAATTGAAAACTTTTTGAAAGCCACAAAAGTTTTGGATCAAGCTGATTTTTGTGTTTTCACTCCATCCTGTTGAGAAGTGGAGCCACATCTCGGGCTGCCCACTACCAGTCAAGGTTGCGTGGATTTCGTGTCGCAAGTCCTTTCACAACTGGGATACAGAAAGGAGTTTCGCGGATTTCGTGTCGCAAGTCCTTTCGTAACTGGGATGTGGAAAGGAGTTTCGCGGATTTCGTGTCGCAAGTCCTTTCGCAACTGGGATGCGAAAGAGAAGTTGCCAAAACTATAAATTGGGGTCCCTAGGGCTATTCTAGGGTTAAGGTGAATATTGGGGAGCTATTCTAAGGTGTGGGAAAAGGGTTTTTCTCTGTATCTCCAAGGGAGAGGTTAGTATATTGCCTTGTAATCTTTGTTCTTTATAGTGGAAGTTTGCATCCATGGTTTTTTACCCTAGTTTGGGGTTTTTCCACGTATATCTTGTCTCATGGTTTGTTTGGATTGCTTTGATTTATTTCTAGTTTATATTTCTTCTTGTTTATCGTTTGTGGGTGAGGCTTGAGATTGGATCTAGGCTCACTGCGTTGTTGGCGTGCTGCACAACAACTGATATCAGAGCTATTGGTTTAGTTTTATTAGGAGCGATGGTAGAAGATGGAAAAACTAGAATTGAGAAGTTTGATAGTTCAAATTTTACCTTCTGGAAGATGCAGATGGAGGATTATCTGTATCAGAAGGACCTCTACCTTCCTCTAGGAGGAAAAGAGAAGAAACCAGAAAAGATGACAGATGATGAATGGTTTTTACTGGATAGGAAGGCTTTAGGAACGATCCGACTCTCTTTGTCTAAGAGCGTCGCCTTCAATATATTCAAGGTGAAAACTACAAAAGAATTAATGGAAGCCCTAGCCACCATGTATGAAAAGCCCTCAGCATCCAACAAGGTTCATCTTATGAAACAGCTATTCAACATGAAGATGTCAGATGGTGGGAGCGTGGCTGAACATTTAAACAAGTTATTCAATAGCCCTCACCATCAATATATTTTGCTTGAAGTGGGATCCCACCTAAATGTATGTTATATCTCCACCGTCCATCCCATTTTCCAGCTCACTTTAGGCGTTGACCCAAAAAAATGAAGCCAACCCAACTCTCTGGTGGGCCTCACCTTAAAACTTTGTGGGCTGCACGCCCTGCACAAATGCAGTGGACCCTAAACATTTTGAAACAAACCAGTTGGCCAAAAGAGGCCCAGTCCAGGCCATCTTGATGGACCAAGATTGAGGGGCCTGATTTCCCTAATGCAGACCCTTATTGCACTATTGCTAGTAAGGATTTTAATATTACTACTTGTATTATTTAAATGATTATTAGACATTATAAGGATGTTAGATAATTTTTGGTACATTCAGATATGAACTTGTGAGTCATCATAATTAGTATTGATTGATTAATACTTTTACTAGGAATATTAGATATAAATAGCCATTAGTAAATTATCTATGTTAATGTTAGTTATATTAGGCAAAAATAAAAGGAAATAAAATAATATCATTATTAAATACTAGTGTATTGCCTTATCATTCTTAAGTATTATCGTAATAGCAGATCCTAGTATTTATTTACTACCATTAGTATTACTATGATGGTTGCAACCATATAGCATGATTAACTATTAGAAGGTTATCCATGCCTATATTGGCTATTATAAATAGATAAGAAATTTTACAGTGACATTTTATTTATCATGCTTAAATATTATCATTAATAGTAGATTTTACAATTAGATATCGTCATAATGATTGGCGTTGCAGCAATAGCTAGCACTAATTGTAACATTGATGTTAATAAATATTTTATAACTATTAAAATAACATTAAAAATTAGTTATGCATCGCTAGGGTTCAAGCCCTAAAAATTTAGACTAGACCTAAAACCCTAGGGTATAATCTAGACCATAGATGGTCTTGTAGGACCTTGAGTTAACCATACAAGTTCGTAATCTGTGGTTGGATCAAAGTCTAAGGGCGTGCGCACTTCCTAATAACATTAGAAGGCGAGTCGACAAATAAGGTGATGATTCTTCCCCTTGAGCTTTCCATCTTCTTATTAGCTTAAGTTATAGTTGTTATTTAAATTCATAATTGATATCTCCCTTTATAATCACATGTGTTAGCTGGTGGAAATTGGATTGCTGTATTACATGCTTTATGATTATCCTGTATAATTGTTCATGCTTATGGATTTCTTTTTGTGGATTGCTTATGGAACTTAAAATAGTACATCAGTGGTAAATTCTCATGTATGAATGTACACCCATACTTGGGATGTAACTTGACTAGTTGTGATCGTAATAGACCTTCGACTTGGTGGTTATTGAGTGGTGGTCTAGATGGATCATTGTTGTAGGCCTACCATCCAAGGTTGTTGTGCCCAATGGTTTTTAAGGATTATATTTATCGTATGGTTTTGATATCGGCCCTATGTGGCATATTTTAATACTCGCCCTACATGGTTTTGTTTTGATACTTGCCCTAGATGGGTTCGATGTTTTATATAGTGCAACTATGTGATGATAAGCCCCATATACTGTAATGTGATTGGCCACTAGTCGATGAGTTTCCATTAAACATCTTAAGGTGGTAGTCTCATGAGATGGGGATGGTGGCATGGGACCTATGCCCGAGCTGTCGACCTACGTTGGGCTATACGCTCCCCGTAGTGACCTTGAGCTTACCTAAATTGGCTGATTGTAACTGGACTAATAACGGTTTGGCTAATTATGCATCCATAGCATGTTTACGATGACGGGTGGCTATTCTAGATGTTGTAGCACGTGCCCTTAGGATCTTCGGGGTATCGTTTCGCTAGCTCCCAAACCACCGACTATTGACCCCTGTCCGACTGGACGATTTTTCCAGGTCGATGATTTGCATGGGCTACGAGCCTAAGTCTGACTGGATGTGCATCCCCAGGTCGATGTGCATTCACGCATCCACACATTTAAAAAGATTGCATCATGTATTATTTTGATTGCCTTATTATTTTATAACTGTGCTTACCTAATGCGGCGGTGTGTAATCTTGAGAAAAATTCACACTGAGCTGGCCACTCATCTATCAAATATACAACCGTACAGGTAGAACAGGTGGCCCAGATGATGTATATGATCAGACTTGATGAGGAGCTGTGCAGGTGCCATGGATGCACGACCGTATTGCTAAGAGGAGTTGCACGATCTTGTGGCTCTCATTTATATGTTTTATATGTTTCAAATTTCTCATGTATATAATCTTGTAATTGATAGTGTAGAGACATTGGTTTGTATAAGTCATTATGGGCAACCACTTGTATATTCCAAATGAAATGAAAATTTTCCTTTATGTTGATTTATCCATTCTACGCTCATCTGCTTACTCTGATAAATGAAAAAAATACACTCGAATTTGACCATCCTTTAAGGTTAACGCTCGGGTTTTGGGAAACGAGTCATATACTCGGGTCCTGAAAATACGGGGCGTTACATATGTGGACTTATTGGGCAAGGATTGCGTGCTCATTCATTCATTCATTCACTACCACGAACTAACTGTTGTGTACCTTCGCATGGCCAGGATTTTGGTTGGGCGCGCGACTAACCTGAGATCAGGAGTCTACTACATTAAGTCTAGCTATCCAAATTTAGGTATGGGACTGGTTTGGATAGAGGTCCCTTGTGATGGACCCCATAGCCTGCGATACTACGTACTATCATCTCGACTTCATTTCAGCTTGGTCATTTCATTCACACCGCATATTACATTGCAACCGCATACTTAGCATTTTGAGTTGCCATGTTTCTGCATTGATATGGCCGTTAGCATTCATGCCTTGCATCGTATAGTCTTGGTATGACTGATGGCACTCATAGACTTATCAGTATATTTCCGCTTATTTCAATATATCATCGGCATCTAATATTTGGCTCTCTTTGACTCCTCATTTGCATAGTTGATTTGCATTGCGTACCCTGATATTGTATGACTCATGGACTTGTCAGTACTTCCGCTTACTCTGATATTGCTTACTTGGCACTTACCTTGTGCATACACTTTCACCACCCACTAAGCTTTCTATAAGCTTATGCATGATAGATGCGTGCAGGTGGCGTTAGGTTGGAGCAGCGTTGAGCTTGGAGCATGCGGTGGATCTCTGGAGCTTTAATTTTTGACATATGTATTTCCCTTTCAGCATTGTATTCAAATGATTATATTAGTGGATGTGTGATGATGATATTGCCTTTGCGATTTGGGTAAACTCATGGTTATGCTTCTCATGAGATAAATGTACGTTGGAAAATCTTCCTTGTAGGATCGCAGGATCGGAATCTGGTGTATGGTCGCTGGGAGCCGAGAATGGGGTACTACGGATGCTATCGGCACCGGATTTCGGCGATCGGGATTCCTATAAATCCGACCTCCGGGTTTGGGGCGTGACAAATAATCTTTAATATATAATTAGAATTAACTAAAATGAGATGGAACTAATCTTAAGTGGCATCCAAACAGGTACAATTGATTTTGCACAAGACTGCACTGCCAATCCACAGAAATACATGTAAAAAATATGGTAATCTTGAAATGCCTCGCCTGATGATTTGTCGATCGAAACACCACTGCAGTCAAAGAAGCTCCGCCGTTGGTACTAGTATGTGGATGGACTGCGAGGTCTTGAGCAAAATCAAGATGGTGTAGGAGAAATGTGGGGAATGGGAATGGGAATGCATATCTCTATTAAAAAGAGGTTATTCAAATAATAAATAAATTGATTTGTTTGAGGTGAAAAGCGTTGAAATGTAGCCCGATTAATGTGGGTTGGATTTCATGCCAACCCAAAATAATGGGTGTGCTTGAGAAGTGTTGCCTGTACGAGGCCTACCAATCATGATTTGGTGGTACACCCAAACGCTCCTGATGTAATAATTGCATTTTAAGGGTGCGTTTGGTTGCACCAAGTATATCATGATGGTTCATGATGGTTGGTGATTGGTTAGTCTAAGTTAGTGCAAAACATGATATTTCATGCAAAACAGCTGACGCAGGGAAGGATACGTGAGGTCGAGTACCGTCTTCCTCAAGAGGATAACTATTCCAAATCCTCGGAACTTCTCTAGACTCCTCACAGAGACTTCTTGAATCCACGAGGAAAGAAAGCAGAAAATAGAAATAAATTCTAATAAATTTGAAATTGATTAATGAATGAATAAAAACGAGTTCACAACCCCTTAAATAGGGGTACCAAGCAATGGGAAAGAAATCAGAATCAAACTGCAACTAAAACTTCTCGACTTCGCGACTTACTATAAATAGTAAACTTACTATTTATAGATGGTCGTGATGTCTACTATTGCGCAAGGTTTTCGGCCAAAAATAGTAAGTGTCCTATTTAGTTTTACCAAGCTGTTCTCTTAATTTTTCTAAGCTCTTTTCACGTTGGACGCAGGATGAAGAGTTATAATCAAACTAAAACTTACTATTTATAGTAAAAATGAAATTAAAATAGGGAAACGACTGTCGATCTGGCGGTATTTCGCAAATCCGGCTTGGGTAACCTGGCATGGCGGGGTTGGTTGGCTAAAGTAGCTCGTTCTACCCCAAAATCATATAGTTTACGTCAGATAACTCATTCCGGATTGCGAGATACACCCGATTTAAGGTCCGATAGTCTGGATCACTTCTGCCGTTGACCGGGCCTTTTCTGATCCATCTTGATCATGTAACTATCTGCGACCCACTCTACATCAATAGCCTAAGTGAAAGAATTCTAGGGAGAGAGACCGGGAAGCGGACCACTGACCTATAATATGGTCCACTTGAACTCTGTATATACTTCATTTTTTGGGATCAAGCGCTACAATGGATGGACGGCGGATAAAATAAATAAATCACGGTGGGACCTTTGAGTCAGCCCTGGACGTAATGCATCTTGAAATCTCAGTAAACCTTATAATCCTATTTATTTCTTTGAAGGACATTTCCTACTAATTGTGAACCGTTGGTAACTTTGTCCATAAGTGTCCATTTAAGGTTCCAATTGGATGGTCAGGATTTCCCAAAACCCATAACAGTGGTGCCCGGGGGATAGGTCCATCTGTACTGCATAGAGCACTTCATAAGCTCCTAGGGACTACACCACGTGTAAGGCAGGCAATCTACATGTCAGCCGTCCATTAGGTCGGTCCCTTCGAGTAGATACCTCTATGCCAAAAATCAGACCCATTGATGGCTGCTGTGATCAAAATAAAACATGGGCTTTATGAATTTGATCTTTCACCATCCTTTTGTTTTGAATACTGCATCACTCACAAGATGAGTGGTCTGACTCATTTTTTGGCCTACAACGTCAATACAATGATATCCACTAGATGGACGGCTTAGATCTAGTATGACGGATTGGCATACATGTTGGGACGTGGATGGGTTACCTTAAACAGTCATATGGGCTTAACCAGCTTAGCAAACCCCATAAAATAAGCCATGATCCACAATTAAAGGGTAAAACTCCAAATCAAAGGCTAAGATCATTCAACCTAATTTGGGGCCATGGTTCACGACAGCTACCATACTGAAGTATCAAATAACACATAGGTTATAGGTGGAAATTAGCCAGGTTGGATTAGGTCAGGGTGAGCCCTGCCCGACCGTTCAGTAAATGGGCCAAAAGAATCAACACTATCATTCTAAATGGGCCAAGCACAAAAACCTGGCCCACCCTCACAATCAATCAACATCAGATTGTGTGTACAATTATAGAAATTGACCATGATTGCCATGACTGTTGCAAGCAGAAATCAACATCAACAGCTTCAACATAAGAATCTATGGTTCATAAGAATTTCCGGTGGCCCACCTTCAACGTAATCGCATGGTCTCCATGATGAATTAACCATCCTGCTTTCAAGCAGGACATTAACATGGTTGGGCCCACCTGATGGATGGCTTGGGTAATACCGCACTAAATCTCTAGTGTCCGGTTTAAATTTATTTTAAAAAAATAAATCCCGATCGGGATGCACCATGAGGAAAAGCCTTGTTCTGATACCAAACTAACGCATGAAGGATGTGAGGTTGAGCACCGTCTTCCTCAAGGGGATAACTGTTCCGAATCCACAGAACTTCTCTAGACTCCTCACAGAGAATTCTCTAATCCACGAGAAAGAAAACAAAAAAATATATATAAATAAATTTTAAAAAATTTGTAATTTGATTGATGAATGAAATAAACAAGTTTACACCCCTTTAAATAGGATACTAAGCCATGGGAGAGGTTTCAGCATCAAACTACTACTAAAACTCCTAGAATTCGTGACTTACCGTAAATAGTAAAGTTACTATTTATAGACGGTTGTGATTTCCACTAGTGTGCAAGGTTTTTGGCCAAAAATAATAAGTGTCCTGTTTGGTCAAACCACGATGTTTTCCTAATTATTCTAAGCACTTTTCATGTTGGGTGCAACTCCTAAAGCCCAACAGATAAAGAGTTATGCTGAAACTAAAACTTACTATAAATAGTAAAAACGAAAATAAAATGGGAATTCGATCGTTGATCTGGTGGTATTTCGCAAATTCGGCATGTGCAACCTGGCATAGCGGGGTTGGGTGGCTAAAGTAGCTCGTCCTACCCCAAAATCATATTGGTACGTCGAATAACTCATTCCGGATTGCTAGATACACTTGATTTAAGGTCTTACGGTCCGGATCCTTCTGTCGTCAACCGGGCCTTTTTTTATCTATCTTGGCTATGAAACTATCCACGACCCACTCTACATCATCCATGAACCACTCCTAAGAAAAGAGAAAAACATTGATGCTCTAGGAAAGGATGATAGATACACATATCAATTTACATATCGGATACAGGTACGATTAAATGGTCCAAACTGTGGGGGGCACTACAAATGAGTTGTAACAAACAGAAATTGTCACTAACCATACTATTCTTATTGGCTGATAAGTGGGCATTTAATAGTGAGATGACAAGGAAAATTGGCCGTCCAAATTAAACAGGTAGATACTCATTAACCAGAGTTCAAGATCTTCTAATAAATCAGATTTTGTTGTTAAACCCTAATTAAAGCGGGTTTTCTATTTGGAGGGTTTAGCTCGAGCATATGTTTTACTGTGCCTTGAGTTCTAAGAGTAAGTATTGGAGTTGTTATTGTTCAATCAAATATGAAACTACATGTGTTAATGAATGACTCATATTCGGTTAAATGCATGCGATTAAGATAGTGTCAGCTGGGGTACCAGAGTCGTACTCAACTTGAGATTAATTGAGCACTTGCGACCCCAAATGTCAAATAGCCATTGGATCAGGACTATGTAGGTGTAGACACCTCACCTCAGGCTGATAAACTGATAGAGTTTGAACGGATGGATGGACAACCACACCTTGATCCTGAACCCCAATCCTATAAGCCTAAACCCTAGTTATAAACCTTGAACTTAGCCTATCCAACCCAGTCAACCTAGTCAGCCTAACCCTGAACCATAGGAACCTAAAACCCTAGAGCCTTGAGTCAACTCACCCGATCAACTATCTAAGTCAACTCACGCGGTTAGCCTACCCAACCCCACAACTCAGCCAACATACCTAGTTAAGCCCAAAAATAAGCCCAACACTTAGCCCAATCGAAGAAATGTCTGAAATCTCAAAGTTGCAACCCTCACAGCATAGCCTCCACACACTTGGAGGATGTTGCTTGCCAAAGTAGGGAGTCCAAGTGGGGACTGACACCAACCAAATTGCTACCGGCCATGTGACATTCCCACTCTTTCAGGTAGCATCCCTCAAGCATTTGGATCTCTCTTTTTTTTCGAACCTTTAGTATATGGTTGAGGTGCATTTACTTCAATGCCTATTTCCTTACCTAAAATTACTATTTTACCATCTCATCCAACCCATGGGATGATGCCATGTGGCAATCTCTAATCACAGTCATTTAACCATATTTAGCCCCTAGGATCACTAGGAATTATAAGAAAACCGCTTGGGAGACAATAAACACCCCCCTCTCATTCTCATTTCAATCATCCATTTTCATTTCAAGAGACACGAAGCGTTAAAGAGACTTCTTATTTCAAAGAACTCACCCATCAAAAAATCATCCTTCCACTGAGTGAGAATGAGAGCCCAACCCTGGTCTAGCCTAGCCTATCCATAGTACAAGTCTCCTAAGCCATTCAAGTTCAAATCTGAGCCACTTAATCTAGACTTGTGACACTACCGTTCACGTATCTATTTATTTCATCATATCAGCGTATCAACATTATGTAACATTTATTTCCTTCTCAACCCCTCTGTTCCTCATATACATCAGCATCATAATGCGTTTTCATCATTTTCACGCATCTGGTTGGCGGGCGTATGCTCTATGGCTTACCAATATAATCAGATATTGCCCATCAGAAACATTAGTCAGTTAGTTGTCGTTTTAGTATATACATTGCATTCCATCGTTTTTTATTGTATCTGACTAACGGGCGTATACTCTAAAACTTTCCAATATAATCGCAACAAGTCCACCGGAAACCTTAGCCGGTTGAACGTCGTTTTATCATAAGCATCCATACAACATCAAGCATCTTTTGCACCCTATACTTAATCGTTTCGAACGTATGCTTTGCAGCTGAGCGATATAGTCAGATTCTGCCCATCAAAAATTTGGATCGATCAATCGATAGTATCATAACATCGCATTACATTTTCTATATGTGAGAACTACCCTTATTTTTCAGAAATTAGTCAGATCTTGTGAAGTAAAGATGGTACATCTGTATGGGTAAATTGTGTAACGCCCTGAAAATTGGGGGTCGAGCAGAAGCTCAACTCCCGAGTTCCAACGCATCACTTATGCAACATAGATAATAATGATTAAGTGTTGTTTGTATTAGCACATTAAACATAAATGAGATTAAGCCAAAACAGCATATCATACTCCAGATACAATAAATTATGCAAGTGGAAGACTGTGATAGATATATAAAATACATAAACTGTTATAAGTCTCCAGAGTGTGATCATGTTACCAGGTCAATATATTACAAGTAAAATTTTAAAATGTACAAAATGGGTAAGGTTATCTAATCAGTATCCCTGCAACCCCCGTCGGTCGGGACGCGGCTCACATGAACCCGCCTGACAACTACATGTAGGAGAACGCATCCTCATCGTCCTCGAAATCGGGCTCCGCCTCGTAGGCCTCGCCATGACCTGCAACTAAGACAGAGTCTAGTTGGTGTTTAAAACACCATCCCAAAATGTGGGAGTGAGTGATCAACTCAGTGTAGGTATAAAGCAAAGGTTAACATGTTATCAATTCAATCAACCAGTAATAATAAAGCAGTACGACACTCATATCCTAAGTACTCTTGTTAATGTAAGAATGATATGAAATAATGATGCCTGCCCTCGCCTACGCTCCCTCAGCGACTTTATCTCACGATCGCGGCATGTAACCCTTCCTTAGTGCTTGACCTGCTACGCCAAAGGCACACGTAATGCGGTGCATGCACATGATTAGCCAGGTTCTTACTTAGGTTTATTCATACAGCAGGATTGGGAAGCTAAGGTACCTCCTTTATATCATTTCCCAAACAATGATCCATTCTAGGGTCGTCAGTCCTAGTGAATATCATACGATGTTGCGGTTCTAGGTCATTACAAAGGGCTCGTCACCTAATCAGTGTAGGCCTAGTTTATACTCTAGTCGCTACGGGAAGGCTCGTCGGCTCAACGTAGTCTCAAAGTACGCTCGAGGTCACTACAAAGGGCTCGTCACTTGATCAGTGTAGGCCGATAGCTCGAATACAGTGTCCCGTACCACTATATTCGGCTCACGAGGCGGTGTTGCTCACTGGTCACTACGGGGAAGCTCGTCGCCCCAGCATAGGCCGACAGCTCGACCACGGTGTCCCATACCACCATGTCCGACTCATGAGTCTTAGCGGATCGAGGTACCAAGGTTAATGGGGTTTCCACTGGTAAGTTGGTACCTTAGATTCAAGCAATAGCGTTCATACATGGTGAACATACATTGGGTCAATCGGGTTACTTGACGAGCTCGACTAGTACGAGCGCACATCGAGTTAATGGACATAAAGTGCGTAAGCACTCCGTGTGGCCTAACCACTGTCGACAACCAACGTATGACTCGGATTCATAGAACGCGTCCTGTGTGGTGAAACAACCTCAGCCACCCAACCAGAACCTGTTACCGATTGCTTGGACTATTTCATAGTCCAAACACACTCTAGATCAATAGCATTCAAATATAATAGCCAAGACAGCATGTATCACGCAATTAAATATAAATTCCATCAGCATTTCAACGAACACATAAAATACATGTTAACATACATGAGCATTTAATTCACAAAGCACATAGTAGTAAAATAGATTACATGAAGGAAATTGTATCTCTAGATAAGGGGATTGAGAATCCTATCTCAACACCCTCATTACGCACATTACATTAAGCATTTTCCCACTCAGGCATTTTATCAAACACTTAGACTACACATATTACATACACGTAATAAGTTAGTTAAAAACACATATAGTAGCAAATCCTATTACGAAGGAGTTGCCATGTATACAACGATCATGCATTAACAACCAATAGTCATGGCAAGCATAAATCATCGTTCTATATTCATTCGCACATTTTTACAAACACTTAGACTACATACTTCAACATACATGACGTATGTTGGTCCTAACATGTATTTGGGCAAATCCTTTCACCAAGGAGTTGTCGCACATACATTAATCACGTATCCATGACGGATAATCATGGCAAGCGCAAATCTAAATTACATACTCATCCAAACATTTCAACAAACACATGAAATACAATATATTCAATATAGTTCATATATGTCTGTAAAGCGGAGAAACATCGCATTTAGCATGTGAAATGACACCCAAATCAGTTATAAATCACTAACCGACATTGAAAGCCTTGAAAACTCTAACCTAAACGTCTATAGTCTGCACCTTTTGCTGGTAAACGAGTAAAGGACTCAGTTTGTATACTGAGTCTTTGTCTACGGCACAACGACAACCTATATCATGAAATGGGTTAGTTATTCCATCTCTTACACTATTTGAAACCCTGAAACAGATTAGGGTTAGGATTTCTTACCCAAGAACGGCGTCGGAATCGCCTGTATAGCGATACAAGAATAGTGGTTAAGTACGTGGAGCGTCGAGATTGAATCCCAGGAACCAACTCGTACTCTCTCTCTCTCTCACTTTCTCTCTCTTTCCTTCTCTCTTTTCTCTCTTCTCTCTCCTAGAGTTGCAAATTCGTATGACATGAGAGAGTGAGGGTTTTGGGTCTTTATATAGGCCCAGAACTGACCGAAGTGGCCCAAGGGCCATGGTATACTTAGGTTATAGCCAAATGGGGGCTGTTTCGATCCAACGGAGCACTTCTAGAGGCCCCTTTTCTATGTGCGGTCGGACTTAAGCTCCCTGGCATTGGATCTATGTCGAGTTAAGTGTTCGATCCGATCGGATTTACAGATTGACCGTGGCAGACCAATTTCAGTTCAACGGTCACCGGCACTGGATCAGGGCCACAAGTATACTGACATGTGCCAGAAATTTCTTCTGATCCAAGGGTGTATTTGGGTCAGATTCTGACGGTCTGGAACCTTAAAATTCGCCCGCAAGCGAACGACCCAGTTTACTTAAATCTGAGTTTAATTTTTAAAGGTATTCGCGTTTCTCACACACTTCGCTCCGAGCTCAAGTTGTGCGCTTCTGGGTACTATTTAGATTTGATTTTCGAGATGGTTGTCAAGTCCAGCAAGGCAGTCATAATCATTTAGTTTCGCGGTAATCGGACTTTCGACGCGCGGTCCAGGTTCGATACGGAGTTTCAAGGTGCTCCCGAGAGCAATTGGGTTTTGAGATTGATCCTAGGTTATAGGGTAATGTAGCATTAAGGATTCTATAAGTTTCGGGTCTTGCAGTTCGTATTTAAAGTAGTTCAAGCGAATTTCGCAGCTAATCTCATTTAGCACTTAGTTAATTTCATCTAATTTCTAAAGGATTTGGTCCTGAGTGATTTCTGCCTGAGGTGATACTCGGGTCTTTGTAAGAATTTTTTCGAGACGTTACAAAGTGGGTGCCTAACACTTATCTCTGTAATCACGATCTCTTACTTAGAATATCTAGAACATAAACTCACGAGTCATCTTAGGGTTAAGGGTATTCGGGTTCTCAATCCTAAACGTTTCTACGGGGTCTAACAGTTTATAGAATCATAATAATTAGTTAGTGGTGACTCTGGTCAAATATAACACTTTTACCCCATCACAAAAGCCCTCGAACGAGGCAACCAATGGAAAGAAGAGAGTAGATCTCCCGTACCCTCGAGGAATCCATCCTCCAACATCCACAATAGGTAGACCTAACTATCCAGCCACCAATGTTGTAGCGATCACACGAATTGAAATGGGTGTTAGTCCTTCAATATGATCTTTTTTTCTTGAGCTAAGGACTTTTCTTTCAACTGTGATCGCATTTCTTAGATTTCTTAATAATGTAATAAAGGTTGATCGCCACTAAGATCAGTACAATCAGCAAAGAAAATTATCAAACAAAGCAAAGAAAATAAAAGACAAATTACCTACAATTGTCTTTATGATCAAACAATCAGTGTGCGTGGCTAACAGGATGTGACCTATGTAATCTTTGAAGTATGGACCTAGTTAATTAGGGATTTGAGGACAATGGTCTCGGATATTTACACTACTCCTAAGGTGTACTGCAATGATGGTTCTAAACAATTACAAACTAAGTTATGCTAAACTTTAAACTTGCTACAGCGGTGTGCAGCGAGGCTGGATAAAAGTAGAAAAACTAAGACTAAAGCTAAGATAAACAGCATTGCGCGGTGTAGAGAGGTAGTGTGTGTTTGCAAGGACTTGGAACTCCTCATCAAGTGTTGTTTATATAGACTTAGAAGGGTGGTGGCCGCATCGAGGTTTCATTATTGACACATGCTCTTATCCTTGAGGATTACATGGTCATATCCTAGCCAAACTTTTATCATCGAGGTTTCCTTTTAATTATGGAAGAACTTATTTCTTAACCCTTTGTAGTATCCATAAAAGCATCGATCATTTCTTGAAAACTTCCCTTTTCAGTATGATTGTGTAAGACGGCCTTAGCATACATATCTTGTATCACAAGATTTTTGGCATCCACGAGGCTTTATAAGCTTACTGAATATGTTACTCGTTCACACATCCCACTTACACGATGGTCATGTTTCCTTCTTGCAATGTCTCACTTTTTTCGACCACAAACATGTATACGGCTCTGAGCCATTCTGACTTTGACAAGCAATGTAATACCTAAAGAAGAGGATTAAGAGATTTTCTTGGGATGTGAGTGACTTCCGTCCATCATTCATACATAGTACCAACATGTGGTGACATCTTATTGGGTTACATGGAATGCGCCAAGACAGGATAAACATGAGCATGACACTGCACTAAAGTATCAAATTATTCCAAAGAAAAATTGAAACTTGACTATGCAAGTGTCATGGTTCATACACATGAACTCATAAATTGCAAATTTAGCAAAGATATGATATGTGGGTCTCTTATTAGATGGGCCATAAACCAAAATTCCCATGGAAAGATATCCCAAACGACTGATTGGTGGACATCCAATAAATTATTAGAATGAGAAACAATTTCTAAATTCAATAAAAAGATCCCCATTAATTAAAGTTAAGATTTTAATTTTTCATGGATCAGATCAACAATTATGAACTTTGATCGTGAAACTTATACATAAGCAATAATATTAACTAGAAAACTATGAAATACAAGTGAGATTGGCCAGATATACCTTCAGAGTTGCCTATACAATGCTCCACGACACTCCTCTAGTCAATCGATCTCGATAATAAACAACTAATATCAAGGCTCCACACATCCCTAAATGACAGCTCACCTTCTTAATTTTTTTTAAAATGTGCATGTGCTTAGAGACTAGTAACCTCACACGTTTAGAACTTGGGTCGAGAGAAAAATAGTCTCTTTTATTTAAAAGCTTGAACAATTTTTCCATCATAGAAATCAATTAATATATGGAATTTCTTTCTTTGCACATACTAGCTTATCCTAGTGCGAAATTTTCATTTACGACGAGGGTGTCACTTGGCAAACTAAAAAATAAAGTCTGGAATTTTAACTTTAGTTCTAAAAACTTAAAGTGATGAATTTTAGTACTTATAAGTATTGAAAAATCTATTTGATAATGTCTGAAAAAAGAACTGTTTTTTGAAAATAAACACTTTTTCCACAATAACTTGTTTGGTAAACAAAAACCACAAATGTCCGAAAATTGACAATTTGTCGTATGAGACAAAACTTCTTGTTGTCGTGCTATTAAATCTGTCACACATATGCCCAATCTAATAAAATTTTAATACCTTCCTCTTGTACATTCCATTAAGAGAATGCCACTCAATTTATAAGTTTTAACCCTTGTTACTTAAAAAAGTTTAATATTAAAATGAAGGTAAGGAGAAATTGAAAGTCAATTAACACACGTGCAAGATCTGCGTCAAATATCTCATTAATGGTTCGGATGTCCATTAGGTGTTCCATACTAATCAAGATTCCTCGAATATTTGGCCTATATGTAAGTTGATTGTTATAGGTCATCATTTGATCTCACCATACAACAAGTCCAGAAGTTCACAACCAACATTTTCTTAATTGAATCACCATCTGTTCATTACCAACATTTTCTTAATTGAATCACCATCTGTTCATTTTTTTAATGTTAGATGTGTTCAATGGGTATTCGTTAAGTTAGAAAATGATTTTCGGTCCAATCTAACTTGAATTGAATCATATCTATCAAAAACAAGATCAAATGGCTACGATCTCATTTGGACAGGTCTAGCTGGGAACGGTCTAATCCAACAATACCATCTCGAAGAACACATCAAGAAACCCACTTATTCAAATCCGATTAATGAATGAGGAGATGTGGTCCGCTGAAGGCAAAGGCCATCATAAACATCCATTTCTGTCGCCATCCATGCTCCAATTTGGACAAGCAAGTTCTTGATTTCATAGAGCTCAAAGCATTGGACGTCATATGGAATGTTCAAATTGTTGGGATGCCTTGCACAAACCTTTGGATCTAGCCTCCCGAAACAAACCAGAATTATGGATAATAAAGCAATGAAATAAATCAAAGCATCAATCACACACCACACAAGAGATTTTTACGTGAAAAACCCTCAAAGAGGTAAAAACCACGAGACCTCGTCCAGATCAACAATCCACTATGAAGTAGAACGTTACAATCTTCTTCACTCATGCAGGAGTGAATAAACAATAAGAGAAATAGAGAAAACGGAGAGATCTAACTGATTATGAGGACATAGAAGCGCTGAGATATAGATTGCAAAGTAGAAAAACTTCCGCGAGCAGAACCTCCCTCCTATAAGCTTCCTCTTTCTCTTTCTCCCTCTCTCTCACCTTTGATAGCCCTAAACCCTTTAGCAAATCCCTTGCAAAGCTTTAGGAAACCCTTTTGCTATTTTCGTGATACATAGAAAAACCCTAGGCAACCCTTTTTATAGTTTTGGGAAACTCCTTTCCGCATCCCAGTTGCGAAAGGACTCAAATCCGCAGTTTCGCGCAAAATCGCGGAACAAACTGCGTAACCTTCGACTAGTCGAGACATCCCTTCGACCAGTCGTAGGCCCCCTTCGACCAGTCGAAGGTTCCTTCGACCAGTCCAAGCTACAGTAAAAAATAACAAAATTACTCGCTGGACTTTGAGTCGAAGTTTTCGACTCGAACCTTCAACCGGTCGACCACCAGCCTTCGACCAGTCGAAGATGGGTCAAAATAACCCATCAAATCTCTCCCTTTTTGACCCAGGAGGGATCCACCTTGTTTCTACAAACCTCAAACTTACCCTTGAGCAAAGTCTTGGTCATCATGTCTGACCCATTATCGTTCGTGTGGACTTTCTCAAGCTGTAACACCTTCTGTTCCAAAGTATCCCTGATCCAGTGATACCGAATCTCTATGTGCTTCGACTTGGAATGCTGACTTGGATTCTTGCTCAAGTATATAGCACTCTGACTATCGCAATAGACCACGTGCTCCTCCTGCTTTAGGCTAAGTTCCTATAGGAACCTTTTCATCCAAAGCATCTCTTTACATGCTTCTGTGACTGCAATGTATTTGGCCTCTGTCGTCGACAATGCTACGACCTTCTGTAGCTTGCTCTGTCAAGAAACCGCTCCCCCTGCAAACGTGAACATGAACCCCGATGTAGACTTCCTAGAGTCTATGTCACCTGCCATATCTGCATCTGTGTAGCCCTCTAACACAGGTTTTCCGTCACCATTGCATAGGCTCAACCTGTATGAGCCTCTTAGATACCGTAGTATCCATTTCACCGCTGCTCAATGCTCTTTGCCAGGATTGGCAAGGTACCGGCTGACAACACCAACCGCATATGCTATGTCTGGGCGTGTACACACCATAGCATATATCAAACTTCCTACTGCTGACGCGTAGGGTATTTTCTGCATCTCTTCCACCTCTTCCTGCGTCTTGGGACACTGCTTGTCGCTCAATCTGAAGTGACCATCCAGTGGAGTACTGACCGGCTTCGCTGCATTCATATTGAACCGCTCTAAGACTTTCTCAATATACCACTCTTGTGACAGCCAAAGCTTCCTGCTGCTTCTGTCATGGGTTATCTCCATTCCTAGGATCTGTCTAGCCGGGCCCAAGTCTTTCATCACAAAAGACTTGCCCAACTCCTGTTTCAGCCTGTCAATCTTCTTGATGTCTTTTCTCATGATGAGCATGTCATCAACATATAATGAGAACTAAGAAATCACCGTCTGAGAACTTACGCGTGAACACACGGTGGTCCGACTCCGTTCTGTCATACCCATCTTTGTAACATGAACGAATCGAACTTCTTGTACCATTGCCGTGGAGCTTGTTTTTCACCCATACAAGCTCTTCCTCGGCCTACACACCATATGCTCCTTGCCCTTGACTTCGAACCCCTCTGGTTGGTGCATGTAGATCTCTTCTTCCAGGTCACCATGGAGAAAGACAGTTTTAACATCTAACTGCTCTATCTCCAGATCCATGCTAGCCGCCAACCCAAGCAACACCCGTATGGATGTCATCTTCGCCACTGGTAAGAATATCTCCTCGAAGTCTATGCCTTTCCTCTGACCAAACCCTTTCACCACAAGTCTGGCCTTAAACCTCGTCTGTGAATTCTTCTGCTCAACCTTCTTTCTGAACACCCACTTGTTGCTCAAAGCTTTCTTGCCCTTAGGCAATTTCACCATGTCATAGGTGTGGTTCTTATGCAAGGATTTCATCTCCTCTTACATAGCTTTCAACCACTCCTTATGCTCGTCGGCTAGGGCCTTAGAATAATCTTCTGGCTCTCCCCCATCGGTTAGCATAATGTACTCATGCGGCGAGTACCTCTTGGACGGCTGTCTGTCCCTAGATGACCTCCTCACCTGTGGCTCAACAGGTGGATCAAGTGGGGGCTGCTCCCCTGGTCTATCTTCTGAAGGAACTCCCTCGTCCTCTGCACCTTGCTATACTCCCCCGTCATCAGGCACCACGGGAGGAATAATCGGATCCATGTCCTCTAGCTCACCTGAACTAGGTTGATTCTTCTCTGGCTTACCAATGTCTTCTATACACTGATCTTCAAAGAAAATCACATCTCTACTCCTGACGAGCTTCTTCTCGGTCGGATCCCATAACCTGTAACCGAATTTTTCATCACCGTACCCTAAGAACACACACTGCCTAATCTTCATATCGAGCTTGGACCGCTCGTCCTTTGGTACGTGAACGGATGCCCTGCATCCAAACACCCTGAGATGACTGTACGATGGATCATGTCCAGTCCACACCTTCTCAGGTACTTCTCCATTCAACGGGGCTGATGGAGACCTGTTTATCAAATACACCGCCGTGCGTATTGCTTCTCCCCAGAACGTCTTGGGCAACTTCGTATGGGATAATATGCATCTGATTCTCTCAACAATGGTGTGATTCATTCGCTCAGCTACACCATTATGCTGGGGGGTCTTGGGAACCGTCTGTTCATGCCGTATACCCAGGGACTTGCAGTACTCGTGAACGTCGCCAGTGTATTCACCACCATTGTCAGTGCGGATGCACTTCAATGGTCTACCTGTCTCTCTCTCGACCATAGCATGAAACAACTTAAACACACCAAAGACCTCGTCCTTGGATTTCAAAGCATAAACCCAAACCCTCCTAGATGCATCATCTATAAAAGTGACAAAATACAATGCCCCACCCAAGGTTTTTGTCCTCATAGGACCACAAACATCAGAATAAACCAAATCTAATGCATGCACTTTATTAACATGAGAAGCAGTTTTAACAAATGAAACTCTATATTGTTTCCCTGATAAACAATCAAGACAGGTTTTGAGAGGTATACCTGTCACGTCTGGAAGGAGTTGCTTCCTCGCTAGTAGCTGAAGCCCTTTTTCACTCATGTGGCTTAGACGCCTGTGCCACATGTCAATAGCTGAATCTTCCGCTGCATTCAATCCACCCTTGCACATACTGACACTTGCCTTGTACAGGGTGCAACACTTCTTTCCTCTAGCCACGATCAACGAACTCTTGATGAGCTTCCATCGCCCACCAGCAAACCGACTTTCATAGCCGTCATCATCCAACCTTCCCGTCGACATCAAGTTGAGGCGAAGGTCTGGGATATGCCTCACATCCCTGAGAACCAATGTGCAGCCCACATCAGTTTTCACACAAATATCACCAACTCCCACAATCTTTGATACGCCAGAATTTCCCATCTTCACAGTCCCATAGTCACCTGACTTGTAGCTTGTGAAGGAGTCCCTGTGTGGAGTCGCATGAAAAGAAGCTCCCGAGTCTATCACCCAGTCGGTGCCCTGACTCGTAGCCATGAGACATACATCGTGATCTGTAGAAAGAATAACTACCATGTCGCCATCTGAAGCGACTGCAGTGGAATCAGATTCATCTTCCTTCCCTTTTCCTTTCTTGTCGTTTTTCTTACCACGACATTCATGCTTGTAGTGGCCCTTCTTGCCACAGTTCCAGCATTCAACATCTTTTCTGTTACTCGACTTGCCTCTTGATTTATCTCGAGCCTTCCCGCCCTTCCTGTTCTTTCCTCTCCCCCGTTCCTGCATCACAAGAGCCTCTTGCTGAGTAGGCCCCTGAGACTTCCTCCTTGTCTCCTCATTGAAAAGACAACTAGTTACCTGTTCCATGGATATCTTTCCGTCTGGTGCGGAGTTACTTAGAGACACCACTAATGTCTCCCAACTGTCAGGCAATGAACTAAGCAATAGTAAAGCCTGCAATTCATCATCCAGGACCATCTTCATAGAGGTGAGTTGGTTCACTATATTGCTGACCTCATTCATGTGCTCGGCCACAGAACCACCATCTTTGAACTTGAGATTCACAAGATGCCTTATCAGAAATATCTTATTACCGGCTGTCTTCCTCTCATACAGCCCTTGTAATTTTAGCCATAGGCTTTCGGCTGAGGTTTCCGTAGACATATGGTGAAACACAGAATCATTCAACCATTGTCTAATAAACCCCACCGCCTTTCGGTCCATCTTCTTCCAATCATCATCAGTCATATCCTTGAATTTTGCTGATATGCCTCAGATTGGAGAATATAGATCCTTGCAATAAAGCAAGTCCTCCATCTTAGCCTTCCATATGGTCCAGTTAGAACCATTGAGGCTGATCATCCTTGATGAGCCACCTTCCATAATTCAAAACCGATCCTACCCATTCAATGAACTTAGATCTGATACCACTTTGTTGGGATGCCTTGCACAAACCTTTGGATCTAGCCTCCCGAAACAAACCAGAATTATGGATAATAAAGCAATGAAATAAATCAAAGCATCAATCACACACCACACAAGAGATTTTTACGTGGAAAACCCTCAAAGAGGTAAAAACCACGGGACCTCGTCCAGATCAACAATCCACTATGAAGTAGAACGTTACAATCTTCTTCACTCACGTAGGAGTGAATAAACAATAAGAGAAATAGAGAAAACGGAGAGATCTAACCGATTATGAGGACGTAGAAGCGCTGAGATATAGATTGCAAAGTAGAAAAACTTCCACGAGCAGAACCTCCCTCCTATAAGCTTCATCTCTCTCTTTCTCCCTCTCTCTCACCTTTGATAGCCCTAAACCCTTTAGCAAATCTCTTGCAAAGCTTTAGGAAACCCTCTTGCTATTTTTGTGATACATAGAAAAACCCTAGGCAACCCCTTTTATAGTTTTGGGAAACTCCTTTCCGCATCCCAGTTGCGAAAGGACTCAAATCCGCAGTTTCGCGCAAAATCGCGGAACAAACTGCGTAACCTTCGACTAGTCGAGACATCCCTTCGACCAGTCGTAGGCCCCCTTCGACCAGTCGAAGGTTCCTTCGACCAATCCAAGCTACAGTAAAAAACAGCAAAATTACTCGTTGGACTTTGAGTCGAAGTTTTCGACTCGAACCTTCAACCGGTCGACCACCAGCCTTCGACCAGTCGAGCAGGGCTCTCGACCAGTCGAAGATGGGTCAAAATAACCCATCACAAATCTCTCAAAGGAGATTTAAAAAAAAAAAAAAAAAAAAAAAAATTGCCAAAAATTGGACACAAACAGCTAAACTCATATTTCTCATGTTTTTTTTTTTTTTTTCCTACATATGCAACTACACACAATTTTGTACGCTCGAGATCTTAACACTGAGATATCTGTTTAAGACATGTAAATACTTTTTTAAAATTATAAATGAGTATTGAAAGATGTGTAGTCCAAGTCTTGAAAAAATACTAGAAACAACTTAGAAACTCGGTCATAAAGTCAAACATTATTATCATATATGGCCCAATGTGTAGCAACACCAATTTCAATCTACAAAAGCTCTGCACTCCAATCTCAATGGGGATATATGTTTACTTGTTTCAAAGTTATTAATGAATATTACAAGACATGCAGGCTACTTAGCAAAATAAATTTAGAAATACCTTCAAGATTGAGCTACAAAGTCAAATCATTATTACTCACTTCTACTCAGATGTACTAAGACACACCAACTTTAACATAAAAGATCCCAGTGCTCTAATCTCCATTTATGATGTATGACTTTTTTTTTTTTGTAGCTATCAATGAGTACTAAAAGATGTACAAACCACTTTGCAAAAGGAGCCAAAAAAATACCTCAAAAATATACTACAATGTCAAATCGATATTACTACACTGTAACTTTGATGTGCAACAACACACCAATCTCAACATCGTTGGTCCCATGCTCTGATTGTCATTTTAGGCCGTTTCGAAGGGTTTGACAAGTACTTCAAAATTAACCGCTTATATTTATGAATGGACTTCATGAGGTGGTCCAAAAGTGTTGTAATCTTTTAAGAAGATGAAGGGTATTATGATTATTTTAAATTATTAATACTGAGCAAAATCACTTATCACATTATGTGATAAGTGATAAATCAAAAGAGGGGTGCTGGAAAAAAATCTCTTTTTTCAGCGAAAATTAAAATTAAGCACTTAATTATATAAATTTATCAAATGCCTAAATAAAAAATAATTAAAAATATTAAAATTCAGCAATAAATACTGAAAATAAGTTTTATCAAACAGGCCAAGCTTAAAAACTTTAATTTTGAGTTTTTCAAAACCAAAGGCTAAAAGGGCTATATGCACGTGTGTGCACATGCATTTGGGTCCGCGGTACAACGAAATAATTGTGGCTTCTTTTACCCAATATGATTTGGCGATAGGAGTGCACACGGATCGGTTTGGTCCGGTTCTGGGGTGAAACCGGAACCAAACCGTTCCCAACGGTTCTAGGATATTTGGAACCGGAACTGGACCATTGGCACCCTAAAACCGAATCGGAATCCGGATCGGTTCCAGGGTTCTGGGCTTTTTATAATCCAGCCCAATTGTATGTTTAATTTTATTATCTAGCCCATGTCCATCCATGTTGTGGTCCATTTGATGAATGGTTTAGATATTGTATAAAGTGTGCAAAAATACATTTATGAAAATAATTAAATGGTGCATTATAAACCATAAATCATGAGTTAAATATGGAAACAATCAAAGTGTTCTTGGTTCGGTTCCAAGTTCGGTTCCAGGTTCGGTTCCACGGTTCGGTTCTACGGATCGGATCCACGGTTTGGTTCTACAGATCAGTTTACGGTTCGGTTCGGTTCTACATACCCCCAAACCGAGAACCGAATCAATGTAACCGGTTCTTTGATTTTTAGAACCGGAATCGGAACCGGTGCACCCTAGAACTGGACCAAACCGGACCGTTTGGTCAGCTCCGGTCCGATTCCACAGTTGTACCAGTTCAATGTGCACCCCTATTTGGCGATGTCCCAAAACCTTACGGTTCCAAGTTCGACTTTAGGACAAAATTGCCCCTGTTTTTTTTTTTTTTTTTTTTTTTTTTTGCAGAAGTGAGTAGAAAGTTGTTAAAAGCAGAGGTATTTTAGTATTTCTGAATTAGTATGTACGAATGAGGTCTACTTTCGTGCTTAATGTTTTTTTGCTTCCGATGAAAAAAGGTAGGTAGTACGTTGGGTGTCTATACGACGCAAAAGCCCGGGTACGACATGCTAACATTAAGATAGTCATCATATCTTGTTTAATAAAGATGGGTACGCATGTTAAAGCTTACAGACCGTTTATCAAATGGGTTCTGCTTATTGGATATTATTATAAAAGAATTATCAAAATATACTTAGTACTTTAGCTACGGATGCAAGTAAAAGCTGGACTGTTGTAATGCTACGAGGTATGCCCTGCGTATTTGATCCATTATCTGAATACATAGGACTTGTACAACTCCAAACTATAAACTCTCTTATTTGAAAGTTAACCTCTATCTCCATTTTCATTTATTTTTCACTCCCTAATAACACTGCCATGCGGACAACCGGAGAACTTTTGATGGGAACATTACAGGTGAGTCCCACCATGATGTGTACTTGAAATCCAATCCGGTCATTATGTGTGCGATTGAAATTTAGCCATGGTACTAAAAGCCAGGCGTATTTCATAAATCAGTTGAGCCAAACCATGAGAAACAATTGTAGAGGAGCTCTAACCCTTGATTTTTATAAGGCATATCATGAATATCCCTTACATCATCCATCGTGGCCCAAAAATTATCCCTTACATCATCCATCGTTTGATTTTTGTAAGTCACTAAAATCTTGGTAAATTATTGGGCGCAGTTATCCACACTGTCCATACATTTTTACATATCATTTTAAGATTATGATCTCAAAAATTAAAAAGATCCAAGAATCAAATTGACCACAAAGTGGGGATTAAATTCCAACGGTTGAAAATTTCGTGGGGGACACAAGTTTTAGATCAAGATGATATTTGTTTTTTGACTTCATACAAGTGTATATGACCATGTCAACAGGTAAACAACAAGTTGGACCCTAAAAAGTATTCAATGGTGGGCATCCTTAGTACCGCTGCTTCCTATGGCGTGGTCCATTCAAGACTTGGATCTGCTTTATTTTTGGTGCAGTATTCTAAAATGATATGGAAAAATGGATGCATGGTGTGGATAAAATTAATACATTACAGTTGCCCTTCATTGGCCTTCTGAGGCTCAGCCGCGGACCCAAAAATTATGATGACACACTATTTAGGTAGGGCCACACTTAAAGGCAACAATTGTGAGGACCTCTATCATTGATTTTTATCGGTCTATTGTTATCCATGGTTATGTTTATATGAAATATATTCCAACCATTATCTTAATCATGAAATTTTACATGATTTATATGATCCATACCAAGTTATCCATGGTTATGTTTATATGAAATATAGTCTGAATGCTGGGCATCACCATAGACAATGTTTCCACTCATGTGGGCCACATGAATAATGAATGTGGCTTGAGTATTTATTTTTATTGGTAAATCTACATCACACCACATGAACATGAAATCAACCACGTAAAAATATATTCTACCAAATCACAAAAGTGAAATCAGCATACAAAAGGAGAAATGTACAGAAGTGAAATCATCATATAAAAGGAGACACTTCAAAATTCCCGGTGCACATATTTTGCAAAGGTAACTTTGCAATTACCCTCTCTTCCTCCTCTTTTGATGTCTTCCTTTCTTCTCACTTTTATCGGAATCAGACTCCGACTCAGAACTAGAGCTGCCTGAACTGGATGAGTCATTAGAAGTTTCAGACTCATCCGATAATTCTGAGACTGGCTTCTGCTGCATTATAAGCCGGGGCATATTTTTCAAGTACTCACGTAAGCTCTCCGTGATGCCCCCAAGCCCAATGGATGTAAAGAAATTGATCGAGAACCGAGTGTTTTTCGGATTATCCTTGGGAAATATCGATTCGAACGAGTCCTGCATTGTCGGATCATTCAGCCGTTCATTTAACAAACGAATGCCCAGGTGCTCGGATAATTCCTGCCCATTACAAATCATACAAAGTTAAAGTCACAACACCCTCTAAGAAATAATGACAAAATGTGGCCGTCAATGTGTACCTGGGCTGGCAGGTAGACCCAACCCAATTTTAACAGGTCTACATCCAGTCAGGTCAGGTTCAAGTCTCACCTTTTTGGACTTAATATTGGATATAATCGGGTTCGTGTGCAATTTAATCCATCCATTAGGTGGGCCCAGCCATATGAATGTTCTTATCTGTCCCAAACTAAACTCGAAACCTAGACCCAATGGGTATCTGTGCCTGATTGGAACGAGGTAGGTTCTTCAAGGAGAATACCAAGACACAGCAAGACCCAAACCCAGTCAGCCCAGGTACATGATCCCAACCAAACCTGACCTGTTGTCAACCCTAAATGTGGGGCATACAAATTAGGCACATACCTGAAAAAGAATTTTTATGAAGATACGGGAAGATGAGGTTGTGTCTTCCTCCGTCAAGCGTATATAAGCTAGAACATGCCAAGGTAATGCACTTGTACCGAGTAAATGAGCAAAGAACTTGGCAACATTACGTAACTTATTTGTTTCGAGTCGATGAATCATTGAATATTGCTGGACAAAACATTTCTCAAAATTTTCCTGATAAACTTTATTTATCATGCAAAATCGTTGCCCCAAAAGACCATAATAACGAAGGTAAGTTCTCTCCTGGCTGCAGCACTCAAGGAGCATTATGCATAATTCCATCTGCATAAACAAAGTGAAGATAACGATCTAAGTCATCATTAATAAACTCGTTGTCAACAAAGCGTGAAGCTATAAAATTCAAAAAAGAAGAAGAAGAAGAAGCTGCCAAAGTGGGATATGGGTGAGAAAACAAATTAAAGATATGCGATACATGAAACAAGAAGAGAAACAAAGCCCCAGTAATATACATGTTTCTTTTTTCCAATAAGAGATGTAGGAGCGATGAATACCATGAAAATAGTTTTCAGAACAAAGGAAATTGCCTAGAGTGGGGAAATAGTTCTAGTTCAAACTATAGTTCTAAACCTCATTGAGGGGACTCGAAACTCAGTCGGGTCAATTCAACTCAGCAAGATTCTGAGCCAAGTCCATGAGAACCTTGGTCTGGAGACTGATTCAACCTGAACTCGAAAAGACTCGTTGAGTCGAATCGCAAATTCGGTCGACTCGACCCACTCACGCAGACTCGAGATAACTCACTCGGCTTGTGAAATAGGTATTATTAAAAATTGCGCAGGGAATAGGAATTAAAGATACAACGTCAGTTATAAGTTGAAACACTCTCTACAAGTGGGTACTTCTGATGTTAAGCCTCTCATTTTTTAGTACTTATAGTGAAATTAACTATCTTAAATATTCTTTATAATTACCAATATAATAATATATACAATTAAAATAAATATCGAGACTTGAGTAGAGTCGAGTTGAGTCTTTGAATTGACCAGACCCAAATGAACACTGGAGTCAGGTCTAGTTTTGGGGTTTTTAAACGATGGTCCAAACACCTGTTAGATATATCCTGTTGGTAATGGGTAGGCTACAAAAGAATTCAGTCATTCACCCAAATGGCTAAAGCAATGAGACTGCCCCAAAAATGATGTGACCCACCACTCCACCAGCGTATTGCATGGATCCAACCACAAAGGGTGGGTGGGTTCCATCATTTCAGGCAATGGGAATCTGGCACATAACCTTTCTGGTAAGCCTGCCAACTACCTTCCAGACAGCACTCTTAACACTCTAAAGAACCTTCACTTGAGATGTTCCCATGAATTATTTTTGAGGAATACTATCTGTCCATTATCGTAACAATAGGCTCCTCTCAATTGTTTGCAACTGAGGTGGCCCTGAAAATGAATTAGAGAACATATGAAAGTGCCAGCCTTGGGGAACTAGTCCAAGTTCAAACACTCGTTGGATATACCCTGATGGAAGCTGGTCAGCAACAAGAGACTGTAGGCAAGTGATGGGACTCACCCGTAAATACCATGGATCCCCACCACAAAAGGGTAGGTCCCATCATTTCAGCCAATTGTAACCTTGCACACTGCCTTTCTGGTAAGCCTGACAATTACCTGCTAGATCTCATCCTCAACACTTCAAACCTTAACTTGTGGTGTTCTCATGCATTCTTTTACGAATAGTAGCTGGCCATTCTTGTAAACGATGGCATCTTCTTTGCTTGTAAGCTTGCTTCCCTTCATCAGGTCTATCAATTCAGGACAGTCGACATGATGCCTTCAATTGATCTCATTCTAGATGTTATTCTATATGTAATTTTGCTATTGCCACTCTTCTCCAACGAGAAATGAATCGATTTAAAATCTTCTCGCAAAATGATGCAGGTGGTGACCAATGGATGGTGACAATCAGCCCGATCATCATCATCATCTAAACCTTATCTAACTAATTGGATTGGCTACATGAATCTTGTTCCACCAGTCCACCCTATGAAGGGCCATAACTTAAGTTAAGATCACAAGTCACCAAGTCTTTTCTTACTACCTCCAACCACATCCTTTTGGGCCTTCCCCTTGCACTTCTAGAGCCTTCAACTTGTGTCAACTCAATCCTTACCAGTGCAGTTCTTGGTCTCCCTTGCACATGACCAAACCATCAAGTCTACTTTCCCTTGTCTTATAACCTATTGGTGGTAGCAAGTATCATCGAATGCAGTCATTTCTAATACAACATTTCCCTCTTTTATCTTCCACTTAGAGAACTTGATGAAATTGGTTTCTCTTTACTGATCTTCTCTATTTCTCATTCCATCTTCTTTGTATCTCTCAATCATGAAAGTGACTTTAATCACTTATACAATAACTCCCTTGTCATGTCTCCTTCCTTGGAAGATTTTGTTCTTTTACTTAAGTACCAAAAACTCATTTAATACTCAGGTCTCTTTTCAATCTTCATCTTTCCTTAAATGCTTTTTATTGCTTCTCCTGATGGACCATCTGACATGCCACATTCTATCCGTTTTATTTGTGGGACATTTGCCCCATAAGATCGTACAACTAATAACTTGAAGTCTACCATTGTTATTACACCTGCACTCGTAAGAAGATGCTACTGAAATTAGCAAAACAGCATTCCTCTTTGTGCTAACTTGGTTGAGTTGTTTGTGTTTAATTTTTTTGATTGTATGACATTTAATGATAAGAACTCAATTTGAATAAAATTGCATCCCTTATGACCAAGGGTGAATAGTTGTCTCCTAAACAATGGAAAACTATTATGCAAAGTTTTTTTGTAATGTTGTCAGATCTAAGTGTGTAATCATGTGGCTTTTAACATCTCCTGAAGTTTCAATGAAACATTCCATGGATTTCTTGAAGTTTCCGAACTGTTTCCCTCAAATTGCGATACATTATGCAATACATTTTTTATTTTTTTACTCCCCTCTGTTTCCCACCAGATTTCTGTATCTCAAGGTTGTGATGCATAGTGCAATACCAATACATTGAAAACGGGTAAATACAGATATAGTGGTGATCTCCTATAACGTGTGACTATCTATTATGGTTTCTCTTAGTATTTGGCACTAATATTTTTTTCCCTAGTCATTCACTTCATACTTCTCATTCATCCTTTTCAAAACTCGGCTCATTCAATATTTCGTGGTGCTTCCCTTGCTCATCAGATGGTCTGATAAAAGCTTGGCTTGGGCCAAAATTAGGGAAACATAGAACCACGATGTGGAGAATTTCTGTTGGCAGTTTGGTGGTCAGTTTGGGAAGAAAGAAATGGGAGATGTTTCATTGGAATCTCTAAATCGTCGGGTTCAACAATTCAGAGAGTTCAGCAGCACTTAGCAGAATGGGGTTATATTTTGCTCAATCTATAGGAATGTAATTTGTAAGTTTTTGGAGGTTGTCTCTCTCGCTATCTCAGCGGGAATGTAATATGTATTCAATTAATATAATCTCTGTTACCTTTATAAATAATAATAATAATAATAATAATAATAATCCTACCCATTCTCAAGCAAAAAACAAAACACCCACCAAAATGGTATTGAAATCTATAAGCCACATTAGCTACTACTAGGGGTATAGCTTGTGCAACGCACCTGCAGAGTGTATGGGAGAGAAAAACAGAGCGAGACTGAAGGAAAGGGTATCTAACTCATTTTTGGGCTGACATCCGACAATGAAGTTGGAACAAGTTGAAGGCTCTGAAAGGGCAGGGGGAAGGCCCAAAAGGAGATGGGTCAAGGTAGAAAGAAAGGATGACCTACAGTCAAAGTTATGGCCCTTGATAGAGTGGAATGGTAGAAAATGATTCATGTATCAGACACCAATTAGTTGGGATAAGGCTTAGATGATGATGATCCTACCATGATGCAGCAAAACAAATGTACAGTGGAGATTTTTTTTAAAAAAATCATGACAGGGTGTCCTCAACCCTTTTTTTAAAGGTGAGACTAATCCTTGCAGATGCATGCAATCACTTACAAACCACGTGCATCAGATAAAGCACGGGGAGGGGAATCGAACTCGCATTTGTGGGGAGCAAACCCACGACACTAGCCATTCACCCAAACCCCAAGCGGGTGTAGATGTTGCACATTCATTATCAAAGCATTTATCGCATGGGCTCCCTAACATTACGTCTCCGAGCAGGCCACACTCAAAAGAGAAGAAGTGGGTGCAGGCTATTCCCAGGCAGGAGTTCAAAGGAAAAAAAAATGCCCTCTGGGGGGGGGGGGTGTTACATATAGTATGATACAATCTCTTTTTTTTCTTCTTGATTTTTTTTTTTTTTGAAAGATTACACTCATATTTTTATTTTTATTTTTTTGAAAGATTACACTCATATTTTTATTAATAATATCCAGTACTAATTCAAACAGAAATAAAAAGAAAGAACTTTTAGCACAAAGAACAATAAGATATAAGCTAACAGTAACTTATTTAAAAATGTACTCATGTTACATGTAGTATGATACAATCTCTTTTTTTCTTCTTGTTTTTTTTTTTTGAAAGATTACACTCATATTTTTATTAATAATATCCAGTACTAATTCAAACAGAAATAAAAAGAAAGAAACTTTTAGCACAAAGAACAATAAGATATAAGCTAACAGTAACTTATTTAAAAACTTCTTATGGTTAACCAAAAGTGCCACTCAAAAAACAATCAAACACCAATTTATGGCACAAAAAGTGTTGTTTCTTGAAAATGCCAAAATGTCAAGAATTTGAAACAATTCCGAAATTCGTAAAAAACATGAAAGCAAATTGAACTATTGAAGGAAACAATGTCAAAGTTAGATTAATACATCAAGGCACCAACACGGCAACACCATATCTTTTGATACCACAAAATCAATAAACAATCATACAAAGCAAAAATAAAGCATGTAGGGAGACTGGGATTGGTTTTGTAGGCATGATGATCAACTCCATAAGTATGGAAAAGTATAGAGAATTTTAGTCATTACTTAAAAGTGTACCTTCAGATTTTTATTGCAGCAACTATAACCACAAGAAAAAGATGAATAAATTACCTCTTGACCAGGTTCAAGTTTTATTTTCAATAGTTTGTGACCAGCCTCCTCGAAGTCAACACTAGACATGATAGTGAGATATATTGTCCTCCGTAGATTCACGAGATTTGTCTCTGTCTCATCCTTTATCTTCATACTTTCCTCTTCCTCTTCTTCAGATTCTTCGTCATCCTCTTCGTCACTTTCTGCAATAGAGCCTGCTTCATCCTCAGAAGATTCATCCCCAAGGATATCTTTCTTCAGATTCTCATACACCTTCTCATGCTCCAAAAATTGTGGGTCAGGCTTAAAAATATCTGGAATGTTGACAAGAGAGGTGATAATAAGAAAAAATAAACTTGCAGCGAGGATAACTAATGGTAGGACGACTAACAGATGAATAAAGATTCCGTTCCAAAGTATACCTAGGCCAATCTCTTGATCTATCTCGTCTTCAAGGGACAGCTCGTGTGTAAACTGTTCTTCTTGCTCCACAAGGTCCAGTTCAGCCCGAACAGCAGGGTACCCCTGTATATTTTAGTGTACTTGCATGAATTTTTTCCACTTCGTTCACTATGCACCAAATATCAACACATGTAATATTTCTTGCAGACACTTAGGGTCCATTTAGGTAGGGGATCCTACAAAATCGGGATTAAGCCTAATCCTGATTTTGGCCTAATCCTGATTTTGGTAGACCACACACCCTCCACGTTAGATTTGCTGCCATAAAGTGGCACTTTCCTCCGCATAACTGCAATTAGCAAAGTTTTAGAAAACAATTGAAACACCACTAATTGCACTTATGCGGGGGAAAGCAGGGTCGTAATGCGGCAAATCCAACATGGAGAGCAAGGACCCACCAAAATCAGGATTAAGTGACTCCAACCCTGGTTGTGCAGGAAGCAGGAAACCCTGCCAAATGGACCCTTAACAAGCCAAAACATACCTGAAATTTGGCTTTCCTTATCGCAAAAAGGCCTTCAATCAAGAACTGAACACGTTTGTCTATTTCTCCTTCATGAAGTATTCCACGGAAGCGCTCGAAAATACCTACAATATTGGCAATCGTAGCGGGAAAAGTTAAATTAATTACCATGCAACTGGAAAGATCGATCACTAGCTGATTTTTAATTTTTATTTTTTATACTAAAAAACACGCATTCAAGAATAAAAGTAAAATGATAAAACAAGCAACAAAAAGGGCAAAGTGTGCTTAAACTCTGGCTTTGGATCCTTCTCACTTTTGCAATCCTATGAAACATTTGGAAAGAAACAAATGACGGAAATTCCAACAACCACAAATGTCATTGTTTTGGAATCGTACTCCAACCAGGTGTTACAAATTCATTTTTAATGGATCTTCAACTGGAAATCTGGATCTTTTTGGTTAAGGGTGGTTATGGATCTTCAACTGGAAACATTTGCCCCCACACATGATGAAAAGAGATGCCAATAGGGGAGCGAAGATCAGGGATTCACGAGGATCTGCATGGGCAACCCAAGACAGGAGCACACTTCCCACGGCACCAGGCCAATCTAGCAACCCAAGACATGGCAGCCTTAAAGCCACCTTCAACAATTAAAAGAACACCAAAAGAGTCGAAAATTTTATTTCCGCACCTCTGTTTTATAACCCTCAACTCCACCTAATTAGAAAAATCATTTCCCATCAGTCCAGAAACAAACAGAAAAAAAAAAAAAAAAAAAAAAAAAGTTTATACTCTACATTGTACACATAACCCACATATTTGAAAATGGAACCCATGATTGAGGTAGTCTATAGTCACCAAGGAGGATCACACCTATGATCACTATCCGACTAAACTCCTCCACCACAAGACTTGGAGCGTAGAAGTAATTGGGGTTGTCCTTAGCTATCGAGAAATTGTAGAAGTATATGTGATCAAGAAGCACCACTCTCTCCACTATACTATTGATTTTGTTCTAAGAAGGATAAAGTTCCTCTAAAAGGCCTAACCAACCAAGATCATCATCTTTTAGTGCTCTAGAGAGTTAAGAAAAACAAACTCCTCTCCCATTACTAGAAGCAATCTCCTACCTGCTCTTCTAGTTTATATGCTACTAGGGAAACCCAACAAACTTTAATGAAGAGCAATTTGCTCAGCCAAGTGAAATCCCAAAGTCTTTTTGTATCCCATATCCCCTTTCTGCACCCAAAAATTATCACCCATTCTGAAAACGATACTGTCGAAACTGTTGTCATGCAGGGCATTTCACATGTAACTTTTTGTGCTACCTGTAGATGCATACATTTCTGGACCATGGGCCCTCTCTTTGGACCATGGGCCTTCTTTCTCTGGACCATGTCAGAGAGAAAAAAGCCTTTGGGAGAGAAAAAACTATAACTAGAGCTGAAAGTCCAGCATCCTCCTTGCTTATATTAAGTGATGTCCCAAATTACATGGCTTTAAAAAAATCTCCCAAATTACATTTAAAAAAAAAAAAAAAAAAAAAAAAGGTGGAACCAAGGGCAAAAGAGGAAAAACAAAAGAGAAAAAAATAATAAGCGAAACAAGAGAAAAATAAGAAACAGCCCATGGTCCAAAGAGAGGGTCCACAGGGGACCATGTGTATTTGAAATCCTCTCTTGAATAGTCCCGGCCTGAAAGCCCAACCCAAACAGTTAAAAAAAATGTGGCCCGAAGCCCGGCCTATTGACAATCCAGAGAGAGAGAGAGAGAGAGAGAGAGAGAGAGAGAGAGCATTAATGAAAATGATATTAAAACAATAAAAGTCAATAAAAGAAATTTGAACAAATTGGGAATGAATTCCCAATATAAGAAGCTGATCTACTGACACCCCCTCCACCTAGGAGGTTGGGAGCATCTGATATGGATAGACAAAATGTTTATCATCAGTACAATTTCCAAATTCTATATATATAAAAGGATAATTCCTTAACACAATCATATTGCTGGAGCTCCTCATTGTTTAAGTGGGACAGAATCATCAGGGATTCGTAAATTGCAAGGGACAAGATCACGGGGAAAACAAAGGGGATTTTCAGTTTGGGACAAAGGAGGAAGCCAAAGATACAATCCCAGTAGGTAATGGAAGAAAGTTTGGGGGCAGATAGATCAGCAGCATTATAAAAAACATAAAACAAAAAAAGGAAAGAAAAGTCACAGTCTAGAATAAAGAATCAAAAGAGGGATAGGAGTTTTAAGATCAATGATGAATGGGTGGAGGGTAGGGCTGGGAATGAGAGAGAATGGTTGCAGATCAAGATGGCAAGGTGGGGAACTACAAAAATGTGGTGGTCCACAATAACTGAGCATGGAAGAGGGTGAGAAGGATCAACATAGTGAGAGGACAGCAGAAGGGTAGGTACAGAATTGCGAGGATAGAAAAAAGGCTAGGGGTTTGAAGCTGGTGAGAATGAAGTTGTCGGCTTAAAGAAATGCATAGATCGTGGAAAAGGAGTTTGGTGGATTCTGTGTCTAGAAGTGATGTTTCAACGATGAAAAGAATTGTCATGGTTGGAGCTCCGATGGGCATTCAAACGCTAAACTTATGGTATGAAGGTTGAACCCATAAGAATTGTGGATTGAAACAGCAGAGAAAGAAACAGGAAAAGGTGTACCTTGAGGCCATATCTTTTATAAAGCCGGTTACTTAGAAGTCTCTGTCGCTGGTCGGACTTAGGGAAAGAAGTAGACTGTTACATGGATAAGAATATACAGTATCCCCCTTGATTTTTGGATGCAAGGAGTATTGTGGTCAATCACATCCTATCTAGTGGTGGTAGTGATTGATGAAAGGTCATGAGAATAGAGGTCCAGTTTGAAAGTCCATGGATCCGGCAAAAAAAAAAAAACAGGGGGGGAGCTGCTGTCTAAATGGGTGGATCTCTGGACGGAGACGATATGTCATAGCAAGGAGAATTTGATTTAAACGAAGCAGATATGAATAGATAGATATGGCATATGCTGAAGCAGATATAGCACCTGCTATGCAAGTGCAACAGCTGTGGATTCATCAACTCGCAGGAAACTGAAAGTGACAAAACACAGAGGATTATTGTGGTGGAAGTGTGTGAATGTCCAAACTTAAGGGCGAGTTCTTCACAACCAGGAGGTACTGCTGCAGCCCAAAGTCGGACACAATTAAATCAAGGGTCTGATTAATGAGTCCAATGAGTCACACATGTTTAGAAGCAATAGGTACAGACTTGATAAGTTTCTTTTTTTTTTTCATCTGTTGATAGAGTTTAATGTGTAGTGTATGAGACTATGGGATCCATGTGTCCCACATGTCTTAGTTGGAGTTAGGAGTCCAGAAAGGTGACTTGTGGTACTTAGTTTAGGAATTTTTTCTACTAGACAGGTTTTTAGTGTGGGGTTTTTTTTTTCTATTAGACATGTTTTTAAGATCTACTACCCAAAGATTTTCAGAATATTTGCTTTAAGATGAGATTGTTCGGGAGTAGAAATAGGGGTTCATGTCTTAAGGCAACTAATTTGGCATATATAGGATTTAAAATTAGTTAGACTAAAACAGAGTATAGAGAGTGCATAGTAATGATAGGAGTGGAAATGAGGAATTACTTAAGATTCTTGACCAAGAAGTTCCCAAAATCACAACTTTTGTTATTTTGGGTTGATGATTCATGTGAATGGAGTGATTGAGAAGGACATTGCACACAGAATTCAAACTAGGTGAAAGAAACGGAAATGTGCATCAGGAGTTTTATGTGATCATCATGTACCCATCTTTGTTTCAAGTTGAGATTTCTACCCAAATCCAAATTTTTATTCAACAAAAACCAAGAGTGATCAAAATCACCCAAGGAACAAATTTTCAAAAATATCCCCAAAAAATGGAACATGTTTGTTGGGGTTTTCAAAATTTTCCCATTTTTCCGTCAATTTTTACCTATTTACATATGTTTCCCTGGTATTGGGATATTATCACTGTATTATCGATGATATCGCCAGTAACAAGGAACTTTTATAAGGGATGCTTCTCAAAGTACCACTGATATCGATAAGATCGCCAAGTCTTGCTGATATTATCATATAAATATCGGCAATATTTGGAAATTTTTATACTTCAAACAGTTTCCATGTCACTGACCTAATGATACCAATAATATCATCAATATTATCAATAATATCACCAATATTTGGAATACTGGGAAGGATCACAAGCCAATATGGTCCCTTTTAGTATTAACTCCAATCAAACTATTACATTTTTTTTTTACACACGCACACACACCCCACACACTCACACCGTAGTGGGCTTTCACCACCTATAGATACTCGAACCCTTGACTGGGTGTTGAAACTCTAGAGAGTCTACCACCCGAGCAAGAGCAAGGATCCGTAGTAGGATCAAAGCGACAACAGATTTGGGTGCAGGAGCCGGGAAGCATCTGTTTCAAAATCTAAACAAGTATAATAGGTGGGGAAGCACAATCTGAAGCGGGAGTGAGACTTTGAGAGTCCGAAGCAGCAGCTGCACCGAGTTAGAAGAATCCTGAAACTAAGGTTGCATCCCCATATCGCACCTTAGCACATTATTGTGCACTATCACAAATGGGAATTAATGAACAGCTGGCTTCTAGACAAGGTATCCCGTATCGGTATCGGTTGGCGTAACGGTGCCCTCCGAAACCGATACGGATACGGGGGCGTAACAGCGATACGGGGGCGTAACGGCCCGTAACGGCGCAAAATTTTTTTTTTGTCAAAAAAATATGAAAAAATATGGATTAAATCCGGAATATTCTAAGCATTTCAAATATGCATTCATTTATAAATTGGAACATATTTATAGTGGTGTAACGGTCCACTCTTTGATGATAAGTTGTATCGGACTGTCTGATGAATTTATGAACCAGATAACCTGAATTTGACTACAAAATTCATATATTTAATTTTCTAACTATCTACTATCAATGATAGATATATTAGAATCAGTGTATTAAATAGCGTCGTAGCGTAGCGTGTAGCGTACGCTACGTAGCGTAGCGTACAAAAAACGCTACGTAGCGCTTAAAATAGCGTTAAAAAAAAAAAAAAAAAAAAAAAAAAAAAAAAAAACATACCTTTTTATTTTATTTTTTTCTTTTCTTCTTCTTCTTCTTCTTCTCTTCTTCTTCTTCTTCTTCTTCTTCTTCTCGCCTGCTGTAATTGGCCGCGGGCCGCTTATTCTTGCCGGGCTTGGCCGCGGCCGCGGTTGCGGCCGCGGCCGTATTCTTGGCTTCTTAATTGCGGTCTTGGCGGCTTGTGCTTGGCTGCGTTACGGCCCGGCCTCCTCCTCTCTCTCTCTCTCCGGTTGCGGCCCGGGCCTCCTCCTCCTCCTCCTCCTCCTCCTCTCTCTCTCTCTCTCTCTCTCTCTCTTCTTTCCCTCCTTTTCTTTTCGGTTTCCCTCTCCCGTTTTTTTTTTTTTTATCGGACGCCGTTTGACCGTCCGCCTGGAGATACGTGTCATGCTAAGTCGAGCGCTGACGGACGCGGATTGGCTACTCCCACGACACTGACCCCGAGTGGTGGTCGGTGCTCAGGCCCACCATGATGTATGTGTTTCATCCATTCCATTCATCCATTTTTTAAGATCATTTTAGGGCTTGATACCAAAAATGAGGTATATCCCAATCTCAAGTGGACCACATTACAGAAGAAAGTGTTTAATGAACTTCGACCATTAAAAACTTTTTGGGGGCCATAAAAGTATTGGATGAAGTTGATATTTGTTTTATACCTTCATCCGGGTTTTTATAACCTAATCAACGGATTGGATGTCAAATAAACAGTACATCGGGCCTTAGGAGGATTTAAATGATGGATATCCACTCACTATTTTTTTTCCTGTGGTGTGATCCACTTGAGATTTATGTCCCTCCCATTTTTGGTATCAAGCCCTAAAATGATCTTTAAAAATGGATGAACGGAATGGATGAAACACGTACATCATGGTGGGGCCCACAGAGCACCGACCACCGCCTCCGGGTAGTGGTGTCGTGGGAGTAGCCAATCTGGCGTCGGGGCCAATGACACCCCTCGAGCTCCGAGTTGTACGAACGGTTCAAAGGAGATCAAAGTTACATGGGCCCCACAGCTATGTATTTATTATATCTACACCGTTCATCTATTTTTAAATATCATTTTAGAGCATTAGCCAAAAAATGAATCGTATCCAAAGATCGTCTGGACCACACCAAAAATAGCAGCGAGATGGTGATTTTTCACAGTTAAAAAATTCGTAGGCCCACCCTAACGTTTATTTTTCATCCAATCTGTTCAAAAGGTGAATGGAGAGGAAAAATAAATTTCATATTAATCTAAAAGTTTTGTGATCCCAATAAGGGTTTCAATGGTAGACGTTCAATCCCCCATTGCTTTTTGCAGTGTGGTCCACTTGATAATTAGATCTATATTATTTTTTGTGTCAAGCCTTAAGACTAGTTCTTCAAATGAATGGACGGTTTAGATATAACACATACCTCATGATCGGACCCACATGACTTGCTTGCATTAAATGAATGGACTGGTACCCGCGTTACGCACCACGTGCACAATTTAATAAAATGTACACATGCCACATGGGCCCCATCATGCTGTATGTATTTTATCCATGCCGTCCATCCATTTTGCCACATCATTTTAGGTTATGATTCAAAAAATTAGTAAGATCCAAATCTCAGGTGGACCACAGCATAGGAAACAGTGGTTATAAAATGCTCACCATTAAAAATTTCTTAGGGTCCACTGTAATGTTTATTTTCCATCTAACCTGTTAATAGGGTCACACTAACGTGGATGAAGGGAAAACGCACATGTCAGCTTGATCTAAAACTTTTGTAGCCCCGATAAATTTTTAATGATAATCGTTTGATTATTATTGTTTCTTATGGTGCGGTCCACCTGAGCTTTGGATCTGCCTCATTTTTGGGCTCATGCCCTAAAATTATTTGACAAAATGGATGGACGGTGTGGATATAACACATTCATCACGAGTGGGGTCCAAAAAACTTTGACACTCATGTGCTACACTTCACAATCTGAGTCCTACCTAATTCGGGCCCTTAAAAAATTGTACACAAGACATGTATTAACTTAAAATTTACCAATTAAATTATGGACTGTAATTGCTAACTCAAAATGCCAAAATATTTTACTTTTTTCTTACTATTTAATATATATATATATATATATATCATATATATTTTTAATTAAAAAATAGAAGTATTGTGTAGCTTACGCTACACGCTACGCTATTTCGCTACACGCTACAGAGGGTTGAACGCTACGCAACACGCTACCGCTATTTAAAACACTGATTAGAATGAATGTAATATGAAAATATCTTACATTTAGGTGTTTGCAATTATTTTTGAAGGTCAAAATTCATGCATAAATAGAAAAAAAATATATAAAATGGCACCCCAAATATGTAAAATGCACATTAACATGTTCAACTATGATTATCACATCATATGGCATCATTAAAACAGCAAAAGAATTATTAAAAAATGATTTTTTGAATTTTCAAAAAAAAGGCCAAAATAAATGCGTAAATAGAAAAAAATATTAAAAAAATATAAAATAGCACCCCAAATATGTAAAATGCACATTAACATGTTCGACTATGATTATCACATCATATGGCATCATTAAAACAGCAAAAGAATTATTAAAAAATGATTTTTTGAATTTTTAAAAAAAGGGCTAAAATAAATGCGTAAATAGAAAAAAATATTAAAAAAATATAAAATGACATCCCAAATATGTAAAATGCACATTAACATGTTCTACTATGATTATCACATCATATGGTATCATTAAAATAGCAAAAGAATCATTAAAAAATAATTTTTTGAATTTTCAAAAAAAGGGCTAAAATAAATGCGTAAATAGAAAAAAATATTAAAAAAATATAAAATGGCATCCCAAATATGTAAAATGCACATTAACATGTTCTATTATGATTATCACATCATATGGCATCATTAAAACAGCAAAAGAATTATTAAAAAATGATTTTTTAAATTTTCAAATAAAGGGCTAAAATAAATGCGTAAATAGAAAAAAATATTTAAAAAATATAAAATAGCACCCCAAATATGTAAAATGCACATTAACATGTTCTACTATGATTAACACATCATATGGCATCATTAAAACAGCAAAATAATCATTAAAAAATGATTTTTTAAATTTTCAAAAAAAGGGCTAAAATAAATGCGTAAATAGAAAAAAATATTTAAAAAATATAAAATAGCACCCCAAATATGTAAAATGCACATTAACATGTTCTACTATGATTAACACATCATATGGCATCATTAAAACAGCAAAATAATCATTAAAAAATGATTTTTCGAAATTTCAAAAAAGGACTAAAATAAATGCATAAATAAAAAAAATAAAAAAATGGATGGACCATAACCTATAACCTACAACATTAACTTATGGTGTGGTCCACCTGAAATTTGGATATTACTAATTTTTTGGATCTTGACCTAAAATAATGTGGCAAAATGGATGGACAATATAGATAAAATATATATATATATATATCATGGTGGGGCTCACCTGGGTCAAATTGGATGGAAAATAAATGTTACCGTGCGCCCTACTAATTGTTTAACCGTGAAAATCATTATTTCTGCTGCTATTTTTGGTGTGGTCCAGATGATCTCTGGATATAATTCATTTTTCGGGGGGTGCTTTAAAATGATCTCTGAAAATTGATGAACGGTGTAGATGTAATAAATACATCACTGTGGAGCCCATATAACTTTGATCTCCTTTGAACCGTTCGTACAACTCGGAGCTCGAGGAGTGTCAGCGATCGTCTTTGCGTGACACGTACTACAGCAGCTGCTGCTGCAAATAAAAAGAAAAGAAAAGAAAAAAAAAAGAATGGAGAGAAACCGAAAAGAAAAAAAAGAGGGAAAGAAAGAGAAAAGAAAGAAGACGGAAAGGGGGAAAGAAGAGATTGAGAGAGAGAGAGAGAGAGAGAGAGAGAGGAAGAAGAAGAAGAAGAAGAAGAAGTTTAGCCATGAAATTGCTGTTCTGCACTGCCGAGAAGAAGAAGAAGAAGAAGAAGAAAGAAAAGAAGAAGAAAAGAAAGGAAAAAAAGGTATGTTTTTTTTTTTTTTTTTTTTTTTTTTTCAGGGCCCGTAACAGCCGTTACGGGTCCGTAACGACCGTTATGGCCTGTAACGGCCCCGTAACGGCCGTTACGGTCACAGAAATTCATAACGGCCGTTTTGACCCCGTATCGCGTAACGGGTCCCACCGTTACCGTTACGTATCGGCCGTTACGGCCGATACGTAACCGATTTGGCACACCCTGCTTCTAGAGCATGCAGTGCATGACAAGCTCTGAGCAAGACGCACCCACATAGACATACTATAAATGGGAGAATTACTTGTAAAATCAACACAGGTCTCCCTCCCTACTTAGGCCATCTCAACAGGCTAGAGCATATTGTGCGACAAAGATGTTTTTACAAAGCTACCAATAGCAAAATAAAAGACAAATAATAATAAAAAAGAACTCATCATAAGTTCCAGAATGGTCCATGACCAACCCTTCAATTTTCATTACATGTAAACAATGGAGTGGCTATTTGTAGGAAAAGTGACACCATTTGTATGATCATTTTCTAGCCTTTTCAGCTGGAATTCCTACCTACAGTGCTTGCCTTTGTCTCTAGAGGATTTTTAGACAGGTGGCCCATTTGGGCTGCATCATTACATCCATAAATTCAAACTGGGATTTGGCATATATTTACGCTATTCTTTTTACACGTCTAAACCACACATCCATTTTCTTTTCTCAACTAATTTGATGGTTCATCATAATTTCATCAACTCCAATGAATCGTCTCGGCAGAATAAGAATTTCAGCCCAATTCAAAAGGAATTGAGAAACAAATGACAGCTAAATTATCGGGCAGAATAGAAAAGAAAAAAAAAAAAAAAAAAATTAATTAATTAATTAATTAATTAAAAAAAATACTCACCATGGAGGCCTTGGGGTGAAAGGTCTTGAAGTAAAGATCCGCACTCTGTAACGAACCCAACAGCCACCTGCACAGTGGCAACAAAAAGGGTCCCAAACTGTCCATATAGATAAAGTGAACTAATTCAATTAACAGTAACTACAATTCATGTAAGCATCAAGAACACACCTCGACACTATCGTCAGTTGGATTTTCCAACAAGACTGTGAGTAGCTCCAATGCAATAATCTCGTGGGCAACTTGTTGATTAACAAGGTGTGCAATGAATTTAGTTGCAGCAAGTAACTGAGGCTGATAAATGATTTAACAGAAATAATACAGATATGATTTAGAAAATTTCCAAAGGAAAAAAAAAAAAAGAAACAAATAGATTGCACGAGGTTTTCTAGACCCCGTGCAGCTGTTACATGCAGCACAGGAGCCAACCTGGCAGGTATATGGGGCATCTGATCGGTGAATAAGGTAGCCCATGACAGGTGCAGAAATCAATCTAGTCCACCCATCAAGTGGGCTGCACATGTATAAAAACAGCAAACAGTTAAAAAAATATGCTGAAGGTCCTCTGACATATGCGTGAGGTGCACCCAATGAGTGGACTGGCCTGGTTTTTGCACCAGATCATTTTCATGATGGGGCCACATATCCACTCCTAAGATGTCCTGCAAACAAAACAAGCCAAGTTGGTATTTGCATTGGGTGTTAAGGTGAATGAGGAGAGGGTGCAAATGGGATTAGCAAACATCTGTATTAGGGGAACAACTCGAGCGTGTTGGGTCAGGTTGAGGGTCAGCCCAAGCTCGACCTAGCCTCAAGAGGACCTAACCACAACCTGATCCGATCCAAATTCAAAAACAAGGTTCACAAGCCAACCAAAGCACATGTGATTATTCCCAACCCAACTGGACTTTGCTCAACCCAAACCCATCCCAATTTCAAACCAACCTAACCCAAGATCCAACCCTACTCTGGATTACATGATTAATGGAAATATGCACATGTACCTTGTCGTTCCGCTTGTAAGCCCTCTTGAGTTGCAAGATAATCCTTCTTAAAAGAAGATTCCCCACTTCGGGAAACTTAGTGTTGACAATGGCAACCAATGCTGCAAATACATCGGTGAATCCTGGGGACGCCATCTGTGACTTCATGCATGACCGGCAGAAGAGGCCCCGACCCCGGATGAGATTCTCTGCAAAGAGCTCCGGGATGATGTTCTTTATATTTGTGGCATTCACCTTGTTCACAAGCCCATTTATGCTCTTACGGAGAGCATCCCACGTCAGCCGCTGGTACTCAGCACTGCTCTTATCTTCAACATCCTTCATCATCTGTGCAAGCTTAAACGGTGGGATGTATATTCCTCCGCTCCTTCCAGCTTTTGCATCTGCGAACACTGTTCCATCATCCTTCCTCACTTGCTGCTCTCTATCAGGACGGCGGTCAGCACCCTCAACTTCTCGGTGCCGCTCATCTCTGTACTCATCAGCGTGCCCCTCATGCCGCTGCTCTTCTTTCCTCCGATCCTTTCCATGCCGTCGCTCGTCTTTCCCCCTATCGTGATCGCCGCGGCGATGTCGATCCTTCAACTTCCGTTCTCTTTCTCGATCATCTTCAGAGGAATTTCGACGGTGACGATTCTCGTCATCTCGATTGTCAGGAGAATCCCTTTTTCCGGCTCTCGTCCTATCTCTCCGACCATCAGCGTCTTCTTTCCATCTTTTGTCATGCCTTTCCCTATCTTTCCTGGAATCTTCTTTCGATCTCCCATCCCTCTCTCTTTTGTAGTCATTATCTTCTTCTTCTTCTTCTTCATCACTCCGCGAATTTCGACGGTAACGATTCTCGTCATCTTGATGGTCAGGAGAATCCCTCTTTTCGGCTCTCGTCCTATCTCTCCGTCCATCAGCGTCTTCTTTCGATCTTCTGCCATGCCTTTCCCTATCTTTCCTGGAACCTTCTTTAGATCTCCCATCTCTCTCTCTTCTGTAGTCATTATCTTCTTCTTCTTCTTCATCAGCGTCTTCTTTCGATCTTCTGCCATGCCTTTCCCTATCTTTCCTGGAATCTTCTTTAGATCTCCCATCTCTCTCTCTTCTGTAGTCATTATCTTCTTCTTCTTCTTCATCACTCCGCCTCGCGTGTCTGGCCATGGGTTCCAAGCTCGAAGAGAGGAAGCAGAGTCACTTACAGGTGGTGTTTCGAAATTCACCTGTAAGGAATTTCATGGGACTGGAGGTGAGAAATCACTTCCCTGTAAGTGACTTACATGCCAACGTTTTAATTTTTCAAAAAAAAGTGGGGAAGAAGGGGAAACGCACCTTTTTGCTTTCTTGAACTGTCACCAATCGAAGGAACGGCCCACCAGATTGACAGTGAAGGGAGATACGTACGTGGGTTTGGAGATTGGGAATCCGGCGATTTCAAGAGAAGGAGAAGGATTTCTTGAAGGAAGGAGCTAGGGTTTCTGAAATATGAAGCCCGCTCTTTTTCTTTTTTTTTTTGTTTTTTCTCCAGCGGATATGCCTGGACGTGGATTGCGTACTACCCCGCCCGGACAGTAGTCCGACCGGGCATGGATCTGTGGGGCCCACCGTGATGTAAGTGTTTTATCCACGCCGTTTAAAACGAATTAGTTACACAGCTCCAGTGGACCACACCAAAGGAAGCTGCAGTGATAATGATACCCACCGTTGAAACCTTTATAAGGGCCACCGTGATGTTTGTTTCACCAAATATCAGCTTGATCCGAAACTTCTCTAGCTCCCAAGAAGTTTTTAACGGTGGAAGTTCAATCCCCACCTTGTGGTTCACTTTCATGGACCTACTCATTTTTTTTCTCATACCTTAAAATTATCCGATAAAAATTATGAACGGCGTGGATAAAACACTTACATCACATTGGCCCCACAGGTCCCCGCCTGAACGGATTACTGTCCGGGCGGTGATAGGCCGCAGTTCGCGTCCGCCTGCTAAAGTAAAAGCGGAATACAGTTGTATGGCACGCACCCTCGGTGGTGTGTTGGCGTCACCAAGTCTGTAGATCCCGCCATAATGTATATGTTACATCAATGCTGTAATGGGGACAATGATGTCTACCATTGAAACCTTACTAGGGCTACATAACGTTTATTTGCAATTCAACCTCTTAATAAGGTCACACAGGCTTGGATTAAAAAAAAAAAAGTTCACGTTAATCCAAAAGCTTCTGTTGCCTTCGAAAAGCTTTTAGATGTAGGGTAAGGTCTAATCGCGGTATCTTTTTGCCTAGTAGGCTGCTAGACCTTTGGTTCTGCCTCATTTTTAGGCGGATGCCCTAAATACTTGTAGGCCGCACTGGCCAATTGGCCAGGATTACGCATAGACAGCATAGGCTCAGAAGAAGTGGCTATTGACAGTGCTTTGTGCCCCCTAATGATGTATGTATCCTATCCACTCCATCCATCCATTTTTTCATAATGTTCTGGCATGAGCCCAAAAATGATATAGATAAAATCTCATATGTACCACACTGTAGGAAAGAGTGTTGAAGGAACACTCACAGTTCAAAACTTCTTAGGCCCATAAAAGTTTTGGATTAAACTGGTATTTGGTTTTTTTCTTTTCATCAGGACGGTGACCTAATCAACAGGTTAGATGACAAATAAACAATACAGTGATGCTATTTTTAATGGGAGACATTCAATCCCACTGTTTTCTCATGTTATGGTCAACAATAGATTTGGATATCCCTCATTTTTTGCTAGGCCCACAGAAAATTGTCAGTAGCCACCTCGCCAGTGATGCTGTCGACACGCAATCCACATCGGCGGATTTTGGGTACTACAATACCTACTTAGGGACGGACGCTGCCTGGGGATCTGTGGAGCCCACCGTAGTGTATATGTTTTATCCACACCGTCCATCTACTTTTACCAGTCATGTTATAATATAAGATTTGAAATGACAAAAATTGAAGCTTCAAGTGGACCACACCATAGGAAGCAGTGGAGATTGAATTTCTACCATTGAGAACTTCCTACCGCACACCATGATGTTAGGTCACGTGACCTGTATGGATAAAAAACATGGATATCAGCTTGATCCAAAACTTCTGTGGGTGGGTGGTCCACTTGAGACTTCAATCTGCCAACTTTTGGGCTTATTTATTAGAATGATATGTTAAAATGGATGGACGGCTAGGATAAAAGAAATACATCACGGTGGGCCCATAGAGCCCCACAAGGCAGTCCCTCTCTAGCCCATGATGTTCCCGCGATGGGAACTTAGGTGGGGCTATTGTGAAAAATCAACTCCGTTCATCCGTTTTGTTAGTTCATTTTAAGATGTGTGACTAAAACAAAGATCCAGATAGAAGACTTAAATGGGCCACATGAGAGAGCATCACACGTCAGCCGCTGCTACTCCACGCTGCTCTTATTTTCAACATCCAACCTTAAACGGCGGGCTGTATATTCGTCCGTTCCTTCCAGCTTTTGCATATGCGAACACTGTTCCATCATCCTTCCTCACTTGCTACTCTATATCAGTACGGCAGTCAGCACCCTTACTTTCTCGGTGCTGTTCTTCTGGCTGGACCCGGTAGACCCGACGAGTTTCAACACTTGGTCGAGGGTTCAAGTACTCATAGGTGGTGAAAATCCACTACGGCGGGAGTGTGTGGTGTTGTATGTGCGTGTGTATTAAAAAATAAATACAGCTAATTTTGAAGCATGTGTTGATAGTCATAAAAAGTAAATAGGTGAATGGGGCATCCGTTCAGGCATAAAAGTAAAAAAGAGATAGTGATAATAAAATAGAAAAAGAAAGTAATTGCTATTGTTGTGCGCTACACCGCATAACAGGAGTATGGATAATGGTCCATTGTACAAGGCACAATGATAGTTTTTCATTTGGTGTTGTTCATCTCGCTGCTCTTCTTTACGTCATGCCGTTGCTTGTCTTTCTCTCGTCATGTGATGGTCAGGAGAATCCTTTTTCAGCTCTAGCCATATCTCTCCGTCCATCACCATCTTCTTTCTATCTTCTGCCACCCTTTCCTTATTCTTCATGGTAGCCAAGCTCAAAAAAGGCTCAAGTGGGCTGTTACTCTGGCCAACAGAAAATACAAATAATCAAATTAGAAAAAGTCATTGAAGTCAAAGACTAGGGATAGATTCAAGGATATCTGGTCATCCTTTTGTAGAAAAATAGTGTCATGTCTCCCCTCTTCCTTCTAACGCCTCAGAGTACTTCACACATTTCAAATACAATAGGAGCACACGGTCACTTTCTTTTATCTTTTATTATGTAATACTCATTGCCTATCTTTTTTTACTTTATTTTTCCTACCTAGGTCTTAAATCCTGCGAACTAAGGATAGGTGCCATTTATTTTCTTTGCATACAATCTTAAACTCTAGGAAGCACGACTAAATGTAGTAATGTAGAAACTACGCCGAATCCCTTAAAAATTTGTTAAATCCTGTAAAATGGGGCCCACACATCATGCGAGTAGAAAATGGTGTCTAATCCCTTCCTTTTCTGTAATCGAGACTCCTACTTAGAATCTAAGAACGTAAACTAATTAACTACAAGATTCACTTGAGTTAGGGAGTCTTGTGGTTCCCAAACTCTTTAACAATTTTATGATTTTTTTAGCCAATTGTATATCCTATTCTTCATTTAGCTAGTGTCAACTCCAAACTAAATGAACTTTTACATATAAGTCAATACCACAATCCAACTAAACCAAAAAACCAAACAAGAAGCAAGGGCTTTCACAGTACAGACAATGTTTTTTAACACACAAATATTTTAAAAGGATGCCCTCTAAGTGATAGTGCGAGAAGTAAATAATTAATGGCCAAGCATTCATTAGAGAAATGTGATAGACATGATAGTTTAATTAGTGTGAATTTTTTAAAGATGATTCATCCATGATAGAGCCCACTAGATGGATGGCCATGCTTATAACTCTCTTTGCCACTTGTATTGCGGGACCATATTCGGGATCTTTTGGAGGTACGGTATGATCGAGTGGCAACGAGCCGGTCTAGTAGCCTAGTTTACATTTGGACTGTTTAGTCACCGGGACTTTCATCATAAATGGACATGTTTTGTTTTTATTGTGATGGAACCTTAATATAAAATTTGTTTTATAATTGCACTTTAACATCAAGCCATACGCGACCATATCCAATCCAATCCAACAACCTCTTTTGTAAGATGAAATTGGAGTCATGCATGAATAGATATGAAATCTAATTGGCTAATGCTACTAGGTACTACATCGGTTGCAAGATCTATGCTTTCCCAAAGCAAGGTCATATTAGATTCCATGTTGCCCATTGGATAATTATTGACATGTTTACATATTTATTCATTGGATTATATTGAGATTTTTCGATTCTGAGTTTATATATTTGGATGTGATTGTTTCATGATAATATTGTACACGAATATTTAAATTAAACATCATGATGAGATATGGCCAACACTTATTAATTTAAAAGTTTAGTCCACTTTTCAGACCATGTAGAGCATTGCGCAGTTACACATAACAAAGTAATGCATATTGAGATGCATGCCCATATGAAATGTACCTCCATCCTCATTTACAAGACTATTAAAATTATATCTCACACAAATCAGTGTGATTGGCTCCATACTTAGTTTGATTGTGTAAACATGTGTCATATAGTGGGAATGGTACGTTGTTTGATAGGATGAATCCATCGTGATGATTGCATAAATGACGAACAATCCATCCTTCACAATATGTGCACTGGGCCACATATGCCACATGATAAATTACCTACAAGTAATGGATCAACTCTAATCTAGTTGTCATACAAGTATGCTAGTCTTGTAAGTGATTCATATGCTATGAAAATCATGTGCATATATTCAATTGGATTAGAAGCACGCTAGGAAAGCAATTGAATCAAAATTTAGTCATGAAAATGGGTTACTAAAAAATTGTAGATGATCGTATGATGGCGGTGATGCACATGATACTTATCCAAATTGAATGGATGGTCAAATTTTGTAGCAAAACAGTTTGAAAAAAAATTATATATTCATATATTGCTATTTTTAACGGGCTTTGATCAATTAAGCATGTAAAGATAAAATTTATTCAAGATCAAAAGTAGATAAGTGTGCATTTGAGTATTGAATTTGTGCGGATGTAAATATGAAATCAAACGTACTCGATTAAGTGTGATCGGATTAGTAGTTTAAGATAAGCAGTTGGAGATGAAAATGAATTGTTTCTCGTCCACTTGTGAATTTGATGCGATCTACGAATTAGTCTCAAAATTTTTACATTGAATTTACCTTGATTGAAGGGTGTAGATTGAGTTTTCTTATGATGGGCATGATAATTTGTTATACTTCATTATCACCATAACATAAATGATATAGAAGTTTTTCTCTAATTGAAATTTCTTCAAAATAAATGCATATAAATATAAGTGTAATGTTTTGATATAGAGGCCTATAAATATAAGTGTAAGGTTTTAATTTGAGATATGTATCTTAGAGAAATCACTCTCTAATAGGATCATCATTGTTTAAAAAAAAATGGTTGTGTTATGGTAATTTTGCTTCCCACTTTCATGTCACACTCTTTAAATGATGTGAATGCTTATGTGGGTCCCATTATACAAAGAAAATGAATGGATATATATATATATATATATATATATATATATATATATATATATATATATATATATATATATATATATCATTCATTTGTTTTGCACATTATGGTCCATCAAAAGTAGCGAAGCATCATCTAAACAATGTGGTCCAATAGTGGAAAGTCAGGTTCTAAATGAGTAAATGTGAAGGCTCACAACACATATTCAAGTCAGTCGTTAAAGAGAAAATATGTTCACACACAACTTTTTTTTTGGGAAATTTTATACGTAATGTGTTTATTGCATAGAACATTCATTAGGGGAAATTTTAGAATAGTCCAATCATAAGTAATTTTACACACTCAAAATCAGTGGATGTTCAATAATATGATTGGGTGCATAGTTCTGACTCCATATAGTGGGATTCTATGATTTTTGCATTAGGTAATGTTTGTCACCTGTTCATATTTTGCAAGTAGGATGTTTTACAACGAAGCGTTGTCCAAAGCTACGCATTCTCTCTTACTAATGTGCTGATTGTGTAGAACATACAAGCACAATGCAAATGGTAAGCCATAAGATTTGGAAGGGTATACCTTTAAAAAAACACAATAACTACTAAACTATTTTGTATTCTTCTCAAGGTATGCCTTAATGTACACCTTCCGCGTGTTAGGGTTGGGTACCCGGTGTATCATATTATATAGACTTGAGACAACAATTCTTTAATTTTCAATTTATTATAAATAAATAAAAGAGGAGAAATATCCTAACCTCTTCTTTCATGAGCATACCTAACCCTAATCATCTTCATGAGAAATATCCTAATCTCTTCTTTCATGAGCAATGACAAAAATTGATTAAAAAAAGTCAATATGCCATGTCAATTGTAAGAAATATAAATTCTAACAAGTGCAAATATAATATCACCCGCAATGACAAAAATTGATTAAAAAAAAGTCAATATGCCATGCCAATTGTAAGAAATATAAATTCTAACAAGTGCAAATATAATTAGATGAACTAATTAGTGATATTATAATATATATCTCTATCTCATAATCCTATACGCAATCATAAAAAGTTAATATATCTTAAATTAATCCCAACCTTAAAAGCTTAAAAAAATCTGAAAACAATAGAACAAAAAATAATTAATATTATACACAAATTAATAGTTACATAAAGAATAAAACAAAATAACTCATACTAACACGTACCATTTTGTCAGTTTACTCCAATATCTTAGTTTTACTAAACACAACATCTTAAGTAATTAAAATGATATGTTAATATCATAATATTAAAATAAACTGTAAACCATCTAAATTTGTTGAATAAAAAAAAAAAACTGAAAAAACTCACAAATGAATTTCCTCATATTCACACCTCTCATATACAAGTTGTTATATCACACAAAATGAATTGAATTGGCATGCTTTCTCAAATGCATGGACACATGAGAACATTGTGATATGAGTAGGGACTAGATTTGTTAGAGTTTAAACACACGACAAGGCGACTTATTGATCAGGACCGTCGATCTAATTTCCCACATTGTAGATAGAAAATGGTTCAAAATAGACATTCATAAGATGATCTTATCCATCTGGTAGGTGGCCTTCAAAGGAACAACAGTCCACATTTAGTGGAGGAAAGCGAAGAGAAGTGATGGTATGAATGTCTAATCTGTGTGATTTCTGAAATATGGGCCATCCACAACTGGTATCTATGTATGGACGGCTCTGATCGATGCATCACTCTGCCATGCATACCATGTAAAGATGGCTCTATCACCTATCCACTCTACAATATGATATCCTTCCTAAGGATGCCCTGAACATTCAGAGGTCGAAGCAATGAAAATAATGGATAGGACCGACTAATGTATGAATTTTCAAACATAGACAACTTATCACTTAGATGGACGGCCCTAACTTAATCTAAAATATCATCATATCCATTCAAATTGTCATCAATTTTTAATTTTGTTTATTGTGACATGGGAATCAAAATCTCCAAAATTTAGACCTTGATTTAGGCCGTAGATCAAAACTCAAAATCTACCTGATCAAAATTTAATTTTTAATTCATCTAAAGAAAACTGATTGCCTAGCAAAAATAGCTCAAGTTCTAATTCTAATTAGTATTGATTTTTCACATTCAACCATGACTTGCAGGAATTTAATTTTGGGGTTAATAATTTTAAAAAATAATAATAAATAAATAAATACCTTATTTTGAATTTCTTAAAAATCCACTCCACCCTTAAAGATTTATAGCTGGAAGAACCGGTATATGGTAGATACATGGGAGGCTGATGCATCGATCAGGTCCAGTAGGCACCGTTACGCCTAGCATTTTAAAAATAAAACCCATAAGACAGCTTATCCAACTGCTAACTTAACTGTTAGCTGTTCTTTTTCACTCTAACAATAGTGTCCAACTGATGTAGAGTGGGTTGTGGATAATTTCATGGCCAAGATGGATCAGAAAAGGCCCGATCCGAGATGATTCGGACTGTCAAAACTTCAAACGGATGTATCTCGCAAACCAGAATGAGTTATCGGATGTAAAATATATGATTTTGGGATAAAAAGAGCTATTTTAGCCACCTGACCCGCTATGCCGGGTTGCATAAGCCAGATTTGCGAAATACCATCAGATCCAGTCTTTTCTCTGTTTTAATTCTGTTTTTACTATAAATAGTAAGTTTTAGTTTGATTATAACTCTTCATCTATTCGGCTTTATGAGTTGCGCTCGACATGAAAAGTGGTTAGAATAATTAAGAGAACAACCTGGTGAAGCCAAATAGGACACTTACTATTTTTTGCTGCATTAGTAGACATCACGACGGCTTATAAATAGTAAGTTTACTATTTATAGTAAATTGCAGATTCTAGGAGTTTTAGTTGTAATTTGATTCTGAAATTTCTTCTATTATTTTGTATCCCTATTTAAAGGGTTGTTAACTCGTTTATTTCATTCATCAATTAATTTTGAATTTTATAGAACTTATTTTCTATTTTCTTTTTCTTTTCCTCGTGGATTCGGCGAGTCTCTGTGAGGAGTCCAGAGAAGTTCCATGGATTTGGAATAGTTATCCCCTTGAAGAAGACGGTGCTAGACCTCACATCCTTCCCTGCATCCTGAACAGGCCATCTACAGTGGGGCCCATAATCAATGGCCCAAAGCATTCTAACGTTCTAACAGCTTAACGTTGCGTCATTGAAACCGAACCCATGAAGGACTTTTGAACCAGCCACTTGCAAACAATGATGCAATCTATTCCCATGCAGAAATTGTCAGCGAAAGGTCATGACATGTGCAGTACTCTGGGAAAGTAATATTCAAACATTGATTAAAGTAATATCCAAACATTGATTATTGCACGAAAGCTAAGTGAGCGTGCATTGTAGGACGAGTATCAAGCACGTTCTCAACGCACGTCAACTGGAAGAAGCCCAAGAAGAAATCAACAAAAAATTAGCATAGTTCGACCGACACCTTTGTGATTGACATGCAAAATTCTGCTAGAAATTTCAGATTGCTTGCTGGCAGATTCCTGCTAGTTTAGATATGTCGAAATACTATTCACAGGTCGCTAGAACAGGTTGACAGGTAAAGAATTATAGAATTTTCAATTTAAATCTCTGGACACTTTTTGGCTGTTTTGACCTGTCGAACTGACCGGTCGACAATAGGCCGACAGGCGGTGAAAATTTGCATTTTTTTTCTGAATTTATTTCCTAGTTTAATTAAGATTCTTTGATTATGTTTTTAAAGTTTGTTTGGGGTTATTTAAGGAGCTTAAACTCAATTTTTTTATGAATCAATTATTCATTAATTCAAAAAATCAATTCTTTAGAAATTTTCTTCTTTCATCCCGTGAATTTGAGATTTTCTCTTGTGGATTTAAGGTAGTTATCAAATGAGGAAGACAGTGATCGACCTTATCACGTCCTCCCCTATGCCAGCATGCATCAAACACCCTGGCTGTCCATCTAGCCAACCACACCGAAAATCAGGGCAGGTTCATTCATAAGATATGCAGTTATGAACCAAGTTGATGGATGAAAGCACCTTTCAAGTCGTCCTCAGTTCAGACCATAACAATTCAAAAGTAGCTTGCTTCATTTCAAAATTCAATAAGAGTGAAACCAAAAGGCAAAGTGTTTTCAAGCATTTGAGCTGTCCATCCCGCAAACCAACCTGAAAAATCAAGGCCATTCACTCATGGTGAGCAGTGCAGAACCTAACAATGCATTTATAGTTTGCTTCATTTCAAAACTCAAGAACGAGGTAAAGAAACAAAAACGCAATCATTCCAAACCAAGTTCAACAAAACAAAAAAAAAAAACACCATGGAATGTTCTCATAATGGGTGAACGGGGAGCTCCAACTAGGCGTGGTGCTCGACCATGTTTATACATGTCATGTTAGATCTGTATTGCGGAGTTGAGTGATCATCTATACATAAATAATGGGGATTTAACACATTAATCATAAGGTGTATCTAATTGGAAAGACATTCCGGATGCCTTGATGTAGCCAACAGGAATCCTGATCTTCTACACCTCACATCTTTAGGAGAACCTCTCAATGAGACTAGAATTTTCTCTTATGTGTTGGTAACAGGACCAAGACATATATTTATAAGAAAGATGGCTAGAGAAGCTTACCCATCACACTTCTCTCTTCTAAGGTCTCTACACCCTAGGTTTCTATATCCGTCTTAATATTTGTATATAGGGACTACGGTTCAAGTGTCCTTCCCCAAACATATTTACAATGATCACAAGTGTAATAGTCTCCACTGAATTGCTCAATTTGAATAATCAAATGGTCAGATTTAAACCAATAATCATGTGTGACCCACCTGATAAGGGTCTTACATGTCTTCCTACAGCATCAACGAAAACCCAGTAAGCTATCCATTACTCATCACCAAAAGAAGGCCATCCAACCTATCCATCGGAACAATGTGAGAGTGGGCACTCACCCTTGATTTACAGACCAGCTGAATTTTGAAACGGGCTGATTTTCAGCCTGGCCCTTCATCCAAACGAGATGGAAAGGTTCCAAATGGCCTGGATTTAAGATATCCAACAAGGTGGGCCCTCCCCAAATCAAGGGTGGACGCTCCTTCCCAACTAGTTCCTGTAACGTGGCCCACACGATTCACTGATCAGCCTGATTTTGGGACTTACACGTAAGTTGTGATGAAGCATATGATGGACGGGTTGGATTCTATGCTTGCATCATGTGGGCCTCTTATGTTGGTAACACATACCAATAACACAGGAGTGCCACCCTTAACATAAAATCTCCGGCTTGAAGGAAGCTGGAGATTTTAAAAGATCAGCTGCTTATGACGAGTCAGCCTTAGACTCTTTCGTCCGATAAACAGCTTCAGTAACCCTTCGATCACATCCTTCTTCTTACATCTTGTTGCAAGTGATCTAAAATCATATCAAGGCCCTCCATTACAAGATGATATTTCAACTTTGGAGCTTCAACAACCGTCCATATTCCATGAGCTTTCTCACTTCTCTTGAATTGGATTGCATTTTCATTTTTATCAAATTTTATATTGTAGAGCTGATTTTCATTATTTCCAATGAAGCATTTTATGTTGGGACGCGGATTGCGGACTACACGCCCCCCCCCCCTCCCCCCCCCCCCAAGCTCCGAACGGGCAGTTCTGTGGGCGGGCCCACCATGATGCATCTGTACATCCAAACCGTCAATCCCTTTTCTCAGATTATTTTAAGGCATGAACACAAAAATGAGGCATATCAACGCTCAAGTGCACCACACCAAATAATAAGCTTGGTTGCATTAAAATGCACAAAGCATTAAATGTCAGTTGCATTAAACGCAAGAGTCATCTGTGGTGTGGTTCATTTGATCGTTGAATCTGCCTCATTTTTGTTTTGATGCCTTAAAATAATCTGAGAAAAGGGATAGACGGTTTGGATGTACAGATACGTCACAGTTCCACCACCCACAGAACTGCCCGTTCGGAGCTAGGGATACGCAATCCGCGTCCTTTACGTTGTAGAACTGATTTTCATCATTGCCACTTAAGCAGAGACTGCAATTGCAAGCAGATAAGAGTACTTAACACCTTCCTCCTCTATTACCAAGGTCACTTACCCAGATAATTGATTTTCAAAAGCCAGACTACTGATTTTTAAAATCATTGAGGAGTCGATCTTCTAAAACTTCATAGTTTCTAACTCACAATGAACAACTGTTTAAAATTTGAGCTAGCAGTGCAACTATTTTTCTTAATTTATTCAACAATGTAGCAGTTTATCTGACTGCGACTTTGAGCACAATCTCACACCTCCTTGCATGTGAATTGCTAATTTCAAACCGACCCATACCGCAATCACTGAACAAAAACACACCATGTTCCAATGTGGCACATCAGTGTAGGAACCGAGACATTAGTACGGTGGGGTGCTACATTGAGTGGCGGCACGGACACGAAAGCTTCAGACCCTACTCTGGCTTGGTCCGTTTATCAGGTGGGCACCACACACATGAAGAAAGGCGGTTACAGACCTGGCACTGGAGTGGACAGTGATGAATGCTCTGGATCCTGCACACAACTCTCATGTTGACACAACGGGTGCACTTGAAATTGATTTTGTGGCGGGAAGCGGAAAGGTAATAAAGGTCATAATCTCTTGCAAGAATTTTTTTCATATCATACAAATAATACAGCTTTTATTTTTGTTTTAAATTAAAATAAATTGATTCAAGACAGAGACAAGTTGGCTACCATACACATGTGACAGAATCAGCATCATCGCCACCGTCGCAACCATGGCCATCACCATCATCATCACTGCCATTGCCATTGCAATCACCATTGCCATCATCATCTCTAACACATCCAAAAAAAATGAAAACAGAGAAAACAGTTGGATAGGTTGCAACGGCCACCCACAAACATATGCCGCTTTACCCTGATCAGATATTTACGCCTTCCAAATCCCCCCCGAGTTGGATCCTCCTTATAGGATTTGCCACTCATCCTCATGCGTGTCATCAGCACCACAGTCATGCAACTTGTCTGCATCGAAGGTATCCTGACTGCTATCTAATCCTTCGACTGGCTCATCTGAATGATGGACCGATTTTGGAAGATTGCGGGATTGGGCCACGGTGAACAGTGGAGCTCCATTTGACTGACCTGCTAGCTCGGAAGCTCGAGCACAGAAATCATCAAAATCACCTGCGTGCACACCCATCAAGGAACCTCTCTAGTCAACACACACCCAAAGAGCATGATATAAAAAGCACAAAAAAAAAAAAAAAAAAAACAAAAAAAACAAAACAAGAGAAGTAATTTGCACAAGCAGAGAGAAAAGATGGAATTCACATAAATGTGCCGACTTGGCAGGACTGCACAATGTCCGAGCCACCTTATCAGGTGGTGCTCTGACCATGACCTATTCCAAAAGTCAACTCATCAGCTGGGCCACACTTTCACAATGAATAAAGACCATCAGTTATCTTTTCCAAATTGTCCACCTCCCTCGTCTGTACAGGGAGGGAATTAGGTGCAGCCCCAGCCTCACCCAAGAAGGTGCAGCCCTTACCGTGGGCCCACCTTCATGTATTCTATATCCACAGTGTCCATCTGTTTTGCAAGATCGTTTTAGGGTATGAGCCCAAAAACGAAACAGATCAAATCTCACATAGACCATACCATAGGAAACAGTGGTGATTGACCATTAAAATCTTCTTGTGGGCCACAAGTTTTGTATCAAGCTGATATTTGCTTTTTTTCCCTTCATCCAGGTTTGTGTGATCTTATCAACAGATTGGATGAAAAATAAACAATACAGTGGGCCCTAGGAAGATTTTAATGGTGGGGTGTTCAATCATCATTGTTTCCTATAGTATAGCCCACCTGAGATTTGGATCTGCTTCATTTTTGGGCTCTTGCCCTGAAATGATCTGGCAAAACAGATGGACAGTATGGATGTAGAAGAAATACATGAAGGTGGGCCCTACGGTAAGGGCTGCACAGTCTTGGGCGAGGCCAGGGCCACACTTAATCCACCCCCATCTGTTCGTGGCCCCACATACTTTTGAGTTAGGTCATGTACCAGGTGGCCCCCACCTGATGAATGGCCCGGGTCCTGGAACTTCATGAATTAAAAAAGAAAAAGAAAAAGAAAAAAAAGAAAAGGTCAGAAGCAGTAGCCCACCAACCTTTGCCACGGCAATAAAATCCAATTGCCAAGGATGGGTCGATTGTGTCAAGGGGCATCTGCCGCACAACACTGGAGCAGATTGCAAGAAGGAAATTAAAATAAACGGAAAAGAAAAACAAGTAAGGCAGAAACAGTAAGATCTACAAATGTTACCATCTCTCATCATCAATGAACAAAAACTAAAAATAAAGAGGACCTCCCAATATACCTGGGATGATAGGATGAAGTATCTGCCTCTAGATTATCCAATGCAACATCAACCGCCTGACATAATAAACATCACGAAGAGGTCAAGCACCACCTATCGAGCAATGTGCATAGGCTCTTAGAAGTCAATTGGCATTTGCAAGCATGGTTTTTAATTGGTGGAATTAGGCCCCATTCAAATGGAATGAAAAAATAAATTTTGATGTAGGAGAATGTCATAGCACTTTTAACAATTACAAAAAAAAAAAAAAAAAAAAAAACCAGGAAGAAATTCGATTATGCATCTCCAATAATTATACATTATTCAGATTTTAGGAAGATCTGAAACAAATCAAGCTGGTTGTTGCACTACTTATACTTTATCGAAAGACGCATGGCAACCACTTGTATGACAAGCACATAAAAACAGTAGACATCTGTTTTATAAAATTGTGGAGCCCATGAATGATTAGATAGTAAACAGAACAAATTCAAGATTATGATTGTACCGTTTGAACTTCGTGTGGGTCCAGATAGATTGCTTTATCATCTTGCACGCCAACAATATAAGTTGAAGCCCCAGGTTTCCCACCCAAGATTCCAAGACTCTGAGGGAAGGTGAATGTTTCCCGTAGCAATGGGATATACCTGATTAAGAAGTCAAATTAACTGAATCTTTAAGGCACTAGATCTTACATGAATTGCACATCAGAAGAACCATGCTCCTCTGACCATCAAATATAGTCATACAAGTGATCATATAGGATGGATTAAAAATTTTATTTAAACAAAATTTGTCAGAAACATATTCGGAGTAGCATCAGAAGAAAATTTCAAAAGATGAATGATCTAATGAAAGGAAAACCACCCAGAATCCAAGCTAAAGCAATTAATTTCTCTTATGAGAAATGCTCCAGTGCTCTTACTTGCAATGGTTCAGTTGGACAGTCCAGTTGATCAATCTGAATGAACTGTCTATAACACATTTCATGGACTACAATGCAAAAATCGTACTGATAGGATGATCCCATCCATCCTTTATTTCGCCTTAATTTCTCTAGCCACCCATTTTCCAAGCCATAAATAGAATGGTTATGATTGCTTAAGAGAGAAATCCATTATAATCATAAGCAACCCATAATGGCTCTAACAAATAGATGTATCAAATTGTGGATTCGACTTATTGGAGTATAAATAATCTTGACCAACCATATTAAATTTCATAATGCTGCAGGGTTAAAGAACAACGTGTTCATAGGATTTAGCTGAAATGAGGATCTTGAGATGGAAGAGTGGCAAGACGAGAAAGGACAGAATTAGAAATGATTGCATTTGAGGGAATTTAGGAGTAGCACCACTAGGCAATAAAGATGAGGGAAAGCACACTTGGTTTGGTCATGTGCATCAGAGACCAAGAACAGCATCAGTTAGAAGATGTAAGCTGGTACAAGTTGAAGGCTCTAAAAGGGCAAGGGGAAGGCCCATAAGGACCAGGATGGATGCAGTAAGAAAAGACGATGAACTATGGTCTAACTGAATGTCTGGCCCTTGAAAGAGTAGAACAGCAGAACAAGATTCATGTAACTGATCCCAATTAATTGTGAAAAGGGTTAGATGATGATGATTATGATGATAATATTATATGCCACTGATCAAATGGTTAGTATTTTCCAGACAATTGAGATGTTTGCATGGTAGCCTATGAAATGTGCCTGGACCTAATAAAATGTCTGGATCAATGGATTGGACTACGTATCCCAATGCAACTACAAGTTCTATAACAAAAGTGCTCTGACAGCAGTCGAGCACTTATCCTCTTATATGGTGACTTCTTTTTGTGAAGGTGGAGATAAATTGTAAAAAGGAGTAAGCACAAACACAAATATCAGAACAATAATGTTTCTACCTGGAACCCTCTCACTTAGCAAGCAGGCACACATTTGTCAGATCTATGCCAGTCATCAGCTGGAACTGCCCTTTCTTAAAAATCAGGCTAGTCTGATCATCAGATGAGAAAAATGTATCTGATGAATATGAGTCAGTGTTGCCGGTCAATGTCACTTTACAATAGTTAATTTCTTAAACATGTGGCTCATCTGATTGTCTGATTACCTGATTTCTAAAACAACTCAGCTACAGGGTGAGGCCTGATGAGCGACTTAGATCTTGCTCGCAGGAGCAATGTTGTCACAGCAAGTTGCCAAAAGATGCATGTGGTGTGGCTGCCTCAAGAATATTTGAGCCAACTTAATGAGGAAAAGATTAAATGCAAGCAACGATCGAGGGCCACTTCTTGTGGGGGGGGGGTGTCTCCATCAACAAACGACCGCTTGCATACAATTCCGACATGAAGTTCATGATATCCCCTTTAACCACTTCATAAAACTCCTTATAGAAGGCCAACAAGAAGCCATTGGGACCTGGGGCCTTATTCCTTCCCAAAGATTTCATGGTAGCCTTAACTTCATCCTCCGAAAATGGCCTTGCAATAGATGCAGCTTCAATGTCAGAAAGATTGCAAATCTCAACATTTTCACCCAAGGGCCTATCCCGCCCCTTACCCCCTTACCCTTAGCCAGATTGTCTTCATTGTGAAACATATCGATAGCTAGTTGCTATTCTGTGTTGGTAAGAGGTGGTGTTTGGTGTCCCCCATGTCGTAGAGCTTTGCATGGTGGAGAGGTGGAGGAGATCGTGAGGCTGCTGGATCGCTTACAGCTGTTGTTCCCTTCACCAAGCCTTCCGGATCGCTTATATTGGAATGCTTATCCACTGGGTTCCTTTTCAGCTAAGTCCCTCTATTAAAAGATTCAGTCTCCAGCGATCTCAAGAGAAGATGAACGCTACCATGCCTTTTGGTTTTATGGGGCCCCTCCCAAGGTCGCTTCCTTTGCATGGTTGGTGGGAGGAAGTGCATTCTCACAATCGATAACCTTCAGAAGAGGGCCATAACTCTCCCAAATGTTTGCCTCATATGTACGGCAGACACAGAGTCAGTTGATCATTTACTCATTTATTGCACATATGCCCGTCATGTATGGTCTCATCTTTTCAAGTCTTTTAATATAGATTGGGTGATGCCTTCTTCAATAGCTTCTTTGCTAAAGATGTGGCATGAGGTCCACCTTCCTAAGACCGAGTGAACTGTCTAGTGCCTATCCTTATTAGCGGTTCTTTGGAACATTTGAGTGAGTGGAACTCCGGGTGCTTTCGCAACAAGGGGTAGAAGGAATCTTTTTGGAAAATTAAGAGGGATGTTATAGAATGGGCATTTATTTGCTCTAATATAGATATTGGGGATGTGTGTTCTATATTGGATTTTTTTATTTTTTTTGAGAGAGAACGAAAACTTTATTAGAAAAAAGCAAAGAGGAACAAAAAAAGATAGCTGATCTGCTGAGGGAGCGGATCGACTAGAGCCCCAAAAAAGATAAATTACAACTTTGTAGCTTAACAATGGAAGAGGTCCAGTCTGCTATGAAAGAAATCACCCTGAGCATAATACTCTCGAACGAATTGGAGATACCATTAAAACATCTAGCATTCCTTTCTTCCCACACTGCCCACCAAGCTGCCAAGAGAGATTATCCAGACTATAGATCTTTGCTTTCCACATGTAAATCCATACCATGCTTGAAAAAAAACTGCGAGATGAGCAAGGAGAAACCGAAGAGATGTTAAACCGAGAAAGGAGGTAGATGTTAAACCGAGAAAGGAGGTAATTCCGAATCTGATAGGAAAGAGAACAGTGGATAAAAAGATGATCCACCGTTTCTTCATCGACCATACAACAAAGACAGATATTTGTGAGATACATTCCCCTTTTTCTGAGATTGTCTATCGCCAGCACCGTTTTTTTTACCCACCAACCAACCAAAAACTGGTATCTTGGGGGGGACTTGAATCTTCCAAACTTGCTCAAACGATTCATCTTCCACTCACTGCATATGGCTGGAGAGGAAGCTATAGAACGATTTTACCGAAAATAACCCTGTTTTTTTCTGGCTACCACAAAATCCTATCTGCGCTAAGAAGATCCATTTTGTTGTTTTGGATACGATTCAGGAGCGCAATGAATTCTTCAATCTCGCTGTCTCAAAGGTTTCTTCTACCCTTCGGATTCCACACCACTTCTCCCCCAATGACTAAGTAACATCCCTCCACTGAAATGGCCTTGTTAGTGGCAAGGTTATTAATATGCAGGAAAGCACTTCTAAGGGACTCGTCCCCCACCCGGATATCCTCCCAGAAATGGATGCAATTACCTTTACCAATTGCGAAGCGAATACCTTTTAGAACCTCCTCTTTCATCGATAAAATACATTTCCAAAGGGCCGAGGCTTTATAATTAGAGGAATCCTTCGTCCACCATCCTCCACTCGAAGCACAATATTTACTTTTAACTAGATTGTTCCAAAGAGCGCCGCTCTCAATCCCAAGTCTCCACGTCCATTTGCCTATGAGGGCCCGATTCATGTTTTTGAGATCTTTTATACCTGCCCCTCCTTTATCAATATGATTACAAACCTCCTTCCAACTGACCAAATGGAATTTTTAATTCTCTTCTTTTCCATGCCACAAAAAATCCCGTCTAAGTTTTTCTAGAGATGCCAGAATCGATGCCGGACATTTAAAGAGGGACATGAAGTAGAGGGGAAGATTTGATAACGATACCTTAATGAGAGTTAACCGGTCACCCAAGGATAGATATCTACATTTCCATCTAGCTAGATACACACCAAATCTTTCAATTACCTTATCCCACATGCCACATGAACTTTGGGGGCTTTTCTATGCATAAAGTGAGACAGACAAAAGAAGTTGGGAGACAGCCTGCCGAGAACCGAAAAAAAATTAGCTTCTTTAGAGTGGCTTTTTTTTCCAAGCTGTGGTGAATAAAAATCATGAATTATCCTTCATAAAAATAAAAATAAAAAAAGGACTCGTCTTTTTCTTTTTTCCTTTTATTATCTTTTTAAAAAATTACTTTAACAAACATACAAGAGTGCTTTAATGATTTTGTTCATTTGTACCTTTCTTGAGTGTAGAATCATGTTTTAAAAAAAGGGGGGCATTTTATTCCATTGTGAATAAAAATATGTTTTGGTTTCTTTGTTTTGGGTTTTTGAACATCGAAATCTCCAAATCTTCTCTTTCAAAAGAGAGGGGATTTTAATATGGGAGTGCATTTTTCATGTTTCATAAGCAAAAGGTACAAAGAATGAAGAAAAAAAAAAAAATTTGAATTCTTAAGTAATTTTAGGCCCATTTACGCACTTTACGACAATCGTACGATTCCCACTATCATACGATTATTTAATATTTGCGATTTGGGTGTACGATTCAAACCATACGCCCACATTATACAATATGAATAGTATGATTCAGATAACACTTGCGTATTTGTATGTATGGATTTATGTATAAATGAGAAGGTTCAAGTCCAACCACTTGGACCACAAGTTACAGTCCACCCAACAGATAACTTCAACCCTATTATGTTCATGCAACATCCAACCCTTTCAACAGGTTGGCCCCGCCATGAGAATCACTAGTGCAAAAATCAGCCCTATCTGCTCATCAGGTGGGCCACACCAAAGAAAACAATATCCAGCCAAACATAAATAGAAGAATACCAGTGTTGTCTATTCAATGAGTGGATGTGAAGCATAGGTAAGGTTGAAGTTATATGCTGGGTAGGCTGCAAATACACACACGCGCACGTATTCAAATGTATATGCATAATATAAACACATCCACATCACACACACACATAGATATGTGTTGGTGATATCCATGCCCCATGTATATGATGCATATTATCACCCCTGAACACACACATGTATGTATTTATATGCATGTGTATACATAAACACATCTACACAACGGATCCCGAAAGGGTTTCTTCAAAGCCTCAAGGGGCCTAAGGCAAGGCACCCACTATCCCCATTTTTGTTCACGGTGGTAGCAGAGGCCTTGAGTGCAATGTTATCAAAAGGTCAGCAGCTCCAATTAATTCTGGGCTGTCGCAGTTCGATTCCAGGCTAACTGTCTCCCATTTGCAGTATGTAAATGACACACTTCTATTTTGTGAAGCAGATCTGGCAAAGATAGATAATTTGCAAAAAATTCTAGGTTGCTTTGAAGAGGTTTCCGGGCCGAAAATCAATGCACATAAAAGCGAGATGTTGGGGATAGGGCTATCCAAAGAAGACATGATAGAGTTTGCGGCAATTTTTTGATGCGAAGCAGGATCCTTCCCCTCTTCCTATTTGGGGCTTCGCCTATGCATGGGGAAACCCCCTAAAGCATTTGTGAAGCAAGGTAATCGAGAGGTTTGAATGGAAACTGTCAAGATGGAAAGGAAGGCATCTTTCTCTAGCTGGGTGAATTTCTCTCATCAAGTGGGCACTCTCCAAATCTTCCTTTATATTACATGTCTCTATTCAGATGCCCGAAGTCAGTTTTACAGAAACTTGAAAAAATCAGAAGGAACTTCCTATGGGATGGGGTGGAGTATAAGCACAGATTTCATCTCCTAAGCTGGAGCAAAGTCTGCCATCCTCTAGCTGAAGGTGGCACGGGGATTAGGGATCTTGAATCTATGAATATGGTGTTGCTGGGAAAATGGCAATGGAGGTTTGGGGTCGAGGATGGAAGGTTGTGGAGAGACTTCTTACCTCATAGGCACGGGCTGGAAGAGAGAGGCTGGGAGACTAAAAAAGTCCCCTCTTTATCGGGTCTCAGCTATGTGGAAGGCCATCCTAGTGGTATCTCCCTCAGTTATAGCTTCCTCAGCTTTTTCTCTTGGTAATGGCAATTGCATTAGGTTCTGGGAGGATCTGTGGTGTGGGTCCAGATCGCTGCAAGGAGACTCTTGGCTGCCAAGCAGGAAGCGGATATTGACGGTAGACAATCTGCAAAAAAGGGGAATGATTTTACCGAACATCTGCCTTTTTTGTATGAGCAGCGCGGAATCCGTAGACCACCTTCTAATCCACTGCCTTTCGCAAGTCGGTTTTGGAACCATATTCTCAAGTTTTTTGACATCGACTGGTCTATGCCGTATTCAGTTTCGCAGTTCATGTGGGCTTGGCATGGTGTTTGTTTGGCAAAAGAGAGGGAAGCAGTGTGGAGGCTGTCTCTTTTAGCTGGTTTTTGGAATCTTTGGGCTGAACGTAATGCTCCGTGTTTTGATAACAAGTGTTCCTCTCAAGATCAGTTTATGAGGAAGGTCTTAAGGGATGTAATTGAATGGGCTACCAAGCGCCTTCAGTTAGACCTGAACATGGTCTGTTCTAGGTTGGAAGTCTAACCTTCTGGTCTCTTGTATTCTTTTTCCTGGTCTTGCCAGGTTGTTTCCAATAAAATTCATTCATATCCCTTCAAAAAAAATAATAATAATAAACACATCTACACATACGATATCCATCCCCCCTGTATGATGCATATTATCACCCCTCAGCACACTTACCTACAAACGGTAAAAAGCTAAAAGCAATGTCCAATATGATGTTTTTTGCATGCGTTCAAAGATGAAACAATGAACCGAAATCAGCCAAGTTATTTCACACTTTTAAAGCCAAAGAATGTCATGTAAAAGTCATGTCGAACTCTATGATTCAACTCCCATAAACAACTCTCGGAAATACTAGAAAAGAGAAACATCATCATCGTGTAAGTTACGATTTCAATAATTTTTGTACCTGGGGTTAACCTTGTCGAGCCCAAGAACCAGTGGAACCAATAGGAGAATAGGTGACCAAGCAGCTTGACCATTGCAAAGATCAGAACAAAGCCTGGTAGCATTTTCAATACAGACAACTGGTGCTCCACCCCGTTCCCCATCTTCATCACCAGAAACAATATAAACAGCCATTGGGAAGGACCCGTTGCCTTCTTCGACATTGTTCTGCTCTCTCTTGGCACGGACAAGAGTTTCCCATGAGCGGCACGTGGCATATGGGCCCACCCATGAACCAGCAGCTAGGCCATAAGCCTTCCCAGCTTGAAGGAGATTGTGTATTGAGAACACGGATTGCTCGGAATCACCAAATTGATGCAAAATCTCAATATAATCCTGATCAAATGGCTGCATAATCAACATGGAACCATCATGAGCAATCTACAACACATGACACTTTAATACACCATATCAAATAGCAAACCAGCTTTGCAATTCCAACCATTAAGAAGCTATACCCAAGGAGCCATTTGGCCAAGGTGGCATTCCCATGCAATTGCATGGAGATAATATTCAGGGTTGAGTCGGTTGACAATGAATGCAAATATATCATGGACTTCATCAGGCTTTCCGCCAAATACCACAACACTTTTTTTCTTTTTTCAGGAATCAAATACCACAATATTTTGTGGTCAATTGGAGGAGCTGCATTAATTTCTCTGTTGGGAGGGGAAAAAAAAATGCTACATTACAAGAGTAACGAATTCCCTGTCCAAAATGGCACCTAAACTACAATGTAATAGCATATCCATCCATCTCACCTGCTGCACGGGCTTTCTCCAAGATCTCCCTAAGTGATGAAAAAGCAATGCCTGGGAGAGAGGGAAAAAAACAATTATCAGTTTTTTTTTTTTTGGAAAGGTAACACCACCAGGGATAGAACCCAGGATCGCTCAGACACACTACACTGTCTCTACTCATCTAATGAACAGGAGGGTTATAGCAGTTCATATACTCTTAAAAAGAAAGAAGCAAATATAACCAGGATGAATGATCATCTACAACCAGTTAATAGATAAGCTTAAACTGCAAACCATCTTGCACTGCATCACATATGGACATCCAATCCACGCATAGGGTAGGTCACTACACGACAATCACATGGTACAGAAATCACACATTCGCACTCATTAGGCAGGCCACCTTGTATGGACAAAGGTCGTATCGTTCAAACCAAAGCAGCTGAAGGTATGATTTAATGCACATGTGCAACCTGGCCACTGCGCAACTGGCCTGATTTGGGGGCAAAGAAATCCTCTTGATGGGCCCTATGCATGGCTCAGATGTCTTATTCACATGACATACTGACACATGAGCAAATAAGGTTAGATGAAGCTTAACCTACAACTGGTGTTAGGGAATTCCACCTCTGTAACCAGTAATCGAACAAAATGCATAACAAAATTACTGAAAAACAGAAAACTATAAAGATCCATTCCTTGGTATCATTCAAGGATGTAAAACCTGATACCTGGGCGACAAGCATCTGACTGCTTCTAAGCATGCAACCCCAGTAGACATCGCTAGTAAACTTCGAGTCGCCAATAGCATCAAAACCTGTCAAAGAACAGATTCACACAATTAAGAGAGGTGAAGTTTGACCACGAAAATCAATTTCTTACTGTCCATTGTAACACAAAACTGACCTTTCCGATATGTCATCACAATTCGTGATAAGAAATCCTCTGAGAATTCAACTAACCCATTGCTAAGGGTAGCATCACCAGACGACTCTTCTGGCGAAACTTTATAGCATACACCGAGAAGCCATATTTCACTGGTTGAGCTAGAAACATCAGTCCTCGGCCCCAATAAATATTCTTGTAGTCTCCTCATTGAACCGCTCATCACAACTCTCCTCACAGCTGCCGTCCAACCATATTTAGTAGTGTTAGACTCCTTCTCTTTGCAGGAAGGTGACCCAGAGAATGAGTCAAAGATAGAGAAAGTAGATGAAAAGAAGCTTGACAATGAGAAAGCCTTCGTAGACTTAGTATGGCTAGCTTTTTTATCCAAACTAACTGTCTTTGGATCTCTACATGTGGAATCAGCTGAGCTTCCTGCAGGAAATTTTGAAGCCACAGTTCTCTCAGGTAAGCCCTGCATTACCTAGTCATACATAAAAATACAATGACGGAATTGGTTCGTAGAAGAAAGTCAAAATGTCCAAATATGCTAGAAGGTCCCAACATTTACTTAATTATTTATTATTTTTTGTAGTAACAAGCTTCAACATTAAACATGAAAAATCTAGGCTATCACTACATTAAGCGTGAACCAAAGCGACAACGGATTCAGGTGTGGGTGTGAGGAAGTCTGTTCCAAAATGTTTGCAAGTATAAACAGCTATGAAGTGAAATCAGTGCGCAATTTTGAAGCAGGAGAGGCACTTGGGTAGAAAATTTGTGCAACTATTCTAGGCAATCACAAAGACAAGTATTTCATATACTTCTTTGAAAGGTGACTACAGTTTCAGCATTAAAGTAATAGATACAGTTTGCAGGAAGTGGATTGCGTCCTGCCCCGCCAGGATGATAATCCATCTATGCAGGGGCTCTATGGGGCCCACAATGATGCATTGGTTTTATCCACGCTATCCATCCATTTTTCCAGATCATTTTAGGATATGAGCCCAAAAATAAGGCATATCCAAAGCTCAAGTGGGCAACACCACAGGAAGCAACAGTGATAATGACACCCAGCATTGAAACCTTCCTAAGGGCCACTGTGATGTTTATTTGCCATTCAACCTGTTCATAAGGTCATATAGACGTGGATGAAGGGAAAACACAAATTTCAGTTCAATCAAAAACTTCTGCAGCTCCCAAGAAGTTTTTTATGGTGGGTGTTCAATCCCCACTTTGTGGTCCACTTGAACCTTGGGTTTGCCTCATTTTTGGGTTCATACCCTAAAATGATCTGGCAAAATGGATGGACAGTATGGATAAAACCCATACATCACATTGGGCCCCACAGAGCCTTTCCTGGATGGATTATCGTCCATGTGGGGACAGGACGTAATCCACTTCGCAGTTCACAATGCAGAGTTTGGTTCCATGTAGGACACCCTAGAAAATTCTTCCATGTTGCTTCTCCTTTCGCGGTTATCTAAAAACAAACTCATAAATAATTGTTGAAAAAGTAATTCAAATTAAACCGTCCAAACAGTCAGTCCCACTTCAAATGGATTGCCTCAGAAAAGTAGAGGTATTTTATTACTAAAATGGTCAATTGGTGGAAATTAATTGGATGTCAAAATGAAAAGTAGCTAATGGTCTGGATTAAAAAAAGTATGAAAAATGAAAGATTAAGAAAGTTAAAACAATCTGACGTTTCAATGATGGCCTATTTACACTGAGTTCCATGATTTTGACATTTTGGTTTGAACTTTACCACATGTACAATATCTAAGTGCCTGCATATCAACCATCACACTTAGATGGGGTATTAAAATAAGTATTACTATACAGAAAAAAGAAGGCCATGCCACACGCTTCTAATTTGGACTATGTTTCTATAACGGAAGATGATATGGTAGATCCGTTAAAAACGGAATATGGTAGAGCCATCTCTCCGCATCAAAGTCATTGCTAGGGTGACCAATCAATCCAGGTTGTCCGTATGTGGGGCCAAATCACACATATTAGAGAATAGTAGACATTATTAGTTTTCTTCTATGTTTTTAATAGCTATGCCATGTAGAGTGTAGCTTACACTATGTAGCCCATGAAAATAGCTCAAGTTGCTTATAGCCTACGCTACATGATAATTTGCATATATCCTACGCTACATGATAATTTGCACATACTACACGCTACTTAGCTCACTTTTTTTTTTTGAAAACACAGGGTGTCCCCACCCTTTTTTAAGGCGAGACTATTCCCTGCGGATATACGCAATCACCCACAACCACATGTATCAGGTAATGCCAAGGATGGGAGTCGAACCCACACCTGTAGGGAGCAAACCAAAATTGATGGTCGCTCGCCCAAACCTCATTGGGTGCTACTTAGCTCACGTTACAAGTCATTTTTCACTGATTTGTTACATTTTTTATTTTTAATAAAAATTAGTTGATCTTTTTAATGCCTTTAGTAAAACCAATATAAGTAACAATATTAAATCAGTTTCATTGCTCTTTTTTGTTAACCTTTATACTTAATGATTACCCTTTCCTATTACTTTAGGTTGCATTTAGTTGCACCAAATATCATGGAATTTTGTTAAATTTCATTATTAATCAAGCTAATTTGGTGAATGTCATGAAATTGGTGCAACCAAGCACAACCTTGATTAAAAATCTATTAGTAGCAAGTAGCTTACGCCTCATGCTTCAAAGGAGCGAATGCTACACTACACACTATTGGCTATTTAAAACAATGGTTTTCTTAACTTCATTGGACTGAATATTGACCATGAATCCTTTTTGTCTTTCTACCATCTATGAAGGATGGAATTGAACATATTGTTTGGATCATTCAATTTATGTGTATCTTCAACCATTTTTGATCCATGATAAGGTAAAAACTGTATGGACATCTCAGATTCCCAGCCACGTGCTATGGACAAATGGCTCTACTGTACTCCACTGGCTCAGCCGTATCATCCCCCATCCTGGAATTTAGAAACATCCTAGATTATTTAATCCTGAGTTTATTGCCTCCGGCGCCACTCAGGACGGCCAGCATGTGTCACCCCACTGGCGTCCACATCTGATGCTCTAAACGGTCCACGTTCTAATGCTTTGTTATATAGAGGCACCGTAAGAAACTTACACCAAACAAGCTATGATTATTTTATCATAGCTTGTTTATTATAACATCGAGAACCCATCAGTTCGGGTTCTGTTGTACCTAGCTGGTCGATTCTTCATTGTAATGGATTTGTTCTGAATGCGCCCTTGGGCCCTTTTCTTTCATAAAGCATTACTTACTGCTCAAAACATATAGATATAGTATCAAGAACATTGGACGTCCAAATCATCACACAACCTCCGCATGTGGGCCCCAATGGAGCAACAGATTATAGCAATCCTGACTTGCGACAGAGGCAAAACGAATAGCTATTGAAATTTGACCCCTGTGGTCATGCTATACTGGGTTGTTTTGGCAGGCTCTGCATGGGGAGGATTGGTTGGATGATCACAACCATCCATCTTCAGGGTACTATTGTGGATGATTGATGAGCCATGGTTCAAAGGATGGTTTTTATCATCGATTATTAGACATTTTCTAGTTGTGGCCTCTCATTCTAGAGTTAACTAGTGATGCAACATGAAGTGAATGCTTTCCCAATGTGCCCCATCCATGCAAATGGCGCACATGGTTCATTGATCCAGACCATTGACCTTATAGGGGGCATGCTAGATCGGTGATGCGCCCAAAAACTTATCCACAATGAAGAGCCTAGCCATCCAATCTTTGACCTTTTTTGAATCATGTGTACCAATGTGAGAACTGTTTAGTCTGACTTTTGACGTGTGCAATCAACACAACAAAGTCCACCCAATGATCATCCAGAGGGAAAGATCATAGTCATCCAAATTTTGGCCTATTTTTGAAACATGCATGCCATGTGATTATTGCTCCAGTCAGATTTTTGAGATGAGCAATCAGCATAGCAGAGATCACCTGATGACCCGCTCTGATCAGTGACACATGTTCCTCATTTCCACTTGAGAAGTGAGTACCCATTCAAACATTGCACTCACATGTTTGATGTTCCTCATCTCCACATGTGAAGCTAGTGCAACTAGCACATCTCAATACAGACCACCTTGTCCATATTGAGCTCTTTCCTTAGATGTCTAGGGAGAGAAGCCCAACAAAGGGTGATCCACTGTAAGGCAAGGTCAAAACAAATTATGAAAAGGCCATCAAGACTGACAAGGGCAAGCATGCCATGCATGTTGACAAGAAAAACAGCCATACAGTCGTCGCTGTGGGAAAAAGAAGGCATCCAGGACTTATGTTACACTCGGACGAGCACTTAAGAGGAAGAGAACACATGATTTGATCAGTGAAACGATTGTGCAACTTGGGGGCTCTTCATTATCAAAGTCTCTCGAGGCAACTAAAGGCATATTGCAGCAACACTGCAGATTTGGAGGTTGATGCTAGCTTCAATTTGCAGACAAGTTTTTCACCCAAGGCAAATTGATGCGGCCAGAGTGCAGCCATACGCATAAATGGTCCCCAACATGGGCTCATCTAGCCACCCAGGTGATAAATCTCTTTAAAGATCAGTTTGCATGCCCATGCATAAGGTATCTTATGCCGGTAAGTTGTTATGGGGGGAACAAAATAATCATTGCTTTTGCATTAGTGGGAGAGTTCTAAAGGTAATTAAGAGGGCTAACCTGGATTTTAAGGATTGGGTGTCGACCTTGAGCGGAGTTGTCGCTAGGAATTTTCCTTTCTGTTGCCTTTTGGCTGTAATTCTTTGGCCCTTTTTGCCCTTTTCTCAGTAAAATAGTAACCTTTCTGGGAAAAATTTGTTGTTCCCTAATTCATAGGTTTTGCTCCTGCTTTTTATGCAATGTAGGTTGTTCCTGCATTCTAGGAAAGTCTGGCTAATGGGCAATTTTAGGAAAGTAGAGGTGCAGTTGGTGCTCAAAGTCAAGCACACTCTTAAACTGATTAATTGTGAAATATCATGATATTTGGTGCAACAAAACACACCCAGAGGTTGATTCAAAGGGAACTTTGGGATCTCTATGTTTGGTCATGGCCAAAACACATGTCTATGGCTTTACGAAATCTCGATCAAAAGAATAGTTGCAGAAATTATTATGTTTGGGCGATGCAATCGCAGGGTGATGCAATCGCACCAATCCCACAATTGCATGCTCCACTAGTGCACACAAGAAGAGGCCCAGATGGGATCCCAATTAAGTACACGTGGATATAGTCCCTTATTTATTTCAGTTTTCTTTTCTTTGTTGTTGTTGTTGTTGTTTTAGTTTCCTTAGTTGTTTCCTTACAATTTTAGAAAGTCCAAGTTGTACTTTGATTAGGAATAATCATATTCATGTAACGCTTAAAAATAGGGCCTCATGGCCAAGGTATTCAAAATCGGTTACGTAGCGGTAACGGTCATAACTGTTACGCGTTACGGGATCAAAACAGCCGTTACAGAAAAACGGGCTGTAACGGCCCCATAACGGCCCAGTAACAACATTTTTGAATAAATAAAAAATGGATGTAACGGCCGATACGGGAGCTGTAATGGCTGTTACGGCCCGTATCGTAACGGTAACAATGGTGACCGTTACGGCCACCGTTACCGTTTTGGAACACCTTGCTCATGGCTGTACGTATGGAACAACTTTGAGATTTTGCAATAAGAATCTTCTAAGAGGCTTTTCTATAGTGGAAGAATTGGTATGCAATTTGTGTGATCTCTAGCATAAAGGCTACAGGAGTGTTGGGCTTTGCTCTCAGTCTTTACTCCTTTTTCTATCTATGCATGTAGATGGTTTTTTATGTGATCGCCTCCTATTACAATCTTGTAGTGTGCAATTTGAATATCAATCTGGTATGTTGAATTTCACTGAAATTAGTTTCAGCTTGATCTAGTTGCATTAATTCGACTATTACATCAACTTCAATTTGCAATTATCAGGATAGCCAATTGAGTTGGTTATCAATTTTAGTTCATTTCAACTCCTACAACTAGTTTCCTTCAATCCTAGCTTGCACATCTACCTCCTAACCGCAAAAATTTCCTCTTCAAAAAAGAATAGTCCGATTGACAGCTGAGATCCTTTGACAGTGATACTTTTTTGGGATGCCCCCAATCCATGGTAGCTCCCAACAGATGAACGGCCCCAATGTCGTACACGTGTACCCTATGTACAAATATTGATTTCTTAATAACTTCCTAGATTTTGTAAACCTATATAAAAATTAATTTTTTTTTTTTTTTAAAAAAAGAAGCAGATATATATATATATATATATATATATATATATAGAGAGAGAGAGAGAGAGAGAGAGAGAGAGAGAGAGACAGAGACAGAGACAGAGACAGAGACAGAGACAGAGACAGAGATGATCGCCTACAACCTGGTAAACCCGAAATTAACAGGTAAACCCGAAATTAACATACTACCCGTTCTTACAAGCATTTTCAGCAAAAGTTGAAATAATAAGAAATTCATAAGGTATAAAAGATGGGTCGTACTATACAACCGATTGTAGGTAATCAGCTCAAAAAAAATAAAATAAAAAATAAAAAACAAAGAGAAAAAATACATACCCTTGATGGATGGATGAAATTGAGTAATCTGGTATATATAAAAAAACGGATGGATTTTGGGTCTGCTTCTTATCCTCTAGAGAGATTTTGGGGTTTTTTTTTGGCAAGTTTTAGGGTTTCCGAAAAGCAAAGATGGAAGAAGAGAAGGTCGTCTATCTTAAAAAACCAACAACAACGGGAAAGTAACTCAGAGGTATCTGGAGGATAGGTCACATGTGCAACGCGTTGGACTACAAGTTAAATTACAGCAGCGGATCACTCCCATTTGTTTGGAAGCGTGGATTTGGAACCCCTGGATTCGGAACCTATGATTAGAAAACCCTCAGATTTACAGTCTTCCCTGTGTGTTTGGCACCATGGAGTGTGAATCAACTTTAATCTAAAAGTACCTATAAATGTTATATTTATAGAGGTTTAAATTTAATTACTAAATCAACTTTAATATCTCTAATTAGTGAGATATGTAATTTTTGACACAATGGTTGTGATAAGCCCGCTGAAATATATGCTTGGCTCAAAAATGACGAAATTCCAAGTCTCGAATGGGCCACAAGTACAAAATTATATCTAAGTGACTAACCAACAATTTTTATTCCTTGACTTACATGGACAATGTTTGGATACATGAACAATGTTTGGATGGTGTTGATCATCATTAGTAGGTCATGTGCCCAATAAAATGATAGTGTATACGGACACATGTTACATGTGAAACTATTAAAATGATTTTAGGTGTAATCCAAGTCCTCACCATCCATTACAAACCCCTCCAAAGAGAGGAGTGGAAACCCTCAATTACTTTACGTTGTCAAACAACCAAGGGATTTGAAACCCCTCAAATCTCCTCCAATCCAGGGTGCTAAATGACCCATAAGATCAATATATAAATTATGTGGACCACAAAACATAAAATAATTACTATCCATTTATACATTAAAAATACAAATGTGGTACATTTGATAAATATATATAGCTAAATTTATTTTAAATTGATTTTAGTAATGTGTATAATATATTTGACGGTTTGGATTTTTCATAAACATGAAGGGATGGAAATTATTCTCTTGGTGGACCGTGACTTATAGTCGAAGCATTGGACTAGTGACATTCTCGGCATTACAGTGCGTTCAGGTTTTCTAAAAGTGGGTCCCATCTTTCACTAATCCGAAACGTTGGTGTGATGGGACGCGCTGTGGATGGCATATGTACGAAAGATCTTAGAGATTGAACGGATATTTCTTTGGAATATTGAGATATTTTATTCGTTGTATGGGACCGTTGACTTAATCTCCAGGGTTTACGAATTTTTTATAGGGAGATTTTTTGTGATTGATAATTCACGGTGAGTTGCATAATACCAACGGTTTGGATCAACAAATAGTGGACCCCACTTGTGAGAACTAGAACAGAACGGTGCCCTAGCGTCGTATAATCACGTGAACGAATTACATGCGCTGTATCGTATCTCGAAGCAACACACGTGCCGGAGTAGCTCGTGTGAGGGAGATCCGGGCCTTCAGAAGGGTGGCAGTGTTCCTTAGGGCCACGTTCCAGGTGTTTTTACCACACATTCGCACGTGTCACTCGATTGATGAGTGGACCACAACTTGTGATACGTACCATCTTTCCTGCCACCGTGCTATTTGGGTAGAAAATCAGTACCATGGAAGCCATAGGCCCCACCATGAGGATCATCTGGCTCAAAAATCAGGCAGGTGGGTGAGACTGCTGAATCAATGAACAACCGATGGTCTTACTCAACGACTACAGGCGTGGCCCATCTAGTAAGCCGATCGGTCTAGTTTTATAGAATGTTAATTTCAATGGTGGGACATACCATTTTCATGGTACCGATGTCCAAAACAATCGCACGTTGGCTAGAAAGATCACACGATTCTGCAAGTTGTTGTACCCTCGCCAGTATGTCATCGGGAGGCATGCTTACCTGCGCACGTGCGTACCTTTGCACACGTGTTATGGTATCAAAATCTGAACGGTCCATGTGATGGGGAACCAGTATGAATTTTCACCTCGATCCAGAACTCTGGTGGGCCATAGAAAAGAGAGATGTAAATCCCAAGAAGGCTTCAACGGTAGGAAACTCTTTCCCCGGTTTTCCCCCTAGTCCGACCCACTTGAATTTTTTTTCATCTCATTTTTTTCATATTCCATAAATTGAGCTCCCAAGACGGATGGACGGTGTGGATCTATCACAAACATCACGGTGGGCCCCAACTACCATACCAGCGCATCTTCCTCGAAAGGCTTTAAGCAGGAAATCCGCGTCGGATGGAGGGGGACTAATAAACGTGCCGAAAAGCGCTCACACACGTGCTTTAAGGTTACGCGTGTGTTTCTGCACATAGTATGATCCGGCGGACTGGTGATTGCACACGCTTGAATGCGTGTTCACTCACTTCACGCGTGGATCCTACTCACACGTGTGAGCTGTAGAGGCTCTTGCCCGGCGATCCCAACAACGTAGATGGACGGGGGATACGCACTACAAAATAAATGAACGGTGTAGAGAATTTTACCAACAGTCCAGATTCTTTGTGCATGTGTATGCCACCCTATGATTATATTCGCCTGATTTTTTATGGATGGAATGTGCACGATGAGGCCCACCTGAAAAGCTGCATGATGTTACACACGTATGTTATTCGTTTCCACGTGTAAGGCGGTGCACATTCAAAGCTCATCCCAGAGGGTGCAAACTGCAAAGAAATGGAAGCGGATTGCGTACTGAGTAAAGCCTGTGGGGCCCACCGTGGTTTATGTATTTTATCCACTCCGTCAATCCATTTTAACAGATAATTTTATTGCTCAACATAAAAAATGAAGCATATAAAAATCTCAAGTGGACCACACCATAGGAAAAAGTATGAATTGAACGTGTCGAAAAATTCTTAGAGGCCACTGAAGTTTTGGATCAAGCTTATATTTCTGTTTTCCCTTCATCCATGTCTTTGTGATCTCATGAACAGGTTGGATGACAAATAAATATCATTGTGGGCCATAGGAAGGTTTCAACGGTGGAAATCATCATTCCCACTGTTTCCTGGTATGGTCCATTTGAGCTTTGGATATTCATCAATTTCGGAATCAACCACTAAAATGACCTAGGAAAACGGATGGACGGTGTGGATAAACAAAATAAATTCACAGTGGGCCCAACTGAGTTTACTCAGTAAGATAAGAGCTACTAAATAACTCCGTACGCCATCCCATTTCCAAAGAAATGGTGCCCTTGATCCAGACGTCCCAGGTTCACGGACGCGGTTTGGAGAGTGACGTTGCCACTAGCTAGGTGGCTAGTGGTAGTGGACGGGGATTTGTGGGATCCACCATGATGTATGTGTTTTATCCATGCCGTCCATCAATTTTTATGGATTATTTTAGAGTTTTAGAAAAAAAAAAAGAGGGGGAATTTAAATCTCAAGTGGACCACACCAAAGGAAAACAATAGTGATTGAATGTCCACCATTAAAATTTATCAAGGGCATACTGTAATGTTTATTTGACATCCAACCCGTTGATTAAGTCATACAAACCTGAATGAAGGAAAGAAAACAAATATAAGCTTGATCCAAAACTTTTACGGCCCTTAAGTAATTTTAATGGTGGTCGTTCAATCTACACTGTTTCCTGTGATGTGGTACTTTTGAAATTTGGATATATCTCATTTTTTGTATGATTATACCATAGAATGATCTTGGAAAATGGATGAACGGAATGGATGAAACACATACATTATGTTGGGCCCACAAAGCACCGACCACTAACCATTGGCTGGTGGTAGGGTCTCTACACAAACCGCGTTCCAAGTTGACCGGTCTTCTCTGCAAAATCTCTAATTTTCCAAGATCCTGTCCTTTGGTCTTTTCCAATTGAATGTGGAGTGGACCCTTTTTCCTTATCTCTTTCTAGCCATCTATTTCCAGGCCATAAATTGAAAGGCTGAGATTGTTCCATCAAAATAATATTATTATTTTTCCCTGGGGAATGAACTAGGATGAGAATTCGTAGTTGGACGAACTTTCTGTAAAATACACACGCGTTTTCAATCCGAGCAAAGTCTTTCAGTTTCGCAGAATAATTCAAACCGTTCATCTGTGTAACCCACTGAGATGGACTGTATTGACGATTGGGATCTTCCAAATAGAAGGTTTTTTGGGGTATGCTCAGTCGACGGTGGAAGCCAACAGACCAATGGTCAGGATTTACAACTGGAAGCCCCTGATGTACAAAGATGAGCCATGTATCGTTGGAATGTGGAAGATTGCGTCTGAGGCTCCATTACGTGTGGACTTGGCGTTTACCTCAAATCCAAACCGCCCAAAGTAGTGGGACCCACTTAAAATAAGTCATGTACGTAAAAAAAACGATCGAATATACAATGCTGACCGCTGGTGGTTTTCCTTCCTGGGTTTGCTGGAATGCATCCCGGTGTATTGCTGCCCATGCTATAGCCGTCGGATCGGGGGTCATATTCAGTGATCTAAACCGTCAATCTTACAAAGTTAAATGGTGAAAGTATCTGCCTTCAAAAAAAAAAAAAAAAAAATCGAGATTGGCATTTTGAATAAACGGTCCACAAAGAAACTTTAAAGATACGGTCAATAGAAAAAGAATTAAATAATCCAAGTACTGAAGTGATCCAATAGAGAATTTCACTGTATGTATCCTCCATCGGCGAGCGGATTAGGTGTTACCCGGGTAACACGTTAGCGGGTGTTACCCGGGTAACACGTTAGCGGTTGTTACCCTTACTGTGGGGCCCACCTTGAAGATGTGTTGTAAATCCACGCTGTCCATTCGTTTCTCCAGCCTAGTTTAGGAAGTTTTCCAAAAAATTAGAAAAAATTAAGCAGATTTGGACTACATCACGGGAAACTGTGGTGATTGAACGTCAACCATTAAAAACTTCCTACTGCCCAAAGTAATGCCGCATCCAACCCGTTGATAATGTCAACAGACCTGGATGAATGGAAAATATAAGTAACATCTTGATCCAAAACTTTTTAGACCCAAAAAAAGCACTTAATACTCATTCACTACTGTTTCCAGTTTTGTGGTCAACTTGAGATTTGGATCTACTTATATTCTGAGAAAACGTTCTAAAATGATGTGGTAAAATGGATGGACGGCGTGGATATATAAAATTTTTTATCAAGGTGGGCCCCACACGGTAAGGGTAACACGTACGTTACCGGGTAACACCTAATCCGCTGCCGATCCACGAACAGGAGCCGTAAATGGCACGGATACATGATATTGGATTTGCACTTATTTGGAATTGTCAATTGGATAGCCATCGATGGACCGTTTACCCGATTACCCTCGTTATTTTGGACGCTATTAGGTAATGACAGGTTGGGTAGGGAGACTGTCGATCCATTTAAAGAAATCATTTTAGGCCCCAGCCATAAGTATAAGCAGTACCCACCATACACCCAGATCGTATCGACAACTGGCAGATTGAGTGGAGAACCTCGTTTCAGGGCACTTGAGGTCAAAGAATATCGAATCCAAAGCTTAAGGGAGTGGCTAACATTGAGTGTGTACTAACAAGCTAACAAAATAAATAAATAAATGATAATAACAAAAAAATAATAATAATAATAAACAGGTTGATCTCAAATAAACATCATGGTAGACCTTAGGAAAGTTTCAATGGTGGGCGTCACTCTCCCCACTGTTTAATGTGGGGTCCACTCCAGCTTTGGATCAGCCTCATTCTTTGGCTCGTGCCCTGAAATGATCTCTCCAAATGGATGGACAGTGTGGATACAACACATACATCATGGCGGGGCCCACGGAACTTGGTGACGTCACTTCACTAGCCAACCTGTCAGTAGCAAATCCACGTCCCATAGGTTTACAATCCGCTGAATTGCCGTTAACTGCTTGATTATCTTTAGATGAGTGGGCCATGCCACTTTAACGGTTGGATTTGAGGTGGATGCCACGGGTAGGGAATTCGTGTCCACCACATCACATGCTGGCAACGCACTTGCGCACTGTTCGATTCCAATTTCCGATTCCTATTTCGGGTTTGCCTACAAAGCGATTATAGCAGCTGGATTTGAGTTCACCTTCGGTCATCCAAACCGTCCATTAGACAAGGTACGTATTTGATGACTGTTATCTTAAAAAAATAATAATAATAATAAAATCAAGATCTAACCGTCGAGATCACTTCTCATAAAGCGATAGTTGTTTAAACGGTCCACTTTCCCATACAGAGTGAAGCAATTGAAGGGCTGAAATATTCCAATGCATCCCCTTCTCATTGAGGGATAGATGGTTTGGATCATTGAAACATGGCCCATATGTAACGATTACGATTATGGTCACTAGCATCCTGTTAGCAAACCGCTTCCTGCTATTACAGCAGGTTCCAGGAGCTCTGCTTCCATTCATCAATGACTTGCTGGTTGTTCTTTCAGCCATCGAAACCGTTCATAAGGTGGGCCTCTCCATGGGTGCGGGACCCAAAAGAATCTCATGGGATCACATCAATGCCGCAAAACTACGGTTAAAAGAGACTCCATGTAGAAAGAAAATATTTAAACGATCAAAGGATTGAAATATTCAGATCTGAGAGTTTGTCCCGGTTATCCTTACCATATAAACGGTTCAGATCATTGAAACATAACTCCACATGAACATTAAGGTTCGTGACAGAGCCCGTGTAACCCAAAGCTCAAATGGGGGCCACCACGATGTCAATGTGGCATCTACTCCATCCATCAGTTTCGCTAGATCATATTAGTATATTAATCCCAAAATGAGGCAGATCCAAAACTCAAGTGAACCACCAACAGGAAAAAAAAAAAAAAAAAAAGAGAGAGAGAGATGGAAACGACCGTTGAAACCTTCCTAAAGTCCTTTTTGATCTATACATGCCATCCAACCCGTTCATAAGGTGATTCCCACCAGGATGTAGAGAAAACACATATCATCCTGATCCAACACTTCTGTGAGTCCCAATAAGGTTTCAATCGTGGCAGTTCAATTTCCATTTTCTTGTGATGTGGCCTACTTGAGATTTGAATCCGTCTCATTTTTTGAAGATCTGGCAAAACTGATGGACAGAGTGGACGTAACAACATGGTGAGCCCCACAGAGAGTGGATGCCACACAGACACCATGGTGGGCCCCGCTTACACATGGTCCATGTAACATGGGTCATAAGGGTTCATAAACATCACACGTAGCTAATAAGAATGATGTGTTCCTAAGTAGGTAGATGTTTATCACATGATACAAGTTTCTTCTCATGCATTTGGTTGTTGTCGTGTTTGATTAACACAAGCTAGCCCCGCAGCAAATGCTTGCAAGTATGGGTCTAACCCAAGCCCAACCCAACCACAAGAGGGCCCAACCTGCAACCCAGACTAAGTACATTAGATTATTCCCAACCTGAATTGCTCGACCCGATTCCATATCAGGTTGGAGTTTTCCACCCCTAACCCGAACCTAGGACCCTGACAACCCAACCTGACCAGATCCAAACTTGAGTTTTTTCAGTAGGACCAGAACTCAAGTTGCAGTCTTTAAGTACATACATCATATGCTATGAAATAGCACAAACTTCTTGGAATTGTGATATGTCAGGACTTTAGCAATCTAGGCCATCTTGAACGATCCGAGCCGTCTATATATATACAGGTCTGGCTTTGTATGGCAGAACAAAAACAAATAAAAGATCTCAATTGGATTATTTGGACCCTTGTCTAAAAGAGCTGTGGACTCCTGTTTGGACAGCCAATCAAGCATGTTATGATCGAGGCACTGTACAATGGTCAGACCACAGAGCTATTGTTCAGCACCATTCAGGTTTTCAGTTTGCACCAGTGAGGCCAGTTGTTCAAGTTATCCAAGATGGGGGGGAAAATGGTAGACCTTTCAATTGCAACCAGCAAAGAAACAGGTTGAAAAGCAGTTCCATTCAACAAATAGATGGCCATATATGCTATGGCTAGGAGCACCTTCGAATCTAAGGAAATTTTGGAGCATGGCCTATCCACGCTGGGTCCCATCGTACTTATGTTTTGGACCATTGAAACATGGGCCCCACTTGTTCAAACTGAAAAATGAAGGGATTTTTGGTGCATTGAATGCTAACATTGAGTCCCGTCATATCGGCATTTTGGGTCGAAAAAGTTAGGGTCCCACTCATTGAAACTGATGGGATGGGACCCACAACCTCAACGGTGAAATCTTTAGGTCCTGACTATCAGGACAGGAAGCCCCACAGCTTTGAAAGACAGAATGAGCTACTATTTTGGTGAGATCATGGTGTCTACAGTAAGATAAGTGCTAGAGTCCTTACTCTTGCTCCAGTGGTAGACTGTCAGGAGTTTCAAAACCTGTTCAAGGGTTCGAGTGCCCATAGGTGGTGAAATCCCACTACGGCATGAGTGTGTGGGGGTGTGTGTGTGTGTGTAAAAAAAAAAAAAGTAAGAGAAGTGCTAGTTCTGGGGAGACTGATGTCTAAAGTAAGAAAAGTGGCAGGGTGATTCCCTAGAAGAGAGATTGAGCAGGTGCACATGTTCCATGTGTTTCCAACATGGAACTCCTGAGCAGGATCCAGACCATTCATCAGGTGGGACCACTTTGGACGCATGCCAGCCCAAAAATAGGCCAATCCACTCATCAGGTGGACTGGACAAGTACAACAACAAAAAAATGGACAGTTGGGGGGAAAAAGAAAGAAAAGGAAAGAACGACCAAAAGCCCTTGACATGGGCAACTTCTCGGCTATAGGCCCAGGGTTCATAGTGGCTGCCTCCTGATGAGCATCTCTGATCCCACATGCCACCACAGTGGCATCCAATGGCCTAAGCTTAACATAAATCAGAGATAGAAGGTAACAAAATACACTAAAAAAGGTCCGTTGGAACATTTGTGAACAGGTTCTACACAATAACAAGACTAAACAAACCGACATGGATATCCCTCGAGAACACATCTCATCAGAAGCACAACCATTGTCGATCACCAACTTATTCTTTTAGTCATAAAACTGAAGATGGGAGGCATGAGAAAGGTTTTACCTCAAGGCGACTCCTTTTCGAACACATCACTTGCATACTTCCAGTTTATAACCTTCCAAATGTTCTTCAAATAGTCCGGCCTCACATTTTTGTACTGCGTCATTAGGACAGGATGCCAATAGTTATGATGATGATGAAGATGAAGATGAAGATGAGATTTATATGTGCGCAAGTGCATGCACCAGCGAAATCTAATAGACTTCAAGTACTCACGTTTACCAAGATGGAACCTACTGCAATTGTTGCATAGATGCAAATCGAGGCTGCGATGCAAGAAGCAGAATGTGACTGCACGTTTCCCAAAATATAGGGCATGAATTGGATACCGTAACGGATGCTTTAATATACACTGCTCGCGTGAGCGTTGGTACAGGAGTTCAGGTTCTTAGTTGGTACAATGGAAAATCATCCTATATGAGTCAGGTATTGTCTGAGTCGTATCGGTTTCAGACCGAAATGAAACAAGTCACCACACTGAGTCATCTGGTTTCAGTCCCCAGGCGAATCGCAAACTTAAACTGCTACTTAAATCCAATGTTGGTACAACTGGGCCCCATCTTTCAGTGAGCTGAATTGTTGATACAATGGGCATTCGGTGGATAGCTAATAGAACAGATTGTGAAAATCCTAACCATCAAATGGTGGTCAGCAATGCATGATTGAGAATGAAAATACAGCAAGTTCCACATTCACCCAAGAAACAGCCAAAGATATCACGGCTAGGATTTTCTAATATGGAGGATTTTGGCTGCGCGGATGAGATCTAGGTGGGACCAGTCTTATCAATGGTTTGGATCTGTGAAACATGAGCAGCACTTGTACAAACTAACCTAACAACCTAACACAACTGTACAAAGTACAATTTCAAGCCCCAACCTTAGCACTAGAGCATACTGTAAAGTACAACCATGGCCCCCATCTATATGTGAATATGTAACGTAGATTAAAAAATTGGTAGGTCGTGATAGATGGCAATTCTAATAATTCACAAGTCATAGTATCAGTCACATTTTTTAACGGCATGGCAGAAGCGCTCACATCTAACCATGGTCTAAAAATACAACCAAATGAGTGAAAATCTTGGTACTGTAAAACCCAAAAGAACTCCTGGAGAAGATGGGGGATTTCAAGATGAAACCAAAAAATGCAGTGCTCTGTTTTTCATCAGACCATTTCAACTTTGAAAGGTTTGGAAATCTTGTGTAAAGAAAAAACATCATTTGATTATGGCATGTCATGTGGGAGTTTTGTTATCTTCGATAAGGTAAAACTAATCAAGCAATGATACATAAAAATGTAATTCTTGAATCTAGACAACTCAAGCATCATATGCATATTGCAGTGACCACATCAAGATGTGCTTTTCAGTCTACTTAAATTGCACTAGTTTACTAACAGACAGGCATGCATGCATATGTGGACGCATATGCACTCATTGGTTTTTAACCATTCTGATTTTGAAAAACTTGACTTCGTCCACTCAACCGAATCTCAAGTCAACTAACTCAGTCATACATAGCCAAGTTTTTAGTTGTTAACCCTACCAAGAAACATGTACAAACGATCGTGGGTGTTTGCAAGTAACATCTATGGATTCCCTGCCAACCACTAACTTTCAAAGATACAGCTACTTGGGAGGAATTCATACGGATTATCAAGCCAATGATATCAATAGAATTGTTGGGTATTTTGTATCTATGTGGCTCATGGCTCAGTGATCTAGACCGTTCATCTGTCAGGCCCAACAGTGGATGAGCCACTCCTAAGAATCTAATTGATGCAACAACGTTAATGCTTCAATCAGTGGTCCACAAATAGATGGCTACGAAAAGAAATGCAGAATGGGACGCATTCAGCAGGACAAGCAAAAGAGAGGATGGATAGGATCTCCCAACCTGGGCCATCATCCATCCATCATTGGTTCCATCAGATTGCGGGTCAGAAGCATCACCGACTTGTTCAAACTGAAAGCCCAATTCCAGCATGCTAGAAAGTAGGGTTGATGAACCAATCACGCCAAAGGACAAAGCTCACTGATAACTTATATGGACATGGCAAGCCGAGAACGGTTCAGTTCGATCCTAACTCATATCTAAGATCTTTCACTATCTTGGATTTTTACTTTTTTATTTTTGTGCTTCTATAATTATTCACAGTTTTGTAATATTTGCCTAGTAATGCAGAATATACATATACGAGAGAGAGAGAGAGAGAGAGAGAGAGAGAGAGAGAGAGAGAGAGATGCATGCAGAGGAAAGAACAGTTGCAAAGCTGTTGAATCACCTGCAAGTAGTATGCATGCTCCCATACATCTATCCCCAGCAAAGGAACTAAACTTGCTCCTTTAGTTACCAGCGGATCCTGTAATAAGCTTTAAGTTATTTACTCAAAACATGATATAAATGTGTGGTAAAGTCACATACTAACACGGATAACAGGTACCAGAAATAGTGGGTCAGGGGAAAGTGAAGCACCTAAGACATGAGGATTTGGAATTCTACTTTCTCCACACATCAATGTGGCATGCGTGTGGGAGATTCAGGCCATCCACCAGGTGGGCCCACCAAATGCATGCCCAAAAATCAGGCGGCTCAAGCCATAAGGAGGCCCACACATGTATGAAAGAATTGACGATTGTGAAGGATTTACCAACACTCCCGCATCTGACATACGTGTGTCCAACCTGATGAGTGGACTAGCTTAATTTTTTGCCACAGCACATACTATGGGGTCAACCTAACAAATGGTTGGGACCTCACATACAAGTAGCCTTGCAAGGGCTCTTTCGCAATTAATGCCACTCAACATCATATGGTAGCGCTTGTCTTGTAGAGATTACCTGATTTGCTGTGGTTTCAACCACAAGTTTCTTAAGCTCCTTATCCAGACCCAGCCACTGTATGTTTAGAACCAGTTAACAAGATTCAACAAATAGTAATAACAATGATAAATAGGGGTCTATGCATATCACCACATTATCTATTTGGTATTTACAAATACCCAAAATATAAATTTATCTTTGCAAATAACCTCAATAATGCAGTGTTTTTGCAAAAAATCATATTAATTTTTGTTAACAGAAGTTTAAACCTTTTAAATGATGAAAATACCCTCCCTTAAACACCTCTCCCTCTTTCTCCAAACCCATTACCAGTCCCAAGAACCCATTTCCAAACCCAAAGCCCTAGTCTAATCTCTCCCTAATCCTGCTCGAAATCTTACATGCTTGCTCATTCTCCTTTAACCATAAAAAAACACTCTAGCCCAATCTCTTCTCACAGTCATGCCATCTTGGAAGCTAACAGCTCCTAACTGGAAGAGGAAGAGTGGAAGAAGTCTGGGGAAGTAAGATTTTTTCTTTTCTTTTCTTTTTCTCCCTAATCTGATTTTGGGAAATTCTTTGTGGGGCCCATCCAAATAATCAACACCGTTTTCATTTGTATGATCATGTCCATATATGATTGAAGGCTGGCAAAATGGTTAGGGGATAAGGTGCTTATTCATTTTATAATACTAAGGTGGCATTTTTGTCATTTTATAACTGCTTTTAATGGAAGTTTTGAAAAACTAACAGAAAGTGAGTACTTGCAATAATGGCTAATTACCGATGTGGGCATCTTGCAGAGTCAAGATTTCTATGTGGGTATTTGCAAATACCCCATTATTGAGGTGGGAATATGCAAAAAACCCTAATAAATAATAACAATAATACATTGAAGTCAAAAAGAGAAATCCAGGAAACATGAAAGGCAAGGCAAATAAGTAAGAAATTTATCATCAATCCGCTAAGCTCACCACCCATCCGGAACCTTGTACAGCAGCACCTTCTGCATTGATTTTTTTCACCAATGCTTCCATAGAACCAAAATGAGTGTCAATAGCCCAACCAAGGGAACCCTTTGGAGGCTCGCCCCCTCCTTCCTGCCACAAATTTTCAGTGGGAACATGTCATGGCCCTGGGTTGATGCAGTAAAAGAAACTGAAGCATAGAATCAAGCTTACATGTGAGAGAGAGACTGCATACTCACATTAATGGGTGTGAGATTTTTCCAGAATATAGAGTGATTGACATGACCTGCAAGAATTAATAAATAGGTCATTCAGTAAATAACAAAGATGATTATGTCTACGGAACACAGATACTGCACGGACATAACATGGATACAGCATGAGGGCAAAATATGACATTAGGGCCTGTTTGGAGGGATGACTCTGCATGCGTTAGTGAGTAAGGTAACTTCTTAGATTTTGACCCCAAAGGATATGAAACTCAAATACCATGGTGTTTGGCTTATCTGTAACTTCACAGGAGGATCCAGTTAAAAGGGAAATTTTATTTTATTTTTCAAAATTCCTTCCATTTTGTATCCTGCCAAAACAAAATGTATAGAGATTATGCTGTCCCATTCAACCGTAGCTGCCACCATCCAACAGGCACTTAATATCACAGTATCAGGTACATATACAAGGCAACATGATTACAGAAATATAGTTTCACATACATGGGTGTCATAGAATATTGTACTATATTGTTACTGTTCTAGTTTATGAAAGAACAAACAACTAGATCTGAAAATGACCCAACACACAGACCGACTTTTCAGTTGGTACTGTGTCTCTCACCAATTTTTCAACCACTTAACCCCGATTGCACTAAAAAAAAAAAAAAGCCAAATATGTTAGAAAAGTGCCAAATATTCTGAGCCATCACATAATGAAGGATGAGATGACCTATAATCATTCAACACAGATCTAGCTTCCATCCAGATCAGTGATAGAAACGTACTTAAATTCTTTAGTCACGTGGCCAAATCCATGAGAAAGTTGTAATTTTCTCATTGAAGCTATTTATTAATGGGATGTATTATCAATAATTCTTTTCTTACGTTCTTTCCAAACACTCATTTAAAAAAAAAAATTTAATAAAGAAAGGAAAAAAGAAGAAGAAGGAAGCATTCTCGAAAGGGTTGCATCTAGCATTAAAATGATCAAACCCCACCCTCTGAAGAGACCAACCACTAACCTCGGTTGAAACCCAAAAATCTCAAAGACATTAAAGAAGTGTCAAATATTATAAGCCATTGCATAATAAAGGACAAGGTGACTCACTATCTCTACATTCTCACAACATTGATGGCACATTTTTGAAGAAGAAGAAGAAGAAGAAGAAGTTCTTTCTCGAGGTTATCAAGAGTAAAAGATTTTATCAGTGCTTCAACTCTTGGAGGCATGCAAGAACCCCCAAACATTGGCACGCTCAAGGTCAAAAGGATATTTGCAGCAAAGAACTTTGAAGAGTTGGCAGTTCGCTTATTAGAAGGGTTGGATTTTACATGAAGTGAACAGATTGGAAGTTATCCAATGAAAGTACCATAAGTTTTGGTGATCGAAAGTGTGGCAAGGAAGTTATCTTCTTGGACCGGCCATATCTCTCCTTGAGAACCTGCTTGTTGCTCCTTAAAGCGGCCCTCTCCAACATGTCGGTCTATTTTATGTCTCTTTTCAAGTATCCTAAAGCAGTTTAGGAAATGATTGATAAAATGAGGAGAGATTTTTTATGGAAGGGGAATGAAGAAAAATGAAAATTCAATTTACTTAATTGGCAAGATGTTTGTAAACCAATTAGTGAAAGTGGGGCCAGTTTAAAAGATTTGAACCTCATGAATTTGGCCCTCCTCAGAAAATGGCATTGGAGATTCGGAGCCGAAGAAGGCAAAATATGGAGGGAGATTCTAGTTTCTAAGTATGGTACTCAAATAAGCAATTGGAGCATTAAATCTTCTCTTTATCGGGCTTCTTATGTTTGGAGAGCAATAGTCTCTTCCAAATCTCTGTTTAGGCAAGGCATCTCTTTTTCTCTAGGAAAGGGGAACCGAATTCGTTTTTGGACAGATGTGTGGTTTGGGGACCAACCATTATATCAGGATTTCCCAAGAATAGCTTCTTCTTTTTTTTTGTCCCCCAAGAATAGCTAATCTGGCTGTGGATCGTTCTTATTCTTTATCTGTCGGAGCTGTGGTTTGGTCTCCCCCATGCAGAAGAAACTTATCAGAAGAAGAGAATGAGGAGCTCATCAGTTTGCTTGATCGCTTGAAGTTTTACTTCCCGTTATCTCAAGAAACCGATGCAATGGCGTAGAAGGTTCATAGCTGGGATATCTTTTTGGTTCGTTCTTTCTATAAATTGATATTGAAGCCAAATAGTTAGACTTCCTATCCATTCCTCCAGTGGTCTTTCAGAGCCCCTCCTAGGGTTGCTACTTTTGTTTGGTTGATGGGTAGAAAGAGGTTGTTAACTATTGACAATCTTCAAAAGAGAGGCATGGTCATCCCCGACATATGTCGGATGTGTTATAGGGAAGCATAGACTAGAGATCACCTCTTCATTCATTTTCCTTCTGCGCACAAAGTCTGGGATCATTTCCTTCATATCTTCTAGATTTGTTGTGTGATGCCGAAGTCGGTGGACCATCTTCTATGGGATTTGCAAGGAGGATGTGCCAGGCAGGCTAGAAGAGCAGTCTGGAGGCTTCTCTCGATGAGCATTTTCTGCTCTATTTGGAAGGATTGAAACAGCGTGCAGTTTCAAGATAAGAAGCCTTCAATTGAGAGGATCATTTATCTAGTTAAATGTGTTGTCTCTGAATGGATGCCTTATGTTCACGCAACCATTGTTCGGAGTATCCCTGATATTATCTCAAACTCCAGCTCAGCGACACCGATAACACCGGTAGTATAAGAAATTCTAGGTATGAGTGATGTATCACTAAGTATCGCCAAAGTATCGCCAATGTATCACCAATATTTTCTATCGTGTAAATTCATGGTGTCTTGTATCGATATCTTCAATGTATCGCCAATATTTTCAACAGTGAAAATTCCAAGTGTTGCTTGTATCCCCAGTGTATCGGCAATATTTCAATAATATCGCCAACGCCAATGTATTGATATTGCTAAAAAATTGTTTATTAAAAAATCCATTTCAACTTTTTTTTGGCACACGGTTGTATGCAGTGATAAACTTGTTGACAATATTATTATTAACGCAACGTGGGCGATATCTACCACATTCTCTCATCTCATTTTCAGTTGTTTGATGATTTCTTGACGAAATATCATATTGTTGATATTCTGAAATACTAATGGATGTTTGGATGGAAAGTAGGATAGTTAGATGGATTGATGGGATGGTTGGACTGATTTTTTTACAACAACACATGCTTTTAAGTCCATAAAATGGAAACTTATTATTCATGCATTTGTTTTGTATTTTTTTTAATTCCCAAATATGCAAATATGTGTAGAGCTGTACACGAGCAGAGTTAGCTCGGTAACTCGCTCGACTCGACTCGAAAAAGCTCGACTCGACTCAGATCAAAGCTGAGTTTGAACCGAGTCGAGCTGATTTTTGGAGCTCGAAATGAGTTCGAGCCGAGTTCGAGCTTGACCCAGCTCGACTCGGCTCGACTCGAATAATACTCGAACTCGGCTCAACTTGGACTCAACTCGTGTACAGGGTATATATACCCTTCCCAAAAAAAAAACCCTCCCCCTTTTGAAAAGTATCCTGCCCAACGCCCAACCCTAACCCTCTCCCAATCTCCCTATTTCCTCCCTCTCTTCCGACGGTCGGCGAGTCGTCCGTCCTCCCTCGCCGCCCCTGTCGCCCGCCCCTGCAGCCCTGCCAATCCGGTGCTCAGTCGCCCCTGCCAGCTACCACTACTCAGTCCGGTGACCGGTCACCCCAAGCCAGTCTAGTGAGTGTTCAATTCAAACTGAAATCCAGAACCTACTATTCCATATGAATGATACAAATGTCAGCAAGTTTATTGCAAGCGGTGGACCATCGATCAACCATTTTTAATCATTTATATTTCTCAAGAATCATGTGGCCTCATTTTATTAGCCTTTGCTCGAACTCGGCTCGAACTCGGACGAGCCGAGCACGAGCTACTATTTCGAGCTCGATGGCCGAGCCGAGCCAAGCACAAGCTGGGACTCGAACGGTCCAAGTCGAGCACGAGCTGGGCAAAGCTCGGCTCGACTCGACTCATGTACACCTCTAAATATGTGTATTTTAGCATCTCCTGAAGTTTCATTGAAAATTTCCACCACTTTTCCCATGTTTCCCCAATGTTTCCCTGCATTTCTAGTTATCACCGATATCAATATTATTTTTGTATCCCCATCCAACGAAACTTGTAGTGATACCGATACTTCAAACGCTACATGCAGCAAGTCTACTGATCTTTCCTTTTTATTTTAGCATTAGTGCAATTTTGTTCTTTTCCACTTCTGCAGTTTTCTTAATAAATTTTTGTTGCCTCTCAAAATTAAAAATAAAAACATTGGGGAACTCTGCGTAAGCAGTTTATCCCCAACTGTACTCCAAGAAACGTGTCCTTTCCCCATTACTCACTCCTTCGTAAACTTACCATGTGAATGTTAATCATGACGCCAACAAGAGTGCACTTTCTCTTACTTCGCAGCTAATCCAGTGTTTCATGTAGGAACAACAAAAATCAAAATGCACTATCACCAAATATAGATAAAGGTGTTAAGTGGAGATATCGAATTTGTGCCTACATCCATCAATGAGCAGCTCGCTAACAAATTACCAAAGGACTTCCCACCTTGAAGTTTAACAAGTTTAATTACAAACTCAACATTTTTAATATTTGATCGAGGGGGGATGTTAGATGTAATATCAACTTTAGTTGGTTTGGGCGTGCCATAAAAAATGAGGTACCATCATGTGCCTTGTAACAAGTGTACACATCATGAAGGAGGTGTAAATGTCAGTGTTAGTTGTTAACGAGTAGAATCATGTGGTTAGTGCATAAACACCTCTAAATATGGGTGGCCCAAAGGTGTATGTATCCATCCCCTGTATAAAGGGATTTAGATATGGAGGGAAAATTCCTCTCTATACATGAAAACTCACTTGAACTCAAGGATTTGAAAATTGATTACGGGGTACCATGTCAGTCACCACTGACACTGGGCCATATTGCCCCATATTGCCAGTATCAGGCAGGTTGAGGGTCCCAACCAGGTTAAAAATCAGTTTCAGCATACCATATTGGTCACCACTGAAACTGGGTTGTATCACTCATGTCACCCCATATCAGTCCATTTCAGGCTGAAAATGGATGATATAACCACATGGCTAGCATCATTTACAGACGAAACTGGTCCATCCTAGGCGATATGTACCAGTTTCAGATGATACTTTGAAACCTTGCTTGAACTCTCTCATATTTACGTGAGTTTAATTCACTAGAGAAATCTCAACTAAAGAGAATTTAATTCTCTCTAGTAAAAAATTTTAAATTAAAGTATTTGATTCTCTACAAAATTTTCTAGGCTGGTTAATTCGTAGGGAAATATGCAATTCTCAGCCAAATATAAAAGCGCAGTTTTTGTTCAGCCAACATCCAATAGGCAGGCTCAAACCTTTCTGTCATCCACGCCATTCATCTGTTGAAGCTATCATGAACAGGTCATGCCACAAAAGATAATAATAATAAATACCCATCTTAAAATCTTGAGCCGTCTCCTGCTCCAATCGCATGAAAGATGAATGGTGCCAATCACTGAAGGTAGGCTCCACTTTCACAGTTTTTGGACTTATCTAAGAAACAATTTTGTTCTGTTAAGCAATGTCATAACATCTCTAATTCAGAGCATGCCAGGCATCAAGCATCTGGAGGTGGACATCAAATGGACGGTTAGGAGTCCAAATTGAGCAAGTGACTGTCCATCAATCGGGCATTTCTAATTTCTACCATCCAATAAGTGCGATTTTTAGATCAGCACCCATCTACCGAGCGGCCAATATTCAATAGATTCGGATTGGCTCATTACATGCATACGGCATGTAAAGCGCATGGACGCATTTGCATGATCCACCATACTCTTCCAAATACCATACAGTTCCTCCAATTCATAGAGAGAGAGAGAAGAGGAAAAACGAAACCTCCGCCGTTGAATTTGATGGCGCTTTGCAATTGGACGACTGTTGATGAATCTCCCTTGGTCATGGCCTCATCGAGCTGCTCGAGGGCCTTGTTGTAGTTGGTGATGTAAGTCTGGTGGTGCTTCTGGTGGTGGAGCGTCATGATCTCCCCACTAATGACCGGTTCGAGCGCGCCATAGTCGTACGGAAGGTCCGGGAGAGTGCAGGTCTGCAAATGTCGAATCCCAAACCCTAACCCTAAACCTAGGGTTTTCTTGCTGGAGAGGGTCCGAAGAGCCATCGCCGTTGCTGCAGAGAGAGCGAGAAAGAGAGAGAGAGAGAGAGAGATAACAAATGGCGGATTCCGGAGGTGGTAATGGTATTGAGAAGAGTGAATAAGCAAGTGTACTCGCTTGCGGGCCTGAGAGCTTAGTGAGTGAGGGTTGACCGTTGGGCCCATCTCAATGTATGTGATGTATATCCACGCCGTCCATCCGTTTTTCCGGCTCGTTTTAGGGCATGTTCCTAAAGATTAGGTAGATAAAAATCTTAGGTGGACCACATCACAGAAAAAAGTGGTAATTGAACGACCACCGTTAAAAACTATATAGAGCCAACTATACTTATTATTTGCCATCCAAACCCTTGATGAGGTCATACAAACCTGGGAGATTGAAAACCATCAATCGCAGCCACATCCAAAACTTTTGTGGCCCCCACGAGTTTTGTAACGGTGAGAATTTAATCTTTATTGTGTGATCCATTTGACTTTTGAATCCCTCGAATTTTTTTACCCTGTCTTAAATAAACTAAAAAAATACATGGACGGCACGGATGTACGATAAATACATCAAGGTGGGCCCACAGTCAGGCCTCGCCCACTGTGTTGTTACCCCTGTCTCACCCAATCTATTGGCGCCCCTCGCTTCCTCGCCTCTCCAGGGCGGCTCAACATTTCTGGGGCCTTAGGCAAGTTAAAGAAATGAGGGTTATAATTTAATTTTTTGAAAAAGTAGGTGTATGTGGTCTTAAGTTTTAGAAGAAGAATTTAACGGGAATGGTGCTATTATTTTGAAAAGATACCGTAGACTTAGACTGACTGTTATTATTGATAGTGCTAGTTTCTAAGATTTGTTTAAGTTTTATTTCAAAAATTTTAAGTTTTTTTTTTAAAAAAAATTTTAATTTTGCTATAATACAGGACCTTCATAATTAATTTTTTTTAATTTTGCTATAATATACGCGGCCTTTAGGAAAACAGATTGCCTACTGCGTAACTCAGTATAATTAGCGGACTAAGTAAACTATGGGTCCCACAATCATTCATGTATTTTATCCACTTCGTCCATACATTTTAGCAGATAAGTGCAGGTCACTATCCCAAAAATGAAGCCTATCCAAAGGTCAAACGGACCACACCACCAGGAAAAAGTGTGAATTAAACATCTACCATTGAAATTTTTCGTGAGGGCCATAGAAGTTTTAGATCAATTTGATATTTTTATTTTCACTTCATTCATGTCTTTGTGATATTATAAAAAGGTTGGATGACAAATAAATATCACTGCAGTCTATAGAAAGGTTTCAACGGTGGAAATCATTATTTCCACGGTTTCTGTGGTATGGTCCACTTGAGCTTTAGATATACCTCAAATTTGGGCTCAACCACAAAAATGATCTGAAAAAATGGATGGATGGAGTAGATAAGACAAATACATTCACAGTGGGCCCAACTGAGTTTACTCAGTAAGCAATCTGATTTCAATTAGGGGCTTGGGCGATTGCCTCAGCTGCCTACCCGTTTGAGCTGCCCCTGCGCCTCTCATGTAAAGCTAGTTACAATTGTCGGAGCGGTTTGGGTGTGGCCGTGGTCTCACCGCAGGTGGTGCCCCACTTACTGTGGGGCCTACCTTGATGAATGTATTCTATATCCAAGCCATCTATCCAAATTTTTCAGATCATTTTAATTAATAAGCTAAATAATAAAGTAGATCCAATTCTTGGGTGAACCATACCATAGGAAACACTAGGATTTGACCCACAACAAAAGTTTTGGATCCTCCATTCAAGTCCCGCGACCTTATAAATATATTGGATGGCAAGTAAATAATACAGAAATAATAAGATGGCCCTAGGAATTGTTGACGATAGGGTGCTCAATCATCATTACTTTTTGTTATATAGTTCACCTAAGATTCCGTCCTATTTTATTATTTATCCCATGCCCTAAAATGGTATTAAAAATTAGATTGATAGTGTGTATATATATATATATATATATATATATATATATATATATATATACAATATATATTATATATATATGAATATAGCCACTATATATATAAGGAGCAAAGAGAGTTAGTCAAAGTAACGCTGCATTCTCACCTTGATGTGTGTTGTATACCTATTTGATGTGTGTTGTATATCCATCCGTTCACCTCTTATTTGAGCTTATTTAAATACAATAGCATAAAAATGAAACATATTTAAATCTAAAGTGAGCCACGCTAAGGGCCTGTTTGTTTTTAAAAGCAACGGAAAATGCAAGGAAATAGTAATTATTATCATTTCCTGCGTTTCCAAAGTTTTAGGTATCAAAGTAAAAACTTGAAAGATGTAATTTTAAATTTTGAACCGCTACATGAGTAATGTGTATGATATATGGATTTCATCACGTTTTATGATATTTTAAAAAGTTGAGACAAAAAATAAAGTGGATCGCAACACTCAGTGAGCGTGGCCTCACTATATAATATATATATATATATATATATATATATATATATATATATATAAATATTCACACACACACACCAATTGGGTATACAATAGGTTTTAATTTTGTGTGAATACAGCCACTTGGTTAAGGGAGCAAATGGGGTTAGTCAAAGTAAGGTTGCATTCCCACCTAGATGTTTGTTGTATACCTATTTGATGTGTGTTGTATATCCATACGTTCACCTCTTATTTGAGCTTATTTAAATACAGTAGCATAAAAATTAAACATATTCAAAAATCAAACACGCCCTAAAGGAAATAGTGGTGACCGAACATACATTATTAAAAACTTAGAAAAGCTCACCGTAATATTTATCCGTAAAGTTACACCGACATGAATAAAAGGAAAACACAAATATTAGCTTGACTCAAAACTTTTATATCCCACTAAAAAACTTTTTAATGATCAATCACCTGTTATTCCATATGGTGCGGTCCACTCATTGGATTCACTTCAATTTTTTTAACTTCCTTAAAATGAGATGGGAAAACACGTGCACCCCGTAGATATATGACACATGCATTAAAGTGAGCTCCATGGTCAAGACCCGATTGTGTTGCCCCAGCCCGACCGGATCTCTTGTCGGGCATCACTGTGTACGTACCATATCTAGAATGCAAGTCCAATATAATAATCGGTGGCCCACATCTGTACGAAGAAACGAATGGTTACAAGTAGCCACATGCTTCAAATTCTGCGCATGTGCATGGTCCTCCGAACATTGGATATCCACATCTGTACAAAGAAACGAACGGTTACAAGGAGCCGCACGCTTCAAATTCTGTGCATGTGAGTAGTCCACTTGATGATCTAATAGTGGGAATTGCACGTGTAGCTCACTGGCACGTGAGGCGATTGGACAGCGTCCATGAGGCGTCGCGATGTACATACCATAACTAGAATAAAGGCCAGGTGGGCCACGTCTGGAAGAATAAACGAACCGTTTAAATGGAGCCGCATGCTTCAAATTATGTGTACGTGCGGGGTCCACCTCATGATCGTGTAATGGAATTACACGTGTAGCTCGCTGGCACAATGACGCGAGTGTACTCGCAGCATTTCTCCAGTAGCGTCTGAGAGGGGGGTGGAGAAGCTGGGGCAATTCGCAGCCGATGTCCCACCTTTCACACGTGTGGAGTGTCTGAGACACTGTTCTGGTGGGCTAGTTTATGCAATCCGTGTTTCTATTCTGCAACCGTTCATCTATCTTGACACGTGTGCACCTCCTGATAAGTTAGCCGTCGAGATTTTTGGTGCCTGGCATGTTAATGGGACCCACACCTGATAGAACGGACAACATCTTGCACACATACGCCACGTGGCGTGCGAGTCGCTGTTTCAGTCCCTGCTCGTGCGAGTTGCCATAACACTCTGTGAAGAGAGACACGCGATTCCCTGGCAGAGGGAGCAGATAAGGTGATACCCTGGCCCCACCCAATTCAGTGCGGTCTTTACCATGGGGCCACATTGATGTATGAATTCTTTATCCACGCCGTCCATCCGTTTTTCCACATCATTTTAATATATTATACCAAAATTGAAGTGGATCCAATTATCATGTGGACCATAACGTATGAAACTTTGGTGATTGAACGCCCTACCATTAAAAATTATTAGTGAGCTCCTTAATGTTTCCGTATTTTTTATTTTCTATACAATATTTTGTAAGGTCACGTAATCCTGGATGAAGGGAAAAAACAAATATATGCTTGATCCAATAAATTTTTGGCTCATTAATCGTCAATCACCACTGTTTCTTATGCTATGGTCCAGATGATAACCGAATATGATTATTTTTTGGGATATGTCCTAAAATGATATGAAAAAACAGATGAACGGAGTAGATACAGAAAAAATACATCAAGGTGGGCCCCACAGTAAGGGCCGTACTGTCTTGGGTGAGTTCGGGGTCTCACGTAATCCGCTCCTCTTTACACAGAGATCTCTATGCATGCGGTACACGTGGCAACATTCGCCTCAGACCTCAGTACAAACCGTCAAAAATCACGGCCACACTGTGCATGCCGTACACGTGGCAAAGTCACCTTACAACCGTACACCTGGCAGTTTCATGTTTAAATTTGGACCATTCAAATAACGGTCCCAAATCATGAACGGAATAGCATCTTTGGTTGGGGCCCTTCATGTTAACGGTCTGGATTATCTATCGTGCCAGTAATCAGGTAAAATCTATTTGTTTACCGTTGGAACTAGCAAGTAACTTATTCTCATCACATCTAGCACTCGTGTATGCTATCCAAACCATTCAAATTGCAGCTTGTATTCTAGATGGATCACACGTTGAAATTGAGAATGATCAAGCCACTGTAACCGTCTAATTATTGGTTGTTATCAAATGGACAATCATAAGAGAGACTATAATGATCCAAATTCCAAGAGTAATGGTCCAATTCGCTTTATTTTTATTTTATTTTATTTATTTATTTCTGTATCTTACACCACGGTACATCCACAATCTGTTAAACTTAAAATTGGACGGTCTGGATTATCCTCTCACAATCATAGTCTGTAGCATCTTCATCAGACGATTTCTCCTGATTGTGTTTAGTAATAAGCAGCAGGGCTGAAAGTCGGGCGGGGTGGGTTGCGTCGGTTCGGGCTGGTGCTCAACCCTAGCCCAACCCAAGGTTCCCATACTTCAAACCTAACCCATCTCAACCTCTAGTTGGGAATTCTCAACCCAAGTCCAACCCTAGCCCAACCCAAGGTTGGGCTGGGTTAGCCAAGTAGATATGCTGAAATTTTCATTATTACATTAATTTATTATATTTTCAATACAAGTTTTATTTTTTATATCTATAATTTTATTAATTATATATGTAATTATTTATTATAATGAACATTTTTTCTAAACAGACAAGTTAAAACAGAGGACAATTACTCCTTTAAAAGTTGTATTGTGTATCAAGTAATCTATTTGGGAGAGAGAAATCCGATGTATCTTGTTAGCTTGTGTCATCGGAAATGACGTGGACTAATGAAACCCAATGACATTGGAATTTCCTATCGATCCATATTCAATTATAATTAATTTATAAAAAACTTATATATTGATCGGGTACGGGTTGAGTCGGGTAACCCAAGACCTCAACCTAAGCCCAACACGAGTTTTATTGAGTTGGCATTTGTATGACCCAAGCCTGATACCAAACCCCATACATCTTGCCCAAGCCCAACCCAATGTCAAGTCAATCACAGGTCGGCCAGGTTAGACCGGCCCAACTTTCAACCCTAATAAGCAATCTTCCATACATTGTATTTGACGGCGGTTGCATGGATTAAGTGAGATGGGGAACAGATTAGTATGTGAGAGTCTGGCCGATCCACTCATAACGTGGGCCATCCATCTATTTAAACGGAGGCCCACCTCATGACTGGACCGTCCCGATAATGTGGCCCACCTAGATGGATGGTAATGAAGGAATTAAAATGCTAATGCCATCATTTCTGAATCAATCCGATGGCAAGTGCATCAATGATCCAGACCGTTCATCCAGTGCCTTGTTGTGAATGATCTATCAATAACCACACGTATTTGTGATCTTAACTTGGTTAGGTTGACCCAGGTCAGGCCTGAGTCCATCCTGATTTGCGCCTGGTTTTGAGTGAGCCAGAGCCACATGGGTTGAACCCAGGCTGAGTTTAGGCCCACTAAACATTTTGGGATCGACATGGGTTGCATCTAAGGCCCAAAAAGTGGGACCCTAAATCAACATTGGTGGGCCATTTTTTTCCTCGTGGTCTCCTATCCAGCCCCAAATCCAATATTTTAACTCATCTGCTGGTCTGGACCTGGACTTGATTTATTAGACGGTTCAGATCAATATTAAAAGTTCAATAAAAAAGATGATTCAGATCTAGTCGGTCAAAATATAGGCCAGCTCCCTGGTTTAGGCATGGTCCTGTTATATTCCCACGAGGAATTGGTGGGCCAACATCTCCCACCGTAACTTCATGCAGGTCTTCTTTAACCATTTGTTTGGCATGTGTGCACTTCCATAGGGCCATGGCTATCAACGAGCTAGATTAGGGTCATCTAAGCCTGACTGGCCGAAGAAAACCCAGACCCAAGCCCGGCAAAACAGTGGGGGAGTGAACGCCTACCGTTGGAAGCTTCTTTGGGGGCACACAAGTTATGTATCAAGCTGACGAAGAGTTGTACATGAGTTGAACTGAGTCGAGCTTGGCATAGTTAGGCTCAGCTCAGCCTGTGGCTAACCGCAGCTTGAACTTGGCTCGGCCCTCGAGCTTGATTGGTCAGCTCGGCTGGAAACAGCTCAGCCAATTTGTGCCTTTGTGACATTTTCTCAAACACATAAAATGCATTTTCAATTTCTCACATGATACAAAATAGTAATTAATTTACAGGTATTTCATCAAATATTCCGTGGGCTGCATCAAAATCAAGATAAGAGGGTAGTTTTATAATATAAAGAGTATTTTTTTAAGTTATTTGTTTCGTATCCATTTCTTCCTTAGCAACAGTAGATTCCATGAGAATGTATGCACTCAAAACAACACTTCGTTGAGTCATTTTATCAAACACTTGGTGAGCAATGTCTATATCAAAATAACCAAGTCACCAAGTTGATTTGATCTAAGTTGATTCGATCCGAGTCGAGTGGCAAGCTCTAACTTGGCTCAAAATTTTATCAAGTTTAAAAACCAGCTCAACTCGGTCCAAATCTAATTTCAAGCAAGTCTAGTTGAGGTTTTCCAAGTCGAGTCGAGTCAGATGACCAAGCTAACTCACTCGTGCTGAATGTGTTTTCCCTTCATCTAGGTCCATGTGACCTTAGGAACAGGTTGGATGACAAAGAAACATAACTGTGGACCCTAGGAAGATTTCAACAATGGATGTCATTATCCCCGTTTCCTGTGGTGTGGTTCATTTGAGATTTGGATATGCTTCAATTCTGGGTTCATGGCCTAAATTGTTCAGGAAAAATGGATGGATGGTGTGGATAAAACACATACATCACACTGGGCTCCACTTTGTCCTGCCACCATGGAGGTTGGTGGGGCAGGGACCGCGTCCCCCTGTATAGATCCCGTGGTCTTCGTTACCACATGGGATCAAAGTGACCCACTTATGATAGACATACATGAGCTTTCCACCAAAGATTACATATGGCCAGAACATGACTACGATTGGACACCTACGGCCATGCAATTTAGCTCATGCCAAGTGAATGGTAAGAATTAAACTGGTCCATTTTATGGGCCCTTATTTGATGGTTGTGATCACACTATCGGTACTGGATCCTCTGGTCTAATTTCCCACCTTGATCAAAGGTGGGCCAACTAACGCAGGGATGAACCGTGATGACGTGGATCACCTTCTTTCTCAAGGATAAGTACTTCGAATTCATAAAGCTTCTATGGACTACTCATAGAGCCTCCTCAAATCCACGTGGAAAAAGTCAAGAAAATAGAAATAATATTATAGAAAATTCATAATTTGATTGATTATTGTCAAACGTGTATATGTATATTACACTATTAATATAGAAAAAAAAAACTAAAATTCGTAATTACCAAAAATGGTAAAATTTTAACTCTAATAAAAATTATATTTCTACTCAAATTTTTCTAAAGCTTAATTTTTAAAAATAAAAATTCCAAATAAACTTTTGTTAGAAGAGTCCTAGCATGATTATGATTTGTTTCTAGAAATAAGAAAATCTAAGGGCCCGTTTGATTTTCCAATTACAGAGGTAATTGCTGGTAAATGGATAATAATTATTTACCTCCTGTGTTACCGGTTGGTTTTCCAAGGTGATTTGACCGCCACCCTTCATTTATAGCACTCTTCACGTCACCCAATGAGAAAAAAGTTAAATCGTGGGGCCCACCTTGATGTTTGTGTATTATCCACACCGTCCATCCCTTTAGCCAACTCATTTTAGGGCAAGAGAAAACTAAAAATCCAAAGATCAAGTAATTGTAAATAATGGGAATTGAATTCCTACCATTAAAAGCATCTTGAAGACCTCAGAAGTTTTGGATCAAACTAATATTTTTGTTTCCACGTTATTGATGACTGTGTTACCTTATTAACGGGTTGGATGACAAATAAACATCACTGTGGGCCCTAGGAAGAAAACAACTTTCAACCATTGACATTTTAATGATCATTGTTTCCTAATGTGTGGTCCACTTGAGCTTTTGATTTTCCTCAATTTTGGACTCACCCCTTAAAATGTATTTTTTAAAAGGATGGATGGTGTGGATAACTCATATATATCATGGTAGGGCCCACATATTTAAATCAGTAATAACAACGCTTGTATGGCTTGATTTTCGAAACGTAATTCCTAGTGACTTTCAAAGAGGTGTAAGTAAGAATAAGGTAATTCCGTGTATTTACCAGTGTAATTAGAAAATCAAACAGGCCATATATATATATATATATATATATATATGTGTGTGTGTGTGTGTGTGTGTGTGTATAATCAGAATTACTAAAAATAGTAATTTGTCTCTTAAATTTTTGTTTTGAGCTAAAAGCGCATACTTTCTGGCAAAACAGACAGATGCAACTCACATTGTGAGTCGGTTCATGTAACACCCCACATCTTTAGTACACGGGTGTTACTGATAAACATTTTATTACTAATAAACATTGCTAAATGGTAAGCCTAGGTTCAAACTAAAACTAAGACAGGGGATAGACCTATGTATTGAAACTACTTAACACCAGAGTCCCTTAAAAGGGCCAGGACTCTTTTGGACCATTATTACTGGGACTTAGAGAGATCTGACCCTTAAATTTCCCGAAAAACCCAAATAATACTCTAATCACAACATGGGGACTGTCTAAGGCATTGAATCATCCTGATCCACGGCACAACTACTATGAGGGGACCACCAAGGTAAATGGATGGTATGGATTTCCCACAGACATCACAGTGGGATCCACACAAGGTGCGCGTGCACCTCACGCCGCTGTGCGCGACGTGCACTGGATAACCAAAGCGGTCAAAACGTCATTGACCCGACGAGCTGCGAGGATAGGCGTGGGATTCTCCCGCTGTAGCGAGGTAGACCGAGTGGTGTCCACTCGCACGGGATGTGGCCCACCTCTGGCCACCTTCCGTGAGATCCAGATTGTTCATCGGTCTTACACCATCTAAACAACCACAACCATGTCAGTCAATCGGGCCCATGCAGTCGTGCTCATGCATGGGTAAGGGATGACAGGAAAACGTCCACTTGGGATGAGTTGTGGCTCATTTCGAGCCACCATTCGGACGATCTAAGCCATCCATTAGATAAGGAAGCTCTAGACGACTAATTCTATGTCGACCATCTGAACCCATGCGCACGTGCATGAGTACGAGTAACAGACGGTCTCGGTGCACAACTGCACTCTCCAAAATAGAGTCGTTGTGGTGTCCTCCACGTCAGCAATCTGTGTCCCCGACTCTCGTTCAATCTCAGCCGTTCCTGGGGATAGAAATCCAGTCTTTCCATCCATTACCCGAAATAGACAGACAACGGTCTGTTGAAGAAAAGGCGTGAGGAGACGTTTCTTTTCGAGAAACCCCCTCTGGCTTGATCCAGGCCTTCTATTAGGCCACGTGGAACAATATCCACTACCTCCTCTAGGGCTTCAATCGTTCTCTCATTAAGACGTCCCACCTCGCGAGAAAATCGGATGAAGCGGATGTTCTCGCGAGATGTGAACAAACAACTATGAATGAAGGAAAAAGCCCTATGATAATCAGTGGCCGCATCTGACCCGCTCAAACGGACTAGATGAGGCGAATATACCGTGGACAAAAATCCGTCATTAATGGCTGCACCATCTTCTCCGTCCAGCCCAATGACCCACCATCACGACATGCGCCCCACAATGTATAAAAAGTTACTTTTTCCTGTAGGCCTCAGCACCAGGAACCCATCCCTAGCAATGGATGGATCCCATGCATGTTGGAATCCAAAATGGATGCATGAAATCAACCATTAAATCGTGGCCGTTAGATGAATATTCACACATGTTTAGCCCTATAAAAGCTGGTCATTGGCCTTGGGATTCGGACACAAGCTCGCAGTGAGAGAGAGGTAGGGAGAGTGTAACGTCCTTAATTTTTGTTGTTTTGGATTTGTCAAAAATCCTTAAATTTTTTTTTTAATAACTAGCCACGTCATCACTTACGGACCATCGACGCTCGAGGTGAGCTTACACGTAGCTGGTACCGATAAAGAACTGTATAAATAAGATTGATCAACCCTAAAAAACCAATGAACCCAACCGATCGCTTAAAATCAAGTTTATCCCCATGATATGTTCACATAGGACCCAAATCTAACGGACCTACCACTAATTAAAAATAGCCCCTGGACTGTAGTACATACACCATACTCAACTTATAGATGAAACGGATACATTTAGGGGGACCCAGGGGATCCCACGGAGCGAAACCACAAACCCCACAGGGGTGGCCACCGTCGAAGGCTCCAGAGGAGCGTTGCTGCTCCACCAGGACGGCGGCGCGCCGTCGCCGGCCTGACCATGTGGGTCCCTCCCACGTGTGGGGGGCTCCTCTACATGACCATATACCCCTTTATGTCCCCTTTTACCCATTTTCAACTCATTTTCACTCTCCGTAAACCCTCCTTCACTCTCAGATCTACCCGAAGCCGAGTTAGATAAGGTTCGGATCTTGACTAATAGACCAAATCAAACCTGTTACTCTTTTAGCCTAAAACCGACGGTTTAGAGCAATCATGACCAAATATCCACTTTCACTAATTATAAATAGGCCATACTATGAACATAGTTAATCCAAACCCTAATCATTGCCCATGAGAAATCTCGATACCTAATTCACTCCAGAAATGCCCCGATTTTTTGAACAAACTCTAGACCGCTCGTTAGTGGGTCACTAGTTCCGAAACTATAGAATAATGTCCATCTCACTGGGCTTGACGCCCATCGCAGGTGATGAACCAAGAAAGTGCCTAGAATGACTCAACTTGGGCCGGAAGCTAAGTGCTTGCAACGCGCGAATCCCCTATACCGAAATCTAAAACTTAAGTGAATTAGACTTTTCGCTCTTTTGTGAAGTTGTGGCTTTCCGACCGTTAGATCACAACCAAACTCGAGGCATGAGTTAATGATATTTCTCTGCTCATATCCGTATAGCCGCGGCCCCAATCGACCATCGATGACCGTTAAACAAACTTCTAATCATATCCGTTGATTGACGCATCCAAATGGTGGGCCGATCACATCCATACGTTGATATCATTAGGGCTAACTACCCTATGGTGTATATCAACATGTACACCCCATAGTGGGCCCTAGAGGTTAGAAAAATCCTCCCATAGGGCTAGTATAGTGAAAACCCAGCCCTTGGGGCCATTTACACCAAATATGATACTATATAAAGGCTTCATTTGGGCACCCCATCTCTCTATACGAATTTGCATTTTCTAAAGGAGAGAAAGAGAGAGAAAAAGAGAAAGAAGAAGAAGAAGAAGAGTGAGAGGTTTTGGTGCTTCCTTTCATCGGTTTCCTCCAACCAAGGCCCTAGCTTCGATCATTTTCCTCCACCGAATCCGCCCTACTTGCAATTGGGAGGTAAGAAACAAATCATACTTCATAACCTAGGTTTTTCTAAAATGAATTGCATAAATCTCATGTAGTTCTTGGTGTTTTTATAGGAATTTGTGATTTTCCCTAAATCCTTAACTTTAGGAGCTCAAAATCGGATATTCCTTCTTAAGGTGCGGACCATTATTTCTAGATTTCCATTTATCGACCCTTGAGGGTCTCAGTTAATGATTAAATACTTGTAGATGAATTTGTGCATGCTAATGTTGACATTTTGATTTTTCTATAGTATATGTTATTGGTTGCATATGGATGCTTATGTGTTTGATAAAATGTCTAGGTGATTGAATGTGTTGTTTCATGGATGCTCATATGCTTGATTGAATGCCCAACTGAATGTGTTATTTTGTTAATGCCCACATGTTTGATAAAATGCCTAAGTAGATGTATTGTTCCATTGATGCTCACATGTTCGATGAAATGCTTGGGTGATTGTGTAGTAGAATCCATGTTATAATTGTGTGATGTAATGTTTAGTCTGTAGCGATGCTTCAGACTTCTACGATATTGGGTCAGTCGGTAAATCGCCCGAATCAACGAGTGGCCTGAGTTAGGGCGGCCACCCTAGGCTTGTTCGATCGACCCGGGTTGAATACGGACAACCCATAGTAATTGGACTACACAGGCTGCTTCCACCTAATGCCGGTTGTGTCGTAGTTCTCCCAGGTTAATCAAATTAGTCTACTAGCCGACTAATCATGTATGTTTACAATGTATGACACGATTAAATGAAATCTAGGATACCACGTTACCAATAGATGTGCCCATTCAAAACCGTTAATGCGATACGATCCCATTAAGACTCATGAGCTGGGCATGGTGGTATGGGACACTGTGTCTGAGCTGTCGGCCTACGCTGGGGTGACGAGACTCCCCATAGTGACCAGTGAGCAACTAAGACTCATGAGTCAGACATGGTGGTATAGGACACCGTGTCCGAGCTGTCGGCCTACGTTGGAGTGACGAGCCTCCCCATAGTGACCAGTGAACGCTGATGGAGGTGATATATCATTGTTCGAACGGCTCCCATCAAATTACCCGGCCGATGGTTGCTCGCTAGAGTACCGTTCGAACGACCCGGGCGTGAACAGAATTGGGTGACGAGCCCTTTTCCTTTACGTGTTTTGGTTTCATGTAACAAGCCCGCACCACGAAACTGAGTGATCATACCCGGTATTGGGTGACGATTCGTACCAGGTTGATCCTCATACATTTAGGCATCATATTATATCTTTGAAATGATTGATTTGTGATATAAACAAGTGATACCTAAATTTGGATTAAGGGACACTGGTAAGGAGCCACTACGTACGGTAACGGGCCACATGATTCAGATAAGGACTCGTGATATAACGTCGGTATCTTAGCTTCGCCAATATACTGGATGAATTGAACTTAATAATTACTCAGGTAACATGATCATCCACCACATTGCATTAGCTTAGAATGTGGCGGACAGGCGTGGTTGTTGCGTGATGAGGAAGTGTTGTCATTTGCAAAATAGGTGGTCAGAGTCGCGTGTGAGGGAGTGTTGTTTGAAAAGGACATACATCATGTCATATCTTCATATGCACATTTAACAAGAGTATTTATGAAATGTTTGATTTCTTGTTTTATCATTACCTACTTTGATTATGTCGATAACATGTGTAACTTAGAACTAATAGAACCACTGAGTTAGCTACTCACTCCCACCTGGGACGGTGTTTTAAAACACCAACTAGGCATATTATTGATGCAGGTACTAGCGAATCCTCAAACAGGTAGGCTTATATCGGGTTGTGCCAACGCCGCCACGTTTTGGAGAATTAGAAGTAAACTGAAAGCTTTACATTTTAATAATCTTGGGTATGTATATTGTGGCTTGTATAATCCCATTTTCGGAGATCATCATAATTGAAATTATATTTTTTTCTCTTGGCCTTATATTTCTGAATTTATTGTTATTTCTATCTTGCTTTGGATCTGTTAATTCGAATTGCGCTACTTTGATTATCTGTGTGTGAAATGAATTTGAATTTGAATAAGTACACGTGCGTTTTCATTTGGTTAACACCTGGGAACTCGGGATCGGAGTCTATGTATTCGGGTGCCGATTTTTGGGGCGTTACAGAGAGAGTAAGAGAGAGAGAGAGAGAGAGAGAGAGAGAGAGAGAGAGACTTGAGGAAGGCGAACCCGGTGCCGCACTGAGTCAACCCGGTCTGTGCGGGTTGAGTCGAATCAGTGCAGTCTAGTTTAGCCAGTTGGGAGAGATCAAAGAGAGGGAAGGAGATAAGGGTGGTCAGAGAGAGAGAGAGTGTGTGTGAGAGGACCCAACACCCACATTGCACCAACTCAAACCAACTAGCTCGAATCGAGTTGGGTCAGTTCAGGTCAATGGGACTCCATTATTAGGAAGAAGGAGTCGCCAGCATAAACTCGGCATACTGTTGGGTCTAGCAGCAGGTATCGCTGTTCACTTCCTTCTCCACCTGCAACTTCCAAAGAGAAATGAGGGCCGAAAACAGCCTCCTATCAGGGCCAAGATCAGCCTCTGATCAGGGTCGGAAACATCTTCTGATCGGAGCCAAAACCAATCCCTCTGTTAGATTATGTAGCTGGACTGGAACCGGTCCATTACCAGGACCGAGAGCTGGGCTCAAAACGACATCAGTTGGGCCGTCATTTTGAACTGGGCCCAGCCATTCAGTGGCAACCAGGTGGGCCAGACCATCAGCCCACCTCCCCATGCTTTGTAATGGGCTGCACTCAGCCTAACGAAATGGGTCGAGTTCAGGCCACACTGTAGACCGAGATATGGACCAAAAATGGGCCTCAACTAGAACCCAGAACGGTCCCAGATAGGAGCTCAAATCGGACCTTCTTTTGGTCGAGAACTGTATAGAGATTGAGACCATCCTTGGGCCGACCATTGACTAAGTTCCAGTCATTAAACTGTTCTGGAATGTGGGCCGAAACCAGCCCACATTCTGGACTGAAATCCTTCCAAAGGAAGGGTTGAAACCAGCCCGGAACTAGACTGAAAACAGCCACCTGGACTGGGCCGAAACCAACCCGGAACTGGGCCGTTATCAACCTCAATTTAGAATGGGCCTCAGCCACTGTGTTGGGCCATGGAGTGGGCCAACTGCGACCCTAGGTTGGGTCCAAAAATATGGGCTACGATCTAGACCAAGCCCAGCCTCAATCTCGGGCCGCGCCCAGTTAAAATCCTAGTGGGCCTCACCACATAATACAATGGGCCTCACTTTAAAATCTCAATGGGCCACACCACAAATGCTGTGGGCCGCACTCGTGCAACGAATGGGCTGCCAAGCTGGGCCACATCGCTGGTCCAGCCCAGACCATTTAGGCAAAAAATCTGGACGGCCAAGTTGGGCCGAACAGGGCCTGATACGATCAAATTTTTGGGCCATCTACGGCTAGGAATTTTGGGCTCTGATCGGGCCCAGGTTGGACTGCAACTGGTCAACCAGATCGGGCCAAGGTCAGGCTCAGTTCAGGCCTTGATTGTTGGGCCAAGCCTGGCCCAAAGTCACAAGTAGGTGGGCCCTTATCAACCTACCTAATTGCCAACCTATTGATATAACTCTTGTCTTGGAAATGGTTATAGGAAATCCATTATACGGTATTGGACCGTTAGCTAGCCGCAAAAAACTGAACCAAGGAGGGAGCTACAACCCTTCAGGTGATGAATTTTCTCCTTGGGTTTTCCATATCTAAGTTAGCCAAACATTGTACACATCAAATTACTATCGTTAGTTTAAAGTCATAATAGCTGTTGTAAATTGCTAAGTTCTACTAATTGTCCTACCTTAATTCATGACTGATTATGTTCATGCTACATGCTAGGCTCGCATACTAATTAGCAAATCATGAGTACTATTCATATACAATGATCATTGACATCCCATGCTTTAATATTATATTGCTTCATAGATTCTACTTTAGTTTCATGATGATACATTGAAAATCCTACCACCAATATGAAATTCTATGCACCTTCACATGTTAATAAATGATTGTGAGTCGCCTTAATATTCAAATTACAGCATTCCGCGTGAAAAATTCCACTATTGCATGTGAACCATACTTGGGATGTAACTAGACAGATTGTGTGGAAAATAGGGCCCTTGACTTAGTGTCATTTTGATCAAAGGGTTTTATTTAACTTCCTAAGGTAGAAAACCTCATGAGTTGGGAATGGTGGTCATGGGACACTATACCCGTGCTGTCGGCCTACGCTAGGCCCGTAGTGACCATTGAGTTTCTTAAACTGGTTGGTTGTAATTGGAATAATAATTATTTGGCTAATCATGCATTCATAGCACTTTGACGATGACGGGTGACTAATTCTAGATGTTGTAGCACGTGCCCTTAGATTTATTGGGGGTATTGTTTTGCTAGCTCCCAGACCACCGACTATCGACCTATGTACGAGATATGTATGACGATTTGGTCACTATGCTGTATGAGTTATGCTACGCTAGTGGCCGGTCTTATGTATGAGTGATGAGCCTAAGTCCAACTGGATGAGCATCCCTAGGTCGATGTGCATTCATTCATCCATACATTTTAATAAGATCGCATCCTGTTTGTTTTGTATGTTTTATTGCTTTTCTTTAAACTATGTTTGCTAAGGCGACGGTGTGTAATCTTGAGGGAGCTTCACACTGAGCTGACCACTCATTCATCGAATATCCAACCGTATAGAGTATGCAGGTTTAGATGGAGAGGATGACAACACTGGCCTTGAGGGCGCGATGGTGGAGCCTGAAGACGGATATTGGGAAGATGAGCCGCAGCAAGAAGCGACTGATTACGTTGGGCTTAATCAGTAGTAGTAGCATTTCTTACATTTGATTTGATACATTGAAAGTTTTAAAATTTTGTAACTATGGCCCCTAGCTGAGTGGGCCAAATATTCGGATTTATATGATATTATCCATGCTTACTTATGCTACCGCACTCTGACTTGATATTCCGCTAGTCCTCTGATTTATTAACTCTCAGGTTTCTGGAACGAGTCTCGTACTTGGGCTTTAGAAATCGGGGCATTACAGTTCACCTCGGATGGCCCGTTACAATAAAGATTGACATGTTATGCGCCCCATAACGATACTCGGATAAAAAATTATGATCAATTTACGGTCCACCTTCTTTTGGTCCAATCATGTCATGAATGTATCTGTGACACGTTCTACATCACCAACTCGGCCTCAATTGATTTCGAGAGCATCTGGCCTGAAAAAGTGTCCTTACGCACCATCACATACAATTGGGGCCCATCATTCCGGCCATCCACAATGTTGACTTTGTGTCCCTTAACCGTTTGATCAATCTCTATCGTTGTGGTCATACCGATAGTTGAGAAACACGCCGTCTTGAAGATCTAGTCTGTTGAACTTGGGGCCACTCTCTAGTTTGGGCATGGCCCCATCGTATCCCCGTGAGAAATTGGTGGGGCCACATCTCCCACCGTTACTTCATGCACTGCTCTTCTTTAACCATTCGTTTGGTGTGCATGCGCATCTGTATGCCGATGAGTTGGATTTGGATTATCTAAGCCCAGCCCGCAGAATAATTCCTAGGTCTATGCCCCGTCGTGATGACTATACACGATCCGAACTGAATACTGCCTAAACTTGGCTATGGGCACAGGACAACTCGATTCGTTTAACATGTTTAGATCCAACTTGATCAGAACTGAGTGGGTGAGTCTATATGAATTGAGTCGACTTCATCCAATCCGAACTCAAACTGAGTCAAGTTTGAGTCACCCAGTAACTCAAATCAACTCGACCCAAAATCCAATTCGGTACTGACTCGACTCAATCCAAAACTCGACCCGTTCAAGTATATATATAAAAAAAACTCAGACATTTCATGTATGAGAGATGTCGTGTAGCTGATGAAGAGGCTCCAATCATGGCAAGTGAATCTAGGTTTTAAGTTGGGATTTTAGCTTGTGGATACCCATTGTACCTGATCCAACTCGGTGTAGACCCGACTCGACTCGGTACTTATGACATGGTCAAATTCAGTTCAGACTAGTATAGGTCAGATTCGGACTTGGATCGGTCAAGCATGGTAGACTCAGTGCTGAGTCTGGGTTAAGCCTATTTCAAATGAAAACTAGATCGAGTTAGATATGCCCTAACTTAATCCGACTCAACTTGATGCCCACCTCTACTGGCGACTAAAGCTGGGCATCAGTCTAGGTCGGACCGGATTGGGCCTAACCCAGTCAGATATGAAATTCTAATAGACTGACCCGAAATCGATCTGATCCGAGACTAAGTCCAGGTCACCTGACTCGGACAGATCCGATGCTTGATTTATTTGACCCGATCCGAGTCTAACTTGGTTAGGGAAATCGAGTCGGATCGGGTTGGGCACTATTCGGATCATTTGATATGGTGTGGTTCACTTTAGTATTCAATGTATCATAATTTTTTGTTCAACGCCTAAAATGATATGTCAAATGGATGAACGACTTAGATAATATATATACATCAAGGTGGGCCCCACATGACTATAAAAAATTTGTATCAACACCTGCTGCCTGTGTTGTCCCATCGGGCAGGCTACTAAAGTAACGTCACCAAGTTCTGTGGGCCCCATTACGCTGTATGTGTTATATCCACACCGTCCATCAATTTTGAGGTATCATTTTAGGGCATGAGCCAAATAATGATGTAGATAAAAATCTGTAGTGGATCACATCACAGAAAAAAGTGGGGAGAATGATTCCGATCGTTGAAACTATCCTAAGGCCCACCGTAATGTTTATTTGAAATCCAACTTGTTCAAAAGTTGAAAAATACAGAAATAAGGGAAAATACAAATATCAGGTTGATCTAAAACTTTTGTAGCCTTTAAAATTTTTTAATGGTGGGTGTCACCGTCCATAGAGCTTTCTATGTTGGGGTCCACTGGAGCTTTGGATTTCATTCATTCTTTGGATATTGCCCTGAAATGATCTCTTCGAATGGATAGAAGGTTGGTGTAAGACCCATATCGTAGACCATATCGTTCCATAGGTTCCCGCGATCTTTCCGGTCGAATCCCGGCAACCTTTGACCGTTAACCGACATTTGCGCGCAATCCTGATTCACACGTCGTCAACCCGAGTCGACTCAACTCGAGACTTGTACCCTAGTGACCGCGCCGTCGTCGTGGTTTCGATACCGCGTCTCGTGCGCCGAGGCGATACCCAGGCCAGGAGATGTAAACTTGCGTTTGGTTCGAGGAAAACGCTGCGCGTTGCAAAACCCAAGAGAATCTCTACAACATGTCCCCTCAATCAATTAATCAATCCCATCAAGGGTCAAGTTCACATCACCTCACACCCATCCCCAAGCAACCCCATAAGTCAACAAACTCTTACACAACTCATTCCCTTCTTACACAAATTTTCTCAAAAGTCAACAAAGTTCTTACACCCATCACTCACCACATCCATTACCCATCACACCCATCTCTCTCTCTATCTCACACCTCTCTCTCTCTCATCTCTCTCATTCTCCAAGCAAGCATCCCACGTCCAAGCAAGCTTCCATGGGAGAGCTTGTGTGGCCCACTTTCCTATCTCCCATCTCCACCATCCAAGTTTGATTCCAACCATTGAAATTGTTCATTTAAAGCTCTAGCATGCATTGGCGGAAGAAGGAAGGAGAGATCTAAGGTGGGTGAATCTTCTTTGTTTGTGGGTGATTTTATTTATTTGATTTGTGATTTGTGATTATGTGGGACCCATCTTGATATATTTGTTATATCAAAGAGGACCCATAGTGGCGGGTCCCTCTCCACCGATCTTCTCTCTCTCGATCTTCTCTCTCTCTCTCTCTATCTCTCTTTCTCATCTTGTGGCCCGCTTATGATGTATCTATTTTACCCATGCCATCTACCAAGTGGGACGCAGCCGCTCTCCAACTGGAGCCCACTTCTCTGTCCACCATTGCTGCTCATTTGGGCAGCCCCGTTGTAAGGAAAAACACAACAGTAACTTGATCCAAAGGAACGGTCCACCAGATGTGGGACCACGGACGGTGGTGGGAATGGAGCAGATTCAAGCTCATGTGGAGTAGGTAAGATATAATTTATATATATATATATATATATATATATATATATATATATATATATATATATATATATATAATTATAATATTATATTGTGGTGGCCCCACGTGGGACCCACCTGATTTGGAAACGGATTGGCTGGAGTATGTTTACAGCAGCTATATATAGCTGTTGTACTAATGTCAGCTGGTGGGGGTCTGATGATCCAAACTGTCCATCAGTGTGGACCCCCCATGATGCATATGTTACATTCACACCGTCCAGGCATCTGGACGATGGAAATCCACCGTAATGAGTGTATTGCTCCCAAACCATCCATCTTTTTTTTCTGCTGGTGGGCCACATCTGTGGACCCCATCCTGATGTATCTGTTGAATCTGCACCGTCCAGAACGCTGGACGGTGAGATCCACCTTGGTAGAACGTGTGTGATCCACACCGTTAAATCATGGGACCACTATGATATGTGGTTCATCCAGGCCGTCCGTCAACAAGGTCCAGGGCCTGGATGTTAAATAATAATAATAATAATAATAATAATAATAATAATAATAATATTATTATTATTATTATTATTATATAATGTGCATATATACAATATAATATAGTATATTATATTATATGTAGCTGGTGGGCCTACGTGGGACCCACCAAATATAAGCATTCATGTAATGTATCATAATATAATACAGTATATATCTTATATAGCTGGCGGCATACGTGGAACCCACCAGATGCATCTGGTTCGTCACCCATCCTCACCGTCCATTGAATTGCATGGTGGGAATCCACCTTTGATACGTGGGACCACCACATCATGTGTGGATTTCATCCACGCCGTCCGTCCATTGATCTGGACCATGGACCACACTATGATATATGTGCTTTATCTCCACCGACCATATTGCTGGACGGTGGGTTACTTGGTGATGCAAGTGTTTGTCAACATCGTTCATGTGAGGGTGGCCCCCACCATAATGGAACTGTTTTATCTATACCGGGCATCTGGGGGACCCTGCCAGCCATAGTTACTGGTGACGTCAGTAAGCTCGGTGGAACCCACTGCTGTGATGTCGTCGGCAAGTTCTGTGGGAGTAACACCCTGAAAATTGGGGGTCGAGTATAATTTAACTCCCGAGTTCCAACGCGTCACTTATGCAACATAATTAATGATGATTAAATGTTGTCTGTGTTAGAGCAATAAACATGAGTGAGATTACACCAAAACAATAATTCATACTCCAGAACATTTGTATAAAGGTAAGCGGAAGACTAAACTGTATATATATGTATGTAAAGAAACAAAAGTCGTTTCATTTTCCAGAGTATGAATCCATCTGAGTCACCATATACATATGTTTGTTTTATGAACAAAATGTCAAAAATAAACTAAGAAGTGATCCACGCAAATCCGAGTCAATCCGGCAAGCCTAGTCGAAGCCGCAGAGTCGCATATAAGAGAACTCCTCTGGTCTCGTCATAATCGAGCTCGCCTCCTAAGTCATTGGCTCGCCTAAACCTGAGACAGAGTCTGGTTGGTGTTCGCAACGCCGTCCCGTAACGTGGGAGTGAGTAGCTAACTCAGTGGAACAATAAAGCATAGGTTAACATGTTATCAATACAGTCACGCAATAATGATAAAACAGTAAAATCAAACACTCCTAACTACTCTAATTAATACAAGTATGGATGTAGGTATGATGTATACCTTCACTGACATACTCCCTCATGCGACACCCTCTTTGTTTGCGGCATGCTTTCATCCTTCAGTGTTCCACATCTTTCAGGCACATGCAATGCATGATGAGCATGATTACCGAGTTTTTAATTAGTCCATTTCAAACAGCAGGATTAGGAAACTAAGGTACCTCCCTTGTAATATTCTCAAACATGATCCATTCTAGGGTCGTCAGTCCTAGTTAATCTCATACGATGGTGTATTTCTAGGTCGCTGCAAGGGCTGCCAGGGCTGTTACACAAATCGTTGCACCACTCCCCCATCACCTTATCAATACAGGCCTAGTTTATACTCTGTTACTATGGGAAGGCTCGTAGCCTCACCGCAGATTAGAGTATGCTCGAGGTCACTCCACTGATACCCTACCAACTGGCAATCTATTTTCGAAGCCCGACGGGTCCGCTTATTGAGAATGGAACCCGCATGCATCCTGATTGGGGACCACAGCCAGGCTGTGCCAGCATAGGCCGACAGCTCGAATATAGTGTCCCATACCACCATAATCGGCTCACGAGTCTGGTTGCTCACTGGTCACTACGGGGAGGCACGTGGCCCCGGCCAGAGCCGGCCGACTAAATTTCGACCACGGTGTCGCATACCACCATGCCCGGCTCATGAGTCTTAGCGGATAGAGGTACCATGGTTAACGGGATTCCACTGGTAAGTTTGATACCCTAGGTTCAAGCAGTAGCGACCAAACATGGTGAACATACATTAGACATATCGGGTTACATGACGAGTCTGACTAGCTCGAGCGCACAATCAATTGAACGACATGAAGTGCATAAGCACTTCGCGTAGCTTAACCACTGTCGCCAACTGACATACGACTCGGGTTCGTTAAACGCATCTCACGTGGCGACATGAACCTCAGCCACGATCTCAAATTTGGTACCGATTGTCTGGACTATAGACATAGTCCCAAACTCAGTCAATTCTCATCCATAGCATGTAGAGTAAAGCATGATAAACAAAGTAGTTCAAGCATGCTAGTAGGCATGTTATAAAGCATGATATAAAGCATATTGTAAAGCACTACATTAATAGGAATACAAACACATGTATTGCAAGTAAGCGGTTTAAGTGATCAACCTCATGAAGGTAATCATACATGTCACTAGCGTAGTTGAGAATCCAATCTCAACACCCTCCTAAGGCATCTACATCCAAATACTTACTCACTTTAGCATTTCCACAATCACTTAACTTACACTATTTCAACATACATAGTGTATGTTAACCAACATATATTAAGGCGAGTCCTTTCGCCAAGCAAGTATTTTATGCACACATAATATATTTATACAACAATTAATCATGGAAAACACATCGCCAAAATATACATGTATACGGTTTTCTTACAATACAGTATTTCTACATACATAGTGTATATTAGTGAAACATGTATTTAGGCGACTCCTTTCACAAAATAAGTATTTTATCCTTATATCGTATATTCATACAACAAATAAACATGTCAAACACATTTATTAAAAAAATACGTATACGGTATTTTCTACGAATACCTAGAATATGTAAAATTCCATATTCTACAACTTTAATCGAAACAGAAAACGGAAAGCACTTTGTACATGTGCAATTGCATGCAGATCATGAATCATCATTATCTGACATTGAAAACATTGAAAACCATAACCTATACACCTAAAGTCCTCACCTTACTCCTTGGAATTGCAACGAATCAGCTAGGTTCGTTAGGCTTCCGTATTCGGCGGTATTGTAGCCTAAAGAGTGAAACCGGTTAGCTATTTCACAACCTATACCCTTCACACCCCAAAACAGATCTAGGGTTAGGGTTTCTTACCTTAAAATGGAGTCGGTATCGCCGGAAAAGCGTCAAGGAAGGAATGGTGCAGCCCGTGTAGTGATTGGAAACAGTAGGAGGGAGATTCTCCCACAACTCTCTAGCTTTCTCTCTCTTTTTCTCTCTTCTTACTTAGGGCTTTTCCCAAATTCGTATGGCCGTGAGAGGGGGTACTCTAAGGTCCTTATATAGCCTAAAAAGTCTCTGAAATAGACTTATGTTCAAGGTATACTTGGGTTATATCCAAATCGGTTCTTATTTAGCTCAAAAGAGGATTTCTGGCGGCCCTCCTTGAGCCAAAAGTCGGACTTAAGCTCACTAACCCTGGATCTACGTGGAGTTATGTTTTCGTCTCAGTCGGACTCCCAGATTATGCATGGCGGACTAGTTTTAGTTTAACGGTTAGTGGACCTTGATCTGAAATTCCAAGTACATGTAAATGTTCTTGAAATTTTTCCTGATCAAAGGGTGTATTTGGGTCAGATTTTGACGGTCTGATTTCTTATAAATTGACCGCAAGTTTCAAGTCTCAGATCACTATTCCAGATATTCATTTTCTAAAGGAATAGTGTGTTTTCACACTCCTTCGCTCCGGGCTCAAGCGAACAGCCATGGGACACTGTCTAGTGCTGATTTCCGAGATGGTTGTCAAGCCCAGAGAGGCGGTCCTAAGTCCTTAACCTCGGCTTATTCGGAGTCCCGATGCGCAGTCCAGACCTGATACGGAGTTTCAAGGTGTTCCCGAGAGCAGTCGGGTAATGAGTTTGATCCTAGATTTTAAGGTAACCTAGCGTCAATGATTCTACAAGTTTTGGGTCTTGCAGATTGTATTTAAAGCGATTCAAATGGATTTCATGGCTAATCTAGTTTAGCACTTAGTTAACTTTATCAAATTTCTAAAGGATTTAATCCTAAGTGATTTCCATCTGAGGTGGTATTTAGTCCTTTGTAGTTTGTATATAGAGTAATCCAAGATATACTACTTAGCTAGTTTAAGATAGTGCCTAGGGTGAAAGTACTTAGAAAAATTGAGATATTAAGGTGGTGAAGGGTGGGATTTGTGAAGGAAATGGATTCAAAAACAGTTTTAGACTTTGGGCTTGAGTTCTGATAGGTTAATAAGGTATTAGGAGCGACCCATTGCCTAAGGACATTTAATCTCAGGTTGAAAAAAATCCGAGCTGTTACAATCTACCCCCCTTAAAATAAAATTTCGTCCCCGAAATTGGCTAAGGGTAATAAAGAAAGATTCAATTATTTCCTTTGCCTAAGTTTTATTGATTTCGAATTTCTACGCGTTGTAGGGCATATACTAATCTGGTTCATTTTAGTCTACCCCCCTTAAAACTTATTTCTTTATCCATTTCTCATACCCTGATGGTTTGCTACAATTTATTTCTTTACCTATCTGGAGTCTTGACGACAATCCCCAATTATTTAGAGTAAGATAGCTGTTTTCATTGTTTGACCAGCACGGAGAGACGATTGTAGTGGGCTTGATCCCGATACATTGATCATCTACGTTGCCAGGGTAGAAGGCTCATCGTATCCCTTCCTAATCGATAGATCACGGTCTTACGCTTTCGGCTGCGGTGAGTCCGTTAAGCGGTCGCCAGGATTGAGAATTGGGTCAAGCCGTGAATGCTTCGCAGTTGTATATTTCAGTTACTCTGTAGTCCGATCACTCTAAAAACTTAGGGAATGACCATCGCTGAAAGGTTCAAATATCCTCTTTCTAAGGTTGCCCTGTAGGTCTTGGTTTAAGAGAGTCCTTATTATAATCTATATTCAAGGACAAGGTAAATCCATGTCCTCATAGATCATCCTAAAGAGGTTTCTAAGATTATAGAATTGGCTAAGGTTTCTATTAACATTTGTGAATACACTAACTCTATTTATTGTGACGTAACTCGTAACTATTGATAAGTCTAGTAGTACGAATTAATGTAATACTTGAACCCTAATTGTCTTTATTCCAGTAATTTCAACGTTAACGATCTAAGGGAGGTTTAACCCTTAACTAGTGACCATCTAGTGACCTACCCTATTGGCAACACGAAGTTGTAGAAATTCTTCATTTCAAACCTCCTATTATTTATAACATAAGTGTCACTTCTAGTTACCATATTACTTTTGTAGTAATCCAGTGTTAGGCCCTTTTCTTTCATATGGGTTGGTTTAATAGACTCAATGTTGACCATTAGGAAAAACAGGTGTACCTTGAATGTGGGCAGTGACCTCAAAGGCCAAAGGCGCTGCAGCTGTGGACTCAGGTGTCTCAGCGGCAAGCGCATGCACACGGGCTCGTTGAGGATGATTTGGTAGTGCTACCATAGTCCGTTGAGGTGGCCTACTCTTGAGGTACAGACGAACGGGAAAATGGCTGCACCGGTGGTGCAGGTCGTAAGGGTGGAGTCGATGTATCACGTGGCGGCAGACGGTCGATCTTCTGAGGCGGCGTAATCCCATTGTCTTTCATCTTAGTAAAACAAAAGGGGTCAGTGTGTCCTCCTCTGTTGCAATACGTACACCGACGTTTCGCTCGCCTTTGTTGGGTCAGTAGAGCCTCAAGCCTGGGAGGCGAATCTTCAGGTGGCCTCTTGCCGAGGATAGGCCTGCTCTGCGTCTCAGTAGGCCTGCTCTACATCTGCTGCTGCATCTGCTGCTGATGCATCATCAACAACAACTACTCAAACCTATCAGTAGGTGGAGCGGCCTGCGGCTCATACGGCGTCGAAGAGGATTCCCGGTTCTGCTTGCAAACCAGTGGTGCATAAGGGGATAGTCCAACTGTAGGACCAGTGGGAGGCAGAGACTCAGGTATAGTCCTGCAATCAGGGCCCAAACTAGGGTCTCCGCGACCATCACCCTGAGAAGGAGCCTGGTCCATCATATCAGTAAGTAGGAGGTGTGTTGTGCTCCGCGTATATTTCCGCGGTAGGCCCTATACAACATATGGTGCAACGCATGTGAGATGAAGCAAATCAACCCAATACACAAGCACTTACGCATTCTACACGCTCCATAGCAAAAGAAGTTGCATACTTTTCATTTACCCAAAATTGTCATAATACATGGACTACAGAGTTACATGATTCATGACAGAAATCACATGCGAGCCAATTACATCCACAGCATCAAACACTTAAAACATACTACTACCTATTACATCATTATCATGAAAGCATAAACTGCCTAATGCGGTAAGCAAAACAACCACAACAATAACTTGGATGACTAGGCATCCGAATCAGGCGATGGAGGAGGAGCATTCTTATCCTGTAGACAACACAGGATGACCTTCAAGGTGCGAGACACCTTGCTTAGCTTGGTTTGGACCCGCCCGACTTCCTGTCGCAGGGCGGCTTGGCCCTCCTCGAGACGTGCTAAAGGCGGATCTATGGAAGCCCGATCGGTGCCCTGCTCCTGAGCCGCAGGAGGTGAACTCTCCTCTGTATCCTGGGCCTCAAGTTCCTCTTCCTCTTCTTCAGCTTCACTCCCATCTTCACTCTTGTCTTCTTCGCTCTCAATCTCATCCTCACTCTCCCCATGTTGGGCCCGTTGTCGCTGTGCCCCAAGTTTCATTTGCTTGAGACTATTCTCATCGATTTGGTGGACCGGTACTGGCATTTCCACCCCCAAACTATAGCCATACTCCCGTGCAATCCTGCATATGAGTCGGCCGAAAGGAAGCGAATCAGAGCTCCTGGTGGAGCGTGCAATATTCACGATCTGTCGCAATACGAATGTGGGTATACACAAGTTCGCCCTCTGCCCCACTTGGTACAGAAAGTCAACCATAAGGCGTGTGCACTAGCTGCGATTACTGTGTCTGGAGTAGAGGTTGTATGTGAAGATGTGATGTAATAGACAGAAGTCGTCTGACATGTGGGATGCTTATGAGGCTTTTGTTCATTGCCACTCGCCTAGGTCGGCCACCACAAAGGTATCATGTGCGACGATCCCTTTCATGAGCGGTCCCAAATTCTCGCTAGCATGTACGTCACCAAGGGGCATATTCATAAGGCGTGCGATCACCCTCACATCAATGGTGACGACAGATCCACCCCAACCAAGAGCTAGAACCGCTGAGGGTTCTGAGTGTAGGCTCACGAATGTTGGCGGAGAAGGCTCGAGCGGTGCGAGTGGCGCGACCTCTGACCTCAAATAGCGGACCCCAGAGGGCCGCCTCCACTTGCTCGAATAAATAGTATTCCCCAAATAGCCGACCATCCACCTGGGCTTCAAAAAGAACTCTGCGGTCCTCATAAACTCCATGAGGTAGTGCCGCCTACTGTACCCGTTCAGCAGGGATCCGGGGATCAAGGTCCCGCTTCGTGCGAAACTCCCGGACAAAGTTCGAGCTAGCAGCAGTGTCTCTCGGCCGCCTTGATCGTGTAGGGCGATTAGGCCCAGGCTCATCAGCGGCACCCTTTCTCTTGCCCATCAGAGAGAGGATGGTGGAGATGGAGAAAATAGCCGCCACAACTTCAAAAAGGGCCATGGAAAAAGACGGAATAGGGGAGAAAGGGTTGGAAATATTGTTTCTCCACGGATTTAAGGCCTAACAGATCTTGTAGGGGCCCAAACGAGAGGGGATTAAAAAGGAGAATGGAGAGAACAGGTGGGTGAGGAAACTCCCACGAGTTTTGGAGCTCCAATGGCGTGTGGGGGTCCAAATGAGAGAAATAAAGAGGGAATGGAGAGGGGGGCTGCAATGCATGATGGAAAAGGGTAGGCTGTGGTCGAAAATAGTAGAGAAGAGGATTGGAGAGGCGATTTGCGAGAGAGGGCAGCAATTCAAGAGGGAAAAAACGGCTTGGGGAGGGCGTTTGTGAAGGAGGTGTGATTTTGGGTGATGAGAATGGGACGACGTGGGTACTAGGGGTTTATAGAACCCCCAAACACAATCAGCCCAGGCCGCGGGCCCGGCCCTGCCAGAAAATCGGCGAGGGCCTCGCCAAAAAAATTTGAAAATTTTGAAATGGGGCCCCACGGTCGTGATCCTTCGGTCCCTTGGGCCCCAAAAATCATTGGGTCCCACCCTGGGTACCCCTGGATTAGCGTGGGTAGGCCCCCGACCCCAATTCGCTCTATTTCGGGCACTTTCGGACACACACTGACATTTGTAGATTTTTGACTGCTGTGGTAAGGTGTATTGTGATCTAGACACGTCAATAGACGGTCTAAAAGTGATTTGGGTTCGATACGTGCGGTCAAGATCGAGTACGAACTCGATCAAAATGCCTATTTTCGATGAACTTAGCCGAATGGCGAAATCGGGAAAACCTAGGACTGTTTCTATATTTTTCTCGCACCCTCCTAGGTTATAATGCGTCAGCGTACGTCGTGGGAACATAACTCAGGTCCGGTTTAATCAAAATCATGCTCTGATACCAACTTGTAACACCCTAAAAATCGGGGGTCGAGTATAATTCAACTCCCGAGTTCCAACGCATCACTTATGCAATATAATTAATGATGATTAAATGTTGTCTATGTTAGAGTAATAAACATGAGTGAGATTACACAAAAACAGTAATTCATACTCCAGAACATTTGTATAAAGGCAAGCAGAAGACTGAACTGTATATATATGTATGTAAAGAAACAAAAGTCGTTTCATTTTCCAGAGTATGAATCCATCTGAGTCACCATATACATATGTTTGTTTTATGAACAAAATGTCAAAAATAAACTAAGAAGTGATCCCTGCAAATCCCGTCAATCCGGCAGCCTAGTCGAAGCCTCCAGAGTACTGCATATAAGAGAACTCCCCCTGGTCCTCGTCATAATCAGGCTCCGCCTCCTGAGTCATCGACTCGCCTAAACTTAAGACAGAGTCTGGTTGGTGTTCGCAACACTGTCCCGTAACGTGGGTGTGAGTAGCTAACTCAGTGGAACAATAAAGCATAGGTTAACATGTTATCAATACAGTCACGCAGTAATGATAAAGCAGTAAAATCAAACACTCCTAACTACTCTTATTAATGCAAGTATGGATGCAGGTATGATGTATGCCCTCACTGACATACTCCCTCATGCGACACCCTCTTCGTTCGCGGCATGCTTTCATCCCTCAGTGCTCCACATCTTCCAGGCACATGCAATGCATGATGAGCATGATTACCGAGTTTTTAATTAGTCCATTTCAAACAGTAGGATTGGGAAACTAAGGTACCTCCCTTGTAACATTCTCAAACATGATCCATTCTAGGGTAGTCAGTCCTAGTTAATCTCATACGATGGTGTATTTTTAGGTGTCGCAAAGGGCTGTCGCTGTGAGTCACATTACGAATCGTTACACCACTCCCCATCACCTTATCAATACGGGCCTAGTTTATACTCTGTTACTACGGGAAGACTCGCATGACCTCACCGCAGACAGAGTATGCTCGAGGTCACTCCACCGACACCCTACCAACCGGTCTGTTTTGGCCCGATGCCTTATTGAGAATGGAACCGGATGCATCCCGACCGGGGACCACGGCCCAGTGTGCCGGCGTACAACAGAGCCGACAAACTCGAATATAGTGTCCCATACCACCATAATCGGCTCATGAGTCACGGTTGCTCACCGGTCACTACGGGGAGGCACGTGGCCCCAGCGTAGGCCGACAGCTCGACCACGGTGTCGCATACCACCATGCCCGGCTCATGAGTCTTAGCGGATCGATGTATCATCGTTAACGGGATTCCACTGGTAAGTTTGGTACCCTAGGTTCAAGCAGTAGCGACTAAATATGGTGAACATACATTAGACATATCCGGTTACATGACGAGCCTGACTAGCTCGAGCACACAATCAATTGAACGACATGAAGTGCATAAGCACTTCGCGTAGCCTAACCACTGTCGTCAACTGACATACGACTCGGGTTCGTTAAACGCATCTCACGTGGTGACATGAACCTCAGCCACTATTTCAAATCTCATCCATAGCGTGTAGAGTAAAGCATGATAAACAAAGTAATTCAAGCATGCTAGTAGGCATGTTATAAGGCATGATATAAAGCATATTGTAAAGCACTACATCAATAGGAATACAAACACATGTATTGCAAGTAAGCAGTTTAAGTGATCAACCTCATGGAGGAAATCATACATGTCGCTAGGGTAGTTGAGAATCCAATCTCAACACCCTTCTAAGGCATCTACATCCAAACACTTACTCACTCTAGCATTTTCACAATCACTTAACTTACACTATTTCAACATACATAGTGTATGTTAACCAACATGTATTAAGGCAAGTCCTTTCGCCAAGCAAGTATTTTATGCACATATAATATATTTATACAACAATTAATCATGGCAAACACATCGCCAAAATATACATGTATACGGTATTTCTTACAATACAGTATTTCTACATACATAGTGCATATTAGTGAAACATGTATTTAGGCGACTCCTTTCACCAAATAAGTATTTTATCCATATATCGTATATCCATACAATAAATAAACATGTCAAACACGTTTCCAAAAAAAATACGTATACGGTATTTTCTACGAATACCTAGAATATGTAAAATTCCATATTCTACAACTTTAATTGAAACAGAAAACGGAAAGCACTTTGTACATGTGTAATTGCATGCAGATCATGAATCTATCATTATCTGACATTGAAAACGTTGAAAACCATAACCTATACACCTAAAGTCCTCACCTTACTCCTTGGAATTGCAACGAATCAGCTAGGTTCGTTAGCCCGTGTTGTGATATTGTAGCCTAAAGAGTGAAACCTAAGGTTAGCTATTTCACAACCTATACCCTTCACACCCCAAAACAGATCTAGGGTTAGGGTTTCTTACCTTAAAACGGAGTCGGTATAGCCAGGAAAGCGTCAAGAAAGGGATGGTGCAGCCCGTGTGGTGATTGGAAACAGTAGGAGGGAGATTCTCCCACAAGTCTCTAGCTTTCTCTCTCTTTTTCTCTCTTCTTACTTAGGGCTTTTCCCAAATTCGTATGGCTATGAGAGGGGGTGCTCTAAGGCCCTTATATAGCCTAAAAAGTCTCTGAAATAGACTTATGTTCAAGGTATACTTGGGTTATATCCAAATCAGTTCTTATTCAGCTCAAAAGAGGGTTTCTGGCGGCCCTACTTGAGGCAAAAGTCGGACTTAAGTTCACTAACCCTGGATCTACGTGGAGTTATGTTTTCGTCTCAGTCGGACTCCCAAATTACGCATGGCAGACCAGTTTCAGTTCAACGGTCAGTGGACCTTGATCTGAAATTCCAAGTACATGTAAATGTTCTTAAAATTTTTCCTGATCCGAGGGTATATTTGGGTCAGATTTTGACGGTCTGATTTTTTATAAATTGACCGCAAGTTTCAAGTCTCAGATCACTATTCCAGATATTCATTTTCTAAAGGAATAGTGTGTTTTCACACTCCTTCGCTCCGGGCTCAAGCGAACAGCCATGAGACACTATCTGGGGCTGATTTCTGAGATGGTTGTCAAGCCCAGCGAGGTGGTCCTAAGTCCTTAACCTCTTCTTATTCGGAGTCCCGATGCACGGTCCAGACCTGATACGGAGTTTCAAGGTGTTCCCAAGAGCAGTCGGGTAATGAGTTTGATCCTAGATTTTAGGGTAACCTAGCGTCAATGATTCTATAAGTTTTGGGTCTTGCAGATTGTATTTAAAGCGATTCAAATGGATTTCATGGCTAATATAGTTTAACACTTAGTTAACTTTATCAAATTTCTAAAGGATTTAATCCTAAGTGATTTCCGTCTGAGGTGGTATTTAGTCCTTTGTAGTTTGTATATAGAGTGATCCAAGTTATACTATTTAGCTAGTTTAAGATAGTGCCTATGGTGAAAGTACTTAGAAAAATTGAGAGATCAAGGTGGTGAAGGGTGGGATTTGTGAAGGAAATGGGTTCAAAAACAGTTTTAGACTTTGGGCTTGAGTTCTGACAGGTTAATAGGTATTAGGAGCGACCCATTGCCTAAGGACATTTAATCCCAGGTTGAAAAAAATCCAGGCTGTTACAATGGGTCCCGCTGATGCTTGTGTTATATACAAACCGTGCATCCAGATGGTTGGGTTTGTCTTAAGGCTTGAGATTAAAAATAAGACAGATTTATTTATCAAGTGGACCACACTGCAAATATCAGTGTGGGATTGAATGGCTACCATTGAAACCCGTTTGAGAGCACCAAAGTTTTGGATAAATATGAAACTTATTTTTCCTCCTAATTGTGGTCCATGTGACCTTATGAATAGATTGGATGGAAAATAAACGTTATGGTGGGCCCGATGAATGGTTAAACAGTGAAAATCATTATCTTCACTGTTGTTTGTGGTATGGTCCAGATGATCATTTGATATGATATAATTTTAAATAATACTATAATTGATCTCTACAAATAGATGAATGGTGTATATGGTGCAGCCCCTATGATGAGGCCCGACTTGATGTACATGAGGCCCATTAGTGCGGCCCATTGATACAACCCACTTGATGTGTATGAGGCCCATGTGTAGGGCCCACCTATTGTATATTTAAAGCCCATGGGTGGCCTATTGCGATGTATTCAAGGCCCATGGGCAAGGCCTGATGTGATGTGGTTATGGCCCATGTGATGAGGCCCATTGAGATGTAATTTCAGCCCATGTGATGTGGCCCATTATGATGTGTATTAGGCCCGTATCGTGTGGCCCATCGTGACGTGTATTAGGCCCTATGACGTGTGGCCTATTTGATGTATTCGGGACCCAGATATGTGGCCCATTTGATGCATACGAGACCCATGTGTAGGTCCCACCGGTTATATATATGAGGCCCATGAGTAGGGCACAATGTGATGCATATGAGACCCTTGAGAGAGGGCATAATGATGTATATTGGGCCATTGTTTGAGGCCATGGGCCCACTATATGTTTGGCTCTATATAGGCCACTTCTTGGGGGCAGTGTTGGGTAAATGTCCACATTGATGGGCAATGATGGTTAAATGTCCTCATTGTGACATTCCCTTAGGCCTGGTTAGGCTCATTCTCGTAATTCTCTAGTGCGTTATCCCAAACGATTGGGCCCCATTGATATTGCTTGGTCCATCATCGACTGTCTATTCATGGATTCCGCCTTGTACAGGGCTGAGTATCAAGGCCAATTCCGAGTGTCGATTCCGATTGTATAAGCGGATTCCGATTATCGATCGATTCCGATTATCTTGACCGATTACTGATTCTGATTGACGTGACCAATTTATCGATTCTGATTATCAATCGATTCTAATTATCATGACCGATTATCGATTCTGATTGACGTGACCGATTTGTCGATTCTGATTATCGATCGATTCCGATTATCATGACTGATTACCGATTGTGATTGACGTGATCGATTTATCGATTAATTCCGATTATAATGACTAATTGCCGTTTCCGATTGACGTGACCGATTTACCGATTCCGATTATCGATCGATTCCGATTATCATAACCAATTTGCCGATTCCGATTGACGTGATCGATTTGCCGATTTCGATTATCGATCAATTCTGATTATCATGACCGATTATTGATTCTGATTAACGTGACCGATTTGTCGATTCTAATTATCGATCTATTCTGATTATCATGACCGATTGCCAATTCCGATTGTCGTGGTCGATCGCCGATTAGCGATTGAGGCTGATTATCATAACCAATTATATAGGGCGATTCCGATTGTCAAGGCTGAGTGTCAAAGCCGATTTTAATTTGTCGAGGCCGATTGTATAGGCCGATTCCGATCGTTGAGGCCGATTGCCAAGGCCGATTTTGATTGCCGAGGCCGATTGTTGAGACCCATATAATGAATATGCGGCCCGTAGTTGAGGCCCATTGTGATGTGTATTCAACCTGTGTTTAAGGCCTAGTGTGATGTATATTAGGCCTATGTGATAAGCCTATCGTAATGTGCAAAGTTCTTGAGTGAGGCCCATGATGTTGTATATTTGGCCCTTGTATGAGGTCATGGGTCCACTATATGTTAGGATCTATGTGGGTCATTCCGTGGGGAGAATGTTGGTTGAATGTTCACATTGTCGAGGTCGATTATCGATGCCGGTTATTGATACCGATTGTGAGTATGTGATAGCATAACATCATGATACATGCCCATACGCATCATCTGCATATTTGTTATGAGATATGATTGACAATTGCATATGCCATAGTGCCGGTTGTCATGAGACTCTTTGATAGGCGGAGATTGTCTCACATGAGAGCACGGTTTACGCAGGATTGATGCATGACTGGATTGTATGACTCATGCATCTTGCATTGTGTGTTGTGATTACTATATGCCCTAGCAACATCAGGGCCGTAGCCTCCACAGACATATCGTGGATGGCCAGATGGGACACCGGAAGTGTTTGGTTCAAGCATTGGGCTGCCATAGATGGCCCTAGATGAAAATCTCTAAAACCCTCTTGGTACCAGAGGACGCCCCAATGTCAAGACCGAGTGGATATATATGAGCACTAGAGTGCCTGATACCAGGAGGCCGGGTCTCCCACTGTATCGTGGTCGATTGGGAGGGGGTGTGGCCTTACCCGCCCGAGCATCGGGGGCATTGTTAGGCTGAGTCTGACCAGCTCGATGAATGGCTCCACTATCGACGTGCCGAATAGGTATTGACAGACTATTGGCCAGGCGGATAGTGAGGTTTCTTACGCTCACTTGGACTGTGCGGGTAGGAGAGCGACAGTGCCGTTTGGAGTGTACTAAACCCCGATGATTCCCCAGAGAGTAACCGTATCGATATGTGGACTTATTGAGCAGGAATTGCATATTCATTCATTCATTGATTCACTATCCACTCGGGCTGGTGGTGCGTAACTATTTGTTATGTGTACCTTCGCATGGCCAGGATTTCGGTCGGGCACATGACTAACCTAAGATCAGGAGTTTACCACATTGAGTTTGACTATCTAAATTTAGGTATGAGATTGGTTTAGATAGAAGTCCCTTGTGATGGACCCCGTAGCCTACGATACTACGTACTATCATCTTGACTTCACACTCCAGCATGGTCATTTCATTCGCACAGCATATTACATTGCATCCACAGTACTTAGCATTTTGGGTTACTATGTTTCTGCACTTATATGGCCTAGACGGACTTAGCAGGATTTACTTATTGCATTGTACCCTCGGCATCTGATATTTGGCTCTTTATGACTCCTCATTTGCATAACTGTTGTATATTGTGTACTCTGACATTGATTGACTCATGGACTTGTCAGTATTTCTGGTTACTCTGATAATTCCTGCTCTTATCAATATTTCTGCTTATTCCGATATTGTATGATTTATGGATTGCCAATATTTTCGCTTACTCTGATATCGTATGATTCATGATCTTGCCTGTATTACCGATGTTATATGATTTATGGCATTGTATTGCATTCTTGGCACTTACCTTATGCACACACTTACACCACCCTCTAAGCTTTCTATAAGCTTATGCACGATAGATGCGTGCAGGTGATGTTAGGTTGCAGCATGTTAAGCTTGAAGCGTGCAGCGGTCTTTTGGAGCTTGATTTTCGACTTATATATTTTCCTTTCTGCATTGTACTCAAATGATTATATTAGTGGATATGTGATGATGATGTTGCCTTTATGAATTGGGTAATCTTATGGTTATGCTTCTTATGAGATAAATGTACGTTGGAAAATTCTCCTTGTAGGATCCCAGGATCGAAATCTGGCGTATGGACGCTAGGAGTCGATAATGGGGTACTACGGAGGCTGTTGGCATCGGATTCGGCAATTGGGATTCATGTGAATCCTATTTCCGGGTTTGGGGCGTGATAGTTGGATATAAAACGTACATCATGGTGGGGCCCAAGGAACTTGCTTAAGTCACTTTAATACATACTCTCGCAGCCTACCGTATTGACGTGCAAAGCAAGTAATACAAAATACAGCTGTTGCCCGCCTGTTGACGTGCCGTGCAAGTAACTCATACTCACGGGCAAGTGAACTCTGTTGGGGCCAACCGTGAATGCATGTGGTGTATCCACGCCATCCATTTGTTTTTTCTGATTATTTTAGCTATTGAACCCAAAATTGATGAATATCCAAAGCTCAAGTGGATAACACCATAGGAAAAAGTAAAAATATTGATTTTCACTCCGGATTTGGCTGAATCGGAACGGTCTGGATCCATTCGGATCGGGTTTTCGGATCGGAACGGTCCAGATTAACCACTACTCGATCTCGATCTGAAAACTAGTCGAATCTAAATGATCTTACCCGATCCTACCTGATCCAGGCTGTCGGTTCGCTTCGGAATAAGTCAGATCGGGTCGGATCCACCGAATCGGGTAAAAAATGCCCACCTCTACTGGCGACCCACTTGGAGAAATAGTGGTGATTGGATGTACACCATTAAAAAGGACGTGGCTTCAACTGTGGGGCTCACCTTGATGTATGCCCACCTTTTTTTTTGGTTTTGTTTAAACAAATATCAGATTGTTCCAAAGCTTTTGTCGCACTAAAGAGTTTTTAACGGTCAATCACCAATATTAGCTACGGTGGAGTCCACTAATATTGTAAAACGGATGGACTGTATGGATTCACAAAAGATACATCAGGGCGGGCCCCACGGTTCACCATGCACTTTTTTACACGTGTGGCATGTGCAGGACATCTAAGAGATCATTAACGTGGACCCCATCATGAAAATGACCATATGTAATGGCCCACTCATCAAGTGACCCGCCCTTGTACTTGTGGTAGTTGGTAGAAATTTTCTTGGCACTTGCCGTCTTTGACACATCCATGACATGGATCTCGTTCACGTAGGCTCCTCATGCGTGCATTTTCACAAGTACCAACCTGACACATGTGCGGGGAGATGTAAGTTTGTAACGGTCTCGCCGTTTGTAACTCTTGCTTATGCGCACGTGACTCTCAGTGAATAATAACAGAGTAACTTCGTGCGATATGTTGAACATATCGTGATATTTTCAAAATCTCGCCTATATTTTTCATTTGACGGTAGTCCAGGTGGAATCCAAAATATGACGTAGAAATTGGGACACGGATTGCGTACTACCCCCGCCCGTCCCAGCTCCGAACGGACAGTTCAGTGGGCGGGCCCACCGTGATGTATCTGTAAATCCAAGCTGTCTATCACTTTTCTCAGATTATTTTAAGGCAAAGAAACAAAAATGAAGCAAATCCAACTGTCAAGTGTACCACACCAAATAATAAGCTTGGTTGCATTAAAAACCAACGGATCTGCTTCATTTTTGTTTTGATGCCTTAGAATAATATGAGAAAAGGGATAGACGGCTTGGATGTACAGATACATAGGGTTGTACACGAACTGGGTTAGCCTGGTTAACTCGCTCGACTCGGTCCGATCCGAAGCTGAGTTTGGTCCGGGACGGGCCATTTTTTTCATCTCGAAACTAAGTTCGGGCCGAGTTCGAACAAGTCCCAATTCGGCCCAACTTAGTCCGAAACTCGACTTGACTTGGCTCGACTCGGCTATATATATATATTCTTAAATCTTTACCCTAACCATTTACAGCAATCTAGGCCGTTCCTTTATAGATGGAGCAGAGTCTAAAAAATCGTAGGTCCCTTTGTAGGTGGAGCAGAGTCTCAAAAATCTATGATAAAAGCCTTTTTCAAAAATCAAGGCTTTCAAATTATTCGTGAAAGCCCTTCCTATGAAGTAGATGGAGCAGAGTCAAAAAATCAAGGCCGTTCAAGTCGTGGGTCCGAAATTGGCCCAAACTCACCCGATTGCTAACCGGGCCGAGTTCGAGCTGGACATGTTGGCCCAGTGATCGGGCCAGGCCGGGTTTGGGCTAGGTTTGGCTGGTGACCGGGCCGAGCCGTGTTGACCCAATACGACTCGGTTCGGCCCAATGTACACCCCTACAAATACATCACTGAGGGCCCGCCCACGGTACTACCCGTTCGGAACTAGGGACGGGCGGGGGTAGTAGGCAATATACGTCCTTGAAATTGTGGATGAGATAGAGGAATGAGAGAAAAACTTTGGTACTCTGGCACAGTTCTGCCCTACAAACACATGCACCTTAAAAATTGTACACCTGGCATGTTCAAACTCAATCAACCGTCCAAATCATGGATTCCACTATAAATGGGCCACAACCAAAAAAAGAGACTGAACCAATGAACTACGTGGCCGATCAATAGACATCTAATGAACGACTATCAACGGTTCAAATTTGGTAGACAAATATCCACTAATGGGAAGTAAAGATCATTCAATGAATCGGAACCATTTGGGGTTTCCATCTAAAACTGATCCAACGATTCAGATGGTTTAATCCGAGTTACATGCATGTGATGTAAAGAAATTTCTGACTGCATGCATATGAACTATCACATACTCTGGTACAGTGTGATGGTACATACATATGCACCCAAAAACTATAAACATTGCACAAAAATAACTAAATCAACCGTCCAGATCATGCGCTCCACTTTAAAAAGGTCACACGCCAAGGACAGACACTGAACCCATAACCCAATTGCCGGATGAACAGAAATCTAGTGAACGATCATCAACGGTTGAAATTTGGTAAGCAGACATCCACTGATTAGAAACTAAAATCAATCAATCAATCCGAACCATTTTGTGTTATGGCCCATCTAAAGTGGGTCCCATGAATCAGACGGTTCAATTCGAGCTACACATGCGATGTGCAGCAATTTCTGAGTGCATGCATATGAACCATCAGAATCTGAAAGAGCATACTCATGCAAGTGGACCACTGTTTTTTTTCAATATATTGATGGCCCTTCCATGATCCAAAAGCTACTTCTCCTTGGTGGGAGGCCTATAGCTACTGATTAGGGACCTTAATATAATCCAGATTAGCTTAATAGCATCTCACTAATCACATGATAGTACCTGGGCCATTTGTTTATTCAAGTTCTTCAGGAAAAAAAAAATATTAAAAAAAAAAAAAGTTCTTCAGGAAAATACTAATAAAATGTGGGAAAAGTACAAGGAACTGATTAGATTAATGGGGCCGTTTACAAAATAAAATAACGAGAGGCAAGATCCGGTGGTACTGATACCACCGTAAACTATGGTAGTACCAGGGTAGATGTAGGGCCCAAGAAGTGTAATCACATCATCCAACCCGTTCATAAGATGTTCCACCAAAAACTAATCTCATTTGAGAAAGATTATTTTGATCCAAAATTTAAGTGGGTCACAACACAGGGAACAAGCTGAGAGGAGATACTTACCATTGATTTTTGTCTACGGATTGTTTATATTGAATCCGGTCTGTTCAAACCATTCATAAAACCTGGATGAAGGTTCAGGCCAAAAGAAAGATTGTTTTGTGACTCAAGTGGGGGATGGTGTAAATCAAGGGTCGGTGTCCCCTCCCACCTTCTTCGCTTTTCTGAGGCCCACTTGAGATTCTATTATGGTTATTGATGTGACCCATCTGATGGACGGGTTGGATTTGATATATACATCACGAAGGACCCACACATGCCCAGTACCACCTAAAGCTTAGGGTGCTTCTCTATTGTACCTCAAATAAAAGGGGCCAAGGGCCCACTTTCATTGAGCCCACTAGCTATTTGATTAGTGGACAAATGATAAATCTAATGCTTGAACCATGACCCTCATCATATTAAAGCATAAAATAAGTACAATTCAAGCTGAATTAACTGGGACTTTGTCCATGGTGGGGCCCACCTAGTCAGATCGCCTGACTGGATCTGTCCGTAGATCTGGGCCGCCAGCACACGGATAGTACAGAGGTACAGCTAAGATGGACGGGCGTGAATCATCCGGCACGACCCGACCGCCACCGTGGATAATATATGGCCATGACAGGTTATTGTTTCTAATCCATTTAATTAATAGATAAATGGGGTCATTAGGGGTATGTAGTGGACCGGGCTTGATCGCGGCATTCTTATTTGCCTCCAGCTTGAATAACAAGACCAACTTGGACCATCACACCCACAAAGAGGCCCATGAGTGGGCCCATGTTAGTAGGCCCATTACCAACTTGGACTTCTTAATTGTTGGGAGGCCCACCGTCCAGCTTGAATATGAAGACCAACTTGGAGCATCACACTCACAAATAGGCCCATGTTGGGCCTGAACAAAAAAAAAAAAGATCTAACACTTTGGGCTTACCCTGCATGTGGGTCCCATGGTTCATGGGCTATCTAGTTTTAACTACGTTATATCAACGGTTTGGACATCTGAACCATTGAACTTGCTTAGACAAACTAAATTTGCAAAAGCTCATTTGATAAATTACCGAATATTCTGCTGTTAGGATTAGAGCTGGGCGTTCAGCCGAGTTGACTGAGTTAGAGTTGACTCGACTCGATCCGGTTTTGAAATAGGCCTGACCTGACTCGGCACCGTGTCCAACATGCCTGACTCGATCGGAGTCCGGGTTTCGTAGTCTGACCCAGTCAAAAGTACAAAAGTCGGATTGAGTTCGCACCAAATTGAAATTGGATCAAGAGATGAGGAAGGAAGGGAGGGAGTGGAGAGGAGAGACAGAGGAGGGTGGTGATGGTGGTGGGTGGCTGCTGGGCTTGGAAGAGGAAGGAGGGAAGGAGAGAGAGAGTTTAGAATTGGGTTGGGGTCGGGTGCCGCCAGTAGGGTTATATTCAGAGATACTTAGAAATTAGGGTTTTTTTTAGTATATATATATATACTCGAATCTGAGTCAAGTCGAGTCGACTGTGACCAGATCGAGTTTCGGGTCAAGTCAGGTCAAATTACTAGGTAATTTGGACTCGACTCAATTTGAATTTGGATTAGGTGAAGCTTAATCGATTTGGACTGACTCACTCATTTGGTTCAGATCGAGTCCGTCTAAACAAGTCGTGAGACTTAAGTAAGGCGAGTTGAGTCTTCCTGTGCTCAACTCTAGCTAGGATCTTCGAGTCAGCGGATTTTTTTATTTTTTATTTTTGGGTGCATGTACCATCCAGTATGAGAAGCTTTAAATCAAGTACAAACTGACAGCGAAAAACCTCTATTGATAAAATGCTCAAATATTCCACGGTCAGGATCTTAAACCTCATGCGATTTTGGTACCCGAGCCATCTACCGTGAAGTCCATCATATCAACGGTGTCGATCGCTGAAAATTTGGCGCCACTTGTTCAAGCTTAAAAACCCAAACCGCTTTTGATAAATACCCACATATTCATGTGGGGGTTTCAGCCAACAGATCCCACAACAGGAAGGTCTTGGTAAATATATACTAATATACCTGAATAATGAAATGGTCAGACTTAGCTGTATCATCATCTGTGATACAGCCATTTGTTTCCCAGAAACATGTTACATGTGTAGAATATCCAATTCGACCAAAAGGTGGGCCACACCAAGATTAACCTACCATGGGAATCATGTAGATCCACTCATTGTGTGGGCCAACCAGTGCACTGAATCATACCATTGGTTGTCAACTGATTTTGACAATGTATCCCAAAAAATTAGTTTATCGGTCTGATATTGTCAAATAACCATTTACTCCAAAAGCTTAAGCTGTCATAGTGTGGTGCATCAATGTATATTGATGAACTTTATCACTTCAACATCCCCCGCACGTGCGGGGTGAATTACGCACGGGAATATACTGATGAAGGTGAAGGGACACTCACCTCATAAATAGGCTGGGCTTGATTTCCCGGTCCGGATCTGGACCTGATTTTCTTGGTCCCCGTGGGAAAATAATATTTTAGAAAGGCATATATTTGCTACTCTCGAGATTCGAACATAGGATCTTCTGCTCTGATACTATGTTTAACAACCATTCACTCCAAAAGCTCGAGCTGTCAGAGTGTGGTGTATCAATGTCTATCAAGGGACTTTTATCACTTCAACAAATATTCATATCAGGTAATCATCATGGTGTGGGCCACCTTTTTAATGGATTTGATAACCTACACATGTGGCATGTTTTCTGGAAAACAACGGTTGTATCATAAGCTGTATGTGAAATAGCTATATATGAGGGGCCCACCTAGTGAAATCTCTTAGGAGGCCCATCACCCTACAATCAGCAAGATAAATATTTTTAGAAGAAAGTAAACACATTCATAGCTGAAATCAAGGAGTAATAGGACAAGCTCTCATCATACTTTTATGCCCCTCGGTGGGCCCCACCTCACATGGCAATGGCCAAAGAGGACCCCTTGTTTTTGGAGGGAAATTAGATGGTCCTCGGCCCGAGGACACTTTGTTTTTGGGTTTGGTGATCTTAACCGTTGGTTTCTCGGCCCAGCCGTGGATGGCCATGTGTTAATCTCGTCCGTAGACAGTCTTGTTCTTTCAAGTTGTGTCCTCAAATGTAAGGTTCCAGCTGTAAAGTGGCCCAAGATCAGCGGCTACGATCCTCGATCATGGATTTTATTTGGGCGTCGTCCATCCACGGTGGCTGGATCTGTGAACAATGAGGCCCACCTATACACTTTGGAAACCCGAGTATATATTGCCCACGCCTTGAGGTCGAGGACAGCAAATTCTACGTAGTAGGAAAATCACGATATTTTGAAATCCTTCTCATATTGTCGCGATATATTGATACTTAACTGTGAGGTCCACATTGCTTTGATCGGGACGGTTGATCTCATCAGACCCACAGGAAGAAGATGGATGGCCTAAAATACTGCCAGACTGGACGAATCTAAACATTGAATTTCAGCCCTTTTTAAAATAACGGTATCTGTATTTTTTAGGACATTGGTCAAATGATGATCAGACATTTTTAATTATTACCCAGTCACAGTATTCAGCATAAGATCAACGGTCTAGATGGCTGACATATTGGCCCGATCTGTAGAAAATGATGCATCAGGACGATTATTTATCCGAAGAGTATCCAGTGTCTATGTACACCGTCTGAGAAATCGTTCAAGTTATCAAAATATCATGATAAATACGAATTATATGTTTGAATTCTCGAGCAGAGGAATTGCATGGTATCCTCGACCCTTAATCATGTATAAGTGAGCCCATAATTCAATGATCCAGCCGTTGATATGATGGATCTATCTTGGATGGACCCTGCCTTAAAATATTTTCATATTTGGTTGTCCCAGCCTCCATTTGAAATCACATCTCCAGTAGGCACACGTGCGAATATGACTCAAGTGTGCGAGATCCGAGCTTTCCATCACTGTACAAAATAAACTGCGGCGTAACCAATCCGAGTAGTGAAATGGCCTGATTTTTATGATAGAATATCTAACTAGTGTGGCCCACCTGACGGAAGGATCAGATCTCAAAAACGTATTCCACATTCGCACGTATGCTTGCGTGTATACGGTAAAGGCTCCGCATGCGTGTATACCCAGCAAGCCGTAGACTAATGAAATGGTAGGGATTGCAGGGACAGAGAAGTTTGTAATCAAGCAAGTTGCCCTCAGTCACGTGCAACGCGAAGCGGATTGGCTGGTCTACCACACACCAGCTATATAGCTGCAGTATTGACGTCAGCAAGTTCTGTGGGTCCCATCATGAGGTATGTGTTATATCCAAACCGTCCATCCATTCGAAGATCTCGTATTAAGGCTTGAAACAGAAAATAATATTTATCTAAAGATCAAGTAGACCACACTACAAAAAGCAGAGGGAGATTGAACGTATACCATTGAAAACCTTTTGGGGGTCACAGTAGTTTCGGATCAATATTAAATTTTTTTATTCTCTTCATCTATGTATTTGTTAACTTATTAACAGATTGGATGGAAAATAAACGTTATGGTGGGCCCTACGAATTTTTTAACGGTGAAAATCATTATCCTCGTTGCTAATTTTGGAGTGGTCCATTTGAGCATTGGATATATTTAAATTTTTTTTTTTTATAATCTATAAAATTATCTCAGAAAATGGATGAACGGTGTGGATATAATAAATACATCATTGTAGCTGGTGTGTGGTACACCAGCCAATCCGCTTCCAGTGCAACGCACTCATCCACCGTACTTGTTGAATGATGCAAGCGATCATCTGGATCATGGGGCCCAGTGTGGATGGGGCATGGCCACAAAATCACATCGTCCCGTTGGAAAGTCCATGGTATGGAATGGACGGTTAAAAAGAGAACCAGCAGCGGCTTCAACAAGAAAAATCAGACGGTTCTGATCGCCCCAGCAGTATGATTTTCAACCATGGTCCTTAAAAGAGGGCCTCACGATTTAGATGGTTCATAATCAGCAAGCATGTATGACTTCGTTCTGACTTTTCCGCAATGGCCCATCATTTGACGGTCTGGATTTGTCTGCATGCATGCATGCACGCGTACAACGGACGTGAACCGTGCTCGTGTACCTCGTATACGGCAGGCAGATATACGGCTAACCAGTCGCTACACATGGGCAGAGAGAATGAGATCCACACCGTCCATCAGGTCCGCTGCCTCATACACACTGTCGAATCCGAAAATAGAAATTGACCGCTGTGGATGCTACCTTTTACCCAGCGTTTTTTTTTTTGAACGCTTCAATACCTTGTTTCCCAATGTAAACCCAGGCTGTACGGGCGCACATTCTCAAGACGAAAATATCCCTCTTTTCGAACGCATCTATTTCACCAGCTTGCCTCCCTCCATTCCCACAAAAAAGAGACTAAAAACCCTTGCTGTGTGTCAAAATATCCTACCTTAGATCACACCATCCTCTCAACTTGAGCAAAACCGCTTTAGTTTGGACGGTAATAACCCTGCGTTGGATCACACCTCCTTCATAAATCAACATTTCTTGGATTTTTGAAAATGGTCCCTTCACTAAAAAGAAGCACGCACTTCATATATATTTTAATATATTGTCTTAAACGGAGTATTTTTTGTGGGCCATTGAATTATTGGATAAAACTTGCATGTGGGTTTTCGGTTCATCCATGTATGCATCATCCTATGAACATGATAAATTACAAATAAAACATTATTGTAGAGCCTAGCAAGGTTTCAACTGTTGAATCACTGTTTCTTGTTGTATGATCCACTTGATATTTGGATATACTACGATTTTTAGCTCAAACCCTTAATTTAGATGGAAAAATAGATGACCGTCGTGGATTGTCCACATACATTCAAGGTGGGTCCAACTCAATTTGTGTTAGGCTAGTTCAATTTCATTTAAAGTTCATTCAAATTCATGTTAGCCTCGTTCAATTTTATGTTTCCCTCGCTTAATTTCTAGTTTGTCTCGTTGAATATCTAGGTTGTCCTGCTCAATTTTTTGTTTTCCTTGCTTAATTTCTAATTTGTCCCGCTTAATTTTCAGTTCCTCTCGCTCAATTTTCAGTTTGCCCCACTCAATTTCTAGTTTGCATCGCTGATTTTCTAGTTTCCCTCGCTCAATTTTTAGTTTGCTCTACTCAATTTTCAGTTTGCCTCGCTCAATTTTCAGTTTGTCCCACTCAATCTTCAATTTGCCCCGCTTAATCTCCAATTTGCCCTGCTGAATTTCCAGTTTGCCTCGCTCAATCTCCAAATTTGTAGTCACAAATTAGATGAATAAAGAAAATAATTTTAATAAAAATTAACCTTTTAAAACGATGATTTGTAGTTATTTATTGGAGGGTTAAGATCAAAACTATTAATGGTCCAAATTCAATAAATGGATGCCAATTAATTAGCGTTTGTAAGCTGGATCCTTACTCTTACTGGGGTGGTAGACTCTCAGGAGTTTCAACTCCATAGGTGGTGAAATTCCACTAGCGTGAGTGTGTGGCGTGTGTAAAAAAAAAATTTTAAAAAAAATCAGCTTTTGTAAGCTCTCTACGAATATGATAATAAATCCATCACCTATCCACATTATCTTCCACTAATTGGACGGCTTACTTTGAATTATTATATGCACCATGTTCAATTTCACAGTACCCGAGTACGAACCACACACATTTCCAGCGTATTAAATATTTCTCAATAAATAAATGACTATGGTTAGTGGTATCCTTGTAGTCATGCATCCATTCCCACAATTTCAATTTTCCAAACACACTCCTGCGGAAATTAAATTACGATACACGTAGCTCGTATCTTTGTATACATGATCTTGGATTCTGAAAGTGGGACCCACAGATTGGTAATCCAGACACTGGAATGTTGTATCCAAACTTCAAAGTCGTATGGGTTCAAAGATATCTTCGAAAAAATGTTATTAACCTTTCAATTGTTGGGGTTCAGATGTACGGTTGAGAAGGGATAAAACAATGGTCCATGATGAATTGAAGGGTCTTTGAAGATGGTTTTTTGTAATAGCGATATATCTACTAGAGATGAAATATCAATGGTTTAGATTTTATAGAAAAGGGTGTTATTTTCTAAATTGATAGGTCAGATATAGTGTAGAAAGATGAGGGGACTTGTATTGTATAAGTTCGCTTCCCTGTCTAAGAACACCACCACGGGGTAACGACAAAGGAAGCTTTGAAGGCGTTAAGGTTTCTTGGATATCAGCTGGCAAGTTTAAAAAAGAGAGAGAGAGAGAGAGAGAGAGAGAGAGAGAGAGAGAGAGAGAGAGAGAGAGAGAGAGAGAACGAAAAAATAATAACAGAGAAGAGGAAGAAGAAGAAGAAGAAGAAAACGAGACAAGAGAGACCCAAGGAAAAAAGAAAAAAGAAAAAAAGTGAGACTAAAATAAGAGAGAGAAGCTTATATTTTATGTAATCTCATTGATTAGACAAGACCCATTTCTTGTTTAGTCTCCTTTTTGTTTAATCCTACTTTCAACTATTCATTTCTTACTCTCTCTTTCTCATCAGTCTCCCTTTCTTCTTGGGTCTCTCTCTGTATCTCTTCTACCATGTGCCCAAGCAATGAGTCCCAAACATCTTTATGTGGTGATCAGTGTATTGTCTCTAAAGGAGGAGAGAATAGAGGATTAGAGAGAGAAGGAGGAGAAACAGCAAAGATCAATCATCTCTTTGCCTACTGGCCGCCCTTCAACGAGGTAATCCGATTACTCTCTTTCTTTCTTCTCCTGCCATAGAGTTCATGTTTTTTTTTTTCTTGCTTAATGATGTGTTATGAGAAATGGGTAAGAAAGATTACTGCATTTCTCTCTCTCCTTATCTATTTTTCTTCCTTTCCTCTATCCAAAGTAGCATTTTTTTTATTTCATCCAAGGTATTGGGTTTCTTACAAGTTAATGAAAGAAAGCTAGAGAAGATCTCTCTCTTATGTTTGGGAATTACACACTTCAAATATCACAATCTCTTTCACTCTCTCTCTCTCTCTATTTATCTATTTATGATATTTGAAAGATATAAGTTCGTGTTAAAAGATCACAATCTCTCTATGGTATTTGAAAGATGTAAGTTCGTGTTAAAAGATCACAATCTCTCTCTATGGTATTTGAAAGATATAAGTTAGTGTTAGAAGATCACAATCTCTCTCTATGGTATTTGAAAGATATAAGTTAGTGTTAGAAGATCACAGTATCTCTCTTTCGTTCTCTCTCTCCTATCTATCTATGGTATTTGAGGCAACACCAACGTTTCTTTTGGTTTAATCGCTGTTTAATACGAAAGAACAGTAGGAGATGATACAGTAGAGCCGCGTATTATTACATTACACGTGGCATGGTTATCTTTCGATCAGGATTTTCTATCTAGTGGGACAGAACATGCATGGAAATTGATACAGTATATCCATAGATCGGATGATCTTAGCGGTCTATGCAGTTGCCTTTAAATCAACGGCTGGGAAGAAAAAGAGATGACAATAATCAACATTAAGTGATTGCTATGGCTTTTAAATAAATATGATTTCTTAAACATCGTCCATATGTAATGAGGCCCACTAGTTGGACAGTCCAGATTGATGGATAACCCAGCCATGTTATACAGCGTAGAGAGATGACTCTACCATACTACGGTTCTTGCAGCTCCACCGAATGATTCATCTCCCAATACCAGTGCTCTCTTTCTTCATTGAAAATGAGCTGAAAATCTGTTTTGTGCATGTCATTTGCTAAGTCCTTTTGACCAGGGCTGTCAGTCATCTTACATTTTTCAGTTGACTAAAATACCCTCAGGCCTGTCCCTACTTTTTGGTCACCTAAGTTCTTCACCTTACCATCAAAATGGTGACATCATGTCAGCCTGACTTTAGAGAATCAAGGGTATTTTTGACATTCAAACTGTATAATATTTAGGGTTTGCATGTTTCCATGAACACCTAAAACTTAGACCTAGTTTGGATGACTATAAAGTCTTTAAGTTGTAAATGAATTACAAGTAATCCAATTACAAAATTGTAACTGATTACAACTTTTATCAAAGCTATATTTCATGTTACAAATAAAATCTTTACATATAAAAGGACATTATACATGCTAAACACAATAGTTGATATCCATTCATGATTTATGGGGCCACCGTAATGTATATGGTACATCTAATTTATCCATCACGTGCTTCCTTTGCGCTTACAACCTTAAAAAATAGCTCTTTGATTATCAAATGGACCACGTGAGGGAAGGATGGGATGTGTACCATTAAAAACTTTTAGATTGCATTTGGGGCCCACTGTGATGGGTGGTGAACATCCAATCCATCTAATGTGTGCATACTTTAATGCACACACTAGTGGAGGACACCCAATAAATTTTCTTCACTTGCTGTTCATCACCCTTAGACATGATTTTCAAATGTCCATCCATCCATTTATTTTCTCATTTCTTAATTATTCTATTTTTGCTTTAATTCGGGTGCGGGGAATCCTGGGCAGTACTAGAAAATATATGTACATACACACCATCTCATGTATAATATTATAAATAGGATATGTGCCACATGAATGTACATGCGCAAGTTGATAAGCTAGCACTTCACATGCATGGCATTGTGTATTATGTTAATGGATGTGCATGTTTGTACAGATATTTTTATTTATTTCATATATATATATATATATATATATATATATATATATATATATATATATATATATATATATATATATATATATATATATATGGGTTTTTCCAATTTCCATTATTAGGTTTTTGCCTGCCAGCTTAGAAAGGAAGTTATCAAGTTGGAAAAGTTAATGTTCCACTTTTATTATAATTTGCAAATTCAGTGGGCTCTGCGTTGTACTTGCGCCGATTCAATGTAAGAATGGTCACGGTCACGGTCACGAGCCTAAACCGGGTTTATCTTATCGTCGGTCAATGTCTTAAATCCCGGACCGGACATCCACCCATTCTCATGGATAGTTTCGGTCCAACTATCATTCAACCAATTAGACTAGTTTGGACATAGTTATAAAACTCGATGACTCGACCTGAAACTTAGTTAAGTCAACTCAACTTGATGGGATTTAAAGCCGAGTCGCTATAAAACTCAACTCAGATTGTGACTTGGTATTGACTTGACCGGACTCATCGAGTTTAATCTGTACCGGGTTGACAAGGTTGATTCATGACAAATGAAACCGACTCACTTGTATGAAATAGTTCGATAAAATGTGTCGGGAGGGAGAACAACATCTATAATCGACTATCCACAAGTGTTGCTTGTGTTTACTTTCTTAAATTTATAGATTTTGTGTATACTAAACGTTAATGACTAATAAAATATAATTAATTAAATGATTAAATATTGAGTTGAGTCAAGTAAAGAATCATCAAATTCCTCGGCCAATCCGATGTGGTTGCATCAATGGAAAATGGCCTCAGATCAATGGCTATCTCCTGATGATGTATCAATTAAAAATAAGTGGGATGCACCATAGAGGTAACTGTGTGAAAAAGGTGGATCCTAGGGCTACTTTCATCATAGACTGGAGTATTTTAGTCATTCAAAAGTTTTCAAAATATAAATGATCTAAGAAAAGAAAAATCTGAAAATTTATTTTGACTTTTAATAATATAATAGATATATGTAACGATGACTACAGGTGGTGACCTGTTTGCTAAATCAAACAAAATCCAAGTCCAAGCTTGACTACTGTCGGATTCATAGGTTTATGATCAACCCACTCAAAAATATTCTTTTGTGCTTAAGCTCAACCTGACTTGACCCACTCATAAAATAAATGAAAATGATTTCAACATACTTTTACTACCTACATATCTCTACTGTCATTTATTTATACCTAATATCGAGTATGACACAAATGGAGAGAGTAAGCAGTTTTCAAGATGTGGAAGGAGGGAGTAGATTAGGTGAGACAACTAGGGATATGAAACAGTACAATGGAGGATACGTACGCACTAAAAAATTTCACACGTGGCTTAACTTAAGCCGATTAATTAGATTTTGATATCAACGATCCAAAATTGGTCCAACACCGTGCTTGGATTGTGGGAAAGAAAAGAAAAGAAAATAATATACATTTCTCATTATAGTACATTTTACTAATTTTTTTATATTAAAAATATAGTAATGAAAAATGTATAATGTTTTATTAATCTTTTTTATAATTAACTCTTATGTTGCATAAGATATAAGGTAATTACTAGTGTCTTAAAAATAATAAAATTTCATTAAATAAAAAAATAAAATTAATAAAATTCAATATTTAAATAGTGTTTATCGAGAATTTGATAACCTTTTAATAATATTGTAAAAGTTAAACTTGATGATATTATCATAAGATTTTCAAATCTTAGCATATATTAAAATATCACCGTCCATACGTGGTACTATTGCAAATCTTGAAACATAGGATATAGTTAAATGTTATATTTATTTATTAATTTAAAATATATAATTTTATTTTTGATGAAAGTGCTCCGTTAATATCCCCAGCAAAACCTCAAATTTTAAAAATCACTTGGAACTTTTCAACCGAAAAATTGTCAGGAATGACATTTGTCACCATGGTTGTATGGTCCATGTGACTCCAATTTAATTTCCCTTACAAATTTAATTTTCTTTTCTTTTCTTTTTTCATAATCCACACATATACTAGTTAAACAATCTTCTCATTTGAAATTTGGATATATACCCGGATATCACCAATCTTTTGGAATTTATAGAAAAAAAATAAAAATAAAAATAAAATTTGAAAAATGATTATTATCTAATAATTGTGAGATTTTTACTTACTATTCAAATAAAACTTATATTTATAGGTTGTCGTCGGAAACATTTATTGACTATATTAAAGAATCTATTATTTAATTTATATATTTGAAATTTAAATATACTTAACTATTTATAATAAATATTAAAAAAATAATTGGCAATATTTTCCTTATAATACCCGGAGAAAAGATCAGAATTTTAATATCTCCTGGGAAATTTAAGGCCTGAAATTCTGGAGAACAAGATTTGTTACTATGGTGGAGAGTAGATTCAATCCAGGCCGTTCGTTAGGTCCAGACCTCAGTTCACGCATGACCATGTGAAAATTACACTTATTAGATGATGCTGTCCATCAAGGCCCCATCAAGTGAATAAGTTCAAATTGATGGCTGAAATAATTTCTTCAAACAATTTTGACCATTCATTTTGTAGCTGACTGTCTAAAATCTTGAAATCTTCTTATCACTGCAATTTTTGCTCAATGGTCCATGAAAAGTGGACAGAAAAAATGGACAGTCCAGATCTATTCATTGGACTATCCATATTTCCCTATACAAGTAGGAGCACTGAATCATTTCTCCTCCTAACTTTTCTGATTGATTTTTCTTATACAAATTACATGTTTTCGCGTGTATACTCGCAGGTTGCAGAGGAGCTAATATCCCTTGGCAAGATCACATACCCCATAGTAATAACAGGCTTTCTCTTATACTCAAGATCCATCATATCCATGCTTTTCCTGGGCCATCTAGGAGACATTGAACTAGCAGGTGGGTCCCTCTCAATTGGGTTTGCCAACATCACTGGCTACTCAGTCATCAAAGGTCTAGCCATGGGAATGGACCCCATCTGTGGCCAGGCCTATGGAGCCAAGAGGTGGGCCATCCTCAGCCAAACCTATCAAAAGACCCTCATTCTCCTCCTCCTGGCTTCCATCCCTATCTCCCTACTTTGGTTGAACATGGAACCAATCCTACTCTGGCTAGGCCAAGATCTAACCATCACATCAACGGCCAGGATCTACATAACATTCTTGCTGCCTGACTTACTGGGCCAGGCCTACTTACAACCGTTGAGGATTTTTCTAAGGACCCAAACTCTAACCACACCTCTCACTCTAGCAGCTACAGCTGCACTTATACTACACCTTCCAATCAACTACCTTCTGGTGGTCCACTTGAATTTGGGTGTGAAGGGTGTAGCCCTTGCCTCAACATGGACCACCTTGAATTTGAATTTGGGCCTGTTGGTTTACTTGGTATTCTCTAAGAAGGCCCTCAAGCCTTGGGACGGCCTGACAGCCGTCGGGTTTTTCCGAGGCTGGCGTCCGCTACTGAAATTGGCAATGCCGAGCGTGGTGTCGGTCTGCTTGGAGTGGTGGTGGTATGAAGTGATGTTGATCTTGTGTGGGCTGCTGAGCAACCCACGCGCAAGCGTGGCGGCGATGGGGATTCTGATACAGATGACGAGCTTGATTTACATATTCCCCTCATCAATCAGCTCAGGCCTTTCAACTAGGGTGGGCCATGAGCTAGGCGCCGGAAGGCACACCAGGGCCCAATGGGCCACAGAGGTGGGCCTTGCCGTCGCGTTGGCGTGTGGTCTATCGGCATTTGCTTTCACAATCGCCGTGAGGAACGTGTGGGGGAAGATGTTTACATCGGAGCCGCAGATCCTCACGCTAACGTCCGTAGCGCTCCCGATTGTTGGATTTTGCGAGCTCGGCAATTGCCCACAAACGGCCGGATGTGGAGTCATGATGGGTAGTGCCAGGGCCACAGTTGGGGCCCACATAAACTTTGGCGCGTTCTATCTGATCGGATTGCCGGTTGCGGCGATCCTGGGGTTCGGTCTCAAGATCGGTTTTTTTGGGCTTTGGTTTGGGCTTGTGGCGGCCCAGGCTTCATGTGTGTTTATGATGGTGAGAGCCATCAGATGCACTGATTGGAAACTTCAAGTTGAGAGAGCTAAGGAGCTGACAGAGGCTGCAGAAGGGGAGACTGATGACTTGGAGTTGGAGGCTAGTCCACTCCTTCACTGAAAGAAGAACATAGTCCTGAAATCCTATGAATAATCAATCTCTGAGATAGGCTGTTACATGAAATTTGTGAAAGCAACATGTTGTTTCGGAAATTTATTAAAATATACATGAAATTCAACAAAATTGCATTTTATATCAACTAATAATAGTGAAAACTCCATGTTTGGTAGGAATGTGTTGGTATTTTATTATAGGAAATTTGACCAAAATGACCTCGTGGTATGGCCAAATGCTCTAAAAAACAAGCTAAAATAAAATAAAATTCCTATGATTACCCTTTGACCATTAAAAAAAAAAGAGGACCAAATCACTCCTGCTTGGAGCACTTGGGCTGTAATGATGTAATTGAAGTATTTTATCCACACTGTCCATCTGTTTTATGAGCTTATTTTAATGCTGGACTCCAAAATTGAAGTGTATCTAAAGATTAACTGGACCAACCCACAGGAAAAAGTGTGAGTTTCATGCTACTATTGAAAATTTCTTGTTGAGCCACAAATATTTTGGATATGATTGAATTTTGGGACCATGCTTTAAAATAATTTGTAAAAACATATGTACGGCATGGATCGGACACATACATACATGGACGGCCCCACAAAGCTTACTATGCATGGTTGTGGTTAATCGCAAGTCGATAAGGAGTTTAATTGTGTGCATGAGAAGCTTCCAAGGAACCAAATCCTGATGCATGACATTACATTCGTTTGATCACGAGGCCCATCCAAAGGTAGATCCAATTTGTTGACATGATCTTCTTTGGCGTCTTCTCTGGAAGCTTCTTCTCTGGCATCAACTTCAACTGAAAAAACACAATATTCAGCAATCGAAATTCTGTATAGATGATGGTCCTCCGTAGGTGGAGCATATTTGAAATGGTTTTCTCAAGTTTCATTTTTTGTTTTCCCTATAGATGATGTTGTGGTTGTGGATTGAGGTTGTTATTGAGGGAAGATGTGATTTTGATAAGGGTTTTGAGGTCGTGGATGTCATGTGGAAGACAATGAAAAAGGAAGAGTGGTAGTTTTAAATGAATTGAGTTGGTTGTCACATTGAAATATGAAGGAGAAATTCAGTAGTGGTTGTAGGTGTAAGGGTCGAGATTATCATTCAATAAGGGTCGAGGCTGTCAACATATATGGATGACAACATAGACCCGAAATGGATGATAACCTTGACTTATAGTGACTAATTGTCAACCTCAATTCATAATGGATGATAACCTTGACCCGTAATGGATGATAACCTTGACCTATCTTGACAGAATGCCAACCTCAACTGATAATGGATGACAATCTCGACCCTTCATGACTTGTTGACAACTCCGCTTGCTTGGATCAATATATTACAAGTCATGGGGAAACAAAAAGGAATGCCGGCGCAATTTACCCGAAGTGCTCTGCCGAGTTTTAATGCCTGCGCAGTTTACCCGAAGTGCTCTGCCCAGTTTTTAATGCCTGCGCAGTTTACTGGAAGTGCTCTGCCGGATTTTTAAATGGCTACATGTTAGAAGATTTTGCCACCTATCCTATTAGAAAAGAGATGTTTAGGAAGATTAGTTTCAAATATCCATTGGATTTCCTAGTGGATGGGCGGATGGCTCACGGTCAAATAATACTTTGCCTTGTGTAAATGCATATTAGTGACATGACTTTCGATGTTCAGGGCACCATCATGAAATTAACTAATATAGACTTTACACTCATTATGAGACTTAGGTGCGAACCTTATAGATCAAAGGAGTTTGAAGTGGGTCAACCAATAGAGCCAACAGTGAAAAAAAAAGAAAAAAAGAAATAGAAATAGGGAGACTTATTTGCCGATCGGACATGTGAAGAATGAGCATTTGTTATAATTCCAAGCCATAACAAAAGTGTATCAACCCTTGATATTAGAAGTTCAGATCTAATATCACTTGTCAATCCAGCATGTTCAATGAAGATGAAACAATCAAAATAGAAAACAACCAATCAAACAGTCACAAACACAGTGATTTTACATGGAAAACCCTAGCGTAAAAAAACTATGGCACAAAGTGACAGAGATCTCCATTATAATCGAAACCTTAGAATCATACTACTCATCTTCTTCAATTACAGAAGCAACCCGATCTCCCCTTGCAATGCACGCCCTAAGAAAAACCCTAGTCCTTGGAAAAAGTCCCTTCTTGAGCCCTTACAAGTGTCAAAAACCTTCTCAGCCTACAAAACCCTTGCTCTATGAGAGAAAACACTTGTCATCACAAGCCCTAATCAAATCAGGACTTAAATAGCCCGACTTACACAAAACTACGTGATAGAATCGGCAACGTTCGGTCAGACAAAACTCACTATCAGTTGAACTAACAGTCTTGTTCCGCTCCCAACTTCTGATTGAGAAATCCTACACTATAGTTTGGACTGAACTTGTATGTCAAATCGAACCTAGTTTAGTCCGATTGACAGAACCCTGCTCCAACTCCCAAACTGTGTAAGATCCAAGGCATCCCTACAACAATCCCTCGTGACCTTTAAAGGATTTTAGGTACATTTATCATCCACATGAATGTGAGGACATTAGCAAACCTTATAAAACTGTATTTGAAACTCGGAGAGATGAAAACCTATTAAAATTAGGCTGTTCAGTTCTCAAATGAATACTTCTTTTGAAAAAAATAAAATGCCAGCAACTCTGTCAATTCCCCGACCGAGTCATGCTGTCCAGTGAGTCTCTAAGAAACTTGGCTTGAATCTTGCCAAATTGAGTTGACTCAGCTAAGTTTCCGTACTATGATCCATTGTTTGTGGAGCATGGCAAAATAATATGATCTCAACCATCTGATTTCTGCACTGAAGTCGGACCATGGATCTTTTCTGTTTTTTGTCCATTGAACCAGTCACCATCAAGTTATTAGTTTGGGAACATCCATTCGAACCGATGTTTAGAATAGGTCCTCCACATTGGGGCCCAAGGTTTTGCTGGCCTGGGTTCATGCCTTGTGGAAGGTGGATGAATTTTGCTCTTAAATCTTCAATACCATCTCCTCTTACAAAGCTACAAAATCCTAATCCACATACATACATAGGAATTAGGCTTTCATAGGAGGGCCATGACAACCGAAGAATCATCTCTTTTAGCGCAAGAATGACACCCGATTAATTGAATCAATCATCATCGAACATCAGACCCTACATATCAGATGAATAATAATCAATGTCAGGTCATAAACAATACCCAAAACTGCTAAGAAAATACATTTCTTTCCATCTCCTATAACTACATTTAAAGAGTTCTTTTAATGGCCCGCTATTTGTAGATGCAAAGCATATGGACATTTTCCTTGCTGAAGTCTACATCTTTGAGACTATTTCGTCCATTGATTTTCTCTAACGTCGATGATTAGAAAGATTGGAGATATCATGCATGTAGATCTTTGTCTGAGCTCCACACCGGGGCTTTAGGGACAATATCCGCAATGGTACCCGATCCATTTTCAACAGTCAATAGAGGATCGGCTTCAGCTTCTTTTGCCTGAAAACAATTCAAACAGGAGGATGAGTGCACAAGCACGACAGAAGAAACTACTTCAAGAGAAAACTGGTGAGGCTCATTCCTTCCACACCCATGTGGTGTGACCAACTAGATGGACATCTTGATCACTAAGTGGAGGGGTGTGTTCCTAGTTTAACCTCTCTTATAAAGAATACAACCAAAAGACATTTTGTACAAAAGGCACCACCAACTAGCTTAGTTCGCACAAAATCGAATTCTAATGTGAGATGCTCATCTTTGAGAGCCAAACACAAACACACTACATGCTGGTATGTGAACCTTGTACATGAGTTGCTCATACACGCCGTAGTTTAACTTCTAAAACTCAAAAACTCAACTTGATATCTAGCTAGGTTGGGTTGACTCAAAGACTTGGAAGAGTCTTTACTTGATTTAATATTTAATAATTAAATTAATATTATTTATTAATAGTTTAAATAGTTATATATGTATACAGTGTAAAAATAATGGATGGACATGAAAGAACATGGTGCTTGGTTTAGTGGTTAGAGGTGCTGTTGCCATTCCTTGAGATCATGGGTTCAAAACCCATTTCTTTCTTTCTTGTTAAAAACACTTTGCAAGTGACTTACTTGGAATCATGTTGAGTCGAGTTGACTCAATGAGTCACGAAAACTCAAGGCCAAGTCAGGCTTAGAGCCGAGTGTCACAAAGACTCAGCTCGAAATCTTGCCAAGTCGAGTTAACTCAGATGAGTTTCAAATCGAGTACTGAGTTTTTTAACTATGATACATGTATGCCAGGTTTTGGGAAAGTTTGTCTCAAATTAAAAACACAGTGCAATCATGCATTGGCAAACACACGTCTATTTTTTGTTGCAAGGAGGGGTCCTTTCTGACCACTTACCTTGGTCTTCCATTATGCATTGGCAAACCTACTAAACATGTGGGGCAAAGTCATTGAGAGATGTGCGAGGAAGATGTCCAAATGGAAATCGAGATATTTATCTATGGGTGGGAGAATGATTTCAATTCAGCTGTCTATGTCAAACCTTCCAATTTACTTTATGTTGCTATTCAAGTGCCCAAAATCAGTTCTAAATGTCTTGGAATAGCAGACGGATTTCCTGTGGAAAGTCTCGGAAGAGACAAATTTCATCTTATGAAATGGGAAGAGGTGTGTAAACCGCAAGACCAAGGAAGAGCAGGTCTGAGGAAGCTAGAGGAGATTAATCAAGCGTTGCTTGGGAAATGGGTGTGGAGGTCTGGGGTAGAGGGGGGCGCTAGATGGAGAGTGACGCTAGAAAAGAAATATGGGGTAGATGCTTCTGGGTGGTGGACTAAACCATCTTTGTTGTATCGTGCTTCTTACTTATGGAAGTTGGTGGCCTCCTTAAAACAAAAAGTTTGGGATGGGATGGGTTCTGAGTTGGGAAATTACGAAAATATTCGTTTTTGGGAAGACATGGTTAGGAGAGCTTTTGAGTGTATCTTTCCCCAGGTTAGCGAGGTTAGCTCTTGAAGCAAATGTAAAGGTTAGTAGCTGTTTCTCATGGCAGGGCAAGGAAGTTATCTGGACTCCCCCGTGCAAAAGGAGTTTGGATGAAGAAGAATTCCAAGAATGTTCCTCGTTACTTTTGTTGTTGGGTAAGGTTGATCCGGTTGCGTCAAGTACAGATTCGCTAAGATGGTTAAAAGAAAAATCGGGAAATTTTTCTGTGAAATCAATGTATCGGGTTTTAACTGAAGAGGGGGAAAATGAAGGCATTTTCTCGACAGCATATGTTTGGCAATATGGCACTCCACTGAAGGTAGTGGTTTTGGTTGGCTTGCCGGAAGGAACAAGGTGCAAACCATCGACAATCTCTGTAAGAGGAACATGGTTCCTCTGAATATATATTTACTCTGTTGTCAAAACACGGAATCAGTGGACCACTTGTTCATTCATTGTCTTTTTGCAAGGGATATATGGGTCTCCTTCTTTCAACTCTTTGGGGTACAGTGGTGCTTCCGGCTTCCATTGATAGTTTTCTTCTATCATGGCATGGAGGAGGTATTGGGAAAGCAGAGAAAAGATTATGGAGGCTGAGCTGCTTAGCGGGTTTGTGGGCTATATGGCTTGAACGGAATGGCCAGTCCTTTAAGAGTAGAAGTGAGAAAGATGTTTATGTCTTCATAAGGGCCAAATCTTTTGTCATAGAATGGGCCTTCGTCTCAAATTCTATGTTTCAGTTTCTGTTGGGCTGGCACTAGTGTTTCTTTTTTTCATTGTTTTCATTTCTATTCTTTTGTATATTCTGGCCATGGTCCTTTCAATGAAATATTATCACCTTTCAAAAAAAATTAAAAACAGCATGGGAAAACACAGTTGCAACCAGTACTAAACCCTAAGCCCGACTAATATGCACATGCCCAAAGGGCAAGCAAGAACGCAAGGTCGGAGGGGTAGCATAATTCAAAAACCCAAAAACTTGACTCAATGTCCAGCCGGGGCTTGGGTCAACTCGAAGATTCTATTCAATATTTAATTAATAAATTAATAAGAATATTTAAGTAATAACAGCTATTAACAGGTTATAAATATAAAAATTGACATAATGGCTATGGATGAAATGCATGGCTCGTTGGTAGAGTTGGTTGACTCTTTTACAAGGGTCAGGTGTTCTAATCTCTCAGTCCTGTTATTTTGGTTTTTTTTTTTTTTTTTGAAAAGCAACAACAATCAGTGACTTGGCTTAAATCATGCCAAGCCAACTCAACAAGTCCATCCAAGTTGAGGGCACCGGCAAGTTTCATGGTGACTCTGCTTGAAATTTCATCAAGTTGACTCAAGCGAGTTTCAAGTCAAGTCGTGGAGTTTTAGAACCATGAGTAGTTGCCAAGCGCAAAACACATGCATGCATGGAAGTTTGTGCTCGAGTGCATAGCTGCAGATAAGAGGAATGAACTCGGTGTTCTATGTTTAACAAACACCACTTACATGCTAACACGGTCATGCCCTGCTGCATGTTTGCCCAACTATTGCATGCTAACCACAAATGGGCTTTGCAAATAGTTAGGGTCTTCGAGCATGCAGCGTGAGACATATAGTTGTGAAGCATGAAGTGGTGACAGATTCGGGTGCAGGAGCATTGACAGGTCTATTTCAAAATTTTGTGAGTAGAAACAGCTAGGAAGCAGGAGCACAAGTCAAAGCACAATCTGGAGCAGGAGTGGCATGTGGGTAGAGCCTATTGAGCTCATTCAAAAGGGTAAAAAAACGTTGCCAAACTTCCTTCGCCATCAATTTCATTTGCACATTGTGGCCCACCTACATGATTCTTCTTTGTCTTCTTCTTTTAAAATTTTTTAAGGTAAGCTGGGTTCAAACCTGAGATTATAAACAACCAAACTCCAAAGACTCGTGACACTAATTATTATACTACCAATGTGGTGGGCACCATACTGACAATTCTCATTCTCGGCAAATTCACGGGACATGTTCAGATTGAGGGTTTTCTCAGGATATAATCAAGAAAATCTTGCCAAAAATAAAAACATATTTATTCTAATTAATAAATAAAAATTTAACACAAACATGCACGTGCGTGCACACACACATATATAACAAATTCCTTAAGGTTTTATTATTTCTCACGATAAAAACATGATATGTTATAAATCTTCCAATATTTTGAGAATCCCGTGATAATATTGCAATAATAACGTTTACTGTATTTTTCACGATATTATGTTGAGAATGTCGAAATCTTGGTGATATTTGTCATACTGGTGGGTGCCAACGAGTGGAAGATACCACGTGCACAAGCTTGTGCACACTATCATATGATAATTCAAAATTTACATGGACAATAAACAGTTTAGTAATCGTTTCAAAATAAAAATAAAAATAAATAAACCGTTGAGTAAATGGTGGGCAAGGCGTGTGAACACAAAATTTGAAGAGTAGGAAATAAAACTCCATCAGGTCAGGCACCTAAAAAGGGATTGCAACCTAACTCCTGCTTCAGCAATAGAAACCATGCACCGGTAGAAGGTTTTGATTCTGGTCAATGTTATGATGTTTTGAATCGAAACATCATGCTTAAAATGAAAACGTGAGTTTGACCTAAAGCGGAGATGCAAATTGATGATAGACATGTTTGATACCTTATCCCCAACCTGCACATATCAATACAAAAGCGCAGAAGAAAATTGAAACATGTGGTTGGTTTTAACATGAGGCATACAGCTTCCAAATCAGATACCTCACATGCATTAAATATTGTGGGTGTGAATATGACATTAAATATTTTGGTGTGAATATGAGGGGGTTTGAGGTTGTATCTTGACTTAGGCATATGCATGTGTTGGGCATTTCTTAAAACATTATCCAATATGACACTCCTTTCGAAGGATTATGAACAAAACTATTCATCATCCATGCATTGGAAACAAGAAAGGGATTTTTACAGCAACATCCCTCAAGAATGATTTGACCAAACAATACCTTGATTAACTGAAACACTAAGAAGTTTTTCGGGAGGTGAAATGACCAAAATGCCCTCGTCTATTTTTTCTAGAAAGTGGCGAAGTCGAGCATCATGGGGTCCACATGGTGTGTATCAAATCGAACTAATAAATATCTCGGTTGATCCAATCAGCAGGTGCACCACACCATAGAATGATCTAAAACACCCAAAAAACTCTCAATTCATGTGTGGTCCACCTGATTATTGTACTTCCTATTCTTTGGTTCCTTTTATCACCTGTACATCAGTTGGATGTCATACACACCACATAGGCCTCACAATACTTGACTTCATCATTTCCTAGGAAAGAGGATGAGGGCATTTCAGTCAATCCACCATCCAAAAAAGCACTTTTTTGGCATTTCAATTAGTCAAGGCACTGCCTAGAATCAGTATTCTCAGAAAATTTAGCATTAAAACTCCCAAACAACAACCCATTCAGTCAACTCATTAGACAAGGTTATTGAATCACACAAGCAACCAAAACTTCCTATTTCCAACTGGACAGCTCCAAGGACAAGACATGGTTCTACCGTAGGTGGAAGTCTGCCAGCAGGATTTTTGATAGCCCACATGCACCTCCATAATCAGCCACATGCGACAGCCTAGCACATGGATGGTGCGATCATCCAAGCCATGCATCCAGTTTTTAAGCCACTGCTGTTTTTGTAAATGTGACGCACCTGGTGAGTTGACATGCCTAATGCCGGCCAGGTAATCTAAACAAAGGGCCCAACTGATGCACAACCTGGATGCCCCACAGTGTGCCAGGTCAGCACCTACGACTGCATCTGAGGTGACTCATTGACTTATCAAAAGTCATGCTACCAATATATCATTTGATGAACAAATGAGTACTCAAAAGGACAATATCTGATTAATGGATGAAATATACGTAAAAAGCAAGAGCTGACGGTACCTGTGACAACTGTGCAGTTGCTTCACTAGCCTTCTGCTGGCTCTCGATCGAGCAGAAGTAAGAATAAAGGATCATTCCAATTAGAGCAATCAGTATACCGAAGATGTTCCGCCAGCTAAATGGATCGTGAAGTAAAACATATCCAAACGCCAAAACCAGACATGTTTTCAGATGTCCCAAGACCTGATAGGTGACTGGTGATGTCTTTCCAATTACAAGAAATGTACTGAAGTTCACAGAAACAGAGATCAGGCAAGATAGGACAATGAAAACCTGCAATTAAAATAAAATACCCATTAAAAATTATGAACGAAGAACTTATGGGGACATAGCAGCTACAAACATGAAGAATGTTACTTGCAGACATGCATTTGCTGTGTGCCAAATCCAGATACCCTCACATGTTAAGAAGTGGCACTAGTGTGTGAGGACTCGGCTGTTCATATGCACCGTGAATGTGCTCTAGCTCAAAAATCAAACGAGTCTGCTCATCAGGTGGGCCACACATGTATGTTAAATGTAGACCATTGGTTATTATTTTTAGCCATCCACTTTTTTTGTAAAACATGCAGATCACCTTGAGCAGACTGAGCAGATTTTTGGCCACGGCACATTATCAGTGGATCCCACCTATATGAACAACCTAGATCATGTGTGCTAGGTTGCACACCACAGATTGCATCTCTAAGTAGTATTTATCAAAACATTCTATCGACTATTCAATGCTTACCAGCACTTGAGGTGTATACTTGAAAGCAAAAACATTCTGATTGGTCAAAAGCCCATCAAGAAATGGACCAGCAATGAACAGTGTCATTGCTTGATAGGGGCAAGATTGATACAAGAGTTGGGTCGAAGAGACCTTAAACCTCTTCTGAATGGTGTTTGTCATCTGGGAACTTGTTAAGATCTTAAACAATACACATTATCAAACCTTACAACCTTTCAAATGCTAAAAGATCACTGAGACAGATGTTTGCATCTGAAATAGCATAACGCATGATTCTATTTACACGTGCACTAAAAAAGGAAAAGGAGGTACCTCAGGTCCTGTGCTTTGGCAAGTATATAGATTTGCTGAGGTATGGAATTCCATACATGTGGAGCCCATGGTTCAGTGATACAGATCATGGATCTGATCAGCATCGAATCATGGAGGATGCCAATAATTCTCGGATTGGAAGATTCTTACTTTTTCCAGCAGTGGCTTACTAATAGATGGTTAAAAGAGAATTACAGCAATGAAGGAAGATAGAGCGAAGATAAATAGGATCTTCCAATCTAGGCATGTGAGATATCCCCATTCACAACAGGGCCAATCAGATCAATGGTATGGATTGAAGAACCACGTTCCCCATGAGTTCACATTTACAGAATCATGCACCCCAGCAAGCTATGCTATCATTGAGGTTCAGGATAGCCATCATCTCAAAAATGTCCCCACAATTGGGAACAAAGTTGAGGATGAAAATCATCAGAAGCACAAAAAGGTCTTCTGAGAAAGTATTTATAGGAAACGGCAAAAACAACTGAAAATTTTCAATCTGATAGCAAATGCTCATTACATTGCTGGAGTTCTTATAGCTTCCTGCCTTATCTAGAGTGAAGATCTTTCGTCCCTTCAGAATGCCTTGTTGAAGAGATTAGAAGAAGAGTGCCATCATTGTATTCAGATGGCATGTAGAAAGTACATAACTATATATGTTGTGTTACACCAAGTTTAAATCCAGCTAAAAGGATGATGGACAAGTTTAGGATCCCACAGTTTGCTGAGGTACCCAATTCCCTACATGAGGAGCCCAAAGTTCACCCAATTCCAGACATGAGCAACCCATAGTTGCCAAGACCATTGAAACGATGACTCCACCATTGATGGGGGATGACACAAAGATATCCCAGATTGGAAGATCTTAACCATTCAATATTTGGCCTTCTGTCCATTGAATGTGAACCTTTGATGTATTTTACTTCATCGTCTATCTTTAAATTGAAGGCTCAAGTCTACCTATCTGGGAGATTTTTGGGGTATCCCCCATCCAAAGTAGTCCACCAGATCAACAGTTTGAATCACTGAACCATGGGCCCCATATGTAGGAAATCAAGTATCTCAGCAATCAGCAAAATAGATATTTTTGGGAGGACCTGAAACTATGGTTCCTCATGGGTGCAGTGTAGATCCAGACACTCAGTGACCATGTAAATTCTAGTTGACCAAGGGTCTGTTTATTGCATTTTCAGCATACTCAATTCTTTGCAAATATGTTGTCATCAGAAAATACATCTAGAAAGTGACAGCAGTTTCGCTTTGAGACTAAACATCTTCGTTGGAGACCATTTAACCCATTATTTGAAAATTCTACAACTTTGCTTTAACATGGAGTCTTTAGGCTAAGTGAGTTCATCCAAAGGGTGGAAATCTTGCAAAAGCTCCAGCAAAGGGTACACATTGAAAGAGGATACAATTTGAGCAACGCAAGTTGTAATAACTGCAAGCAGAGATAGTACAGAACCCAGAACATTGAGCTGCAGGTCCGTCACAGTTGCAATTCCAACACCCAAAAGAAGGATGATAAGTGAAAACTGGATGCTCCTACTGTAAATTGAGAAACAAACTATTAGCCAAAAAGAATCATAACCAGACAAGATAAATCAAAGGATGAATCACATATAAAGTTTTGCGAGTTAACCAATTAATACGCATGACTGATACAAGAGAGTTTTGTCAGCAAGAATATGTGCTTGGTGTCGATTCAAGTTCAAAAAAATAAGTTCAGAGATGTGAGAGCAATCAAGGAAATGGGTAAAGAAAAACATCAAGAGAAATATAGAAATGGGTGGGACAAGTGGATGCCTTAAAACTTGTAGAGAACATTGTTCAGCACAATGCAATCACAAAGAAATGGAAACACCACTCTCCAGTGACAAATATCTTCACGAAGAGAAAAGGTGTATTTCCATCAGTGGTTTGCTACAGAGATGAGGGAGCAAAGTTCTGCAACATAAATCCATATCAAACAAATTGACATCTTTACCATTTCAACATAAATGTCAACAGTGTACAGACGGACCTGAACTTTTTCCTGAAGAATAGAGTCTCCAGAATAACGGTGCATGGAATGATGGCTAGCTTTGTCATCTGCAGAGAAAAAGAGATGGAACAAATGATGAGAAAATTAATTCCCTGCTCTCCAAGACGAGGAGGAGAATTGGAACATCTGAGATTTTGAAGGACATAATTTCAACAAGATAGCAGACAAAATATTCAAGAGCAGATTAAACAACACATACCTCCATGATCAGTCATGCGGAACCACATTCGAGCATCGAAATGGGGCCAAGGTGGACTCAACGCCTCTATTATTGAGAGATCTGGCCATCCAAACTGTGTTGGGGGCTGGATCTGAAATCTGGACCAGTTTTGGACCCGTATAGATAATCAGATGGTCCAAAATGGTGTGTATATTTCAGTGGCTCCACATGTGGTCCCATATGTGTGGCAGCAAGAAAAGTTCCAACCATAGGCCTCAGGAAGTCATGCAGCGAGTATTAGAATTTTATGTTGCCTTGACCTTTTATTAGATAGTTTTCTTTTGTTTCTAAAAGTTCTAGGTGGATAGTATTTCTTTATTTGGTTGCATAGACAGGTATATAAACTCATGTGTATGAGATAAAAGATCAACAATTATGCCTTTATTTGATTGAGTCAAGTTTATTCTCTTTTTTGTGACCGGAAAAGATTCCTTTGTGACTTCCTGCAACTGGAAATCTGCATTGAAGTGACACACACTTTTGCTGATTTCAGCAATTAGTTACTGTATAATCCTGCTATATCCAAACAACCCCCGCATCACTATCCAAAGCCATTTATATTCACTCAGCCCCTATTTCAGCAAAACATCAGCATCAAAATCGTCCCCCGACTCAACTCTATATCCCAGATATTTAACTCCAGCTTGTAATTTGACCCAAAATAAGCCTCTATACAGCTACAAATGGTTTCCAGAACCTGCCCCTAAATTTCAGCCTATAATTTTTCCCCAGCAGTCCCGTTTCTTAATGTGAGATGTTGATGAGAAGTGGCCACTCCCATGCTTATTATAATAGTCATTTATCTTCCCACGCTTATTATGCTGGTCTCTGTCCATTTTCCTATGATTACTACGATTGTCCATATCCATGTTCTACCTTTTACAACAAAATCATCCCAATAAGTCAGTTATTTGGAGATGGTGATTCGTAGTAAAAAGTATATGAGAGATCAAATAAGCATGAGAAGATGAAGTGAACGATGTCAGAAGAAACAACAGCACACGTTAACATGGGTATGGTGATAATCAAGCCAATCTGATGATTAGGCCTTCATCACCAGCTACCTTGGAAGCTGGTGAAGACATTATACAGGGTAATATATGGCAAGCAACCAGCCCAAAATCGAGGATGAGTTCTTTCAAGCTCAGGGTGAGTGAGGAAATAAAGCATGATACATTTGATCATCGAAATAGGATTTCAAGCCTCAGGTAATGGAGTTCCTTGCCTTACTCTTATCCCGAGTATGCTACTTGGCCCCTCCCATTTTTTTGAAGGACATAATTGCATCGCTTGTAACAAACTAACAATTCATGTATCTGCTACTTTAAGGTCATCTAGCAAAAAAGATCTCGTAACCCAAGCTACCAGAGTACATATTCTGGAAACGATTACTGCAATGATCCCGTGTGATTGATCTTCTAAATCCAAGTTCTAAGGATAGAGGTACGAGATGGATGGGTCGCTACACAGACATCAACTCATGTTACCATAACAAAGTAACAATAATGCAAGTTGAATTTGTTGAGGTTCACTATAAATTCTAAATAAGCCATAGATCTATATTGCAAGTCTCCAGAAAAGGGGGACCCCTTATCCTTACCCTCATCCAAACTATCGCACTCGGGCTCTCCAAATGTTTAAAGTATCCACTAACATAGCTTGTAATAGTTCACATATCTCTTACTTCGAGGCGGTTATCTGGCAAGATAAGCGCAATTTGCAAATAATGATGCATTGAGAAGCAACAATGACCAATATTTGGCAAAAAGAATGTAAAAGAGAGTACAAATTTGTCTTTGCTCAGGTTGTAGTTATGGGGTTGTATTTTTTCCCATTCAGACTTTCGTCCTAGCAGTTTATCAATAAAATCAACTCAATTATCCTTCAAAAAATATTTGGCAAAAAGAAGAGAAAATACAAGTACAATATAAGCTGAGGTTTAGAGTGAACAAACGTTTCTATATTAAGGCACAAAGGAATACATTCATAATACAGAGATTACCCAAGTAACATTTGACATCAAACAAACGATCGTGTGAAGAAATTAGACCTGATAGAAACCAACTGAGTTGAAACCCAAACTAAGATTTAAAAGTCCAATGGAGATCCCATTGAGTATCCCGAAGCCCATAACAGCTCTTGCATCGAATGGTTTGTGCTCGAATAATTTCATCCATAGTGCCACATGAAGTGAACAGAATGTGACCAAAAGATGCCAGCTTGTCAAAGTTGTAGCTGCAAACAAGAAAAAGATGGAAATGGCGATGCACAAGTTAACAACATATCTATCCATATGATTGGAACTATTTTCTATAGTAGTTAGACAATTACTCATTGAGAAAGTTTTCCTTTTTTTGTGACTTATTATGTTTCCAGTTCTCGAGTACTAAAAGATGACTAATGCGAGAAGGTGGTCTATCGAGTTATTTAAAAAATGAGCCCTAAATCATGTGGTTCTAATATCATTTGAGTGAGGCTTATTTCTGGAAGGGTTATATGGCTGACATGATTTATGGATATTTTAGTCATCATAAATATTTTATTAAAACAGACATTTAGGATTAGATTGGGTTTCTTTTGCTTCGGAAAATATCTGCATGTTGAAAGATTATTTTATGAATAGTTGAATGATTAGTGAAATTTCAGTTCACTCTTTGTTGAAACCTGCAATGGGGGTTCCTAAGGTCGTGATGCTCCTTTGCTAGAAGTGCAACTCTTCTAGATCATGTGGTGAGACTCCTCACAATACAATTTGAAGAGATTCAAAATCATCTTTCCCTTTTCTTCTCTTCTTTGTTCTTTCTTCTTTCTTTCTTTCTTCTTCTTCTCTCTCTCTCTCTGTTTTTTTTTTTTTTTTTTTTTGCCTTCCATCCCTCTTCTCCTTCTCCGTCAAGTCTATGATTTTTGAGGAGTGTCTGTTTCATCCTGCATCAATCAGATGGTGATTATCCTTTGGAAGTGCTTAACTTCAAATGTGGAAGAAGATTTGTCCACATTAGGATGCCTCGTTATAAATATGAACTCACATATGGATACTAGGAATGAGGATGTGACCACATTTTGAAACCCAAGACATGGATTCAGAAAATTGTGCAAGCCATGAGGCCCCACCTACAGATGACCTGGACACAAAATCAAGCAAATCAACTCATTATGTATGCCACATGTGAGAAAATAATGGATGGCTTACAAGATGTACTGTGTTCCACATCAACCTAGATGTGTGTGGTCCACCTAATGAGCCAACGGGTCCAACTTTTTGTCAAGTCTGTTACAGTGGAGCACAGCTGACACATGGCTTGGGAACATGTGTAGAGATGTTAATAGGCTTGCCAAAACTCATTAGTACAAATACAGCAGATATCTGCTCCATGCTATTCAGGAACTAGGCACAAACGTACTGCAGTTTCGGCCAATATTGTAACTGTATCCACTGCCACCCTCGTTATGCAATATGGGGGTGAACCAGCCCATTATGGAAAAATGGGGTGTATCCAAGGTATTCCGTAACAGTAACGGTGGCTGTGATGGCCACCACCATTACCTTTATGATACAGGTTGTAATAGTTGTTACAATATCTTTTTTCTTTTTGAAAAAAAAATAAATAATAAAACTGAGAAACCTGTATCTACCCTGTAACAGGCCATTACAGCCTTTATGGGGAGCGTAACAGGCCGTTACGGGTCTTTTTTCCGTAACAGCTGTTACGGCTATTACAACCCCATAATGTGTAACTGTTGCCAGCATTACCTTTATGTAACGGCCTTTGTGGCCCCATAACAGCCGTTACAACACACCATGGGTCACTTCACGGTCAGATCTCTATATTCCTCTTTATCCCTCCCTTCAATTCCCCCGATCTCAGCCTCTCCTTTCATTTGGAGATAACCCCCCCTAAATACATTTGTTTTGCTTGGTTGGTGGACCGCAATAGAATCCTAACTATCGACAACCTCCGGAAAAGAGGTATGCAGTGGTTAATGTCTGCCTTTGTTCTATGCAAGATGTGGAATCGGTGGACCATCTTCTGGTGCATTGCCCCTTCATCAGTCAAATCTGGAACGAATTTAACCAGCGGTTCAACGTATCCTGGTGTAGCCCAGACTCGGCCCATAACTTCTTCTCGTCTTGGCACGGCTGGAAGCTTGGAAAACCCAGAAGAATCATTTGGAGAATGGCCATCCTGGCTATTTGGTGGTCGGTCTAGTTAAAAAGAAATGGCAGATGCTTTAATGATAGGTCGTCTTCTGCCTCCGTGATTGGAGCCAGAGCCAAAAGGATGTTGGTTGAATGGGCTGCCAATGTAAAAGGATTGAAAGGTTATGACCTTTACTTCCTAGGTTGCTAGTTTTCTGTTTCCAGTTCTGCTATCTTAGCAGTTCTGTTTTCTTCTTTTCGCTTGTATTCTCTCTTTTCCTTTTAATATATTTTCTTTGTTGCTTCTATAAAAAAAAAAAAAAAAAACAACACACCATGGGTGTATCGGCCGATGTGGTGCAAATACGGCCTTAAGGACAGTGTTGTCATATGCAATCGCATAGTGGCATATGCAATTATGCAATGGCATTTGTAACTGTACGATGGCATATGTGACTGTGCGATGGCATATGCGCATAGCACCCTTTAGTCACATATAATCACTTATGCCATTTGACAAACAATACTTGAGGATGAAAATGCAACATTTGGGTGGAGTTCAACAAATCAAAGCAAAATGAATAATTTTGAAAAATATCAGAAGAAGGGGTAGACAGTCAGTTTTTTATTATTTATTTATTTTTTTAATCTTATTTTGTTGTATTTCAACGTAATGGGCCCTAATCCACCGAATCATGCTTGATCTATGTTTGACTGGTGATTATATGGTTGACTTTTGACAGCTCTAGCCTATGGACAGTATTTTTATCAAAGAATGGTCTGATACATCATCGAATACATGTTAAAACCACATAATTGATAGATTCTGGTGTTTTACATTTTTACTGTATTCCCAATATTTTTCAAGATTTCCTGGGACTAGCCAATACTGGACCTTATCTTCCATTATGGGTCCAATACAGTCAGATATGCCCCATCTTGTATCATTTTGGGCCCTGTTGATACAATGCATGATACTAATATCCAAAACCTTGTATACATTATTACATTTCAATTTGGAAGACACCTAAAGAATAACATAAAACATGACCACTCCCTATATGAAAATTTGGTATGAAGTTATCACTTATATTTCATATCAAGTGAAATAAGCAAAACTTTACAGTACTTGGTTGGGCATGTTGTGATCGTTTTCAGACTGTTTTAGCAGGGTGGAGAATTTATTTATTTTTCCAAATTTCAGCCATTTTTGGCTAGTACTATTCAAATTGCAGTTGTTTTGGTCTCGCTTGGAGATTCTTGCTTAGAACATGATGATGTGTTTGGCATCTCAGTTAGGCACATCCAACGTTTTAAATATCAATGACATCGGCCGATATATCCCACGATATATCTTGTATCCCACTTGTGCGATATGAAACGTATAGGTAGTGCCGATATATCCTAGATATTTGATCCGGTGAGCATTTTCAATTTCCGATCCCTTTTTTTGTTGAAATAATGTTAAATCAGTGTCAAATGGCTATAAATCCATTAGTTCTTCATGTTTTGCATGAAAAATCATGGAGTTGGAGCTTTGATTTCGATATCCATTGGTTATTCTTGTTCTCCTTTTTTTTTTTTTTTGAAATTTGCCTTCAACCAGCTATCAATTAGACTAATTTCTAAGTATTTAGGAGTATTTGATGAAATGAATCACATACACTCTAATAATGATATTTAAGTGTAGGTGATCCGATTTGGGGAAAATTTGGGAAAATTCGATATTTCTCCAATTTCTCCCAAATTGCTTGCAATGTTGCACTCCAAACATGAATCAAGCACGTATGACGGCTAATCCACTGATTTGTTAAGCCCTTGTCAATTTTGAAAAATAAAAATTATTATTTTTAATTAAAATTTAATATTATATATATATATATATATATATATATATATATTTGAAATTTCCCTTTAACCAGTTATCAATTGAGACTAATTACAAAGTATTTAGGAATATTTGATGAAATGATCTTCACATACACTCTAAATGCTATGCATTCAATTTGAATATAATTGCATTAGTTCAGTTAGACAACACATAGCTAAGGACCTCATACAAAGGAAACCTATTATGTGCACTTCTTTTTTTAGATGTTATGATTTAATAGTGTGTGTTAAAGTCCTTGGTAACAATCCCTAAAATTTCATTGAAAATTCAACAATTTTCACAATGTTTTCACATGTTTCCCAAAAAGTTCCATAACTTACCCCATACAAACAATATATCCCGTGCAATAACTGATATGTATCTGTATCTTAAGGATGAGATACGTAGCGCGATACCGACATTTCGAACACACGACACATATTTATTAGGACATGAAATGAGGTTAAAATATGGAAATTTTGTTGTTCTTTAATATTGAGAAAAGCATTGCATATTTCTCTTTCTGCAACTTCTCAATGTGTTATGTCCACTGGAAAGGCCAAAGCCACAAAACATCCAACTTGTGGCACCATACCATCTTTCCAGCCAACATGCCGCTTGTTTGTGAAATCAGTACCATGAAAATGATTGAACCCACCATGGAGATCACACTTCTCCGAAGTCAGGCTGATCCACTCACTAGGTGAGCCACAAAGGTATGTTGATTCAGACTCTCCCACTTGATGAGATGACCAGCATATTTTCATGGCAGGTGATCCCCATGGTGGGGCCTACAGTTTTCAGGGTACTGATATCCTACACAAGTGGTGTGTTGGAGGGAAAGATGGTACAGTACCACAAGCTCCAGTACCTTGCCAACAGGTGATCAACTCTCTTGAACTAAAACTAAGATGGCATTGACAGACATTTCATGTTGAAGAAAAAAATGGCAATGCTGTTTCCAACCCACTAAAATTTTTGACATTTCAACAACTAAACCAATCAAGCAGCATCGATAGCTAGATCCGAGAAGTGAACTGCAAACGAATATGGCATTTGTCGGCATTTCATCTTTAATTTAAAAATAAAAATATAATTAACAATAGAAATGACATACCCACCCCCAAAATTTGGTATTCCCACCCTCCTACAGCATTAATATGGTCTTCACTTCCTTTTATTTACCTATTAATGCTTCTAACCAGGTCATTGATTCTAGGGTCTAATTGTCAAAATTAGGGTGGAAATACCATTTCCCGAAAGAGGTGTGGTCCAGTGGCAGCGGACAGTGGTACTGGGCAGAAGTGGGACCCACATGGTCTATGTATCACATCCAACCTGTCCCTAGGAATCGTCCCACCACAAGTTTGAAAATCAGCTCGACCCAAAAGTCAGGTGGGCCACAACCACAGGAAACAAGTTCCGAGGGGGCCCCCACTCTTTATTTTCACTGGGTCCCACCATAGCTGCAGAACAGCCTGATTTTGTGATTTTGTTAAGGCTCTTCATCCAGGGCAGATGAAGGATCTGGACGGCCTTGATCCCGTCTACACAACATGGTGGGCCCCAACGGACGTCAATGGTCGCTGCCCCCTCTCAACTTGTCTCCTGTGCAGTGGCTTAACTGAGTTTTTGTTTGTGCTAATCTTTAGTACCAGAGGGTATCGTGAGGCGATGCATCTGATGCATGGGACAGATGCCGTAAAGACATCAGTGGGCCCCACATCTACCCGGTAAGCGTGCCCTCATGCCGGAAAAACATAAGGAATTCCACTAACCCCACTCGCAGTAAAAGAATCACATTCCCAGAAGAAGCAAACAAACAAAATGGGAATTTGAATTCAATAAAAGCTGCATCATATTCACTTCCTTCTTTAATCTACGAACAGTGGAGATCGTTCCGCTTACCAAAGGTGAAGCCGAGGGAGCTGATGAGGGCCTTGTTGCAGATCACGATCGATACGGAGGAGACCACCGACAGGGACAGCGCTCCGACGGTTCCGAGCTGAAACCTCTCGCTCTCACTCATCTTCTTCAGAGGATCTTCTGCGATCTAGATCTAGCATTTTAATTTCCTCTGGTCATTGTCACATCACAGAAAAGGGAAAAGAAAACAGAATTGAAAGAGGAATATGAAAATCTGAGATGAAACTCACCTCATTTGGAGAGGAATTGACGAGAGAGCGAGAGAAAGAGGAAACGTAGATGAAAACCCCAGATCTGCTTCTATCTTTATGAGCTGAGGAGAGCAGAAAACTGAGAGAGAGAGAGAGAGAGAGAGAGAGAGAGAGAGAGATCTTAAGAAGAAAGCAGAGCTCGGGGCTGCATTTTGTCACCCTTTTCACGCCGCGGTAAATGGGATTTTCATTTTTTTTTTTTTTTTTTTTTTTTTTTAATGAGGAGGCCACTTGCGAGTGGGGGTCGCAAAGGCCCGAGTTTGGGCCGCGCCAGGCCGACCTAGGCCCGCTGGAAACTCAGGACCCAAGACCCCACCCCGGCCCTAACCCCTCATAGACCTAGCATAGAAGACCGAGCCCTACCCGAAAAAACAAAAAGGCTGGGCCCAGGGCCGACTCCATCTAACCCGAAAATTGATAAATATATTCATTTATTAGGTTAAACATACATGAAATACATATATATATGATCCAAAATCTGAACCGTTCATGTGAAGCAGCACCTCGTGAAACCCCTCGGGCCCAAGTTTTACTTTAATCTAAAACTTTGATGAGCCATGAAAAATGAAAATAGTTTCCTCCTTTGATTTGCACTTCTCTTTGCTATGGCCCACCAAAATTTTAGATCGAGGTGAAAAATTGTCACATAAGGTTTCATGGGATTCCGCATCACATGGACTGCTCAAATTAGACACCCATGGCACGTGTGCAAAGGTGCACACGGGCATAGGTGCGCAGGGGAGCATGACTCATATATATATATATTAAAAAATAAAATTAATACTCTAAAATTTAGAATAGATGATTACTTAACTAAAGATTAAAATGATATAAAATATTGCATCTAAAAAGCCAGATTCAATTGCATTAGGTTTGGTTAAGGGAGGCTAAAACGACTTGAGCCCAAGCTCATTTTAAAAATTATCATGGGTAATGACGTATCAACCTACGACTAAAAGGTTCAAACCCAACCTAAAGTTAGATTACTGGGCCCATTGCCACCCTGTGAAAGCTAGATTTGAGAATGTTGCATTCCCTATCAATGCGATATGGGCTACACATGCAAAATGTGATAAAGTGTATGTATATGGAGTAATGTGGCCTACTTGAATCACAAGGTCGGGTTTGGTAGAGAGGTCTGTCCCAAAACATCATGATATATTGCAATATAACATGTTAGGACTTTAGCCTCTAAATCCATTTTGATTATCTGTAATCTCTTTGTAATCAAAGGATTGAAATATCAAATATCCGATAATTATTTTAGCATACTTCAACTATTAAAAGTCTAGTCATATAAGCAGTTTGAATCATTAAAAAAAAAAAAATATTTTAATCTAATGAATATAGTCCAACTTATCACATTGCAAAACATTGGGATGTATTCCAGCAAACCCTTTTTAGAATATGTCTGACCTAATTCCATTTACTATATGGGTGCTTTAGCCTTATTCAAGTGGGAAATAAGGCCTTTTATCAAATTTCAAGGTGGGTCAAGCTCAGGCTTGAACCTTCCGCTCATGTTGAGTTTCGATTAGGCCCGAGCTTGGGTCCTACTTCAACCCAGCCATTGCCACCCCTAGATTGACTCCGTAGTACAAGGCATAGGTCGAAATAGGTCTAATAAGTCACCACATTATCTAACATATACGTCAGTTGGGCAAGACCGTGGCTGCCCCAAGCCAATCAAATTCATGTTCATGTCATAGAAACAAGACCCAAACCTAAGGGCCCGTTTGGCAGGGCGGATTGAAAGGAATTTGATGGTATTGGAAGGGATTGGAAGTTAATTCTCGGGATTGGCCGTGCATGCCAAACAGACTGGGTGATCTAATCCCGGTATATAGCAATCCCATGGATCTTACACCAAACCACTGACAACACCATCATTACCATTAAATCCCATCCAATCTAATTGGTTCAAATTTGCCTGGGGCGCGTTTGATTTGAGGGATTGGAAGGGATGGGAAGGGTTAATCCTGGAATTGGCTTGGCGTGCCAAACAGACTCCATATACCAATCCCATGGATCTTGCACCAATCCACTTACGCAGCCATCATTACCTCGAAATCCATGACATCCACCCTATTACTATTCAATTCCTTCTAATTCACCTGGGCAAACATGTCCCAAATAGCCCAAGTTCAACAAGATTCAAACCTGTTTAATCCAGTTATGGTACTCCAAGACCTTACTTTATCACGGCTCATAAATTGGAAAAGGTTTAGTCGACCAAATTTCTTTGGTAACACCTAAAAGGATATTGATTTTATCCCAAGACTACAGGAAAATAAATAAATAAATTAGTCAGCTTACTTGGTTAAGTGTGATAATTTTAAAATTAAAAAAAAAAAATTCAATTAAAAAAAACTTCAAATGTAACTCGAACTTCACGTTATTATATTTTATTTTATGTTAGTTCTTGTCCAACCGTTTGGATGACAAGTTACTGTCCAACAACCAGTAGATAAGCTCCAACCTGTCATTTGTGGGCGACATCCAACCTGTCGAGTTGGCTGGCCCAGAAATGAAGACCGTCCATTGCAAATTAGGTGGGCCACACTACTGAAAATAATGAATGGTTATGATAAAAGGATAAATTATCTAGACCAACTGATGAGTGGATTGTTCTGAAGTTTGCAAATGGTAATCCTTACGGTCCACAACGTTATAGCTTATTTAGCTCATACAGGCAATTATATGACATCCAGTCCGTTGAAAAGGTGGACCCCACACTAAAGATCATTGGGTGCAAAAGTCAGGCTAATCCATTAATCAAGTGGACTACAGTGAATAAAACAATGGCCGCCAATGAATTTAGTCAATGTAAACGTGTGGCCCACCTGATGAATGAATCAGCCTGATTTGTGCCCGATGATCTTAAAGGTGGGCCCTACCTTTTAAACGGCTCAGATGCTCCATACAAATGACACATTAAGAATAAGATGAGCACGAAAAATCCTCCTTTTGAAAACATGGGTGCATAATCAAGTGCGTCGTACAGCAGTACATTCGCCCTGACCGTCTCTTGGATGGTCCATACCCCCAAACATGGCCCTGAGAAATTCGTTGCATTATTCAGGAGTTATGTCTTCTGCCCACCCAGGAAGCGGATTGGCTGGTGTACCACGCACCACCAACTTGGATGGTGTGTTGATGTCAGCAAGTTTTGTGGGTTCCATCACGAGGTATGTATTATATCCAAACCAACTGTCCATTTTTGCGAGCTTGTCGTAAGGGCTGAGCCGAAAAATAAGACAGAATCAAAGATCAAATGGACCACACTAAAAAAGGCCGTGGGGGATTAAATGACTACCATTGAAACTCTTTTGGGTCGCAAAAGTTTTGGATTAATATGATATATTTTTTTTCCTCTTCGTTTAGGTCCATGTGACCTAATGAACAAATTGGATGGAAAATAAACATTATGGTGGGCCCTACAAATGTTTTAATGGTGAGAATTATCGTCCCTGGTGCTATTTGTGGTGTGGTCTACTTGAGCTTTGTATATGAATCATTTTTGGATTCATACTTTAAAATGATCTTGCCAAATGGACGAACGGTGTGGATATAATAAAAACATCATTTTGGGTCCCATGTAACTTTGATTTCCTTTGAACGTTTGTACAACTTGAAGATCGAGGAGCCATGTCGGTGGTTTGTGGTACACCAGCCCATCCACTTGCGCATGAGAGTAAGCTAGGATGGGACGACTAGAAGCATCTGATTGATATAAGCTTTTTTCGATGTGACCCAACTAACGTATCCCTATCAATGTATGGCCTACATTTTGTGCAATGTCATCATGGTAAATTTATGTTGGAAGTTTTGACCAAATTTTGAAGTTGGCTGCTACCTTAGCTAGGCTTGGGACAGACAATAAGAGCATAAAATTTTGCTTATTTGATCTGTGCAGCTAAATGTTATGTAATTAGATTAAATGGATTAGTATTATTATTACACACTGGCTATATATGTCTATAAATATCATGTTATTTTGCCCATCAAATCCCTATGTTTGTGATCAGATTCTTCCTCGGACAAAAATTCTATACTAAGCAAAACCTTGCTTAGACCATGGAATTGTAATCAAGAGGCTATATTCACAACTAATGCTCGTCACCGCACACACATACAGCTTGAATGTCACATGTAAAGGATGCATATGAATGAAACACTTGGATAAAAACACATGCATCAATGTGGAGCCCACCGATGTGATGGATTTTAAAATCCACCAAAAATTCCACATGGAACCAAATGCAATTTCATTCCACCTAATTTCATTCCTTCCGGTGATCCCCAAATGTCCAATAGAATTTACATAGAACCAAGTGCAGTTCCATCCCACTTAATCCCTTCAAAGCCCGCCTACCAAATACGCCCTCACATAAGCAATGTAAAAAAAATAAAAACTTAATATATATAGATTAATTGCAATCAATCACTGTCTAATAATTTATTACATAGGTTGACTATTATCAACTAAAAACTGCATTATTTCAATATTTCTAGATCAGTGTAGGTTGTTATTGTATTTCAATATTTCTCTTTACGAAGAAATACGGTATACGTGAAATTCATGAGCCTACTTGACTAAAGATGCAAATCAACATATCAATGGTTTATATTACCAATCTATGGGCCGCATATCCATCAAAATTGGGGAGTTAGAGGCAACTCATGTTGATTTGCCCCTGTATCCTCTAGCAATGACTTGGCTCATGGTCGAACGACTTGGTCCAAGACGCTAAGTCTTAAAATCATACCTTGCGTTGGTAGCAATGTTGGGTTATTTCCTTGTCGATGGGTCACTTGAGTGCTTATCACTTCCCTTTCATTTGAAGCAAGATGCCTTATGCCCAAGTTATTTGGTAAAGGTAACTATTGGCTCAACGGCCATCAATATGCCCATTTTAGAATGGCCATCAAAGCCCTTTAATGGTTGAATGTTTTAAAGCAAAAAAGGTAAAAATAAAATAAAATAACTCATATTAGTTTACTATGGCTATTACAAGCCCCATATTGGTCATTTTTGGGTTTTGTTAATATCTTCACCTTTATAGGGGTGTTAGTAACGTCCCTAGACTTCTTGAATATTGAAAATAATGGAATAAAAAAATATTCAAACTAGATGAATTGGTGGAAAATGAAACTTCACACCTATTGAGATAATTGTGAAAGCAATACTCTTGGTCAATGTAAAATGTGTCTTTTTATTGGATGAGGCGCAGACTAAGTCACTTTCTTTTAGATAGTTTGCACCTCTCAATGTAATAGAATATATCTGGTTTAGAAGGTTTGTAGTGCGTCATCCTCAAGATACAATCACCCAACGTATGATCCTAATTGTATACATATGTCATGTGAAACCTAACACCAAGAACACCACCACACCTTCATACATCTAAGGAGAAGAAGAAAGAGGAGAAGATGTGTAAAACTCAAGAGACAAAAACCCTTTTCATATACACAGAAAGAGAGAGATAATCCCACTATGATACTACTACTCCACACATACATAGAGGCAATTCATGCATGTGGGGACAAAAAAAATCTAACCAACTAAAACTCAAAGAAAGGGACTACTCAAGCCTACTAGGGTCTGATCCCCCCTGCGTATAAGTATACGTGCACTTATGTCTGTTTAACTGTTTTTCAAGCTAGTTTTCCACCAGGTCAGCCTCGGGCGCTCACACGGGCCAAAGCATAGTAATGCATACATTCAAAACACTAAGGAGATAAAAGACTTATAAAGAGTTTTCATTCTCCATACCCCATCCGATGTCAAACTAAAATTTTGCCTTTGAAAACAACAAAAACAACACATGGTTTTTTCTTTTTTGTAAATACTGCCAACATTGAATTCCTCGATCATCGATTGGAATGGTTCATTTAATAGTACCATTAGGAGAAAATCTTGGCACGCTAATCTCACAAATTGGATGATCTTAACTCTTTGAACAAGCAAATTTGTTAGAATTATCCATTATTTAAGATCCATAGATCACATGGTTAGAATCATCAAACCAAAATGGTACTTTGGAGTTATAAATAATATAATATGAGATTCTTGACTATATGTTTCAAAATGATGATTGTGTTGGATGTAGGCCAGTGGGGCCCACTTGTGAGCAATCATTAGTGGGTACGTCCCATGTTTTCTCCGGTCTCTTTCTTTGAATTAAATTCCAAATTCAATTACGAATTTGATTTTTAATTGAAGATAGGGATTTGATCGGATTATTTGGCCTTATCCAATCCCACTTAAACTCTCTTTCCTTTCCTATATAAAGGGATGCACTTCTCTCGTGTAAAGCATTGAATCATACGATAAACTGAGTTTACAGAGAGATACTATGTGTGCTATAGTCTGTCCATTTTAGCTTGTCCTTGGGACGATCTGATTCATATATCACAATCTGGGGCCACTTATACCGTAGGATCAGAGGTGTGAATAGTTCCATATGCTCCAATAGTAGATAGGCGGGCCATTGGAGCACTGTTTTTTTTGTGATAATTCTAAACTTCGTGCAGACCATCAGATCTTGAGGGCTCACCTTCCGCGCTTTCCTACAGTGATATTAGAGCAAACTCAACAGCGGATCTTCGATTTATAATTCTCATCTAAAAAGGTAAGTGGCCCTTTTTTTAAAAAAATTATTGGATTCATGCTCCTAGCTTTTGAATGGTGTCAGATTGGTGTGCACTGTGACTCTTGATATACAAATATGCACCGAATGGGACTACATAGATGTGCATAGATTTATATACATGTGACTGTGTACATAGATGTGTGCACATGTGACTGTGTACATAGATGTGTGATTGTGTGACCTATTTTCATGTGTGACTGTGTACATAGATGTGTGATTGTGTGACCTATTTTCATGTGTGACTGTGTACATAGATGTGCATGATGTAGCCATATAGAACTATTTCCATGTGTGACCTTGTACATAGATGTGCATGATGTACACACTGCACACTGTATTTTGATAAATAAATATATATATACACACACACACACACACACATACATATAAAGGCCCTTTGATGTGAATCTTGTATCTGTATACGCATATATCTGTACACGTGTATCTGTACACACATGTATATTTACACATGTATCTGTACACATGTTGGCTATACACACATATATCTATACACAAGTTTAACAATAATTACCATGGCTTTTGTACACATTGGCTACTGTATACATATTCTTTTGTGCACATGTTGTTTTGTACACATGCCAACGTGTTGTGTTGTACATGTGTCAACATGTTGTTTCTATATTAACATGTAGTTTACAGCAACACATTGCATGTTGTTATATGATGTACTATAACACGTTGGTTATATGTTGCATATTGTTGTATGATGTCCTATAACACGTTGCATTGTTTCTGTTAACATGTTGTTTCCAGCAACACATTAGCACGGTGTTTACACATGTAGTTTATAGATGTACACATGGAAGGATATAGATTGTTCACAGTACACATGGATGGCTTATTATACACCTGTGATATAGTTGGCTGAATATAGATGTAGGCCACGTGATCTAGTGCTTACAATACACATGGCTTCTCAAATACATGTAGTTTAAATGATGGTGTGGATGCTGTGCACGTATAAAGCATGCAAGAATAACACATGTAATGTAGCCTACTATATCATTAAACATATTAACTACAAGCTATATGTTAACGTGTGAGGAGAGCTTTCGTGTTGTACTATAACTAAAATATAGAGCTTTCATATTGTACTATAACTAAAATATATACATCATCATATGATTGTACGTGGAAGGTTTCCATTTAAGAAGGATGGAATGGTGCGGTCCACTTGTGATGTCATCTTAGGGATCCGCTCTATTCATTATTTTCCATGTATCATCTAATAATATAGGGTTAAAAATGAGGCAGATCCTCTATTCTGGTGGACCACACTACATGAGTATATGTTAAAGTACTTTAACATGCAATACATGTATATATTCTAACGTGTTAAAATACAATACATCAACCTACAAGATGTTTATCATACGTCAGTCTACATGTATACATCACACGTTTCCTACATGTTGTACGTAAGCCTACATGTTGTTGTACACATTGCTAATATAAATCCAACACGTTTAATGGTACACATCTGACATGTACATCTGTTGAATAATGATATGTACATTTCACGTGTGAAGCAGATGGCATATGTATAAAATAAATTCAAAAATCAGCTCATGGCATACATGCCTCCCTGCTGTGTGAAGCAGATGGGCTAATGTACATCTCACGTGATTAGCTAACGTACACGTGTTGGCTGATGTACACGTGCAGCAACTATGTTTTAGTTTTGCTAATCCCACATGTGTAGATCTGTTGAAAGATGAATGCACATATTTGTTGAATTCATGTTTAATCTACAAAACAATAGTGTGGCCCACATTTAGATATGTTGCAACCTGAATGTGTTATCCTGATTTTTGGATTTAATAATATATATTTTTTATAAGATGATGGACACATATCAAGTATATTGTTTCCTTTATTATATCTTCTTCACTGTTGATCTAAAGCTCATTAGTGAACGAAACGATTATCAACTATGATAATCAATGTTGATGAATGGATCCATCATCAACAATGATCATTAACGGTAATGATCGGATCCATCACTAATGATCATAATCATAGGTGAAGATTATACTCTCTTGATTTCTTAACACTTGATTTTTTTTCTTTCTAATGATGATGTTAATATGTATGAAAATATTCGGCTTGATGTGTTTAGATCTTAGCCCTTTACATTTTCATTAGAAATTACAAAACTTAGTGCTTAGATGCTCTCTAAAATATAAAGATTGTGCATAACCTGAGTGGGAGTTTATTCTCCTCCACCAAATGATGCATGCAACCATGTAATGGAAGGTTACATGTTATACAATTGTAATTTTATAAAAGTACCAATTTCATCTTAAATAGAAAACTTGATTGTTCTACACCGCCCATTCGGGTATGTGGACTTTCAGATCTCGTTAAGATGTGTTGACTACTTTTATACTCTGAAAATTTGTATAACACGTAGAAATGCTGATGATTAGAGTCAATACCTTAGATCTTATCTAAGTAGTGATACTCATGTAATGTAGAGATGACCACCAAAGTGTTAATCGTTGAACAACTGAAATGATAACATTTCGACGACAATAACTATGAAGACTAGTCCCACGCAGTGCGATTCTTTTTGGACGAAGACGACATATCGCATACACTCGATGAAGCTCAAGAAGAACCTATATTGACTGAAAACGAGAATTTATAAGAACATAGGGTTGCGATGACTCGCTACAATAAGTGGCGAAAACAGAATCGATCAGCTCATAATATCCTTCTTAACACTATTCACAAAGAACTCATACTTATGTATAAAGTGTATGAAACTGCTAAGGAAATCTGGGAAGCACTAACAGATGTCTATGCGTAGAAGTCAAATGCGAGAGTTAAGGCAATGGAATTAGAATTCTAGGAGTATAGGATGTCTGTCGGCTACCCTATCAAAGATCATATTTGTAAGATGGAGCAAATGATAGGTGCCATTAGGAATGTTGGGTGTAAATTGACTGAAAATCAGAAGATTAAAACCATGCACCGTTCTTTGCCTGAATCATGGGCCCAAATCAAAAGAATTCTGAACCATACTGATTCTATTACAACGTTCAGAGACTTTTGTGGCCACTTGGTACATGAGGTTGAAATGAATGCAATTCAGCCAGGTTCGGCCAAGGCCTTTGTAGCAGAGACCCATAAGTGGAAAGCTAACAACAAACGGTCCAAAGCTCGTAAGAAGGTGAAGAAGAATAATCAAGAACAGAAGACCACAACACCGCCTCCAAATCTCAAGAAGAGAAATAGAAAGAAGAAGCAAAAAAAGACAAATGTAATCTGCTTTGTTTATGAAAATTTCGACCATTATGCTCGACAGTGCGCCTATAAAAAGACGGTAATTTCTCAGTCACCAGATACTTTGTATGTAGGCGTTTGTTCTGAAATCCTTTCCATAGATACAATATCTAACTAGTGGATTTTGGATTCAGGCGCAACAAAGCACGTGACACAGTGTTGTCGAGGACTCGAGGAATTCCGACCTGTAGACAAGGGAAGTTACAAACTGTACATGAGCAATAACGCTGTTGAAGACGTACAAGGGATTAACATTCTTCATCTTCGTATGTACATAGGGCGAACAATAATCTTCCGTGATACCCTTTATGTACCGGGGATGCGTCAGAATTTAATTTCTGTTTTTAGATTATTATTTAATGATTTTGATATTCGATTTTTCGGAACAAGAGTTTCTTTGAGACTGAATAACCTCATCTTTGCATAGGAAAATTTAATATCAGATTTATTTATTCTAGACGTAGATTGTGATAATGCTTCTCTTGCTTTATCTGCTATGTCGAATGAAAATGTAGTGTCTGAATCTCAAAAATGACACGCGAGGTTAAGTCACATAAGAAAGGATCGTATGAGAAGATTAGTACGTTCTGGTCTGTTAAACTCCTTATCCAAAGTTGATTTGTCATTTTGTGAACATTGTGTGTTCGGGAAGACTTTAAAGACACCATTTTCTAAAGCGGCTAGGTCTAAGGGCACACTAGAGATAATTCATTCAGATATCTGTGGTCCCTTTAATGTACATGCCAGAAACGGATGTCAATACTTTATCATTTTCATTGACGATTACTCGCGCTATGGATATGTGTATTTCATCTCACACAAATCTGAGGTTTTTGATTGTTTTCTTAAATATCAAGCTGAAGTAGAAAATCAGCTTGAGAAAAAGATTAAAATCCTTCGATCAATTAGAGATGGCAAGTATACATCTGAAACGTTTAACTCATATTGTGAAAATGTTGAAATTATTCGGCAGTACACAATGACTTACACTCCATAGCAAAATGGTGTTGTAGCGAAGGAATGAGACACAATTGGACATGGTTAGATCGATGATCGCACAAGCCAATCTCTCTATCACATTTTGGGGAGACGCACTATTAACAGTCGTCTACGTCCTTAATAGAGTCTCATCCAAATCCATTCCTAAGACCCCATATGAGATGTGGTCTGGGAGGATTCCTTCTCTAGCTAACCTACGCCCTTGGAGATCTTTGGAATATGTTTTGCTATCTACTCCGCATATAGGTAAACTTGATAGTAAAACCATTGAATGCGTGTTCATTAGGTACTCTATGCATTCAAAGGGTACGTTCTAGTTTATGAGGACCATGGACGATGGATTGAGATAGAATCTTGAGATGTGACCTTCGTTGAAGATAGATACCCAAGCCAAATGAAACAAAAGGTTCCTTTAGAATTTTTTGAAATACCCGATGTATCTCAGGAGAGTGGGAATTCTGCTTCTCAAGATGATGATGTTCCTATAGTTCGTCAGGACAGTGGGAGGACATCTCAGCAGGCTCTTGAGTTACGTCGAAGCGAAAAAAGATTGATTCCCTGAAGATACTTCGATATTAAAGGGCAAACATTCTCTTACGTTGCGGTTGATGATGATGAACCTGATTCGTATCAAGATGCATTATTATCTTCTAACTTGGCCGATTGGGTGAATGCTATGGACGAAGAGATCGCTTCCATGGAGAAGAATAAAGTCTGGGAACTTGTTGATATGTCTTCAAATTACAAAGCGATAGGTAATAAATGGGTACTTAAGATCAAAAGAAAGGCAGATGGTACAATGGAAAAGTATAAAGCACGATTAGTTGTTAAAGGTTTTACACAATAAGAATGCATTGATTACGAGGAGACCTTTTCACCTGTTGCAAAGTTCTCCATAATCCGCATGATCTTGTCCATTGTCGCAAGTTTAAACTTGGAGTTATATCAGATGGATGTAAAAACTACATTCTTAAATGGTGACTTAGATGAAGAGATATACATGCAACAGCCCATGGGTTATGTGGATAAAAAGTATCCAAAGAAAGTCCGCAAGTTGTTGAAATCTATGGGTTGAAGCAATCTTCAAGACAGTGTTACATGAGGTTCCACTTGGCCATCACCACTTTTAAATTCACGATGAGTGAAGAAGATCATTGTGTATACATGAAACGGTCTGGAAGATCTTTTCTGATACTATCTCTATATGTAGACGATATCATGTTAGCTGGTAATGACATGCAATCGTTAATATCGACTAAAGATTGACATTCTTGAACTTTGAGATGAAAGACCTCCGTGAGGCTAACTTTATTCTTGGGGTAAAAATCATCAGGGATTGCCCTAAGAAATTATTAGGCTTGTCTCAAGCAACCTATATACAAAAGATCTTAGAGCGGTTTAGGATAAAAAAAATTCAAGAGCTGTTGAAACCCCTATGGATAAAGCTACCAAGCTAGATACGAAATCGTGTCCCCAGACTAAAGTCGAGAAATTGGTTATGTCCTCAATACTTTATGCAAGCGCAGTAGGGAGCTTAATGTATGTTATACTTTGCACCAGACCGGATATTAGCTATGCAGTTGGCATAGTCAGCCGTTATCAGAGTAACCCGGGACAGTCTCATTAGCAAGCCGTCAAACGTGTATTTTACTATCTCAGAGGAACAAAAGACCTAATGTTGTGTTATGAAGGCACAAGCCTCGAGCTCAAAGGATATTCTGATGCTGCTTGGGGTAATGACGCCAACAAGGGAAAGTCTACTTCAGGATATGTATTCTTACTCGGAGGAGGAACTATCTCATGGTTGAATAAGAAACAGACATCCACAGCTCTTTCATATATGGAGGCCGAGTACATTGTATGTTGTGCTGCAGTTCAGGAGTGTGTATGGGTTCGCAGATTTGTATTGAGTCTAAGTATTGTACCGAGTGTTTGTCAGCCTATATCGCAGAAGATTGACAATACTTCTGCCATTGACTTGGCAAAGGACCCTAAATACCACTAGAAATCTAAGCACATTGAGATCAAGTATCATTACGTCCGTGATCAAGTGAGAGATAAGAAGGTCGCCCTCAGCTACATTCCTACTAAGGAGATGATGGCTGATCCCATGACGAAAACTATAGCTAGAGATCTATTCCAGGTTCACGTCAGATAGATGGGATTGAGGAAAGCTTGACTGATGTACTTGTTTTGTAGTACATTTGATCTTTCATTAATGAATAATATATTCCATTTATTCAGTATTGAACACTAATATAAACTAGGTAAGTAGATCATCAGCATTTGCCTTGAGATCATATAGGATTTCTATTTTTTGTCGCAGGCCAGTCACCCACTCGCACGGGTTGACCAACTTTGAATGTACAAGAGAGGTACATTTGGGGTCATGATCATACATTGAGGTATGAACTTCTCTTTATTTTGAATAATAAAGGATGAGGATATGAGTGAGTCGTATCCGCCTACAATCTTATAAAGATTGAAGATGAGACTGATAAAGTCGAATAACATAATCGTACCATTCCTTTATATGCGATCAATGTTATGGCTTGAAATTAAAGCCAGGTTATGAGGTTATGAGATGAGTCGTACCTCATGAAGAATAACATGTGTATTATAGACCCGACATACACCTAGTATTGTCTACTTTACGACGTGAATTGTAACCACGTGCAGGGACCTTTTACTTACAGATTGCTTTGATTCGATCTAATCATTGCAATGTGCGAGTAACCAGTCCCGTAGGTGACTCTTTGTGTCCTTAGCTACCCTCCTCTTGTGTATATGAGGATGAGATTGAGTGTCACTACTTTAGTGTACTATGACGAAAGGTCCTTGATTGGTCATACTCAGTTACGCTAGGAAAGCGACTTGATTAATTCCAAATTATACATCTGCGTGGGGAAGATCCCGTGACAGATACACCAAGTTTCTAGAACTATAAATACGCACTTGAAGACTTATCTGCCGGCAGTATCGAGTTGTTTTTATTAGACTTTTGCAAATAGTATTTTTCTTTAAAAAGCATATATATATATAATTAGTATTGCTTTGAATTATTTTTAGTCGAAGTTTGTAAAAATCAAGTTTTCAGAATAACTCGATAAGTTGGATAAGTGTGTATGTTGGCCGAGTACTTCAGATCGGGAGTTAACTCCATCCGGTGTGGTCATGCGGACTAGGACAGGCATTGCAAAGCTTGGGTTATTGAGTACTAGTCAGGTGGTTACTTAGTACTTAAGCACCTGTGAGAAGATTATGGTGATCCAGCTAGTCTCATGCCTCTAATTCTTTTGATCGCGATGTTTAGTTCTTTGATTATTATTAGGCAAGTTAGATGGACAAATTTATATGCCTATCCCACAATGTGATTGAGTGGGAGATGTTGGACGTAGGCCAGTGGGGCCTACTTATGAGTAATCACTAGTGGGTACATCCCATGTTTTCTCCGGTATCTTCCTTTGAATTAAATTTCAAATTTAATTATGAATTTTATTTTTAATTGAAGATAGAGATTTGATCGGATTATTTGGCCTTATCCAATCTCACTCAAACTCTCTTTCCTTTCCTATATAAAGGGATGCACTTCTCTCGTGTAAGGCATTGAATTATACGATAAACCGAGAGTTTACAGATAGATACTATGTGCGCTATAATCTGTTCATTTTAGCTTGTCCTTGGGACGATTTGATCCATAGATCGCAATCCGGGGCCACTTATACCATAGGATCAGGGGTGTGAATAGTTCCATCTGCTCTTGTAGTAGATAGGTGGGCCGTTAGAGCACCGTTCTTCTGCTTTGTGAGGGTTCTAAACTTCGTGTAGACCGTCAGATCTTGAGGGCTCACCTTCCGCGCTTCCCTACAGATTAGACTTATTTTATTTTTCTGATCAATCTTGATTCTCGATTTTCCATGATATTGATATGATGTCCAGGATCTAATTTGTATAATTTTTGCATCATGCCTTATGCCTAGTTGTAGGAATGAGTAGATAGGCTAGATTGATGATCAGACATCATATATGTCAATTAGAAGCTTTGGGGTGTTGTTAACGTCCCCATAAAGGTGGCGGGATGTTAGCAAAATCATTTCTTTTTCCAGAACGAGGTTACTGTTATATATTATGTAATGGGTCTTACTTTTATCAATATGTAATAGTTATAAATGTAATTGTTTCAAAACATTGCTTATCCATTTTTCCAATTTTCCTTTATCTCTTGTAAACATTAATTTCTCGTGGAATTTTACTTCTCCACAATTAATAAAGTGAAATTAGGTTCATGATTTTATCATGATAAACAAGTCATTTTTTTTTATTAACAAACTACTAAACTTAAATAATGATTTTTAAAACAATTTTTCAACAGTCTAGGAATGAACAATCATATTAGTTCCATATAGCTCCCTCCATATAGCATACACAAAAATTGCGAGTTGTAATTGTGATTATTAATCTAATGGCCACCACTTGGATAGGTCATATGTCAAAAGCGAAGGGATTAGAATATGGTAGTCATTTGATCTAAGTTATTCCATAAAGGTAACAGTGACCATAATGACCACTAGCACCACCATTACAACATGAGCCATAAAGGCCATTATGGATTTTTTAAAGAAGTTTATTTTAGCCTCGAAATGGACCATTATGAGGTTATTATAGTTGTTACGAGGCTCTTTTTCCATACCAGTCACTATTTAATCATTTTGGAATACATTAATCTAATTGATGGCCTACAAAATGAACAATTGGCTAAAAAGAAAGAGGTTCACATTCAATCACGAAAACTCACAACAAATAGATGGTCATAGTTATTTGAACTTAGTGTTTTGGTCTCCTTAACATCCACGTGGTGACCCACCAGATCGAGAATCTCGTCAAATTAACATTTGCCACATATTGCCATGAGGGAATGATCACAATAAAACATATAAGGGCGTGTTTGATTTTCTAAACTTTCGGTAAATACAGTGTGAATAGGTAATGATTATTTCCTTTGGTAAGTGCGGCATTATTAACGATGCTTGATTTGACTGTTACTTTTTTAAGCTCTAAAACTGATAACATGCCAAATATATTTGGGGCCCACAGTGATGTATGTGGCTTATCCACACCGTCCATCTGTTATGCCAGCTGAATTTAGGGCTTGACTAAAAAAATGAGGCTGATACAAAGCTCAAGTGGACCGCACCACAAGATTTAGGGAACCGAACATCTACCATTAAAAACTTATCGATGCCACTATTTCCCTTAGTGTGGGCCACTTGAGTATTGGATCAGCCACATTTTTTGGCTCATGCCTCAAAATGTTACACTAAAATGGATGGACGGCACAGATATATCATATATATCATGGTGAGGCCCAAAAATTTAAACCAGTCTTTTTTACTCGATTTTTGAAACTGAAATGCAAGTGCATTTTCAAATGAGGTGGAGGAATAATAATTACTAATTCACTGGCATTTACATGAGATTTGAAAAATCAAACATGCTCTAAAAAAAAACATGTTGTGCATTCTTTAATGAATCATTGGTATAAGTTAATAGAATTTATGAGTTATGTTTATATGTATGTGCATTGATGTAATTTTGGCATAAGCGATTGTCCCAACACGTGATAATGACCTTTGTTACTTTCCAAAACCATCAAGTGAGGCTAGATCTTTCCGACAACATGCATCGAGATATTATCTTCATTATACAGCCATGACCTAACTTCTGCCAGATCATCCTCATGCTCAACATGTACCTCTTCACATTCTCAACTCCCTCTCTAAAGCCCAATTAACATCCCCCAATAGCAGCAAATAATGACATTATCACCAAGTCATTTACTCTATATGGAAAAGTTTTCTTTCATTTGTCAGCTCTTTCCCTTAAGGAAGAAGAATAACCTGGCAGGAGCGGTACGAAGATTTGCATTATATTGTCAATTTGTTATCTAGATGTCTTCAATTTATATATAAATAGAGAAGTTTGATCGACCGAACTGCCTATTTGATCGATCGAGTGAACCTCGAATCATACAGATTAGTCTCTGGACAGTTCTAGACAGGTTCGATCGATCAACTCGGGAGGTTCAAGCGATCAACTATTTTCGGGTAATACTTATAAATTCTCATGTCCCTTTTGAGCATATTCAAGTAATCGAACATGTGACTGTCGATCGATTGAGAGTTGCTCGATCGATGTCAATCGATTAATGCTTGACTGATGGTGTGTGTAATTTTATTAATTACATAAATTGTTTCTTATTTCGGGTGTTATGCTATTGTAATGCCCCGAAAATCGGCACCCGAGTACAAAGACTCCTATCCCGAGTTCCCGGGTGTTAACCTAATGATAATGCACGTGTGTCCTCATTCAGATTTAAATTCATTTTACACACAGATAATTAAAGTAACATAATCGAATTAGTGGATCCAAAGTGAGGCAGAGATAACAATAGATTTAGAAATATATGGCTAAGAGTTAAAAGTACAGTTTCAATTGTGATAATCACCCAAAATGGGATTATACAAGTCACAATCAGCAATATACATACCCAAGACGGTTAAAGTGTATAGCCTTCAGTTTACACATAATTTTCTAAAATATAACGGCGTTAGCACAACCCGATATGAGGTTACCTGTCTGAGGACTCACTAGTACCTGCATCAATGATGCGCCTAGTTGGTGTTTTAAAATACCATCCCAGGTGAGAGTGAGTAGCTAACTCAGTGGTTCTATTAGTTCTAATTTACACATGCTATCGACACAATCATCGCAGTTAATGATAAGCAAGAAATCAAACAATTCTTAAATACTCTTGTTAAATGTGCATATAAAGATATGACATGATGCATGCCCTTTCCAAACAATACTCCCTCACACACAACTCCGACTACCTATTTCGCAAATGACAACACTTCCTCATCACGCAATAACCACGCCTGTTCGCCACATCTAATCTAATGCAATGTGGTGAATGATCATGCTAGCCGAATAATTATTAAGTTCAATTCATCCAGCATATTGGCGAAGCTAAGATACCGACGTTATATCACGAGTCCTTATCTGAATCATGTGGCTCATTGTCGCACGTAGCAAATCCTTACTAGTGTCCTGTAAGGCCCACCCCCACAGCACATGATATTGTCCGCTTTGTCGAAGCTCACGGCTTTAAAACGCGTCATTTGGGGTAAGGATACTGGTAGCTCGCCCAGACCCGGTGCTCCCGTGGTCCCGCCCACATCAGCACCTACCCGTCCATGATATTGTCTAACCCAACTGTCATCAGAGTGCACAGCGGAGGTTTTGCTTGGCGCACAAGGCCAACGCGTCATGTGGGGGAAGGGTAGCTCGCAAACAGACCCGGTGCTCCCGTGGTCCCGCCCACATCAGCACCTACCCGTCCATGATATTGTCTAACCCAACTGTAATCAGAGTGCACAGCGGAGATTTTGCTTGGCGCACAAGGCCAACGCGTCATGTGGGGGAAGGGTAGCTCGCAAACAGACCCGGTGCTCCCGTGGTCCCGCCCACACCTATCCCACAAGATATTGTCCAACCCAACTGGCATCATCAGAGTACGCAGCGGTGGTTTTGTTTGTCACTAGACACAGGCTCACCTGTTCCAGGCACAACGCGTCATTTGGGGTAAGGATACTGGTAGCTCGCCCTGGAAACGCGGAGGATCAAGCCTTCTGAACTCACGTAGAAGAGCACTCGCACGCTCCTGCTCTGCCTGCTCTGATGAAACAACTGGGCGTCTTCCCTACCCCTGAAGTGCAGCAGTCACAGCCTGTAACATCTGCTGTAACTGCGAGGCACTCACAGGCACGGTTGGATCCGCACTGGCATCAGGTGGAGGAACGTCATCCTCAGGAAAGGAAACAGGGATCTCAGGCAGTGGAACGGGAGGCGCAGGTGGTAAAGCTGGAGCCTCAGGTGGTGGAACGGGATCCTCAGGTGGTGGGACGGGAGTCGATCGGGTCACTCGCCTATGTGGCATGTCCTATAGGAAGAATAAGGACGCCAATCAACCTTGAGAATCGCACGTTAGGGAACTAACTCGGAAGGTTTCGCACTCGGAACCTAATCGCCTTAAACTCATAGTAAACATGTGATGTTGTTCTCGGTTATTTCCAAGTTATGCTCTGATACCAACTTCTGTCACGCCCCAAACTCGGAAACCGGGCTCACAAAATTTTCGATCGCCGAATCCGGGGCCGACAGCCTCCGTAGAACCCCATTCTCGGCTCCTAGCGCCCATACGCCAGGTTTCGATCCTGGGATGCTACAAGGAGGATTTCTAATAATCAATTTGACTCGTAATGAGCATAACCACAAGCATAACCCACGAACAATAACCAAAAACTCCATCACAAAATCCACTATGAGCAAAAGCCTTTGAGTACAATGCGTAGGAAAGGAAAATACAAGATAATGCTAATAACAAAACTCCAGAAGCTCGGCTGCACACTCCAACTGCGGCGAGACTACGGCTGCGTCCTGACGTCACCTGCACGCATCAATCGTGCATAAGCTTATAGAAAGCTTAGAGGGTGGTGTAAGTGTGTGCGCAATATAAGCGTGCTCAGAATGCAGGGTCAGAGTAATGCAGAATCGTGCCAATGAGTACATGAATGCGGTCGGTAGTGCAAGGCTATGCAAGACAAGATATGAGTGCATCGGCCATACCAAGACCATGCGATGCAAGATGCGACTCAAGCATACCAATCCTCATGTCAATACAGTTATCATGGATAATCACAGGGGTCTAGTACACTCTACGCCAGCTTGTCGTCCCTATCCGGACGCACAACTGGAAGAACGAAAGAGACCTCACTATCCGCCTGCCAATATCAGGCCCGACTCGTCGATAGCGGACCGATTCCTCAAGCTGGTCAAACTCAACCTAGAAATTGCCCCCTCACTCAGGCGGGTAAGGTCACACCCCTTTCCAACCGACGACGACACAATGGGAGACGCGGCCTACTGGTATACGGCCCTCGCGCGCTCGTGTATCCACTCGGTCTCGACGTTGAAGTCATCCTCTGGTACCATCGTATTTAGGGATTTTCACCCAGGGACATCTATGGCGCCCGTATGCTAGAACCAAACATTTTCGGTATCCAATCCAGCCACCCACGATGTGTCTGTGGAGGCTATGGCCCTGGTGTCGCTAGGGCATACAGTAACTACAATCACACAATGCAAGTGCATGAGTCACACTATCAGTCATGCAACCATCTCACGCGTACCACGCGATCATGTGGGGCACTCCATCTCATAAGGAGTCCCATAAATGTCTCAGCCCAATGGCTTATGCTATGATCAAACATTCCTCACATCAAACATACAAATTATGCGTATGGGTATGAATCATGGAGCTATACTAAACATGTTATAAAGTAATGAACTATCCTTACACCGAAGATGGGCCTAGACGGCCTACATGAAACAAGTACGGGCCTATCAGTGGCCTCAGGGAGAGTTATAATGCAGACATTTAACCAACATTACTCGCATAATGTGGACGTCAAACCAACATTGTCCCTAAGGCTCGGCTCGCCTTAAATACCATTAAATAAATCATGGTGGGGTCGCACATTGCAATGTGCCTTAGGTACATCCCATGGGGCCCCAAATACATCAAATGGGCCGTATCTCCTAGGCCTTGTATTCATCAAGTGGGCCACCTCAATGAGCCTCACCAATGGGCCTTAGGTACATTGCAATGGGCCAGCACCCATGGGCCTTAGAATGCATTAAAATGAGCCCAATCACATAAGCTTTATGTGTATCGAACGGGCCTAATCACATGGGCTATATATACATCAAGGTGGGCCTCAACAACGGCCACAAATACACATCAAGGTGGGCCTCAATAACGGCCACAATTACATATCAAAGTGGGCCTCAATAAAGGCCACAATTACACATCAAGGTGGGCCTCAACAACGGCCACAAATACACATCAAGGTGGGCCTCAATAACGGCCACAATTACATATCAAGGTGGGCCTCAATAAAGGCTACAATTACACATCAAGGTGGGCCTCAACAACGGCCACAAGTACACATTGAAGTGGGCCTCAATAACGGCCACAATTACATATCAAGGTGGGCCTCAATAAAGGCCACAATTACACATCAAGGTGGGCCTCAACAACGGCCACAAGTACACATTGAAGTGGGCCTCAACAACGGCCATAAATAGTTGAATGACTTGGATGCAACACATGCATCATAGTGGGTCCAATGAACTATGGATCTAATTCATTCTGTAATTCATGGCATAAAATGAGCTTTCAGAATGGGTGGACGGGTTGGATGCAACACATGCATCATGGTAGGGCCCATAGAGGCCCACCATCAGATATATTGTATAAAATATAATATATATATATATAGTATATATAGTATATATATATATATATATATATATATATATATATATATTTATACACACACACACATGCACTCACACACCTATGCACACACACGTGCACACTCACACACGTATGCACACACACGTGCACACCCCACACGTATGCACACACACGTGCACACCCCACACGCCCACCGTTCCCTGGACGGTGGGTTTTGAAACAAAAACATCACAGTGGGTACCACCGTCCGGGCGGACGGTGGTAATAAAACACATGCATCATTGTGGGTCCCATGTGGGGCCCACCTTAATATTTATACGCCATCCAATCCGTTCATGAGGTCACACGTAGACCTGAATGAAGAGGAAAAATAATTTCAGATTGATCCAAAACTTCAGTGGGTCCAGGAAAGGTTTCAATGGTAGAGTTCAATCACCGCTGTTTCTTGTGGTGTGGGCCACCTGAGCGTTGGATCGAGCTGATCTTTGGAGGGGACCCACCTCAGAGGGTGGTCCACCTCATGGACGGTGTGGATACAAAATATGCATCATGGTGGAGTCCACAACTAGGGCCAATGGGGACCACCCTTTTTGTGTACGTCATGGCAGCAAGGTTCCTGCCACCTTTTTCTCATATGTAAAAATTTTGTTACCCTAGGTGGGACCCACATTAACCAGATCTACCCCATCCATTGTATGTGTCCCACAAAATTAGGCGTCCAAACCAAATTTCAGGTGGGTCCAAGCTTTACGTGGACCCCAGCAATTATTTTTCAAAGTTTTAATGGCAATAACCACTGTTTCCTATGGTAAGGCCCACTCGATTATCAGATCAGCCTCATCTTTTGGTTCAACGCCTAAAATGGGCTGGAGAATAGAATGGATGGCGTGGATCATCTACATACATCAAGGTGGGGCCTGCGTGAGCGGCCCACCCCAAAACCACCTTTTTCTTTTTGTTGGCTTGTAAGTACACCACCATGTCAGCACACGTACTCCATGTTAGCCTACCATCACGTTCAGCGTCTCTGGACACTGGACGGTATACACACAGGCCTCATGGTGGGTCCCACATGCACGTGGCCCACCATGCATACATATACATATATAGTATAATATTAATATAAAATAAATATCATATGTTATATTATATGAAGACTTTCCACCGGACGGTGGATTTCGCCTAAAATGTGGTGGGCCACACCATTTGATGAATGGGGTGAATTTAACATGATTTGGTGGGGCCCACTTCATTCTAGGAAGAGAGAGAGAGAGAGAGAGAGAGAGAGAGAGATACACGGTGAGATAGAGGGACCCCGCCACTATGGGCCCCTCTTGGTTAAATCACATACATCAAATGGGTCCCACCAACAAGTGGGCCCTAAAATAAGAAATAACAGTGGATCACCCACCTTATTAGCCTTTTCCTTGCTCCCTTAGCCTTCTTAGCTCCTAGCCTCCACTTTCAATGGTGGTTGATGATGATCCAACGGTTGATATGGGAGATGTGAGAGTAGAGGAAAGTGGGCCACACTTGGCCTTTGAGATTGCTTGGAAATGTTGGGACGTATGGAGCTTGGGAGTTGAGAGATGGAATGAGAGAGGGAGAGAGAGAGATAAGGAGAGAGAGTGATGGATGTGAGGGGAGTGATGTGAGGTGAGTGATGGGTGAGGGGATGGATTGGTTGACTTTTGGGTTTGCTTAACTTGTGGAAAAAGAAAGCATGGGTGCTTTGTACTTGACATTGAAGTGATTGATTGATTGATGTGATTGATTGATTGATGGGATGGGTCGTAGAGATTCTCTTGGGATCGAGAAAGCGCGGCGTTTCTTCGAAATAAACGCCGACTCACATCTTCTGGTCAGGGTATCGGATCGGTGCGTGAGTCGCGGCGTTGGAACCGCGGCGACGGTGCGGTCGCAATGATACAGGTCTCGGATTAAACCGACTCGAATATAAAGGATACGACTTACGATCGATCGCAACATCGATTATCAGTCGCGGATTGCTGGACTTCGACGGAAATGATCGCAGGATTCATCGGAACAGTACGAACTAGGATACGGGTCTTAAAGTCCCTTGATCGAAATTTAGGTATCACCCGTTTATCTCACAAATCAACAATTCCAAAGGTACGACATAATACCTAAATGTATAAGGATCAACCCAACATGAATCGTCACCCAATACTAGGTATGATCACTCAATTCTGAGGTGCGGGCTTATCACATAAAACCAAAACACAGAGGAAATGACTCGTTACCCAATTTCATTCACGCCCTGAATTGTTCGAAAGGTACTCTAGCATGCAACCATCGACCAGGTAATTTGATGGAGGTCGTTCGAACAATGGTTTATCACCTCCATCAGTGCTCACTGGTCACTATGGGGAGGCTCGTCACCCCAGCATAGGCCGAGAGCTCGGACACAGTTTTTCATACTACCATGCTCAGCTCATGAGTCTTGGTTGCTCACTGGTTACTACGGGGAGGCTCGTCACCCTAGCCTAGGCCGACAGCTCGGACACGGTGTCCCATACCACCATGTTTGACTCATGAGTCTTAGTGGGATCGTATCACACTACGATTATGAATGGACACATCCATTGGAAATGGGGTATCCTAGATTCCATTTAGTCTATCATACATTGTGAACATACATGATCAATCGGCTAGTGGACTAATTTAATTGACTTGGAAAAACCACAACACAACCGACATTGGGTGCAAGCAACCCGTGTAGTTCAGCTACTGTCGGTTGTCCGTGTTCACCCAGGTCGATCAAACAAGCCTAAGGTGGCTGACCTAACTAGGGTCACCCCTTGGTTTGAGCGATTTACCGACTGACCCAACATTGTAAGTAATCTCAAGTAACATTATAGAATAAATACTACATTACACAATTGTAGCATAAGTTCTACTATACAACCACTTATGCATTTCATCGAACATGTAAGCATACATAGGATACTACGTTCACCAAGGCATTAAATCAAACATATGAGCATGCATAAAGTAATACAATCACTTAAGTATTAAATCAAGCACATGAGTACCAAAAAAACAATACATTCCACCATTCAAGCATTTCATCAAACATGTAAGCATCCATATCCAACAAATAGCATATAATACAATCAAATATGAAATACGAATATGCTAGCTATTACAACTCATTCAACACAAGACATCATTATCTGAGACCCTCAAGGGTCGATAAATGGAAAACTAGAAATAATGGTCCGTACCTTAAGAAGGAATATCCAATTTTTGAACTCCTATGGTTAGAGATTTGGAGAAAATCACAAATTTCTATATAAATACTAAGAACTATATGAGATTCATGTAATTCATTTTACAAAGAACCTAAGTTAAGAAGTAGGTTTATTTCTTACTTCCAAATCGCAAATGGGCTAGATTCGGCGGAGGAAAATGATCGATGCTAGGGCTTCGATTGGAGGAAATCGATGAAGGGAAGCACTAAAGCTTCCCCACTCATACTCTCACTCTTCTTTTCTTCTTCTTTCTCCTTCTCTTTCTCTCTTTCTCTCCCTTGGATGAAGTAAATTCGTATGGAGAGATGGGGTGCCCAAATAAGGCCCTTATATAGTGTCAAATTTGGTGTAAATGGCCCCAATGATTGGGTTTTTACTATACTAACTCTATGAGAGAGTTTTTCTAACTTCTAGGGCCCATTATGGGGTATACATGTCGATATACACCGTAGGATAACTAGCCTCAATGATGGTCTATGTATGGATATGATCGGCTCGCCATTTAGATGTATCAGTCAACGGATATAATTAGAAGTCTTTTTAATGGTCACCGATGGTCGATAGGGGCCGCGGCTATACAGATATGAGCAAGAAAATATCATTAATCGGTACTCCAATTTTGGTGATGGATTGACGGTCTGAAAGCCACAACTTCACGAAAGAGCGAAATGTCTATTTTACTTAAGTTTCAGATTTTGGCCTAGGGGATTTGCACGTTGCAAGCACTTAGCTTTCGACTCAAATTGAGCTGTTTTAGGTACTTTCTTGGTTTGCCACCCGTGATGGACGTCAAGCCCAGTGAGACGGACATTATTCTATAATTTCGGAATTAGTGGCCCACTAACGAGCGGTCTAGAGCTTGTTTGGGAAATCGGAGCATTTCTGGTATGAATTAGGTATCAAGATTTCTTATGCGTAATTATTAGGGTTTGGATTAACTAAGTTCATAGTGTGACTTATTCGCAACCAGTGGAAATGAAGATTCGATTATAATCACTCTAAACTGTCAGTTCTTAGGCTAAAAGGATATTGACTCAGTTTGGTTTGTTAATTAAGATCCGACCCTTAGTTGTCACACATTTTGGTATGTTTTTATTTAGTAACAGTCATCTCAATTAGTCAATGATAGGTCGACTAGAATTGGACCCTACGTGAACAAATCCCGAGGCTAAGCTTGATGTTTTAGTGATCGGGTGGATTCGTTGGTCTTCTACAATCAATCAATCCTATTTGTATGGTTCTTTATCGGTACCAGCAGTGTATAAGTCCATCTCGAGTGTCGAGGGTCAGTAAGTGATGACATGGCTAGTTATAAAAAAGAAAATTTAAGGATTTTTAAAATTTTCAAAATAGCGAAAATTTGGGGTGTTACAACTATAAATATGGGTGTAATATGAGATTAGTGTATGATTAAGAGAGCTTAACATTTCTAAGATGGTTTTGCAGGGAGGTTGGGGTTTTATAAAGAGTTTCACATCAGTAAGTGATTCTATCTCTTGTAATTCATTATTCACAGTGGATTTTGTTATCGCTTTGTGTTATAGTTTTTTCTTGTAAGGGTTTTCCACGTAAAAATTGTGTGTTCTTGTGCATGCTTTGTTGTGTTTATCTTTCGCTTATTTGATTCAAATTCGAAGTTTGCTTCTGTGATCCTCCAACAAGTGGTATCAGAGCTATACGTTGGGATTCGAGTTTGAATATGTGACATGACGATGAACGGATCTAACATTAAGTATGAGATAAAGAAGTTCACTGAAAAAATAATTTTAAACTATGGAATGTAAAAATGAGAGGCCTTTTAGTTCAGAAAGGATTGCAATATGCACTCCTTGTTGTAGTGAAGTGTCCTACGACTATGAGTGAAGAAGAGTGGGAAGAACTAGATGAGATAGTGAAAACCTCGATTTAATTATGTCTATTCGACGAGATTCTTTATAATGTCATTGATCGAAAGACCACTGCGGGGCTTTGAAAGAAGTTAAAAGGCTTGTACATGAAAAAATCTCTACCGAATCATCTTTATCTGAAGAAGCAATCCTATAATCAAAATATGGTGGGAGGTCTAATATTAATGAATACATCAGCGCGTTTAATCAGTTACTCTACAAATTGATGAGTATGGAATTGAAGATTGATGAGGAAGGTCACACCGTAATTTTGTTGAATTCTCTTTCAGAGTCTTACTAGAGTCTCGTAGACACTGTGCCATAGTAAGGAAACCATAAACGTTGAAATTGTCATTCAACTCTTCATTTGAAGCAATTGATAAAAAAGGACAATGGTGGTGGTTCCTCTACGAATGTGTTGGTAACTAGGGGAAGAATTTATGAGCAGGATAAAGAAAACTTGCGATCTCAGTTCAAGTCTAAGGGTATGGGGAAGATGATGTGTTGGAATTGTAGGAGGTAAGGGCATATTGAGAAGGATTGTCATAATCCTAAAGCCCCAAAGGGAAAAAAATTAGATGGAACACCGAAGGAGGCCAACACAACAAAATTTAGTGAGAAGGTGGATGGTTGTGATGTTCTGATCGCATCTAAATTCGGACATTTCAGCAATGAGTGAATTTTGGATTCGGGGACTTTATACCACATGACTTTTCAACGGAGTTGGTTCACTAGTTACGATGAGTGTGATAGTGGCCAGGCGTTTATGGGCAATGACTTTGCCTATAAGGTTGTTAGAATTAGATCAGTGCACATTAAGATGTTTGATGGAACAGAGCGCATCCTGATGGATGTGATACACGTTCCCGAGCTAAAGGAAAAAATCTAATATGCCTGGGAGCTCTTGATGCACTTGGGTGCAAGTTCACTGGATTTAATCGTGTCCTAAATATTTCGAAGGGGGCACTCATTATAATGAAAGCACAACGGAACGATAACCTTTACAAGTTGATCGAAAATACTATATCGGTTAGAGTTATAATGTTTGTGGCAGAGTCCACATCGGTACATTTATGGCATGCGTGCCTAGGCCACATGAGCGAGTACAGTATGAAGGTACTTTCTGATCTTTTTTTATTTTTGCATTTAAAAGCGTTGATTTTAATATATGTGAGTATTGTATATATGGTAAATATCTCGAATGCCTTTTAAGTCTACAAAACATGTAAGGGTGTTCTGAATTATGTACATTCGGATGTATGGGGTTGTCACTCTTTATTTCTAGAGGGGGGTCATCATTTTTTTATCTCATTCATAGATGATTGTTATAGAAAGGTATTACTTTACTTTATGGAGTATAAATTCGATATTTTTACCACCTTCAAAGTGTGGAAGATGATTATAGAAAAACAATTAGGGTGGAAATTGAAAGGGTTGAAGAAAAACTACGGTGGAGAATTCACTTCGAATGAATTTAATCAATTTTGTAAATATAAAGATATCGTATGACATAATATAGTCAGGTACACACCAGAACAAAATGGTATGACAAAACATATGAATCAAACTCTCTCAAAGAGAGCCCGAAGCATGTTGAGCAGTGTTGGGTTATGCAATGAGTTATGGATTGAGGCTGTTAACACAACTTGCTACCTAGTGAATCGTCTCCATCTATAGTGATTAACTATAAAATTCTATAAGAAATGTGGAGTGGTCATGATGTAGACTACTCAAGGCTGCAAGTATTTAGTTGTAATGTTTACTCTTGTTTACCATCAATAGAGATATAAGGTAGAACATCGGGCAAATATGTGTACTTTTATTAACTATGGTGATTGTGTAAATGGATACAAGCTATATGACTGGGTAACACAAAAGATCACAATAAGCCATGACGTCAGGTTTGAAAATTATTCCTTATTCCGCAAGGATGAACACGAAGAAACAAAAAAAAAAGCAGTTATTGACATTGAAGTTAAAAAATGTGTGACAGAGAATAAGTCGAGCCGTAAGAAGAGGTACAAGAGTAGGTGGAGCAACTACCTATGAGAAGTATACCCCATATTGCTCACTTTCGACTTTTCTTTAGAGCAATATCCCATTATAGATGAAGAAAAGTCGTTATATCTTGTGTACCTTACTCAAGCACCGTTGGCCGTTTGATATATGTCATGATCTTTACGAGACCGGATATTTCACACGTAGTTGATGTTGCAAGCATATACATGTTAAACCTAGAGTTAGGCATCGGATCAAGTTGAATCTAATTGGGTTCAACTCAACTCGGTCTAATCCGGGACCGAGTCCGGGTCATCTGACTCAATTCGATCCTAACCCGTACTGGCATGAACCGATCCGAGTCCGACACGGTTAAGAAAACCAAGTCGGATCGGATAATGTCAGATTTGGATCGGTCCAGTGTTGAGTATGGAAGTGAAAAATATATTTGAAGAGAAGGGATGATGATAGGTAGATGCAAATGGATTCAAAGAAGTATAGAATTTAATGTACCAAAAAAAATCACAAAACCCAAATCCTCTCTCAAAATCTATTTCTTAGAAAATGCAGTATGAGATCAAAATTTTAAAAAATGGCACAAAATCAGAGAAGGAAAATATCCAAATTCCTTTCATGAAAACTAATTCTCAAAAACGTAGAAATAAGAATTACCAAAAAAAAAAAAGAGAAATCCAAATGGCAAAAAAAGAAAACAAAACCTACTTCCTTGCTTAAAATCCACTTCCTAAAAAATTTGTAGAAATCAAACAAAATTACTATAAAAAAAAAAAAAAAAACGATTCCTTTCCTCAAACCTACTTCTCAAAAAGTGTAGTCCCAAAACAAACAACCAAAAAACAAAAAGTGCAGTCCCAAAACAAATAACCAAAAAATAAAAACAAAAAAGGAAAAAGAAAGAAAACTCACTTCAAGAGCACAGAGAAATCATCAAAATTAAATAGAAAAATAGAAAGAAGACTAGAAATTTCCCGCACCTTTCGAAAGATGCTTCCCTCTCTCTGACCAGAATTCAATCTGATTTTCAAGAAACAGAGCTGAAACGGATCGAAATCGCCCCCAAACATCTCTCAAAGCTTCCTCAAATCTTCAAGAAAAACCTAAAACTCCAAAATCACAAAGCTTGTTTTCAGCAAAGATCTTCGACCGATCCGAATCTGATGATTTAGGGTTCGGCGCGGCGAGCGTTCAGGTAGAGAGGGAGGGTAGGGTAAAAGGTTTTTTAAAAAAGTTTATATAGATATAGTTAAGGGTAAAATTGTAATTATAGATCCGGTCCGAATCAGATTGGTTCCAAACCGATTGGATTTCAGTTCGGTGTGGTCCGATTTAGCTTTGACCTGACCTTGACCAAATTAACGGTCAGAACTATCTGATCCTGCTCGATCCTGACCGTTCCAGGCCATCGGTTTAGCTCTAATCGGGTCGGATTTGATCGGATCCAGCGGATCGGGCAGGTTTTCCTAGCCCTAGTTAAACCCCAGCAAGTAGCATTGAGAGGCAGTGAAATGGCTATTTCATTCTACGAAGTACAACAGACTACATCTTGACATTAAAAAAATCATAGGAAAATTGGTAGGCTATGTGGACATCGATTATGCCGGGGACGTGGACAATAGAAGGTCGACTTCTGTCACGCCCCGAACTCGGAGACCGGGCTCACAAAATTCCCGATCGCCGAATCCGGCGCCGACAGCCTCCGTAGAACCCCATTCTCGGCTCCCAGCGCCCATACGCCAGGTTCCGATCCTGGGATGCTACAAGGAGGATTTCTAATAATCCATTTGATTCGTAATGAGCATAACCAAGCATAACCCACGAACAAAAGCACAAGAACACCATCACAAAATCCACTATGAACAAAAACTTTGAATACAGTGCGTAGAAAGGGAAATACAAGGCAGTGTAAATAACAAAAACTCCAAAAGCTCGGCGGCACGCTCCAACTGTGGTGAGACTACAACTGCGTCCTGGCGTCACCTGCACGCATCAATCGTGCATAAGCTTATAGAAAGCTTAGAGGGCGGTGTAAGTGTGTGTGAACGTGCTCAGAATGCAATGCCGGAGTAATGCGAAATTATGCTGATGAGTACGAAATGCAACTAGCCGTACCAAGGCTATGCAGTACAAGATGTGAATGCTATCGGTTATACCAAGGCCATGCGATGCAATATGTAAGACAAGCATGTCAATCCTCATACCAATGCAACTCCTCACTAGAGCATCAAATCAGTACGGTTCTCAGTATGGATAATCACCGGGGTTCAATACACTCCAAGTGGCACTGTCTCTCTCTAAGCAGCACAGTCCAAGTGAGCGTAAGAAACCTCACTATCCGCCTGGCCAATAGTCAGCCAATACCTATCCAAGCACGTCGATAGCGAACCCATTTCCGAGCTGGTCAAACTCAGCCTAGTAATGCCCCCTGCTCTCGGGCGAGTAAAGCCACCACTCCTTTCCAACCGACCACGACACAGTGGGAGACGCGGCCTCATGGTATTCGGCCCTCGTGCGCTCGTATATCCACTCGGTCTCGACGTTGGAGTCATCCTCTGGTACCATCGGGTTCAGGGACTCTCACCCAGGGACATCTATGGCGCCCTAATTGCTTGAAACAAGATTTTCCGGTATCCAACCAGCCATCCACGATATATCTGTGGAGGCTATAGCCCTGATGTCGCTAGAGCATAACTCAATCATACAGATGTAAGTGCATGAATCATACTACCAGACATGCATCAATCATGTGCGTACATGCACTCATGTAAGGCAACTCCGCATATCGGGGAGCCCGTAATCAGTCTGCTCGAAGGCACGTGCTATGATCAGACACTCCTCATCTCAAGCATACATATGATGCGTATGATCATGAATCATGGGACTGTACGTGCTAAACATGTTCTAAAGCAATAAACTATCCTTTAAATGAAGATGGGCCTATATGGTCTACATGAAACAGATACGGGCCTGTCAGTAGCCTTAGGGAGAGTTATAATGTGGACATCGAACCAACATTACTCGTACAATGTGGACGTCAAACCAACATTGTCCCCAAGGCTCGGCTCGCCTCAAATACCATTAAATAAATCCTGGTGGAATTACACATTGCAATGTGCCTTAGGTACATCCCATGGGGCCCTAAATATATCAAATGGGCCGTATCTCATAGGCCTCATATTCATCAAGTGGGCTACCTCAATAAGCCTCACCAATGGGCCTTAGGTACATTGCAATGGGCCATCACCCATGGGCCTTGCATTCATCACAATGGGCCTCACAACATGGGCCTTATACAAACCCAAGTGGGCCTCAACAACGGGCCACACATACATCAAATGGGCCTCATAACGTGGGCCTAAATATATCAAGGTAGGCCTCAACAACGAGCCTATGAACACAACAAGATGGCTTACATCCTTGGGCCCATGAATAACAAAGTGGGCCTTAATGACGGGCCTATATACATGCCAAGATGGGCCTAAATACATGAGCCCATAAATATCCAAGAGGGCCTTAATAATGGGCCCTACAAAAATACATCAAGATGGGCCAAGTACATGGGCCCATATGCATCCAAGTGGGCCACATGTGAAGCCCACCAAAATGTTTATTTGAAATCCAACCCATTCATAAGATCAAGGGGCTAGGGCCCACCATAATATTTATTCGCCATCAAACCTGTTTATAAGGTCACACATGACCTGGGCCCACGGCCAGGGAGCCCGCTGCAATGTTTATTCGCCAACCAACCTGTTGAGTGAGTCATGCGGCCAGGGCCCACCACCATGTTTATTTGCCAACAGACCTGTTGGTAAGGTCATATTATCAGGGGTCCCACCACAAGGTGTTTCACAAATCCAGCCCATACATTATGTGTGTCCCACCTGTCTGAGGGTCCGGACCAAATTTCAGCCCCATCAAAATTCCAGGTAGGCCCCACCAGTGATTTTATATGGTTTAGGCATGTCTTCCCATGATTTAGATGGTGTGGCCCACCTGAGTTCCGTATACGGCTGAATTTTGGGGACAACCCATAATCAAAGGGGACCCATCGAATGCTCGGTGTTGATCATCGAAACGCATCACTGTGGGGGCCCACAGCTGGAGCCGTGAGGCCCCAGCGACCGTCCGCCCGTCACGGCAATTTTTTATTTTATTATTATTTTTATTTTTTTTTGTTTTGGGGCCCACCGAGATGTGATTCACAATCCAGCCCATCCATTTAGTGTGTCCCGAGTTTTAGGCCGTCCAGACCGAGTTTCAGCTGTATCCAAACTTCAGACGGACCCCACCAAGTACTTTTATATGTTTTGGCATGTCTTTACATAGTTTTAGAGGGTATGGCCCACCCGGTGATCAGATCACCCTAAAAATCTGGCTCAAGGCCTAAAACATTATGAGGAAGAGGATGGACGGCGTGGATTAAACACATACATCAAGGTGGGGCCTATACAGGCAGCCCACTGCAACTTCCCCTCTTTTCATCTTTTTTTTTTTTTTTTTTTAATCAAGGCGTGCTTGCCCAAATCCCCGTCAGAGACACTGGACGGCGTGGAATAGCAGATACATTCCGGTGGGTCCCACATGGACGTGCATCATGGTGGGTCCCACCCACATTAGCCACCTCAACTAGGGATAGATACCAAGGCCTCAAGTGTTGAAACGAGGTGTATCCACTCAGTCTACCAGTTGAGCTATAGATCAGGGTATTTCATGGTGGGTCCCACCATTCATAATGGATGGTATAAATGGAGCTCTAAATGGTGGGGCCCACTACATTCAATGGGTAAAAGAGAGTAGAAGAGAGAGAGAAAGAGAGTGACGGTAAAGGAGGGAGGGACCCCGCCACTAATGGGCCCTCCCTTAATCAATACATACATCATGTGGGTCCCACAACAAGTGGGCCCTTTAAAATTGAAAGCAATGGTATAACACCCACCTATTGCACTCCACCTTGCTCCCTTGGCTTGGAAACTCCTCACCTACGGTTCTTATGGACGTTGATCGAGTTTTAACGGTGCGGATGATGATCGGACGGTTGAGATGGAAGATGAGGAGGTGGGCCACACTTAGAAGTTTTGGGAGATTGAGTTGCTTAGAGAGGCTTGGACGTGTGAGAGAGAGGGAATGAGAGAATGAGAGAGAGAAAGACATAAATTAAAGAAAGGAGGGATGGAGGGAGTGGTGTGATGATGTCATGGGTAAGGGTGGCTTTGAAAAAAAAGGGAGAGAGATTTGACTTTGAGTAAAGGAGGCATGGGTTGCTTGTACTTGGGTAGGTGTGACTTGACTTGAGTGATTGATTTGATTGATGGGACATCTCGTAGAGATTCCCTCGAAGTTCGCAACGTACGGTGTTTTATTCGAATTGAACGCAGGCCGACATCTTCTAGCCTGGATATCGGGTCAGTGTGTGAGTCGCGGCGTTAGAATCGTGGTGACGGCGCGGTCGCCAAGATACAGGTTTCGAGTCGAGCCGACTTCGGCATGCGGGACTCGGCTTAGGATAGTGCGCAACGTCGGAAATGGGTCGAGGGTTGCCGGAATTCGACCGGTAGAATTTCGGAAGCCGACCAAATGGTACGGTTTAGGTTACGGGTCTTACAATTCTCCCCTCCAAATAAAAATTTCGTCCTCGAAATTTAATCTATCATCGCAAGTGAACATAACTCATAATAAAAGAGGAAACAAAGCATCGTCATACAAAATTCGAAGACAGTGTACAAGATACAGCACAAGATCAATCATCAAAGAGATGGGGATAACGCTCCCGAATCTCAGCCTCGGGCTCCCAAGATGCCTCATTAGCAGAATGGTGACCCCACTGAACCTTCACCAAGGGTATGACCTTGGTCCGGAGGACCTGCTCCTTCCGATCAAGGATACGAACTGGCTGCTCAATGTAAGAAGCATCCTCACGAACCTCCAACGGCTGCCAATCAATAACAGGGACGATGTCTGACCCACACTTCCTCAACATAGAGACGTGGAAAACGTTGTGGACGCCAGACAACTGAGGTGGCAAGGCAAGCCGATAGGCCACAGCGCCAATGCGCTTAGTGATCTCGAAAGGTCCTATGAATCTCGGGGCAAGCTTGCCCTTCGCTCCGAATCGAACCACGCCCTTCATGGGCGAGACCTGAGATACACATGGTCCCCTACGTCAAACTCCAAGGGACGACGCCGCGATCAGCAGAAACTCTTCGCCGACTCGAGCTGTGCGCATCCTCTGCCTGATGATATCAATAGCCTCAGAAGTCTCCTGCACAAGCTCGGGACCTAGGAGACGCCGCTCTCCAACCTCGGTCCAACAACTCGAAGATCTGCACGGTCTGCCATACAATGCCTCAAAAGGAGCCATGCCAATGGTCGCCTGATAGCTGTTGTTGTATGCGAACTCAGCCAATCGTAGATGCTCATCCCAGCTACCACCGAAGTCAATCGCACAGGCCCGAAGCATATCCTCAAGGATCTGGTTGACCCTCTCGGTCTGGCCATCGGTCTGCGGATGATACGCGGTACTGAGCTGCAAATCAGTCCCCATCGCTCTCTGGAAGCTCCCCCAAAACTGAGACGTGAACCTCGAATCTCGGTCAGAAACGATCGAGACTGGAACACCATGCAGTCTCACAATCTCCTCGATAAATAACCTCGCAAGCCGGTCCATAGACAAGGTCGCACGCATCGCGAGAAAATGTGCCGACTTCGTCAGACGATCCACAACAACCCAAATGGCGTCATGACCGCGCTGAGTCCTCGGTAAACCCATAATGAAATCTGTCGACACATGCTCCCACTTCCACATCGGGACGCTCAACGGCTGCAATAGACCACGAGGTCTCTGATGATCGGCCTTGACACGCTGGCATGTGTTACACTCGGCCACAAAACTGGCAATCTGGCGCTTCATCCCCGCCCAGAAATACTGTCTCCTCATATCACGATACATCTTCGTCGAGCCAGGGTGGATAGAAAACCGCGATCGATGTGCCTCGGTCATAAGATCTCTGCGCAACTCTGGAATATTCGGGACACATAATCGGCCTCTGAAGCGAAGTCCACCATCATCACCCATCTGCCAATCTGTCTGACTCTCAGATGCTGCCTCTGCTCGGTAATCCTGTAACGACTCATCTGTCTGCTGAGCCTCGATCACCCTTGTGACAAGAGAGGGTTGAATCGACAGACTCGATAGCTGAACGATAGAAGACTGCAGACCAAAATCAAAGTCGTACTCTGCTATATCCTCGAGCATCCTCCACTCCTGAATCATCATGTGTGCCACTAGTCCTCGCGGCTGACGACTGAGGGCATCCGCCACCACGTTTGCCTTGCCTGGGTGGTACTGGAGGTCAAAATCATAGTCCTTCAAAAGTTCCATCCAGCGTCTCTGTCTCATGTTCAGCTCGGACTGAGAGAATAGATACTTCAAGCTCTTGTGGTCAGAGAAGAGCTCGAACCTGACCCCATAGAGATAGTGCCTCCACACCTTTAGTGCGAAGACGACTGCTGCCAGCTCCAAATCATGCGTAGGGTAGTTCAGCTCATGGACCTTGAGCTGACGAGACGCGAAAGCTACAGGCCTGCCGTGCTGCATCAGGACAGCACCCAATCCAATACGCGAAGCATCAGTAAATACAACGAATCCATCACTCCCAGAGGGAAGAGTGAGGACAGGAGCGGACGTCAGACGGTCCTTCAACTCCATAAATGCTCGCTCGCATGCATCAGTCCAAACAAAATCTGCGCCCTTCCGAGTCAACCTGGTCATTGGGGCAGCAATACGGGAGAAGCCCTCAATAAAACGCCGATAATAGCCCGCCAAACCAAGGAAACTGCGGATCTCGGACGCAGTCGTGGGCTGGTTCCACTGACGCACTGCCTCAACCTTCGAGGGGTCCACTGCGACACCCTCCCTCGTCACCACGTGACCGAGAAACTTCACCTCCTCCTGCCAGAACTCGCACTTCTCCAGCTTCGCATACAGCTGGTGGGCACGGAGGGTCTGCAAAGCGATCTCCAAATGCTGCATATGATCCTCACGGGTCCTCGAATAAATCAGAATGCCGTCGATGAAGACTACAACAAACTGATCGAGATATGGACGGAAGACCTCGTTCATCAACTGCATGAAGACCGCGGGTGCGTTGGTCAGTCCGAAGGACATGACCTGAAACTCAAAATGACCATAACGCGTCCTGAAAGCTGTCTTCGGGATGTCCTCCTCTCGGACACGAATCTGATGATAACCAGAACGCAGGTCAATCTTCGAAAAGAACTGTGCACCCTGCAGCTGATCAAATAAATCATCTATCCTCGGGAGTGGATACTTGTTCTTAATCGTGACCCGGTTGAGCTCGCGGTAGTCGACGCAGAGCCTCAACGAGCCATCCTTCTTCCTGACGAAGAGTACCGGCGCTCCCCAAGGCGAACTGCTCGGACGAATAAATCCAAGCTCTCGTAACTCGTCCAACTGCCGCTGCAACTCATGCAGCTCCATCGGTGCCATACGGTACGGGCCTTCGAGATAGGCGTGGTACCAGGCACAAGATCAATCCCGAACTCAATATGGCGTCTAGGCGGCAATCCCGGAATCTCCTGAAACACATCGGGAAAGTCGCAGACAATCGGAATATGATCGATATAATCGACAACGGGCTCCACATCGGCGCAGGACATCAAGCATGACAGCGACTCTCCTCGGGGCTCAAGAACAACCGAAAGCTGCAAGCAAGTCGGTATGCAAAACGTGACTATCCTCGTGGAACAGTCCATGATGGCGTGGTACTCGGCAAGCCAATCCATGCCCAAGATAACGTCGAAATCTGTCATCGGCAGCACAAATAAGTCAGCAGGTAAGAATATATCACCGACTAGAACGGGGCAAGATGGACAGAAACGACCCAACACAGCGATCTTCCCCAAGGGCGTCGATACGGTCAATCCCTCACTAGCAGACTCAGTCGGTAATCCAGTCGATCGGCAAAAATCCTCAGACATGAATGAGTGCGAAGCGCCGGAATCAAACAATACTCGGGCGATGCATGAAGAGACAGGAAGTATACCCTCAACAACTCCTCCCGAGGTCTGTGGGTCCCGCTGAGCCACATAAAACCCAGCTCGAGCCGGCCGGGGAGGTGCCCGTCCCCCTCGAGGTCCCTCGGGTGCCGCCGCCGCCCCCGTGGCCGCCATGCCGCCGTCTCGCCGCCGCTTGGGGCCTCGGTGGCTGAGGTGGCTGAGGTCGCTGCCGATGGGGCCGCCGCCGCCGTGCCGAAGGTCGCCGCCGTGGTCGCGGCCGTCTGCCCCGAGACCGCCGCGGCCCTCAGAGCCGCTGAGATGAGGACAGGGGCACTCGATATACGGTGTCCGTAACCGCCACATCCAAAACACGTCCCCGGAAACACCGCTTGGGGTGGCGCAGAAGGTGCCGCCGACGCCGCCGGTGCCGCCGGTGTCACGCATCCGCCGGTACTCTAGCGGGTGGATGATCCCTATACCTCCGTGGTCGTCGATGCCGCCGAGAGCTACTAGACCGGGCTGGCCTCTTTCGCCTCTCCTCGATCTCGACCGCTCTGAGAGTCACCCCACTCAGTCTCGTAGATCTGGGCCCTCCGTACTACCGCCTGAAAGGTCGGGAGCTCGTGCCCAATAACACGGCCTCGAAGACCGTAACGTAAGCCGCTCTCGAAACGGCGGCTTTCCGCCCCTCATCATCAACCATATATGGCGCATACCGTGACGTGCCGCCACGAAGCGAGCTGCGTACTGCGCCACGGACATATCTCCCTGTACTAGAGTCTCGAACTCTCGTGCTCTCTGACGACGAATGTGGTCAGGGAAGTACTGCTCCTCGAATCGGCTGATAAAATCCTCCCATGTCCAGACATGATCAGGTCCTGCGACACGGGTAACAGAGGTCCACCAGTGCTCTGCCTCACCCTGGAAAAGGAATGTGGCCAATCGAACTCGCTGCTCGGTTGTACATGACATAATATCAAAAATCTTCTCCACATCGGAGCGCCATCTCTCAGCTGCTGTCGGATCTGGCTCGCCCTGAAATCGTGGAGGATCCATCCGTCTGAACTCGCGAAGAAGGGCACGCGCGCGCCTCGCTCCGCCCGAGCCGCGTAAACAACCGGGCGTCCGCCCCGCCCAAGTCTGGTACCGCCACCAGTAACATCCTCGTAATCGTGAGGCGCTAACAGGTACGGTCGGATCCGCACCAGCATCAGGCGAAGGAAAGTCATCCTCAGGTAGATGAGCAGGGATCTCTGGAGGTGGAACGGGAGGCGCGGGTGGTAAGGCTGGAGCCTCAGGTGGTGGATCGGGGCGCGCTCGGGTCGCTCTCCTGGGTGGAATGTCCTATGGAAAAGATAAGGCGCCAATAAATTTCGAGAATCGCGCGTTAGGGAAGTCAAATGAGAGGTTTCGCACTTGGAACCTAACCGCCTTCAACTCATAGCAAACCTGTGATGCCGTTCTCGGTTATTCCCAAGTTATGCTCTGATACCAACTTCTGTCACGCCCCGAACTCGGAGACCGGGCTCACAAAATTCCCGATCGCCGAATCCGGCGCCGACAGCCTCCGTAGAACCCCATTCTCGGCTCCCAGCGCCCATACGCCAGGTTCCGATCCTGGGATGCTACAAGGAGAATTTCTAATAATCCATTTGATTCGTAATGAGCATAACCAAGCATAACCCACGAACAAAAGCACAAGAACACCATCACAAAATCCACTATGAACAAAAACTTTGAATACAGTGCGTAGAAAGGGAAATACAAGGCAGTGTAAATAACAAAAACTCCAAAAGCTCGGCGGCACGCTCCAATTGTGGTGAGACTACAACTGCGTCCTGGCGTCACCTGCACGCATCAATCGTGCATAAGCTTATAGAAAGCTTAGAGGGCGGTGTAAGTGTGTGTGTGAACGTGCTCAGAATGCAATGCCGGAGTAATGCGAAATCATGCTGATGAGTACGAAATGCAACTAGCCGTACCAAGGCTATGCAGTACAAGATGTGAATGCTATCGGTCATACCAAGGCCATGCGATGCAATATGTAAGACAAGCATGTCAATCCTCATACCAATGCAACTCCTCACTAGAGCATCAAATCAGTACGGTTCTCAGTATGGATAATCACCGGGGTTCAATACACTCCAAGTGGCACTGTCTCTCTCTAGCAAAGACACCCAAGTGAGCGTAAGAAACCTCACTATCCGCCCGGCCAATAGTCACCAATACCTATCCCAAGCACGTCGATAACGAACCCATTTCCGAGCTGGTCAAACTCAGCCTAGTAATGCCCCCTGCTCTCGGGCGAGTAAGGCCACCACTCCTTTCCAACCGACCACGACACAGTGGGAGACGCGGCCTCATGGTATTCGGCCCTCGTGCGCTCGTATATCCACTCGGTCTCGACGTTGGAGTCATCCTCTGGTACCATCGGGTTCAGAGACTCTCACCCAGGGACATCTATGGCGCCCTAATTGCTTGAAACAAGATTTTCTGGTATCCAACCAGCCATCCACGATATATCTGTGGAGGCTATAGCCCTGATGTCGCTAGAGCATAACTCAATCATACAGATGTAAGTGCATGAATCATACTGCCAGACATGCATCAATCATGTGCGTACATGCACTCATGTAGGGCAACTCCGCATATCGGGGAGCCCGTAATCAGTCTGCTCGAAGGCACGTGCTGTGATCAGACACTCCTCATCTCAAGCATACATATGATGCGTATGATCATGAATCATGGGACTGTACGTGCTAAACATGTTCTAAAGCAATAAACTATCCTTTAAATGAAGATGGGCCTATATGGTCTACATGAAACAGATATGGGCCTGTCAGTAGCCTTAAGGAGAGTTATAATGTGGACATCGAACCAACATTACTCATACAATGTGGACGTCAAACCAACATTGTCCCCAAGGCTCGGCTCGCCTCAAATACCATTAAATAAATCCTGGTGGAATTACACATTGCAATGTGCCTTAGGTACATCCCATGGGGCCCTAAATATATCAAATGGGCCGTATCTCATAGGCCTCATATTCATCAAGTGGGCTACCTCAATAAGCCTCACCAATGGGCCTTAGGTACATTGCAATGAGCCATCACCCATGGGCCTTGCATTCATCACAATGGGCCTCACAACATGGGCCTTATACAAACCCAAGTGGGCCTCAACAACGAGCCACACATACATCAAATGGGCCTCATAACGTGGGCCTAAATATATCAAGGTAGGCCTCAACAACGAGCCTATGAACACAACAAGATGGCTTACATCCTTGGGCCCATGAATAACAAAGTGGGCCTTAATGACGGGCCTATATACATGCCAAGATGGGCCTAAATACATGAGCCCATAAATATCCAAGAGGGCCTTAATAATGGGCCCTACAAAAATACATCAAGATGGGCCAAGTACATGGGCCCATATGCATCCAAGTGGGCCACATGTGAAGCCCACCAAAATATTTATTTGAAATCCAACCCATTCATATGATCAAGGGGCTAGGGCCCACCATAATATTTATTCGCCATCAAACCTGTTTATAAGGTCACACATGACCTGGGCCCACGGCCAGGGAGCCCGCTGCAATGTTTATTCGCCAACCAACCTGTTGAGTGAGTCATGCGGCCAGGGCCCACCACCATGTTTATTTGCCAACAGACCTGTTGGTAAGGTCATATTATCAGGGGTCCCACCGCAAGGTGTTTCACAAATCCAGCCCATACATTATGTGTGTCCCACCTGTCTGAGGGTCCGGACCAAATTTCAGCCCCATCAAAATTCCAGGTAGGCCCCGCCAGTGATTTTATATGGTTTAGGCATGTCTTCCCATGATTTAGATGGTGTGGCCCACCTGAGTTCCGTATACGGCTGAATTTTGGGGACAACCCATAATCAAAGGGGACCCATCGAATGCTCGGTGTTGATCATCGAAACGAATCACTGTGGGGGCCCACAGCTGGAGCCGTGAGGCCCCAGCGACCGTCCGCCCGTCAAGACAATTTTTTATTTTATTATTATTATTATTTTTTTTTGTTTTGGGGCCCACCGAGATGTGATTCACAATCCAGCCCATCCATTTAGTGTGTCCCGAGTTTTAGGCCGTCCAGACCGAGTTTCAGCTGTATCCAAACTTCAGACGGACCCCACCAAGTACTTTTATATGTTTTGGCATGTCTTTACATAGTTTTAGAGGGTATGGCCCACCCGGTGATCAGATCACCCTAAAAATCTGGCTCAAGGCCTAAAACATTATGAGGAAGAGGATGGACGGCGTGGATTAAACACATACATCAAGGTGGGGCCTATACAGGCAGCCCACTGCAACTTCCCCTCTTTTCATCTTTTTTTTTTTTTTTTTTAATCGGCATTTGCGATCCGGCGTCCGTGAGACACTGGACGGCGTGGAATAGCAGATACATTCCGGTGGGTCCCACATGGACGTGCATCATGGTGGGCCCCACTCACATTAGCCACCTCAACTAGGGATAGATACCAAGGCCTCAAGTGTTGAAACGAGGTGTATCCACTCAGTCTACCAGTTGAGCTATAGATCAGGGTATTTCATGGTGGGTCCCACCATTTATGATGGATGGTATAAATGGAGCTCTAAATGGTGGGGCCCACTACATCCAATGGGTAAAAGAGAGTAGAAGAGAGAGAGAAAGAGAGTGACGGTAAAGGAGGGAGGGACCCCGCCACTAATGGGCCCTCCCTTAATCAATACATACATCATGTGGGTCCCACAACAAGTGGGCCCTTTAAAATTGAAAGCAATGGTATAACACCCACCTATTGCACTCCACCTTGCTCCCTTGGCTTGAAACTCCTCACCTACGGTTCTTATGGACGTTGATCGAGTTTTAACGGTGCATGATGATGATCGGACGGTTGAGATGGAAGATGAGGAGGTGGGCCACACTTAGAAGTTTTGGGAGATTGAGTTGCTTAGAGGGGCTTGGACGTGTGAGAGAGAGGGAATGAGAGAATGAGAGAGAGAAAGACATAAATTAAAGAAAGGAGGGATGGAGGGAGTGGTGTGATGATGTCATGGGTAAGGGTGGCTTTGAAAAAAAGGGAGAGAGATTTGACTTTGAGTAAAGGAGGCATGGGTTGCTTGTACTTGGGTAGGTGTGACTTGACTTGAGTGATTGATTTGATTGATGGGACATCTCGTAGAGATTCCCTCGAAGTCTGCAACGTGCGGTGTTTTATTCGAATTGAACGCAGGCCGACATCTTCTAGCCTGGATATCGGGTCAGTGCGTGAGTCGCGGCGTTAGAATCGTGGTGACGGCGCAGTCGCCAAGATACAGGTTTCGAGTCGAGCCGACTTCGGCATGCGGGACTCGGCTTAGGATCGTGCGCAACGTCGGAAATGGGTCGAGGGTTGCCGGAATTCGACCGGTAGAATTTCGGAAGCCGACCAAATGGTACGGTTTAGGTTACGGGTCTTACAACTTCTTACTAATCATTTTTGTTAACGAGTGGAGTGATTAGTTGGATGTCAAAGCTTCAGTCTAGGTTGCTCTTTCCACAATCAAAATCGAGTATATTGCAGTGACAAAGACATTCAAGAAAGGTGTTTGGTTGGTGGAATGATGAATGAGTTGGGTCTTCAATATGAGGCAATGCCGGTTAATTATGATAACGAAAGTGCAATCAATTTGGCAAAGAATTCGGTTTACTATTGTAAAACTAAACGTATTGATGTTCATTATCATTTTATTCGATAAGTGCTTAAGGAATGCGATATTACTATTGAGAAGATTCACACGAGCATTAACCCACAAATATTCTTACAGGGGTGGTTCTCATAGAGTAGTTTAAGTTTTTCTTAACTTCTCTAGGTCCGAAAAAGGTTTAACAAAAACGGAGTATGCATGAGAAGCGACGACAATGATGAAACTATGATGGAGGTGATTAGAGATGGAGCTTAGAGCTGTGGTTCTTGATGATTAAAGCCATGGTGAAGATTTTTGTCTGGATGTCTTCAATCTGTATAGAAATAGGGGAGTTTAATCGACTGAACAACCAACTTGATTGATCAAGTGAACCTCGGATTATATAGATTAGTCTTTGAACAATTCTAGACATGTTCGATCGATCGACCTGGGAGGTTTGAGCGATTACTATTTTCAGATAATATTTGAAAACTCTCTAGTCCCTTCTGAGCATGTTCGAGCTATCGAACATATAGCTAATGATCGATTGAGGGTTTCTCGATCGATGCTTAGATCGACGGCGCGTGATTTTGCGTAATTACGTGAATTGTTTTCTATTTCGAGTGTTACCTACTTCTATAATTTATGATTCCAACATTAAGCTAATAAAGAATGAAAGAAGAAGTATTGCTCAAATTGAATATTCCTAAATTATCAACAGTCTTCTAAGTGTTATACACTACACAATGTCTAATATATCCTATTCAATAAAAACAATTAAGCAAATACACTAGTAACATTGAAAAATAACACCGAAAAGTATTGGTTAGATGTATAAGATATCTAAAGGGTACAATACGTTATAGGTACATTATGCGAAATATCCCGTTGCACTTGAAAGATACAAAGATATAACATGGAACTTGGATCCAAATGAATTTGGATTAGTTATAACCTAGATCTTTACCCTAGGAAATGGATTAATCTCTTAGAAGACTAAAAAGCAAACATATATACTCATTTCTTTATAAAAGCCAAGTTTGTAGCTCTCTCATCAACATGAAAGGAAGATGAGTGGATTAAAATATATTAATAGACATATGAATATGGAGCAATCCTATGTCGATAATCTTACTTTGATATGATAATCAAACAACTATGCTAAAAGTGAAAATTACAATGAAAAATCCAGACAAATATGTTTAAAGCACAATCATATAAGAGAACTTATCAATGGCATCATTATTACCATTTAAAATATCAAGAAAAGAAAATTTAACAATTTTTATTATTATCTAAAAGACTAGGTAGAGATCTAATCATTTCCTCATTGAGGAGAATTGGACTGAAGGCTTATAAATATGTTGTACTTGGAGGAAATTCAATTAATTAGTCTCATTTGATTCAATAAGGAAATCGATTAAGTAAACAATTGTTTGAAAGTACTATTTTTTATAATTTTATTATAAGAAAAATTCATTTCCTATGAAGATAGTGTTAAGTGTCACGTAAAGTACTAGCTTGAGATTTACAACATATTAATGAGTTGTAGATCAATTCGAATTGGGATGAAATGTTGGATAATCATTACATAACTCACCAATCTGAATGTGAAAACTAGTAACTTTTTTTTTATGAAATATAAGTCATCTTTAAAGCACATAATAATACTAAGATTGGGCATAATCTTTTAAAGTGCCAACTGAGAGTACTTAATCTCTTTAGTTGTATGTGTATGTGTGATATTACTCCGATTTACATATAAGAATTCTTAGTTCAAGGTTTCTTCACCAACGATTTTCAATTAATTTTGACTTCTACATGTTATCCAAAAGACCACCATTTATACATAACTATTCTATATGTATAAATTATTAACATTCTTTTTATTTTTTATTTTTAAAAAGTGAAAGATTGTTAACTTGGTTTTAAAATTTTTGTATATAATTTTTACTATGAAAACTTATCTCGCATTGGAAGTAAGTCGAAATGTAGTTTGTATATGGACATTCCTATATAAATATTACTTTAGATTTCACTACTCGATTGAGGGCTTGTAAATGTAAGTAAATGGAAAATGGATTTGGAGGTAAATGAATTGGGAGTAAATAGCTTACACGGCTATATTTGGATGGGTGCAAATGACATGCATTTGAAATCAAAAGATTCTGTTAGTATGGGAGTTATGAGAGGAATTGGAATACATTTGATTTATTTTTTTTTTTAAATATATTCACAGGAATATATATGATATCCTAAATCTGCTTTAATATCCCAACTTAGTGTATATATATGCAATATTTAATAGAATGATTGCAATAAACCCATTAAAATATATACTTTGGCAAAAAATGAGAAAATTTTGAGCCTCAGGTAGACCGCAAATGAAAGGATCACAAACGAGCAACTTGCCAGCATTTTTTAACCATCCATTTAAATGGTCATCCTTTGGATGGTTTAGATCTTTTTTTTTTTGGTGTGGTTTTAGTGATGTAGCCGATATTTGGATTGTTTTTTAGTATCATTAGCATGACATGTATATATATGGTGGACATGTGCATAACGACACATTTGTTTACATGTGCAACTCTCCAAGGGAGCTCAAAAAGACATTTCACCCCATTCACTTCCAAATCCTCTCTTGTAGAGAGGATTTCATTTACATGCACATTTACGCTCATTTCATTTACATACATTTACGTCCATCCAAACATGTCTCAAATACAATTTACTTCAATTTACTCTCAATTCCACCAATTTACCTCTATTTACTCTCATCCAAACAACCCCTCAAGTAAATGATGGTCTAGCATATAAAGCATTGAGTTGCACTCGTGCACTTGCACCTACAGACAAAAGGTTATAGGGTTATTTGTGTGCAATGTGGAGCTTTAATGGCACACTTGACACTTGACACTTGGCGATGGGGCGAAGCTGGGATATTGGGCCTCTCATGACTTAACTCTTTTTTAGACAGATCTATTTGTTGAATCCTCAAGCTTGATAAGGTAGATGAAAGGTCATTGACTTAACTCTAGTAAGTTAGAGTGTCTCTTAACCTAGAAGCATGTAACAATCATTGTATTAGAACTATGTATTGTATTAATTAGGGCCGTCAACAGGGTAGGCCTAGTGTTGGCCTCAACCCGGATTTAATTTGAACTGCCATAGGCCCGGCCGAGCCTATTCAGAATCTTGATTTTGCAGGCCCAAGCTCGACCCATTGACAACCCTAGTATTAATTGTATATATATAATTTATTTTTCCACAAATAAAGATTAATATATGTACTTGAACCACTTCAACTACTATTTCCTTCTTTTTCTGCTTGTTTTGGACATCTAGAGCTAAGGTCAAGTATTATGTTTTTGTTGGATAGTAGAAGCTCTTTGGAAGACTAGCTTGAATCGGGCTTAATGGAATTCTAGAGGTAGTGTAGCTGAATATATTCCTTGTACAATTTAAAGGTTTTGATTATCTTCAAGAAAATATACATTAGTGTGTGTACCTGTAAGCTATTCGACATCTTATAAAATACAAGGACGTTTTTTTTATAATTTGTTTTTTCAAAAAAATAAATATATTTCCTATATAAGGTAGGGTAACATGCCATAAACACAAAATCAGAGTAGTATGCTCAAGTGAGTTAGCTGCACGTGTACTTAAATTTGGATCAAACCATATTTTTTTCTAAACGATGTGTGGACAACAATATCCGTCCATCCCAGCGAACATACTAAATCAGCTCATGTGTCCAATATCCAAGCAGTGCATTAGGTAGGCTACTCAAGGTTGATACTTTAGCCCAAAATTTTGGTAGGTTTACTTAGGGGTGGGCCATTGTATCAGATAAATGAATGGCTAGAAAAAAAAAACTAACTAGTTTTCTCCATTTATTTGTTTCATACATTATGGCCCATTTGATGAGTGAACATTGTTTATTTATTTATTTATTTATTTACAAAATACCTACATCTTGAGGTCCACACGATATTGCTCAGGTATCAAAGTCATTGGCGCATGCCTTGGTAGGGGCTATACATGCATGTGGGCTTAGCAAACTTACATTTTTAAAAGCTAGAGATGGGAGGCAAACATCTCTACTATTTCTTGTGATCAAGCTGAAGTAGGGATGGACATGATGAGGTCGATCACCGTCTTCCTTAAGGGGATAATTACTCCGAATCTACAGAGCTTCTCTGGACTCCTCACAGAGATTTCTCAAATTCACGAGAAAAAAAGAAGAAAATAGAGATAAATTCTAAAAAATTTGCAAATTAATTGATAGATGATTTTAAAAAAATAAAAATAAATTTACAATCCTTTAAATAGTGATACCAAAACTAGGAATAAGTTTCAGAACCGAACTCCAACTTGAACTCCCTAACATTTATGACTCACTATAAAAAATAAACTTACTATTTATAGACGGTCATGACTCCTACTAGTCTCTATGGTTTTCGGCCAAAAATGGGGTCCTATTTGGCCTAACCACTTTATTCTCCTAATTTTTCTAACATGTTTTTAAGTTGGGCACAACTCCTAAAGCTCAAAGGATGAAGAGTTATGATCTAACTAAAACTTATTATAAATAGTAAAAATGAAATTAAAAAGGATTTTTAACCGTTGATATGATGGACTCTCACAAATTTGGTGTGGGCAACCCAATTTAGCAGGGTTTGGTGGCTAAGGTAGATTCTTCTACCCAAAATCATATATAGTACGCCGAACTACTCATTTTGGTTTGCGATGTATGCCTGTTTTAGGGTTTTGACTGTCCTAACCATTTCCGCCTCTGATCAGGCCTTCTCTAGTCCATCTTAGACATAAAAGTGTCCAAGACCCGCTATACATAAAAAACTTAAGAACTCTTAAGAAGATGGGGAATAGAATAAAATGGAGTTTTTACTTCCAAAGAAATTAAAGATAAGGAATGACATGATCATCAACCCATCTTCGTGTAGTATCCTCAACCATTGGATATCTCATAGTAGGCTGATGGTTTGGTGATGTGGACAGATCATCTGATGCCCCACTGGTGGGCTATGGCCTAAAAGCGGACAATTCATCAAAGTGTCTCCATGCTTGTACAGTCACCATTTCTTAGGTGGTGGTGACTCGTCGTCAACACAGAAGCCCCAAATGGATGTCCACTGAGGCAGTAGAGATGGAGTATATATTAACAATTCCTGACATCAACCTAGGGGCCCCAATAAAGCCAACCGTCCAAATTTAAGAATTGATATCAGATGGCTGAGATCTTTTGATGGTTTTAAGTTTTAGAGCGTGGAGTATGGACGGTCTAGTTTAACCAACGCCGTGAGTTTGGTTATTAAAACTTCATTAATTGGTGACTCTATGAAATTGTAACTTAGAGATTTGATAAATTCATTTTTTACTCTCTTTTATCAAATTTGTAATTTTTTGTTTTTATTGTTTGGTTGATGCCGTGGAGGAGAGGTTTCCATTACTTTTTAAGTCTTTGGGTCTGTTTGGTAGGTGGGCTTAAAGGGGATTAGGTGAGATGGAATTGCATTTGGTTCGGTGCAAATTTTATTTGGCATTTAGAGAATACGGAAAGGATTGGAATTAGGTGAGATGGAATTGCATTTGGTTTCATATGAGATTTATGTGGATTTTGAAATCTATTACACGTATGCCCCACATTGATGCATGTGTTTTATCCACGTCATCCATCCATATATGCCCTTTACATATGATATTCTAATTATATTCGTATACAAATGACTAACATTCATTGTGAATTTGGTTCGTTGATTATAATTCTATGGTCCACCAAACAGAATTTTGCTTAATAGTGTTTTTTCGTGGCAAGAATTCTGTCCCAAACATAGGATTGGATGACCCAAAAACTATGGTATTTCCAAACTTGCAATTATTATGCAGTAATGGTGTTAATCCCATCTAATACAATTCCATACCAGTTAATCTTATGGACCAAACATGCCCTTGAAATGACATGATATTTTACCGTCTAAACCATCAAGATAATTAAAAACTTATGATGAATAAGTATAATATATCTCCATTCAACCATGGATCTGAGCCATTCATCATAGTTTTCATGTTTGACCATGTCTCAAAGCAGGTTGGTTTGATAATTCTAACTACCCTATCAACGGCTGGGAAAATGGAATGGTCCATATTGATTGTAATAGAGAAGTTATGATCATTGATCTGGACCATCATCTATGGGCCTACCTTTGGTTACTCATCCTCTTAAAAGACACTTTCACCATATGATCCTAACCATCCGAAATTTTTAGGAAAATGGATGTTGGTGCTATGCTAAAATAGGTTTTGATTAGTGATCTCCATGGTATTTGGTATTCAACCTACCTTTGAATACCAATAATCACTCCCATAAAATCACCTTGATAATATGATTTTAACCATCCAATTAGTGGCTAGAAAAGTATATAATCCGTATTAATTAAAATAGAGAATCGTAGGCAATTCGTATTAATTAAAATAGTGAATGGAATATTCGATCATTGATCCGAACTGTTCTTCATATGGGGCCACTGTTTATTCCTTGTTCCTCTTAAAATTCACTTTGATGATCATAACCATCCAACCAATGACTAGTAAAATGGATCATCTATATTCATTAAATAGAGAAACGTAAATAATTAATTTGGATAATCATAACATGGGCCCACCTTTCATTGCTTATCCTCAAATCACTTTAATAGGATGGTCCTAACCAACTTATTTATAGCTAGGAAAATGGATAGTATGCAAAGAAGTCTGAGTTATTGATTTGGATCATCTACCATTGGGAGCCCACCATTGACTTGACATCTCTCCCAAAAATCACTCTATCATGATCCTAACCATCTAATCAATAAGTAAGAAATGGATTATCCATATTTAATATACCAAAAAACATTTTTTGACCTCTTAGCATGTGGATATCGCTTTTGATTGCCAATCTCTTCGAGAACCCACTTTGATTTTAAACCAAATGTCTAGAAAAATAGACATGTTTTTGGCGGGTGGGAATTGTTGCAGCTAGCAATGGCTCAAGTCTACGTAGGACTGTACATGAACTGAGTTAGCTCGATTAGCTTGCTCGACTCGACTCGAAAAAGAATGATTCGACTCGTTTGAAATTAAGTTCGAGCCGAGTCGAGCTGATTTTTTGAGCTTGAAAAAATTTCGAACTGAGTTTCGAGCTTGCCTGAGCTCCACTCGACTTGGATTGAACCCCAACTCAAATCGAACTAGTTTGGTGACTTGGTTGTTTTGGTATTGATGTTGCTCACCAAGTGTTTGATGAAGTGACTTAATGAAGTGTCGACTGGTGGCGAGGAAGGTATGGATATGAAACAAATACCCTTGTGTCTAGATTTTTGATGTTGTCTACTAAGCATTTGATGAAATACCAAAACCGTTGCTGCTATTTTACATACAGTGAGAAATTGAAAGTGCACTCCATGTATTTGTGAAAATGCTGCATAGGTGAACTCGGCTCGATCTTGGCTCGAACTCGGCTCGAACTGGCCCGAGCTGCTGATCAAACTGAGATGAGTCGAGTCAAGCTGGCTAGTCAGGCTCGAAGACCGAGCCGAGCCGATTTCAAGCTGGGTCAGCTAGTGGCCAAGTTGAGTCGAGCCGTGCAAAGCTCAACTCAGTTCAACTCATGTACACCTCTAGGTCCAAGCCTAAAAAAATTAAAATTTTGAATAGGGCTAGCCTGAAGACTCTATTATACTAGTTCAAAATCCAAGCTTGAGCTCGACCCATTCATTGTTGGGCCTAAGAACCATTATCTAGCTTTATCCTAGGAGAATCTTGAAATTCCAACTTCATGAATTGTAGACTTTCGTTTTTATTTTCTAAATTGGATAATTAGTGTCAAGCACACTACCAATTCATGCATTTGACAATTAAATGCTTACAAATTTACATCCTTTTAACAAATAAAGAGAAAGAACAAGTATAATTTTAGAATTTCAATAAGTACGAGGGACACAAGCAAAAGTATATACACACAAACATAGCAATAAATTGAACAAAAGAAATAAAAAGAGCAAAAATATTACTAAAACATTATTTTTATATGAAAAAACCATCTCAATTAAAGAAATAATTAAAAACTAAAGAGTGGTTGCTGGCTACACTATGCAAGAATAGGATTACAAGTTTTCTTTTCAAGTCATCCATTACTTGAGAGGCCGTGCGTGCTATACATCTTTGTGTTCCACTTGAAATTGTCTCTGATAATCCACTAGCTATTCATTCCGTTGCTCTGGCAACCAATGTCATATGTGGACTATAATATCTAATACAGTTGTCAATGAGCTAAGCTTGGGGTGACTTCAGCCCAAAGTTTGAATTGTTTAGGTGAGCCTATTCAACATTTTGATTATGCCTTGTTGGCCTCCTTAATAACCCTATGTTTAGAGATTACCTTATTATACATCTAAAGCTGCAAGTAGAACTTGTAATAGAGAGGGTTCTTTTAGTCAAAAGATGCATTAAATATTTTTTTGTCTCCCTCATTGTATGCGTTTAAGGGTCAAAAACCACTTATACCATGGAAAGGGACTCAACGGTGTATCAATGGTAAGTCATTCTATATGAATTTCATCTTTAATACCATGTCAAACAACTAGTTCCATTTGGGCCTATTTGGCCGGGTGAATCCCATAGGATTAAGAGGAGAGGGATGGGATGGATTTTAAGGTAATGATGGTGGTGTCAGTGGATTGGTTTAAGATTCATGGGATTGCTATATCCCGGGACAAGTTCACTGGGTCTGTTTGGCACGCCCAGCATATCCTGGGATTTTACCTTCCAATCGGTCCAACCAAGGGATGGGATCAATTTTAAGGTAATGATGGTGATGTCAGTGGATTGTTTTAAGATCCATGGGATTGCTTATATCTCCGGACAAGTTCACCAGGTCTGTTTGGCTCGTCATGCATATCCTGGGGTATCGCGCGCGATCCCATCCCACGTAATATCGTGGGATCGGTCTGGCCAAATAGACCTTTAAGAACTGATGCTGTTAGAAGATGATGTATCTATGTATATCAAGGACTTTAATAATCAAGGTAGTCCTATGGTAAGGGTTGCACTGTTCACTCCCCAAGTATAGGGTTGTGATGTAGTAATAAACTCGGTAAGACCGAGGTCGAATCCACAGGGACTGAAACCTGTACGTAGTCTGAAACTAAATAGAACTAGAACTAGAATAAGATGAAATCTAAATCAGGTGAATTCGAGGAATAATGGTGAAATAGTAAACTAAAATATGTAAAATTCAAAGGTAGGGAACTAGGGTGCCAAGGATCCACTTGTAGAGATCAGGAAGATCTACGCTTGATTCAAGAACACAACTGAACTTCGACTCCCATCTTCATCCAGTTGGAAAATATAACCTGTAAATCAATTCTGAACTTCATTTAATCTAGTTTTCAAGAGATCAGACATGTGTAAATTAGAATGGACTCCATCACAAAATCATGCCCATGAGACAAGACAAACAACAGGATTAAACCAATCCATAGCCAATCTGAGTGATGTATGAATGTCAGGAAGAGTTCCGTTATTCCACCATGGCTAAGGGGCGATGGTGAACAACAGGGTGTCCTGATTTCATAATCAAATAATGGAAAAGAAATACTCAAAGCTATCGCAGACTCATTGTAATTTCAGTCACAACAAATCATTAAAAACTAGAAGTGTTCCTTAATATCAAACTAGGATTAAATAGAAGGTTCATCAACATGAATTAGAGCCCTAAAATCAGTCCCATCACGCCACAAGCTTCACCTCTTAGCCCTAACTAAGAGGTTTAGCCTAACCTCAACATAATTAAACTTAATCTCAAAAGAAAAGAAAAAAGAGAAACAAAACAAAAACTAAAAGGAAAACTTCTCTGTCTCCCAGCCGCTGATGATGCCTCCACGGCTGCTGCCCCTCCTCTTCTCTTTTTTTTTTTTTTTTTTTTTTTTTTTATAGTTGTTGGTGGAGATCGGCCGAGACGTGGAGAGGTGCGGACGGTGGAGAGTCCGTGCGAAACACAGCTTGGACAACTGTTTACGCAACTGCAAATTCGGAAATCTCTTTGCGCAGAAACTGTTTATGCATCCGCAAAACAGCACCGAATCTCCTTCTTCCCATGCTTGTTTTCTAAAAGGAAAACGTCCCTTGGGACGTGTTTGGGTGATGTATAAGCTGGACGGATCGGATCATCGATCCGACGATGATCACGAATGCAATGGGGCCCACATCGGCCGGATTTCTTGGATATGCAAAAACAGGGACCTGCGCATTCGTCCACTGTTCTGATGGTGGGGTCCACATTCATCATCGGTTGGGGAATCCACTCCGTCCATTACACTCTACACGGAATTTCGGTTGGGAATGTCAGTTTTGGATGTCTGTGATTGTGGTCCACTGATTTCATGCTTCAGCCATCCGACTTGCTTTTGAATAGTATTTTCCTCTGCATGCAAGTATGGGGTTTGGAAGAGCTTCCTTGTACGGTCGTTTAGACCTCCTGGCACGAATGGACAGTCCAGATTACCATCATGGTGACTGCAAGTGGGCCACACGATCTCCCAGCGGACGGCCTACTTAACCGCTGAAGAAGGAAATTTCCTTCTTTTGAAATTTTCGGTTAAGAGTCGGTTTGACTGACTCTCTGCTGCTGCGCACGTCGAGTGCAGGTGCACATTATGCACACCCATGTATATAAGGGTCCACTTGTGCTGTTTATGAAGAATCCAATCCGACCATCTGTTTTGTCACCGCATTTAACGTGTTCAGACAAAAACTGAAGTATATCCGGATTTCAGGTGGGCCCCAAATCATGATTCTAGGGGCTGATCTAGCCTTTGGGCCACTTCCACATGGATCCAAGGACTCAAATTTGATGTGTACGGTTAATTTATGTTCCTCGGGCCCTGTATGGGGTTTCGAGCCGATCGGATGGTGGGAACCTTGTGATCTTGCATTCTGGACGTTTTTCAGGCCTGTTTGAAGTGAGCGGCTAGAATTTCTCTGATTTCTGGAGTGTAAATCCATCGATATTAGTCCCCTGGGGTCCGTCCCTTGCCTTGGTGTCTTCAGAGCATCAAATCCACGCTTTTAGTACCCTTCTACAGTCTACGTTCGTAATTCCACCTTGCACCACATACACAGTTAAACTAAGCCGTTAAACAGAGTCATGCTCATAAATCCAGGTAATAAATGGGGTATGATATGCAATATTTGACCCTCAACACAACTCCCAACCAGCATTTTGCTAGTCCCGAGTAAAATATGCGAAAAATAAGTTGAGAATCACAGGACAATTTCTATAAACTCGAGTGATTTTTTTAAAAACAATCCCGATACTAGAATTCTAATATGCATGAATTTTGGGCATTACTTTCTCTTGGATTAAAGCGCATGGTAAATTTTATAATCAAGTTTAAAATATTAATCCATCAATTAGAAAAATTCTAAGCATTGAGTTTCATGGGTGTATAGTGTGATCTCGACTTATCACCATTAAGATCCGATTCATTATTTCATGATGTCATTGGCAACCAACAAGAGTATTCAGGACAACCACCTAAACCAAAACTTGCCTCACAGATCAACTTTTTCATTCTAACAGCTTTTGATTTTTCCATAAACAGTAGTGCCAAAGAAGGGAATCAAATCCTCACCTATAGGGAGCAAACCTATGGTGAAAAGCGGTCGCCTAACTTTTTCAATTATCAACCATGAGGAATTAAATCTCACTTATAGGGAGCAAACCTATGGTGAAGTTTGTTCACCCAACCCTTTTCGCAGGCAGCTATTTGTAGCTGGGTATTTTCTTTTTCTTTCATGCTTCTCATCGAACATGGTGGACAAATTCCCCAGGTCGGTTCCTTTCATGCTTACTGATTACCAAGTCAACCCTTCAATATCAAACTGAAACCTTAATGTGTAAGCGAGATGTGACATGTGAAATCATGACTCAATCAATGTTTAAAACTTCTAATCATGGATTAACAATTCAAACTTAACTGTGAAATCTAACAGACACTGAATCCAAGAGTCATAAATTACCAACATCACGTATCTTGAAATTCTAGTGCTCTACATGACCGTCAAGATCACTTCAAATGTACAAGAAAGTCCAGAAAAATTTTTAAAAATTTTCACAATTTTTGCTCAAGACCAAGAAAATACTGATTAGGTTACCTAATCTCCCACCCCCAACCTAAAATCTACATTGTCTTCAATGTAAAATATATAAACATGCAATGCACATGGGACAACGACAGTAAAGAAAAAGTGATGGGAAGATAGTACTTGGATAACGAATCGAGAGAGATTTTTCAAGAGATTGCTTGGAGAGAGCAGGTCAGTACAAGAGTGAAACCAACAAAAATAACAAAACAAAATCCTACCTATACCACTTTCGCAGGTGCTTTCGATTGCATTTAGCATATGCAACAAGCCTTTGAACCCCTATGTTGCCCCTAGTGGACGAGTTGTAGTCTCGTGAGGGTTTGCAGCAATGTTACCCACAAACATTAAATTAACTGACTAGGAAAATGAAATGAAAAGCTGGGTTGCCTCCCAGGAGCGCTAAGTTTACCATCTATCCTAAAACAACATAAAACAAACTACCCTAGTCCTATAAAAGCAAGAAAAAACTACTCGATCATGCCGCAAGGTTCCTCTTCCGGGCAATATCTCGATAAGTTTCTCAGTAAGTTCCTCAACAGGATCATCCAAAAGCCCCTTTTGCAATAGGCTTGGGCGCCCTGGAGCATGCCTTTCCAAAGAGACTTATGTACCTCATAGGAATTTTTCCATTGAATTGCTTGAGGTATCCGAAGTATATACGATTCACCTGTGACAGAAGAAGTTCCAACGTTAGTATCCCATGGTGAATCAGAGACTACAAATAGATAAAGTTTAGAAAACTTCGCCAGAAGTGATGTAGCCTCAACACATTCCAAAGTTCTAGACTTCGGTTTCATTTTCAGCTCATCTTCCTTTAATGGTAAACAATTAGGATCTGGGGAAGAAGTGGCTTCAGAGTAAGGGTGCGCTTGGTCCGTGACAACCACCGAGGTGGTGTCATGTAAGGAATCCACCTTTTCTTGTATCATGAGGTCATTGGGATCCACAAGGTGTGCCAAGCATGAGTTCAAAGATGTGGGAAAGTCAGCTGGGAGTGACTCGTCTCCCGTATCGAAATCTGTGATGATGAGCCCAAGGATTCCATCGTCTTTTGAAGTAGATGGATGCATGCTCGCTTGCTCTTTCCCTTCCCAGACAGATGGACAATTAATAGGTGAAGAATTGATGTGAAGACTCTGGTCATTGAAGCTTCTCAGTGGAAGCATTGAATCGTCTAAAGTGTGTAGCTCAGATTGTAGCCTTAACTGGGTAGTTTCAAATTCCAGAGTTATATCAAGCAAATCGTCCATCGCCCGAATCATATCATCATTCAATTCAGGGTAGTGGTCCAAACATGTATCACAATGGTTGGAAGGATTAGGTGAAAGTGATTCATTCTCCACATTTAAATCAATCATTTCAGACAGGTGGATTACATCATTATGGTTGGAAACTTCCTGAACCTCTTGATTATTAGCAGGGGCCACACTTGAGATTGAATCCCAATACTCATCATCATCCAGTTCCGTGCAGTGTGAACTTAGGATGGGATCACATTCCTCACTTTCTGTTCCTAGATTGGGTTGAGGTTCGAATAAACTAACCTCTACCTCATCAGTGCAATCACGTGTGTCATGTGAGTGAAGTGTGTCACTATCATTATATTTGAAAGACACCCACGTCTCTTGATCATTCTTTTGGACAGTCATCGAGATCGACTCATCGGGAAATCGAACCATCTGTTCATTAATGGAATCAAATTCCTCATTCGTAATTTCAGTTTCTGCCACAAGTGAGTTATGATCACTTTCTTCACATTCTTCTTCTAGATTAAGGTGAGGCTGGGATAACCTAGCCTCTTCCTTCTCCATAAGTTGTGACTGAATGATAGGAATTAAGGTTGTGAGCAATTCACATGATTGTATGACAAGTTGATTGAACTGCTCTTGTGCTTTCATGAGCCTTTGAAGTGAATCCTCTTGGATTGTTTCTGATTAGGTGTCAAAGGTAGAGGACCCAAGAGAATTATCACTATGATATCTAGCTGGTTCAGCTTCCTGACATTGATGTTTCCATTCATTATAGTCATACGGATCATATGTGGGAGAATCTGATGGTTGGTAATACTTATTATCACTCATAATATAATCACGCATTGTTTTCTTTTTCTCAGATGGGTGATACTAATTCTCACTCCCATAATTATGATAACCTTAACATTCACGTACTGTTTTGTTAATCCGTGGGGTGTAATTGTTCTCTTGCATATGATCGCGTAAGGACTTCTTAACCAATGGAGCGTTATATTCTGGTCGGTTCTCGATGATTGTTTCAGAAAAATTTTGAGACATAAGTTGATTTCTATCATAATCATCATACATCCCTTCACACTTTTTCGCATGCTCAAAAGCTATCTTAGCATATTGACGTTCCCACTCGTGCATATACATGGTGAAACCCTCAATTTGAATTTAATCCTAAGAAAACAAAAGGAAAGATCCTACAGCAGTATGGAAAGTAATAGGAGGAGAAGTTAGAAGGAAGGTACCAAATGAGAAGTTCTTATGTTAAGATCCTGCAAAAGAAAAGAAAAGAAATTAGTTCCTAAAAATAGAAATTCTACAGTTAGAAAATTCTGAGGTGGAAATAGAAGTTAATTTCTAACACAAAAAGGAAGGTTTCCTAAACCTAGAATTGGAAAGTTTCTAAAAATAAAGGAAAAATGAGTTAGTTTAGGAAGAGTTTCTAAAAGGGAAAATAACTAACCTAGTTTTTTTTTTAAAAAACAAAAGAGGAAAGTTCTAAACCTAAAGTTAGAAAGTTCTAAATTAGAAATCCTAATCCTAAAATAGAAAGTAATGTTAGTTTAAAAAAATTTCTAAAATTAGAAAATAGAAAATTAAAAGAAAGCCTAGAATTAGAAATTTTCTAAAACTCAAACCCTATTTCTAAAAATAGAAAAAGTAGAGGAATTAGAAAGGGATTACCAAATTAGAAGTTATATGTCAGAATCCTAAAAAACAGAAAAAAAAAACAGGTTAGTTTCTAAAAATCAGGAAAACCTAAACCTAAAATCTAAGGTTAGTAAAAAAATCCTAATCTTAAACTAGTCTCAAAACTAATTAATTTCACTCCCCAAGTATAGGGTTGTGATGTAGTAATAAACTCGGTAAGACCGAGGTCGAATCCACAGGGACTGAAACCTGTACGTAGTCTGAAACTAAATAGAACTAGAACTAGAATAAGATGAAATCTAAATCAGGTGAATTCGAGGAATAATGGTGAAATAGTAAACTAAAATATGTAAAATTCAAAGGTAGGGAATTAGGGTGCCAAGGATCCACTTGTAGAGATTAGGGAGATCTACGCTTGATTCAAGAACATAACTGGACTTCGACTCCCATCTTCATCCAGTTGGAAAATATAACCTGTAAATCAATTCTGAACTTCATTTAATCTAGTTTTCAAGAAATCAGACATGTGTAAATTAGAATGGATTCCATCACAAAATCATGCCCATGAGACAAGACAAACAACAGGATTAAACCAATCCACAGCCAATCTGAGTGATGTATGAATGCCAGGAAGAGTTCCGTCATTCCACCATGTCCAAGGGGCGATGGTGAACAACAAGGTGTCCTGATTTCATAATCAAATAATGGAAAAGAAATACTCAAAGCTATCGCAAACTCATTGTAATTTCAGTCATAACAAATCATTAAAAACTAGAAGTATTCCTTAAAATCAAACTAGGATTAAATAGAAGGTTCATCAACATGAATCAGAGCCCTAAAATCAGTCCCATCACGCCACAAGCTTCACCTCTTAGCCCTAGCTAAGAGGTTTAGCCTGACCTCAACATAATTAAACTTAATCTCAAAAGAAAAGAAAAAAGAGAAACAAAACAAAAACTAAAAGAAAACTAAAAGGAAAACTTCTCTGTCTCCCAGCCACTGATGATGCCTCCACGGCTGCTGCCCCTCCTCTTCTCTATTTTTTTTTTTTTATAGTTGTTGCTGGAGATCGGCCGAGACGTGGAGAGGTGCGAACGGTGGAGAGTCCGTGCGAAACACAGCTTGGACAGCTGTCTACGCAACTACAAATTCGAAAATCTCTTTGCGCAGAAACTGTTTATGCGTCCGCAAAACAACACCGAATCTCCTTCTTCCCATGCTTATTTTCTGAAAGGAAAACGTCCCTTGGGACGTGTTTGGGTGATGTATAAGCTAGACGGATTGGATCATCGATCCGACGATGATCACGAATGCAATGGGGCCCACAGCGGCCGGATTTCTTGGATATGCAAAAACAGGGACCTGCGCATTCGTCCATTGTTCTGATGGTGGGGTCCACATTCATCATCGGTTGGGGAATCCACTCCGTCCATTACACTCTACACGGAATTTCGGTTGGGAATGTCAGTTTTGGATGTCTGTGATTGTGGTCCACTGATTCCGTGCTTCAGCCGTCCGACTTGCTTTTGAATAGTATTTTCCTCTGCATGCAAGTATGGGGTTTGGAAGAGCTTCCTTGTACGGTTGGTTAGACCTCCTGGCGCGAATGGACGGTCTGGATTACCATCATGGTGACTGCAAGTGGGCCACACGATCTCCCAGCGGACGGCCTACTTAACCGCTGAAGAAGGAAATTTCATTCTTTTGAAATTTTCGGTCAAGAGTCGGTTTGACCGACTCTCTGCTGCTGCGCACGTCGAGTGCAGGTGCACATTATGCACACTCATGTATACAAGGGTCCACTTGTGCTGTTTATGAAGAATCCAATCTGACCATCTGTTTTGTCATCGCATTTAACGTGTTCAAACAAAAACTGAAGTATATCCGGATTTCAAGTGGGCCCCAAATCGTGATTTTAGGGGCCGATATAGCCTTTGGGCCACTTCCACATGGATCCAAGGACTCAAATTTGATGTGTACGGTTAATTTATGTTCCTTAGGCCCTGTATGGGGTTTCGAGCCGATCGGATGGTAGAAACCTTGTGATCTTGCATTTTGGACATTTTTCAGGCCTGTTTGAAGTGAGCGGCTAGAATTTCTCTAATTTCTGGAGTGTAAATCCGTCGATCTTAATCCCCTGGGGTCCGTCCCTTGCCTTGGTGTCTTCAGAGCGTCAAATCCACGCTTTTAGTACCCTTCTTCAGTCTACGTTCGTAATTCCACCTTGCACCACATACACAGTTAAACCAAGCCGTTAAACAGAGTCATGCTCATAAATCCAGGTAATAAATGGGGTTTGATATGCAATATTTAACCCTCAACATGCACCATCTTGGGTGAGTTCGATCGGGTCTCACCCACGTGCAGCCCTTATCATGAGGGCCAACCTTGATGTATGTATTTTTTATGCACCGTGTCTATCTATTTTGCTAAATCATTTTAAAGCTTAATCCATAAAGAGGAAAAAAAAAATGAGATAGATTCAAATATCAAGTAGACTATACCATGGAAAACAATGACAATTGGCTATTAAAAACTTGTTGTGAGTCCTAAATTTTTTAGATCAAGCTAATATTTGCTTTTTCCTCCATCAAAGTTTACGTGACTTTGCAAACAGAAAATAAACATTACACGAATATTATGGTGGGCCCTAGAAAGTTTTTAATAGTGGGGCATTCAGTCACTACTGGTGCCTGTTGTATGGTCCACCTGATGGGGCATTCAGTCACTACTGGTGCCTGTGTATGGTCCACCTGATATTTGGATCTGCTTCATTTTTGGACTCGTGCTCAAAGTAATCTAGAAAAACGGAAGGACGGCGTGGATATAGAATCCATATATCAAGGTGGGCCCGGGGCCACACCTAATCTAAGCAATTTTTTTTAAAAAAAAGACTTCGTACGCCACCTGCCTCTTTTTTATCGGATATGTACTACATTACCATACAACAGATTGCATTGTATCATTTCCTTCTTTGTGCTCAATACACGCTTCCCTGAAGCAGGCCACGTACGTGCGAATGAACCATTATACATCTCTAATACTACCAAACAACATCAAGATCTAGCCCATTCATTTAGAAGGCTGCACTGCACTGGTAATTATGGCCATATGGCTAAAGTCTCAACTAATTTTACGTTGTAACCGTCCATACGAATGTGAGTCAGAACCAACGGTCTAGATTTCAACCATAAGCGCGGACGACGCAAGGTTAGAGTGAGACCGATGGTGTAGTGCAGGTAGAAGGGGACGAGAGTAGGGTAATACCCTGCCCGTACATAGAAACAAACGGTCACCTTGGTGTATCCACGCCATCCATCCATTTTTCTGTATCAGGGTAAAGGCCCAAAAATGAGGCAGATCCAAGGCTCAAGTGCACTGATGATAATGACAATGGTGTAACCTTCCTAGGCCCATCGTGATGTTTAATTGTCATGACGTCACCTAGAGGGAAAAAAATAAATATCAGCTTGATCCAAAACTTCCGTGGCCTACAAAATGTTTTCAACAGTAAATGTTTAATCCCCAATGCCTGGTCCACTTGACCCTTGGAACTAACTCATTTTGGGGCTTATATATATATATATATATATATATATATATATATATATATATATATATATATATATATATATATATATATATAAAACACCCCAACACATTCATGCCATGGTGGAATTTCACCACCTATGGATACTCGAACCCTTACCGGGCGTTGAAACTTGGCGCATGGTATTGTGAAGGATTAGGTGGGATGAGATTCAAAAAATGTAATTATTACGTGTTATATGGATTGTCCCATTACCATGGGATTGTCCCTTGTTAGCATGGGATAAGCCTAATTCCATACTATGTTTGTAATAGGGTGGGATTTACTCTTTTGGTTTATTGTATATTGAATAGATATACCCACCATCATTTGAAAATATTGAGAATAACACATGTGTGTTATTTCTAATCCGTTCATCTATTTTATAACCTTATTTTATGGCATGAGCCTAAAAATGAGGCATATCCAAAACTTATGCGGCCCCAAAGAAGTTTTCAATGGTAGGTGTTCAATACTTGCTATTTTTTGTGGTGAGCTTTAGATCTACCTGATTTTTTGCCCATGCTCTAAAATGATTTTGAAAAATGGGTAAACGGTGTAGATATATTCCACACATCATGGTGGGACCTACACAACTTGCTAACATTTAGTGGAATTAACATGGGACCAAATGCAATTCCATCTAATATAATTCTAAGTTTTTTCCATTCTTCCTGAACATTGAGTGGAATTGGCAAGGGACCAAATGCAATTCCAACCCACCTAATCCCATCCAATACCATGTGCCAAACGCCCCTAATAGTCTACCACCGGAGCAAGAGCAAGAGTAAGGAACTAACTCATTTTGGGGATTGTACCTTAAAATCATATGAAAAATTGGATGGACCGTGTTGATAAAACTCATACATCAAGGTGGCCCCTCAGATCATTAAAGTTTAAGTTGATCTAAATTTCCAATGGACCATACCATTGGAAAAGGTGGTGAAAAACCATTAAAATTTTTTATAGTCCAAAATAGTTTACTACAAACAGTTCTAGATGCTAAATAAATATTAGAGATGGATGATAAATAAACATTAATGATGGGCATTCAATCACCACTGTTTTCTAGGTGCAGTACACTTGAGATTTGGATCTCTTTACCTTTTTTGGACCTCTGCATTAAAATGGGATGGATGATAGGGATATGCAACAAATCATCAAGGTAAGTTCGACAATAGGTATATATCCTAAGTAAATCTTATCCATATGGTGGAGATGGGGTGGGTGATTGGGTCCCTATAATGGCTTGGCAGACCTTGTGGGTTTAAACACTGATGTCATGGGTTCAAGTACCTAGGTGGTGTGTGTGAGGGCATGTGCGTGAAGACCTCTCGTAGGTTGGAGTGGACTTTGTGATGACCCGGTCATCAGGAATATCCCTAGTGGCATGACTCCATGGGGTCGACAATGATGCAAGTGTTTTATTCACGCCTAGCATCGAAATTTAAAGTGGTCTACACACCAAACCAAAGAATAGAGATTCAATGCTTGTCATTGGAAACTTCTTGGGGTTCACATAGGTTTTGGATCAAGCTCACATGCATTTTCTCATCATCTATGTTTGTGTGACCTTATGAGCTGATTGAATGATAAATAAACATTATGGTGGGCCTTAAGAAAGTTTTAGTGGTAGGCATTACTATCCCCACTCTCCACTCTTTTTCTTGTGGTGTAGTGAACTACTTGAACTCTGAATTTGCCTCATTTTTTAAGTCATTACCTAAAATGAGTTAGAAAATAAGATGGACAATGTTGATAAAATATTATCATGAGCCCCACAGAGTCGTGCCATCAAAGGTATTGCAAGTGGCCAGGTCACCAGGCAATGCAGGTCAAGAGAGAGTGAGTTAATTGCCCACCAAGCATTGCAGTCAATTAGGGTAGGATTTGGTAAAGGAGCACGAGTCGTGACCTAGAACCAACGACATAGGTAGGTTCTTGACTGTAGGGCTCACCTTGATATATGTATTGAATATCCTCATTGTCCATTTTTTTTTGCCAGCTTATTTTAAGGCAATGTAAAAATGTGAAGAATGTGCAAATTTTGATGGAGCACACTACAAGGAACGGTGAGTATTATCATTAAAAACTTATTAGTAGCCACGTAAGTTTTAAATTAAGCTGATATACACACACACACACACTTTCATATAGGCCTATGTATCTATACCAACAAGTTGGATGGTCAATATCAATAAACATTATGATAGACGCTACGAAAATTGTAATAGTGAGCATTCAATAACTATCGTTTCCATTGTGTGGTCCACTTGAATTTTGTATATGCTTCTTGTAAGACCAGGTCCTCAAATAAGTTGGAAAAAGAAATATACAAATGTGTCCCCATAAGAAGGATCTAACCCCCATCTCGTATTGGGATTGCAACCAAATTGCGCTCTTAGTCAAGTCATGCGGCTACTTTTATATATGTGCTGTATATCCACACAATCTATCTATTTTTTCGGTCAGTTTTGGACTTTGGATTAAAAAGATACAAATATCAAGTGAACCACACCATAGAAAATAGCCATTGATTAAATGCCCAATATTAAAAATTTCATCAGGCCCACCATAATGCTTATTTGCTACCTTGAGTGGTCAATCACCACTGCTTGATGTGGTGTGGTTTACCCGAGGTCTTGGAATGCCTTCAAATTTTTTTTGCCGACCTTTAAAAATGGGTCGAAAAAACGGATGTACGGCATGGATCCTGGTCCACAGTCCGGTCTAATAATGTGACTGAATCCGGTCCGGTCCACTCATTTATGCACATGTGTAACGTGGGAACAAGATCCCAACCGTTAACTTGTCATTTACAGAATTAAGTGCCAGAAATCAGAATGCCCAGATGATTCTATCCTTTTACTTGGTGCCATGAAAATAAATACCATGAGATCAAATCAGCAACGGTTCCCATTCATTTAACGGTTTGATCAAAGAAATTATCATCGATCAGCCAATCAACGTGTGAATCACGCATGATGAATGGTCCAGATCATCATGTACGTGTGACACGTACATGGTGCAGAATCTGGCGACACGAAAATACCGTGATCCGCTATCCTTGGGTAGACACGTACGGTATCGAGAATGTCAATTTATCGTCAAACGAAATATTGACGATAAATTGACGAGAAAACCGAGGAAGATGCCTTGCGAACGCCATACATTGAAAACAAATCCCATCAACTCCTTATGGAAAAGACCACCTAAAAGAGTCAATGCCTTTGCCTCTCGGTACATGCGCCGCATTACGTGTACAGTACACTCGCGTCTTCAGTTTATGCAAGTGGGCTACTGAATCACTGATCTAGACCGTTGAATGATTACCATCATAATACATGATCATGCCCAAAAGTATATCAGATAATTTGATCTCATCCATTCAATTTTGAGACCTTTCCCATTTGCATAAGGGTGCATATTTAAAAGGTTTAGACTATTCTGTCATGGACATTTCCATGGAAACGTCTACATAAGATGAAGTCAAAACAGATCAATGGTCTGGATTACTGAACCATGGGCCCCACTTGTACAAAAATGAAAAGGCGAGCGTACTGTGTAAGTCCTCGGGTCGATGGTTTATAGTCCTGAGAGTGAAAGCGAGAGTAAAAGGAAGAAAAACTGTAAAAAAGTCTTTTACGAGAGAGAGGGAGAGATCTGAATACTGTTTGTTATTCTTTCTCTTCTCAAACTCTCCTCAGTCTTCCTACAAAAATAAAATAAAATTAAAAAGGCTGAAAAAGGTGTGATTGGGTCTTTTCAGTGGGTCTTCAAACATCATTAGTGGATCTCCTTCTTTCTGGGCTTTTTTGAGATAGGAAAAAAGAGTTAGAGATTTTTTTATTTTTATTTTTATTTTTTTTTGTAATTTATATTTTGGGTATTTTAGTCAGCAAAAAAATTCCAATCCTTTCAATCTTTATTGGGTATTTTAGTTCAAAAGAAGAGGGCAAAAAGGAGAAAAGATCCACTCTTTCCAATCTTTTTCTTTTTGGCTTTTTTTTTTTTTTTTTTTTTGAAGAATCCAAGAAGCAAAAGGAGAAAACATCCCATCTTTTCAAGCTTTTCTGGGGTTTTTCAGTAACACAAGAGTCAAAAGACCCAAAAATTCCAATCTTTTTGGTATTTTTCAAGAACCCAAGAAGCAAAAGAGAGTGGAAGGAGAAATATTGGATTTGGGAAAAGATCCAATCATTTTGATTTTTTGGGGGTTTTTTGACAATACCCAGATGGGGAATTGGGTTTTGGAGTGGGATTGGAAAGCTTGATTTTTTTCCACTTCTTCTTCTTCCATTTCCCCCCCTCTTGTGGGGTGTGTGATGAGAATGGGGGAGAATGCAGCAGCTTTCCACACTGTTGTGAATGCAATCCAAGCATTGGGGAGGGGTTTCGACGTGAACTTCGACACGAGGTTGCTCTACTGCAAGGGAGTCGCAGGGTCAAGAATCGTTGAGGTTGATGAAGAGCACACAAAGGATCTGTTGGTGTGTGATGAGATGATCGTGCCGGATGTTTCGAGGGATATCAGGTGTGGTCAGGAGAGCAGTGGGCGTGAGAGTACTGGAGTTTGCAGCTTCTATGAGGTAGTACTCTTTCTCTCTCTTGTAATTGGTTATCTTTCATTTTATGTTTTTTTAGTTGATGATGATGATGATGATGTTGCTGGGTTTGATTTGTGGGATTTTTCTATTAACATAAATTTTTGGTTTTTTTTTTTTTTTTTCTGAGTGGAGATACCTCGTTTCAACACTTGAGGCCTTGGTATCGATTCCTAGTGGGGGTAGCTAACATAGAGTGTGTACTGACATGGGTGTGTACTAACAAGCTAACCACCCCCCCCCCCAAAAAAAAAAAAAAAAAAGAAAAAAAAAGAAAAAGAAAAAAAAAAGTAAATAAATAAATAAAATTTTGGTTTTTCATGTGATTTGGATATGAATTAAGAGGTAATATCATATGACGCTCTGGCTTGTGTACATGTGGGGCCTACCCCTTCAATTATCAAGACAGTGTTCATCTGATGGACCTTGTTATCTATCGGCTGTTAACTTCCCGGGAGTTGTAACTGTCTGATTGGTGGTCAGGAAATCGATGATTTAGCCACTAGTCCATATTCAAAGTTAACAAAAGAATCCACTGGTCTGATGGGTAATGTTTTCAGGTGGGGTGGATTTATGGGGCATGGTCCTTTTATTGTGGATCCGCACAGATGAATGACATTGGCCACAGATGGTGTTGGTGATGGATTTCATTTGTCGGGATTCGGGAAAGAATATGGGAGATCTATATTGTGGTGCTGGTGATTGTATATGATTGCCATTACAGTAGAATTTTTGAAACATTTACTGTTTTTTCCACAATGAAAATTTGGGTATGAATCGAACGCAGTCAGGGATCCAGCCAACCTTCTTTTGTTACTTGGGGGGGGCGCATCACTTAACATGGGCGGAATGCCAGGCAACAAAGGCGTGAAGGATTTCCTCTATGCATATTGTCAAAGATGCTGTGTCTTTTCTCTTAAACTAATCGATGAATGGAATATGCAGAATCCGAGGAATCAAGATTCTGTTCCCATACCATTCGTAGATCTGGACTTCCATTTACTGTAGGTTGAATACTTAGTGTTGGAGTTCATTAATTGCACTTATGTTGAGTTATTTGATACTCTGGCTGCATATGATGCTTGAACTCAAATAAAGCTGACTAATTGTGGAAATCACTATTTTTACATGAACTCAAATTAAACTGACTAAAATTGTGGAAATCATTTGCGTTAGGTAAAAAATATGAAGATCAGATTGATTGAACAATCACAACCTCTGATTCAGGGATGTTTGTTCAAATAAGGCCATTGGATATCTTCCATTTGTAACCGTCCATTAAATGCCCATCAATTCAATAGTCGGATAATCAAATAATTGTAATTTTTGGATCATGATACAACCAGACTAGGAACCATAATTTGGACAGTTTAATTTGAATTACTTGTATTCCACGTCTGTAACTTCTAAGTAATTACCAACTGCTTGCATAATTTGGCCATCAATTCATCACACTCTGCCAGAGTATCAAAGTCTTTCTCTACTTCAAACTCGTATGATTTCTCATGACTTCCCATTGTCATTTAAGTGAAAAAAAAAAATCTGTGTCGTCCTTCAGTAGCAGGCTTGTTGCGATTGTAGCTGTGCTTTCTTGGTTACACCATTTTGATTGAGTGAGGTGGTGGTGGTATGCAGTCATGCGTTTCAGCACAGGAGATCTCCAGTTGGATAGGCTACTTGATCTAATGGGCATTGGCCTGTGGAGCCTCTAACATTGAGATAAGTATTTTGGATCTTTGTTGTGCGAAGCTTGGGGTGAAGAGGTAGTGGGTCATCTGTCTCAAAATGTTAGCTATTAGAAATGGCTATGGAGCTGGAGGGCTAGAGCTGTCAATGGGTACCTGGACCCGCAGGTACCCAATGAACCTGACCCATTTTTAACAGGTCCAGCACCCATTTATGGACCTGTTAAGAAATCAGGTCGGTTTTGGGTCACACCTTTTGGACCCGGTTAAAAACTGGGTTTGGTTGGGTTTAGGTCAGTTCCATTGCTCTCCAGCTGTCAATGGGTACCTGGACCTGCGGGTACCCGATGAACCCGACCCAGTTTTAACAGGTCCAGGTCCCATTTATGGACCCGTTAAGAAATCAGATTGGGTTTGGATCACATCTTTTGGACCCAGTTAAAATCCAGGTTTGGTTGGGTTTAGGTCAGGTCCATGCATGGACCTGGTTAAAGTTGGGTGGGGTTGGGTCCAATTAGTTTTAATAGTAAATTTATTTCTGTTTAATAGATATTGATTATTCTAGCAAGAGAAATGAGGTTACCTAAGCCACACACACACATGTAAGAGAACTTGTTTACGCACCATGCACAAGTCAAAGTAATGCAGTGGCATTTTCACACCGAGCTCGAGTGAGGTTGCCTGTGGGATGCAGGGGCACACTCGGGGTGGGCGGCCCGTATGAGGCGAGTGGCTCATGTGAGACGGTACCCATGTGATGTGGGGCCCACGAGGGGGGTTCTGTCGAGGTCCTAACCCATGGGATGTGGGGCCTGGGCTATGAGATAAAGGGATTGGTTCACCATGCTCTATCAATTCCAACTTTTAGAGCAAGTGGTTAATTGTCTTGCATCAAAGTGTATCAGAGCGAGAGGTCTCGTGTTCAAGACTCCTCACCGAGGGTGATTATTGCAGGGGTATTTTCACACCAGGCTTGAGTGGGGTTGCCTGTGGGATGCAAGGGCACATTCGGAGTGGGCGGCCCGTGTGAGGCGGGCCCCACTCGCGTGAGGTGGTACCCATGTGATGTGGGGCCTGGGCTATGAGATAAAGGGATTGATTTGCCATGCTCTATCAGTTTGAGCTTTTAGAGCAAGTGGTTAATTGTCCTGCATTACAAAGTGACTCATGTGTGCAATATAATCCATCCATCGGGTCGTCCCCAACCATATAAATGCTCTCATGTGTCCCAAACCCTATTCGAAATCTAGATCCAAAGACCCGATGGATACCTGAACATGATCAGATCTGGGTCCAAGTCTTCAAGAAATAGACCTGGACCCGGCAAGACTTGAACCCGGTTAGCCCGGGTACAGGTACTATATGACCCAAACCTGACCCATTGACCCATGGAGAGGGAAAGTGAGTTCAAAGGACGGGAGGCAGTTGTAGAAGTTCTTACAACTAGTTTAGATACATATGGATGAGTATTGACTGCAAGTGTTGAGCTTGTTCATCCATCAGTTGCAAGCATGCAGATTTTGTTCTTTCTACATGGTTTCTTTCCACTCCTTTGATAATTGAAAATTAATCCCTTTGATCAGTTACATGTTTATTCCAGTCTTGGGGGGATTGAAGCAGCTACATAAATGAAGGGGAATTGGCACTTTTCAGGAGCTTTTGATAAACAGTGCTACAAGGTTGGTAATGCCAATTAAGTTTAGAAAAAGAGTCCTTTTTGTGCTGATGGTTATTCGAAGTTAGATTACTATTTTTTTATTTTTTTATTTTTATTTATTATTATTATTATTATTATTTTTTTTAAAGCTAGATTTTCAGCATGTGGATTCCAAACATGTCAGCATTTAGTAACTCATTGAAATTGGAGGAACTTTATGAAGGCGGACTGATGATGTTGTAAGAAACAATTGACATTTGGTTCTAACTGGCACTGAGTTGACACAGCTGAGCTATTTGGTGTTGGTGGAGAATGAAACGATCACTGGGTGTGTTGCACTGTAAAACAAGGTAAGAGTCAATGATGCTGACAGTGCCAGAATGAGTTGGGGCAAGTTATACCATTTCAGTCTCTGGGCAAGTCATACCATTTTGGTCTAAATATCATCTGATATAGAGTTGTCTAGGCCGAGTGCCAGCTGAGTTGCACTCTGAAACCAGATAGAGTTGGAATGATTCTGACTGCGTCAGAACTTGTTGTGGCAAGGCATTCCATTTTGGTCCAAATGGAGTTGGGCTCTGAAACTAAATAGAGTGAAACAGGCCATCACGCGAATTCCACCTTGAAACCAGACAGATTGATTATGATGGCACCATGTGAAGCTGGGGCAGTCATACTGGTTTCATTCTGTGGGCAAGTCTGGTGTGTAAAACACCCTGTTAAAAGAATACCATGTTAAAAGAAGGTTTTCACGAGTGGAGATCATGGGAAGCATGCTGTCATAGGTCAGCATTTTTCAACTAGTACTGCAGGGAAGTGGAGTTCTGCTTCTACCCCATAGTTTTGATCGAGTATTGACCTGCATTTGCCCGGGATGCATGCATTGAAATACCTCCTTGGAAATTTAGAATGCTCGGGTGAACCTCTAGTCTTATTTACAGGAAAGATAGGGTATACAGTTGTTGCCCTGTATGAATAGTAATATGTGATGCTAATTGTTAAAAACAGATTGTAACCGGAGTAATGTTTTCAGAGCTTTGCAAAGTCCACATGTCTGTGCGATAAAGCTCATGCACATACCATGCATGTGCTAGCATGGCACAAACGTGCGAGATCTAAGCCATCCAGCTGGTTGGTCCAACCTTCACATGTTTTCCCAGAAGTAAAATCTGGCCCAATCGGCATGTGGGCTCCAATATTGGAAACAGCTGGATAGTTTAGAAAATTTCAGCCAAGTTTTTAAGAGCTGTGCATTTTTTTTTTTCTTTTTGCAAACTGCGGCTCCCTTGACCAATGGATCAACCCTATTCTTGGGCTAGGCCATCAATATAGTGGTGCCATTCTGATGGATGGATTGGATCTCAGACCTAACATGTGGTGCTGGCACATGTGACCTATCATACCATGGTGGCACGTGTGGTGGTGTGTATGTGAACTTTATTGCACATGCATGTGTGCTTGGCAAAGCTCATGTCTTTATAGGCATTTCTTTGTCACTAATTTTTGTTTTTTGTTTTCAGTTTAATTGCTTCTTCAGATTTTTTTTTTTTCCCTTTTCATTTTTGATCAATAAAAAATCGATTGAAGAGGGAATAAAATTCCAAGGTGAGATCACCCACACTGAAGGAACCGCAAATGAGGGTTTCGATTCTTAATAGACTAGGTTACACTAATCATATGATTCCCTTCTTAGCGGAAACATCTTGCTATTTAACTTGGATTTTTCACTAGTGAACAAGTTACAATCTTTCATCTTTTGACTCAATGCTGGGATGGAACTTTTCATTAATTTAATTGCTTTACTAACCCATAGGAGATTAGTTATTGAAGTTCTGCTGGAACAGAAAGAGAGGTATCCACATCCCCACGCGAGTCTGGCAACTCCTCATCTCCGCATACAAGATTCTTCATTCTCCATCCATCTTTTGGGAATTGTTTTCTTACGCCTTATGCTGGGAGATTTGGAAAGAAGGGAAGAACTGCAGTTTTGAGGATGAGTCGTTACCAATATCCAGGTTACATGACATAATTAAAGCGAGGGCATTTCCTATGTAAGGACTAGTTGTCTGTGATGGTGACTACTCAGTGCAGTAATAAGTCTATTGCTATATGGTTCTTGCCACCTCCAGGAGTTTGGAAAATGAACATGAATGATCCCTTGAATGGTAATCCTGGAGTTTCGGGTTTAGGGGCTTCTAAAGGATGATAGAAGAAGTGTTATCTTGGCTTTCATGGGTCCCATGCTTCAAGGTTCAGCTCATCTAGAGGAAGTATTGGCACTAAGGGAACTGTTCATATTTTAGGTAGAGAGTCGACTGGTAAGGTTATAGTCGAAGGTGAGTCTTCTAATGTTGTAAAATGGTTGAAAGAAAAGGCAACATAACCGTGTGATTTGTCTCATCTTCAACAAAATTAGATCTCATGCTACTAGGGTAAACATTTTGTTTACTTATGTAGGGAGAGGGTAATGCTCTTAGTTGCAGGATCCTTCTAACTAGGTGCTGCTCCCACTTTGAATGCTCGCTTCAAAATCTCACTTCTGCTCCCGCTTCGAATCCTTGCTTCCGCTCCTACTTCCTTTATACTTGTTTACATTTTGAAAGAGACACTTCACTGCTCTCATATCTGAATTTGTTGCCACTTCGCTTCATGCTTTGTGTAAAGTAATTTTGAAGCTAATGGTGTGGCAAGGGAGGGTGTTGGCCGGTTGGCCCTTTGCACTAGGAATTCTATTCTGTTAGCTTTTCTCTTACGACCACTAAAATTCTCATTATCTTATGGAAAACAAAGAATTTTTGAAAGATTGGTTTGTCTTCCCATCATTGTTGGGAAACTTATGGTCCAAGATTGTTATTGTCTGACTGATTTTTTTGTCACTTGCAAGTGTGGTGGAATGGAGGTGAAGGGAAGTCCCTTAGCTGGTTTATATAGCGTTTCTATGGGAATTCTCGGCTCCTATGGGAATTCTCAGGAGATTTTCAGATTTTGTTGTTGTTTTTTTTTTTTTTTTTTTTTTCTTGTGATAATATCAGGAAAATCTCACTGAATATAAAATATTAAAAAAATATTTATTATAAATCAATAAGTGATTTTAAAAACTTAAAAATTAGGGTCAAAATGAATTTATTTAAACTTCTAAACATTTTCTTTTGTAAAAAACACCATAATTTGCTATAAAATTGTGAAAAATAAAAAACTGCTGTGATTTTTGAAAATCTCCCGCTATGCTTGTGATAATAAAATATTGGCGAGTCTTTCCAAGCAACTCAATGCACTTGGTGTTTGTGTCAATGGGGAGAATGCAACCCGCATTATCTCTAAACTGTTGTTGAGAGAAGAATGGGAAGGCTGCTTTTGAATATGGGTAATCCGGAATATAATGAACTTTTGTGATTGCCTTGGTTAATGGCTGCAGATGGTGGAGTATTTCAACAGGAAGGCTCATCTATCTGGATCTGTTCCTCTTGGAAACTTTAATTCCGTATTTAGCTTTACAGGCTCCAAGCAGATTGATGCTGCAGCTACAAAAAGTCTTGCCATGGATGGATTTTTCATACCCCTCTTCAAGGTTCAGCTGATGAAGAGCCCTTTAGTATTGAAAGAAGATGTAAGACGAGCCGTCCCAATTTCATGGGAACCGTCATCCTTGTCAAGGTAAAAAAATGCATATTTTATTGTAAAGAAGGTTTTGCTAAATCCCCACCGCACACCACTCCACATGAGCATCTACATGCTGCCATGCCTGTCATCCTGATAAGCATGTCGAACATCTGACTTGTGCATCAGTTGCACCCCACCACTGCACATAACCTGACCCACCTTATCAGGTCAGCAGCATATGTACGGTGAGTGAAAACTGTAGTGGTGCACCTCGGGTGGGTTGGGTTGGGTTGGGTTGGGAGTCAACTCGAGCCCGATCCAACCTCAAGAGAACCCAACCCACAACCTGACCCAACCCAAATTCCAAGCAAGGTGCCCAACCTGAACCCAACCCAAATACCTCCATACTTGACCCAACCCGACCCGACCCAACTTGATCCCAATACATGTGATTTTTCCCAACCCGACCTAACCCTACCCAAATCTTCTATACATGAACCTAACCTGATTTCAGATCGGGTTGGCATTTTCCAACCTGAACCCAACCCGAGGACCTTGACAACCCGACCCAACCCAAACTGGACTTGGACCTGAACCCAAATTATAACCCTATTAGACTGTTGACAACTTTACCTAACTGATCGTTATGTTTCACAGTCTACCTAATGAGTTGACAGGCCTGATTCACAGCGAGGTAATCTTTCACGTTTGGCCTTACTGATCCATGGGTCAGATGTTGATAATATGTAGAATGCTAGCACGTGTGGCTCGACGTATCCGTACATGCAGGCTTAGCAAGAAGAATGCTTGATAGCTAGAGTTCCTGTATGCCTTTTTTTCTTTTGTTGGAAAAGTTCTTGTACCCCTTGAATTTGATCATACTGCTCTCGTTTGCCAGCTTTATTGAGAATTTTGGAACACATATCATTGCCTCTGTGACGATTGGTGGCAAGGACGTAATTTATGTCAAGCAACACCCCTTATCACCCTTGTCGACCATGGAAATAAAAAACTATGTTCAAGATATTGGAGACCAGCGGTTCTCGGATAATGACAGCCATACAAGTTCAGGTCCAATGAAATTCAAGGATAAGGCTAGTGCCTCATTTATATAGTTTTTCTCCGAGCGCTTATTTATTAATAGTCCCGTTTAATAAAATGGCTTGCTCCAGTGGTGCCAGCCAGATGTCGGATCCAGTGACGTGTTCACAGAATCCAACCCGTCCATTAGATGCTTCACCTCAAAAAAGCCCCGCCCCCCCAAAATCAGCCTGATCCAAGACTTAGGTGGGCCATTGCACATGGAACATGTTGAGGGAATGCCCACTGTTGATTGGAGGGGGGAATACCATTTTGTATTTATAGAGTCCAGGCCATTCAGACCCTTCCTCAAGGCCAGATGAAGGGTCAGGCCAGAAATCAGGCTGTTTTATGACTGAGGTGTGGCCCTATGAAATTTAAGGTTGGCTGTTCCCTCATAGCTTGTTCCTTATGTTATGGCCCACTTCAGTTTTGGGTTGGGCTTAACATTGGGCCTTGGGGTTTTTTGAAGTTGGTGCATTTGATGCATGGGTTGGATGGTGTGAATACATCATGTGGGTCCCACATATGGCCGGTTCCACTGGAGTGTGTCATTTTAATAAATCGTTTTGTTTGCATGCCTGCTTACCTCATATACCTGTTTGTTTGGATTGGTAGGGTGTCGATCCTTGTCTATTCAACAGCCAAGGGATATACCCTCAACCCCCTAGCGCCCCCTATCTTACCGGGAAAGAAGTATGTATCAACATTCCATTGTTCTAATGTTATTAGGCTTGACTACATTATCATTCAATTAAAAAAGAAAAAAGAATAAAAAAAAGAAGACTCCACTACATTTCTGAAACACTGGAGACTCATATTCTACACTTGTCAATCCTCTCTAATTCAAATTGTGTGATCCATTGTTGTTGGGGTGTCCTGGAAATCCTATTGATAGGACGATCCTAAGCATACACTCGGTGGCAATCAAATTAGATGGTTGAAAAGAAAAATATCAGCAGGCATATTCAACTGCAGATATCTAGTTAAGATCATCTGGTCAGTGTGATTTTTGGGCTAAAATCCATTCACAACGGGACTGACGATTTGGGTGTTCTAATTGACATAAATGTGTGGTGGATGAGTCACCATTATTTAAGAAATGGTAGAAAATGAGAAGTGTAGTCTAGCTCAGATGCTTTCTGGAAATTTTACAACATTTGCACCAAGTTTTTTTTTTTTCTTCTGATGCTGACATGTGATGTGATTTAAGTACTCTTTAAGTTTGGTATGAAGTAATTTTCATGAATAGATCTCTATCCACCAGGCCATGCAGAAAATGCCTTATGCTATTTATTGCACTTGGGAGATGAACTTGGAATCACAGCTTGTTTCTCATTTATTTTCATGTTTTTTTTTTTTTTTTTTTCTTCTAGTTATGTTGTTCTCATCAGATGCATTAAGCATTCCTTCATTTCCCTCTATAGACAAACTAAGCAAAAGTTGCTGATGTGGTCCTATAGACCATAATGACAAACCTCATTGTCGGCATTTTCTCAACTCGGAAATTTCTCGAGAGATTTTTAAAATTTGAGGTTTTTGGGTATTATCTGGAAAATCTTGCAGAAAATAAAAATACTTTTAAAGTATTTATTGTAAATTTATATATAAATTTAAAATTTAAAATAAATATATATTTATATAACGAATTCCTTAAGATGTTTAATATCATGAAAAAACCACGATATTTTAAAAAAATGCTGATATTTTGAAAATCTTGTGATAGTATTGTGATATATCATTTAGTTTACTTTTTGTGACATTGTTGTGAAAATTTAAAAATCTTGGTGATATTTGTCCTACTGCTGTTACAGTTTAGTAGTGTGACGGCTATGTTACTTTGGGTATTTGTACGGATGTTGGGTGTGGGTCTGGATTTAGTATTTTTATTTTATTTTATTTTATGTTTTTGAAGATTGGTGTGGATTTAGTATTGGACATATTTGATCCCCAACTGTTATATTATGGAACATGGCTATACATGTAATATTTTAACATGCAGTTGTTCTAACAGTAAATACAAAAGGTATCGATCTTATATTACAATAACTTGAAATAATAAAAAATGTTGACTCAAAAATAGTCTTATTGTTAATGTGAAATATTTTTTAAAAATTACGTTACATGTGGCTTGTACCTGAATATTACATATTATTTATAGAACTACATATTGTGTGTGTGCGTGTGTGTGCTATGGCCCAACTGATTTTTGGATTAGGCTGACTTTTGGGCCCTAGGGGTTTCATGGGGTGACTTATCTAGTGGACGGTTAGGATTTTGTGCACACATCAAGTGAGATGAGTTTTCAAAGGGTTCTCATGAGAACCAATTCCTAGGAGAATCTCTCTCTCTCTCTCTCTCTCTCTCTCTCTCTCTCTATGTGTGTGTGTGTGTGTGTGCACGCGTGCTTGCATGTGTCATCTCAAGTTCAACTAGTTGGACCACATGGCACGGTCAACCCAATGGATAACACAACAATGTCTAGCCATTGATAAATAGCAGAATACAAGTGTGGTCCATTCGATGAGTAGATTGGGCTGATTTTTGCACAAGGTGATCTGCTTGAAAAGTAGGAGGTTATTTACTGCGTAGACCATAACTAATAGTCCAGCTGGTTGGACTTGAGACCTTATATATGTTTTTGTGTGTGCATGCGTGTACGTGGGTGGTTAGGTGTGTGTATTTACAGGTGGGTGCGTGCGCACGTCTATATATATAATTGCCATTAATATGCAATATTTTGGTCTAGCCAAGCCATATCTAAGATCAATACCTAAGGCATTTGAAGCATTATTGTATCATAGATGGTGGCCATAATTTCTCTTGAAACTTCTTTGCAATTGAGAATTTTAATACCTCAAGGATTTGGAATTGAATTCCAAGTGTTATTAAGTGGGCTTTTTCTTTTTTCTTTGTTCGTTGCTTCATTATCTATCTTAAGCCCAAAGGGATGGAATTGCCCCTTCATTATCTATCTCAAGCCTGAAGGGATGTTGCTCCTTATCTCGGTGGCTTCTATCTCCTCTCATGTTATCCAAGAGTTCATGGAAGCATGTCACCATTCTTGGGCCTTCTCTCAAATCAATGTGTACATTTGTTCCATTTCTCTTCTTCATGGTCTATGTGCGGGCCCTGAATTAAAGGTTAGGGTTGTACTATTGAGGAGGGCATGGTCTGTCCATAGTGGAGCCTATCTAGAGGAAATAGAGATTAAGCCCTAGCAAGAGAAATAGAAGGAGAAGAAGAAATAAGAGAAGAAAAGAGAAGTTTTGGGGGAAAAACCTAGAGATGTTTTGGGCTCCCTTTCTATTATATACAAACACTTCTAGAAAAATACAAATAATTCCTTATTAGTATTCGTACTACAAAAAGAATCTTTTAACCACATATCTTAATACTTCCCCTCAAGCTACACATGTGCATATGTGTGCGTGCACGCGTGCATATGCGTGTCTATATATATATATATTACTATGAGAACGATCGAGCTCTATGGGACCCACTGTGATGTGTGATAGACATCCACCCCATCAATTAGATGCACCCTTCCATGGTGGACCATGAACCTAAAAATCAGGCCAATCCATGACTTAGGTGGGCCACACCATAGACAACAGTTGAGAGTGGATATCCACCCATTAAAATCTTCATGATTGCTTGTAGGGCCAATTGAGATGTGGTTTAGAAATCTAGACCATCGATTGTGTGTCCCACTTGGATGAGGGGTCACACCTAGTTTCAGCCATATCCAAAACTCAGGTGGACCCCAACAAGTGCTTTTAGACGTTTTAGGTATGATTTCACACCGTTTCAGATGTTGTGGTCCACTTGAGTTCTGGATACGACCGAATCTTGGGATATCCCATAAGCTAGAGGGGACCCACCAAATGCACGGTGTGGATGTCCATCACATATCATAGTGGGGCTCGCACAGCTCGATCTCATGGGAAGCTCCCATGAGGTCGACCTCATAGTACCATTTCCCTATATATATAATATCATGCCTAGCTTGTTAAGGATGTATTTTAATTTCGTCTTACTAACTCTCTTAATGAGAATGTCAGCCAACTGATTCTTAGTTGTTACAAATGGTAAACAAAGGTCTTGAGAGAACTTGCTCACAAATAAAGTCATGTCAACTTCGATGTGCTTAATATGATCATGTTAAACTGGATTTTGTGCTATGCTAATAGTTACCTTGTTATCATAAAACAACTTCATACGAGTATATGCCTTGATTACCAAATCGTGTAACAAAAATTTCAGCCACAATAACTATGCTACGACATGTGCCACAATAACTCTGCTACACCATGTGCCATAGGCTTATACTCTGCTTCGGCGCTAGACTTAGCCACCACAACTTGTTTCTTGCTTCTCTAAGTGACCTAATTTCCTCCACAAACTTGTAGTCAACCTTTTGTCATCTACACCACTAGCTCAATTTGCATTAGTATAGTCTATCTGCATAGATGTCTACGATCTGCAAACAAAATACCCTTTTTAGGAGATGGCTTTTGATATCTTAATATTCTTTCAATTGCCTCCAAGTGAGGTACCTGTGGAGCTTGTACAAACTGACTCACAACACCTACGACATATGCTATATCAGGTTGGGTGAGAGAAAGAGTACTTAACTAACCAATGATGCAGGACAATTAGCCACTTGCTCTAAAAGCTTGAACTGATAGAGCATGGTGAACCGCCTCAGATGGGCCGCCCACCCCGAGTGTGCCCCTGCATTCCACAGGCCACCCCACTTGAGCCCGGTGTGAAATGCCGCTACATTAATTACCCTCGATGAGAAGTCTCGAACACGAGACCTCCCGCTCTGATACCACTTTAATGCAGGACAATTAACCACTTGCTCTAAAAGCTCAAACTGATAGAGCAAGACGAATCAATCCCTTTATCTTATAGCCCAGGCCCCACATCTCATGGGTTATGACATTGGCTGAACCCCCTTTGTGGGCCCCACTTCACATGGGTTCCGCTTCACACAAGCCGCCCGCCTCATACGGTTTGCCCACCTCGAGTGTGCCCATGCATCTCTGATGGGGACATCTCGTGCACACGCACGCTCCCCTTACGCACGTACGCAAGGAGGGCCCCACCTTCGATCTGAATCGATGACGACATCCATGGATGACCTTTTAATTAGAAGACTGTGTTTTGGTTCCTTGGGGTGGACCTAATCATCATGTGGATCCCATCATTGGATCTCATGATTGTGGTCCACTACCCTAGGTGACCTAAGACTTTGAGTTTTGCTTATTATTGTTATTAGGAACATCATGAACGGTTTAGATTGCATTGATTAGTTGTTATTTTTTATTACTTCGTCTTTAAGTAATAATATGCGCACATGGCGCGACTTTTGGGGTATAGGTTTTTCTTATAAATAGGTAACCCCTTGTAGGATTTTTTTCATTGAAGATGATTAATAAAATTTTGCGTTTTCCTGTTTCTCTAATTCTCTGAGTTTTGGGTGCGAAACCATCACTTCTTCGAAGGGCTAACTACTGTGGTGCGAAGCCACACCCATCCCAAATCGCCCCCATCTCCTACCCTTCATATTCCTCATCTCCTACAACTATTCCCTCATCAAATCCACCCACGTTTGCAGCTAATCTTTCCCCTACGGCAGATTTCCAGAATCTAGCCTTGTAGGAGGGATGAAACTTCGGCGGAGCACTGTGTTCAAAGTGATCATCTGTTTGGCCTGAAATTTGGAGGGAAGGTGGCCCATTTCTGGTCGACCAGACCCTAGTTGACCGATTCCAGATTCGTGGGCCCCACACGTGCAGGTCGCCATCCACGCACGTGCGTCAGGCCGGTTTGTTGTCCACACGTGAGGGCTGATCACAGGTTCCCTCTTGTCTCTATTTCACTCCTCTTTCGCCTTGTTTCCATGACCCTAACCCTAGATCATCTCAATCGCCAAGTTCTATTCAACTTTTGAAACCCTAGGTTTTCTCGAATTGAATTGTGAGAATCCTTTAGATTGAGAAATAATCCTTTGCATGTGTGAATAAATCTACTATCCTTTGAGCATTGTTTGGTCTATAATTTTTAATTGATTCAGCGCTAACATGTGTAGGCTTGGACCCTCGTAGATTCCCCTTGTTGAATGCTTGACTTTATGTGGAATGTGGAATTATTGTGATTGTTTCTAAATGTAACGACCTGAAAATTTCCGTACCTTGGGTCGAGTACCACCTCGACCAGAAATCACGTAGGATTAAATCCTTTAGAAATTTAACAAAGTTAACCAAGTACTAAACTCCATTAACCATGAAATCCGTTAGGATCGCTTTAAATACGATCTGCAAGACCCAAAACTTGCAGAACAAGTGACGCTAGTTTACCCTAAAGTTTAGAACCAAACTCATTTCCCGTCTGCTCTCGGGAATGAAACGAAACTTCGTATTAGGTCTGGATCGCACATCGGGATTCCGAGTAACCCGAAGCTAAGGAACTAGGACCGCCCACTGGGCTTAACAATCATCTCAAAAATCGGCCTTTATCCGATGTGCCACGGCCATTCGTTTCGAATCGGAGCGAGGTAGTGTGAAAAACACTATTCATAAGCCAAAACAAATATACGGAATAGTGATCGGCATCGTTCGTTGACGCGTCAAGATAAGCAACCCGACCGTCGAATCGACCAAATTACACCCTCGGATTAAGAAAAATTTCAGGAACATTTACATGTACTTGGAATTTCTGATCGTGGCCCACTGACCGTCGAACTGAAAATGGACCTCCACGTGCGATCTGCGTATCCGAATGAGTCAAAAACGTAATCCCACGTGGATCCATTGATGGTGAGCTTAAGTCTGACGTTTGGTTCAAAGAGGGCCACCAGAACTTCCCTTTTGAGCTGGAAAAGCGGCGAATATCCTATATAAGCAGTACCCCATGAACCTAAGTCTATTCTCGTAATGTTTGAGGCTATAAAAGGAGCTTAGAGCAGCCCCTCTCACAGCCATACGAATTTTGGGAGAAACCCTAGAGGAAGAGAGAGAAAAGAGAGAGAACGACTTGGAGATCGTTGCCGATCTTCCTCCTCCTGCTTTGGCTTGTTGCACGGCCTACACCGCCTTATTCTAGGCGTTTTTCCGGTGTTTTCCGCCTCATTTGAAGGTAAGAAAACCTAACCCTAAGTCTGATTTGAGGTGGAATTGAGGTAGGATGTCTACCGACTAACCGATTCCGCTCTTTAGGCTAGAAATCGCCCGTAGACGGAAGATCCATCACCCTTTTCGATTCGTTCCGTTTCCAAAGGCAAAGGTGAGGACTTTAAGTGTATAAGTTAGGGTTTTCAACGCTTTCAATGTCGATAATGGTAGATTCATGATCTGCTTGCAATGCAATTGCACATGTACAAAGTGCTTTCCGTTTCTGTTTTGATTAACGGTGTGAAATATGGAATTTCACATATTCTAGGTATACGTAGAAATACCGTATACATATTTTTTGGATAAATGCTTGACATGTTTATTTAATGTTTAATTATATAACATATGAATAAAATACTAGCTTGGCGAAAGGAATCGCCAAAATATATGTTTACTTGTAAATGTGCCGTATGTTGAAATTACGTATTGTAGAAATACCGTATACGTATTTCTTTTGGAATAATGTTTGACATATTTATTTAATGTATGATTATACAATACATGATTAAAATACTAGCTTGGCGAAAGGAATCGCCGAAGTCTATGTTCCTTTGTAAACACTATGTATGTTGAAATTGGGTATACGTGGAAGTACCCTATACGTATATAAGTTGCTGATGCTGCTGCTGCTGCTAATGCATCTGCTGCTGCTGATGCATCATCATCATCAGCTGCTCAAACCTATCAGTCGGCGGAGCGACTACCGAGAGTCATCTTTGCCGCACGAAGAAGACGGCCGATCTTGCTCACGGACAGGGGCGTATAAGGTGGTTCCCACCGATAGGACCAGCAGGAGGTCGATCGATCCCAACCCTCGTCCGCAGGGACCGCTACTACCGAAGGAGTCCGGTCCATAGAGCTAGTCAAAAGGAGGCGTGCCGTTCTCCGCGTATACTGCCGCTGCATGCCCTAGACAATATAGGGTAGATCATTTGTGAGATAAGGCACAATACACTTCATAAAGCACTTAAGCACTCCACACATCATCAAAACAAAGCGGCTATATGCTTTTCATTTACCCAAAATTGTCATAATACATGGAATACAGAGTTACATGAATCACGACAGAAATCACATGATAGCCAATACATCCACTACATCAAACACCTAAAACATGTTACTATCTACTACATCATCTACATGAAAACATAAACCGCCTATCGCAGTAACCAAAGCAAACAACAACACACAACCACGTAGATGACTAAACATCCAAAGCAGGCGGTGGAGGAGGAGCGTTCTTGTCCTGCACACAGCACAAAATGGCCTTCAACGTACGAGACACTTTCTTAAAGCTCCTCTTCATGTAGGCTTCGGTCTCTTCAAGCTTGGCTCGAGTCTCACCAAGCTCAACCCGAACTTGTCCAACCTCTTGCTGCAGGGCGGCTTGCCCCTCACAGAGACAGTAAACTGAAGAGGCTCTACTGATGAGTCCACGATGTGAGCGTAGAAAGCGCGAACCGTGTTCTCACATGCGGGGGACTCGCCTTCAAAAATAGAATTCCATCCGATATCCACCAAGTGGTCCATCATCGGGTGTAGCCCGAACATCCTTTCATCCACATGAGCTTCAAACACAACCTTGCGGCCCGCGAAGCGCCCATATTCAATGCCTATCGGATAAGCATTTCTGGTGGGGTGGTCAGGATCGAGTACAGACTCGATCAACGCGTTCGTTTTTTATGAATTTCGCCGAACGGTGAAATCGGGAGACCCTAAGACTGTTTCTACATTTTTGCGCACCCTCCTAAGTTGTAACACGTCAGCGTACGTAGTGGGGACATAACTCAGGTCCGGTTTAATCAAAATCATGCTTTGATACCAACTTGTAACGCTCGAAAATCGGGGTCGAGTATGAACTCAACTCCCGAGTTCCAACGCATCACTTATGCAACATACACAATGATGGTTAAATGTTGTCCGAGTTAGCAAGCAATAAACATGAATGAGATTATACCAAAACAGTAATTCATACTCCAGTTCAATTGTATAAAGGCAAGCGGAAGACTGAAATTTTATATTCAAAATATGTAAAGTATCAAAATTTTGTGAACTCCAGAGTATGAGTACTAACTGAGTACCAATATACACGTATTGTTTCTAAGTCAAAAATCAAAATACAATCCTCAAAAGAGGCCCTGTAAATCTCGCGATGCAGCCGGCCTAAGCATAGCCGTCAGAGTACTGCATAAAGGAGAACTCCTCCTGATCCTCCTCGAAGTCGAACTCCGGCTCCTGAACAGAGGCGCCATTTACACCTGCGACAGAGTCTGGTGGGTGTTGCAAACACCGTCCCGTAACGTGGGAGTGAGTAGCTAACTCAGTGGAACAATAAGGCATAGGTTAACATGTTATCAAATCAATCAAGCAGTAATGATAACGCAATACAAATCAAACATTTCTAATTATTCTTGTTAAGTGCAAAGAATGATATGACATGATGCTATATGCCCTTGCCAAACCACCCTCAAGCGACATCATCTTACGTTCGCGAATGCTAACTCCCTCAGTGCGCCACATCTACAAAGCACATGCGGTGCGATGATGCTCATGATTACCAAGTTTTTATTAATCCATTTCAACCAGCAGTATTGGGAAACTAAGGTACCTCCCTTGTATAATTCCCAAACATGATCCATTCTAGGGTCGTCAATCCTAGCTAATCTCATACGATATTATGGTTTGAGAAGCGTAGTGAAGGCATCGCAAAGGGCTCGTCACCCGTCAGCGCGGATACAGATCTCACCGTATGCGGCTCAATTGCTGGCCGTCAGCTCAAGTACATATCTCACCGTACCTGGCTCAATCACTAGCCGTCAGCTCAAGTACAGGTCTCACCGTACTTGGCTCAACTCATACTCTAGTTACTGTGAAAGACTCGTCGCCAATCACAGACACTTGGAGTACACTCGAAGATACTACGGAGGACTCGTCGCCCGTCAGCACGAGCACAGGTCTCACCGTACTCGGCTCTCGCCGTAAGTATCGACAGCTCGAATATAGTGTCCCATACCACCATAATCGGCTCACGAGTTTGGTTGCGCAATGGTCACTACGGGGAGGCACATGACCCCGGGCGAGGCGACGGCTCGACCACGGTGTCCCATACCACCATGCCCGGCTCATGCGTCTTAGCGGATCGAGGTACCATGGTTAACGGGATCGCCACTGGTAAGTTTGGTACCCTAGGTTCAAGCAGTAGCGACCAAACATGGTGAACATACATATACACTTATCGGTTTGCTTGACGAGCCTGACTAGCTCGAGCGCACCACAAGTCGAGCGATATGGAGCGCAAAAGCACTCCGTGTGGTCAACCACTATCGCCAACTGAAGTACGACTCGGGTTCGCCAAACACGTCCATCGTGGCGATATGAATCTCGGCCACAACCGCAAGTCTGGTACCGAATGTTTGGACTATAGGCATAGTCCCAAACTCAATCAGTTGTAAAGTATGAAGTAAAGCATGGGGTAAAGCATGTATTATAAAGCATGAAGTAAAGCATGTTATAAGGCATGTTGTAAAGCATGTTGGAAAGCATGTTATAAAGCACTATACACATAGGGATACAAATACTTAGAGTTCATAGGTGAGTGGTTAGAGTGAACAACCACATGGAGAGTGTCATATGTGACTCTAAGGGAGTGGAGAATCCCATCTCAGCACCTAACTAAGGTTCTAACACTTAAGCACTTACACTCACAAGTGATTTCACCAACACTTGGAATGCACTATTTCAACATACATGACGTATGCTAGAGAAGTGTGTACTAGGGTTGTCCCTTTACTAAACTAGTATTTTATACATATACATCATAATCATACAGCAATTAAACATGGCAATCACATCAGCAACTTATATACGTATAGGGTACTTCTACGTATACCCAATTTCAACATACATAGTGTTTACAAAGGAACATAGACTTCGGCGATTCCTTTCGCCAAGCTAGTATTTTAATCATGTATTGTATAATCATACATTAAATAAATATGTCAAACATTATTCCAAAAGAAATACGTATACGGTATTTCTACAATACGTAATTTCAACATACGGCACATTTACAAGTAAACATATATTTTGGCGATTCCTTTCGCCAAGCTAGTATTTTATTCATATGTTATATAATTAAACATTAAATAAACATGTCAAGCATTTATCCAAAAAAAATATGTATACGGTATTTCTACGTATACCTAGAATATGTGAAATTCCATATTTCACACCGTTAATCAAAACAGGAAACGGAAAGCACTTTGTACATGTGCAATTGCAAGCAGATCATGAATCTACCATTATCTGACATTGAAAGCGTTGAAAACCCTAACTTATACACTTAAAGTCCTCACCTTTGCCTTTGGAAACGGAACGAATCAGCAAGGGTGATGGATCTTCCGTCTACGGGCGATTTCTAGCCTAAAGAGCGGAATCGGTTAGTCGGTAGACATCCTACCTCAATTCCACCTCAAATCAGACTTAGGGTTAGGTTTTCTTACCTTCAAATGAGGCGGAAAACACCGGAAAAACGCCTAGAATAAGGCGGTGTAGGCCGTGCAACAAGCCAAAGCAGGAGGAGGAAGATCGGCAACGATCTTCAAGTCGTTCTCTCTCTTTTCTCTCTCTTCCTCTAGGGTTTCTCCCAAAATTCGTATGGCTGTGAGAGGGGCTGCTCTAAGCTCCTTTTATAGCCTCAAACATTACGAGAATAGACTTAGGTTCATGGGAGTCGCTTATATAGGATATTCGCCGCTTTTCCAGCTCAAAAGGGAAGTTCTGGTGGCCCTCTTTGAACCAAACGTCAGACTTAAGCTCACCATCAATGGATCCACGTGGGATTACGTTTTTGACTCATTCGGATACGCAGATCGCACGTGGAGGTCCATTTTCAGTTCGACGGTCAGTGGGCCACGATCAGAAATTCCAAGTACATGTAAATGTTCCTGAAATTTTTCTTAATCCGAGGGTGTAATTTGGTCTGATTCTGACGGTCAGGTTGCTTATCACGACGCGTCAACGAACGATGCCAGATCACTATTCCAGATATTTGTTTTGGCTTATGAATAGTGTTTTTCACACTACCTCGCTCCGATTCGAAACGAATGGCCGTGGCACATCGGATAAGGCTGATTTTTGAGATGATTGTTAAGCCCAGTGGGGCGGTCCTAGTTCCTTAGCTTCGGGTTACTCGGAATCCCGATGTGCGATCCAGACCTAATACGAAGTTTCGTTTCATTCCCGAGAGCAGACGGGAAATGAGTTTGGTTCTAAACTTTAGGGTAAACTAGCGTCACTTGTTCTGCAAGTTTTGGGTCTTGCAGATCGTATTTAAAGCGATCCTAACGGATTTCATGGTTAATGGAGTTTAGTACTTGGTTAACTTTGTTAAATTTCTAAAGGATTTAATCCTACGTGATTTCTGGTCGAGGTGGTACTCGACCCAAGGTACGGAAATTTTCAGGTCGTTACACTAAATTATTATGATCTAAAGCCTGAAATCTTGCACATCATATCTAATTTTCATGTCCTGCATCAAATTTGGTATCAAAGCTTAGGTTTTTCATAGAGGATTGCATTGCTAATGCAGGGGCATTTTCACACTGGGCTCGAGTGGGGTCGCTTGTTGGATGCAGGGGCACACTCGGGGTGGGTGACCCATGCGATTTGGGGCACACAGGGGAGGTCTCGTGTTCTAGACTCCTTATCAGGGGTGAGTAATGCGCATTTCACACCGGGCTCGAGTGGGGTAGCCCGTGTGATGCGGGGACACACTCGCGACACCCATGTGATTTGGGGCTTACGAAGGGGGTTCGGCCGAGGTCCTAACCCATGAGATGTGGGGCCTGGGCTATGAGATAAAGGGATTAATTCGCCATACTCTAACAGTTCGAGCTTTTAGAGCAAGTGGTTAATTGTCTTGCATTAAATTGGTATCAGAGCGGGAGGTCTCGTGTTCGAGACTCCTCACCAAGGGTGATTAATGCAGGGGTATTTTCACACTGGGCTCGAGTGGGGTCGCTTGTTGGATGCAGGGGCACACTCGGGGTGGGTGACCCATGCGATTGGGGCCCATGGGAGAGGTCTCGTGTTCAAGACTCCTTACCAGGGATGAGTAATGCGTATTTCACACCGGCTCGAGTGGGGTAGCCCTTGGGATGCGGGGACACACTCGGGGTGGACAACCCATGTGATTTGGGGCCCACGAAGGGGGTTCGGCCGAGGTCCTAACCCATGAGATGTAGGGCCTGAGCTATGAGATAAAGGGATTAATTCACCATACTTTAACAGTTCGAGCTTTTAGAGCAAGTGGTTAATTGTCCTGCATTAATTGCATGTTTAGGGTTTAGTCTACTTGCGTTTATTTTGCATTAAATTTCATCATATAGGACTGTTTAGGACCCATCATTCACAACATAGACCGCTGAATTTTCTATTGTCAGAAATTCTCCAATTTTCATTGCTGAATTTTCTGTTAACAAACTGTTTGGACAGTTATGTTGCTGGAATTTTAGGAGCGTTGCGTAGTTTCCCTTATATAGAGTCCTATAGGAGCATTTAGTCTCATTTAGACGCATATAGTTGCATTAGAGGACTTTTGAGTTGAGTGGGTAGTTGTATGCCCACACGTATTGGTCGCAGTTTTGGGTTGTACCCTGCACTAAACATGGAGCAATTACAATAGTCAATGAACAACATAACCCGACAGTTTGAGTTTTTGGGTAGGCACTTGGAACAACGTATTAACCAATGCTGGGATCAGCTTAATGTGCGCGTTACCCAACTAGAGACCTCCGCCTGGGCAAACCCCGTCATTGGGGAAGATGCCTAATCTCGGGCAGGTGGTCAGGAGGATAGACAAGGGAATGAGGGTGGCCAAAGAAACAGACATGGGTGCGCACCTTTGCACCTACCCCACGAGGGGCATATGATCATTATGACTTAGATGCACAACTCCTCAAGAGAGAGTATAGGCCCCTACGTTTAATGGCCACTTAGGCCCTAAAGCTTTTCTAGATTGGTTGGCAGATATGGACTACTATTTTGAGTGGTACGACATGTCGGATGCTCGTCGAGTCCGATTTGCCAAGATGAAGCTTGTGGGCCAAGCAAAGAGGTTTTGAGCTACTGTGGAGCGAAAGAAAGAGAGGTTGAGGGAACCCCCAATAATCCATTGGGGAGAAATGAAAGAAACTCTTAAGGAAAAATACCTCCCTTTCTCTTATCACTTGAGGTTGGTTGAGGAATCGAAGTCCAAGTCTAAGCCTCTCCATATTTTAAATACCAAAGACTTTGAGCAAGAGACTGAGTCGGACTCGATGGTGTATGCCCTGCGGCTAGAGAAAGTTCACTAGAGGCTAGTGCAGAGTTACCCACTGAGGCCATTCTGGTAGTGGATGAGTTTCGTGATGTCTTTCCCGATGATCTACCGGATGAGCTTTCCCCTGTGAGGGATATACAGCAAGCCATTGATTTAGTCCTTGGGGCGACTTTACCAAACCTATCTGAGGTGGTCAATAGGAGTCTGAGAAATTTTCTCAAGTGTTTAGTAGGGGAGCACAGCAGGACGTGGGACACTGCACTACCTATCGTCGAGTTTGCATTTAATAGTTTTGTCAATAGATCCACAGGTTTAAGTTCTTTTGAAGTCGTTACTGGTTATAAACCTAAGAAGCCTATTGATCTTGTCCTTTTGTCCCTGTCCCATAGGTCATCAGAGTCTGCAGAGTCCTTTGCACATTATATTCATTCATTGCATCAAGAAATCAGGCGAAAGATCAATACTAGTAATGAACATTACAAAATTTTTGCTGACCAATATAAACGATTCAAAGAATTCAATATAGGGGACTCTGCGATGGTCTGCATTAGGCCAGAGCGGTACCCTCAGGGAGCCGTTCGTAAATTACATGAGCGTAGCGCTGGACCATTCAAAATTATAAAATAAAACGGTCTTAATTTGTATGTGGTAAATCTTCCACCTTCCATGAGAATTAGTTTCATATTCAATGTAGAGGATCTAGTTGCATTTCAGGGGACCACTGATACATTGTCTAACTTGTCACCTAACCATCCTGATTCCCCAGACCATTCTCTTGATCCATGGCCCCCTCTCGACCCCTCTTTCCAGCCTTTACCTCCCATACCTACCCTTTCCACACCCAGAGAGGAGATAGATGATATTCTGGACCATCAGATAATATCGACGTCAGACGACAGATTTCAAAAGTTCCTGGTCAATTGGAAGTCACGCCCAGCTTCAGAAAGTACGTAGCTCACTGAGGAGGAGCTTCAGAGATTTGATCCTGACATTTTGGAGCGGTTCAGGAGTTTTGTTTCGCCAGTGGCGAAATCTTCGCAGCCGGGGAGAGTTGATGGGGACATCTCGCCCACACGCACGCCCCCTTACGCACGTATGCAAGGAGGGCCCCACCTTCGATCTGGATCGATGACGACATCCATGGAAGGCCTCCTAGTTAGAGGACCGAGTTTTGGTTCCTTGGGGTGGACCCGATCATTATGTGGATTCCATCATTGGATTTCATGATCGTGGCCCACTACCCTAGGTGATCTAGGACTTTGAGTTTTGCTTGTTACTGTTATTTGGAACATCATGAATGGTTTAGATTGCATTGATTAGTTATTATTTTTTATTACTTCGTCTTTAAGTAATAGTATGCGCACATGGCGCGGCTTTGGGGTATAGGTTTTTCTTATAAATAGGTAACCCCTTGTAGGATTTTTTTTCATTGAATATTAATAAAATTCTGCGTTTTCTTGCTTCTCTAATTCTTTGAGTTGTGGAAACTTAATTGGGTGCGAAACTCTCTCTTCTTCGAAGGGCTAACTACAGTGGTGTGAAGTCACACCCATCCCAAATCACCCCCATCTCCTACCCTCCATATTCCTCATCTCCTACAACTATCCCCTCATTAAATCCACCCACATTTGCAGCTAATCTTTCCCCTACAATAGATTTCCAGAATCTGGCCCTGCAGGAGGGCTGAAACTTCAGCGGAGCACTGTGTTCAAACTGATCATCCGTTTGGCTTGAAATTTGGAGGGAAGGTGGCCCGTTCCTGGCCGATTCCAGATTCGTGGGCCCTACACTCGTGCGTCAAGCCGGTTTGCTGCTCACATGTGCGGGCTGATCACAGGTTCCCTCTCGTCTCTATTTCACTCCTCTTTTGCCTTGTTTCCATAACCCTAACCCTAGATCATCTTAAATCCTCAAGTTCTATTATACTTTTGAAACCCTAGGTTTTCCCGAATTGAAACGTGAGAATCCCTTGGATTGTGAAATAATCCTTTGCATGTGTGGATGAATCTACTATCCTTTGAGCATTGTTTGGTCTATAATTTTTAATTGATTCAGCCCTAACATGTGTAAGCTTGGACCCTCGTAGATTCCCCTTGTTAAATGCTTGACTTTATGTGGGATGTGAAATTATTGTGATTGTTTCTAAATTATTATGATCTAAAGCCTGAAATCTTGCACATCATATCTAATTTTTTATGTCTTGCATCAATATCACAGGCCATCCCACTTGAGCCCGGTGTGAAAATGCCCTTGCATTAATTCTTTGATGCATGACAATAAACCAATTGCACTAAAAGCTTGAACTGATAGAGGATGATGAATCAATCCCTTTATCTCATAGCCTAGGCCCCACGTATCATGGGTTAGGACCTCAGCCGAACCCCCTCGTGGGCCCCACTTTACATGGGTACCTTTTCACATGAGCCACCTGCCTCACATGGGTGGGGTCCGCCTCACACGAGCCGCCCGCCTCACATGGGCTGCCCACCCTGAGTGTGCCTGTGCATCCCACAAGCCCCTCCACTCAATCCCGGTGTGAAAATGCCCTTGCATTAACCAACCTCTAATACATTTCTTTATTTGGTAATAATAACTTGCCCTTACGTTGGCTCATCTTATGATTAAGATGAATAAGAATGTTACTAGTTGGGAACCTAGCTTAGCAATCTCCTTTAGTAAATTTAGGGTGTACTCTCTCTTAGTTATAAGGATACCTTTTGTTGATCAAGCAACCTCTATATCCAAAAAATATTTTAGATGTTCGAGATCCTTAATTTCAAATTCTTTTGCTAAAAAAATCCTTCAATTTTTGAATCTCCTAGGAAACATTTCTCGTCACCAATAATCAGATAAACAACCAATTGTCGGAGTGACTCGAGGAATAACCAATTGTCTTTACTGCTTGACTGGACCTCTTGAACCATGCATGGGAAGTTGTTTAAGTCCATAAACAAACATCTTCAATCTATAGACCTTTCTTCATTGTTGGGGAATTTAAAACCAAGTGGAGGAGCCATATACAGTTCCTCCAAATATCCGTGAAGAAACACATTCTTGACATTTAGTTGATACAATGGCCAAGAAAAATTGGTTGCAAGCGATAATAGAACCCGTATGGAGTTTATCTTGGTTATAGGTGCAAATGCTTCCTTGTAGTCAAGTTCATATGTTTGAGTGTACCCCTTAGCAACAAATCTGGCTTTATACCTCTCAATAGACCACCTGTCTCGTGTTTTACTGTGAAGACTCATTTGCAACCCACTGGCTCCTTTGGGAAAATGTACTAATTCTTACGTACCTTTCATTAATGCCTTCATTTCTTCCATCATAGCGTCACACCACTTTTGATTAGTGATCGTCTCTTGGAACCTGAAAGGTGAAGGAATAAAGAAATCAAAGACAATGAAGTATAATAGGAAGGAGATAAGGGGCTGCATGTGAAACAAAATTTGGTATAGGATGCTCAAAACTTCGACGCTTCCCTTTGCTTATATGGCAATAGGAGGGCTATCCTCATCTTAAAAAAAGGACTATCCTGAGAGAGAGAAGGAACAAACAAAGGAGAAAAATTACTTGGTTCCAGTGTTGTCAAAATTCTACGATTTATGATATATGATTTTAGTTGAATCTTAAGCAAAACGATTTGAATCCCAACCTTGAATCCCTTTTTATAAGAATCCTATGATTCTATGATTTGAATCCTACGATTTACAATTTAAATCCCGATTTACAATTCAAATTATTCTTATTCTCTTCTATTTTGAGCTTTACTTAGCTTTCATTTTATGTTTTTAAATTGGTGGGGTCTTTAAGAATTGTTTAGAAAAGGTAAATTATTTTATTTGTTCTTTATTAGAGGTTAAATGATATATATTCACTTCAATGTTAAAACATAAGTCTTTTTTTTTAATTTTTAATTTTTTGTGATTTCTGACTTTTTAATTGGTCTAAACACCAAATTGATGTATGATTTACCTGTAATGTTTTTATGATGGTTATGATCATGCTGACTTGTATGTATTATGGAATGATGTTTAGAAATCAAAATAGTGTCAAAGGCCGCTTTTCCATCGTGATTCCACATTCAAGGAAGGTAACACGAACATAAATTTTATTAAAGGTTCCTTGTATGTTTTTTTAAAAGGGAAATTTCTTGGAAGACCAAAAAAAAAAAGGAATAAGAATCCTTTAACACTATCGTAACATGGTGTCACTTGGTGCACATTGATGGCAAAAGGAAGATTGATGAGTTTTAATTTTAATTTTTTTGATTTATTTATATTTTTCATATTTGTTCTTGATTTTTAAAAAGAAAATTGTAAAAAATCTTATGATTTACGATACGATTTGCGATTCGATACGATTCAATCCCTACTACGATTTGCGATACGATAATGATTTTGACAACATTGCTTGGTTCTAAGGAATTAGAATTAGTGAGTGGGTTTGTTACAGTGATAACCCATTTCTGGCATGTCGTGTATACTTGTAGTTCCTTTGCCTGTGCTGTGAGTGTTGGACAGCATCAATAGTAGTATTAGCAGGCTGCCCTATGACTTACAGGGATAGCATCCGAAGCAATGTAAGGAACGAGATAGGAAGGGGATAAACTGGAGAAGGATGCCTCTTTTTCAACTCACTATAGTAACAAAACATTATCTGGACACATGATCAAAACATTCGTTTTCCTTTTGTATGTAGGAATAGCCTAAAAATACACTCTGAATAACTTTGGATCTAATTTGGTCAGATTTGGACCCAGAACATGAACACACACAACCAAAGACAAAAGGTGGAACAATGAAAGGAGGCCGAACTGGATAAATGACCTAATGTGGGGACTTCAACTCCAAAACTCTGGATGCCATACGATTAATAAGATAGGCGGTTGTGAGCACTGCATTGGCTCAAAATTGCTTTGCAAGGTGCATCCCTATTAAGAGTCTCCGAGTATCCCTATTAAGAGGCTCCAAGTAACTACAAGTAGATGATGGTTTTTTCATTTTGCCACTCCATTTTGTTTTGGGTATATGGACAAGAGCTTTAATGTATCATCTCATGCTCATCTAAATAACCCCTCAATTTACCTCAAAGTATTCTCAGGCATTGCCAAATTGAAATATTTTTATTCTTTTATTAAATTGAGTGAGTACCATCTTATAATTTCTTTTTAATAATATGTGGTACTTTATCACAATTCTTTATGAGAAGCAACTAGGTGCAGCGGGAGAAATCATTCACACAAGAAATGAAATAGCGATAGCCATCCATGGAAACAATGGGATTAGGTCCTCATGTATTAGAATGAATAATATGAAACAGGAATAAACTTTTATTCAAACTTGAAGGAAAAGTTGATTTACAATGTTTGGACAACTCACAAACTTCAGACTGTAGATTATGACTCAAAACTGACTCAAACAAATTTAGAAACAACAACTTTAATGGCTAAAACGACAAATCCTAAATGACTATGTGACAACCTAACTTGGGCATTATTATGATCCTTGCTAAGATTACTACTTGACTGCAGGGCTGAAGGAGAACCAGTAATACCTAGAAGTTTGAGACCGGATACTTTACGATCACTCCAATTGATTTTCTTGTCACCAAGTTTTGAAAAAAAGGTCCTCATAAATACAGTGAGTAGGAAAGAAAGTTACACAACAGTTAAGATTTTTGGTGAGACTACTAATCAACCTTAAATTTGTGGATAAATTTGGAACAAGACAAGCAGAGGACAGAGACAATTGATCATTAAGTTTGATATCACCCTTCCCAAAGATAGAGGATAGGGATCCATCAACAATTTTCACTTTATCTTTTGTAGAAGATAGACTATATGAAAAAAAAAAATGGATGACAGGCCTGTCATATGATTAGACACCCTTGAATCAATGATCTAGACTGGGCTAGATGAGGAATGACTAACAAGGTTAACAAACACGTGTATCTGTCTGAGCATAAGAAGTAGAAGTAGATGGACCTTCCAATTGGGAAAGTACACAGTGAAGTCATTCCAATTTTGTAATAGATAAACTGTTCGAGGCTGAGGACTGCCCAATAGGAGGGGCGGATGGGAGATAAATGTAGCACCTGAGGATGGAGGAGCAGAGGTAGCTTCAACTACAAGGCCATTGGAGGATGTCCGGTATGGTTGAATTTGCTGGTTTTCCATGGAGATCCTAACAAGTCTCCCATGTAATGTCAGTTTTTTCCACAATAGTCACATCTCAACTTATCGTTCTTATCAGGCGCTTTAATATTCCAATCGGATTCTTTTCCACCTTAAGAGGGACCATAAGAGGCTGTAAAAGTAGGATGATGGCTTTCTTCCTGCTTTCCTCACTTTGAACCAAGGAATAAACTTGGTACAATGTGGGAGGCTCATCTCTCCCCAAAGTCTGCCCGCTGGTCAACTCATATTCAGAGTTCAAACCAGCTAAGAAATTGAATATTCTGTTACGTTTGACCTGTTTTTGATTTCTGTCTCTGTCAACATTAATATCTCATTGTAATAACTGCTAATGGTCCTACTCTTCCCACAGACCCTAAAGAGTGGAATAAGAAGTAGAGAAGCTCTTCTCCCATTGCGTGGAGTAGCAATTTCCTGATGTAACTGATAGACATAAGCAATATTCTGCGCTTGGGAATAAGTCCGAGTAACTTTATCCCAGACTTCTTGGGCTGTCTGCAGGAACAAGAATCCCCTACTAATATAAGGTTGCATGTTGTTAAGTAGCCAAGACATCACCATCAAGTTTTCTTGCTCCCGTTTATTATACGAAGAATCATCAGTAGCTGGTTCCTTCACCTTACCACCCAAACACCTGACTTCTTCCTGCCTGCCGATATACATTTTGGTGGATTGAGACTCTCAAGAAAGTCAGTGTCATCCAACTTCACGATTTTGATCTGCACACTAGGGTTGTCACCATAGCCACCTACAGTTGACATAGAACTTAAGGCCCCAGAAACATTAGATGTAGCCTCTCAGCCACTGATAGTTAACATTTTTTCACAGAAATAGCTCCTTATATTCTTCAAAGTATAGCAAAAGTTACTGTCTGAAAATTATGAATTTTTTCCCCGTATAACTTATTAGGAGAAAATCAGAAAAAAAGAGAAATCTTGAATGAGATTTGGTAGGGGGCGGCAGCATACCTTCACAAAGAGCTCACAACTTACTCAAGATTCCACCAAATCGAGTGAGACCAGAACCAATGACTAGAGAAATTCTTTAGGGTTAAACCTTCATATCCTAGTTTGTCAAGAGATCCCTGCCTTGAAATATGAATGGGATAACTCAAAATTGTATTAATTTTTTTTTTTTTTTTTTTTTTTCAGAATTTCCAGAAGAAAAGATTGCTCTAATTTCAAATCTTCATTAAATCTGCTGCAGCTTTGCCCAAAAATCAAAGGAAATAGGGTGAATCATATCCAATACTTATCAAGCCCAAAACAGGAGGCCATATGACTGCTGACACCAACTTTATGGTCCACAATCAGCAATGACCCCTGGTAGAATGAAAACGGCAGATGTTTTTCCTCTCTGGTACCAAGAAATAGAGATTAAGCCCTAGCAAGAGAAATGGAAGGAGAAGTAGAAAAGAAGAGGAGAAGAAAAGAGCCCCGAATATATATATATATATATATATATATATATATATATATATATATATATATATATATATATATATATATATATAAACACTTTTAGAAAAATACAAAATGACCCCTTGTTAGTACCTGTATCACAAAAAGACCCCCTTATAACCACATATCTCAACAGCCCCCTATTATACAAACTAAAAAACCAGTACCTTGTGCAAACGAGCAAATCCTCAGTTCTACTAACATATAATTCCTTGTCAGCTGATAGGCATTGATTTAAGACAACACCCCGGCATAAAGTTCTGTCCATTTGTGCTGCATCACTCTGGCCTCACCATCTACTCATATCAGTAATCCATAATTCCACTGATGTTCTTTTGTCTTTATTCCTTTTTATTAAATGTGTCTTTTGTGAATATTTTTCCTGTTGAAATAGAGCTTGTTATGCTTCACTTTGGCATTGTTTGGACATAAGGCTTTCCAAAAGATAATTAAGATTTGGCAAGTTCCATTCCCGCCACATCTGCTCTTTCCTGTGGTTTTGTGGAGATCACAAAATCGAGAAGGAAAGTCTCTTTCGTAGATGATTTCAAACTTCTCTATGTTGTGTTCTCTTTGCCAAGAGTGATAAATATCTGATGTGGCCATATTGGTCCTGCGATATCTTGATTATATATTTACTACTGGTTTTCTAAAGTCTCGAATCCAAACAAAGCCGTGGGTCATACTACCTTTAAAAAGAAACCTTTAGTTATGAAGTAGTCATGCAATATCTTGATTATATATTAATTTGGGTCGTGCAATATCTTGCTTATATATTAACTCCTAGTTCTGTAATGTTTTGAGTCCCAATGTACCACATAACCATATTGATCGGCAGACATGATATATTTTTTACATATAATTGATGGTTGAAAAACCATTATTTGGTAAGAATGTTGTTTGTTGAGCAGTGTCAGTTTGACCTGCTAAAGTCGACCAAATAGGCTCTAATCGAACACAATCAAGCATGATTTGGTGCATTAAGTCCTGCTACATATAAATACAACAAAAGAACATGGACCTAGAGCGGTCCTCTCCCCTTTGATTCATTGAATCCTACTTAAATTTTGTGTTTTAATTCTCAAAAATAGGCCTAGATCTACAGTCTTCTGCTTTAAAATTAGTTTTTAAGCTTCTTTCACGGTTGAAATGAAGAAAGAAGTGGAAAAATGAGAGAAAAATTTTAAATAAAAATTTAAAAATAAGAGAAAAATGGCATTTATCAGCCTGTAGGTCCAATCCACCCATGTTGCGTAACGTGGGTGATTGTTTCTCCTACGTATCAGTGTTTAGAGTTGATACCTAAACTTGAGTCCAAATGAAGCCTTATGCTGCATGATTTTGCACCCTTTTGAGATCCTACTATGCGATAGAATCAAATGTGGTATAAAGAAATATATTCATATCTAATCTCAGAAAGAGAAGAAACATGGGATGGAGGAACCAGATACACTTAATTATTTCAGTGCATCCATCTGCATGGAATGGTCAATCTGCTTGGGTGCAATGATGTGGATACAGTCAGGACAGTGATTGCTACAGCTGCCATACAAGTTGTAATTAATTCTCGGTTTAGTAGGGTTTGTCTCTTTGGACTCTTTAGTTTCCCTATTTGCTTTTGCCTCCCATTCTATTACAAAGCAAGTTGAGTGTTCATGAATGTTTTATCAAGGAGCCAATTGGGTCGAGGAGTTGTTGGCTTCTTCTAATATAACTTTTTGTCTTGGCTATAAAATGTATTTTTGGAAGAAGCCTCTTATTTTATCTGGTCCCTCTGTGGATGGTCCATGCACCATTCAAATCCTCTAGAGTCGAAGAATCCTAAGCTCCTAACCCTTCATTAGGTGCCCAGAAATTAGATGATTCAGAAAGAAAATACAGGCAACTGCTCACATTCAATGGAAAAAAAGGCCAAACTAGGATCTTTGGGAACCTTATCAAATCCTCAGATGTTGTCACTCACAACCACATTGCCATATCTACTACTTAATTCTCCATACAAAATGATGATATGTCTCTTGTATTTTGTTGTTAGCAGTCAAACCTAGCATGGAAATGCAGGGTGTCTTTGACCATGATTAATGGATGTACTAACCATGTGACCTGTGTATGTGGGTGCTGAGTGAGATTTCGATGCATTCTGTGGTCTAAAGCATTTATTGATGCAGGATGTTACGGTCATTTTCAGGCGGAGGGGAGGGGACGATCTTATCCAAAGCCACATGATGTGGGCGACAACTGTCCGCTCTGCCCCAGATGTCATTCAGATGGCATTCGTCCCCATCACCTCTCTTCTTGACGGCATCCCTGGGAAGGACCATCTCATCCGTGCGATCAACCTCTATCTTGAATGTATGAAATCCCACAACCAATGTGGTATCTTGTCAATCTATCTTATATGCCCTCCATGAACTTTGCCAAGCAAAACACCAAGAAGATTGGGGACCTCTTTTGTGGCACCTGCGTGAGATCCAAGACCATTCATCCTGTATGGTCAATAATCAGGTTGGACCAGCCATTAGGTGATCAGAGCATGTGCTGGAATATTGACTGTGGTTCTTTTCTCATCAACATCTTCCCACCTGATGAGTAGATCAGTATAGATCTGATGAGCGATCATGGCGTGCCCACTTGATTAACGGTATGGATCTGACACATGGGCCACATTGCCAACTCTGCTTTGAAGAATACCCCCCAACTGTCTTTGCTTGAATCTCCATAGGATTTCTCAAACTCCAGGAATTTTCCTTCTTTAGTCTCAACATGTCTGAATTTCCGTTTGGCCATCTTTACAGACAAGCCGCCAATCGAGGAGCTGCGATATTTCCTTGAGTTTCAAATACCTCGGACGTGGGCACCTGCCCAAGACAATATACCGGGCCATCAAAGAAAGGAGCCGGTCTGCCCCTGGTTGCAGTTCAGTATAATGGGCCAAAAGCTTTATGTCAGCCAAGAACAGGTAAGTTCATTGCTTAGCCATGAGACTATGATGCCTGTTCGCAACCATAGCTCTAAAACTCGGTTACTCGACTCACAACTCGCCCAAGTATACTCAACTTGGCAAGATTTTGGGCTGAGTCATCGTGAAACTTTTAAGCCTGACTCGATCTCGAGTTGTCACGGCTTGAAGTGAGTCGCTTGCAAAGCTCTTTTAGTGAAAAAAGCAAGCACAATTTGTTTGGTCATCCATACATTAATATTATATATATATATATATAAAAATCATGTAGCTGACCCCAATTAGTTACTATAAGGCTTAGATGATGATGATGATGATAGCTATTTTAAATATTTATAAACAATATTAATTTAATTATTAAATACCAGTTTGAGTCAAGTAAAGGCTCATTCGAGTCTTTTGAGTCATCCTGAACTGGCTAGACATAGAGTCAAGTCGGGTTTTTGACTTTTTAAACTATGTTCGCGACAACTCACTAAATAGCAACTCATCCATGTGCAGCTGTGCTCATCGCTGGCATGCTGTCGATTAAGACCATCCAAATCTTGGGCTGGGCTCCATTGTTGATTGAGCGTAGCCTGAAAGTTGCACCGATCCAGTACTCCTAGCCATCTAATGGATGGCTGGAAGAAAATGGTCAGTGATCCATTTTCACAAGCGGAATCAGATGGATATGACTTGAGATCGTCCGGTTGGTATGATTGTGCACGCTGTGATCCATCTGTAGTGGGCCCTGCAATTTGGATGGTCCCTAACATCCATGCATGCACTGTGGTGGTGGTGGATGAGTTGCTGCATGCAAGTGCTGTTTAATAGCATAGGATAGCTTCTGGACTCTAAATCTTATGAGGTGACCAGAAATATACAGAAGCTTTTCCTGACCCGACTGTAAGCAGTTCTGTGATTTTTCTTCCAACTTGGTTGTTTCTCGTAAGCTCGAAAAACTAAAATGATGCAGCAATCTGCGATCCCAGCCATCAGATTGTTGTGATGTCACCTGTTGAATGTGGAGGAATGCTTATCCTCAATATCCATCCGTAGGCCATTGATCAGATGGATAAGATTGTCTGAAATCCAGAGAAAAAAATGTTAATTTTTTCCTATTTCCTCTTGCCATCCTGATTTCCAAGCAAAAATGCAGGTATCTGTTGGGCGTAAGCCCGTGACAGGGTTGAGGTTATGCTTAGAAGGAACGAAGCAGAACCGGCTCTGTATTCATCTCCAGCACTTGGCCTCACTCCCGAAGATCCTCTTGCCGTACTGGGACACCCACGTGGCGATTGGTGCGCCTAAGTGGCAGGGGCCAGAGGAGCAGGATAGCCGTTGGTTCGAACCTGTGAAATGGAAGAACTTCTCCCACGTCAGCACGGCCCCAATCGAGTACAATGAGACCTTCATTGGGGACCTCTCTGGTGTGTACATAGTCACCGGAGCCCAGCTTGGAGTATGGGACTTTGGGACGAGGAACGTCCTATACATGAGACTTCTGTACTCGAAGGTACCTGGGTGCACCATAAGGAGATCCTTGTGGGACCATAGCCCCACGGGCCCTAGTGATAAGTCCAAGAGACCAGCCATCGGGAACTCTACGAACCCTGGTGACATGAGTTCAAGCTCGAACGATGTGGTGGGGAAGCTGGCAAAGCTCATTGATACATCGGAGATGAGCAAGGGGCCACAGGATTCACCAGGGCATTGGTTGGTCACGGGTGGGAAGCTGGGAGTGGAGAAAGGGAAGATTGTTTTGAGAGTGAAATACTCATTGCTGAATTACTGAGCATCCAGGGATGGTGATCGATTGACGATGGGCCAGAGTAGTTACAGCCTGCTTCTGGCTTAGTGGGGGTGTGTGGTGGTGATCGTTCTTGTAAATTATGAGATCTTGGTGAGGTGAATGAGATTGGAATGGTCTAAAGAGGATTTGTAGGATGATGATTTTCGTGAGGCGTATGGTGATTCACTCCATTGAGCCAATGGGCCCAGCTCTAGACGCTGATGACTCCAAAAAGCTCAGATTTGAAGTTCCTAACCCTTTGATCATATCACTTATTTTCTGTTTAATGTGGGCCAGTGCGGCTGTTCTTGTCTTAACCTATATATATATATAGGTAAGTGATCAAAGGTTATGATCTTCGAATGTGGGAGATCTTTCGGGGCACTCCCCATCCATCCATTGTGGGACCATCAGATCACTGATGTAGATAACCAAATTGTGGGTCCCACATGCACAGAATAATGCACTGCACCTTATAAAGCCTCTGACCGAGATGGGTCAAATGATTTTCCATTTGTTGGGATCCTGAGTCGTATGATCTTGGAAATGCAACGTTTGAAGTCACTGGGCCCTTCAAGAGGATGAAGCCAATTAGTGCATTTGAATGGCTGCGATGTCTTTCAGTGGCTGTGGGACTGTCCATAAACAGCTGCGAATGATTTTGAGGATTAGCATTTATGATCAATTCGATGGTGAAGCAATGTTGTGGGCCATCAGGGACATTCTTGTACAATCTCCATTGCGATTTTTCCGACTCATGAAAGGTACGCGTAGAGTTTTATTTTTATTTATTATTATTTTTTTTTGAAATTTGGAGAGCCCCTTGCAACTATTTTTATAAGGATGGTTAGAGGGATTTGGGAGAGTCATGATTTCTTTCTTGTATGTTTTATTTTTAAGGAATGATCACATACACCCTGTTCAATGTTTAACACATCCATGCATCTGAGCCGTGCATAGGGTGCTCCGCGCCACAAAGATCACCTGGTGCAAAAGTCAAGTCAGTCCAATCGTCAAGCGGGCCACACGTGTATGATCAATCAGACTGCGAAAAGTTGATTTAAACAGTGAAGTGCGAACTGACAGTGGGTGTACTAATAAGCTAACCAAAAAAAAAAAAAACCACCCACTGTTTTATTTTTTTTGGTATGATGTAGCTCGTGTGGCGAGTGGACTAAGCCCAATTCTCCAGGTGATCTTTGGGACGGGACCGACCTTTTGCTTGGGTTGGGGCATGAGTGGATGGTAACTTGTAGTCCACTGGGTTGTATATGATCATTCCCCAAATGGCTGGGATGGGGACACAATGATTATGAGGATGGTGGTGGTGGTTTTATATCTGGTTCTTATGGTTTATGCCATATTACTTCCTCGTGTTTATGTGTGAATAGCGTGTACTGGGAAATATTGTGCAGATCATGACATGGGCCCCGCAATAGATGCGACGATGTCTAAAAATCAGTCCAGTCGAACCATTCTAATGGCTGAATTTGAGTGTTGATTGCACGGTTGGTTATCTTTTGGTTAACAGTTCAGCTATTTGGTTTTCTTTTTATTTTTTATTTTTTTAAGGTGGGCTTGATTTTTGGAGATGGTAACATCCATGATGGGGCCCACATGATGAGCAGCTTACATTTTTGTACATGCCTTTTTTTACACGTGCCATGGAAGGTGTGAGTAAGATCATAGAATTCATCAAATAATAGAACACCTCTAACTTTGGCTACAAGCTATTTGTAAATTGGCACGAAACTTGTAACATCTGGCAGATGTTGACAATCTGGACCATGCAACCAGATGGGCCCACAAATAGATGGGCCATGATTCAATTTTTTTTTAAATTTTTTTTTTTTTTTTTATACATCCCCTGCAATCTTTTTGGTGGATGTTATCCCATTGGATGTAGAACAAGTGGTTCTCATTTACAGTCCATTTGCAGGCCATTCAGTGATTTGAGGACTGATTCTGATTCGTTCCAAAAATGCACCATGGCCCATCCATGTTGGGCCCACTGTGACGAACATCGCCTTAGATTTAGAAACTCTCATGATGTTTTTTTGAAATACTAATCAAATGATATTTATCAAGTTAATATAGGAGATTTTCAACATCTTGGCAGCTTCTAATTTTTTTGGTGGTTTTATCACTTTAAATAACCATTACATCCGTGAATAGTCAAAAAAATAAAATGATTTATTAAGTACTTTAATTTTTATATTTTCAGCAAGATTTAATTTCCTGAGAAAAGCTTTGAAAATCTGAAATTCTCCCAAGAAATTTCCGAGCGTGATACTTGTCATTACAGTTGGGCCCACTAGATGATCATCGCTTGACTGTTGAACCACATGTTAAGGGGATGCAGATTGGGTGGTGAGTAGACCTTGGTGGTGAAATGATTTGATTGGTGGGGCTGAACTCTGTCAGAGATGGTTTAAGTTCTTACATAGCCGAAAAGCCTTAAAATAGGCCTGGGCCCATCTCTATCAGCGTAGGGCTTCACAAATCAAATCTAGCAATGTCATTTCAACACCTAGGTGGGTGGCACATAATCCGCATCCATGTTAAGGCATGTGAAGTAGTTCTGTTTTAGGCTGCAGATGGGTCGCATGCTGCACAAATTGATAGTGATTTGAAAGCAGGTGTGATGTCTTGTGTTTTTTTTTTTTTTTTGGTCATAAGCAATCTTTTAAAACTGGACTGTAACTCGTTGGTGGTTCGGTCCAATTGCCAGACTAGCTGGACCTGTTCTGGTCAGTTTTAGGCTGTAATTCTGCTTCATTTGAGATCCACGCGAATTAGCATAACCTAGTGGTTACAGGTTTTTATTTATTTATTTATTTATTTGTTTGTTTGTTTGTTTCGAAGTACAAGCAATGGCCCGCTTCGGTCATCAATTTCGGGTGAGGTTGGTCCCAACGTGCATTCTAGATTGTGTTTAAAACATTGCATATGTATGCAAGTGGATAATAATATTCAATAAATATTTTGAGATATTTTTAATTTTATCATAGCAGCAGTAATGTAGTGGGTCATATATATTAGAATTAAACCTTACAGTAAGTAGTAGAGCTGGGCACGGGGTGACTCGACTAACTCGACTCGTTCGGACCCAACTCGATCTGAACCGAATGGGTGAGTCGGTTTGAACCGAGTAGGCTTCGCCCAATCCAAACTCAAACTGAGTCGAGTTCAAGTTACCTAGTAACTGACTCAAAACTCCATCTGGTTAGACTCGACTGGATCTGAAACCTTACTCGAATTTGGGTGTGTGTGTGTGTGTGTATATATATATATATATATATATATATATATATATATATATATATATATATATATATATATATATATATATATGATAAGGCCCAAAACATGATGTTTCAACCAAAAATGAATCCTAGTGGTCCGTTGCAGCCTATTTACATTTAGGCATGGCTACTAGATGGTGCTCTATTGGACCCACCATGACGTATGTATTTTATCAATGCCGTCCATCCATTTTGGATGAATATTTTTGGACATTATCCGAAAAATGAGATAGATTTAAGTCTAAGGTGGACTACACCACACGAATACAACGGTGATTGAACATCTGCCATTAAAAACTCCCTAGGGCTGGCTCAGTGTAATGTTTATTTGTCATCCAAACTGTTTATTAGGTCATGCATACCTATACAAAAAAATATCGACCTAATCCAAAACTTTTGTGGCCACAAGAAATTTTAATGGTGGGCATGCAATCATCACTGTTACTATAGTGTGGTTGGCCTGAGATTTGTATTTGACTCATTTTTCAAATCATGCCCCAAAAATAATCTGAAAAAAAATGGATGGACGGTGTGGATAAATCACATGCATTATGGTAGGGCCCATAGAGCACCGTCCAGTAGCATTTCAGTGAAACCAAGCCACATCGGAAGGGAGCAGGTCAAGTGTTACCTAATTTTCCTGTGATGTGGTCCACTTAAGGTTGAGATATACCTAATTTTTTGTCTCATATCAGAAAACGATCTGTAAAAATAGATGGACGGCATGGATGAAACACATACATCATGGCGGGGCCCATGGAGTACCGACCACCAGCCACTGGCTGGTGTCAGGGGGAGTAGCCAATCCGTTTCCAATAATGTTGAGCCGAAATAAAAGTGCCATTTATACAAGTGTAGGACTAGGGGTGAAAGTCGGGCCGGTTCGGTTGGGTTCGGTTGGGTTGGGTCGGGTCGGGTCGGGTCGGGTCGGTGCTCAACCCTAGCCCAACCCAAGGTTCTTGTACCTCAACCCTAACCCAACCCAACCCGACCCAACCTCGGGTTGGGAATTCTCAACCCAAGCCCAACCCAAGCAGGTTTGGTCGGGTTGGTAGGGTTGGTCGGGTGAATACATGCTAATATTTTAATGATTACATTAGTTTATTATATTTTAATACACATCTTATTTTTTATATTTATAATTTTATTAATTACATATGTTGTTATTTATCGTAAAGAACTTCATTTATTCTAAACAAACAAGCTAAAATACAGGACTACTACTCATTTAAAAGTCATGTTGTGTAGCACACAATCTATTTGGGAGAGAGAAATCCAACATTTCTTGTTAGCTTGAGTCATCAGAAATGACGTGGACCAATGAGATCCGACAACACCGGAATTTCCTATGTCTTCGACACATACGATCTGCACTCAATTATAATTTATAAGTAACTTATATTTTGATCGGGTTTGGGTTGGGTCCGGCGATCCAAGACCTCAACCTGATCCCGACCCAAGATTTATCGGGTTGGTGTTTGTATAGCCCAAGCCTAAGATCGAACACAATAGATCTTGCCCAAGCCCAACCCAATGTCAGGTCGGTCACGGGTAGGTCGGGTTCAACCCACCCAACTTTCAGCCCTATGTAGGACCCATGATATAATGATAAAATTGTTATTATGATAGGACATCCAACAATATGCCTAAAAACTTTGCATTCGATACTTCTATTCCTATAAACGTGTTACTTTGGAGAACATTCAAAAGATATAAAAAAGTGTTTGATTTTTTTAAGAAGGTCAATAATTTTTGTTTATTTTATATATTTATTTAATTCAATGGTATCAAGTTTTTAATATCAACGAAGGGTTATGATTATTCTATCAAGAAGAGTACAACGCATGGCCTATTAATTAATGGGTTATGTTTCAGAGATGTATATAGATGAAGCATATGTGTGCTAAATTTGGTGGCAACACAATAGCATGTTTTATCTCATATTCTTCAAAGATAGAAATTGAGATAATATGGGCAAATGTGACAACTTGACAATTTTCAGACAAATTACCAGATAAAATTTTCAGTATAAGAACATAAATTCAGCAGTTTAAGCTTTCAGCAGCTAAATTAATTTTCAGACTTTATTTTTTAGTTTACCAAACAACACCTAAAACCATCAATAGGAAGTGTAGGTGTGGGTTAGGAATAAATATTTTAATGTTTTGATTATTAAAAGGTTACGGAGGCTTTACAAAATGAAAGTATTATACGAATTGAAAGTAAAAAAATTGAAATATCATCTAACCCCATCTAAGGGGAGCGGATTAGGTACTGATCCCACCTGTACTTAGCTAAGAACGGACGGGGCCTCTAACAGGCCACTGTGATGTATGGGTTTTATCTACACCGCCCATCCATCTCGTAATATCATTTTAGACTACAAGCCCAAAAAATGAGGCAGATCTAAGGCCCAAGTAGACCATACAATGGGGATTAAATGCCTACTATTGAAAACTTTTGGGGGCCACATAAGTTTTGGATCAAGCTGATGTTTGTGTTCTCTTCATCCATGTCTATGTAACCTTATGAACAGGTTGGATAGCAATTAATCATCACAGTGGGCCTAGGTAGGTTTCAACAGTGAAGTGAATATTCAAAAATTTTAAATAATTTATTAACTACTTTAATTTTTATATTTTCAGTAAGATTTTCTTGATAATATCCTGTGAAAAGCCTTAAAAATCTGAAAATCTCTCAAGAAATTGCTGAGCATGATATACAGTTGGGCCCACTGGATGAACATTACTTGACCGTTGAGCTACATGTTAAGGGGATGCGGATTAGGTGGTGAGTAGCTCACCACCCACCTGCGTAGTGAAATGATTTGATTGATGAGGTGGAATGTTGTTAGAGATGGGCCAAGTAAGGCCTGGGCCCATATTTATCGGAGTGTACGCTCTAACAATCAAATCTCGCAATGTCATTTCACAACGGAGGTGGGTGGCACATGTGAAGCTGGCACATGTGAAGCAGTTCTGTTTTAGATTGCAAATGGGACGTACTCTGCATAAATTGATAGTGAGCCATGGGTGGTTGGGTTCAATTACCAGACTGGCTAGACCTGTTTTGGTCAGTTTTGGATTGGAATTTTGCTTCATCACATAATAGAGAATAATCATAACCTAGTGCTTACGGTGTTTTTTGTTTTTTTTGAAGTACAAGCAATGGCCCGCATGGCCTATTTTGGGTCAGGTTGGTCCTAACGTGCGGTCTGGATCATGTTTAAAACATTGCATATGTATGCAAGTGGGTAATAATATTCAATAAATATTTTGAGATATTTTTAATTTGATCATATTAGCAATAGTGCATTGGGTCACATAAATTAGAATTAAAGTCAGTGGTTGATGGGATATGATGTCTGATATTTGAAGAATCAAGACATTTGACATAAGGTGATTATAGTAAGTAGTAGAGTTGGGCATGAACTACTCGACTTGTCCGACTCGTTCAGACCCGACTTGAACTGAACCAAATGAGTGAGTCGGTCTGAAACGAGTAGGCTTCGTCCAATTCAAACTCAAACCGAGTCGAGTCTGAGTTACCCAATAACTCAGACCTGACTCGACCTGAAACTCGATTTAGTTAAACTCGACTCGATTTGAAACTTGACTTGACTCGGATTCGAGTACATATATATAACCCTAATTTGTAAATATTTCTAAACCTACCCGCAACACCCAAACCTAAACTCTCTCCCTCCCTCATCCTCCTCTTCCAAATCCGGCAGACACCCACCGCCCTCCTCACCTCCTCCTCCTCCTCCTCCTCCTCCTCTCTCTCTCTCTCTCTCTCTCTCTCTCTCTCTCTCTCTCTCTCTCTCTCCACTCCCCTCCCTCCTTCATCTCTCGATCCGACTCGGTGCCAACTCGACTTGACTCGGTTCTTTTGACCGCTTTGGACTCGGTTCGGATCAGTCCAAGGCATACCGGATAGAGGTGGGCATCGAGTCGAGTCGGATCAGATTGGGTCGAGCTCTACTCGGTCCGAAATTTTCAATGAACTGACCCGAACTCGATCTGATTCGGGACCGAGTCCGGGTCATCTGACTTGTCCGATCCGTTGCATTGCTGGCCTGATCTGAACCGAGTCTGACTCGGAAAGGAAAATCAAGTCGGATCAGGTTGGGTATGGTTCGGATCGAGTCTTCTGCTTAATTTTTTTTATTTTTTTGAATTTTTTTTCTAAAATATGATTTTCGTCATTAAAAAATTCGTAGGGCCCACCATAACATTTATCTTCCATCTGATCTGTTGATAAGTTCACAACTACATGGATGAAGAGGAAAAACAAATTTCATATTGATCTGAAACTTTCGTGACCCTTAAAAGAGTTTCAATGGTAGATGTTCAACCCCCCACTGCTTTTTGCAGTGTGGTCCATTTGATCTCTAGATCTGTCTTATTTTTTGGCTCAAGCCTTAAGACGAGCCTGCCAAATGGATGGATGGTTTGGATATAACACATACCTCATGATGAGACACACGTAACTTGCTGGCGTCAATAACAACTAGGGGTGTACACAAACTGGGCTAGCCCGGTTAGCTTGCTCGACCTGGCCCGAAAAAGCCCAACTCGGCCTGACCCGAAACTGAGTTCGGGTCAGGACGGGCCAATTTTCTAGGCTCGAAAGTGAGTTGAGGCCGAGTTCGGATACCTTCCACTTCGGCCCGACTCGGTCCGAAATCTGACTCGCCCCAGCCCGACCCGTGTATGACTGTATTTAATTTGTATAAAATGTTTTATTTTATGCTTTGTCAAATGTATGTAAATGTCCTGACTAGTTAGATTTTTTGTGGAGTCTATAGTTCAACTATCTAAACTGTTGATCGAGGGCCTTGTAATGGAACGCGGATTACCTGTCAAAGCCCTTCCCATGAACTTGCTGTAAGGTTCGAAACTGGCCCGAACTCAAGTTCGAAACTAGCCCGAACTCGAAGGTTCGAAACTGGCTTGAACTCGCGTCGAGCCCGGTTCGGGCTGGAGATGTTGGCCCGGTGACCAGGCCCGGTCAGGTTTGTGCCTTGTGTGGCTATTGAACGGGCCTGGACGGGCTGAGGCCAGTTCGACTCGGCCCGACCCGTGTACAACCCTAATAACAGCTGGTGCATGGTACACCTGCCAATCCGCTTCCTATGTCACGTCAATACAGGGGTCTGGGCTCAGGAGTCTCGAGACACTTGATGGTTCTATCACATCAATACACCTGAGAGGAGACGGATTGGCTACTCCCCTGGATTTGGGTGTGTGTACATATATATATATATATATATATATATCCTTAATTTTTAAGTATTTCTAAACCTAACCGCAGCACCCAAACCCAAACTCTCTCCCTCCCTCATCCTCCTCTTCCAAATCTCGCAGACACCTACCACCATCACCACCCTCCTCACCCTCCTCCTCCTCCTCCTCCTCCTCCTCCTCCTACTCCTCTCTCTCTCTCTCTCTCTCTCTCTCTCTCTCTCTCTCTCTCTCTCTCTCTCTCTCTTTCTCTCCCTCATCTCTTGATCTGACTCAGTCCCAACTCGACTTGACTCAGTTCTTTTGACCAGTTTGGACTCGGCCCTGATCAGTCCAGGGCATACCGGACTCGGTACCGAGTTGGGTCGAGTTCGAGTCAAGCATATTTGAAAACCAGATCTAGTGGGGTCAGTGCTAACTTGGTCCGACTCGACTGGATACCCAGCTCTAGTAAGCAGTGGGTATGAATGTATGTGTTTGGATGGAGGAAGTAGTTTGCAAGATGTGGAGAGAGTGGTGGTGGGGTGATTGTTGAGAGGGGATTGCATGTGAGCGGTGCTGTGTGGGGTCCACAGAGATGTGCCTGATAAATCCAGTCTGTCCATCTATTTGGAAAGACCATAATAGGACATGATTCTAAAATTCAGGCAGATCCAAAACACAGGTGTGCCATACAACAAAACAATGTGAATAGCAATGTCCACTGTTGAAACCTTCTTGGAGCTGACCACGATGTTTATATTCCATCCAAACCATTCATAGAATTATTACCACTCAGATAAACTGTAGGAACAAATATCATCATGATACGAAACTTCTGTCACTGTGGGGCGTTCAATCCCCACCTTTTTTTGTTTGTTTGAGTGGTATAGCCCACATGAGTTTTGGATATGCTTGACTTTTAGAATCCTGTCCTATTGTGGTCTTTCAAAACAGACAGATGGAGTGGATTTGTTACGGACATTTCTGTGGGCCCTACACAGCCCTGGCCATGCGATCCACTCTCCATTGTAGAAGGAGAGTTATTTAGTGCTCTACTAGAGGCTAGAGCATGACCCTTAAAAGAGAATGTGTTGGGACATCAGCTATTGGATTTGAGTCCTTTTTAATGATTAAGGGTATGTTCGGTCAAATTAAATTTCGTAATAAGTTACTGAAAAATGGTATTTTCAGTGATTTTAGGATCTTCTTCTTCTTCTTCTTCTTCTTCCTTTTTTTTTTTTTTTTTTTTTTTTCCGGTCATAACTTGGCCTAAAATTTATTGGTAAATACAGAAAGTCATTTTCCCTTTAAAATTTTTTGTTGAATTTTAATCAAAATATACATGTCAACTTTTAAAAATGATAAGACTACCCTTCCAGATGTTCAAAATATTGTAGGATTCTCTCATCAAGTTCTCTTCCAGTAGAAAAAAATTTCTATATTAGGAGTCAAATCCTTCTCAAATTGCTATCTCCTTGGATTTGAGGGCCAGCTTTCCATGGCTTTTTTTTTTTTTTTTTTTTTTTAAAGCCTTTCTAAGACCCACCGTGATGTTTATTTGCCATCCATACCGTTCATAAGGTCACACAGACCTGGATGAAGGGAAGACATAAATATCAAATTGATCTACAACTTTTATGTCCCCCAAAATGTTCCAAAAAGTTAGATTTCCAATTCCATTGCTCTATATGCATGGTGTGGTCCACTTGAACTTTGGATTTGCCTCATTTTTGGGTCCGTTTCCTAAAATATCATGATAAGATATAACACCCTGGAAATCGGGGGCCGTGCATACACTCGACTCCCAAGTTCCCGGGCATCACTTATAACCAATTTTTCACTGTTTTGCGTCTAATCAGGTTTAAATGCATAGTATGAAATTACTTGAAGCATGAATCACAATCACAACAAGTCTACTAAATTAAAAGAGGTTAAATATATACAAATCCATAAGGATGTAAACGGGTCACTCAAGGCGTTGCCCAACAAATCAAAAAAAAACAATATTATATCCAGAAAATAAAGCTGAGTCCATTACTCAGCAATCCAAAATTCCGTCTACTGAGCCGATGAAGACTCGCTCATCAACAGGAAGTAGGACAACTCGACCTCCTCCTCGAAGCTCGCCTCACCAGGCTCCTCGTATCCTGAGTCACCTGCATCTATGAACGGGTCTGGTTGGTGTTTTAAAACACCATCCCAGAGTGGGAGTGAGTGATCAACTCAGTGGGTGCTATTAGTCTCAAGTTACAACATGCATCAATTATAGCATGAATTTAATGAAAAACAGTCAATCATATATATCTAGCTAATCTTATTAATGCGCATGCATGCTGGATGGTATGATACATGCCCTCACTACAACGCTCCCTCGAGCGACTCCATCTAATGATCGCGTATGACAACACTCCCTCAGAGCGACCTCGACTTTCGAGTCGCCACCCTAACTAATGCGATGCAATGCGATCGTGTTAGTCGAGTTATTACTTAAGTCCATTCATCCAGCAGGTTGAGGAATTTGATACACCCCATGTATTAATGCCCTAAACTGGTTACGAGGCCAAGGCCCCATCAACGCGTGAGGTCGAGACCCCACGGTCTGTGATCCCGTCAGGTTCCTCATCCCCGACTTCAAGCACGTGAGGAGTGCCAAGAGAAAGAGATTGCTCGCGGTCACTATGGGGAGGCGCAATACCCCAGCGTAGGCCGACAGCTCAGACACAGTGTCCCATTCCACAATGCCCGGCTCACAAGACTATGGACCAGTTGTAATCTAGTTATCAATGGGCTACAATGGTTGTAAGGTGTTCCAAGTTTCATAAATAGGTGAGCAAACATGGTTTACAAACAAGGTTGGTCAGATAGTAGGCTAGACCGCACGAGTCGGGCGAGGGTGAGACGAGTGACTTCGGGCACAAGGGACCTATGTAGTCGAACTACTGCCACCCAAACACTACTGCCCAATCCATGGATCTAACCCTAGCGCAGTCCTACCGATGGAACTACCGTCTCTCATCATGTTCCTAACCAACCCAAGATGGTGAAAGGGATCCATAACATGCCTGCTATCCAAGTCATCAACTAGCATATTAACATCATATTTTCATGCATCTCAAGCATACGAATCAAATGCTCCTAACAAGCAAGTTATCGCTATCATGAAACAAAGTGCATGTGAGTGGTGTAGATTTGTGAGGAAGTTAAGCACTTCCCCCATCTCAAGAAATCATGTGCATGAGAGTAATAAATCATACATACTATGAAGCACAACATATGGGAAAATCAATCAAGGCATGAGCATGTAATCATCCATACACACAATCATGTGAGAGATAAGAACAACATCATGAGAAAGCTAAGCATGTACATCCATACCATTCCAGAAACATATGATTTCCTAGGGTTTATCTAGAATTTCAAATATAACATCCAAGCAATCAAAATCATTAAGCTTGTACTAAAATTGGTGCTAGGCCACCTAAGATCAATAGTCCACACCTATGGTTCGTTGAGATCTTGGAAATGACCTAGAAATGCCGAACTAGGAGTCGATTAGCCGGAATCCCTAAAATAAAGCATTGCATGTTAGAATCTCATGCAAATCCTCCCTCAACATGAGGGGTTTCCAAGAAGATGAGAGATTTACCTATCAAATCGATGGAGAAGGGTTCTCTCAGTTGTGAATGATGGATTTTCTTGATGGAGAGGTAGGGTTTTGCAAGATGGGACTCCCTTGGGCCCTACTTTGATCTATGGCCCACCTTCACTCTCCCTTCCTCTCTTCTTCCTTTCTTCTTTCTCCCTTTTCTCTCTTCTCTCTTTCCTTCCCTAGGGTAAATTCGTATGGGGAGATGAGTGTCGAAAAGAAACCCCTTTTATAATGCCATATTTGGTGCAAATGGCCCAAAGCTTTCACAATTTTCCAAAATAGACCACTAGGACTCCCTATTGGTGTTGGGGCGGCCCTAACACCCCTCTGGCCACCAAACTTGGTGGTAGGTGTCTCATGCCCCAATGAGGGGTCATGCAAAGTTTGGAAATAAACGGATGAACGAGTATGGGGTCTGAGCATATGATTTCGATCTTTAAGTGGCCTTGTGGGGCCTATTTCGGTGATTGAAGCGGTTCTGGTGGCCCTCTGGCCATGAGACTTACGGGATAGGTGATCCATGGCCCGATGAAGGGCCATGCAAAATTTGGGAGCGATCGGATATGGGTTTGATTGTGCGAGTCAGATTTGTGATCAACGGTTACCAGGCCACGATCGGGTCCCAGATTTCGTGGATGTGTGTAGTAGAATACATTAGACCTTGTTCGTAAATTTGGAAGAAATTCGATGGCTGGAAAGCCTGGTATCTCGGTTTCATTTGCAAGTGCCAGATTCCAATCTGGTATTGGTGGGGTGCATTTGGCAAGTGCCAAATCCCAATTCTGGGTGTCCACTGGGTCCGTAGTCCGCGATGTACCACAAGCCCAGTGAAATCTTTAGTTTCCTAAATTTTTAGATTTTTCTGACCCTCCTCGGTCGCTGGGTGGCCCATACGGGCTGTTGTTAAGTGTAAACAGGCCATCTGGCTTGGCGGCCCGCACTTGGTTCAATCATAACCAGATTGGTCTAGTCTAATGGGCTAATCCTAGATTTAATTTACATGTGGTACCTTACCCTGAGTAGTTTAAACGAACGATCCTGCGGCAAATCTTACAGGGACGCCACAGGACACTATGTTGGTTGGACGGGACGTTACAATCACCCATGTATAAGCTAGCATTGAGTGTCAATGGTCAGTAAGTAATAATATAAGGTAATTACAAATTTTTTTTTAAAGGATTTTTGAAAATCCAAAACAGTAAAAATCCAGGATGTTACATAAGGCCCACAAAACATGATGTTTCAACAAAACGAATTCTGGTGGTGCTTTGCTGACGCGTATTATGTCCTACTCAGCCCGTCTCTAGCCACGAACGAGCAATTCTGTGGGCGGGTCTACTGTGATGTATCTGTTTATCTATGCTATTCATTTATTTTCTCAAATCATTTTAATGCATGAACACAAAAATGAGTTAGATCCAATGCTCAAATAGGCCACACCACATATAACTCTTGCATTTAATGCCACTTGCATTCATGCTTTGTGCATTTAACGCAGCGAAGCTTATTATTTGGTCTGGGTCACCTTAGCGTTGGATCTATCTCATTTTTGTCCAGATTCCTTAAAATGATCTGAGAGAAGGGATGGACCGTCGTAGATAAACAGATAAATCACGGTGGGCCCACCCACACAACTGCCCGTTCGTGGCTAGAGCCGCGTCCGTGCGTTGTTTCCTATTTAGACATGGCTACTAGATGATGCTGTTTTGGATCCACCATAATGTGTGTATTTTATCCATGCCGTCCATCCATTTTGGATAAGTATTTTTGTGCATTATCCTACAAATGAGGTAGATTTAAATCTAAGGTAGACTACACCGTAGGAAAACAATGGTGATTAAAAATATGTCATTAAAAACTCTCCGGGGCTCATTGTAATTAATGTTTATTTGTCATCCATAGTGTTGATTAGGTCATGCATACCTAGATACATGGAAAATACAAAATATCAACCTAATCCAAAACTTTTGTAGGCCCAAGAAATTTCAATGGTGGGCATTCAATCAACACTCTTTCCCATAGTGTGGTCGGCCTGAGATTTGGATTTGCCTCATTTTTCAGCCTATACCCCAAAAATAATCTGAAAAAATGGATGGAAGGTGTGGATTAAACACATACATTATGTTAGGGTCCACAGAGCACCGTCCAGTAGCATGTCCATGAAACCAAGCCGCATCGGAAGGGAGCAGATTAGGTGTTACCTGGGTAAGGCCCACTTGGATGAATTCTTTTATATCCACGCCGTTCATACGTTTCTGCAGTCCATTTTAGACAGGGTTTCCAAAATTATGAAGATCCAAATCTCAGGTAGACCATATCACAGAAAACAATAGTGATTGTCTCACTATTAAAAATTCCAAAGGGCCCATATTTTGGTAATGTTTCTTTGCAATCCAACCTCTTGATAATGTCAAGAAGATCTAGATGAAGGGAGAATACAAATATAGCTTGATCCAAAACTTCTGTGGGCCATAAAAAAGTTTTTAGTGGTCATTCATCACTATTTTTAATGGTATGGTTCACCTGAAATATGGATCTTTCAAAAATTTGGGATCCCGTCCTAAAATGAGATGTAAAAACAGATGGATGGCATGGATATACAAAAATTACATCACGGTGAGTCCTCACACGGTTAGGGTGACACCGACTAATCTGTTACTCACGTAACAGCTAATTGGCACCCGCATCGGAAGTGTACTGCGTGTCTCCCCCGCCTAGAAGCCAATCCGTACAGGCAGAGCTCTGTGGGCCCCACTGTGATGTATGGGTTTTATCCATGCCGTCCATCCATTTTGACAAATAATTTTAAGGTATGAGCCAAAAAAAGAGGTAGATTGAAGGCTCAAGTGGACCACCCCACAAAAAGTAGTGTGGATTGAAAGCTTACCATCCAAAACTTCTTGGGAGGTTAGATGTCAAATAAACATCAGTCATATGAAGTTTTCAACCGTAGGAATTCAATCTCCACTACTTGCTTGATGTGATGTTGTCCATTTGTACCTTCAATTTGCATCTTTAAGGTCATGCCATTAAATAATCAGAACCAAAACATTTGGTAGCCTACAAAGAGCTTTTAATAGTCAATTACTATTGTTTCCTACTGGTAGCCTACAAAGAGCTTTTAATAGTCAATTACTATTGTTTCCTACTGTAGCCTACTGGCATTAATAGGTACCATATAGTGTTGAGCCGAAATAAAAGTGCCATTTATACAAGTGTAGGACCCATGATATAATGATAAAAATGTTATTATGATAGGACATCCATCAATATGCTTAAAAACTTTGCATTCAATACTTCCATCCTTATAAACATATTACTTTGGAGAACATCTAAAAGATGTAAAAAAGTGTTTGATTTTTTTAAGAAGGTTAATAATTTTTATTTATTTCATATATTTATTTAATTCAATAGTACCTGGTGCTTAATATTATCGGAGCTTATGATTATTCTATCAAGAAGAGTATAACACACGGTCCATTAATTAATGGGTCATGATTGAGAGATGTATATAGATGAAGCATAAGTGTCCTAAATTTCAAGGCAACAGAGTAGCATGTTTTATCTCATATTCTTTAAAAGATAGAAATTGAGATAATATGGGCAAATGTGATAACTTGACAATTTTCAGACATTTATGGTTTGTTTTTACAAAACATGTTTTTATGAAAGAGAAATACTTATTTTCTAATATTAAGACTTTTTTCAAATAAATTATCAAACGATTTTTTCAGTACAAGAACATAAATTCAGCAATTTAAACTTTTAACGGCTAAATTAATTTTCAGACTTTATTTTTCAGTTTACCCAAAAACACCTAAAACCATCAATACAAGAGTGTAGGTGTGAGTTGGGAATAAATATTTTAATGTTTTGATTATTAAAAGGATACATAGGCTTTACAAATTGAAAGTAAAAAAAAATGAAATATCATCTAACCCCATCAAGGGGAGCGGATTAGGTACTAACCCCATCTATCCTTAGTTAAGAACCGACGGGGCCACTAACGGGCCACTTTGATGTATGGGTTTTATCTACACCGCCCATCCGTCTCACAATATCATTTTAGGCTACGAGCCCAAAAAATGAGGCAGATCTAAGGCTCAAGTAGACCATACAATGGAGATTAAACGCCTACTATTGAAAACTTTTAGGGGGCCACATAAGTTTTAGATCAAGCTCATGTTTGTGTTCTGTTCATCCATGGCGGGCCTGGGCAGGTTTCAATGGTGAAGTGAATATTAAAATTTTTTAAATAATTTATTAACTACTTTAATTTTTATATTTTCAGTAAGATTTTCTTAATAATATCCTGTGAAAAGCCTTAAAAATCTGAAAATCTCTTGAGAAATTGCCTAGCATGATATACAGTTGGGCGCACTGGATGAACATTACTTGACCATTGAGCTACATGTTAAGGGGATGCGGATTAGGTGGTGAGTAGCTCACCACCCACCTCCATGGTGAAATGATTTGATTAATGGGGTGGAATGTTGTTAGAGATGGGCCAAGTAAGACCTGGGCCATCTTTATTAGCGTAGGGCCCTAACAATCAAATCTCGCAATGTCATTTCACAACCGAGGTGGGCTGCACTTGTGAAGTAGTTCTGTTTTAGATTGCAGATGGGACATACTCTGCATAAATTGATAGTGAGTTATGGGTGGTTGGGTTCAATTGCCAGACTGGCTAGACCTGTTTTGGCCAGTTTTGGATTGGAATTCTGCTTCATCACATAATAGAGAATTATCATAACCCAGTGCTTAGTGCTTAGTGTTTTTTTTTTTTTTTTTTTTTTTTTTTTTTGGAGTGGAGTACAAGCAATGGCCTGCTTGGGTGGCCAATTTCGGTCCTAACGTGTGGTCTGGATCGTGTTTAAAACATTGCATATGTATGGATGAGGATTAATATTCAACAATTTTTTGAGATATTTTTAATTTTATCATACCAGTACTAATGCATTGGGTCACATAAATTAGAATCAAGTCAGTGGTTGATTGGATATGATGTTGATGTTGATGAAATGAAGACATTTATGTAAGGTTATTATAGCAACATGTGGGTGTGAATGTATGTGTATGGAAGGAAGAAGCGGTTTGCAAGATGTGGAGAGGGGTGGTGGGGTGATTGTAGGAGAGTTATTTAGTACTCTACTTATATGGACACTGAGCTAAATTGAGTCGAGCTTGGCATAGCTCGGCTTGGTTCCACCAGCAGCTTACCTCAGCTCGAGTTTGGCTCGACTCGGTCCGCAAGCTTGATTGGCCAACTTGGCTTGACTCAGTTTGGTCAGTAGCTTGGGCAAGCTCGAGCCGAGCTTGAGTTCAGGCGCCTAAATAGAGAGAGAGTGACACAAGTATGAACATGATGAGGATAACTACTCCGAATCCACGGAGCTTCTCTGGACACTTCACAGAGACTTCTTGAATCCACTAGGAAAGAAAGCAGGAAATAGAAATAAATTCTAATAAATTCGAACTTGATTAATTAATGACTAAAAACGAGTTCACAACCCTTTAAATAGGGGTACCAAGCAATGGGAAAGAAATCAGAATCAAACTACAACTAAAACTCCTAGAAATTGCGAATTACTTACTATTTATAGACGGTCGTGATGTCTACTAGTGCGCAAGATTTTTGACTAAAAATAGTAAGTGGCCTATTTGGCTTCACCAAACCGTTCTCCTAATTATTCTAAGCTCTATTCACGTTGGGCGCAACTCCTAAAGCCCGATGGATGAAGAGTTATAATAAAACTAAAACTTACTATTTATAGTAAAAATGAAATTAAAATAGGGAAACAATCGTCCATCCAGGGGTTTTTTGTAATTCCGAGCTGCGTAACCCGGCATAGCAGGGTTGGTTGGCTAAAGTAGCTCGTTCTACCCCAAAATCATATATTTTACGTCAGGTAACTCATTCCGGGTTGCGAGATATGCCCAATCTAAGGTCCGACGGTCTGGATCACTTCTGTCGTCGACCGGGCCTTTTCTGATCCATCTTGGCCATGAAACTATCCGCGACCCGCTCTACATCAGAGAGAGAGAGAGAGAGAGAGAGAGAGAGAGAGAGAGAGAGAGAGAGTGTGTGTGTGTGTGTGTGTGTGTGTGTGTGTGTGTGTGTGTGTGTGTGTGTGTGTGTGTGTGTGTTACTGCCTTGAGTGCTTGGACCAGGACGAACTATCGAACAGGGATGGACAGCCGCACAAGGAAGCTTGAATGCTCGATTGAGTGCTTGGACATGGATGACTAAGTAGATAGGGATGACTGAGTGCTCTGACAGGGACAACCTACTTGGACAGGGAAGGACTGTCAACTACTTGGACAAGGATGGAGAGAGAGAGAGAGAGAGAGAGAGAGAGAGAGAGATCGGGTCGACTAAGGCGAAAAAAGGAAAGGGGATTTGAACGGGAGGGATGGAGGGAGGGCCGGTCAGGTCGGCTAAGGTGAAAAAAAGGAAAGAAAATTTAAGGCGATTACATATATATAATTTTAAATGTATATAAGTCTAGTCGAGTCAAGTTAAATAATACCGAGTCAATTTCAAGTTGTGTTGAGTCGGGCTTGAGAATTTTTTTTGAACTAAAAAAAAAAAGGCTCAACTCGGCCCAAACCCAGCTTTCAATACAAGTCGGAACAAGTTGGTCAAGCCAAGTCGAGTGAGTTAATCGAGCTAGTTCTGTTCGTGTCCAGCTCTAACTCTGCTAGAGTATGACACTTAGAAGAGAATGTGTTGGGACATCAGCCGTTGGATTTGAGTCCTTCTAGTAAAATCATTTATACCATGAGTCTAGTTGTGAGTCAAGAGATAAAGTATTTTGACCTTTTAATTATTTAAACCATACTATGACATTTTAAATTCAATGTAAAAAATTTCAAATGATCAACCCCATCCAAGGGAAAGTGGATTGGATATTACCGACTTGTCTCTAGCTAGGAATGCATAGGAGCTTTGATGGGCCATTGTGATGTATGGGTTTTATCTACATCGTCCATCCATTTTGTCATATCATATTAGGCTACAAGCCTAAAGATGAGGCAGATCCAATGATTGAGTGGACCACATAGTGAGGATTAAACACCTACAATTGAAATTTTTTTAGGGATTATGGAAGTTTTAGATCAAGTTGATGTTTATGTTTTCTCTTCGTCTAGGTATATGTGACCTTATGAACAGGTTGGATGGCAAGGTAGGCCTTAGGCAGGTTTTAATGATGAGTGTCATTATCACTGCTGCTTTCTGTCGTATGATCCACTTAAGCTTGTATCTGCTTCATTTTTTGGATTGTACCTTAAAATGTCATGTGGTCTGCTTGAGCGTTGGATCTGCCTTATTTTTTGTATTGTACCCTAAAATGTCAAAATGGATGGATGGGTTGGATAAAACCTTGTTTTGAACAAAAATAAGGTATGTGGATTCTTTATATACATTTTAAAATGACAAAAGTTTAACAATTAGTTGTTGGTTTGCTTCTCTACCTCTGCCTTCCATTTCTTGAACCTGACGAAGACTTCAAACTTATGCTTCATGAAGTAGACCCGAACATTCCTCGAGTAATCGTCTATAAAGGTCACGAAGTATCATGTCACTCCTTTAGACGGTACTGTCATAGGCCCCCAGACATCAAAATGAATATATTTGAGCATCTCATTGCTAGTGTGTGTAGTAGTCTTGAACCTTAGCCTGCATTCCTTGCCTATGATAAAATGCTCACAGAAATCCACCTTGCATGCCTTAACTCACTTTAACAGTTTCTGTTTGTAGAGTTCCATCATGCCCCTCTCGCTTACATGCCCTAATTGCATATGCCACAAATTTGTATCATTTGTGCCGAATCCTACGTGTGAGGTGGTAGCGGCCTCACCCATAACCATGCTTTCGACCAACTTGTATAGATTTCCAACCTTGTGTCTCTATATCAATACCATTGCACCTCTGGTGACCTTGATTACACTGTCAGATGCAGTGAATGTGCAACCATTCGTATCTAAGTCCTCCCAAGGATATTAAGTTTTTCTTTAGCGCCAGGACATGCTTGGCATCACCTAGTGTTCGAATGACTTCGTCAAACATCCTTACCTTGATGGTTCCTATTATGATGGCCTTGCATGCTTCGTTATTCTCAATTAGAACACTTTCACCATTATAAGAGTAGGAATCAACTCAAGTCCTATCTGGGCATATGTGATACTAACATCCTGAATTTAGTATTCAAGTATCTGAGAGACGACTTGTACCTGAAGAGATCAAGAAGAGGTCTCCTTTTGAGTTCTCTTCTACTACACTCGTTGACTTACCTGTGTTCCATTTTCCTTTGCTTTGCAGGTCATCCTTCCATTTCTGGCAATCTCTCTTGAAGTGTCCCTTTATGCCACAATACAAGTATCCTTCGTCTGTCTTCGATTTCGATATGGATTTTTTCCCCGTTAGATTGAAATTACTTAACGGATTGCCCGTGTCCCTGACCCCCTTTCGTGACTAACCCTTTCGCTTGAGAGTCCTCATCAACTGACTTCTTCCTCATCTCATTATAAATGAGAGTCGCGGTAATCTCTTTCAGTTTCATTGTATTATTTCCATACAGTAGAGTAGTGACAAGATGGTCGTATGATGCGGGAAGCGATGTTTAAAGTAGCACCGCTTTGTCTTCTTCCTTGATTGCCTCGCTGAGATTTACTAACTTGCCACACACCTTTGTAAATATGTTCATGTACTCCAGGAGATCTGATCATTCCTTCAATTTCAACATGAAAAGTTGTTATTTGCAAACAATTTATTTGTTATGGATGTCAACATGTATAGGTCTTGTATCTTCTTCCACATCTCCAAGGGAGATTCATCATATAGACATTGTACATAAACTCATCCAATAGACACAAATGGATGATACTCATAAATTTCTCCCCGAGATCATTGTAGTCATCATCCGATATCTTCTTAGGTTTTGTTTCCAACAATGCTTTACTTAACCCTTGTGAAACTAGAATATTCTTGACCTTTTGCTGCCATAAACTGAAATTGTTCTTTCCATCAAATTTTTGTATATCAAATTTTAATCTTGACATTTTCGCTAAATCCCAAATGTTTAACCTAACACTCTAATACCACTTTGTTGGATTAAACCTAGGGTTGTTAATGGGCTGGGCCTAAGGTAGGTCTTGATCTGGATTTCGAATAGGGTTGGGCCATTGAGCCATCGAGCCCGAGCTCGACCCATTGACACCCCTAAGTCAACCGACTCCTTATCACACAACAATGATGTAAACTTAAGCCATTACAAACCTGGATCAAATCCTAGGTATTAGAAATTCGGGTCTAACACTATTGCTAATTTATGTGGTTTGTGGAAGCATAATAAATAAAGATAGAATAATATATAAATAACCAAACCAAAAGCAATTAATCATATAACACATTATATTTTACGTGAAAAACTCTTCCAGAAAAAACCATGGTACAAAGCGGTAGAGATCTCAACTATAATACAAGTCTTAGAGTACGCCACTCCCATTCATCAATTATAGGATCATCCAATCTCCCATTGTTATGCGCAACCCTAGGAAAACCCTAGTCTCTCGAGAAAAAAAACCCTTACAAGCGTTGGAAACCCTCTCATCTCATGAATACCCTTGTCCCTTAAGGGCCTGTTTGATTTTTCATGTAACAGGTAATTACCTAGTAAATGGGTAATAATTACTTACTCAGGTAATTACCGCATTGTTTCGAATGCAGATGTTGACGGCTTAACTTTTAAGTGCTAGAACCGAGGATGGCTATCAAATGAATGCAGGGCCCACTGTGATGTACTGGGCTTATCCACATCATTCATCCTATATTTTAGCCTCATTTAGGGCATGAACCCAAAAATGAGGTAGATCCAAAGCTCCAGTGGACCACACCACAAGAAACAATGGAAATTGGATGCTTACCGTATAAAAATTTGTGTGGCCCTCAAAAGTTTTAGATGAAGCTAATATTTGTGTTTACCCCTTATCAATGTTTTTATGACTTCATGAACAGGTTAGATGACAAATAAACATCAATGTGGGCCCAATGAACAAAATAACTTTCAACGGTGGACGTTTAAGGCCATTGTTTCCTGTGGTATGGGCCACTTGAGTGTTGTATCTATCTTAATTTTGGACTTATGACCTAAAATCTTCTGATAAAACAGATGGATGGTGTGGATATGTCATGCACATCACAGTGGAGTCCACAAATTTAAGTAAGCTTTTTTGGACCAATTTTCGAGATGAAAATACGCTTGAAATTTCAAACAGAGTTAAAAGGTAATAATGAGCTTTTTACTAGGTATTTCCCTGATACATGAAAAATCAAACAGTCCCTTAGAGAGAACACTCACATTTCTCTGATAATACAAGCACTAATTTGAAATTAGGCGTAAATACCCCTTACGCAAAATTGTGCAAACAGTCATCGCACCTTCAATCAACCGAGCTATCAACAAACACTCTCCGTCGACCGAAACAATTTTCGGTCGATCAAGAACATCACAATGTGGTTTGGTCAATCCCCAAATGTCTCGGTCGACCGAACCACTCCTACAACCTAATAAAGGCAGAATACAAGATCCTGCACAATAACATATCATGGTGGGCCTTGCAAAAATTCAAGGGCCTCCCTTTACCAATTATTTCCTTTACATGGCCCACATGAATAATGGATGAAACTAATTTTTGGGATTAGACCTACCATGGGGTGATGCATGAATGGTGACAACAAAGTGTGGGACTCAATCTATAGTAGAATAGGCCCACGGATCTGTCTGTGCATGGGACATGGTGATCAGGGATCAGATAGCTTACTTAGCTGAGACGCCGCCATGGAAGCCGGATAAGAATACCAGAATACCTGTAAAGCTTAGGATCTTCCTCTCCTTCACACCCTTTCTGCAATTCACAAGATGGGACTCGAATTTCTGTTGTGTTGTAGGATCAGGGACCCAGCTCTCTTTTATAGAGACTGTGGAGGGGGAGTTTGAAACCCATCAAAACTCCCTCTCCCACGCTCCACATTGCCGTGTCCTAGTTCGACTCAAACTGTTGTCTACGTAAACAGCCATAGCATTCCAGCCCTAATACGCACTGCTGCGCAATCAGAATTGCGCAGCGAATCACATGAAGTGGGGCCCACTGGTCTACTCAATTATCTAGTCCAACTGAATGACAATCCAGACCGTTGATCAGTAAGGCCCACTAAATAGAGTTCTTATATTCTCCCACTTGGGCCTCATTGAGCAACGTTAATGATAGTCATATAGAATAATTTTGAAAATAAGTTTTGATCTTTTAAGAAAATATCCAAATGGTTAACCAACGAAATAATTGGACAATATGAGTAATGCTATTCAATCTGGTCCATTAAGACTGTCAGTATCGAAACGTGGTAGTCGTCACAATATTTAATTTAGGTGAAGTGAGATTAAGCACGATCACAAGTACTTTCAATCTTAACGACATGGATCACGAACTAGGAAATGTGGTATAAGGATTACACACTTTAGTGTGATGATATGTGTCTATCCTTAAGAGGTTCTGAAACTTTTACATGTCTCCAACGAGACACGACTATATTTCTACTTACTCAAAATTTACACATATATATAGAGAAGCAGAAATAAATCTTTATATTAAAATTATCTAAACAAACTGTATAAAACGAGATCCCTAAGTGTCTGTGAAAATTAAAATACGCTCAATTCCCACTAACTGAAAACATCTGTGAGATCAATGACTCCCATGGATGTTACATGCTCCTGAAATGGCGTGATAGGGAGGTCTTTAGTGAGTGGATTTGCAATCATCTGCTTAGTGCCGATGAATTCCACGAACACTTGATGATTCTCAACTCTTTCCTTTACAACAAGGTACTTGATGTCGATATGCCTCGACCTTGACGAATGCTTGTTGTTACTAGAAAATAAAATAACAGCCGAATTATCGTAAAATATTCTCAGTGGTTTCAGAATATGCTCTAGTACCCGCAAACCTGAGAAGAAACTCTGTAACCATAGTACTTGATTAAATGCCTCATGACAGACAATAAATTCAGCTTCCATAATGGATGAGGTTGTGGTAGACTGTTTTACACTTTTCCACAATACAGCTCCTCCCACCATCATAAAGATGTATCTTGAAGTAGACTTCTTAGTATCAACGCAGCATGCAAAGTCTGTATCTGAATATCCGATCAACTCCAACTGATCAGATCTTCTGTATGTGAGTCCGAAGTTTTTCGTTCTCTGAAGATACTGTAATACTTTCTTCGCAGCTATCCAATGTTGCATTCCTATATTAGATAAATATCTTTCCAACATTTCAGTGACAAAGGCAATGTCCGGTCGCGTACAGACTCAAGCATACATGATGCTCCCTACTACTGATACGTACGAAAATTCCTTCATTCGATTCTTTTCTAAATCATTCTTTGGACACTGAAATAGACCAAATTTGTCGCCCTTCACAATGAGCGACTTTCCTGAAGCACAATTTTGCATGCCATACCTTTCGAGTACCCTAGTAATATAGGCCCTCTTTGACAGGCTGAGCAGTCCAAGTGTTCTGTCACGGCGAATATCAATGCCGATGATATAAGAAGCTTCACTAAGGTCTTTTATTTCAAACCTTTGGGATAAGAATTTCTTGGTGTCGCTCAACATCCTGGTATCACTGCTAGCCAACAGAATGTCATCAATATACAAAATCATCATAACGAACTTACTCCCACTGGTTTTAATGTAAATACATTCATCTTCAGTGTTTTCTATAAAGCCATATGAAGAAATTACTTCATGAAACTTAAGGTACCACTGTCAGATGCCTGTTTCAACCCATAGATAGACTTCTTAAGTTTGCAAACCAAATGTTCTGAGCTAGTAGCTACAAAACCTTCGGACCACAACATGTATACATTCTCATTTATATCCCGATTGAGAAATGTAGTCTTTACATCCATCTGATGTAACTCTAAATTTATATGAGCTACAAGAGCCATTATAATCCTGAATGAGTCTTTCTTAGATGCTGGTGAGAAAGTCTCCGTAAAATCAATACCCTCACGTTGGTTAAAACCCTTGGCAATAAGTCTGACTTTATATTGTTCAACATTACCTTTGGAGTCCCGTTTGGTTTTAAATATCCATTTAGAACTAATCGGCCTTATTCCAGTAGTAACTCTTCAAGATCTCATACTTTATTGTCCTGTATGGATTTCAACTCATCTTTCATGGCATCAAACCAACGAGAAGGATCAGCACTTTGTTTGACTTGTGTAAAGGATTCAGGATCCTTTTCCACCCCTATGTCAAAGTCATGCTCCTGTAAGTATACGATATAATCGTCTCGATTTACAGGCTTTCTCTCACTTTTAGATCTTCTCAATGGTTCAGTTTGTTGGGTCTGATCTTGATTTTCCTGATCAGTTGTTTGTATATGAGGTTCTACATGGTGTTCTGCAGTGACTGTAGAATCGACTGCATCATTAATATCTACGTGATTTGGATTGACTATGATTGGAGTCACGGTCCTTTGTTCCTCAAATATAAAATTTCTTATGTTCGTGCTTCCACTGTTTTCAGTGTCCTCAATGAATCTAGCAATCCCAGTCTCAACAATCCTAATGGAGTGGGAAGGATAGTAGAATTGATAGCCTTTTGATCTTTCTGGGTATCCAATGAAGAAACAACTTATGGTTCTAGGATCAAGCTTATTTTCATGCTGGTTATAAACTTTGGCCTCAGCAGGACAACCCCAAACATGTAGATATCGGAGACCTAGTTTTCTCCCATCCACAACTCAAAATGAGTTTTACTTACTGCTTTGCTGGGAATCCTGTTTAGTATATGAACTACAGTTTTGATCGCATCACCCCACAGAGATTCTGGTAATGTCAAATTGCTGACCATGCTTCGCACCATATTCATAAGGGTGCGATTGCGTCTCTCAACCACTCTATTCTGCTCTTGAGTACTAGACATAGTGTACTGAGCGACAATGCCACAATCTTGTAAGTATTTAGCGAATAGCCTTGGATTGTGTCCTGATTCGTCATATCTTCCATAGTATTCACCACCACGGTCAGATCTGACAACTTTAATTCTCTTATCGAGTTGATTTTCAACCTTGGCCTTATAGATTTTAAAAGCATCCAGGGTATCTGATTTCTCACTGATAAGGTATAGGTTCCCGAAGCGAGAGTAGTCATTTATAAAGGTAATAAAATATTTGTGGTCATTCCATGAGGCTGTAGGGAATAGTCCACAGATATCTATATGTATAACCTCTAATAGATCTACAGCCCTGGTTGCACCTTTTTTTCTCGTTCTAGTCCGTTTCCCTTTTATGCAATCAATGTATACTTTATAATCAGAGAAGTCTAGAGAATGTAAAATTCCTTCTCGCACAATCCTGTCTAATCTCTCACGAGAAATACGGCATAGTCACCTGTGCCACAATATGGAGAAATTCTCATAGTCTAGTCTTCGCTTGGATCCCACTACATTTCCATGCAAGCAATTAATGTTATAAACGTGAGAGGCAATCAAGTGTAATTGGTATAAGTTGTTTACTGTAGAGCCGGTTCTAACTTTAATCGAATTAAAGTAAATACTAAAACTTTTATTTCCAAAGTGAAATGAATATCCCAACTTATCCAAACAAGAAATTGAAACTAAATTGCCCATTATAGATGACACACAGAATGTATCTATTAAATTCAAAAAATGACCAGAGTTCAACTTAAGCCTATAGACTCCTATTGCCTCCACGTCAACCTTGACACCATTGCCTACGTATACTGAGCGCTCCGCATCAGTTGGTGGCCTGACTTGTAGTAATTCTTGCATAGAAGTGCATATGTGAATAGTAGTTCCTGAATCTATCCACCAAGAATCCGCTGACACGTCGGTCAAATTAGATTCAAAATAGACAAGAACGAAATAATTACCTTTCTTTATGAGCCAATTCTGGAAACCTTCACAGTCTTTCTATAGATGACCTGTCTTTTTACAAAAGAAGCACGGTTTACCTTTAACCCGTTTGCATTTAGATCCATTTCCAGATTGATTTTCATGGTTTTCAGATGGAGGACCAGAGAATTCATTATTAGAACCTTGTTTCCTTTTCCTTTTACCTTTATTCCTTTGCCCATGCCCTTGTCCTGAAGTTACCATATTAACATTTTGAACTTTTACCATCTGCCTGATCCTGTCTTCTTTTTGGACGCACTGAGTGATGAGTTCATCCAATGTCCACAGGTCCTTCAGAGTGTTATAGTTTACCAGGAACGTGCCGAATTGGGGAGGTAGGTTATTCATGATCAAATGAACCAGTTGATCATCAGTGAGTACAAGCCCTAGAGCACGGATCATAGAAACAACTTCGATCTGTTCTACAATGTATTTATGGATGTTGCATTTTCTATCTTTGGATGAGCGAGTTAATTTATTCAGAAGAATTCCCACTTCAAATTTATCAGATTTCTTGAATCGTTTTTCCATTTCAGTCAGGAAAACTTTGGCCTTGTCTGTTTCAGGCATGACACCCTTCATTGATTCAGAAATTGAATACTTAATGACTTTTAGGCATGTATCATTTGATCTAAACCATGCAACCCATCTATTATATTCAGCTTCAGTGACATTATCAGATGGCTTTGGCGGTTTTGGTGTTATCAGGGCAAGATCTAATTGAAGACAGCCCAGTACAACTTCAATGGCGTTCTTCCATTGAGCGTAATTAGATCCATTAAGGGCAAGGACTTGATTTTGATTAGTTGGAGTTGAGACTAAAATAAAAGAGATACATATATACTCACATTAGTTTATAATTTCACAAATCAATTTCGTGAATATAAACAAAATTATCAGGCAAAGTTAATCAATTCAGTTATTAAGGGAGGCATCAAATGAATCATCCAAGATGAAAATGGGCATCTTGGTGAGAATCTGTTACATCATCATCATTCCTCTTATGGGAGGTAATAATATGTTACTGATCCTCCTGAACATGAAGCTAAGTGATGTCAGTCATGTAAATATGAGACACTCAACACTTGTGGGTGAGATGAGTCTTTCGGCTTTACATCACCAGCATCATTTACTTCACCCGTTCACGTGATTGCCAAACGGTAATCGTCTGTGTTTTTGTTACCATATGCATGAAAATTGTGAACGCAACTGTATGCAATCCTCCTTATCCCAATGTTACTAGTCTGTACTTGTAAAATTTTCATCGATTGAGGTCACTATGGTAGCTAAGACAACCGAATCTAAAATTACAAATATAGACTTAGGATTGCAATTATAATCATGCGTCAATGAATTATACTTAAGTTAGTTTGATACGGCCCACAAGATGGTCAATATTGATCATTGGAGGATAGAGAAACTATTGACGAAAACAGACGGATATGTTTCACTCTCTATGATCCAATCTTTGAGGATGGGTAGTGGGCCTACAGCTGGGCCGAGTCAAGTCTCTATATTATCTGGTCATTATCAATGAGTATAGTAAGTCTAGTCTATAGTACCCACACGATGAATGAATAGAATTGAACGATCCACAAAATTTGATGCTCAGATCCTGACATTTATGTCCATTAGATGGACGTGTTAGATCTGATACTTAATGATAGTTCTTTGTCCTAATATTTATCCATCAAGTGATTGATTCTAGATTATATACTCATTTTAATCCAACCTAATGACTCAGATCTGGTTAACGGATCCAAATAGGTTCCTCAAATATCAGTGGGCTCAGATGAGATCTGAATTTAATGTGTAGCACTTGGCCCAATTAAATGGGCCCACTCGACAGCCATGCTGAAATTTTCTGATGAGGCTCACTTGTGCCAGGCCCATTCCAGATTTGAAAAATCAGTGTAGGCCCATATATATCATCCTAAGGATATATATATATATATATACAACAAGATTTGAACGGGCTGTAATAGGTTTAATGTACCCGAGCGGCCTGAAATCGGGTCTATTTACTCGAATGGACTGAAATCGCGTCTATATACCTGAAATGATTAAAACAGGAGATATCCCGTCTGTTGTGTTTGAACAGGGCAAAACTGAGACTCTTCTCATCTTCCGAAATCTCTAAGAGAGAAAGAGAGAGAGAGAGAGAGAGAGAGAGAGAGAGAGAGAGAGAGAGAGAGAGACGCAGGCCACTCTCCCTGTCCGCCTGATGCAACGAGAAGAAATGGATCTCGGTAGACATCATCGGAAGCAGCGTCTGTGACTGTGGCCGCGGCCGCCATTGATGAAGACGAGAGCTCGTGACACTGCAACAACTCCGGATAGAGGAATGAAGGTCGAGAGTCATCACCTTTGTCTCGAGGTTTGTCAATGGCTGCTGGTCCAACAGATCAAGGTAAGTGGCCAGATTTGAAAGGCCTGACGGGATAAGAAGTCCCTGATCAGCTAGATTTAGGGTATTCGAAATTCAAATCCCTGATCACAATTGTTTCAGGAATTTGAAAATCCCTGATATGATCAGATATAGCTGGATGTGATCATCCATGCCTATGCACAAATGACTCTGATACCAACTGTGGGACTTAATCTATATGCGGAATAGGCCCACGGATCTGTCTGTGCATGGGACATGGCGATCAGGGGTCGAATAGCTTACCTAGCTGAGATGCCGCCATGGAAGCCGGATAAGAATACCAGAATACCTGTAGAGCTTAGGATCTTCCTCTCCTTCACACCCTTTCTGCAATTCAAAAGATGAGACTCGAATTTCTGCTGTGTTGTAGGATCGGGGACCCAGCTCTCTTTTATAAAGACTGTGAATGGGGAGTTTGAAACCCATCAAAACTTCCTCTCCCACGCTCCACATTGCTGTGTCCTAGTTCGACTCAAACTGCTGTCTGCGTAAACAGCTATAGCATTCCAGCCCTAATACGCACTGTTGCGCAATCAAAATTGGGCAGCGAATCACATGAAGTGGGGCCCACTGGTCTACTCAATTATCCAGTCCAACTGAATAACAATCCAGACCGTTGATCAGTAAGGCCCACTAAATAGAGTTCTTACACAAAGATGATGGGAAAAACCAACAACCTTTCTCTTCTTTAATCCGGGTTGAGTTTTGCTCGAGGTTCAATATCAGCTGGTGTGCCCCTATAGCAGCAGATCATTTTCTTCAAGCTTGGCACGGGGTCAATATAGGCAAGCTCAAAACCAAATTATGGAGGATGGGAATTCTAGTAGTCTGGTGGTAAGTCTGGGAGGAAAGAAATGAGAGATGCTTCTCGGATGTCTCTAATTCTGGTCACATTGTTATTTCTAGAGCTAAATGTCTCTTGATCGAATGGGCGTCCCAAGTTGATATGTTTAAGGGCTATAATCTCTGTTTTATTGGTCTTTAAGGAGTTTCTGCCCTCCCAGCAGTTTCTCTCCCTTTTGTAATCTTTACCCTTTAATATATCGTTATCTTTTTTTTTCTTTTTTCTTTTTTTTTTTTAAAGGAGAAAAAAAAAAAAACAGAACATGAGGTGGGCTGAGGAAGGTTTCAACAGTGCGCCCTATTCTCATTTTTTTACTCTCATGTGTGCCACTTGAATTTTGGATTTTACTTGAATCTTATGGGTCGTTTGGATCATAAGTTAAGATAAGATGCTTGTACCTCAAGTAGTTTATCTTGATTTTTACTTATTAAACTGAAGTAATTAAGTAATTTTAAATAAAAAATCACTTATAATTAATCATAAACTAAATTTATTTATCTCAAATAAGTTACTTATCTACCGCTGTTAAGTAGAAAAAGTAACTTATTTGGTGGTATCCAAATGGCCCCTTAGGTTCAAGTCCTGGCCCTCGAAAAAAAAAAAAGGATTGATGGAGAGGATGTCTCACACACACGTCATCATGGTGGGTCCCAAAACAGATTATGTTGCATCTGTTGTCTTTGTCAAGTTAAATGAGAGTGGAGAAAGAGAAAACACGTTTTGGAGTAAAGAGGGCTAACCGTTGTACCAGCACTGGTGCATCAGACGTAAATAATCAAGTGAATCTTTACATCATTTAAAACTATATTTAATAATTTTGGTTCTTGCTAAGGTAGCAACGTCTCCAAACCTTTCAAAATGTCAAGCGAGGTAACCTATTGTCAATCTTAACCGTTCATTCATTTCATTCATACAACCAGGTGCAAGCCAACATGCAAAAATCATACCAATCAGTTAATCTTAACCTTCTGATCAATGGTATCAAAATGGACAGTCAAGATTAACCACAAACAAAACATGTCCAATTTTCATCTTGCAACTTCTAGTGGATAAATCCCACTTTGTATTTCTTATAATTCTAAAGTAACACTTTAATTCGATTGTTCTATTAGCATGATGTATGGCTGATAAGCAACCCACGGTTGTAACAAAATAGCCCTGTTCAAGGGATTAGGATCATCTGATCGGCCTAATGCTCCATGGCTTGCTTAGTTGTTAAAAGAATGGATGGTTTGGATCGATGATCAGCCACCCCATGTGCCCTTCGAAAGGGTTGGTGGGGAGAATAACTAATATCTTAAATATAAATATTTAGAAGGGAAATGGTACTATGAGGTCGACCACATGGGAACTTCCCATTAGGTCGATCTTTGTGGGCCCCACCATAATGTGTGTTGAACATCAATACTGTGAAGTTAATGGGTCCTCTTTAGGTTATGGGATATTCCAAAAATCAGCCTTATATAGAACTTAGGTGGGCCATACCATCTAAAACTATGCGAAGACATACCTAAAACATAAAAAACCGAACCATATCTCAGTGGTCCAATAAATGAATCGGAATGCTTTAATGGAAAGATAACCCTCTCAACTTTTATATGTGGTGTGACCCACCCAATTCATGGACTGACTTAGTTTTTAAGCCCGTGGCCTACCATATAATGATGCATCTGACTGATAGGGTAGATGTTCGACACACATCATGGTGGGGCCCACACAACTCATGGAAAGTTCCCATAAAGTCGACATTAAAGTACCATTTCCTTATTTAGAAATTAATAAATATTTAAAGGCTAAGGGCCCTCTTGGGAGTGTCAAATTGGAACCCCTAGATTTCGAAATGCCTGCATTTGAAATCCCCTAGATTTGAAATTCTCTAATTGTGTGTGACACCCTGAATTGAGAATCAACTTTAATCCAAAAGTAACTATGCATGATATATTTACAGGGGTTTGAATTTAATTACTAACTCAACTTTAATATCTCTAATTAGTGACCATATGAAATGTTTGACACAATGGTTGTAATAATCCCGTTGAAATATACACTTTGCCCGAAAATAATGAAATTCCAAGTCTCGGATGGGTCACAAGCACAAGATCATGTTCGAGTGACTAACAAACAATTTTTAACCGTTGATTTACATGAACAATGTTTGGACAATGCTGATCATCATATTAAAGTAATTATAGTAATGCAATTGATAATCTAGCTATTTTGGGATATCATTAGTGGGCCATGTGCCCAATAGTTTGATAGTGTAGCCACACACATATTACATATGCAACTCTTGAAAGGATTTTATATGTAATCCAAGCCCTTACGGAAGATTTGAAATACCATTTACTTTATGGTACCAAACAACCGGGGGATTTGAAATCCCCCCAAATTCATGGCGCCAAACGATCCCTAATGTTTTGGCGGTGACATTGCCACCACAACCACAGTGTCAACAGGATGTTGTGGGGGCCGCATGATATGTGTATGACATTCAATCCCCTTAATGTCCAACTCTAAAAGTGGCCCAACCCAGAAATCTGGCCTGGCCTACCTAATTTCTTTTTGGCCTGTGAAGTCTGTCATGGGTCCACCCCAAAAAATGCATTAAACTCATTAGGTTGCGTGAGATGTGCAAGTGCAGTGCATATGGAGATAAAACAACGAAGAGAGGGAAAAAAAATAAAAATCCTCCAATAGGGAGAAAAAGTTACCAGAATGGCTTTTTGCGTGGAAAATAAAAGTCATTGGTTTGCTTTTGTGTATGAAATTTAAGCCGCCTGACTAAAATACAATGGTTTTAATTAAAGAGTAATGCTTACACCTAACTGATTTTACTCGCATCTAAGTTGGTGTAGGGGCCACAATGGTGTTTGTACGACATCTTGTCTATTTATTAAGATGATACCATCATAAAAATGAGATGGCCAAAATCAAGTTGTGTAGGTGTGGTACACCATAGAAATCATGAAACAACACCTAAAAACTTTACATTTATTTGAAGCATCTCACATGCCCTGCCTGGTAACAGGCTAACAGCCTTAGGCAGGACCCAATCCGCTTTCGCACTAAATATTACGCGGATTTCCTGTGAAAGCTCTAGGTGGGGCCCATTGTGATTTTTATAAGAAATCTATCCTGTCCGTCCGCTTTTGTGATTTCATTTTAGGGAGTGAGCAGGATTCAAGACTCAAGTGGGATGCAGTAAAGAAAATTGATATTTATTTTTCATCCAACCTGTTCATGAGATCACACACATTTAAAGAAAAAACACAAATATTAGCTTGATCTAAAACTTATGTGGCTCTCAATAAATTTTTTCACTGTAGATATTTAATTAGTTTAATTCATATTGTTTCCTATGGGCCCCACAGCCTTTGCTCAATGTACTAGGTCATTTGGCACCATAGAATTTCCCCTAGTTGTTTGGCACTATAAAGTAATGAAGGGTTTCAAATATATAGTGAGAGCTTGAATTGCATGTAAACTCATTTCAAGAGTTGCATGTGTAAGATGTGTGCTACCGGACTATTATTCTTAGGCATATGACCCACTAATAATATCTCCAAATAATTAGATCATCAATTGCATCAATATAATTACTTTAATATGATGATCAACATTGTCCAAACATTGTCCATATAAATCAACGGTTAAAAATCATTGGTTAGTCACTTGGAGATGATCCTGTGCTTGTGGCCTATCGAGAATAAGAATTTCATCATTTTCAAGCAAAGTATATATTTTAGCTAGCTTATTACAACCATTGTGTCAAACCTTACCTACATCACTAATTAAAGATACTCTAATTAATTTAGTAATTAAATTCAAATCCCTGTAAATATACCATGCATAGCTACTTTTGGATTAAAGTTATTCTCAATATAAGTCTGCCAGACTCTATAACAAGATTTTAAATCCACGCTCCCAAACAGATCCTTCGGAAACCTTTCTTAGAGCTAACAAAAACCTCAATCTTCAAGAAGTTTTCAACCGTAAGCATTCAATCTCCATTGTGTGATCCACTTGAGCCTTGTATCTATCTAATTTTTTGACTCAATCACGAAAATGATATAAAGAAATGGATGAACGGAGAGGATAAAACCGATACATCAGGGTGGACCCCACAGAGCTCATGTATGGACCGATTCCGTATAAATATACGCAGGACGCAATCCGCTTCCGTAAGTTTCAGTTACTTCAAGAAAATTAATTGCGGGGAAAACGATGTCGAGCAGACACAGTGATATTTGCTGTCAGCACATGTCGGCTATAAAAAACCAACGGCTGAAATTAATTCTTCTGTTGCATGGCCCTCCTTAATGCTGGACAGAAGGTTTCAATTCCAACAGTTGGACATCATTTATGGTCCACCCGGGAATAACTTCCAACCGATCATGTTCGTTCAAAATCCAACCCTTTAATAGGTTGTCTCCACTATGAGGATCACGTTATGTAGAAATCAGCCTAATCCATTCATTAGGTGGGCCACACCATATAAAACAACTTTAACCATTGATAAATAACAAAATACAAGTGTGGTCCATTTAGCAAGTGGATGTGGCCGATTTTTGTACAAATAATCCCTGAGATTGGGCCAACCTATTCGACAGGTTGGATTTTACACACACATAAAAGCTTGGAAATTATTTGCTTGCTGGACCGTAAATTATGGTCCAACTGGTTGTACCTAAACCTTCTCAACATTGGATGAAGCTGATTTTAGGGCGTGTTTGGGCAGTGGGATTAGAAGGGATTAGGTGGGATGAGATTCATCTTGTCTTGTGCCAATTTCACTCCATGTTTGGGAGGAATGGAAAAGCTTGGAATTAGATTAGATGAATTGCATTGGGTCCTGTCCCAATTTCACTTAATGTTAGAAAGTTGTGTAGGTCCCACCATGATGTGTAGGCTATATCCACACCGTCCACCCATTCTTTGTGATTATTTTAGAGCATGGGCCAAAAATCCTGGTAAATCTAAAGCTTAAAGGGACCCCACCATAGAAAGCAACGGGGATTGAATACTTACCATTGAAAACTTCTTTGGAGCCACATAAGTTTTGGATCTACCTCATTTTTAGGCCCATGCCATTAAATGAGGTTACAAAACAAATGAACGGTTTAGATATAACACATGTGTGTTAAGTAATTTCAAATGATGGTGGGTATATCCATTCAATGTACCGCCCTATTACCAACAAAGCATGGCATTAATCTTATCGGTAATAATTTTGTTTTTTGGAATCTCATCCCACCTAATCCCTTCTAATCCCACCGCCCAAACACGCCCACGGATGTTTTAAGCAAGTGCGCATGATATGGATGGTTTAGATCTTCCAAACGTCTACACACATGCAAGATCCGAACGTTCCATATCTGGGACACACTGATTAAAACCTTTGGCCTGAAAATCAGGCCGTCTAACACCTCAGGTGGGTCACACACTATGCATGGAATGAACGGCTTAAACATTACTTCCATCTGATCCTTTGTTTTGTAGGTGGACCACTTAAATATTGAAACTGCCTAATTTTTGCTGTGGCCCACCTACTGGAAAGCTAGATCTCACACTCTTATCCCTGGTTGGCACGTGTGCATGGCTCCATAGACAAAAAGTCACAAGCTATGATTTCATTTCAAAGACAAAATAGTAATATAGATTTTGAATTGCATATAAGTACAAGCCCAACATACAAAAGAGGGACCACCAAATAGTATGGCCCGCACATAATAAGGCAATTGAGTATTTTACTTTACTAAAATGGTAACTCTCTCAGAAGCTTTTATATACTAAAAGGGCAAGCGGGTGTTATCAGTCCACCTCAGCATCACCGGCCCACTCACTTTCTCACACGTGTAAGAAGGAGATACGTGTACAGATTTGTTGATCTGCACCGTTCGATCGCCTAGAACTGGCCCCCTTCGAACGTCTGCCCAAACTGCCAGCCAGATGGTGCCACGTCGTAGCTGGTGATGGTTCGGCCGTCGCTTGTGGTCACCTGGAAGGAAAGACTCTGACCGTTGAGGTAGGAGTTGCTCTGCCAGTTCTGGCCCCAGTTCCTCGACATCGACTGCCACCCTGTCCTGGACCCCTTGATGGACACTGAATGGACGTCTCCTGCGCCTGCCACGTTAGTGATCAGGACCAAGTTGAAGTAAGAGTGACCGTTGATTGTGAACCTCACACCACCTTTCTTCACACATGGGACCCTGTCAATAATAACATTAACCATGGATCAGAAAAAAAAATAAAAATGTTACATTATAGGTTAGGTTGTCCACTTTTCAATTAAAGCTACAATATAACTAATTGGATATAAATAATTTTGATGCATTTGATAATATTGCCTTCGGAATGAAACTGGAACAATCCCAGCTCGGTATTGAGCGATCTGCAAGAAGGCGGGCTCTGCGAGATCAAAGTGTTGGAGGGGTGGGTTGCACCATCCACCATTGTCGTTCGCTTGGGCGAAGTTGGGCGGGCAGAAGTTGGTCGCGGTGACCATGATCGTCCCGGGAAGGCACCATTTCGGGTCATCGTTGCACTTCATTTCATAGCACGACCCGCAACTTAAGCCATTGTTGAACAGGGCGGTGCTAAGGGCCGCAGTGTTGGTCCCATAGCCTTGGCTATACAAATTTCCATAGCCACAAGCTCCACCTAAAAGTTCCACTTACTCAATCAGTCTATATAACAATATAAGTATAGATATAATATTTATTAGATGGACCGCGGACCATGACGGTCTAATTTGAACCGGGGTGAGCCATAAAATGTGTTTTCATATAAGAAAGCACATAAGCTCGTAAGCTTAAATTTTCATTTCTCAACGACCAAATAAACCTTAAGTATTAGTTCGAGTCAACTCAGACTCGATCAAATGTAATTCGGTTCAACATTTAGAGTCCAGTTTGAGAACCGCGGTCGACTCCTAATAAGTTAGGGTCCAAAATAGAGAAGAATAAGTTGAAATGTACCCATTGTGCCAGACGCGTCGCCTCCACCGTAGAATGTGGCATGGCCACCTTGCCAGTTGTAGGAGTCACCAAGGGTGGGACGTAGGCAAAATGTGAGGAGAATGAAGATGAGGGAAGAGAGGAGAGGGAAGTTGAAGATGGCCATTTTGGAGGAGGAGAATGAAAGAAGGGAATTGGAGTTGGGAGGGAGGATTGGTAAGAGGAGTCGTTTTTGTTGGTGAAATTAGAGTAGGGGAGGAGGTAGTATTTATAGAAAAGTGGGAGTCCTATGTGTGGGTGAGGTGGGCCCTTTTTTCACGTATTTTCTAATGTGTAATGAGACAAGCTAGCGGTTCTCACGTTTAGGCCGGCCAAAGGTCCTGAAACAGATTGCAGTCTTTATACAAAAGAAAGTGCACATGCAAATGTTCCAACCGCCAAGCTATATGGGCCCCACCTGCACATGCATGTTTCAACGGTTCTCTCTCTCTTTCTCTCTGTTGGTTACGTTCAACAATCAACATGTATGACGTGGACAGCTTGACATTTTTGCCCCTTAAATTTCGGTAGTGGACGCTGCTTTGGAGTTTCGCTAATTCTACGCGCGTGTGGGATCTGCCCATCCAGGCGCAGGCACACGTGCTTATATAGAGTTTTTACATGATCATATCTTTTCATCCGATTTGAAATTATTTGTTTACATATTTTGTAAAATTTCAATCTGTTTTCTATCTCTTTTTGGCGACAAATTCAAAAGTTTTTATAGATGTTCATTTGTACTGTATTCAGTGGCCCACCCGAGATGTCAACTGATCTCATTTTTAGGTCAGAATTTTTTAATACGATTTCACATATGATGGAAAGATCTGATCTTTTACACGTGTTCCATAATGGCAGGTGTGCTTACGTGCAGATGGGCAGGCTCTCCACCCGTGCGGAACTTGCAAACGTTCGTCGTTTTTTCGGGTCATATTTAGTAAATAGTGGCATTTTTGGTAATTACTGAGGTATCTGGACTTATTTTTAATTTCCACCGACCTTTTTTTTGAAAAAGCATATATTCCTATTTTTTAAAATTTCCTAAAATCAAGCTATTTTGTCAGGGATAGAGATTGCATTTGGATAAAAGAAAAAAGACAACCTGATATGCTGCCGGGAACTTATACACGGTAACCCAAAGCACACGTGTGTTGCACATAAGCTCAACCTCGGCCTCTAAATTGTTCGCCCCACTTGTTGGATGTAATACAAGGCTACACACGTGTGATAGTCTACCATGGCTTTGACTCATCCACTTCACACGTGCCAATCATGCAGGGTATTCAGACCATCCAAACGGTGAGGCACATTGTAGACGGGGACATATATCGAAAATCATCAGACCAAGAAATCCTGACCGTCCAATTGCTGTTCATCAAATGGATGGTTAAATGCAAGGGAAAAAGGGATGCGGATTACGTACTGAGTAAACTCCTTGGGGCCCACTATAATGTATGTGTCGTATCCACGCCATCCATCCGTTTTATCAGCTCATTTTATGGCTAGAAGCCAAAATTGAAATATATCCGAAGCTCAAGTGGACCACACCAAAGGAAACAGGGGATAACGATGACCACCGTTGAAACCTTCTTAGGGCCCGCATTAATGTTTATTTGTCATCCAATCTGTTCATAAAGGTCATAGATGAAGGGAAACCACAACTAGCATCTTGATCTGAAACTTTAGTGGTCCCAAAAAGTTCAATTCCTGCTGTTTTCTGTGGTGTGGCCCACTTGATCTTTGGATATGCTTCAATTTTGGGCTCATACCCTAAAATGAGCTGGAAAAAAATTTGAACGGCGTGGATATGATACATACATCAAAGTGGGCCCCACAGAGTTTACTTAGTCAGTACGCAATCCCTGTAAAAAAAAAAAAAGATGGTTAAGGTCATCTGCTGAGTGTAACTTTTGGGTCATGTTCCATTCAAAGTTGTGTCAGATAAGATTTGGACGGTCTGGATTATCCTCCAGACATGCGAAGTGTGCAGTTGAAGAGTCATCACGCACTTGCCCCATTTGGGCTGATCAAATGGACGGTCAAAATGAGAGCAGTCAACAGTCCTTATTCAACGATCACATGTCCATTTATTGAAGGTTAGGATCGACCCATAAATGCGTTTTTCATCACATGTCCCATCTAAAGTGAGGCTGACCGGTTTGGACGGTTTGCAGCCGTGGACTGCTTGGCTGGGTGTACGGTGTACCACACATCACCGACCTAGTTGATGTGTTGACGTCACCAAGTTCTGTGGGTCACATCTTGAGGTATGAGTTAAATCCAAACCGTCCATCCACTTGGCTAGCTAGTCGTAAGGCTTGAACCAAAACATAAGACAGATAGAAAGATCAACTGGACCACACTGTAAAAGTAGGGATTGAACGTCTACCATTGAAACCCTTCTGGAGGTCACAGAAATTTTGAATCAACGTGATATTTGTTTTTCGGTGTGACCTTATGAACAGATTGGATGGAAAATAAACGTTATGGTGGGCCGGTGAGAATCATTGTCTCACTGATATTTGTAGTGTGGTCCACTTGAACTTTTGATATGACTTATATTTGGAATCAAGATCTAAAATGATTATTTAAAATGGATTAACGGTGTGGATATAATAAATACATCATTGTGGGGCCCAGTAACTTTGATCTCCTTTGAACCGTTCGTACAACTCGAGCTCGAGGAGCGTCAGCGCTCGTCTTCGCACGGCAAGTACCCACACAGCTAGTTTGGTGATGTGTGGTACACCAGCCAATCGGCTTCCGTCGTGGACTCAGGTAAATATGTGCCACGTGTACTTCTAGACAGATACACGCTCGAGATGAGTTTAATGTTTTCATGAAACGAAGAACGGTGGGGGTTGAAAAAAGATGCTACGTGGCTGCTGGAGTCATCTACGTGTCGACTTCCTAATGGTAACACGTGAAGGAGTGTTAAATTAGTTGGCGGGTGACGTGGGTGGTTGGAGTAATTTGGTTGGTGAGCAGTGCCACGTGTATAGATGACATGTCATGCGGATTTCACGCTTTCCTACTCTGTTATGACGTCAGAAGGCACGGAAACCGTTTCCCTTTCTTACTCGGAGTGTGATACATGATACACAGGCACTGAGAAATTGTTTGCGTGCCACACAAGTAACTCAAATCAATTTTACCAAATTGTACCCAGGTTAGGTTATTTGAATGCATGACTATCCGATTGGTTGACATTTATCGGACGGATAAAATTACAAATTTTCGTTAGTGCCGGCGTATCAACTATGATAGCCAGGCAGTGTATCAAATAACTCAGTCCTTTGCTTTTTAACCCCGCCAGTAAAATGGAAGAGGAGAAGAAATTTGCTACTCGGGCAGTGTTGACGGATGATAGACAGGTACTTAGAAATTACTCTAGAATTGCAACGGCTTAGGTGGATCCCCGGATCCACCGAGGAAGGTGGACCCAGACTCACATTGATGTCCAACAATTTTGAAAGCTCACTTCAGGGCATGATCCAAAAAATGAAGCATGTCCAAATCTTAGGTGGACCACACCACAGGAAACAGTCGAGATTGAATCTCTGCCATTAAAAACTTTATAGAGTCCAACGGAATGTTTATTTGCCATCCAAGCCGTTGATAATGTCACAAAGACTTATACGAAGAGACCACACAAATATCATCTTCATCCAAAACTTTCGTGGGCCACAAGAAGTTCTAAATGTCAATTACTCCTGTTTCTATACTATGGTCCATCTGAGCTTTGGATCTGTTTCATTTTTTGGATCATTCCCTAAAATGAATTTTCAATACAGATGGACGGAGTGGATTAAGTACATTAAGGTGGGCCCCACAGTCAGGGGTCCCACCCACACCGAAGCCGCGCACATGGGTCACGGTCTAGATGTACCATGAACTAAAAATTGAGATTACCTGATGACGTGACTGTTAGATTGGTGGGCATTGATTGGACAGTTAAAACCGAAAAGGGTAGGTGGATTGGGTACCAACACTACCTATCCCAAACTCCAAACAGGCTGGGAATCTGAGGGGCTCACTGTGATGTATGGGTTCATCCACACCGTCCATCCATTATTTTTCGTATCATTTTAGTATATAGGCTCAAAATGAGTGGACCATAAAGTCAGGATTAAATTCTCACCATTAAAAACTTCTTGGGAGCTGTAGAAGTTTTGGATCTAAGTTGATATTTGTTTCTTACTTTCATCCAGGTCTATGTTACCTTATGAATAGGTTGGATGGAAAATAAACATTATGGTGGGCCCTAAGATGGTTTCATCGGTGGATATCATTATCACCGCTGCTTCCTATGTTGTGGTCCTCTTGAGCTTTGATCTGCTTCAATTTTGGGATCATGCAATAAAATAAGATTTCAAAACGGATGGACGGTGTGGATAAACCCATACATCACGTTGGGCCCCACAGAGCACCAGCCTGTTCCAAGTTGGGGACAGGCGGGGTTGTACCCAATACGCGTCCATGAAAAGGATCCAACGGCCCTACTTCAACATACAAATGTCCACGAATCTGAGGGTAGGATTACTCCCGAAATCTGATTTTTGGGCTGCGAGTTAAAAACACTGGGTTTCACAAATCAGTCGGTGTAAATGTATCAATGTATGCCACGTATACAATTTCTGGGCGGCTGCGTATGAAGTCAAAGAAAGTCCTGGTAGACAGGTGATATCCCAAAAACATATTGATCGAATCATCCTAGCCGTCGATTAGGGACATTTGTTAACCTTCCGTAAGACGTCAAACAATCAGACAAATGGGACGTCACAACAGTGTAATTATCAATTAAATGATCCATCTAACAGTTTGGGCCCACATTTTGGACGGCTTAGATTTTATTTTTGTTGGTTAGCTTGTCTGCACACATCACTCAGTCTACTACTTGAGCTATGGATAGGGGTGTTGGACGGCTTAGATTGAGCTGCTTATAGCCTTATACAATTTAGACCGCATGTCTGTAAATCACTACATCTCTTTAGAATGCCACGTGGCATAGTTGCTTATCATTGATTATTTACATCTAAATACCCTTGATGTGAACGACAAATGATTCAAAGTAAGCATAGACGATTCTATGCCGCCGATCCTATGGTCAGAAATGACGGTAGAAGAAGGATAAAAGTGATGATGCGGATAAAGTAGAAGAAGAACTAAAAAGTAACGGATAAGTTCGTCTGGTAGGTGTGATCTTTGAATATGGGACATTCGTAACAGGGCTCCCAAGTTGGACGGAAGAAATTCTCGATCACGGGCTCCCAAGTCGATGTCATCGGACCGACAAAAGAAATACATTTGATAGATATTTCGATGTTATCGTATGTGACATTAAACAGATAGCCGATATCATCAACAAACTCTATATTAGACTAAATTCAAGGCATCTGATATAACATTTGAAAGGATAACTGGATCTAAGTCCAACTTCCAATTTGTCCATCTCAATACAGTAGAAACCGGTGATTTCATCAAAACATCTGAGTCGAGTGAACTCTGACACACTCACACATCTTACTCTCAAATGAACAACTAATTCATGTTAGATAAATAATACACAACGGAGGATAGAAGAGAACGATAACGAAACGATCAGATCTGAGGTTGTTCGACTTTATAATCAATCGAATGTGACTTTTTACGGAATAGTCTGCAAACAAAAAGGAAACAAATTGTCATACAATGAACCTCAATCAGATTTTGGCATCGACTTAAGGCGTTCGAGAAAACTTCGAGAAGAGATTAAACTAGAAGTGATTATCTTAAACATCTACGGAATATATACATTTGGAAGGATAGTGCCTCTTCAAGAAATCCCGGTCCAACTCTTTTCAATTTGCCCATCTTGATATTAGCATTGCAAAATGATTATCAACAGGAAAAAGCGTATCACATAAGCGACACATGGCATAAGTCTGTCATGTACAATCATCAATTACTCTCGATTAATAAAAAGATAATAAATCATCAGGTACCATGGTCGAAAAAATTTGAACCGAGTCTTAAAAAACTAAGGTTCTTATTGCTCTAGGAGATTTGAACCCAGTTGCATAAGCAAAAATCCTTCTCTTACCGACTGGCTATACACACCATTTATGAAAAGTTTAAATAATTGAATTTATTTACTAAAAATAACAAACCCTCACAATTTCACTTACATGTGTGGCCTAACTTAATTGAATTGGCAGCAACAGGCCCCATTCCATCCCGACCGTAGCCAGCCTAATACTACTCTCCCCGAATGTCATGTGGGGGTCAGATCCAGATGGTCCATCGATGGGCCCCTCTGATCTGAGACTGAAAATCATGCAGGTTATGTCATCAGGTGAGCCACACTTGTTGGTGGAACATGGCCTTTGAATAAACCTGTATCCCACTGGAGATGACCTGGTCCTTATCTATTTTCGGTCAATCCACCTACGCGTTGGGGCCCACCAACGTATCACACGGATCATGGACAGAAGACAGCACATGGAGGAATTTTAACAAACAACAGTCATATTTTCGTACATCTTTGCAAAATTTTCTTTGTAACCATGTCTGTATACCATGTGTGGCCCACCGATACCGCAACGTGAGGTTGAGGTCGGTATGAGGCAGCAGATTAGCTATTACAGACGCGGCTTCTGGATCCACCAACTTGTGGGGCCCACCGTGATGTTCCTTACATCCTCTCCGTCCATTCGTTTTTACATATCATTTTATAAAATTATGTCTAAAATCAAGCAGATTCAAATCTAAGGTTGACCACACCACAAGAAACAGTGGTGCTTGAATACCGACCATTAAACACTTCTGGGGGGCCGTCTGAATGTTTATTTACCATCCAACCTGTTGATAAGGTCACTAAGACCTGGATGAAGGGACCACACAAATTTCACATTGATCCAAAAATTGTGGGCCACAGTTTTTAATGGTCAGTCATCACTATTTTCTGTGGTATGGTCCACCTGAGATTTGGATCGGCTTCATTTTTGGGATTATGGCCTAAAATGAGACGTCAAAACGAATGAACGGCATGGATGTAAGGAAAATACATCAAGGTGAGCCCCACATTCAGGGATCCACCGAAGCCGCGTCCGGGTATTACCAGGGTAACACGTCAGGGGGTGTTGTCCTGACTGTGGGGCCCACCTTGATGTATGTGTTGTATATCCACGCCGTCCTTCAGTTTTTCCAGCTCAGTCTCGGACATGGTATGAAAAATGAAGCATATCTAAATCTCAAGTGGACCACACCATAGGAAACAGTGGTCATTGAAGGCGCACCATTAAAAAAATTCCTAGGGCCCACCGTAATGTTTATCAATCCATACTGTGTGGTCCACTTGAGATTTAGATCTGCTTTATTTTTTAGAAAATGCCCTAAAATGGGCTGGAATACGTGATATACGGCGTGGATATACGATACATAAGTCAAGGTGGCCCCACGGTCAGTGAAACATCCACCCAACGTCTTACCCGGGTAATTACACCTAATCCGCCCGTCGGTCGATATAAATAAAAAAATGAAGTTTGCTGTAATACATCCTCACTTATTACCACAACTACATCGGCCCATTAGCCGTTGGATCGGTATCCTTTCCAATGATCCAAACTGTTTATTTGATGGCCCTTACAGATATTGGTAAAACCCAGAAGAATTCATAACTTAAAGTATTTAAACCCTTTGATCGTTCAGTAATTAACGAACCGTACATATTCAATAAAGAAGAACAAAAAGAAATGAAAGGTAAAAAAAAAAGTCCATTTCAAGAATTTCTATTTGAGGCCAATCATATAAACGGTTTGGATCATTAAAAAGACAACCCTAAATTCAAAAACTAAAGTCGCAATGTATCTTTCATCAGTACGTTGGGATGTACTAGTAAATCTAAATAACAATACTCAAAATCTTTGTCAATGACTAAAATAGTAAACGGCAATGATATATCACGTTTACATAAATCACGTCGGGTATCGCTCCTCATCACGCGACAGATCAGGTACCATACCCTCTGACCATACACCGACGAATAAAACTTTGATACTCTGATATGGTGTGGTGGATGATATGCAGGTACTTAAGAACGAACTTACATATTGCGTATGTGTCACACAACTAAATAAAACTCAACTGACCAAAATATGGTTCCGAGTATGGATGTGTCATGAACCAAAAATTTCTACTTAATTGATTTTTAACCATTGGATTGGTGCACATATATTGGACGGCTAAAAATGAAAAATATCAAATGGTCCAATTTCAGCAAAGAAGTGACCATGCATCAGAGGTCAGGATTGTTCATTCAATCTGATTTTCGGCTTGTGACTCGGAACAATGTATGCGACGTACAGTTTTCTGAGTGCATGCGTAGATGAACCAGATCAATGGTGTGGATCACTTGGCCAAAGGAGAAAACAGGTCGTTTTCTTATGAAAAAAAAAAAGAAGAAGAGAAAATTATCGCTGTAGATGCCACCTTTTATCAAGCTTCTTTTTTGAACCGTCAAAAACTTACCTTCCCAACTTAGACCTTTTACGTGCACGGGTATTTTCTACCTCAAATGCTCTGTCCGTACGTAAAAGGTCTAATTTGGGAAGGTAAGTTTTGGGTAGTTAAGAAAACAAGCTGGATAAAAGGTGGCGTTTACAGTGATAATTTTCTCAAAAAAAAAAAACTCCAAGGTAATTTTAAAAATGTTTTCTAAGTCCACGGCGTGTGCAATAAAGCTCATGTACACGCTTCTCATGTGCCAGCATTTCATGAATAGATATGAGATCTGATCCGTCTATCGGAATGGTACCACTATATTGATGCTCTAGACAAATAATCAGTTTGACCCACTTATCATGTGGTCCACAATTTTTAAAACAAACGTACAGTTCTGAAAAGTCGGCTCAATTTTCTCAACCCATCCACCTGTTTCCAGTATTGGTGTCCACATGTCGGGTGAAAAACATGTAAAAGGTCAGGCTAACCTGATGAATGGAACAGATCTCACATCTATGTGCCATGCTAGCACACGTGTGTCGTATACACGAGTTTTTTTTCCACACGCATGTGGACGACTAATATTTAGTTAGGTGAGGGGGACGTTAGGTTAATTTCAAAAGAGAGACTTCATCTAGTTGGTCTTTTTTTGAATTTTTGTGAGTCATGTGTAGATAGGAAATCGTTGCAAAGAGATCTGTGCCATGGCCCACCACGTGGACATGCACATGCATGGCCCGGGTATTACGGTCCTTGTAGTCCTGCGTCGTTTTCATGTGCTTTGGACGTATTCAAACGTCTACCGAAGATTTATATATTTTTATGATCCTCGACCGTGGATATGATATTCTCCTCGGGTTTTAATGTAATGCAACGATCACGGTGGACCACACATATAGGCTTGTATTTTAAGATTAACCCATGAAGCACTATAATGGTCCGGACTTGTTCGGCCCAGATGATCTTTTTGCTGTGGCCCACCTTTTATACGGCTCAGATGTTGTGTACAAGTGACAGGTAGCAGAAAAGAAAGCGTTGCACGTGAAACTTTCATGCACGTGAGAGAGAGAGAGGAAGGTCCGGCCTCTTTCTCTACAGGTGATCTTTTTGCTGTGGCCCACCTTTTATACGGCTCAGATGTTGTGTACAAGCGACAGGTAGCAGAAAAGAAGGCGTTGCACGTGAAAGTTTCAGGTACAAACGAGAGAGAGAGTATACAAAGACAAATAAAGAAGATATGGGTCATGTATGGTATTATATGGAAAAATATGGTTATGATCAAACATCCTCCGTCCATTCCCCAATGGAATCTTCTCTCACCAAATCTTCTTTCTTCCTGTCTATTTCAGTTTTGTACTTTTGCCTGAGAGTTGTTTTTCGGCGAGTTATTTGATACTCTGGCGGAGCATGTTACTTAATATGACAGTCATTCAGAAATTGCACACGTGGCATACATTAAGTCAAATTAAGCTGACTAAATTGTAGAACCCACAGTTCCAAAATCAGGTATGTCCAACAAGCCTCACCTTTAATTCATGGACACTTGTTTATTGAAATAAAACCATTGGATTTTTTTTTTTCTTTCATTTATAACCGTCCAATAAATGTCCACCAATCTTAGACGGTCAAATAAGATAAATTTTGGTTCTTGATACATATAAACTGGGACTTAATTTGATTTACTTATATGCCATGTATACAATATTTAAATAATTTCTAAGTGCATGTGTATCATCTATCATGGTCTGCCCGAGTGTGAGTTTTTTCCTTATTATTGTATTTTAAATTTTTTTTTATTTTTTATTTTTTATTGGGGAAGTTATATTTGATACTCTTGTAGATGCTGACGGTTTATACTCATGCAGCCGGCATTTGCAAGTGGCGTGTTATGTACCTCAAATTAAATAAGTTAAAAAACAAGGGCTCATTGTAGGCAGCTCATTACACGAAAATCAGATTGAATAAGCAATCCTAACCATTGATTAGTGGACATCTTTTTGATGTAGTCAAATGGATGGTTACTTTTCATTTAGCCGTCGATCGGGTTCACACGAGGGAGACCATGGGACATCTAATCCGGCACGTGTGTGGTGGTTCACACGCATGCATATAGCAGTTGTTAGTGGTTGTACATGTAGTGTAAATAAACTAAACCGTTGAAATCTGGGGTGTAGGGTAGATAGACCATGACGTGGGAAATTGGTTTTAGTGACACAATCATATGTTAGCATGTCTCTAGTACCGTGGACCCACATGCATGTGCACGCATGTGCATATAGCCCTTTTAGCCTTTGGTTTTGAAAAACTTAAAATTAAAGTTTTTAAGCTTGTCCGGTTTGATGAAACTTATTTTCGGTACTTATTACTAAAATTTAATATTTTTAGTTATTTTTATTTTATTTAAGCATTTAATAAATTTCTATAATTAAGTGCTTAATTTTAATTTCAGTTGAAAAATGAGATTTTTTTTTTTTTTCCACTTTAATTTATCACCTAACACATGATGTGGTAAGTGATTTTGCTCGGAATTAATAATTTAAAATAACAACAATGCCTTTTTTTTTTTCCTCAAAAAATGACTATACTTTTGGACCACCTTATGATGTCCGGTTATGGATATAAGCTGTTAATTTCATAATACTTTTCAAACTCTTCGAAACGAGCGGTCATTTGCTCAAAAAGAAAATTGAAGTGCTGGCATCTTAGATGTTGAAATTAGCGTGTTGTCGCACATAAGGTCACATGTGCAATAATATCAATTTGATATTGTGGTATATCTTGCACGCGTTGTAATTGATTTTCAATCTCTCCTTACTTGCATTTCACTATTAAACTTTTTAAAATAACAAAAGTTAAAATTTATAAATTGAGTGACATTCTCTTAATGGAATGCACAAGAGGAAAGTATTTAAATTTTAATAGATTGAGCATAAGTGCACCTAATTTAACAGCACGACAACAACAAGTTTTATCTCACACTTTACAAAAGTTAGAAATTGAAATAATATAAGCGAATATGACAAATTGTCAATTTTCAGACATCTATGGTTTCTGTTTACCAAGTTATTATGAAAAAAATACTTATTTTCAGAGAGTAATTTTTTTTTTTTTTCCAGACATTACTAAACAAAAATTTCAATACTTGTAAGTACTAAAATTCATCACTTTAAGTTTTTAACACTTAAGTTAATTTTCGGACCTTATTTTTTAGTTTGCCAAATGACACCCTAGTCATAAATGAAATTTTCACACTACGTTAAGCTAATACATGCAAGGAAAGAAATTTCATATATTAATTGATTTCTATAATGGAAAAATGGTTCAAACTTTTAAATAAAAGAGACTATTTTTCTCTATACCTAAGTTCAAAATGTGTGGGATTACTCATCTCTCAGCACACATTTAAAAAAAAATTAAGAAGGTGAGCTGTCATTTAGGAATGTGTGGAGTCTTGATATTAGTTGTTCATCATCATGATTGATTGACTAGAGGAGTGTCGTGGAGTGTTGTTTAGGCAACTCTGAAGGTATATATGGCTAATCTCACTTGTATTTCATAGTTTTCTAGTTAAGATTATTACTCATGTATAAGTTTCACAATCAAAGTTCATAATTGTTGATTTAATCCATGAAAAATTAAAATCTTAACTTTAATTAATGGAGATCTTTTTATTGAATATAGAGATTATTTTTCATTCTAATAATTTATTTGATATTCACCAATCAATGGTTTAGGATATCTTTCAGCAGAAATTTTGGTTTAGGGCCTATCTAATAAGGTACCCATAAATCATATCTCTGCTAAATTTGCAATTTATGAGTTCATGGATAAGAACCATGACACTTGACAGAATTAAGTTTCAAATTTTCTTTTGATGAGTTATTTGATACTTTAGTATGGTATCATGCTCATGTTTATATCTGTCCTAGCGCATTCTACGTGGTCTAATGAGATTCCACCATGTGTTGGCACAATGTACAAAAGTCAGTCGCACCTCAAGAAAATTTCTTAATCTCCTTCTTTAGGTATTATGTACCCTAGAAAAATCAGAACGGCTCATAGCCATATGCATGTTTGCGGTCAAGAAAATTGAGTCATTGTACGAAAGGCATGTGACCGTCGTACAAGTAGCCTGTGTGAATGAGCAACATATTCAGTAAGCTTATAAAGCCTCGCGGATGCCAAAAATCTTGTGATACAAGATACGCACGGCAAGACCATCTTGCACAATCATGCCAAAATGAGAAGTTTTTGACAGACAATCGATGCTTTCACGGATATTACAAAGGGTTAAGAAATAAGTTCTTACATAATTAAAAGGGAATTAGGGCACATGATGAAGAATCCAAGTCTGGCTAGGATATGACCATGTATTCTTTGAGGATGAAAGCACAGGTTAATAATGAAACCCTTGATGCGGCCACCACCCTTCCAAGTCTATATAAACAACACTTGGTAAGGAGTTCCAGGCCATTGCAAACACATACTACCTTTCTACACAGTGCAACACCGTCTATATTAGTTTAAGCCTTAATTCTTCTACTTTTGTCCAATCTCACTGCAGTAAGTTCAAAGTTTAGCATAACTTAGTTTTCAATTGTCTAGCATTATCATTGCAGTATGCTTTAGAAGTAGTGTGTTGGGATTTTTGGCCTGCGGAATCACACAGATCTAGATCTAGGATAGCAATCTAATGGCACCAAGCACACACAAGAGAACACACAGATTTAATGTGGAAAACCCTTTCGGGAAAAAACCACGGCACAAAGCGACAGATCTCCACTATGAAACAGAAATTACAAAGAGAGAGGACTTACTCGATTCAAACAACCTCGAATCTCACCCTTGCTACACCCTTTAATTTCCCTAGAACTCTTTTAGGAAGCCTTAACATTCCTTAGAATAACCCTAGGGACCCCTATTTATAGTTTAGGAAACTTCCCTTTCGCACCCTTGCGAAAGGCCACACCAAAATCCGCAGTCCGCATTGGATTCGGAAACAAATCTGCGTAACCTACGACTAGTCGTAGCTCTCCTACAACTGGTCGTAACTCACCTACGACTAGTCGTAGACCTCGGAGAAAAACAGCACAATGTCGCTGTACTTTGAGTCGTGCCAGGACTCGAACCTACGACTGGTAGAGCGCCTCCCACGACCAGTCGTGGCTGTCCCACGACCGGTCGAACGACCACAAAAACTTCAGATTAAAGACTTCTCTTAACGATCTCCACCAAGTCTTCAATCTTCAACCATGTAACTCCTTGACCTCTTCTTTTATCTCTGCATTATATCATAGCTTCTCGTGCACACTCCGTCCTTCTTTTCTACCATCGCCAAGCCCAGAGAAGTTACACAGAACTAGAACTTCTCTGTAGGAACATTCTTGTTGATCATGTCTGCCAGATTTAAATCCACATGCCTAACCACCTTTGCTCCTGTTTTCCCAAAAGAAAGAAAGACGTAGTCTTCTTACCATCTCACCGCTACTCAATATTGCTTGCCGGGGTACTTGCTCACAACACTGATAACCTGTGAAATAACCGGTCTAATCCAGACCATGGCATACACTGCCAACCGCATTCAAATAAGGCTCATGAGATATCCTGCTTTTCCTCATCTGTTTTGGGACATGTCCTGAGGAAAACTTGAGGAGAGATGCGTAGGGAACACTCTCTAGCTTTACTTGGCTCATTACATACTTGATCAATACCTACACACAAGGTATTCTTCCTGTGATTACCAAAACCTACTCCTCCTTCAGTCTCAATGCCGAGAACCATCTTTACAGCCCCCCCCGCTCCTTTATCCTAAATGTTCCACTTAACCGAGTCTTCAGTACACTGATTTTAGACATGTCATAACTGGCGATCCATATGTCATCAATTCCTGACTCACCATGAAGGAATCAAACCACTGCCTAGGCGACAGGTCGAACCACAACCTCCTGCAAAGTCTTTTCTCAGCCCTTTAACTTCGAACCGCTCTGGTTGCTTTATGTAGATCTGCTTTTCACTTTCCCTTACAGAAGTGCAAACTCCACATCCATTTTTCCAGCTCAAGATCACATTGGCCAACCAACGCTAATTACGGATCTAATAGACACCTGCTATACCGTCGGCGTGAATATCTCTGAGAAGCCGATCCCTTCTCTCTGAGCATAACCCTTCGCTATCAACCTCGCCCTGTATCTATGATGTATCCTTCTGAAGACCACCTACATCCAACCGCTCTCTGGCCCACTGGAAGCTCCACCTGCTCCCATATGTCGGTCTGGTACAACGAATCCATCACATCGCCCATAGTCACCTTTTACTTCTCAGCACCAGGCTCACCTAGAGCCATCTGAATAGAAGATGAATCCCCTGCTATATTGGAGTTGTCCATGTACCTCGCCGATATCCTGCGATCATGCCGTGTGATTCTTCTCACAGGTGGCTGCTCCACCTGCTCTGTATCCCTGTCTGCACATCTTAGCCTTCCTGCCCTGCCCGCTCATGTGGCCATGCCCAACATGCCACACACGTGTAGAGGTGGAATCCGCTACATCTACTGTAGCTCCACCGTTTGAAGTGCTCCCAATCAACCTGTACAAGTTACCGAGTCGTTGCGCTTTCATGATTACCCGTGCCCCCTTAGATACCTTAAGAACACCATCAATACCTGTGTACTTGCGTCCTTTTACCTCAAGCACACCAAGAGAAATCAGATTCTGCTTCAAATCAGGAACGTGCCGGACATCAGTCAGGGTACGCTCCGCCCCATCAAACATTCTGATACGCATCGTACCAACAGCCACAATATTACAGGCAATGTCATTACCCATAAACACCTGTCCACCATCGCACTCCCTGTAACTGGCGAACCAACTCCGATGAAGAGTCATGTGAAAAGATGCCCCTGTGTCTAGCATCCACTCGTCCTTACGATCATCGTATGACCGCCTGATAGTAGACACAGACAAAACATTACCATCACATCCACTCGATCCATCTGACGTGGCAACATTGGCCTCCTTGTACGAAGCCTCAGAATCTTCTCTCTTCAATTTAGGATTTCCACAATCCTTCTTCACATATCCTTCCTTCCCACAGTTACAACACTTTACATTTCCTTTGCCCTTGCCTTTAAATTTGGATCTAAAACTTGAAGAACCTGTACCTTGTCTAGAATTACTACCCACTATAAATAGTGCATCAGAAGATGTCCCCATGTCGCTGTTTACTTGTCTCATAGCCTTTTCTTGAAGAGCCGAGATAACGGTATCGACACTTAGGGTTTTGCTCGTGCTGCACATAGTGTCCTTGAATGCCTCAAAAGACACCAGGAGATGTAACGCCCTGAAAATCGGGGGCCGAGTAGTTACTCAACACCCGAGTTTCCGGTGTCACCTATCACCCATTTTTATGGCTTATGGTTTATCAAATTAAACATTTGCGCAAGTTGGAACCACCGGAACATGAATGCGGGTGAAACACACATTTCTTCGAAATGAAAGGAAGCAACATAAATCACTATATACAGTCCAAAAGAATGATGGGGCACCCATGGCGCCATACAACTAAAACCACAAAAATATAACAAGTCCAAAAGAATAGAGGTGAGCTCCCGGCTCCCAAGAGGCGACCCTCGACACGTCTACGAGTCCGATGAACTCTCGCCCATCAACCGAAAGTAGGAGTACTCCTCCTCCTCCTCACTCTCGTCAGTGCTAGGGCTCCTCCTGATCATCGCCACTGCATCTGAGCGTACGGTTGGTGTTTTAAAACATAGATCCAGTGAGTGGGAGTGAGTGATCAACTCGGTGTGAACTATTAACCTTAAGTTATAACGGGCATCAATTTGAACATGAAGTTAATGAAAAGCGACCAATCAACAACACCTACAACTCTTATTAAATGCGTATGCAATGCAATGATATGATGCATGCCCTCACGCAACGCGCTCCTCGGCGACTCCATCTAACGATCGCATATGGCAACACTCCCTCGGAGCGACCTCGACCGTTTAGAGTCGCCACCCTAACTAATGCGATGCAATGCGATCGTGTTAGCCAAGTTTTTAGTTAAGTTCATTCATCCATCGGGTTGGGGATTACGATTCGATTCACCCTACTGTCGCCCTAATCCGGTAATGCGAGGCCAAGACCCCATCGTGCGTGAGGCCGAGTCCCGCGGTCCGTGATCTGTCGAGGTCCTCATTCCCGACTCCCAAACACATGAGGCGTTCGATAGGAAGAGAGGATCGCTCGCGGTCACTACGGGAGGCGCGGTGTACCCCGGCGTAGGCCGACGGCCTCGGCCACGGTGTCCCATTCCACCATGGCCGGCTCACATGACCGTGGACCAATTCTTTAGTCTTGTTATCAATGGGCCACCAAGGGTCGTAGGGTGCATCGAGTTCCATACATAAGCGGGCAAACATGGTTAACAACGGGGATGATCGGGTAGTATGCTAGTCTGCACAGTAGGCGGGCATGAGAAAAATGGCCTCGGGAACAAGGGTCCCATGTAGTCGAACTCACGTGACACCACCGAACACTTCCGCCCAATCCGCCAGACTAGCCTTAGCGTAGCCCTACCAATGGGGCTACCCTCTCCCGTCCAGTTTCTAACCATCCCAAGAGAGCAAAAGGAGAACTACCGCATGCCACGATTCATGTTATCATTCATCACATCCATATCACATTCTCATGCATCCCAATCATACAAATCAAATACCTTTAACAACCTAGCAATTATTATCATAGAATTAAAGTGCATGTGAGTGTGTGAGAGGGGTGAGAAAGTTTTCACTTTCTCCATCTTGGAAATCATGAGTGTCCCAACAATTATTCACACATACCATGAAGCATCACACATGAAGGCAATGAATCACATCCGCAAGCATGTTATCATCCAACCTCATAATATGAGAAGGCACAATGCATACCACATTTGGAAATTAGACATGCATATTCTAACAAATCCAACAAATCATGAAAACCCCTAAAGTTCTCTCTAGAATTTCAAACAAGGCATCCAAGCACTCAAAATCATTACATCCATGCTAAAATTGGTGCTAGGCCACCTAAGAGCAATAGTCCGCACTTTAATGTCGGCGGAGGCTCGGGAAACGAAAAAGGCGAGGGTTTGAAGGTCACCGGCCGGAGTCCCAAACAAAACGATTCAAGCATGAGAGAAATCTACCCCATTTCTCCTTTAAGACAAGGATTTCAAGGAAAATAATGAGGATCTTACCAAGGTTGCCCACAAACAATTTCGGAGTGGCGGTGGAGAGTTTTTCCCCCCTTTCGGAAGGGTTAGGATGTTGAAGGATCGGATCTCTTGAGCCTCAACACGTTTTAGGGTCCACCACAACCTCCTTGCCTTCACTTCCTTCTTTCTACACTTTCCTTGGTCGTTGGAGAAGGGCGGAAGCTACAAGGGAGGACCTTGTTGTTGTAAGGTGGTGAGGATGATGAAGGAGAGGTTGATGGTTGGAGATTGGGGAAATCAAGAAGGAAAAGGGATGGGTTGTTGAGAGTTGAAGGGAGAGATAGGAGGGAGAGAGAGTTGTTGTTGAGAGAGTGAAGGGTTTGTGAGAAGAGGGTTAGGGCTTATTTCCCTAGAGTTGGGTCCTTTGGCCCCAAGCTCCCAAGTCTTCCTAAAATAGACTTATGAGACACCTATTGGTGTTGAGGTGGGCCCGACACTCCAGTTAGATGCCACCAAATTCGGCGTGGAGGTGTCTTATGACCCAACTAGGGTCCATGCAAAAATTGAGGGTGAACGGATGAACGGATATATGATCCGGAGTGGTACTTTCGTCCCAAAATGGCCCCGTGGGGACTGATCTGGTGATTGGGGCAGTTCTACCGTGTAAACTCGACTGGTCCTCTTGAGTAGGGCTGAAAGTTGGGCGGCCCCGGCGGCCATGAAATTTGTAGGGTAAGTGCTCCATGGCCCGATGAAGGACCCTGCAAAATTTGGAGGCAAACGGATGCGGGTTTGGTCGTACGGGTCCAATTTGCGATCAACGGTCACCGTTCCACGATCGGGTCCCGATTTGGTGGACGGGCGTAGAAAAATATTTTAAACCACCATCACAAATTTGGAGAAAATCCGTTTTTAAACGGCTAGATCGCCGGAATCCGGTTTCATTGTATGTGCCGGGCTCATGCCGATTTCGTGTTTTGGCATTGGTGGGGTGCATTCGGCTAGTGCCGGATCCTAGTTCGGGGTGTCTTTATAATGAATAATCACATTGGGTCCACCGTCCGCGATGGTCCACAAGCCCGGTGTGATATATGATTTCCGAAAGTTTTAGATTTTTCGACCATCCTCGATCATCGAGTGGCCCACACGGCCATGACGAACGCATACGGCCATCGAGGCTTGGCGGGCCACGCCTGGAGTTCCATCATGGGCAGCCTAGGACTGTTCTAACGAGTTGATCCTAGCCTAATCCTTTTATTACTGGTGGTACCTCACCCAGAGCAGCTTAAACGGATGGTCCTGCGGCAATCCCGACGTGGACGCCCCAGGATACTGTGCTGATTGGACAGGACGTTACAGGAGAGAATTCAGCAACATACATGCTTGTTCTTCATCTTTTATCACTTCCTCCATATCCAGCAATTTGTAAACCAATTTATTAAAGTTGCTGATGTGAGCCTCCAGATCTCCACCCTCTGCCATCTTGAAGTTATACCACTGCCGCTTCAAGTGCAGGCGATTTTCAGAGGATTTCTTCGCATAAACATCCTCTAACTTTGCCCATAACTTAGCCGCAGTCTTCTTCCTCATGACGTTGTAGAGAACCTCATCCGTGAGACATAAACGGATCGATGATAAAGCCTTCTTATCAAGGGTATTCCACTCATCATCAGTCATAGTGGACTTCCGCTCCTCAAGAGCACCATGTTCGCCTTACTTGATTTAGGAACTCATCATCTTGATCTTCCATAACTCAAAATTATTTTTCCCTGAGTACTTCTCAATCTCATACCTGGTGCTCGCCATTATTACTAGTCCCTCAGATTCAGATCTGTGCCTCAACCGAACTTTGACTCTGATACCACTTGTTGAGATTTTTGGCCTACGGAATCACATAGATCTAGATCTAGGATAGCAATCTAATGTCACCAAACACACACAAGAGAACACACAGATTTAACGTGGAAAACCCTTTCGGGAAAAAACCACGGTACAAAGCGACAGATTTCCACTATGAAACAAAAATTACAAAGAGAGAGGACTTACCCGATTTGAACAACCTCGAATCTCACCCTTGCTACACCCTTTAATTTCCCTAAAACCCCTTTAGGAAGCCTTAGCATGCCCTAGAATAACCATAGGGACCCCTATTTATAGTTTAGGAAACTTCCCTTTCGCACCCTTGCGAAAGGCCACACCAAAATTTGCAGTCCGCATCGGATTCAAAAACGAATCTGCGTAACCTACGACTAATCGTAGCTCTCCTACGACTGGTCGTAGCTCACCTACGACTGGTCGTAGACCTCGGAGAAAAACAGCATAATGTCGCTATACTTTGAGTCGTGCCAGGACTCGAATCTACGATTGGTCGAGCGCCTCCCACGACCAATCGTGGCTGTCCCACGACCGGTCGAACGACCTCAAAAACTTCAAATTAAAGACTTCTCTTAACATAGTGTAAATATTCATGACCATTGTCCTCAGATCCTCGATCAACTGAGTCTATACTTCGTAGATCACATACGCCACATCCCGTTAGCCACATACGTCGATTGTTTGATCACATGGACAATTGTAGGTAATTTATTTTTTATTTTCTATGTTTAGTTTAATTTTCTTCGCAAATTATACAGATCTTACTTCTAAATTTAAAAAAATGGCAATCAACCTTTATCGCATCCCTAAGAAATTTGAGAACTGCTATCATAGTTGAAAGAAAAAATCCTTAGCTCAAGATAAAAGGATTCCACTGAAGGACTAACCCCTGTTCCAATTCACGTGATCACTACAACATTGGTGGCTAGATAGTTAGGTCAACCTATATAGACCTGATCCTATGGCCATTTGACACTTGGGATTGCAAGTGTTCAATTGATCTCAAGTTGTATATGACTTTGGCACTCCTAACACTATTTTAATCACACGCATTCAACCGAATGCGGGCCATTCATTAACACATATTGTCTCATATTTGATTGAACAACAATAACTCCAATACTTACTCTGAGGACTCAAGGCGCCGCAAAACATCTCCTCAAGCTAAACCCTCCAAATAGAAAACCCACTTTAATTAGGGTATAACACCAAAATCTGATTTATCAGAAGATCCTGAACACTAATTAATGAGTATCTGTCTTTTGAATTTGGACAACTAATTTTCCTTGTCATCCCACCATTAAATGCCCACTTATCAGCCAGCAAGAATCATGTGGTTAGTGATAGTTTCTGTTTGTTGCAACTCATCTGTTGTGCCCCCCATAATTTGGACCATTTAATCGTACCTGTATCCCTTATGCAAATTGATATGTGCATGTGTATAGAGCATCACCCTCTCCCATAGCATCAAATTTTTTCTCTTTTTTTAAGAGTGGTTCATGGATTGACCACTTCTCCATGGCCCAATGTGACTCGACCGAGTCGATTTGGACTCGGTCCAGTCTGATCTGGTTCAAGACCAGGCGTTGGTGGTGCAAATAAGCCGAGTTAATTAATGGATTGACCATTCTATCCATTTTAGTAAGTCTTTCGAAAAAAAGAGTTGTCGATTTAATTCCTTTCAAAAAATTAACTTGATTTAAACGAGTCACCGAGTCAAGTTACTGAGTCACAACTGAGTCAACCAAACAATGAACATGCGCGGATTTAACCGAGTTTACTTGGAATTCTCCGAAAAAGTCTACTGTCCTTTCTTCTTCGAAGCCATGAATTCTCAGTTATTTTTCTTGATGTGGACATGGAAAGGGATTGAGCATTTTGGGCCACATGAAATGGACGTTTTCCCTTTTCTTTTATTTCACAAATTTGAGGTACGATCATGACCTTTGATCAATGTGGGGCCCAACTCAATCCACCCATGTGGGATAACCAACTAGAAATGTCACCCACAAATGCAATTGGGGGTACTTATCCACAAGTACTGTTGGTTAGGGATGATTGATAATGGCCTTCACAAGGGATGTCTGCAGGTAGTCTTGTTGGTCCACCCCCAACATGTAATGGACCCGATCCAACTTGTGCTTGGATGGTGGCTAATGTGACATGTGTGCTTTTTGGCATCCACAACGTTTCTATATTCAAAAAACCCATGTGGGTGGTGGGCCACACACATGATCCTATGTTGGGTAGCATGTTAGTGACGTCTGACCTTAAATCAACAGCACTGCAGTTAGATGACTTTATGTGGGCCCACTTACAGTTAGATGTCTTTATATTTACTGTTGTAATTTCCCTTTTCTCCTCTCTCTTTCAGACGAAGTAAATGAATGGTTTGATTGTACTTGATAATCTTTTCGAACTTTCCGACCATTGGATAGTGGACTTTCCGACCATTGGATAGTGGACTACCCGTTTCAGGACTTGAATAAACGAATTGGAGTTGAAGCTGTCGGGTTCGGGTATCTGTACCATATTTGAGATATCAGACCCGGTAAACTGACTGGTCCTCTTGAGTAGGGCTGAAAGTTGGGCGGGTTCAACCCGACCGACCCGTGACCGATCCGACATTGGGTTGGGCTCGGACAGGATATTTCGGGTCCGATCTTAAGCTTGGGCTATACAAACACCAACCCTATAAAATTTGGGTTGGGCTCGGGTTGAGGTCTCAGGTTGCCCGACCTACAACCCGAACCCGATCAATATATAAGTTACTTATAAATCATAATTGAGTGTGGATCGTTTGTGTGTCAAAGGCACAGTAGTGATGTCTAGTCTCATTTGTCCACGTCATTTTCAAGGACTCAAGCTAATAGGATATGTCAGATTTCTCTCTCCCAAATAGACTTCATGCTATGCTACATGACTTTTAAAGGAGTAGTTGTCTTATATTTTAGCTTGTTTTTTAAAAGAAAAAATAAAGTTCTTTATAATGAATAATCACATATATAATTAATAAAATTATAGATATAAAAAATAAGTCCTATATTGAAATATAATAAACTAATGTAATAACGAAAATATTAGCATGTATATACCCGATCAACCTGATCAACCCGACTGTGCCCGCTTGGGTTAGCCTTGGGTTGAGAATCCCCAACCCAAGATTGGGTTGGGTTGGGTTAGGGTTGAGGTATAGGAACCTTGGGTTGGGTTAGGGTTGAGCACCAACCCGACCCAACCCAACCTACTTTCAGCCCTACTCTTGAGTCCAGTCACAGGCTCTAATTTCAACGTGGAATGGAGTTTGGATCCAAAATCGGGTCTATATTCATTTCGGGTCCGGGTCCAGGTCCAAGTTCATGGCCAGGATATCTAGAAAAACATGGAAACGTTATTCCATCTGTCCAATTTATTTATATATATATATATATATATATATATATATATATATATATATATATATATAAACTATGGCCTACCTGATGAGTAACCTGGCTTACTTTTGCCCTATGGAATCCATATTGAAGGACCAATCTAATGGACGGATCAGATCTCATGTTCCTCTACCAAACTGCCTTAACATGCGTGTTAATATATCAATGCTAGGTAAGGAAATCTAGTGTATTACTTGGAAGAGGTTTGCTGCATTGACATTATAGGATACATTGGACTATCCAAACCATAAAAAATTTGCGAGACCCGACTGGTGGACCAGCTGTTTATAGAAGGGGATGTGTGTACAGGGCAGCCCATCTATATGCTACAAGATGTGACATTATGGTATGCTATTATAAGATCCAAACCATCCATCTGGCAGGTCACCCTAAAAGATACCTAGCCTGCCTTTTATACGGCTGGGATATATTCATAGATCCATCCCATGACATTGGGACCCACATCGAGACGCCCACTTTGCATAGTGAAGATTACAAATCTTGAAAATATGGCTGATACACTCTAAGGCTTTGAGTATGATCCGATACTCACGCCCAAAACACACATATACACACACACAAATCAACGCAGTGCAGCCCATCTTGCACACGGGAGATCTGTTTAGTCCGTTGGATTAAATGGTATGGAATTGTATTAGATGGGATTAACACTATTATTGCACAATGATTGCATAGTTGGGAATACCATGTTATTTTCGCTATCCAATCTCATGTTTGGAACAAATTTCTTGCTAGGAGAAAAACACTGAATTAACCAAAACCTTGTTTGGTGGACCTTGAAATTGTAATCAACTAACCAAATTCATAATGGATGTTGGTCACTTGTATATGCATATGACCAAAATGTCACCTGTAAAGGGTATATATAGATGAACGGCATAGACAAAACACGTGCATCAATGTGGGCCCCACATGTGTAATGGATTTAAAAATTCACGAAAATCTCATATGGGACCAAATGCAATTCTATCCCACCTCATCTCAACCCTTCCCATCATCCTCAAATATTGAATGGAATTTGCATAGGACTAAATGCAATTCCGTCCTACGTGATCCCATCAAATACCATGTGCCAAACACCCCTTGAGAGCCACATAGGTAGAACTTTCTTTCACACACACACAGTTTGCATGGGTAATAATATATATATATATATATATATATATATATATATATATATATATATATATATATATATATATATATATAAGAACGATGACCATCTAGAGCTTAGATTGGCCTAAACAAAAGTTGGAATGAGATACCCTCCTTTAGCATGCATGCACGGATGACCCATTATCGAGTCAAAAAGAAAATTTTAAAACTACAAAATATATAATGTTTTATAATATAAATAGATACCTCATATATTTATGGATTATTGTTATAAGTAAATGGAAACTAAGAATGGCTTATTGTAGTGCTTATATACCATCCAATCTACTCATCTTTCATCTTTCTTCATATGGATAAAAGAGTTACCCAAAAATTATAGTATACCAAACTCAAATATGCCATACCATGTAAATTTAGAGATTTTTAGGTATAATTGTCTGTGATGGACCACCCATGTGTTGAATCGGACTAATGTTTGGAATCAAGCTCAAAAAATAGCTATTATACCTGACAGATAGCATGTGTTTCGTGTGCTCATTTTCCCATGTTAGAGAGTAACCCTAGGTAGGCAATTATTTTACATTTAGAAATGCTTATAAACATCTTTAAATGCATTTTATGTGGTTTCTTGAGATTTTGTTTCCGGTGAGTAGTTGTCTATCCAGCGACATTTGATAGCAATTTTAATTTATCAATGGGACCCAGTGTCCTAATTTTGAACATGCAATGTCCCTATGAATGTACTAATCATAAGATCGACCACATGCCCCGGCAAACATTAGGCATTTACATTAATGATTCAGAACAGGTCTAAATCTAGTGTAGAAAAATGCTAATGTCCATTAAATGAAAATAGACAGATGAAATATTTTTTAAACAACCTATCGTTTTTGAGGATTTATGTGTAAACTAATAAGTAGACAAGCATGATATTTTTCATTGTCATTGTTTGGTTTGTTCCACCATATGCACGGCTAAGATGCCTTTAGAATCATATGTGCATGGCTAAAACCGACCGTTTTGATTAATTAGGATTGAAATATGTCTCCAGATATTATTAAACCGGGTCACATATACCAATCTGTATGACAGTAACAGAGATATCAATGTCTTGGGTTGGCCCATTTGACTTTCATGCTTGTTACACGTTGGGCTGCGCTCAGGCTTAAAATTCAGGCTCATCCAAGAAAGACATGGACAAAGAGAAAAAAGAAAATAGGATTCTTACTCTTGCTCGGGTGGTAGACTCTCAGGAGTTTTAACACCCGGTCAACGGTTCGAGGGTCCATAGGTGGTGAAATTCCACTAGCGTGAGTGTGTGGGGGTGTGTGCGCGTGTGTAAAAAAAAAGAAAAAAAAAAAAGAAAAGGAAATAAGGTTTTAATAAATGATTCTCAGGTTCTCAAGCTGAAAATCATGAAAATCAACCTGGGAATGAATCGACTAACAAGCGGGCTAAAAATAATAATTTCTTCTTATGTAAGAAGCTAGGTCATCAAAAGAAAGACTACATAAAGTATAAGTAATGGCTCATAAAAAAGGATAATAATTTTATATTCTAATCTATTTTAAATCAAATCTAACTGATGTGTAATAACCTTCTAAAAGATTAGTTGATTTGAAGGCCATGGTTTAGATGGATGGATATGATCATCCACTCTACGTGTATGTTGAACCAATATCCATCCATGGTGGGTCCCACTAAGTGAATCATCCTGATTAAAAGATAACCTTGCCACATGTAATGTTTCAACATGGCTCTACCATTTCCCAAAACGGGCATTGCTATAGTAAGTGGCAGTAAGTGGCTCGGGTCTGTATCGGGTCTAGCATAAGAAAATCCATGCTCGGCCCACTTATCTCTGGGTTGGGTCTGTTTTGAGTGATTCAAATTTGGACTATTTAAAGCTGAGGTCTGGAACTGGATGGGTTTGTTCCACCTCAAAAGGTTCCAGGCTCAACTAATTTGAAAATCATGGAGGTATTTTGGACCCGAATTGATGTAGAGCAGGTCGCGGACAATTACATGGCAAAGATGGATCGAAAAAGGTCAGGTGGGCTCATTTTAGGCAGAAGTGATCAAGGGACCATCGGACCTTAATCATGATCGGGCGTATCTGCAATCCGAGATGAGTTAGCACGACGAAAAAATATATGATTTTGGGGTAGAACGAGCTACTTTAGCCAACCAACCCAAATGCTATGCAGGGTTGCGACCCTCGGAATTGCGAGAAACCCTGATTTGACGAACGGTCGTTTCTCTGTTTCAAAAATTTCGTTTTTTTACTATAAATAGTAAGTCCTTTTTTGTTTGTTTATAACTCTTCATCCGTCATGCTATTAGAAGCTTTAGGAGTTTTATGGGCCACAGCCCAACGTGAAAAGAGCTTAGAATAATTAGGGGAACAGTAGCTTGGTGAAGCCAAATAGGACACTTACTATTTTTGGCCGAAAACCTTAAGCACTAGTAGACATCACGACCGTGACATAAATAGTAAGTTTACTATTTATAGTAAGTCGCGAATTCTAAGAGTTTTAGTTGTAGTTTGATTCTGATTTCTTTCCCATTGCTTAGTACCCTTATTTAAAGGGTTGTGAACTCATTTTTATTATTAATTAATCTATTTCGAATTTATTTAGAATTTATTTCTATTTTCTGCTCTCTTTTCTCGTGGATTCGAGAAAGTCTCTGTGAGGAGTCCAGAGAAGTTCCGTGGATTCGGAATAGTTATCTTCTTGAGGAAGACGGTGCTCGACCTCACGTCCTCCCCTGCGTCATGGACCTGGCCCACCAGGTCTCATTTCGGATCCAAAAAAGCTCATCATCGGAGCGGGTCCAATGACAACTAGGTTTTCTTCTTGCATCCATAAGTGCTACCTTGGCACCTATATAGGGAATCCTAGCCGTTGATCAGGTGGGCCTCATTTTAGATCCAGACATGTTTAATATCAAGGTAGATCATTGGACTCACATATTTTATATCATGAGGTTTGCTAACTTGGCACCTGTGTGGGGAATTCCAGCCATGGATCAGGTGGGCCCACTGTGAGATAACCTGGATTGGAGAAAACATGTATGTGCACAAATCAGGTGGGCCATCTGTCTACATTCAATGTGGTCCAATGGCAAGTTTGTGAAAATCATTTCTTTGTAAATGGTCCACTGATGAGTTGACTAGCACGATTTTTGGGTGAGGCCATCTATATTCTGTGCCTGTTTGGACACACGTTCTCAAAACGGTTTTCAAGCCTATTTAAATTAGGTTGGCTTGGGATCCTGTCCTTATTGTATTAAGCTATTTAATCAGTTTGATTTCTTGTTGGTTAAAGAAGTGGTGGGCCATGCTATTATGAATCTAATATGTTATTGCCGGATTTTGGGCCAACAGATACAGTCAATTGCGAAAGTATGCCCACCGTAAACCTTCAAAGAATGGGAAAACGTACGCAATAGGGGAGGTGCCGGTAGCTGTGGACTCTTCGTTGCCTAAGTTAGATTGATAACTCTTAGTCCATGACTAAACTGTGGATGTTTCTTTTTCTCGTTTTGAGTAGGTATATTTATAAGGTCTCTGGATGGTTCTAAAACTGTTATGTCTTAATGAGATACGCTATAGATTTCCTATTAGGTGAGAAACTGCTTCTGAATGCCTCGCCCGACGTGATTTTCAGCCGAGAGCAGGTCAGTCCCTATAACTTCGGATATGGGGCGTGATCCCCTCCAGATTACTTGTACCGTCTTGGCGATGGTTGGTCACATCAAATCGAAATGTAGTAAAACTCGGAGCTCGAGCTCCTTGTCTTACAAGTCCCTTGCCTGTGTTGTAGATGTTCACGGTGTGGCAAATCTTTCCTCTCCAAGCTCTGATAACTCAGCTTAAGACACGTTCACTCATAGGAGGAATTGCTCATTTGGTCTCCGAGTACATAGCTCTGGACCACTCTGCTTGGAAACGTACCCCGGGCCTTTGACTGCCTTAGTCCATGTTCTATTGTAGTTAGTCATTCTTTCCATGTGAGGGACCAGTTCGATTTTCCTCACAACATGGTCCAACAATCTGTTGCCTTCCATTATAACGAGACATTTAAAAGATTGAATTAATCCAATCTGAGCTTTTATTTATTATCACTCCAACATTGTTTAAGGGATCCTAGAACACTAAATTTCAGGGTGCCTGACCAGGATTAAGAAAAAATATATATGAAATATATATATATATATATATATATATATATATATATATATATTATAAAAAAAAAAAAAAAACAAAACATAGAGGAAACTCGTCGGGAGCGGGAGATGTGATTTTCTTTGAAGATCGAGTGTATACCTGACACTATAGATTTAATGTTGTGGTATTACCCAAGCCATCCATCAGGTGGGCCCCCACCATGTGAATGTCTTGCTTCAAAGCAGGATGGTTAATTCATCATGGAGACCATGCGATTATGTTGAAGGTGGACCACTGGAAATTCTTATGAACCATCCATTGTTTATGTACATGTGTTCCCCACCTGATAAGCTCAACATGTTCACCATGTTGATTTTCAGGCCGGGTGATCTTTATGGTGGACCCATTGTATCAATTTCTCCTTGTCCAGAAAGGATAAATATAGCAATGAACCTGCAACTTCTGTAATTGTATACACAATCAGTATAAAATTTTAGTTGATGTTGATTGGTTGTGAGAGTGGGTCAGGTTCTTCAGCTTGGCCCATTTAGAATAATAGTGTTGATTCTTGGCCCACTTACTGAACGGCTGGGCCGGGCTCTCCCTGACCTAAACCAACCTGGCAAAATTTATGGGGTTTGCTAAGCTGGTTAAGCCCATATGAATGTTTAAGTTAACCCATCTCACGTCCCAACATGTATGCCAATCCGTCATACTAGATCTAAGCCGTCCATCTGGTGGATATCATTGTATTGATGTTGTAGGCCAAAAATTGAGTCAGACCACTCATCCGGTGCGTGCTGCCGTATTCAAAACAAATGGATGGTGAAAGATCAAATTCATAAAGCCCATGTTTTATTTTGATCACAATGGCCATCAATGGGTCTGATTTTTGGCATAGAGGTATCTACTTAAAAGGACCGACCTAATGGACGACTGACATGTAGATTGGCTGCCTTACACATGTATAGTCCCTGGGGGCTCATGAAGTGCTGTATGCAGTAGACATGGACGTTTCCCCCGGGCACCACTGTAATGGGTTTTGGGAAATCCTGGCCATCCAATTGGAACCTTAAATGGACACCTAATTTACCAACGGTTCACAATTAGTAGGAAATGTCCTTGAATCAAATAATTAGCTAGGATTGTAAGGTTTACTGATATTTCAAGCTGCATTATGTCCAAGGCTGACTCAAAGGTCCCACAGTGATTTATTTATTTTATCCACACCGTCCATCCATTGTAGCGCTTGATCCCAAAAATGAAGTATATATAAAGTTCAAGTGGACCATATCATAGGAAACAATCTAAATTGAACATTTTCAGTTGAAAAATTCCGAGGGGCCACATAAGTTTTGGATTAAGATGATAGTTTTGTTTCTTCATCATTCATGTCTGTGTGATTTTATTAATAAGTTGGATGATAAATAAATATCACTGTGGGCCTAAGAAGGTTTCAACCATTAAAATCATTATTCCTACTGTTCCCTGCGGTGTGGTCCACTTGAGCTTTTGATATGCTTTAGTTTTGAGCTCAACCCCCTGAAATGAGTTGGATAAACGGATGGACGGTGTGGATAAAGCACATACATTTATGGTGGACCCAACAGAGTTTACTCAGTACAGTACAAAGGTATGAGGAACTCAATAAGCAATCTGATTTCCACGTATTATTATTTGGATAGTGGGAAATATGTGTATACTGATTTTGAGTGGGAATCCAATCCATCCATCCATTTGATTTCCTGCAATTTAAAGATGGTGGAGGACAGTGAATCCTATTCACCCGGTCCATTGTCAATCCGGTTGGTAATATAGATGTGTTGAGATGAGATAGGATTAAAAGGTCACAATATATTCGTGATATCCAAAAAAACAACTCACATGTTTAATGTGATTTCGGCTCATAAAAGTGTGATATGTTATTGAAGTCTACTCAATGAAGTAAAAAAGATGAGATATCTGGTAATATTTTTCAAAGTAATTTTATAGAAAATATAATATTAATTTTCTTTTAATTATTATTGTTTGACATAACTATTTATTTATTTGTGATTGAATAGTGTAAACCTACTCAATCAAGTTGATATATTAGAGAAAATTGAACATACAAGGTAATTCATAAGTGTTCGATGGACTGCAAAGAAAAAATCATTTTTCTCTATTAAACAATTGCATTTACTTTTTTTTTTTGAATTAGAAAATTTTATATTTTTAATCGGCCCTATATATGTTACAACATTAATGATAGTATCATTTTTTTGTTCACTAATTAGCAAATAAGAATGATATATGTCCATATCATTGGAGGGTTTGTCCCACCATATGCATAACTAAAATTTCTCATATATATATATATATATATATATATATATATATATATATATATATATATATATATATATGAAAAGGTTCTATACGGTTGAGCTCATGGGAACTCCCCATGGAGTCGAGCTGTGTGAGCCCCACCATGATGTATGTTGAACATCTACCCCATCAGTCAGATGCACCATTCCATAGTGGGCCTAGGGCTTAAAAATCAAGTCAATCCATGACTTTCGTGGGCCACACCGCATACAAAAGTTGAGAGGGGTTATCTTCCATTAAAACATTCATAATCATTTTTTGGGCCCACCGAGATGTGGTTCACAAATCCAGCCCATCCATTACGTGTGTCCCACTTGGATGAGGTGTCAGACCAAGTTTCAGAAGCATCCAAATTTCAGGTGGTTCCCACCAAGTGCTTTTATATGTTTTAGTCATCTCTTCATTTGATTTTAGATAGTATGGCCCACCTGAGTTCCGTATACTGCTGATTTCTGGGATATCCCATAATTTAAAGGGGACCCATCAAATGCATGGTGTTGATGTTCGACACGCATCACGGTGGGCCCCACAAAGCTCGACTGCATCGAACCTTTTCCATATATATATATATATATATATATATATATATATATATATATGTTAAGAACTAAACCCAATCATTTTGATTAATGGCTTAAAATATTTATCCAGATCGAATTAAAGTAGGTTTTGGATATATCGAATTTGGATGTGTGTATACGCGCTGTCAATGTACAACAGTTAGTGTACTTAATGGCTGGTCAGTTAGGCCGTGGGAGTGTACTGCACCTTAGGCTGGATCATGCTCAAATTCAGGCTGTTTTTTGAATGACAATTTTATAATATTCACCGCAGCTAAAATCTTTTATTTGCTCTTCCATTTACTGCTCCAACACATCCCATTTCCCTCCCCTCTTCCATACTCGGGTTTTATCGTAATAATTTAATTTAATATATTTGTGTAAAGGAAAAACATAACTTATTTTATTTACAATCATTCAATAATTCACAAACATTCAAATTAACCGTCTAATCTTAGCTCATGACCATCCACAATGTAAATGTCAATTTCGAAATCAATCCACCTCTGATTGACCCTTGATTTCTCAACCAACTCTTATATCACTAATGATTATTCATCTCACCATCTACATCACTCGTTGAGACATGTAATATTGCATCATTCAATTCAATTCAATCTACCGTAATGAGCCAACTCATTTATTTTTGTCATAAATTAATAGATACAACCATCAACTCAATCATATATTAGACCATTTATACAATCAACTTCTAGATCAACTTATATAGTTGATTATAAATCGATCCAACTATTGATAGGGGAGATCAATCCTACATTACACTTAGAATGCTCTAAAAATAATTAGTGAGACTTTGGATGGTAATCCAAGGCTAATCCAACCATTGATTCAAGTCCTGAGCTGAATTTTCCCCACTGATCCTCTAATTGTGGCCCACCTAAGTGTTAGATCAGTCTCGTTCTTGGATTCATGACCCAATATAGGTAGAAAAAGTGAATGGATGGAGTGGATTCTTCCCAAGTATCGCAATGGACCCCACTTAGACCGTCAATTGCTGGTGTTTACACCAAAGTGCGTGCACCAGCACTACATCGGACCGGGATTTAAAATCTGTCCCTCTCTTCCTTCTCCGTTTAAAATAGAGATCCGTTTCCAATAAACGGTCAAGAATCGACCTGATTTCATGATTTGTGGAGCCCACCTTTGGATGATCCAAACCATTCATATTGAAGGGTCCTCAAATCCGACTAGAAATCACCGAATCCGCACTGCTGCATACACGCGTGCGTGTGCCAAAATGAACTCGAAGACCATCCCATGCACGAGCTGTTTAAACGGAAAGTTCTGTTTCTGTTTTGTATGAACCTGCGAGAACTGATCTTGGCTGTTCATTCATTGCATTTCAACTACCCAGCTTAGACGAATCGAGTCGTCTGATTGGGTCAAATAGTCCGAGGAATCGAGAGAGGGAGAAAATGAGTCTGACCCGCTGAGTTGACTCGGTTACAACTTAGGGCCGAGTTAGGGCCTGGTCTGTGCAGACCTTACTGTTCTAGCTGAGAAGAGAAGAGAAGAGAAGGAATGAAAGAAGAGGAAGAAAAAGGAGAAAGAGAGAGGAGTAGTCTGCCAAGTCAGACCGGGTCGACTCAGCAATCGACCGAGTTCAGTAGAGTCCAGGTCCATTGTAGAGCATCCAGGGCTACGTGCTCGTTGTGTTTGGTCCGGCTGTCTACCGAGTTGTGGTGCTCCTATATGTGGAGATTCATTATTTCAAGCTGAGTTAATTCCAAGTGGAGGTGAGTTGGGAAACTGGAGCAAGTTTTAAATATACTTCTTTTGGGCTGAGTGGACCTAAGTTGGGTCAAGGTGATTTGATTGAAGGTGAAGACTACCATTCAAGCTTTTCATCATCACGATAATTTAATTTATCTCCCTTAATTTCATACTTGTTTAATCCAGTGATCATTTCTTACTTACGTATGATAGAATTTTAGGATAAAATTTCAGATATTAATTTTGTAATTCAATTTAGTTTTTCCTTTGCGTTATTATCATTTAAAAGTAAATAAGTTATAATATTATTTCAATTTGAGTATTGCTTTTACATGTACGTATGTAATTATTTCGATTTATTTATACATATAAAATTTCGTTTTTGTATTCTTATGTGTTATAGACTCTAACATACTTTTAGTTAATCAATTGTAAAATTTATTTGTTTTAATCTAGTTGTGATAAGTACATTGCATGTATATTTGCTATTGATGACATATATGAATGTAAATGATGATACAAGTATATTAAAAGTTGAATAAAAGTGTGGCTTGGTTTGCCACTCAGAGATTTTAAATTATTGTTTTATTGTTAAAAGTTGGCTTTTGTATTAAATCATTTTATTTATGTTCTTAAATAGACTTTGTGCTATGTGACTTTTGAGAGAAACTCTTTTGTTGGATATATTTTTTTTAAATGGTAAGTTTTACTTGTTGTATCATGGTATAACACTAGTAAAGGGAAATGGATCGTTATAAAATAAATTGTGTGTAAATTTAAGTAATAAAAAGATGGACTAACCATGCATACGTGAAATTCCCGGTCCTTACTCTTGCTCGGGTGGTAGACTCTCGGGAGTTTCAACTCCCGGTCAAGGGATCAGGTACCCATAGGTGGTGAAATTCCACTAGCGTGCGTGTGTTTAAAAAAAAAAAAAAAAAAAAAAACCATGCATACATAGCATGTGAGCGTTATTGAATGTCTTGCTATTATGAGCATGTAATCGTGTGTTTTAACTGATATCTATTACATTGTGCGAACATCTATTTTAGAGGGCCAATCATCGTGAGTACGTACTTGATGTATTTTTGCTGGTGTTTAGTCATTTCTCTTGCATGGTGGATTATTTTTGAGACTTTAATATTTCTCTTATGCATTAGTTTTTCTAGCATTAAAGCGTTAATTTAGTTCGGCAATATACCTACTTCACATTAAAACAACAAAATTTTCTTCTTCATTAGAAACAAGAAAAATGAAAATACAAGCCTTAACTCTCTCTCACCCGTATGAGGAATCTCACCCAAAGAAAGAAAACTATATTTTCCGACGGCTATGTTTATTTCCGGTGGCAACATAATTTTTAAATTTAGAAGCATAGAGTACCCAATGTTACAATGAAAGTCGAAGAAATATTATTCGTGGATGCTTATACAAAGGTATGTCATTCTTTTAGTTAAAGTTGGATTATTTTATTTTATTTAGTTTCAAACAAAAGAATTTTGTTATGGGACAAGCAATTGCATGGATATGATTGCTCTTAGGGTTATTAAATGCCTTATAACTAATAAGTCAACTCATGAGAGTAGGATCTCCCACTACTCCACACTCTTGATCAATCGTTTTTAACTGTCATTCTTCTCGTTTATCTGCCACCCACTTAATGACCTGTCTAGCTTGATATTTAAGACATGTTATCCATTAGGTCCATCTTGATAAATGGTCCAGACCTTCCAGTGCTAATGGGATTTTACATCCTACTCCAACCTATAGTTTTAGTATTTCCCTATTTTCTAACATGAAACTTACATGAATTGAGTAAAAACTTTTCACTATTTTACTAATTTCTTAATATTTATGCACGAAGATTCTTAAATTATGATTTTTTTTTTTCTAATGTGAGTAGAAGTGAATCAGTTTTTGTGTTTATCTTATGTTATGGATTTCTTTTTTGCCACTAGGAGGAGTTTATGGAACAAAATACATCATCTTCTACATGTTATGATTAATTCGGTCCGCTACAAGCATGTTGAACTAAGTCGCAATTGCAACTTGTTGGGATCCAATAGTACCATTTGTCCTTCCTTACTCATTGGCGCAACTTCACAAGATTCAGGCTAACCAGGTACCACACGGATTGGGTACGTGTCCTTACCTCAGCGGTAGACTCTGAGGAGTTTCAGCACGAGATCCTGGGTTTGATACCCATAGGTGGTGAAATCCCACTATGGCGTGCATGGGTGTGTGTGTGTGTGTGTCGGGTGCGCGTGTAAAAAAAAAAGGTAATACACTGATTGTAAGAAACATTTATAATGCAATGGAAATATCCGTGGTTGAAGGTTGGTAATTTGATATTAATGATTCTTGATCATTAAGTTATTATCATAGTTCTTTTTTTTTTGGAGAAGCAACAGAATTTTTATTAAAGAAACTCGTAAAAGAGAGAAGAAAGAATACAACCCAAAAACAATGCACTAAACAGAAAGAAAATACTAGCCAGCTGTAGTAGACTTGTCAAAAGCACCCCATTCCAAAATCAAATTTCTCACTTTAGCAATGACTGTAGGAATAATCTTCTTTATATTCCTAAAACATCGGTCATTCCTAGCCTTCCAAATGGCCCAAAACAACGGTCAATCCTGCATATACTTCTCCTTCTTCATTATCTCTCTGTGAAGGAGGTTTAATCGAAGGGCTCTCCATTCACCGGCGAGTTAGAAAACACTTAAACGACTCTAGTGAATCAACCAACATAATGGTTGTGCCAAACCAAACTGAAACTGTGCCAATTTTTTATAAACATGAAGTTCAGAATACATCGCCGGATAGGACGGTGCGTGATGAAAACAAAGTGCACAACGTTCTCCCGGTTAAAACTTTAAGGGATTACCTACAATTGGCAAGAACAACCACACCATCTTGCATGATTTTTCTGGTTAATGTAGCTAATATTGATTTTAAATCATGAGTGATCTAACTACTTCCAAAGTTTTATGTACTTGGTATTGAAAGTCCATATTTACATATTGAAAAATTCAATGAGATAATCTTGATTTCACATTATAACAACGTTTCCTAAGGCATCATCAGATTGAAACTATTTCCCTTTTTCTCTAAAGAAGAGAGCTAAGTCATGTCTCCGCTTCCTCAAGCCTAGATCTATCAGTACCTAGGCTAAGATGACACAAGAGTTCCTTAAAAAGTTCTTCCCGATTCCTAAATTAACTAATACTTTGAGATGTGTTATTATGAACTACTCCTAAAAAAAAAAAAAAAAAAGAAAAAAAAAAAAAAAAAGGAAGTGATGTAGAGCGGGTCGCGGACAATTACATGGCAAAGATGGATCAGAAAAGGCCCGGTCGGCGAAAGAAGTGATCTGGACCATCAGACCTTAAATCAGGCGTATCTCACAATCCGGGATGAGTTAGCCGACGAAAAATATATGATTTTGGGGTAGAACGAGCTACTTTAGCCAACCAACCCAGCTATGCAGGGTTGCGACGCTCGGAATTGCGAGAAACCCCTGATTTGATGGTCGTTTCCCTGTTTCAATTTCGTTTTTACTATAAATAGTAAGTTTTAGTTTGTTTATAACTCTTCATCCGTCGGGCTTTAGGAGTTGCGTCCAACGTGAAAAGAGCTTAGAATAATTAGGGGAACGGTTTGGTGAAGCCAAATAGGACACTTACTATTTTTGGCCGAAAACCTTGCGCACTAGTAGACATCACGGCCTACATAAATAGTAAGTTTACTATTTATAGTAAGTCGCTAATTCTAGGAGTCCTAGTTGTAGTTTGATTCGATTTCTTTCCCATTGCTTAGTACCCTTATTTAAAGGGTTGTGAACTCGTTTTTATTCATTCATTAATCTATTTCGAATTTATTTAGAATTTATTTCTATTTTACGCTCTCTTTTCTCGTGGATTCGAGAAAGTCTCTGTGAGGAGTCCGAGAGAAGTTCCGTGGATTCGGAATAATTATCCTCTTGAGGAAGACGGTGCTCGACCTCACGTCCTCACTGCGTCGGTTTGGTATCAAAGCGAGGTTTCTCCTCGGGTCGATGGCTTCTAACGACGGGTTGGGCAACAATCCCATAGGCGGTGCTCGGGAAATTTTCCTTTAACGGCGGAAGCTTTCCAAGCAGCGCAGCAAGAGAATCGGCAAGCCATGCAAGGGCCGCAGGCTTCCATGGACCGCATAGCGAATCTCTTGGCGAAACCCTAGGGCAACTCGTGTTCTGGTGGTAATCCTCCACCGCCAATTCTTTGAGACTAAATGTCGGCTGATCGCAGGATAGTACCGCAAAGTGCATCCAAGGGTCATGCCCGAGGACGGGGCTCCAGTGAGGAGGAGATCGACGACATAATTTTTCAACACCCCAGACATGGCGCCGATCGAGTAGATCGAACGGATCGAGAATTTAAGATGCGGGTTGATATTCCTAGCTTCAATGGCCAACTACACATTGAGGATTTCCTCGATTGGCTTTCTGAAGTTGAGCGATTTTTCGACTATATGGACATCCCTGAAGCAAAGAAGGTCAAGCTTGTGGCCTGGTGAAAGGAGGAGCTTGACTTGGTGGGAACAAGCTATGACTCACCCGAACAGGCAGACGAAAGCACCAATCCGCACCTGGCAGCGGATGAAGCAGCTACTACGTGCCCGATTCCTCCCTAGCGATTACGATCAGGTATTATTCCAGCAATACCAAAATTGCAGACAGGGTAGTCGGTCGGTGAGAGAATATGCAGAAGAATTTTACCGCCTGGCGGCGCGTAACGATTTAGTCGAGACTGAATCGCAGCAAGTCGCCCGATTCAATGGTGGGTTGCGTATGGCTATCCAGGATCGGGTCCAGATGCAGTCCGTTTGGACGATGAATGATGCGATCAAGTTGGCTACTCGGGCAGAAGCGCAACTTGAACGTCCTAACACACGGACCTATCCTACTGCAAGGATCCCTGTGGCAGGTCCACCCCAGGGAACTGCACAGCCCAAGGGGAAGGAGCCCGTAGGAGCTCGTACTCAACCTCCTACGCCTGAGAACCGAGATCAGACTAGACCTCAAAGGGGCATATCGACTGCTGCTGGTCCAAGTAGAATCCCGAATCCCTATGCTCGGCCAAGGCCCGACAACTGCTATCGTTGTGGCCAACCGGGCCACCTATCAAATGCTTGTCCCCAGCGAAAAGTAGCAAACCTCGCCATCAATGATGGTGGTGCTGATAACGCTTATGAAGATCCAGATATTGAAGAACAAGAGCATACCATCGAGGATGAGACAGATGATTCGGGTTGGGTTCAACAAGATCATGGCGAGTCGCTCATCGTGAGGCGACTATTATATGCGCCAAGAAAAGAAGTGCATCCACAACAGCATAACATCTTCCGCACTAGATGTACGGTGAATCGAAAGGTTTGTGACGTGATCATTGACAGTGGGAGCAGCGAGAATATCGTATCCAAGATCATGGTGGAAAAATTGCAATTGAAAACAGAGCGTCATCCCTCTCCATATACAATCGGTTGGATCAAGAAGGTCAGCGAGACAAAGGTAACTGAACGGTGCACCATATCTTTTTCAATTGGCAAACATTATAAGGATGAAGTAGTATGCGATGTGATTGACATGGAAGCATGTCACATACTACTCGGTCGACCCTGGCAATCCGACCGTGACGCCACTCATAAAGGGCGAGATAACATATATATCTTCGTTAAGGACGGCCGGAAGACCATATTGGCCCCTATGGATCCAGAAGAACCACACGAAACTTCTAAAGTGGAGGGTCGTTTTCTCTTAACCATTCGGGACTTCGTGGAAGAATCCAAAGAAACAGGACAGACTTATGCATTAATTGTAAAATGGGAAGAACTCGAGCCTACCATCATCCCTGACAAACTAAGGCCCTTGTTACATGAATTTCAAGAAATCTGGCCTGAGGACCTTCCCGATGGGTTGCCCCCTATGCGAGATATCCAACACCATATTGACCTTGTCCATGGGTCCGTTTACCTAATCGTCCTCATTATCGAATGAGTCCGAATGAGTGCGAGATTCTACGAGGGACAAGTGGAGGAACTGATCCGTAAGGGTCTTATTCGAGAAAGCATGAGCCCATGTCTTTGTACCGGCATTTCTGCTAACTCCAAAGAAAGATGACGGTTGGCGCATGTGTGTCGACAGTAGGGCCATCAACAAGATCACCATAAAATACTGAGGTTTCCTATACCACGGTTGGATGATATGTTGGATATACTAGAGGCGCGAAAAATATTCTCTAAATTGGACTTAAGGAGCGGCTACCATCAGATTCGAATACGGCCGGGTGATGAGTGGAAAACAGCCTTCAAGACCAAGGAAGGATTGTACGAATGGATGGTCATGCCTTTCGGTCTTTCTAATGCGCCTAGCACATTCATGAGGTTGATGAACCAAGTTCTGAAACCTTTCATTGGGCGGTTCGTTGTGGTTTATTTTGATGATATTTTGATATACAGTCAAGACGAAACCACCCATATGGAGCATCTCAAGAAGATCCTTCAAGTGCTCACTGAAAATAAACTTTACCTCAATTTAAAAAAGTGTAGCTTCATGACTGATAGCCTATTATTTCTGGGTTTTGTGGTTACATCCACGGGCATTCGAGTGGATGAGGAAAAGGTGAAGACAATCAGAGAATGGTCGGTTCCTAAAAATATTCACGAAGTGCGAAGTTTCCATGGACTAGCGACATTCTATCGTCGGTTCGTAAAAAATTTCAGTAGCATTGTGTCACCGATAACAGATTGCATGAAGAAAGGCGGTTTCGGTGGGTGAGCCAAGCCGACAAGAGCTTTGGCGAAATCAAGCGCATGATTATCCACGACCCGGTTCTTGTACTCCCAACTTCGACAAACTGTTTGAAGTCGAATGTGATGCCTCATATGTCGGGATTGGGGAGTTTTATCTCAAGAAGGTAGGCCGGTTGCCTTTTACGGTGAGAAACTTAGTGATGCACGCAAGAAGTGGTCTACATATGAGATCGAGTTTGTCGCGGTGGTCCGGCACTGCGACACTAATGGCGACATTATTTGATTCAAAGGAATTCATACTTTACACGGACCATCAAGCCCTCAAGTTTATTAATAGTCAAGCTAACATTAACCGTGTGCATGCTAGATGGATCTCATTTTTGCGAGAATTCACATTCGTGCTAAAGCATAAGTCGGACAACAGAACAAAGTAGCCGATGTCTTTGAGTCGCCGTGCGACTTTGTTAGTCACTATGAGCAATGAAGTTGTAGGGTTCGATCGCCTCAAAAACATATATGCCGACGACGATGACTTCAAGGACGCATGGGTTAGATGTCAGGAAGGTCACCCGGTGACTTACATATACAAGACGGGTTCCTTTTTAAGGGAAATCGACTATGTATCCCAAAGAGTTCGCTAAGGGAACAGATAATCCAAGAGCTACATGGAGGTGGCCTGAGTGGACACCTTGGGCAAGACAAGACGCGAGCTCTTGTGGAAGAATGATATTACTGGCCGCAATTGGTACGTGATGTGGGAAAGGCAGTCAACGCTGTTATATTTGTCGGACTTCCAAGGGACAATCTCATAATACGGGCCTCTACACCGTTACCAGTGCCTGACGGCCCTTGGGAGGATTTATCTATGGACTTTGTGCTTGGTCTCCCACGAACACAACGCGGCATGGATTCGGTGTTCGTGGTAGTAGATCGTTTTTCCAAGATGGCGCACTTTATTCCATGCAAGAAAACTCTCGATGCAACACACGTGGCGAATTTATTCTTCAGAGAAATTGTGCGGCTACACGGGGTTCCCAAGACTATTACCCGGCCGTGACACGAAGTTCATAAGCCACTTTTGGCGGACTTTGTGGACTCGATTCGATACACGCCTTCGGTTCGGCAGCGCGTACCACCCACAGGTGACGGTCAAACTGAGGTTGTGAATCGCACATTGGGAAACCTCCTTCGATGTATTTCAGGAGAAAAACCGAAGCAGTGGGATTTGGCCTTGTCTCAAGCGGAGTTTGCATTCAACAACATGGTGAACCGCTCGACAGGAAAATCTCCGTTCCAGGTTATCTACGGACGAGTACCTCGCCATACACTAGACTTGGTCCCTCTGCCCAAGCTCCCAGGCATGAGCATTGCAGCAGAACATATGGCAGACAAAATCATGGGCATTCATGCGGAGGTACAGAACAAGCTACATGCCTCGAACGAAAAGTACAAGGAGCAAGCGGACAAGCATCGGCGACAAAAAGTGTTCGAGGTGGGCGACCAAGTAATGGTCCATCTGCGCAAAGAAAGATTTCCGACCGGAACGTACAACAAGTTGAAGAATAAAAAGATTGGACCGGTACCAATCATCCGAAAGATCAATGACAACGCTTATGTTGTTGATCTTCCAGAGATGATATGGCGATCTCACGAACTTTCAATGTCGCGGACTGGTGAGTATCATGAGCCGGCAGCATAATGATAACTCGAGGACGAGTTCTTTTGAAGTGGAGAGCTGATGTGAGAGCGGGTCGCGGACAATTACATGGCAAAGATGGATCAGAAAAGGCCCGGTCGGCGAAAGAAGTGATCTGGACCATCAGACCTTAAATCAGGCGTATCTCACAATCCGGGATGAGTTAGACGACGAAAAATATATGATTTTGGGGTAGAACGAGCTACTTTAGCCAACCAACCCAGCTATGCTGGGTTGCGACACTCGGAATTGCGAGAAACCCCTGATTTGATGGTCGTTTCCCTGTTTCAATTTCGTTTTTACTATAAATAGTAAGTTTTAGTTTGTTTATAACTCTTCATCCGTCGGGCTTTAGGAGTTGCGTCCAACGTGAAAAGAGCTTAGAATAATTAGGGGAACGGTTTGGTGAAGCCAAATAGGACACTTACTATTTTTGGCCGAAAACCTTGCGCACTAGTAGACATCACGACCGTCTATAAATGTAAGTTTACTATTTATAGTAAGTCGCGAATTCTAGGAGTCCTAGTTGTAGTTTGATTCTGATTTCTTTCCCATTGCTTAGTACCCTTATTTAAAGGGTTGTGAACTCGTTTTTATTCATTCATTAATCTATTTCAAATTTATTTAGAATTTATTTCTATTTTCTGCTCTCTTTTCTCGTGGATTCGAGAAAGTCTCTGTGAGGAGTCCAGAGAAGTTCCGTGGATTCGGAATAATTATCCTCTTGAGGAAGACGGTGCTCGACCTCACGTCCTCCCCTGCGTCAGGAAGAAGAAGAAGAAGAGAGGAAGGAATGCTTTTCCAATGATGGGAGAGATTCAAGGACCTACTTCTCGCTTGCCCACATCATGGCTATGAAACATGATGCATAATTAGATTCTTCTATGACGGATTAAGCTCAAATATATGTCGATTCGCAGAGATGATGTGCAACAACGAATTCATGAGCAAGGATCTCGATTAGGCATGAGATTACTTTAAGATGTTGGCTGAAAACACACAATCATGGTACACCTCCAGTAAATCAAGTAATACTATGCCTACATCTAAAGAGAAAATGAGAATATACATCTTTAAGGAGGAAGATGATGTTAATGCAAAGATCGCAAGTTTCACTTGAAAGGTTGATGCAATGGAACTGAGGAAAAGTAAAAGCAGTCTAATCCGCCGTGTCTATTCTCTTTCTTGTTGGTGAGGCATATAAATGATCAAGTTGAGATTCTCCTAATGATATTTTTTTTTTTTTTTTTTTTTTTTTTTTTTTTTTTTTTTGCATGTTGGATGGATGTCTTCAATCTTTTTGAAACAAGGGGCTTCGAGCGATCGACAGCCTTGTTCGATTGATTGAGCCTCTCCGGAATTATACAGATTGCTCACTGGACAATTTAGATCATATTCAATCGATTGAACCATCATGTCAAGCGATCCACAATATTCAGAAAATACCCCAAAACTTTCTAGACATTTTTGACATAGTTCATTTGCTGGAACTAGTTCCTGCTCAATCGATCGACCCTTAGATTAAGGGCATGCGAGGAACCGCGTAAGTGCGCGTATTGTTTCCTATTCTAATTGTGAGCATGTGTGTGTGTGTGTGTGTGTGTGTGTGTGTGTGTGTGTGTGTGTGTGTGTGTGTTTATCGGGTGTAATCATGATTAGGATAAGGCAAAGCATGTTTAAGGGATCTAGAGAGGAAAAGTTAGGGTTTTTGGGGGATCCGAAGGAGTTCTTGTCATTGTAAGTTTCTTCCATCTCTTGTATATTGCTTTCACAGTGGATTAATTATCACTTTGTGCTGTGTTTTTTCTCATGAGGATTTTTTATTATGTAAATCTCGTGTGTTCTCTGTGTGCTTGGTTACGTTTGATTTATTGTGTTTGTTCAAACTCGGGCCGAAAATGACATCTAAAACAACTCATATGTTTATTGTGATTTTCGCTTATAAATCAACTCATATGTTTACTGTGATTTTATCTTAGAAAATTATGTTATATTATGGAATTCCACTCAACGAAGTAAAAGATGAGACATGGGGATAAGTAATATTTTTCAAAAGAAAAAAATTTATTTCACAAAAAAATTAATATTAATTTCCTTTAATTATTTGCCATGACTGTTTATTTATTTGTAATTGAATAGTGTAAATTTGTTGGGGATTTGTGTTGCGGAATCACACGGATCTAGATCTAGAATAGCAATCCAATTGCACCAAGTAAACACAAGAGAACACACATATTTAACGTGGAAAACCCTTTTAGGAAAAAACCACAGCACAAAGCGACATAATTCCACTATGAAAGCATAAATTACAAAGAGAGATGACTTACCCAATTCGAACAACCTCAAATCTCACCCTTGCTACACCCTTTAGAAATCCTAAAACTCTTTTAGGAACCATTGGAAAACCTTTAGAAAGCCTTAGCAAACCCTAGAATAGCCCTAGGAACCCCTATTTATAGTATAGGAAACTCTCCTTTCGCATATCCTGCGAAACTGCCTCAAATTTACGCAGTCCGTACAAAATCCGTGCACAATCTGCGTAACCCTCGACTAGTCGAGCCAAGTCCTCGACTGGTCGAAGGGCACCCTCGACCGGTCGAGCCTGTGCCTCGACTGGTCGAGCACCACAAACACCTAAAAGAATAACACGCTGGACTTTGAGTCGAGCTGTCCTCGACCGGTTGAGTAGCCCCCTCGACCGATCGAGTCAGTCCCTCAACTGGTCAACCAATGCAGGAATTACAGATTTAAGACATCAGATTATGACAAAATTTACACAACCAAGTTGGTATAGTGGAGAAAACTGAACATGGAGGATAATTCACAGGGGTTCAATTGTTCATGCCACAAATGATAACTCACTGGGTTTCAATTCACAAGGGTTCAATTGTTCATGCCATAAATGATAACTCACTAGGTTTCAATTGTTCATCCCACTAAAGATACTACTTCATGAATGACCTAAGGCATGCAAGTATTTTTCATTTAGAAATGCATATTAACATGTTTGAATGCATTTTATTTGATTTACTTCGATTATTTTTCACTATATTTAGTCAATAATACTTGCATGTTGAGTTAGGCATATCATGAGGAAGATTTAATCTTGGAGCTAGCCCATCCGGTAGTAGTGAGTCAACATGATACTATTGTAGTGCATGGTATGCTTCATACATTCCATTCATGACTGCCAATCCAAACAAATTTATTCAACTGACAAACTAGATTTTTCTTATTTTGTTCAATAAAATCTTCAAGTTGAGTCATATAAATTTTTTCATCAAGATTTATGTGTATAAAAATAGTTTTTACATCCAACTGCTCAAGCTCCAAGTCAAGCACTACTATTATGCTCAACAAAATTTGAATAATATTTAAACGGACAATTGGAGAGAAAATTTCATTGAAGAAAATACCCGATTTCTAAGCATACCCTTTTACCACTAATCGGGATTTGGATCATTTAACATTTCCATTAATATTCTTTTTCAGCTTGTAAACTCATCTGCAACCAATAGCCTTCCGTTTCTTGGATTATTCAACCAATTTCCAAGTTTTGTTCTTATGCAGCTCTTTCATCTCCTTCTCAATGGACATTCTCCATTGGCTAACATCCACAGATTCACATGCTAGGAACGAATCCCCAAAAGGGTAATAAATCTAACAATCGAGGAAGTCCAACTGATTATGCAATCTAACGTTCCGATTGTTCCTTATTGACAATGAAGGTGGCAAAGGATGACCTTGCGGTTTGATTTGATTGGCTCTGGTTGGAAGCTCAATCGGTTGCTTTACTAGCTTGATCTGTGTAATAGATCACAAACATCTCTAAAAAGGATCAACCACGAGAAGAAGATCCGAGAAGCTAACAAGTCTGGATTTAGCTGGAGTCATTTCTTTACAATGCAAGCTGGTAATTCCAGATCAATCAAGGAGCTACCCATATCGAGAACTGTGACATAAGTGTGAAGGATCCATGATCACGAAGGAAACCCCAGCAAGAGTTTCACAGCCTCGACAATCTATAAAAGGAGCAATACAAGAAGAACTCAATGTCCTACACCAAACACATCAATCTACCTATTAGATTATCTTTCAATTTATCTTTCTTAGCATATCATAGTTTTATGTCGTTACTGCCTGTCGACTCCCGCTGTAGTATATTAGGAGTAAAAGTAAATTTATATATATGCAACCTTAAATTTAATTTAACTTATAATTCCCGCCTCGATCATATGTTCTGATAAACATATTAGGTATTTATCTTTTTCTTTCTCGTTTATTCATTTGGTTGTCTAACAACTTGTGAATTGGAATGAGCATTATTTCCAAATATTAATAAAATCGGCCATGTTTTGCTTTAAACAAATCACATGCATATTCTTATTCTTTTGAGAAATATTGAATTGAGAGTACTGGTAACTAAACAAGTCCTTAAGTCTATAGACTCACATCTATTGTAACAAGGTAAAAAGAATCCATTTGAAAGGGCTGACTCCTACCTTTTCATAAATCGTTTGAACGGAAGCGCAAACATTGATAGTTGAGAGGACTTTGGACTTTGGATCCCAGTCTCCAATCTATTAGCTCGACATGGGGAACATCAGCAATTTTGTCAAACTTTGAGTCAAGTAGACTCTGGCACGCCTGCGCATCTTACCCACACACAAAAACCAAATATTGGCCCTCGGTGACATGAGTGACCGAGTTTGATTGAATTCTCAGCAACACTGGGCCACCGACCAATTTCTTTGGACCACAATTTCATGTCCACCAATTGTACTATTTGTATCATCCTATGTATTTTCACTCAATTTTTGGATGGTTGTACAACACAAATTAAAAGTGGTGGTTGGATAAAATTTCCCCAGTCACAAGGGGCTGCGTCAAGAGTAGCCTGAGTTGAAGCGTGACCGGGGATGTAGGCACCATTCAAGCCAACTTTTGAACCCTCAGGCAAAGTGGATGGGAATTTATAAGTGGGGTCCATGTTTTAGTGATCTAACTAATGATTTTATTGATTTGTTGGGCCCATTACCATAGGTGGGCCATGCCATGAAGGCATCGTTGATCTTGGAGAATGTTAAACTTTTTTGTTGATGGTAAGTAGAGAACCAAGTGGGAAACAACAACAGCCCACCCAGTCCATTTAATCCATTTGATTTCTTGCAAGATGGTGGTGGGTCATGTTGACTATGAATCCTATCCATCCCGTCCATTGTCTTTTTAATTGGTGATGCATATAGATGATTCAGATGGGATTCTCCAAATGATTTTTTTTTAACAAACGAATTGTGCATGGGATAAAAGGCCATTATATAAGTGTGACATCTAAAACAACTCATATGTTTATTGTGATTTTGGCTCATAAAAGTATGATATGTTATGGAATTACACTCAATAGTAAATGAAGCGATATGGAGATGGATAATATTTTTCAAAGGTAAAATTTTTATTTTATAGAAATATAGTATTAATTTTCTGCTAATTATTATTTTTTGACATAACTATTTATTTGTCTGATTGATCAGTGCAAATTTACTTAATCAAGTTGGTATGTTGGAGAAAGCCGAATATACAAGGTCACACACATAAGTCCAACTTACGGTATACATGCAACCGTGTAAGATAACAATTTGTTATACCTGCATGTATCAAATCTACCACTTTCACGTTATTAGCATAACGCTCTAAACAACTGAGCTACTAGCTAATTACATATGTTAAAGAATTTTGTCTGGATATTCTTTGCATTGTATAATTCAATTAACTGTTCACATGATAAACTAGTCAAATTAAATGCGACTCACTAATTATATATGTTAAAGAATTTTGTCCTGACTAGCGTTATGATGTAAAATACAAACTATTCACATGATAGGCTCACCGAATTAGATGCTACTCGGTGTATGAGCTGAGGCAGACAAACATTTTACATTCACCATAATTTAGTTAGTGGTATTGAGTTAGGCCTGCTAGGATGGAGATGGTAATTTTATTTATTAATATGAATGAGTGAAGGGCAATGTTAGTTGGGCAATTTAAAGTTTTAGGGAATGTACCTGATTTGACACACTCAATTTAATTATCAGATGGGACACATGCCCAACAAGTATTGTAAGTATACATTAATGATTCAGTCCTGTGTCTAATTCTATTGTAGAAAAATGTTGATTACATTAAATACAAATGGATATTTGAATTTTTTGAACAATTTATAATTTTTGAACATGTGTGTTTCAAATAATAAGTAGAAAAAAAAAAATGATAGTTGTGAACATAGTTTGTCCTACCACATGCACCACAAGGATGTCTTAAGGCATATGAATGTGCATAGCTAAATCCAACCATTTTGATTAATCAGCTCTAGAGATGTGTACCCAGACCCGGATAAACCAGGTCGGATATATCAAGTTCAAATCTGGGTATCCATGGATAGCATTTAGAACTAGAGCTGTATACAAGCAGAGTTAGCTCGGTAACTCGCTCGACTCCTCTCGAAAAAGCTTGACTCGACTCGGATCGAAACTCTATTCAAACCGAGTCGAGCCTTTTTTTGGGAGCTCGAAATATTTTGAGTCGAGTCCAAGTTAGACCTAGCTCGACTCGGTATTAAGATCGACTCGGCTCGGACTCGACTCGGGTCGAGTTTTAAGTGAATGTATAAGGATTTTTTTTAAAGAAAAACTCTCATTCACCCGACCCTACTCACCCAACCTATCAACCCTAACCTATTTATCCCTCCCTTTCAACCAAATCGCCCGACCCTAACCCATTTCTCCTTCCCTTTCGCCCAAATCGGCCAGTCCATTCACCCAATACGTTCACCGTTCTCCACCGCCCGGCAACATTCTTTCTTTCAGCGTCTATCCAGACGATCTCCTCTTCCAAAGTGAGTCCTCTCCTCCACTCTCTCCATTTTTTCCAGCAAGTAGCGTCCGTCTGAGTAGTGGAACACATCCGAAAACTCAGCTCGAACTCGGCTTGGACTGGACCGATCTACTGGCCGAGTCGAGGACAAGCTGCTATTCCAAGCTTGAAGGCCGAGCCTAGCCGAGTACTAGCTGAGACTCGAACTGTCCGAGTCGAGCACTAACTGGGCAAAGCTCAGCTCGGCTCGACTTGTGTACACCTCTATGTAGAACTGTCAATGCTGAATTGGGCCGTTGGGCTTGCTGCACCTTGGACTAGGCTCAGGCTTAAATTCAGATTTCTTTTTCAACGAGGTCTAATTCGAGCAACCTGGTCCATTAGCATTTATGAGGATTTTTTAATATTCAAAATACACAAAAAAATCATCATTTACTCTTCCAGCTACTGCTAAAGCCTACACACCCTCTCTTTCTTCCAAGTGAATCTTCGGGTCAAGGTATAGAACCAACATGTCAGGCCAAGTTGAGGCTAGACTATTTTAGCTGCTTACTGCTTACTGCTTACGTTGAAAAAAGCAGTCCGGGCTTGGTCAGAACTCGGCTAGGCCCTGTCCCGGCCCGTTCACAGGCCTACAACATTAGTTGTATCTATTGTATTTTAAGACCGCCAATCCAAATCGTCTATTCATGGGTGTCCACTGTCGATGAGCAATAGGCCAATAACTATATATATCAGATGATCCTAACCGTCCAATTAATAAAGATGCAAAATGTTGGTCGAATATTTTTTTTAAGGACACATTTGATGGCCACTAAATGGCCATCTAGATCGTCCATTTAGTGTGATTTTTGGGTTAAGGTCAACATGGTGGGGATCCACTCAGGAATGCAGCACGTGCATGATACGTGTATAGATCGTGTGCATTGATATGAAAGATTGCAATACTTCGATGAGATTGAACGAGTGGCTAATCGCTGCTTGCTCCACACGTGTCAACATGGCAAGTGATGTAGAGCGGGTCGCGGACAATTACATGGCAAAGATGGATCAGAAAAGGCCCGGTCGGCGAAAGAAGTGATCTGGACCATCAGACCTTAAATCAGGCGTATCTCACAATCCGGGATGAGTTAGCCGACGAAAAATATATAATTTTGGGGTAGAACGAGCTACTTTAGCCAACCAACCCAGCTACGCTGGGTTGCGACGCTCGGAATTGCGAGAAACCCCTGATTTGATGGTCGTTTCCCTGTTTCAATTTCGTTTTTACTATAAATAGTAAGTTTTAGTTTGTTTATAACTCTTCATCCGTCGGGCTTTAGGAGTTGCGCCCAACGTGAAAAGAGCTTAGAATAATTAGGGGAACGGTTTGGTGAAGCCAAATAGGACACTTACTATTTTTGGCCGAAAACCTTGCGCACTAGTAGACATCACGATCGTCTATAAATAGTAAGTTTACTATTTATAGTAAGTCGTAATTCTAGGAGTTTTAGTTGTAGTTTGATTCTGATTTCTTTTCCATTGCTTAGTACCCTTATTTAAAGGGTTGTGAACTCGTTTTTATGAATTAATTAATCTATTTCGAATTTATTTAGAATTTATTTCTATTTTCTGCTCTCTTTTCTCGTGGATTCGAGAAAGTCTCTGTGAGGAGTCCGAGAGAAGTTCCGTGGATTGAATAATTATCCTCTTGAGGAAGACGGTGCTCGACCTCACGTCCTCCCCTGCGTCAGTTTGGTATCAAAGCGAGGTTTCTCCTCGGGTCGATGGCTTCTAACGACGGGTCGGGCAACAATCCCATAGGCGGTGCTCCAGGAAATTTGCCTTTAACAACGGCAACTTTCCAAGCAGCGCAGCAAGAGAATCGGCAAGCCATGCAAGGGCTGCAGGCTTCCATGGACCGCATAGCGAATCTCTTGGCAGAAACCCTAGGGCAACTCCGTGTTCCTGGTGGTAATCCTCCACCGCCAATTGCTGAGACTCGTAATCGGCCTGATCGCAGGATAGTACCGGCAGTGCATTCAAGGGTCATGCCTGAGGACGGGGCTCCGAGTGAAGAGGAGATCGATGACGTGATCTTCCAACACCCCAAGCAAGGCGGCGATCGGGTAGATCGAATGGATCGAGACTTCAAGATACGGGTTGATATTCCTAACTTCAATGGCCACCACACATTGAGGATTTTCTCGATTGGCTTTCTCGAAGTTGAGCGATTTTTGACTATATGGACATTCATGAAACAAAGAAGGTTAAGCTTATGGCCTACAAGTTGAAAGGAGGAGCGTCAGCTTGGTGGGAACAACTGCAACTCGCACGAACCAGGCAGATGAAAGCACCAATCCGCACATGGGAGCGGATGAAGCAGCTACTACGCGCTCGATTCCTCCCTAGCGATTACGATCAGGTATTATTCCAACAATACCAAAATTGTCGACAGGGTAGTCGGTCGGTGAGAGAGTACGCAGAAGAATTTTACCGCCTGGCGGCGCGTAACGATTTGGTCGAGACTGAATCGCAGCAAGTCGCCCGATTCAACGGTGGATTGCGTATGGCGATTCAAGATCGGGTCCAGATGCAGTCCGTCTGGACGATGAATGATGCGATCAAGTTGGCTACTCGAGCAGAAGCGCAACTTGAACGTCCGAACACACGGACCTATCCTACTGCGCGGATTACTGCGGCAGGTCCACCTCAGGGAGCTCCACAACCTAAGGGGAAAGAGCCCGTAGGAGCACGCACTCAACCTCTTACGTCTGAGAACCGAGATCAGGGAAGCGGGCAAGCTAGACCCCAAAGGGGCGTCTCCACTACTGCTGGTCCAAGTAGAATTCCGAACCCTTATGCTCGGCCAAGGCCCGACAGCTGCTATCGTTGTGGCCAGCCCGGCCACCTGTCAAATACTTGTCCCCAGCGAAAAGTGGCAAACCTCGCCATTAATGATGGTAGTGCTGATAACGCTTATGAAGATCCAGATGTTGAAGAACAAGAGCATATCGCCGAGGACGAGGTAGATGATTCAGATTGGGTTCAGCAAGATCAAGGCGAGTCGCTCGTCGTGAGGCGACTATTATATGCGCCAAGAAAAGAAGTGCATCCACAGCGGCATAACATCTTCCGCACTAGGTGTACGGTGAATCGAAAGGTTTGTGACGTGATCATTGACAGTGGGAGCAGCGAGAACATCGTCTCCAGGGTCATGGTGGAAAAATTGCAATTGAAAACAGAGCGTCATCCCTCTCCATATACAATTGGTTGGAGTGCTCTTGTCAGCGAAACAAAGGTAACTGAACAGTGCACCATATCTTTTTCCATTGGCAAACATTATAAGGATGAAGTAGTATGCGATGTGGTTGACATGGAAGCATGTCACATACTACTTGGCCGACCCTGGCAATCTGACCGTGACGCCACTCATAAGGGGCGAGATAACATATATATCTTCGTCAAGGACGTAGGAAGACTATATTGGCCCCTATGGATCCAGAGGGACCACCTGAAACTTCTAAAGTGGAGGGTCGTTTTCTCTTAACCATTCGGGACTTTGTGGAAGAATCGAAAGAAACAGGACAGACTTATGCATTAATTGTAAAAGGGGAAGAACTCGAGCCTACCATCATCCCTGAAAGATTAAAGCCCTTGTTACATGAATTCCAAGAAATCTGGCCTGAGGACCTTCTCGATGGGTTACCCCCTATGCGAGATATCCAACACCATATCGACCTTGTCCCTGGGTCCAGTTTACCTAATCGTCCTCATTATCGAATGAGCCCGAATGAGTGCGAGATTCTGCAGGGGCAAGTGGAGGAACTGATCCGTAAGGGTCTTATTCGAGAAAGCATGAGCCCATGTGCTGTACCAGCTCTGCTAACTCCAAAGAAAGATGGGAGTTGGCGCATGTGTGTCGACAGTAGGGCCATCAACAAGATCACCATAAAATACGGGTTTCTATACCACGGTTGGATGATATGTTGGATATGCTAGAGAGCGCAAAAATATTCTCTAAATTGGACTTAAGGAGCGGCTACCATCGGATTCGAATACGGTAGGGTGATGAGTGGAAAAGCGACCTTTAAGACCAAGGAAGGATTGTACGAATGGATGGTCATGCCTTTCGGTCTTTCTAATGCGCCTAGCACATTCATGAGGTTGATGAACCAAGTTTGAAACCTTTCATTAGCGGTTCGTTGTAGTTTATTTTGATGATATTTTGATATACGATCAAGACGAAACCACCCATATGGAGCACCTCAAGAAGGTCCTTCAAGTGCTCACCGAAAATAAAGCTCAGTACCTCAATTTAAAAAGTGTAGCTTCATGGTGATAGCCTATTGTTTCTGGGTTTTGTGGTTACATCCACGGGCATTCGAGTGGATGAGGAAAAGGTGAAGACAATCAAAGAGTGGCCGGTTCCCAAAAATATTCACGAAGTGCGAAGTTTCCATGGACTAGCAATATTCTATCGTAGGTTCGTGAAAAACTTTAGTACCATTGTGTCACCGATCACAGATTGCATGAAGAAAGGGCAGTTTCAGTGGACTGACGAAGTCGACAGAGCTTTCTTGAAATCAAGCTAGATTATCCACGACCCCGGTTCTTGTACTTCCCAACTTCGACAAATTGTTTGAAGTCGAATGTGATGCCTCATATGTCGGGATTGGGGGAGTTTTGTCTCAAGAAGGTAGGCCGGTAGCCTTCTACAGTGAGAAACTTAGTGATGCACGCAAGAAGTGGTCTACATATGAGATCGAGTTGTACGCGGTGGTCCAGGCATTGCGACACTGGCGACATTATTTGATTCAAAGGGAATTCATACTTTACACGGACCATCAAGCCCTCAAGTTTATTAATAGTCAAGCTAACATTAACCGTGTGCATGCTAGATGGATCTCATTTTTGCAGGAATTCACATTCGTGCTAAAGCATAAGTCAGGGCAACAGAACAAAGTAGCCGATGCGCTGAGTCGTCGTGCAACTTTGTTAGTCACTATGAGCAATGAAGTTGTCGGGTTCGATCGCCTCAAAGACATATATGCCGACGACGACGACTTCAAGGACGCGTGGGTTAGATGTCAGGAAGGTCACCCCGGTGACTTACATATACAAGACGGGTTCCTTTTTAAGGGAAATCGACTATGTATCCCAAAGAGTTCGCTAAGGGAACAGATAATCCAAGAGCTACATGGAGGTGGCCTCAGTGGACACCTGGGGCGAGACAAGACGCGAGCTCTTGTGGAAGAACGGTATTACTGGCCACAATTGGTACGTGATGTGGGAAAGGCAGTCCAACGCTGTTATATTTGTCAGACTTCCAAGGGGCAATCTCATAATACGGGCCTCTACACCCCGTTACCCGTGCCTGACGGCCCTTGGGAGGATTTATCTATGGACTTTGTGCTTGGTCTCCCACGAACACAACGCGGCATGGATTCGGTGTTCGTGGTAGTAGATCATTTTTCCAAGATGGCGCACTTTATTCCATGCAAGAAAACTCTCGATGCAACACACGTGGCGAATTTATTCTTCAGAGAAATTATGCGGCTACACGGGGTTCCCAAGACTATTACTTCCGACCGTGACACGAAGTTCATAAGCCACTTTTGGCGGACTTTGTGGACTCGATTCGATACACGCCTTCAGTTCAGCAGCGCGTACCACCCACAGACTGACGGTCAAACTGAGGTTGTGAATCGCACATTGGGAAACCTCCTTCGATGTATTTCAGGAGAAAAACCGAAGCAGTGGGATTTGGCCTTGTCTCAAGCGGAGTTTGCATTCAACAACATGGTGAACCGCTCGACAGGAAAGTCCCCGTTCCAGGTTATTTACGGACGAGTACCTCGCCATACACTAGACTTGGTCCCTCTGCCCAAGCTCCCAGGCATGAGCATTGCAGCAGAACATATGGCAGACAAAATCATGGGCATTCATGCGGAGGTACAGAACAAGCTACATGCCTCGAACGAAAAGTACAAGGAGCAAGCGGACAAGCATCGGCGACAAAAAGTGTTCGAGGTGGGCGACCAAGTAATGGTCCATCTGCGCAAAGAAAGATTTCCGACCGGAACGTACAACAAGTTGAAGAATAAAAAGATTGGACCGGTACCAATCATCCGAAAGATCAATGACAACGCTTATGTTGTTGATCTTCCAGATGATATGGCGATCTCACGAACTTTCAATGTCGCGGACCTGACTGAGTATCATGAGCCAGTGCATAATGATAACTCGAGGACGAGTTCTTTTGAAGTGGAGGAGACTGATGTAGAGCGGGTCGCGGACAATTACATGGCAAAGATGGATCAGAAAAGGCCCGGTCGGCGAAAGAAGTGATCTCGGACCATCAGACCTTAAATCGCGTATCTCACAATCCAGGATGAGTTAGCCGACGAAAAATATATGATTTTGGGGTAGAACGAGCTACTTTAGCCAACCAACCCAGCTATCTTTGGGTTCTGACGATCGGAATTGCGAGAAACCCCTGATTTGATGGTCGTTTCCTGTTTCAATTTCGTTTTTACTATAAATAGTAAGTTTTAGTTTGTTTATAACTCTTCATCCGTCGGGCTTTAGGAGTTGCGTCCAACGTGAAAAGAGCTTAGAATAATTAGGGAACGGTTTGATGAAGCCAAATAGGACACTTACTATTTTTGGCGAAAACCTTGCGCACTAGTAGACATCACTGACCGTCTATAAATAGTAAGTTTACTATTTATAGTAAGTCGCGTAATTCTAGAGTCCTAGTTGTAGTTTGATTCTGATTTCTTTCCCATTGCTTAGTACCCTTATTTAAAGGGTTGTGAACTCGTTTTTATTCATTCATTAATCTATTTCGAATTTATTTAGAATTATTTCTATTTTCTGCTCTCTTTTCTCGTGGATTCGAGAAAGTCTCTGTGAGGAGTCCAGAGAAGTTCCGTGGATTCGGAATAATTATCCTCTTGAGGAAGACGGTGCTCGACCTCACGTCCTCCCCTGCGTCAGCAAGCGAGTGTGAGAATTATGTGGTTTTATCAGGTGCCCGGGCTGCATCCAGTTCGGTCCTAACAGTCACTGGACGTGTCACACGTGTGACAAAATGGATGATTAGAAATATCGACCATAGAGTCAAATTTCAATATACATGTTTGTCCAACCTCAACAGGAGCTGCCTAATAATGGGCCACAGCATATACAAGGTGGGACCCACCATATTGAATGGCCAGGATCTCACAACTATGTACCGCAATGGCACGTGTGGAGACCCTTCACAGCAGGGTGTGGAGGAATAAACTCTCGGATCCTGCCAATGGGACTGGCACGAGTAGACTTTCAAAGGACTTGTGGCACACGTGTGCACCATGCAAGCCTCCCATCAAGCAGGATCGATTTTGTAGATGCCCATTCGCAAAATTCAGGCCACGCTCATTGAGTTGGCCAAATTAAAAATACATTTGTAGTCCACTGAATGATCCAACGGTCCAGATTTCCAGAATAGTGCATCTAAACATCACGAACCGTCTCGATCTTTCACGCTGGCATTCATTACCTTCGATTACATGACATTTATATTTCTCCAAAAGAAGTGGGGTCCATCCTCCTTAGTCCAAACCAATGTTCTGGTGCGTCATATCATAGGTGGAAATGCCATATTCATATATCATATACACTGATCAGGAACTATTTTCAGTTGAATCTGTTCATTCCTCTTCTTAACTGTTTATTTTTTGGCCACCAGTTAATAAAATTATCACTGTCCTATTGGGAATACATATATATTTTTTTCCCTTGGATATCATACATCAATGTGATGAATAAAACCAACGGTATGGATTGTGAAAATACGGGCCCCATTATACACTCTGTTGAGTTTGGTTGGAGGTGTGCCCCCACAAATAATCGGTTTTGGATCAATGAACCAGACCAACATACTGGTTCTAGATTTCATGCTAGTTCAGCCCTTAGGCTGAAAAAACAAACCCCCAAATTTTAAGTGATTTTTACAATTAAGTACTTGATATCTTTTAATTATCAAAACGGTCTGAATTATTAAAATTATTGAAAATTGTATTTTTAAATGATAAATCTTCAAAATTAAGTTCAATCAAGCGCAACCTTGAGTATAGAAACTGAAGTACTGGCCCCACCTGCTAAGTCCCCAATACCAGGCTACTTGCCCATTTTCGGCCCTATGTTCTATTAGAGGTGTACATTCGGCTCAACCACTAACTGACTCCAGCTCGAACTTGGCTCGGCCCAGTCCTCAACTTGACTGGTCAGCTCGGCTCGGTTCAGTCAGTAGCTTGGGCCAGTTCGAGCCGAGTTCGCCTGTGCAACATTTTCACAAACACATGGATCACGCATTCAAATTCTCACTTGTATGGAAAACATCATTAGCAGTTTTACAGGTATTTCATCAAACACCTTATAGGAAACATCAATATCAAGAGAGAAAAAAAAAAAGAAAAAAAAGAGGGGGTATTTCTTTCATATACAAACCTTCCTTGCACCAGCCGGCACTTCGTTGAGTCATTTCATCAAACCCTTGCTGAGCAACATTAATATCAAAGCAACTGAGTGGCCAAACTGGTTCGATCTGAGTTCAATTCGAGCCGGGGTTTGATCCGAGTTGAGTTGAGCTTCGCCAAGCTTGAACTCTATTCGAAAATTTTTCGAGTTTAAAAAATTAGATCGACTCGGCTCGAACTCAGTTTTGAACCGAGTCGAGTCGTGCTTTTTTGAGTCAAGTCAAGTGAGCTAACCGAGCTAACTCAGTTTGTGTACAGCTCTATGTTCTATTCAAGCTTAGTGGGCTGCAAATCAAGCCCTATAAAATCAATGGTCTAGATCAAGGGCACTTATCCTAAAATTAGTCTATTTAGCCTTGAATTATTGACCAGAAAATTCAAGTTTTAATAGATGATCTATAACTCATGCGATATGGACCATTGTTGTACCTTTGTTCTTCTTTTTGTTGACCACTCTTTCTATAGCTGCTTGAAGGGTTATCATTATCGATTGTTAGAGATTCTTTATGTCCACCAGATCAACTGGGCAGATTATCAAACAATTAATACTGAATGGCCCATAATGGCCCACCTAGTCTACACACCAAACTGATTTTTGGGTAACTGCATCCAAGTTTAGACCTGATTAACAGACCAATTCTCACGCGTGTGTCATGTTGGCATGTGTGCTAATCAACTCAACAGTAACCGGAGGCGTGTTTGGTTGCAACCATTTTACATTAAGGGCGTGTTTGGATTACCAAATACCATGGTACTGTATAGTAAAAAGGGTCATTACTTTTTAACCATGGTTGGATAGAATGCAAATCTTGATGAATTTCAGTCACCCATTTACAGCCTAGTCACATCAACGTAAAAAAGGTCATTACTTTTTCTGACGCATGCACACACACCCCACACACTCAGGCCTTAGTGGAATTTCACCACCTATTGGTACTCGAACCCTTGACTTGGTGTTGAAACTCCCGAGAGTCTCGCCTTAGTGGAATTTCACCACCTATGGGTACTTGAACCCTTGACCTGGTGTTGAAACTCTTGAGAGTCTACCACCCGAGCAAGAGTAAGGACCTGTTGACAAGAGAATCTACGGTTGAATGGGTTTGGCGTATTCATATACACTCTGAAATAGAGATGCTCCATCAAGCTCTTCCTATTAAATTAGTGATGCTTTTGATCTTATTCTCACAAACCAAAAATGTTTCTTTAATAACAAAGAAACATAAAATTCGGCAGAGTAAATTTCTTCTTCATTTGAATTGCGGTTCCTGGTAATCTATAGTTCAACATGAAAATTAGCTGTTGAGCTGACATTTGCTTGTTAAATAAACAAAACCCCTAAAATGGTATCCTATAAAAACAAGGCATGAATCAACGGCGGATGTGCATTTGTTGGGAAAGCTAACCCCGTTTGTTGGGAAACGTGCTAACATGTCCTACCCCCGTTGGAAATCAGAACGTTTTAATTGAACTGGCCATTGCAGAAAAACACACCCCAATGTGATTTCTGGCCGGTTGGATACCTAGGTGGGCCATGATCTTTGGTTCATTCCTGCCATAGATATATATATGACCGTTATCTAAGTCTGTTGGGAGACAACGAGTTACAACTTATAATTTTTATTGGCATCAAAACCCATAATTCTAGGAAGGCAGATATGAATATGTGGACCGTGCATCCTTTGGGCCCAAAATTGTACGTAATACAACCTGAAATCCCAGGGCCTACTCGGATTATTAATTATTGTTTTGAAAGGCAATTACATATTTGTCAACAAACTACATACAATACATTACAAGGCCAGTAAGCTTAGTCTCTTCAAAATAGCTAATTTGACACAATTTCATGTTTTGATTGGGATTAATAAAATCATTCTAATAATACTTTTGTATTACTATAATGTTAAATCATAGAAAAAAAATATATTAATGTGCATATTTGAATAGAAAATTTTCAGTACATGAAGTAGACCTATTTTTGGCTTGGAAAAAAAAAAAAAAAAAGCTTGAACAAAAGCTAATGTAATTCATCCTATCTAGGCCTAATCTTACATAGGATATGATGTAACTGATCTCCATGCGCTCATTCCAGCCGGAAAAAAAAATTGTCATTCAAAGTACAAACCATAAATCAACTATAACTTTTGATACCAAATGTGATACGAGACACACGGCTTATGAATTTCGACTAAAATTTTGTTACGGCCTAACTAACATTTTGTTTTGGGGCTAACTAACATCATAAATGTATCTCGTTGCTCTGTTTCACGAGAAACGAATCATTCTTATTCAAGCCTTCCATTTTTTGAGTTTTTCGAAAAATTTATTATTTTTAAGAAATTTTAAAACGGACGTAACCTTTTATTCTTTAAGTTTTAGTATTTGGTGTCTTTTTAAGATTTGTTTCTTATTATGTCAAGAATCAACTTTTTAAGAGCCTATGTGCACATGTTAGCCGTCTTTCATGTGGGTCATTTTATGAAGGCACTTCTGAGTCAAAAATCAGTCCCATTGGTGGACAGGTGATCAAAACAAAACAAGGGTTTTATAAACTTATCTTTCACCGTTCATTCTCTTTAAATACTGCAGCTCACCTGATGAGTGGTCTATCCGAATTTCTGAGCAATAACATTAATAGACTGACATCAAATGAATGGACGGCTTATATGCAGTATGACTTATTGGCGCACGTGTTGGCACGTGGGCTTAACCAGCTTACCGAACCTCTTAGAATAAGACATGATCCACAATCAAAGGGAAAAACTCCAATTCAATGGCTAAGATCATTCAACCTAATTTTTTACGATGGTTCATGACACCGATCATGCATAAATATTAAACAACACGTACAGTTAGGGGTCGTTTGGATGCCTGTAACTTCTCTAAAATGTAAGTAAGTTACAGGTGACTTAGTTACAGTTGGTGTTTGGGGGAGGAAAGTCTGGTGACTTTCTCTCAACCTGTAACTAAGTTACAGGAGAAAGGGCCGAAAATCTTACGGGAGAAAGAGTCGTTTTCAAGGTAACTAAGTTACGGAGTAACGGTTGAAAATTTTGAAATGCAAAACGTTGGGGAAGAATCGCACCTCCATTGAAGAAGCATACCTACCTTCGAGGGTCGGATTTTTAAAACGAGGGGAAGAGGGAGAAACGCACCCACGGTCGGATTTTTAAGCTCGCAATCTGTCTCTCTTTCTTCCCTCTCGCAATCTCTCTCTCTCTCTCCTATCTGCGATCTCTCTATGCGCGATCTCTCTCGCAACTACCGCTCTCCCTCTCTCCTCTCCAAAACGGTAGGGTTTTCATCGCAACCCCTCTTCTTCTTCTTCTTCTTCTTTTTTTTTTTTTTTTTTTTTTTTGTGCTTAAAAAAACGGGAGTGGCTTAGGTGTTGCTAATGTGTAGGCATGCTCTCTGTGCACCTGCGCATGTGTGTAACTTCATACACATGTCATGTCATGGGACTCTAATCCGAACGGTCCATGTGATCAGCATACATGAAACCCGTGGGACCGATTTTCAACCTAACCTAAAACTCCGGTGGGCCATAGAAAAGAGATATGCAAATCAAGGGAGGAAACTATAAGTTTTTTCATGGCCCACCAAAGTTTTGGATCAAATTAAAAGTTGGGCCCTGGTTGTTTCATGGGGTTTACATCACATGGATGGATTGGATAAGCCGCACACATTTATAGTGGGCCTAAATGAGTTTCTTGAGTTTACTCGATACAATAAAAGTATACCATGGGGCCCACCTTGATGATGTGTTATACATCCACTACTGTACAATTAAAGTTTTTGTTCACATTACTAGCATTTTGAAAACATGGGCCCACTTTTATGGTCCACTGTTGATTAGTTTAGCTAAGAATCGGCCAAACTATTCATTTATATGGGCTTAATAAAATGGAATAATTTTATCTCAATCTTTTTTATGTGTCAATCTGATTTTTCAACGATTCTTTATTTCAAACTCTATCTAGCATGAATATCCAACTTATTACTTATAACAAAGTTCTGAGTTATCCAAACACAAAAACAAAGTTACTTGTAACTAAGTTACAACTTACATCCAAACAGGATTACCTGTAACTTACTTACACCTGTAAGTAAGTTACATGTAACTTACTTACAACTTAAAAAAGTTACAGGCATCCAAACAGGCCCTTAGAGGTAGAAATTGGCCAGGTTGGTTTGGATCAGGGTCAGCCCTGGCCTGACCATTAAAGGTGTACACGAACCGAGCTAGCTCGCTTGACTCGACTCGAAAAAGCTCGATTCGATTCGGTTCGAAGCTGAGTTCGAGCCGATTCGAGCTAGCACCAGCTCGACTCGACTCGGATAGAACCGTTTCAGTGATTCAGTTACTTTGATATTGATGTTGCTCACCAAGTGTTTGATGAAATGACCCGACGAAGTATGGCTGGTGGTATGGAAGGTATGTCCATGAAACAAATACCCTTTTTTTTCTTGGTTTTTATGTTGCTTAGAAGGTGTTTGATAAAATGCCTGTAAAACCACCTTTCAAGGACCTTATCTCACTCCTCCGAAATCTATTGTGGAAAACGCAGAAAAGCTTTTGATTTATTGCAGGGTGAATAAGAGTCAATGATAGCTAGTGGCTCGTTATTGTAGCAGATTTCTAGGAGCGAATGAGAGATTCCATGAGATATGACTATGGTTTGACGTTACAGTGTGGATAAGTCCTATCAGATAGCTCTGAAAATTCAAGATCAGAACATGAAGCAGCTAGCCATAGCACCATCATCTCAGGCAATTCACAGCTCCAGAAAACATACAGTGGAATTTTGAAGGTGCAGTCCAGGTGTTTGTGGAAATGCTGCACAGGCGAACTTGGCTCAAACTAGCCCGAGTTGCTGACCGAACCGAGCTGAGCTGGCCACTCAAGCTCAAGGACCGAGCCGAGTTGAGCTGAGGCCAGCTCAACTCGATTCGACTCAATGTACACCCCTACTGACATTCAGTAAGTAGGCCAAGATCAATAGTATTGTATTAAATGGGCCAAGTAGTAAAACCTGGCCCACTCTCACAACCAATCAACATGAATTGAAAATTTCTCTTGACTGTGTATGCAAATACAGATTATTACAAATACTTTTTAATCATTAAAAAAAAAAAAAAGATATTTAATGCCTGAGCTATTCCAAGCTCACTCATAACCTATCTGTGTTGTATGCATTGCAGATCTTCTCGATCCATCCAGCCTGAAAATCAACACAGTACTGAACTTATCAGGCGGAGAACACATGTACAGAAACAATGGATGCTTCCAAAGAATTTCAAGTGGTCCACCTTCAACATACTCGTATGGTTTGCATGATGAGTTAACCAACCTGCTTTGAGTCAGGATATCTACATGGTGGGGCTCACATGATGAATGGCTTGGGTAATACCACAATACTAATTTTCATGCATGGTTAGTAAAAGTAAAACAGAGGGTTTACAATTATTAGCATTTTAGGGGGCATAGCTAATGAAAATATGAATTTGCATGAACAAGTCTCTCATTAAAGTATGATTGTCTCAGTGATAGACCATTACTACTTAAATGAATTAACTGTTTATATGACGAATCTTTTTTTTTTTTGGTATGTTGGAGTGAGAACAAATAAAAGCTCGCAATTGGATTAATTCAATCTTTTATACATCTTACCAGACTGCCACGAGGAAATTAATATGATGGACGGGTGGATTGGATTCACAGTAGCATGGCCCACCACCATCTTTGACTCACAAGAAGCCAAACTGATTAAATGGCGTAATTCAAGAAAGAAAATCAATTTTCTTATATAATTTTGTATGCTCACACTGTCAGACAATGGGCAGAAGATGCCCCTTAATTTAGACAGGCTTGAAACAGCTTTTTAGAAACTCCCTTTCGAGGAAGTGTGTCCAAACAGGTCCTTAACAATCCCATTTATCCATCATTTTAGACATTTAAGAGGATAAAAACAGCAATGGCCTACCCAGTCTATTTAATCCATTTGATTTCTTGCAATCTAAAGATATTGGTGGTGGGCTTTGTCAATTGTGAGAACAATCATCCCTGTCCATTGTCTTTCTTGATGGTGAGACATAGATTATTGAGATGAGATTCTCCTAATAATGAGTTATTTGTGACAAACCTATTTTGGATGAGAGTAAAAGGTTAGTATACTTGTGACATCCAAAACAACTCATATGTTTAATGTGACTTTGGCTGATAAAAGTATGATATTTTATGGAATTCTATTTAATGAAGTAAAAGATGAGATATGGAGTTAGGTAACATTTTTAAAAGGAAATAATTTTATTTTACAGAAAATATAATATTACTTTTCTCCTCATTAATTCTTGTTTTTAATTTTTTGGTGATTGAATGGTGTTCAACAGCTTTGAAATATTGGAGAAAACTGAAATATAAGTTAACTCATAATGGGTAAATCAATAGTGAACTACATCAACTTTTTTTTAATGAAATCTTAACAATTATGATGGATTTGCTGAAACGCCAATGTTAAATAGTATTTCAAAAAAATCAATGATTAATATAAAGTGAGTCAACACTCATTGTTGGTTCATGTGGTATCTCTTGTCACATGCAGACGCAACACTTGTGTGACATCAAATTTAGAAAATGTAGCCTCATTAAGTTCATCTAGTGTGACAATTGGGCCCATGCACTCATAACCAGGTCATGCATCTATTTGGACAGGGTAGCCCATCTGATGAGTGGACTGGCCTGTTAAGGTGGACATGAAATGACTAATTCCCTCTAATCCACCAAATCTAGTGGATTCTGCCTACCTAGATGGATGATAGACATGGAACGACTAATTCCCTCAAATCCACCAAATCTAACGGATTCTGTATTGTAAAATAATGTAAAAAAATGCACTGAGCATGTGATGGTAATGATCTGATCTTTGCCTTTGTTTGGAACATTACATTTTCAATTATAACTTTCCAATTGGTAACCATCAATTAAATGGTTATAATTGCTGGATCACTATCAATTTCAACATATGATCCATCTAGAATACACCCTACAATTTGGATGGTTTCGATAGCACATGTATGATTTGGCCACATTATTTGGATGGTCCAAATTAACACATAAGCTAGGTGTGTGGTATAATTGGCTCTACCATATCACAGTTCTTCCAAATTTGTGTATGTGGAATACATCAACCCAAGCTAAACCTGCTAAATTATCAAACCCAAACATTATAATTGGACTCCAAAAATTAAACCTATACAATCAGTGGATGGACTACGCCATAGGAAACAATAGACAACCATTAAAAAAAATCCAATTTCATGTCAAGTCTCACATGATGGTTGGATTGGACAGATATTTGGGGTGTCCAAGTGGGACAAATTGCCAATTTATACAGTTTAATATGAGTTAATGTTACGGCACAAACATTTCTCAGTACTTGCATAGAAGCAACATTCCTCTCCCATTTACACTTACTATATTTATTTTTACACACCATTTTCTTCATTCATTTTGAAAATTGAGACAAATGTAACTTATAAGGATTCAGAATTGCTATTGTTACAAATATGTGATTGGGATAGAGAATGAAAATACAAAGAGTATAAGAATGATTGAATAGGTATCAGGTACAAATTAGATCCAGTGGTGCAGGTGGCAGTGATTCCATCACCCTTTTCTTCTTCCATATATTCCTTGTCATCGTTTTGAATTTGTTCTAACACTTTCTGCTTATCTACTGTACTTCTCTCTAGCTGGCCATTGTCTGTTGCAACTAATTAATGTATCATTATCATTTGGCTTACAAACAAGCCTTTATAAAGATAACAATCTAATCATTTATAAGATGGGCTAGTTTAGCTTGCTCGTTGTTGAATGTATTAGATTGCGGTATATATATGGCTGTAAATGAGTGCGGTTTTTATGTGTGCATTGCGCAGGTGGCACCATCTGTTTTATAAGCCACATCTGCTTCTCTTTCATAGCTATGCCTTCAAATAATGGCTATATTGATTTATGTCCATACATGTGTCCTTGAGCTAAATAATATAATTAAATTCCATCAAAGTAATGTGTAGAAATTCAGTAAACATTCATTTCACTTGATTAACTTGAATTAGAGTGATAACTTAAATTCCTTATGAATATGGATGATAAAGGGTATTAGGTATTAAAGTAACGTCGGCCCAAAGTTTTGGCCTAAAAACTTCAATGGATCTGACTTGAACTCATAACCAGACTAGAGAAGGGTGTCGAAGTATCATTCACCCGAAGATCATGCCATTTGTTCAATTCATTTCTGGTTGGAAGCCCCAATATCAATTCAAATTAAACTGATTTTAGTGAGTCTAATCTTAAACACATAATCAGCCTAGAAGAAGTGTCATTGGCCCAGATTTTAAGATTAAAAATTTCAATGGGTTTGAGCTAAAAATCATAAGCAAATTAGAAAAGGAACCAAAAATTCTAATGTATCTGATCGGAATATTTTAGAAAGTGCTTTTAAACTATTTACCAAAACCTGTTTATAGTTTTCACCGTTGACATTAAACTGCTTGATGTTACTTATAGTTCTTTTATTTTGTTATTAATGAAACTACCCTCCCTTTATTGCACTTGCATTCTGTCTCTCTAGTAAATTCTGAAATATTTACACCTGAGCAGTAGATGGAGATCACAGAGAGCGAGGGTTCAAATACTTTTCATCACCAATGCTACAACATTTTAGAGAAAGAGAAGCAATATATCGACTTGAAAGCTGAATTTCATCTTTTGAAACACAAGTTTATATTTGGTACACTCGCCAAACATTTGGAGTGTGGTGCCAGAGCAAAATAAACAATATTTTTGAATTTAATAAGTTTGATTCTACCATTGTTATCTTTCTCTCTCTTCTACTCGGACAGTTCCCAAATAATTGCATCTTTTAAAGAAGGGCTGGACTCTATCGCAACGGGACCTAATTCTAACATTAGTAAGCAATTTAACTTGATTATTGAAACAACATTTGTAAGACAGTGTTTCCAAGCATTTTAGGTGTTTGAAACCGGAATGCATAATACCACTAGGCTGTGATGTCAAATCTACCGCATATCTATGTGATGGAATATAAGACTCTCAATGTTCTATACACGATAATTCAACGCATAAAATCATTATGTTAAGAGATCTCAATCTAATAAATGCTTATTAGATACTATTATTAATAATTTAAACTGTGGTATTCCTATTTGGTATTGAAACTTAACAAAAAAAAAGAAGAAGACATGTATATTGGATTCATGGAGTGACACCCTAATGCCAAGTACCCAACATGTTGTTTGGAAAATCCTCTATATGTTTCGCAGCTCATTATATGGTACGGGCCAAAAAATGAGGCAGATCTAAATCTCATAATGATGGCCCTAAAAATTTTCATTAGTAGCCATTTATTCCAAACTATTTCCTATTGTTTGGCCCATTAGAGCTTGATATTGGCTTCAGTTTTGGGTCATGCCATAACATGAGCTGAAAAAATGGATGGACGGAATGGATTTGTCACAAACATCATGTAGCCTCATGAATGTTTCAACAGCGGGCCGGCACTTAAACCCCACTTTTCATGTTGGTTTGGCTCTCTTTAGCTTTGGATCAACCTCACTTTTGGTCCTGGCCCTAAAATGAAGTGACAAAACAGATGTATAGAGTAGATTTGTCACAAAAAAATCATGGCGGGCCCCACCCAAAATCGAGCAACTCTCACCTTCTAGGCTTAAATATCTACCAAACCTCTAGCTATATTGAGTCATGTTGATTGCAGTGCTAGACTAACCTTATCCGTACTTGGAGCCACTTTGATGTTTGTGAGAAATCATCCCTTCATATGTTTTTCCAGCGCATTGAAGGACATGGCATAAAAACAAGGTGATCAAAAGCTTAAAGTGGGCCAAGATAGACCCAAGATGTTTCACTAGTGGGTGTTCGGTCTACCATTTCTTGTTGTGGGGCCCGATGGATTTTGATATCGACCACATTTTTTAACCCATGCCATAGAATGAGTGGCAAAATAGATGGATGAGGTGGATATGTCAAAAACATCATGTGGCCCCACAAATGTATAGAAATGAGTAGCAAAATAGATGGATGGGGTGGATTTGTCAAAAACATCTTGTGGCCCCACAAATGTTTTAATGCAGGTAGTTTAATTTCCACTATTTCATCTTTGCTTGGCCAGCTTGAGCTTTTAGATCGGCATCATTTTTAGGCCATATCTAAAATGCGGTGGCAAAACAGATGGACATAATGGATTATCACAAACATCTTGGGGGTTGGGTGAATCTCCTATAACTAATGAAATGTTGTAAACCTAAGGAATTCACCTAGATGTATTTTCTAAAGAATTTAGACAAATGATATACCAATTGAAGTTGGGTCTAATCTTTGGAAAACGTTGGAGTTCAAGCATATCTTCAAGGTAGAGGTTTGAATTTTCATTAGAGTGTTCATTACAAGAAGATGACTTAAAACTCTTTTATTTAGAGGTTTGGGATAATGTATATGAACATCGAATCACCTAGGCTTGTATTGACCAAAGACTCATGAATGACCCAAAAGACTCCAATGGATCTCCAATGGCTGGGCTTGAGCAATCGAGCCCGGCCATCGATCGAACTCGCTGGACTGTTTAAGCCATGTTTAATCAATCAAGCTTGATTAATCGAGAGGAATTAAAGATTCCTCAATCGATCGAGTTCGTGCCTCGAGCACTCAAATTAAATATACTTTTAGGCTAGATGCTTGCTAAACATTTTTAGCCATGTTCGGTCGATCAACTTGATCGATCAAACTTTGCTCAAGCACACACTTAAGTCTGCTGGTTTGGGTCGTATGTTTTCTAGTATTTCAGGATCTCTTATAGCCTATCTTATTATCTTCCATTAGACTCCTAAAACTAAGGAATGATCACATAAGGTTTTCCTATTGAGGTAATAATCATCTAGAAGTTAAGGTTGTTTTGGGTCAAGGTTAGGGTCACCAAGATACCTCATTTACATGTTCTTCACTTCTTTGGTACTACAGTCTTCATGTGTTTTTGGTCTTCAGATTCTAATGGCTCAACCTACTCCCTGACACATAGATGCATGTGATTGACAAACAAGGTGCACAAATAAGTGCACTATAAGAGAAAAATATCAATCAAACACTCTCTCCATTTAATTCTTTTGATTTCTTGCAATTTAAAGATGGTGTTGAGCCATGTGGACTCTTGTCCAATCCACCCTACCCATAGTCTTTCTCGTTGGTGTATCATATAGATGATTCAAATGAGATTCTACTGATGAATTTTTTGTGGTGAACCTAATGTGCATGAGATTAAAAGGTCACCCTACTTGTGACATCCAAAAAAACTCATATATTTAATGTGATTTTGGCTCATAAAAGTATGATATCTTTTAGAATTCCACTCAATGAGGTAGATGAGACATGGAGATAGGTAATATTTTTCAAAGGTAATAACTTTAATTTATTTTACAGAAAATATAATATTAAATTTCTCCTAATTATTATTGTTTGCCATAACTATTTATTTGCTTGTGATTGAATAATGTAAATTTATTCCACCAAGTTGGTATATTATACTGGAGAAAACCAAACTTACAAGGGTTTGACAGACTACACGGTAGAATTTTATATTGAATTTGCTTAGTATATATCTTAGAGATATGCAAGTATTTTACACTTAATAATGTTAATAAACATATTCTAATGTATTCTATCTGATTTTTTAAAACTATTTTTCACTATAATTTGGCCATTCAAACAATGTTTGATGATCTTATTTTGCGCTATTGGAATGTTTTAATAAATGAATATTTGATTTGGCTCAATCTGTTTAATCATTAGATGGGCCACTTGCCTATTAAACATTATGCATATACATTAATGATTTAGACCTATTCTAATTCTAGTGCAGAAAAATGCTAATGTAAATTAAATGCAAATTGACGGATGAATATTTTCTTTTTAAACAATCCATCAATTTTGGACATTTGGTTGTCAACTAATAAGTAGAACAGCATGATATTTGTCAATGTCATTTTACAGTTTGTCCCACCATATACACGGCCAAGATGTCTCAAAGGCACATGTGCATGGGCAAAGTCGACCATTTTGATTAATCATTCAGACCAATGCTGTCAAAATCATTATCATATCACAAATCGTAAAAGGAGTTGAAGCACATCAAATCGCAAATTGTATCATAAATTGTAAGATTTTTTTATTTTAAAAATATAAAAAACAAATGAAAAATATATGTAAATCAAACAAGATTAAAAATTTATCAATCATCCAGTTCCCATCAACTTGTACAAAAAGAGAGAGTAATATATGCCATGATATTATTAATTGAGAAATTGTATATGGTATACATATTATGATATTGAAGGATTCTTGTCCTCTTCCTTTATTTTCTTTTGTTGTTTTCAAAAATTTTACTTTAAAAACATACAAGAGTCTTTTAATAATTTTGTTCTTTTGTACTTTTTTAAAGTGTAGAATAACATTAGAAAAAATGGCATTCGATTCCATTGTGAATATTATTTTAATTTCTTTATTTTGGATTTTTTGAATATCAAAATCTCCAAATCTCCTCGTCCCCTTCCTCCCTCCTCTAAAGAAAAAAAAAATGTGAATATATCTAATAGGGAAGGCCTTTTCATGTTTTATGAGCAAAAAGGGGCATAAAGAATGATAAAATTTTGTTCAAAAAGTTAAAAATTTTAAAATTTTTAGTAAAATTTTTGCCCATTTATGTAATCTACGATTTATCTTACAATTAATATGATTCAATACGATTATCGTATAATTCGTAACAATGGACGGGTGGACCAGATTTCATAGTAGCACGGCCCACCTCCATCTTTAATTTGCAAGAAATCAAACTGATAAAATGGCCAAATTCATTTAGGAAAATCAATTTGATAGGATAATTTTGAGTGGTCACAATGTCCATAAAGGGTCCAAGGTATGTCATAATAATTTGAACAGGCTTGAAACCGACTTTCCAAAAACCCCTTGAACCCTTAACATTCCTAGGTATGATTGTTGGATGGTGAGAAATGTATGCCCTCCTACTGTGAGTACATACTGAGCTCATACAATCCTTTTGCTTCAAAGATCTTTATGATGAGATGACTTGTTCACACACCATGCACAGACTCAGTGAGCACATGACTTCCACCATCCACCAATGATGGTCGGCCAAATCTCAATGGTTGAAAACCAAAGAATTCCCAAGTCATAGAGGCCGAGTCAACTTACTGCATGGCCAAACAATGCCACGCGAGGCCATGCGTGGCCACACGAGGCCACGCGAGAGGTACACAGGGCACACGGGGCCACTCAAGGGCACACCAGGCCACGCGTGGGGCACGTGATGCCATGCCAAGCCACCTGAGTTGAGGAGTGTGCAGGGATGTAGACCCCACTTAAGCCGACTTATGGAGTCTCAGGCAGAGTGAGTGGGAACTTACAAGTGGGGTCCATGTTTTAGTGATCTTAAATAGACATTTAAGAGGAGGAAAACAGCAATGGCCCATCCTATCCACTTGAGCCATTTGATTTCTTGTGATTTAAAGATGGTGGTGGGCCATGATGACTGTGAATAGGATTCACCCTATACATTGTCTTTCTTGCTGGTGAGACATATAGATGATTGAGATGAGATTCTCCTAATAATTTTCTTATGACAGACCTATTATGCATGGGATTAAAAGGTCACCATACTTATGGCATACAAAACAACTCATGTGTTTAATGTGATTTTGGCTTATAAAAGCATGATATGCTATGGAATTCCACTTAATGAAGTAAAAGATAAGACATGAATTTACCTAACATTTTTCAAAGGTAATGATTTTTAGTTGCAGAAAATATAATATTGCTTTTCTTGTGATTATTATTGTTTGGCATAACTATTTATTTGTTTGTGATTGAATAGTGTAAATTTACTCCACGACGTTGGTATATTGGAGAAAACTGAACATACAAGGTAACTCATAACGTATAAATCAATAATAAATTAGTTAAATTTCTTAATTAAACTATAATAATTAAGATTGAATGGTTGAGATCGCAATGTAAACAAGAGTTAATGAATCATATTGCACATCTTTTACATTGACTTTGCCATGTATATAAACAGTTTTGAGCCTTGGAGAGATTGTCCCAAATGTAATGAAGAGATCCGAAAAGTTGATTTGAGCGCTATTTAGAAGAAGAAACGTTGAAGATTTTATGCAATCAATAGTAAATAGAAGTCCGAGAAAACAAAAGTTCCGAGAAAACAGAATCTCTTATATAATCAGTTGATGGCGGATCATGTGATTCGATCAGTGAAGACGGAGAGAAGTACCATATAAAAAAATAACGTTTGATATTATTTCAAACTTGTAAAGATTCAATTTTGCATTTATAAGAAATGGATTATAACAGAATTTTGAATTTTGAATGAATATAAATTTGAGATTTAAATGAAATTCTAACTGTCTAGAGATTAAGGAGGAGATTAGGATGAATGGTTATGAAGCCTTTAAAAGCAAGAGTATAGCAAAGATATACAGTTTACTCATGAAATCCTTATCTCCTTATTACCATGTAATAAGCATACAAACCTAAATTACTTTACCATAAATAAATGTAACCTTTAAATTTATTTAGTTTTACATAAGAATATTAAATTGAATAAAATAAGTGTTCTTGGCATTAATTCTTTCATATGTCATTTCCTGCTTAAGAATGGATATTAAAGGTTGTATGATTAACAAACAATTGTGAATGATATCCTATATTTGTGCACGAGTATGGTATAAAAAAACTAGCGTAGCCTAAATTTACAGTGTCTGACAATTTGGTACTTTGGTGGACTGTCATACTTAATGCACTAAATTATATTCCATCATGCCGCGCCCACCTCAATGTCCACCATCCATCATTTGGATCACACCTTTGATATGGACTATCTATTGTGGAGGCTCACCCGCATTATGATTTGTTCATCATGCGGGCAGACCTTCAATGTGATGGAAGAAATTTATAAAAATTTAGAATCAAATTAGAAGAAAGAAAGAAAGAAAAAAAAAAAAGGAAAAAAAAAAAAGCTAAAACATATACCCACTTTAGCAAAATAAGCTATTTAAAATAAATTAAAAAAAAAAAAAGTTAAACTTTTCACATCTAAAGAACTAAGAGGTTAAAACTCTAGTGCTTAAATTAGTAGATGAAAATTATGTAATTACCAAATAATTTATTTTTTAAAAAATGACATTTTTATTATAAATAAGCTAATATGCTCTTATTTGTAGAGATGCCAAATGGCCACTCAAACTAAATGGGATAAATAGAAAAACCTGATTCACCCTCACAAACAATCAACATCAACTGAAATTTTCTCCTTATCATGTTTACAATTACATATTGCCATGATTGTTCCAATACCCGCAGATAAAAGATGGTTGTTTGTAGAGATCAACAGCTACATTGCTATTTCTATTATTGTTGTACAACTTATTCTACTCGGAAAGACTGTTACAATTACGTTTTAATCATTAAAAAAAAAAAAAAAAAAATCTGTTGACATTTGATGGATGAGTTATTCTGAGCTCACAGATGCCTCTACATGTGTTGTATGTATAGTAGACATCTGCTCCATCCATTCATCTAGTTGGCCCCACCATAAAGATGACATGGCCTGAAATCAATGGATGGTTCAAAAGAATTTTCAGTGGTCCACCTCAACATACTTATATGGTTGGAATGATGAATTAACCAGCCTGCTTTGAAGTAGGACATCCACATGGTGGGGCCTGCATGATGAAGGGCTTGTGTAATACCACAACACTAAATCTGTGGTGTATCTACCTATCAGGTTCATTCCTAATCTATACACTCTGAAATTTAGTGTTCTAGCATCCCTTAAACAGACGGTTTACACTTGAGAAATTTTAGTGGCGTAACTCATCAAAATATGAGTTTGCATGAAAAGCTATCTCACTAAAATATGATTGTTTTAGGAAGAGACACTAACTGTTTATAGTACGAATCTCCCTTCCAATGTTGGAGTGACAACAAATAAAACCTCTCAATTCGAACAGGTTTTTAACTCACAAAGAAATTAAAATGATTAAATGGCCAAATTCAAGTGGAAAAATCAAATTATAAGATAATTTTAGGTGGTCAGGCTGTCCACCAAGGCCGCAAGATATGTTGTAATTTAAACAGGTATGAAACCACATAATTTCAAAAATCCCCTTTTCTTATTGGGAGATGAATGTGTTTAGTGAGCACATGTACATGACTTCCACCATGCAGGCCGCATCTTAATGGTTGAAGACCTATGAAACGCGGCCACCGACCCATTTCTTCTGACCATGTTAAAGTCCCTTGATATACATTGATGCACCATCCTTACATGGTATCAGAGCTGAAGGTCTTGTGTTCGAATTGAGTGCTTATAGCAAATGGTTGATTGTCTAACATACCAAAATTTAACGTCAGAAATTGAATGGTTAGCATCATCCTATGTATTTCACTCTTTTGGACGGTTTTTGTACTCAGGGCCAAGTCAACTTACTGAGCTGCCTGAGTTAAAGAGTGAGCAGGGAAACAGGCCCCACTCAAGCCACGCAGGGTACTTGGAACTTACAAGTAGCAAGTACCCTGCGACTCTTTTGTCTCGCCCACACCACAGGTGGGCCACAGTATGAAGGCGTTGTCAATCAGGGAGTACAAAGTACAAAAACATCGACATTTAAGAGGAGAAAAGTAGCAATGGCCTGGAAACGGATTGGCTACTCCCCCTGCCACCAGGTGCTCTGTGTGCCCCACAATGATGTATGTGTTTCATCCATGCCGTCCATCTATTTTTCTAGATCATTTTATGTAGGAAACCAAAAATGAGGTATATCCAAATCTCAAGTGCGCCACATTACAGGAAACAATTTTGAATGAACATTGACTATTAAAAACTTTTTGGGGCCATAAAAGTTTTTTACCAAGCTGATATTTGTTTTTTACCTTCATCTGGGTCTGTATGACCTAATCAATAGATTGGATGTCAAATAAACAGTACAGTGGGCCTTAAGAGGATTTTAATGGTGGATATTCAATCACTATTGTTTTCCTGTGGTGTGGTCACTGAGATTAATATCCCTCTCATTTTTGGGATAAAGCCCTAAAATGATCTGTAAAAATGGATGAAACACATACATCATGGTGGGACCCACAGAGCACCAACCACCAGCCACGGGGATGGTGTCAGGGGGAGTAGCCAATCCGTTTCCCAATGGCCTACCCCATCCATTTAATGCATATGATTTCTCGTGATTTAAAGATGTTTGTGGGCTATGTCAACTTTGAATCTGATTCACAACATTCATTGTCATTCTAGTTGACGAGACATATAGATGATTGAGACGAGATTCTCCTAATAAATTTTTTGTGACAAACCTATTTTGCATGGGACTAAAAGGTCACTATACTTGTGACATCCAAAACAACTCATATGTTTAATGTGATTTTGAATTATAAAAGTATGATATGTTATGGAATTCCACTGACTACAAGAAAGGAGGGCATAACCGACAGTTGGTGGAACTCTTTGCTAGTAGGAACTAAAGCTGGCAGCTGGCAAAGGGTTCCTATTAAATCAAAATCGCAAATGCCCTAACTGATGGGGACATCTCGCGCACGCCGTCCACACGTGCACGCACACCACCCCCCCTATGTTCGTACGTCAGAAGAAGGAGGGCCCCACCGTTGATCCAGATCGATGACGACATCCAGGGAGGGTCTCCTAGCTAGAAGACAAAGTTTTGATTCAAAAGAGTGGGCCCGTTAGTCAAGAAAAATCCATCATGGTATCTCATGATCGTGGCCCACTAGTCGGATTGATTTCATATTTTAGGTTACTTATTGTTATTATTTAGAACATCATGAACGCTTTGGATTTCTTTGTTTGGTTTTTATTTTAGTTTACTATATCGCCAAGTAATAGGTTGCGCACATGGCACGAGTTTAGGGGTATAGGATATTCCCTATAAATAGGCACCCCTTATAGTTCTTTTGATTAATTCAAGTTTAATAAAAAATTTTGCTTTATTTTTCTGCTCTCTTAGTGAATTGTGGAAGAATTCAAAAGTGGGTGCGAAGCCCTCCTTTTTCGAAGGGCTAACTACCGTGGTGCGAAGCCACATCGATCCCGATTTACCCCAATCCTCCATCATCTCTCTCTTTCCTCTTCTACCACCATTTGTGTTTCAAATTCATCATTTGTTGCAGCAGTTTTCTTCTTTACAGCAGAATTCTAAATTTTGGCCTTGCAGGAGGGCTGAAACTTCGGCGGAGCACCACACACAAGCCATAGCTCGGATTGACCCGAAACTTCGGGGTTTTGGAGCACACCCCTGGCCGACCAAGGCCAAGGAGAGCTTTTTCGCAATCGACGCCCCCTCGCACATGCGGCAGTACTGCGTACGTGCGTGCAGCGCCCTGTGCCTATGGCATTGTCACGCGAGAACAGTCTTTTGAATCAGGTTTTTCTCTTGTTTCTCTCTTTTCATTCATAATTTTATAAACCCTAACCCTAGATTGCCCTAAATCCCCAATTTCTATCTCTTTTCTCACCCTAGGGTTCATTGATTTGAAATTGGTGAATTCCTTAGATTATGGATTGATTGTCATGCATGTGTGGATGATTTCTATTTCCCTTTGAGTATTGTTTGGTTCATAATTTTCATTGATCCAGCCCTTACGTGTGTAGGCCTAAACCTACATAGATTCCCCTTAATTGAATATTTGGACTTTTATGTGGGATGTGGAATTTGTGTAATTGTTTATGAAGTATGTGATCTTAAATCTGAAATCTTGCACATTATATATGAATTTCATGTCCTGCATCAAATTTGGTATCAAAGCTTAGGGTTCTTATAGGGGAATATATAACTTGTTTAGGGTTAGTTTATTTGAGTCCTTCATGCATCCAGTCCATCACATGTAGCTTTTAGGAGTCTATAGTCCCTGATATTAGTTGCTGAAATTTCTGCTAGCAGGAAGTTAGCAATTTACATTGCTGTAACTTTTTGTTATTCCTTTAATTTGACAACTATATTGCTGGATTTTAGTAGCACTGCATAGTTTCCCTCATATAGAGTCTCATAGGATCATTTAGTCCCATATAGTTGTCGTAGAAAGTCCTTAAGTAGAGTTAGCAAGTTGTACGCCCACACATACGGGTCATGGTTTTGGCTAGCACCCTACACTAAACATGGAACAATTGCTAGAGTCACTGAACAAGCTGTCCCAACAGGTCGAGTCTTGGGGTAAGTGCTTGGAACAAAGCATAAATCAATCCCTTAACCAAATAGAGGCCTCCCTTAGAACAAACCCTACCATTAGGGAAGATGACCAATATCAGGCAAGTGGTCGGGGAGATAGACCAATGAATGGAGGTGACCAAGGAATCAGTCATGGGCGTGCACACGTACCCCCACCCCATGAGGGACATCAAGACCATTATTTTGAGGGGTACAACATGTGCGGCCTTGTGGCTAGAAAGAGTGCACCAGAGGCTAGTGTAGAGTTACCCACTAAGGCAATTCCGGTAGTGGATGAGTTTCGTGATGCCGTTCCCGATGATCTACTGGATGATTCTCCCCTTAGGAGGGATATAGAGCACACCAAAACATGGGACACCATAATACCTATGGCCGAGTTTGCGTTTAATAGTTCTGTCGATAAGTCCACAGGTCTCAGTCCTTATGAAGTCGTTAATGGTTATAAACCTGGAAAACCTATTGATCTTATCCCTATGTCACTGTCCTATAGGCCGTCAGAGCCTGCAAAGTCTTTTGCGCATCACGTTTATTCATGGCATCAAGAAATCAGGCAGAAGATTATGACTAGTAATGAACATTACTCACTTTCTGCAGACCAACATAAATGTTTCAGGGAATTCAACATAAGGGACTCTGTGATGATCCGCATCAGGCCAGAGTGGTACCCTCAGGGAGCTGTTCGAAAATTACACGCGTATAGCGCTAGACCATTCCAAATTATAAAACGAACCGGTCTCAATGCGTATGTGTCAAATCTTCCACCCTCCATAGGAATTAGTTCCGCATTCAATGTGGAGGATCTAGTTGCATTTCAAGGGGCCATTGATGCATTATCCAGCCTTTCGCCTAACCATCCTGATTCCCCAGATCTTTCCCTTGATCCATGGCCCCCTCCAGACCCATTTTCCCAGCATCTACGTCCAATTCCTACCTGTCCCGACCCATTTTTTCAGCCTCTACCTCCTATACCTACCCATCCCGACCCATTTTCCCAACCTCTACCTCCAATACTTACCCGTCTCGACCCATTTTTCCAGCTTCTACCTCTCATACCTACTCGTCCCGACCATTCTTCCTAGCTTCTACCTACCATACATAACCTTCACACACTCAAAAAAGAAATAGAGGATATCATGGACCATCAAATAGTTTCAACGTCGGACGGCGGGTTTCAAAAGTTCTTGGTCAAGTGGAAGTCATGTCCAGCTTCAACCAATACGTGGCTCGCTGAGGAAGAGCTTCAGAGACTTGATCCTTACATCTCGGAACGGTTCAAGAGTTTTATTTCACCAGTGGCGAAATCTTCGCTGCCGTGGAGAATTGATAAGGACATCCCGCACACGCCGTCCACATGTGCACACCCCCCCCCCTACGCTCATACGTTAGAAGGAGGGCCCCACCGTTGATCCGGATTGATGACGACATCCAGGGAGGGCCTCCTAGCTAGAAGACGAAGTTTTGATTCAAAAGAGTGGGCCCGTTAGTCAAGAAAAGCCCATCATGGGATCTCATGATCGTGGCTCACTAGTTGGATTGATTTCATATTTTAGGTTTTTTTTATTGTTATTATTTAGAACATCATGAACGCTTTGTATTTCTTTGTTTGGTTTTTATTTTAGTTTACTTTATCGCCAAGTACTAGGTTGCGCACATGGCGCGAGTTTAGGGATATAGGATTTTCCCTATAAATAAGCACCCCTTGTAGTTTTTTTGATTCATTCAAGTTTAATAAAAATTTCTGCTTTATTTTTATGCTCTCTTAGCGAGTTGTGGAAGAATTCAAAAGTGGGTGCAAAGCCCTCCTTTTTCGAAGGGCTAACTACCGTGGTGCGAAGCCACATTGATCCCGATTCACCCCAATCCTCCATCATCTCTCTTTTTCATCTTCTACCACCATTCGTGCTTCAAATTCGTCCTTCGTCGCAACAGTTTTCTTCTTTACAGCAGAATTCTAGATTTTGGCCCTGCAGGAGAGCTGAAACTTCGGCATAGCACCACACACAAGTCATAACTCGGATTAACCAGAAACTTCGGAGTTTTGGAGCACACCCCTGGCCGACTAGGGCCAAGGAGAGCTTTTCTGCAATCGACGTCCCCTCACACATGTGGCCAGGTACCTGCATACGTGCGAGCGCCTCAGGCCCGCTGTCCACGCGCGGGAACAGTCTTTTGTATCAGGTTTTTCTCTTGTTTCCCTCTTTTCATCCCTAATTTTATTAACCCTAACCCTAGATTGTCATAAATCCCCAATTTCTATCTCTTTTCTCACCCTAGGGTTCCTTGATTTGAAATTGGTGAATTCCTTGGATTATGGATTATCATGCATGTGTGGATGATTTCTATTTCTCTTTGAATATTGTTTGGTTCATAATTTTCATTGATCCAGCCCTTACGTGTGTAGGCCTGGACTCACATAGATTCCCCTTAATTGAATATTTGGACTTTTGTGTGGGATGTGGAATTTGTGTAATTGTTTATGAACTATGTGATCTTAAATCTGAAATCTTGCACATCATATCTGAATTTCATGTCCCGCTTCACTAACCAAAGTCGGCCGCCTCATCTCTCTCTGCGCCTTATCTCTCTCTCTCTCTCTCTCTCTCTCTCTCTCTCTCCACACCTCTCGTCTCTACTCGATCTCTCTCTACCTCTCTCTCTCTCTCTCTCTCTCTCTCTCTCCCTCTCCACTCTCATCGCCGACACCACACACACACACACTCGATCTCTCTCTCTCTCTCTCTCTCTCTGTCTCTCCTCTCTCACTCTCGAACCCATTGCCGTCCTCCCACACACACACACACACTCTCTCTCTCTCTCTCTCTCTCTCTCTCTCTCCTCTCTCTCTCTCTCTCTCTCTCTCTCTCTCTCTCTCTCTCTCTCTCTCTCTCTCTCTCTCTCTCTCTCTCTCTCTCTCTCTCTGTCTTCCATCCTCCAGCACAAACTGAAGACCGCAGTTGTTGTACTGCTTGTCCATCCTGCACGATCAGAGCACCAGGTCCGGCCAGATCTGGTCCTTTTACTCACTGCAAATAGGTACAGATCTAAACCCCTCCGCGGTTTAGGGCTTTTGGATTCTATTCCCTTCCCTTCCCTTCCCTTCCCTTCCCTCTCTCTCTCCCTCCTAGGTTTAGGGCTTTTGGTCTGATTCACGCTCTTTTCCCATGCTTCTGCTGGAAATTAGGGTTTTAGGATGAGGTTTTCTCCCAATGGCAGTGATTGGGTTTAAATTGAATGACATCTTCTGAATGATTTTCAACATTTTTGGTTGTAGATTGAGCGGCATCTTCATATTATCTTCGATTCAGATAAGAATTCTCAACAACTACCAAATTCCAGCCTTGCAATCCTGCAGTGGGAGGACCTGCAAAATCTCAACCGGTACATGAAGTGTATATTTATTTTTATTTTTTTGAATTTTGAATTTGGTGTTTGGATTATCATTTTCTGGTTTGATTTTATTGCCAATGGGTTTGGGTTTGAGTGTAATTAGGTTTTCCACATCACTAAAGGGCCCCATATGGTTATATGCATATGCATTTGAACATGTCTGCGTACATGTGAGCTACCATAGTGGAAATGATGCTAACTTTCGCTGACTTGATCCACATGCATATGCAAAAATCCAGATGCACAATCAGACAATAAATTACAAGGATATTACTAGCATATAGAAGGGCAAATTTCCAAACAGAGTACATGGAGTCATTTTTGGTTTTTCTGGTTAGTGATGAAATAGGGAGAAATATAGCCCCTATCCAGTTTCATTCCCTCGACAACTTCCAACTCATTATACAGAGTCTTGCCATCCTGCAAAGTTTTCATGGACCAGTAAGATCAACCAATCCCCAAGAATAACTAACATGCTTCTTAGCAGGAACAAATTATCACTAACAATAATAGATGCAAAAAAGCAGCAAGACCTGAACTCTTAACAGAGAGTGTGATGCAGACAAAAGAAAATGGGCAAAAAAAAAAGATACTTCCAGCTACTTAACTTTCATTCTCGTGAAAACTGTAAGTAAAACACCTAATTGTTCCAAGAGATGGGCCTCATGCTGCCTCTTGTGATTATCATTCACGGACGATCCCTATGGTGAAAACGTAAAGTTGCAGTTATATCTTCTTTAAACATGTCAACAGATATATATATATATATATATATATATATATATATATATATATATATATATATATATATATATATATATATATATATATTTGAATTAAGGAACATGCAGAACTCAAGAGTGAGGTTAGAGTACCAAAGGAGTTCAGAAGAGTCACATCACCAACGTTGGTAATTCACAGTCAAAATGTCATCACATACCATGATAAGGAGCAGTGCAAGTCAAACTACCGCATCATGTATCATATGATGTGTGGCTCCAATGTTCGGATACGAGGAGTCAAGAGTCATAGCAGTCATTGAGTAATAGGCCTGTGGAAAATGATCATAACTGGTAAGAGCAGTGTCTCCTTGCTGGCCACACACTAGACAGGTCACCTGACAGCGGCCAGAAGAATGAAGCAAGCAAAAGCTATGCCCAACAGAATGTGTTGTGGCTGATATGGGGCCTGAAGACCAGTGTCAGGAGGAGATCGACTTAGGTTAGTTCAGCTTTATGAAAATGTGTCTATCAAAAATAACCTTTAGCCTAGTTAGTGTGTCATGATTGATGTCTGATATAACTGCATACTGGAGGCAACAAAAGCCATTGGCATCTTCATGCAGGACAACAATCTTGAAGCATCTGCCTCATGGCATACCTGAAGCAGTTATTTCCTTTGCCTACTGGCTTCAGCTTTCAGCCAAGCAGCAAAGGTTTGAGTTATTATCTTTGTTTTTATTTCATAGAAGACCTTGAATCAAACCATCTTTTTTGTTGCTGCTTTAAACTTGGTTTCTGCATTTTACAACAAGGGAGTTGTATTTTAGTGCTTTCCTGTAATATTGGCAACGTTTTGATTGATTAAATTATATGGTGGTCTGACCTTGGGTACTGTTAATGCTGTGCTTTCGTCCTGTGATAGTTATCTTGTCAAGTGTTTTATCCATATCCTTCATAAAAATTAAAGTTACAACAGAGAAAATCTAATTAGAATTTCATGGTATCATCTTGGGACCAGTGGGCGTGTCAAAATCCATGACTTGAGCTGGGGTTATAGTTGAAGCAGCCAGTAGAAAACCGAAATAACTAGTTATAGTAGGCATGAAGGAACTAAATGAGATACGTTCTTTTTTTTTTTTTTATACATATGTTTATAAAGCACTTACCTGACGTTTCCATTTTTGCGAGATAGAATTCGAAGAAAAAAGACCATTGAGGAGGCCAATTTAAAGTTCTTGATTCATCAGTCATTATAGACGGCACCTCGATATCTCTAACGCTGGGGTTGTGTCCTCTTTCAGAGAAGGTTAGTTGATCTACTCAGTGCTTTGCTACAGCCATCTTATGCTTATGCCTGCTGCAGACACTGCTTGTATTTTCTAGGCAACTGTTAACCATTAATTTAAAATATAAAGTATTAAACTCATTCAAAGGTATGTTCTAATAATATCTGTTTTGGCTTGTTCAAAATCATGATAGGTTGGCTTTAATGACTGCTTTTGTTTCAAATAGGAATGCAGTCACTTGATATCAATATTCAGCCCCTTTAAGAAAATTTAGATCTAACCTTTCCATGCAGCTGCAGCGGTAGTCACAGATTAAGATTCACTGTTATTGATCATGTGTTTTCTGACTTGATTGAATAAAATGTAGGATGGAAACATAAAGCCATGTTTGTGAAATTTGAGCCTATCCTTGAAGTTGACAATGACCCTGTCAAGGTTGCTGTTGCTGACAACCTCCATGGTGTGGTTTTCAACTCTGAAAAAAATGGTTTGTACCTACCAACATCTCTTTTTGGATTTTTCTTTGAAAAATCATGAAATTTGGCAGATAAAAACAGAAGTTTGTCAAAACAAGAGCAGAGATTGCCCAACACAAGGAAATCATAGGGACTCCTTACTTTTTTAAGGTTTTGATACATATCACTTTATCTCACTTCATCTCCAATCTATTGATATATACCTCTATTAATGTTATTGTTGCAATTTGGGTTGTAACATGGATCGTAGATTCCTTTGATGGTAGAGTCCTCTATTAATGTTATTTTCCAAGCATTTCGATCCTTCTGTTACTTTGTAATCTGTCTGTTTCTTTTCTTTCTTTTCTTAAATAACATATAGAGGCCAACTTTGGTGTGAGGTTACTTCAATGTAAGGTCTTTTAGCAATGCAAACAATAAACAAAAAGTGATTCCCTAGTTCAAAATCCAGTGTGGTGGCTTTTTTGGGTTAATGACATTATTGTTTCTTGCCCATTAACGTTGGTGGTGTAGCAAACTCACTAATTGTAGGCTCTTGTAAGCTTCTACTTGTATTGTTAAAAAGGAAAAGAGTAGAAATTTTGATAAGATGTGGCTGGAATTTTCTTCTTTAATTGTATTCTTTAGGGTGGGGCCTACCTGATAAATGAACTGGGCTGTTATTTTGGCCAGGCCATCTACAAGGTGGGGCCACCTTTGATTTTCATAGGTTCTTTTCTGGATTTTCATTTATTTCTTTATCATTTGGTACTCACTAGACACATTTAGGGTCTTTTCAATTTCTTTGTATATTCAGTTGATGTATTTTCTGTGAAAACTGAACCATACTCATTTTTCAGAAAAAAAAAAAAAAAAAAAAAAAAAAAAACTTTCTAAGGTAATTTAAAGTTAGTGATTGATTGTCATCATCCAATATTGATAGAAATATGTGGAAAGTGAGAAATTTTAGTGTAGGCCTGCACAACTCTGCCTTTCAACCATTTCCTAAATACTACTAGGTCATCCTCCGTATGTGTAGCATCTATGGACATCAAATCATCAATACAGGCATACCCAAATTGTTAGCTTTGTGGACAAAGAATAGTCCAAACAACACACTTATTAAATGATCTTAACCATCTGATATAGCCAGTGGAATTTGAAAAAATGAAATAGGAGCTTTCTTTTGAACTGTCCATCTAAACTGTTGCCAATTGGGTGGTTAGTATTTCCCAATCAGTTGATTTTCTACATATGCTCCATCCTAAAGGGACCATTGTTTGCATGATCTGGATTGATATACATTTCCCATATTACACTGAAAAGCTACCAACAGTTAAGAAATGGTGGAAAACTGCACATATTAGTCTCCACCCTGACCTTAACATCGATTCTATGAGCTCTAGGAGGAAAAACTTTTGCAATTGAAAATGTAATTTTAACTACATGGTCTTGTACCCTACTGTTTAGTGTTGCTGCTACTACCCTCTTAGTCCTTAAAAATTCAGGCATCTTCTAAGGCATTTTTCTTGCTAACATTGAACCTTTTTTCTTATTCTTCTCACTACAAGAAAATATGCCTTTACTGGCGCATTTTTACCGACGGCCATCTCTAACTACCGGTAATAATGGGAATCACCGGCAGCCATCATGAAACGCCCCTGATGTTAAAAGGTGGGCACCGGTAATCTTTTTAACCCTCTAGGAGTTAATATAATTTAATTCATTTCTATTACATTGATAACTCTCATGTTTCTTCAGTTGTTATGGACATTAATCGTGCCATTGTCTGTGTTACAAAATGGGTGTTGTGCATTTTTTTTATCATTTCCCTTTCATGAAGTCATTACAAAGTGATAATTTAATTACTGTTAGCTGCATCATGTGGATGGTCTTACTCAATCTGGAGTGAAACAACTTCTGGAAGCAAAAGAAAATTGTGCCAAGGATCTGATCACTTTGATTGGGAACTCTGGGTGTATATGGGGAGCGGTAAGAGAATTCGTCTTAGGCTAGTTAACTCTACATCATATGGTTTTGTTTTGAATTACAAAATTTTGTGCAGGCAATGCGATGTACTCAAGGTTCTTCAAAACCAATATTCATATCGATTGGACATGACATATCTCTCAATGCATCTGTCAAGGTTGTTAAAATGTGTTGTAAATACTGTGTACCAGAGCCAATCCGGCAATACATTGGTCAGGGCTTGGGCTCCTAAACTTGGCTCAAGGACCATTGGCATGGTCCAATCATCAAGTGGGTCATGGTTATACAAAAGGAATGAATGATTTAAAGATACTTGAAATTGATCTGTCTGATCATCAGTGAAAGTCAGTGGGCCATGCCAAATACTATTTTAGGTCCCACTATTATAATCCTATAAATTTTTGGCCTGCAGGGAATAGATTTTTTAGCAGGAGCGGAAGCAGTCATAAGCCATTTAGTAGTGAAGGAGTTCCAGATCTGTAGGTTTTTGACAGAAATAAAGGGCAAAAGCTGTCATAAACAAACTGAATTTTTTAGACTTAATTTTTCTTATTTTATTTATTGATCATCAAGCACTTATTTATACAACTTATCAAAACAGAAAAAGCATAAATGATGCAACAAAATTTGGATGTTTGGATTACTAGAAAATTCATAAAAATAGCAAAAGAATAGATCAAGCCAAAAAGTGACTTTGACCATTTCAATTCAACATTTTTATTCATAGAATAGCTCTGGGGCATCTTTTAACACTCCTCCTTGGCTGATTTTGACTCCAAGCCTTTGCCTCAAGAACTCGCCTAGCTTTGGGAAGTGCCTTGAGGTAATATAGCATTTTGATTTTCTACTTTTGCACAGATTAGTTGTATTTCTCCTTCTCTTTGTACCTCTATTAGGAAATAGAGTTTCAGTTTGAAGTGTTTTGTTTTGCCATGGAACCGGATTATTTGTAATTGAAATTGCACTTGGTTGTATACAAGTATCTAGGTGCTTTCCTTTTGCTCCATTTGCAGTGTCCAAGCCATCAATTTTCTAATCCGTAGAGCTACGATTCATTTGGAAGAAATGCAGATCTTACATATTCGTTTCATGTGTGGATTGAGCTATGACTTCTTGCTTCTTAGAACACCATGAGAAAGGAAGCATGACCAAAGCTAAAACAATAACCAAGTACTTCTCATGTCATCAACACAACCAATTCCAATCACTATCGTCAATAACCATGGAGTGTGAAATTTTAACTTCACCGAACCTCGGACCATAGTCAATCGTATTTGATATATCTAACAATTGTTTTTCGCTTGAAAATGAATTTCACTAGCACAGTGCATGTACCTTGAGAGTAAACTTACAAAGATTCATAATATCCGGTCTTGTTGCAGTCAAGTACATCAATTTTGAATTATTAAGGTAACAGATAAAGCCTTTCATCAACCTTTTTTGCTCCATCTTCTTTGCAAAACTTCTCCTTTTGATTCATTGGGGTTCTTTTGGATGCACTCCTCCATGTTGAACTTTTTAGAATTTCCTTGGCATATTTATGTTGACAAATAAAAATCTTCGCTTTTGTATAACTTCCATGCCAAGGAAGAATGTCATTTTTCCAAGATCAGTATCTCAAAAACATCCTTCATTTCCTTTTGAAAGTATCATATGGTGGGCTCCATACTACTTCATGTTACAAGCAAATCATCAACATATAAGGATACCACAAGTATTTCATCACTAACCTTATGAGATAGAGTAAATTCACTTAGGCTTTTTTGAAACCTAAGTCTAATAAATGTGCATCAATTGGCCATTGCCAAGCCCTTGGTGTCTTTTTAAACCATATTGGCCTTTTTCAACAAATAAACTTTTTCCTCTTTCTGGACAACAAAACCCTTTGCTACTCTACAAAAATTTCTTCCTCCAAGTATCTATTTAAAAACCATTTGACGTCCATCCTGGTGTATATTCAGATGGTTTTTTGGGACAACAACATTCTTATGGTATCCAATCTTGCAATCGGGGCAAAAGTCTCAGTTGAGAAATCCACCCCAAACATCCGAGCATATCCTCTAACGACTAGTTCTTTGCCTTGTGTTTGATTTTACGAACCATCTAGATTGAGTTTTGGTCCCAGTAAACCCACTTGACTCCTATGACCTTTTTGTGTGTATTTCCGTCTACTAGTATCCAAGTCTGGTTTTTCTCGATCATCTTAAGCTCCTCCTTCATTGCAACCATCCATTTTTGATTGCTTACTTCTTCATATCCTGATGGCTCTATTATGGCAACATTGCACTTTTGATAGATGTCGAATGGAGTGATCCGTTTCCCTTGGCCTGATTGTCATCAATGTCATCATTCTCCTCCTGGGAACTCAAGCTTCTTATCATTCTTCCGCTTCTCCTCAATATTCGACTCAAGAATTGGACATCCTCTCCGACAATTACTTTGTTGTTTTGTGGAAGATAAATCCTCGTAGGCTTTTGAAACCGAATCAGTAGCCTATAAAGATCCTGTGTTGCCTTCTTATCCAATTTGTCTCACTTGACCTTCGAGGAATATAAGAGAAACAAAGACAACCAAATGTTTTTAAATTTTGCACTACCTTGGTTTATAGCCATACTATGCTTCAAATGGAGTCTTTATTTGCAAAGCTTTTGTATGGCAATTGCTGGCAGAAAAATTGCTCCTTCAACTTCAAGTAGAAATTTGGGGAGCATGCCCTTTGTCATGGGAAACACCTTGCCATCTCCATAAGTGTTTTTTTTCCTCTCAACCACGCCATTAGTTGAGGGGTATAAGTATCCCCTGTCTGTGCTCATGCCTTCATTCTGTTTGATGTAATTGTTAAATTTTTCGAGGTGTATTCGAATTCCATTATCGATGATCAATTGCATTTTGCATCTACTTTAATTTTCCACCCAAGCTTTAAACTTTGGAAGATGTCAAGCAACCTGATTTAAATTTCATGAAATAAATGGTGACACATTCTTGTGTGATCATCAATGAAAGCAATGTAAAACTTATTGCCATTTAATGATGGTGTTTTTTCGAGGTCCTCCCACATTGTGTACTAACCGTATTTTTTTCGTGTAGCCCTCCAAGCCTTGTTTTGTGGAAAAAAGTTTTGTAATATGCTTCCCATACCGGCTTCACAAGTAGGAAGCTCCTCTTCTAATGCAAGCCTTCCCAAGATTGTTCTTCTTCATAGAAAGAGGGGTATGATGAAAGTGCCCCAATCTCCTATGCCAAAGCATTGTATTGCTATCTTCTTTTGGAAAAAAGCCCAAATGCTCTTCTTCCATCAAATTCAAGGCAAAGTTTTTACCTTCCATTTGGACTTTAAACACCTCAAGCGCCTTGTGCATCGTAATCAAGCAACGATTGTCCTCAAACAAGCACCTTATATCCTTTTTCCATAATTGGTGACTAACACTCAAAAGATTTTGATTAATTTCAGAGAACATATAAGACATTAGAAATTAATTTCAAAAAATGTAGCCGATTGCCACTTGTTCCTTTGCCTTTTCGCAAGATATGCTCCATTTCCAATTTTAACTTTAGAAATGATTTTTGTCAAGCTCTTTGAAAAGCTCTTGATCATAAGTCATATGGTTTGTACAACCATGCCTATAAGCTGACTTCTATTAGCTCATGGTAGCAAAGCATGATGTTTTTGTCAGTTGCTTTCTCTTGATAGTTGTTCAACAAGAATTTTGGCTTCTCCTTAGTTAATGTGGTTGAGATTTGCATATCCTTTCCACATGCCCTAACTAACCACATTTGTGACATTTTATATAGGCCTCCACCAACACCTTTTTTGAGACGTGGATGATTGGTTTTTTTGCAATAAGGACATGGTGGAAATGTAGTGTTGTTGTGCCATTGTTTTCATGTGTATTGCTTCTCTTTCTTGTACATATTATTAGTGATATAGCTTGAAATGCACCCTCCAAGATCCTTCTTGCCTCATAAGTCTCCTTTGTTCCTCAGCACCGTAATGCATTCATATGATTCACGATAAGGTAATACTTGACACATCTTTTGAGTTTTCTATTGATGATATTGTAGCCTCAAACTTTTTAGAATATACAAGAATTTTTTGAACTATTCTATAATCGAAAAATCAAGAAGAAGCCTTACTTTGTTAACAATGTCAAGTAATAATGAATAATCCTTGATTGTTTTCGATTCCTTCATTCTTTGCATCTCAAATTCTTCGATCGATTGGAACTTGCATGCCTTTGACTCGTTCATTTCCTTCATACTCTTTTTTAAGAAGTCCCAAATTCCATTTGTCTTTGTCTTCGAAGTCATGATTCTAATGAAGATTGAAGATGAAGCAGTTCAGCAAAAATATAGCTTTTGCCTTTGATTTCCTTTGTCTCATCTCCTTGTGATTTTTGATTTGAGCCAAACTTGGATTGTGCAAGGGAAGAACTGATTTATTTTCAACGGCTTGAACTGATCATTTGCATCGAGGTAGGCTTCCATTCGGACAGCCCACACTTGATAAACGTTCCATCAAACATTGGAGGTGCTATTGCATTTGATAAAGCTCTGAACTCATTCTTTGTTGGTAGTAGGCTTTTTTGTTGTGGATAGGGAGATGGTGAGTGTTTAAGGTCACAGTCTCACAAGAACTTCTCGCTCGATACCAATTTGTAGGTTTCACATAAATAAAGGGCTGAAAAGATCATTCATAAACAAACTGAATTTTGAGACTTAATTTTTCTTATTTTATTTATTGATCATCAAGCACTTATTTATACAACTTATCAAAACAGAAAAAGCATAAATGATGCAGCAAAATCTTTGATTACATAAGCGAGAAAATTCCATAAAAATAGCAAAAGAATAGATCAAGCCTAACAGACTTTGACCATTTCAATTCAACATTTTTATTCATCAGCAGCAGCTCCTGGGGCATCTTTTAACAAGATCCCTTGTGCTTATGCACTTGCATTGGCACCTCTTCCTCTTATCTCATCCTTATTCCCAAGATCTGCTGCTGAAGAGGTCTGTAGATCTTTCATTTCAATATATCAGAAATGAGTAAGGAGTCTTTTTTGCTTAGGTAACCATGGTTATGTTTGGATGTTTGGATTCACTATTCAATGGAATTGGAATATGAAAATAACCAAAAAGTGATTACTTTCCTTAGTATTCATATTGATAGAATAGGCTCCAAACTTTGATTTTGTTACTTCCAAGTTAGACTTGAAACACGCCTAACTGCAGTTTGAGGACTAGTTTTCTCTCCATTCTACTATCACAATCCAGTTCAGTAGTGCAGCCAACTGCAATGTAGCCAAACTAAGCATCTACAAGCTAATTTACTTGTGTTTGGATGTGCCAAATTGGATTTTCTCTGATTTTCATTGTTGATGCGCCCGTCTAGGATCTTTCTTTTGTTTGCATGTCCAAGACATCAATTTCTTCGTATCAGCTACATAGGTCATTTTGGAGAAATGCAGATCTTGTTTGGTGAGGTTTCATGTTTGGATGATCAGTTGGACTTAATTGTGATAATCCATTTCAGTTAACAGGAAATGACCAAAATGGAGGTTGGTCCATTTTAGTTCATGACAATGATCAACCTCTACTTGCAATTCCAAGCTTTTCAGTCAATTTCCGATTTGGGGATGGCTATTTCGTTACCACATTTACCATTTCTGCTTTATTTAATATAAGTATTGGAATTCAATTTGATCAAGCATCTAAGCACAGACTAAAAACATTACTTGTGTTTTTTTTTCTTTCAGTCTCTCATAAATTTTGAATTCTGTGTAACAGATAGGATACACATTTTTGCCATGTGTGCTTGCTGGGCTGAGCTGTGCACCCCCGTACAAAGTGAGGGAGTTTGGATCGTCCGATCATGGCTGCATATTGGCAAGTGATGTTGACAGTGTAATTCTTCCTATTGATGCTTGTGGAGGGGATGGCACTCTTGCTTTCACAAGAAATTCTAATAAGGTAAAACATGTTTTAGTCCAGTTGATATGGTGGGCACCACCATTGATGGTATTATACATGTGTTTCAAATGGTTTTGGAAGCTCTGTTATTAGAATTTCATGACATTGATATGTATGGGCGTGAAATTCTCACAATTGAATGTAATTTCCATCATGATTTCTTGAACATTGGCCATGGAACAACTGTCTTTTTAATTGAATATTGGCCGTGGAACAACTGTCATTCTGTCTGATAAATTACAACAGATTTGTAAGTTAATAAGGTTTATAAAATACCAATTGAACATTGGCCTGTTTATCCTGTTTTCAGATGGTTCCTTTTGGTTCAATATTATCTCTTGGGCCTGGAATTATAATAAAGAAACTCAGTTGTGCATTCTTCCTCTGCTTAACCTGAGTTAGATTTGTGCAAGACTTTGTTCTTTTTCGATATGTTAGCTTGTGATTATTACCGCATCTCTAATTGAGGTGTTTTGGATGTGCAGGTTGAAAGCATAGTTTTGAGTATTATTTCCATGCTTTCAGGTCCTAATGATGAATCTCCTGCAAACATTGAAGCCGCAGTAAGTAAAAATTCACAATTCATCCATTTTCTTTGCTTACTCATATGTTCATGATGGTCAAATAGGGTGGTATTGGAATTTCATAAATTCGAATGGAGCAGAATGACCTTTGGCCTGAATGTCTATACTGCTATTTCTTTCCTTGGAAGAAATGGGCCGCCTCACCATTTCTAGCTGGTTTGACCTTCCATTCTCCGTTCTCCTCAATGAGGACCAGGATTTCCACACTCTCCAAACATAGCACTGTTTACAATTTAGAAGAGTTGTTTAAATAGGACCCAGTTGCCATATATGCTCTTTCCCAAAACTGCCTTAACCTTCTAGGTTGATGCTGTCAAATTTTTTATTTTTCACTAGTTGTTTGCCTTTGTGTTTTATCAAGGGAGCTGTATTTACACACCGACCCTTGTATATCCATTTCTGGCAGTATAGTCCTTCAACCAGAGTAGAAAATGGGGAGATGAAATTCATGGGTTGCCATTTTGAAATATAAAATTTTCTGCTGTTCAGAAATCTTAGGTGATGATTGTTAGTATCCCCTGTCTGAGATCATGCATTTCTTGTTTGATGTATATTATTCAATGAAACGAATACATAGAAATGAAACGAATTCATTTTTAAGTGGTACCCTTAGTTCCTTTTTGAATTTGTTTTTGTTTGAATGCATGTTTTTGGGTCTTTATGGATTATGGTGACCATTTTTGGATTATAGGTATGAGAGCATTACATAGGCATGTCAAAATATTGTATTGTTTGGATTTTCTTTTCTTTTTTTTTTTTTTTCTTTTCCCTACTGCTTTAGAGAATAGTTTGGGTCATAATCTGATTCTAGCAATTGTGCAGGAGGTGAGATTCTCATCACCTCCCTTATGGAACTAAGATAAAAAGATATTGAAAATGTATGAAGTGAAATTTTCTAGGGAAAAAGCCCAAATCTCCTCAGCCACTTCGCGAAGCACAAAAAGGTTGTTGCAGTTTCCTGTTCAGCTTTGCACATCAAGCACCTATTCGGAGGTATAAAATTACACTTCTTAAGGTTATTTACTGTTAGAATCTTTTTTTTTTTTTTTTCAGAATTGATAATTTTATTGCACGAACCGAAAGGCTCAAAGGAGAAAATAGAAAGCTACAAAAGAAACATAAGTAAAAACAAAAAATACAACCTGCCCCCACAAGCACATATTCATAGCAATTGTCTTTTATTTACGTTGTAGTTCTTTTGTTTATTTCTACGCAAGTATTTGTTTGTGCTTATCATGATCATCTGACTTCTATTAGATGGAGCAACAATAGTGGTTTTGTCTTTTGTTTTTTTTATTGAGATAGTGTTTTTCAAGAATGTAATTTTGGTAGTTAATGTGGTTGAAATTTACTAAGGAATACTCATGTAACTGAGATGAAGATATTATGACTTGAGCAAAAAGTAGGAAAATCTACTCCATCAATTAGTTGAGACAACTCATTTTAGGACTTGAGCAAAACGCAGGCAAATCTAAAACTCAAGTATGGTGTCCCATTGTTTCATGTGGTATTGCCTACATCAATCTTGGATCATCCTAATTCAACATTAGCTGGAGCAACTGCTTTGAGTGGATGTCATGCAAGAATGGCATGGCCTCAGAGCTCTTTGTTTCGGGTTAATGCCAAACATATGCACGATAATAATGTATATGCATAACTTAATCTCTACTATCACTTTTCACCTTCTACTCTGTTTTATATATAAACAATTAATGGTCCTATTCTAGCAAAGAAGTGTCCACTATCGTCCAAACATATGCACGATAATGATGTATATCCATATATCTGCTTGTATTGTAGCTACTTTTAATGGTTGACTAAAATATTTTTTTTTATTGGTGCTACAATGTCCTTGTTCATTTTGCAGCTCTTATCTCATAAGATGTGAGAACATTTTGTCATCATCGGATGTAAATGTAGACAAAAGGTTTTATTCCGGAGTGCCAATTCAACAAAAATATCTATTTCTTTGTTCCTTGACAGGATAGATGAATCTCAGCATAGATTTTGACTTCCTAAAACTTGGTGATGCCCTGTTTTGAATGGTAGCTGACACTGGATTTTGTTTTCTGAAAACTACTGTGAATCCTGATTTTTCTAGACATCCCGGAATGGATATCTTGCAGCGATTTCAGAATCAAGTTATTCCTATGTGTCATTGTTCAAGCATTTCATTCCAACATCTATATTTGTATGTATGTGCTGTCGCTTACCATCTGAACATGTGGTCCATGTAATGTTGCAGGTGGTGCGCTGCTGAAAGGATCATTCCTGGGTAACTTGATTTACACACCCTGTGATTTTAGCAGCCCATATAAATCAGAACTATCAAAGAAAGGATTTTTATTGTTAGGCAATCATCTTAAAGGATTAAAAGCATGCATAAGTGCTCAATTAGTTGCTGTAGCAAAGGAGCATGCTGTCTATGGCGAAATCACAGAATCAAAAGCGTCTTTTTTCATAATGATTCCGAGAGTATGGCTAGATCATTTGCATAAGATTATGTAAGTTTAAGTTATTCTTTCCTTATTTGATTAGTTAACACTTTCTTTCTTCCGAATAGGCGTTCAATATGAGTTGGTGGATGCGCTTGATCCTAATGTATGATAATTTTTCAGTCCAGAGGAATTGCAAGAGAGACAGGTCAGTTTGGTTTTACCAATATTAGTCATTTTTGTCTTTCCCATGGGAGTGCTTTATAAGGTATGGATTTATACTTATGTTTCGTTCTTTGCAGGCAAAGGCAATGTAGGATCCCGAAATTCAGAACATTCTATCTGACCCCATCTTGTGTCCAATATCAAACTGTAGGTTTTTTCCCACGAAAGATAACCTGAGGAGAAGGGAAATGGACAGAGAAGTGCAAGCTATTATGAGAAGAGGGAGATGGCTATGAAAATGGGAGAAGCTTATATTGCTAATGGAATCTAATTTCAAAGAATCCCAAGATCAAGGGAACTCCAAGAGCATGACGATTGAAGATGTGATAGATGAGTGCAGACTACTTGGCAGGGCAAGGGACCACGTCACCTTTTTTTTTTTATGTTTTTTTTTTTTTTTTAATGAGAAATATTTGCTCCATGGCTACAGATTTTTGGAAGCCTTAAGTAATATAGCTACGGATTTAACCCGTGGCCTTTGACCTATTTCTGAAAAACTGATGATTTAGGGGCGTCCAGAACAACCGCGGGTAAAGGTCCCTGACCGCCAGCAAAGACTTTACTGACACAACTTTTACCGGCAGTTTTAACCACCGGCTGAGGCCAGTTTTCTCGTAGTGTCAATGAAATAAAAGATAATACATGAAGATATGTAACATTTTTCATAAGTAATAATTTATTTATTTATTTTTGTAGAAAATATAATATTAATTCTCTTGATTATTAATGTTTGTCATAACTATTTGTTTGTTTGTGAATGAATAGTGTAAATTTACTCGACCACATTGGTATATTGGAGAAAACTGAATATACAAGATAACTTATAACCTATAACTCAATTATGAATTACACCAATTTTTTAAAATGAAACTCTAACAATTAAGATGAATGGCTGATATCGCAATGTGTACAAGTGTTGGACAGATCATACTGCAAAATTAGTAATCACTTTAGGTATCTTTTCCATTTAATTTGATGGGAGCAGTTCTTGATATCCATTGACAGTTTGACATACATATAAGCAGTTTTGTAATACATTCCAGACCTAGTTAGTTAGTGGGACACAAATCAGACCTGTAAAATCAAGAATAGCAAAGCTCTACATTTTGCTCATAAAATATATCACTAATCTACTCATTGCAATCAAAGAATGATATAAACCTCAATTAATCAAGCAAAACTTAACAACTTATAGAAGAACTTTATTTTTTTAAAAAAAAATTTTCACATATATAAGAATATTTAAATTGAATAAAACAAGTTTTGTAGTCACTAATTTCTTTTGTATGTCGTAAGCCACCTGAGGATTGGACTGGGAACATGGAAATCTAAACAGTGGGGTTCTCCTCATTTATGTTTCAGATGTTACCTGTGTATAGAAAGGATGTATATTAAAATTGTATTGATTAGCAAACAAGTGGATGATATTCCATGCTCTTGCAGAGTATGGTATCAACAGACGACCTTGATCTCCAGTTCCAGGGTCCACCAACCAGTTGTACCCATTAAATGAATATTGTTGCACTTTGCCCATTCTTGTGGAAAAAAAAAAAAACATTTTGGTGCTCCAGTGGACTGTCGTACTTTACTGGGATGCACTAAATTGTATTCATGAATAGCCATATACCTTGAATTAGAATGTCCAAATTTTTAGCCTCTGTTAAATAACCCAATTAAACAAATATTAGACGTACATTTAACATTATCAATTAATAAGTGTTGATGATCAACATGTTACATCTTGCTTATTCCTGAGTGTTGACAATTTGTCAATCTCAACCACTCTTAGTCTATTTGCTGACGAAAATGAATTTTAAGGTATCTATACGCCCCAAAAGAATCAATCTACTCGCACTGTAAATGGTAGTCCAAAATTCATCTCTTGATAATGGAGAGGCTGATTATAGGATGGTTCATATCACCCTATGTCCTCAGAAGAAACGCAGTGGTGGTGGAGGTGTTAGTTACACTGTTCGATGTCAGAGGTAACATAGCGGTGGAAGTGCAACGACACACTTCAGAAAATTAGTGTGCCTTCAAAGTAAGACTATCAATATCTCTAGGCACACAGTGAATAAGGCATAGTCCAAAATTTACAAGAAGAAGACGAAAGTAGCTTTCTGAATGAGTCATTAGAATTAAGGATTGCTAACTATTTTAACTGCCTATTAAATGTGGGTCCTTGCTCTTACTCCGGTGGTAGACTCTCAGGAGTTTCAACACCTGGTTGAGAGTTCAAGTACCCATAGGTGGTGAAATCCCACTACGGCGTGAGTGTGTGGTGGTGTGTGAAAAAAAAAAAAAAAAAAAACTGCCTATTAAATGTGATTTTATGGATAAAATTCATGGCTAACATTTTGTGTGGTTATATAGAGGTATACAACTAACACATTTAAAAAGGTTTGGCAAGAGTCACCACCGTTTTGAAGGTTGTGGTGAACTACATTTGTGACAATCTGTACTATCAAACTGGAACTAGTTTTGAAGGTTGTGGTGAACTACATTTGTAACAATCTATACTATCAAACTGGAACTATTGAGACATTATAATGTCCACGAGTGATAGGGAGTAGCCTAGTATGGTACGGAACACGTATATGGATGGTACAGATTGAATGATTCATTCCCTCAAATCCGTCAAAGAAAGATTGTGATGTCCAAATAAGAATCCAAAAATGCTGTCAGGGTCAAATGATGATGGGGCAACAATACAAACATATCAAATCTAGAAGATTCTGAGGCAAGGAAAAAAAAAAAAGCAATGAAAAAGTTATAGTGCCAATCTGTTTATTGTGATTTTGAGTTATTAAAGTATGATATACTATGGAAATTCACTCAATGAAGTAAAGGGCGAATATGTCCTGTAAACCGATAATAAACTTAGCAATGATTCATGCACCTTTTTTAATGTATCTGTAATTTGATTTTTTAAGTTGTTTTCCCTTCTTTTGTAAGCATGATTAAAGTACTTTTTATTTTATTTTATTCACTCTTTGTCCTTTTGTTATTCTTTTTTTTTATAGGTGTTAGTGATGTAGCCCTTTTTATTTTGTACTATTGCATCTTGTCCAAACATTAGCATTGATGATCCGCAAAGACATGCCCTTCTGTGCATGAGGATAGAATGTCTTATCTTTATTTTTTTCTTTTAAATTTCTTTATGACTTATCCATCTTTCGCTATGACACTTTGATTTATTGTTTTGTATTTGTAATAAAAAAATTTATATGATTTTAAATAAACTCACGGTTGTTAGCATATTAATATACTAGTAATGACAGTCGAATGAGTGGATTGGGCTGATTTAAATGCCAAAACACAGTATGCATATTTTGTAAGAGAGAACTTATTGAACCCACACGCCTTGTGTGCCAAAGTGTCACATGTATGAGAACCAATCTGTGCATTAGGTTGGTCCAATCTTGTAGATGTTTTCTATAAAATAAATATAGTCCATTCAATAGGTGGGTCCCAATTTTGGAACCACTTAAATATCATTTAGTAATTGCTCACTCACGTCAAGGTTTGTACCTCAACCAATGGAAATACACACTTGACATCTTATCTTACTTAGTTTTACTTGGTGCCCATCCTATCGACTTACCTTTGGATTAGATTTTCAAACTTAATAACGTAAATAGATATCTTCTTACTGATCCAACCCAATATCGTCGATTGGTTGGTCGTCTTATTATCTCACTATAACTCAACTGAATAGTATACTCTATATAGATCCTCAATCAATTCCTAATTCAGGACGTGGCATTTGAGCATGTTGCAGAGAGAACGAGGTGGCCAAAGTTTATATCTTATCCTCGCTCTCTCAAATGTCATAAGAATTTAAATCTGCAATATGAAAATACTAAAAACAGTTAGGACCCACCTAAAGGCCATGTTTAATGACCAAGCTATCGTCTAAATTCAAACCCTAAAGAGACAACTGTACAACTTAAAGTTGAAAGAGGATACTTCCTTAGTGACCATATGCTGAAAATGTACGAGATGCCTACTGAGTTAGAGATAGATTTACTAACTCTTATATATAATCCCTCTAAAATCTAATTTAATATTAAATCCGCTATAGTTAATATTATGGTCACATATCTAACCCATCTTCAATACATTCAAGAATAATTACAATATGAACGCATTGTCTTATTCAGAACCTAGGCTGCTCACTAAGTCATCTTTGAGGCTGACAACATGAGTGAGAAACAAAGGGTTGTCCACTTAATAGAAGGGTCCTCTAGTGATAAATCAAAGAGAAAACACAATAGGAGTTGACAAAGAAGTAATCAAAGGAGGCTTGCAAGAGGTATGCAAAAACCTCCCAGAAAAAATCAAGGTCCAAGAAACAAGAAGATAAATGATTCATGTTAGCATTGCAGTAAAGATGGTAATATTAAGATTAAGTTCTTAGCTCTCAAGAAGAAATTAGCTGTTGAAACATCCACAGGTAAAGCTCCCAAGAGAACATATCCTATACCAAAAACCAAATTATCTCTCTGATGCGTACATGTTCGTGTACGTGTTTTAATGCAGAGGGTTAGAAAGGACAGATCATGTGAAGTGAGAAGAGTATGCCTAGAGATCTTAAAACAAGAGAACACCACCAATGGTATAGTATGGGTGTTGCCGAGAGCCATTGCAGAATGTCTTGAATCCTTTACCCAAATTCGAAGAGATTAATTTTGAAGTTTAAATCTTTTTATTTAAACTTAGTGATTAACCATTCACAAAGTACAAAGGTTAGTTGTGGATTATTGATTTAATAATCCATGGTTATTCTCTTCATATAATTCTCCATATCTGCTTGGTTTGCTCTATGACATTTTTTTTATTACAGATGCACTCACACCCGCGTACTCGCACCACGGTAGTTTTTCACCACAATGGGTACTCAAACTCCCGACCTTGTGTTGAATTTCTTGTGAGTATACCACTAGGCATGAGTAAGGACCCTAGTTTACTCTGTGACATGCTTTAAGTGATTCAGCTCAAAGCGATCATCTGCAACGTGTATTGGAGTGTATTTGGAATTCAAAAGTTGTTTTGCAATGTTTATTGAAAAAGATTTGGAATCAAAGGTATTTGAAATACTAAGTAAAATTAAAATCTAACATATATAGTGAAGGCGTTGCTGACTAATCCATTGAAAACATGGCACGTTGATGATACCCAAAACAATCAAATTATCAGCTACATCACTAAAGTTATGTCAACAGAATGATCTGAACAGTCCAAACACTGGCCATGTAAATCAATGGTTAAAAATTGTTGTTGAGACACTCATTTGTGATCCTATGCTTGCGGCCCACCCAAGGTTTGAAATTTCAGCACTTTTTGCCAAAGTAAATATTTCGATGGCTTATTAGAATCATTCCATCAAACAACACATGTACACTAGCTAGTAATATTAAAGTTGATTTAGTAATCAAATTCAAACTCCTACAAATATACCATAGAATTTCAATGCATTTTTATTTTTTAAATTCAGCTCATTTCAATTACAAGCTGCCAAACACAATTGACTATTTAGAATCACCTTGATTTGTGATTCAGAATTAGATGCAATTGAAATACAAGCTCCCAAACAGGCCCTAAGGAACTAGAGACAATTAGGGTTCATGGTCTTGCTATGACTTCTCTCTCCTGGGTATCCAAAATCAACGACTACTCACATACATGGGTCCATACTTGCGTAGAGAATGCAACTTGAAAGAGTTAGTACTAGGTCCTGATACATCATATGACACCCATAGCATCATCCCATGTAGTTAACAAGACCACTGATCTCAGGGGCTCCCTAATAAAGGGATGCCTAAAAATATCTCATATAGAATATCACTAAACTAAAAATTAACAAATAAATAAAAATCAGTGGCCTACAAATAAATAGTAGTTGTGGGGATAAACAAAGCAAAGGTCCAAACAGATTTCTAGCATCATTCAATCTAGATGGGTTTTGGGGGCCCAACACATCAATGTGCTTCCACGCGGTTTTTTTTTTTTTTTTTTATAAGTCTTGCTTTTATTAGCGGTTTGGCCTCTTCACGATAGTGCCCCTGATGACACCATAAAGCGTCGTTTGGCATTCTTATGCTTGCTCGCTTTCACTACTGAATTGCACACCTCTTTTCGTCAGGATGCCCTTAATGAATGCCCCATTACATTAAGGGCATTAAGCATTAACCCTTTAATTCTTTGTATTTGCCTTTGAGCCCGAGAGCATAGAACGGACGGGATCTCACAGTCTGAACATGTGCCATCTTCTTCACAACCTGGCGCCTTATGTGAAATACGCCTTCCAATGATACCAGTGTCTGAATTACGAAACTGTGGGCCCACTTGTAACTATTACATACTGTGTGCACCTGGATGTTATTCACATCATGATTCATCAGAACCCTGTAAGTCCTCGAAATCTCGGAAGCATGAATTTTTTTCTTGATGCTTCTCTCAAACACTTGAACATGTATTTTTCTCAAACAGTAGAACACAACACACATCGTGAGTCCTAACCATCACAAACAAATGAATACCTATATCTAAACAATACAAAAGGACCATCTCACACTCGATGTCCCGTCCAAAAATACAAAGAGGCATCAGAAATGAATCAACATATGGAACAAAAACACAAGAAATTGTTGCTTCTCATGTACTCTTCTTGACTGAGGGGGGCCAAGACAACCTCCTTTGGCTCATGGAATCCACCCGATTAGGGTCACCGACCTCACTTTTTCCATCTTCATCCTCCCGCTGGTTCTCCACCCCTTGTCTCCTATTGCTTCTGACAACTAGGTCATCAGAGCTTGCCTCTTCTTGCCAAGGAGGCAGTGGTGTCACGCATTCGGGTTCCCCTACCCCTTGAGAATTATCTTTTGCAGGTGTCATGGGCAAGGAGGACGGGCCCACGCGCAAATGCTGAAGTGTCGCAAGTGATTCCCTCATTGCAGACATTGCTTCAAAGAAGCGGGTGCAAGATGCTAGAGCAACTGGAATTGGGCGCAACATTTCCTGCACCCAGAGTTCGCCAGAATGAGGAAAAAACAAATGTGAGCATCATAATCTACAGCATTCCATGTTAGTACAATAATCAGCAAATTCCATACAGAAGATTTCTCTATTATAGGCATACATACAAGTTAAAAAAATTCAATCAGTCAAACCTAAACATCTTCAGATTACATAAAAATGAACTTTGTCTAGATCCATTACAGATATAGTTCCAGCATTACCTTGAGATGCAGCAAGACTGAAAAGGAATTTAGTTTTGGAGGAGGAATGCGTACCAATTAAGAGATCAACTTCCCTTTCAGTATGCCACAAGAATGATAAACAAACAAAATAGTAGACTATTTGGGTGCACAAAATTACCTATTAGTAGAAACTACCATTAAAAACCTCCATGTTGATTGAAGTGAATAATTTGACTAGTATCAAAGACCTTCATGTTGATTGAATGAAACTGGTTCGACTAGTATCAAGGACCTCCATGGTGACTCAATGGGAATGCAGACATAGATCCAATAGCCTTCTAGTCTCAATCAGATGCTAGAAAGGATATGAGGGAAGAAATGCTTAAGGGGAGTAGATGCAATACACAACAAATGCACATTCAAATACTTCATGTTGCATGTTGATCCCCAAGTAGCCTAGATCTAGTATAAAATGAGTTTTCAAACTTCCCACCATGGTTGAAATGAAGAAACAAGTGAGGAACTATAGAAAAGTTGGGGAAAAAAATTAAATTGGCCATTTATGGCCATATCAGTCTATATCAGCCGTGTTGGCCAAAGGCTGGCAATGGGCCAGGCTTGGGCCTAGCAAAACCAAAATCTTGACTAGGCCCAGCCAGAAGACCCAGCCCAACCAGTTCAAAATCCAAAGCCTGGCCTGGCCCATTGCCAGCCTAGGGTTGGCCCCTTATCGGTGTTGTGTCGATACAGGGTACATGTACATTGGCCTGCATCAAATGATACAGCCCATTTAAAAAAAAAAAAAACAGACTAGTTCGCGCCCTTATCGCTTAATAAGGGCGACGGCAATGGTTACATATATTTGTATCATAATCGATTTTTAAAACCATGATAACCACTCCCAGCGGACTAGGAATCACTTCTATATCAACCACAACCTTCTTCCTATCAGGCAATAGAATGGTTTAGGTGAGAATGTACCAGAGTTTCAAGCTTCCAATGCTATTTGTCAATATTCTGGGGAGAGGAGAAATTTTTTTAATTCAATGTTGTGATCTCACGAAATCCTCGGATTCCCCATCTGTAAGATTTCTGTGAAATTTAGGAGACCATACCACCCATCCCCATCAAAATTGAAGCATTAGGAAATGGTTGGCCCCAGATCTGATGAGATGTAGCATCATCACCACCACCCCACCATCATCAAAGCCTTATCCCAAGTTCCCAACTAATTGGGGTCAACTACATAGATCCGTTTCTGCCATTCCACTTTATCAAGGGCCATATATTCAATTAGACCATAGGTCATCAAGTCTTTTGTTTGGAATGTCATATTGTTCAGATTCAAATGGAAGTTATGGCATAAGTTTGCTGTCGGATGCCAATCTAACGCAACCCTGCTCCTTTTTCCAGGCTTGGGACCAGCAATGAAAGCACAAAACTCCCATAGGCGCAATGCAATAGATTATTACATAGGTTAATTCCAATCAAGCAGCATTTAATAGTCTATTGCATAGGTTCATTACAATCAACAAGTTGTTCTGATGAGATGTAGTACAACCCGGTCTGTTGTTACACCAAGCGTCTTTCCAAAACAATTGAATATGAGTTCCATCACCTACTACATAAGACAAACCATCCAAAAAGACTTCAGTTTCTTCCAACACCACCTCCTTCTGAAAAGCCGAACACTGTATTGAGAAACCCCATGAGTAAATTGCCGTCACTCTTGGCTCCCATATTTACAAGAGAGAACTTGCTTCCAAAGAATATTATCTTTGACATTTAATCTCCATAACCACTTGCCCACTACAGCACAGTTCATAGATCTCAAATCTTAACGCTTCTTAATGCCCCCCCCCCCCCCCCCCCCCCCCAACAACATGCTTTTCTATGCTGATAATTTTCTTTCTAGTCTCTTGAACAGCAAATCCCAAGGCCACTTAGCAGGTTTGTCCGCACATAGGGGCAACAAGAAAACCCATTGCACAAACAAATTCTTCAACCAGAGCCTGCACCCCTTCCTCTTCCAATCAAACTCCTAGCATCTTGTTCCCTCTTGTCATCACAAAAATGGAAGAGTGACATCTACATAATAGAGATGGGTCTAGTCACCTTGAAACCATTGATTAAGCCTTCCTCAGATGCCTTTCTTGATCAAACTACTCAGAGCTTTAGCAACCACCTTACATGCTCTCTGACTTTCGTCCATACACTTTTCTTCGGTATGTACCATCAACAATCTTCACACATAACTCCTGTCTTCAAATCTAATCATAGATTCAATTGTAGACAAGAGCCCCACGTTCGGCCGTAACGCCCCCACAAGAAGTGGGAACCAACAAGGTCATATCACGTTACGGGTTCGTAGCGGTCTGTTACGGGCCTTGAAAAAAAAAAAAAAAACCTCTTCCTTTCTTTTCTTCTTCTTCTTCTCTTTCTTCTTCTTCTTCTTCTTCTTCTTCCTCTTCTTCTTCTTCTTCTTCTTCTTCTTCTCAGTGCCATTGCCTTGGCTCAACCTGCCAGCAGATTATACCATCTTCCTCCTTCTTCTTCTTCTTCTCTCTCTCTCTCTCTCTCTCTCTCTCTCTCTCTCTCTCTCTCTCTCTCTCTCTCTCTTGAACTTTTTTTTTTTTTTTTTTTTTTCTTTTTCAGCGTCTTTCGCGCACTGGCCAGAGGGTGCGTGTCACCCGAGACGAGCCGACACTCCTCGAGAGTTGTACGAACGGTTCAAAGGAGATCAAAGTTACATGGGCTCCATGATGATGCATTTATTACATCTACACCGTTCAAGTGATCAAGTACTACCCAAAAAATGAATTATATCCAAAGATCATCTGGACCACACAAAAATCAGAGATAATATTTTCACCGTTAAACAATTCGTAGGGCCCAGGTAACGTTTATTTTTCATCCAATTTGATCTGATCAAACATGAGTGGCCCCACCATGATGTATATATTTTATCCATGTCGGCCATCCATTTTGCCACGTCATTTTAGGTAAGGATTTAAAAAATTAATAATATCCAAATCTCAGGTGGACCACACCATCAAAAATGGTTATAGAATGCTCACCATTAAAATTTTCTTTAAGGTCCACTTTAATGTTTATTTTCAATCTAACCTATTAATTGGGTCACACCTGACGTGGATATGTCACTTGATCTAAAACTTTTATACAATAAATTATTAATGGTGAACGTTTAATTATTGTTGTTTCTTATGGCCTTCCTCTGAGCTTTAGATGTGCCTCATTTTTGGGCTCATACCCTAAAATTATTTGGCAAAATGAATGGACGGTGTGGATATAACACATTCATCAATGTGGGGCCCAAAAAAATTTGACACATGTTTACACTTCACAATCAAGTCCCGCCTAATTCGAGCCTTAAAAATTTGTACACGAAACATATGTTAACTTAAAATTTAGCAATCAATTGCTAACTCACAATGCCAAAATCAAATTGTTTAAATAGTTTTAATTGTTAATTTGTGGACTTTTATTTTTTAAAATAAGGCCTTTTGAATTTTTTCATGATTCACTATCCAATAAATGTCCACCAATTCATAAGTGGAATAATGACAATAAATTGCATGAATTTGAGGCTGATTTGGTGTATAGATTGGTCCTCCAAGTCAGCCCCAAATTGGCAACGCCATCTACCTGAATTTAATTTAATTTTTTTAAAGAACTATTGGGAGAAATAATATCAAGTTGTTAAATATATAAATTAGATATTTAGAAAATTAAATATATGAATTTTGATAAGTTAAGCTGTTCATAAATTCATCGACAATCCGATACAACTTCTCACCAAAGAATGGACCGTTACACCACCATAAATATGTTCCAATTTATAAATGAATGCATATTTGGAATCTTAGAATATCTGGATTTAATCCATATTTTCATATTTTTTGACAAAAAAAATAAATTGCATAGTTCAACGTTGTAGAGATCGCCGTTAGAGATGGCACCGCTTGACCCGATACGGGACACCTTGGACAAGAGATGGACCACTATGACCCACCTCATGGGCAAGCATAAAAGTGGACCTCACACACCTTTTTTGAACAAAATTACACCACCCACAAAGTGGTGGTACAACAGGGGAAAGGGATTATGTTAGGTCAGCCCCAAGCACATTAGGGTTTCTCCACAAAGAAGAAAGAAAGATAAAAAGAAACAAGAGAAAACGATGGAGAGAGAGGGTATGCTCTGATACCATGTAGTCAATCATGAAGAAAAGAGGAGGAAAAAGATAAGAGGAAAGAAGAAAAAGAGGGGAAAGTACTTCATCTCACTCCACACACCCCCACTTCTCTTATTATATTATTAGGACGATCATTTTCAATTTTACCCCCCTTATTTAGAGATAATATGAAACAATGACACACAGGTCTAAAGACTCTAACCCAAACATATGACAAAGTCCAACATAAACCCAAATCTATGTGGACCACATGTGTCATCATAATGCATCAACATATAGGCAATGGATGGTCCATAATTATTATATTAGAATCCCTCTTTAAGTTGATTTAATTGAATGATCCTAACCATTTGATTAATGTATAAGAAATAGATGGTGCATATCTATTTTACTAGCAAACGTCCAATTAGTGATCTGGATCATCCATCATGTGTGGCCCACATTTAATTATTGTTCATCCCAAAAACTAATTTTGATCAGTGGCTAGCAAAATGGGAAGCCTACAAGTATAGAGGGTGCAAACAAAGGTTGCCGGTAGTTACATCTGCAACCTGATTCTATAGTTAGTTTCATCTGAACACAATAGAAGTCTTAAACACCCTGTAGCTACATCTGCAACCCAATTCTATAAAGAGTGCCAACATAGGTTACTCTGGTACATGGTCCAGGAAAGGATACACATTAAGCTATCTCCAATACATTGTATGTTAGGGTTAGGATCTGTATACTGCTCCATTAGAACACTTAAGAATATGCAATATAATTTTGTATACAGATTGATAATATAATTTATACATGAGTAATGAATGTGACATCGTGGATGCATTTATGTGCATGGTATTGCATAAATCAAAGTGTAAATATCTACATTATAAATATAAATTTAACATTACAACTAAGAGTATAGAACATAAAATTCAAGTCAGTAAAAATAGAGATTCGGATGGTAAATGACTTGGACCGCATCATTTGGAACCAAAAACATAAGGGAGTTAGCAATTTAGGTATCATTGGTGTCAATAGGTTGGGTCAGTGCATCTGGTCTTCAAGCCTGGCCTGTCATAGGCAGGGTGTGGGCCTGATCAATGGATCTGGTCTAAAAGTTCAGGCTTGATTAATGATCCCACCAGGCTCAGGTTAAGGTTATTGATCTATCAGACCAGGCCAAGCCTGACCATTTCAAGCCACAATAATAATAATTTACATCAATCATATGTGTACTTATGATATATCATTAACATACATAAAAATTGTTGAGCTTAAGCTCAGGCCTGAAAATTTTTCAAATTGGGTTGAGGTTGGACCTAGAAACTTGGCTTGCCTTGGTCCTGATTGGGCTTGGCCTGACCTTGACTTGGCCCAGACCAACCTTTTGACACCACTACATTTTATGGAGAGGAGTATTTAATATGTTTCAGGTAAACATACACCCCACACTGTCGGTGATTCTCTAAAATTCTGGCTCCACTGGAAATCTTCAACAGATGCTGTCAAGGCTCCATAATCACTAGCAGCCTTTAGCAACAACTCCGAAAATTGTTTCTGCATGAATAGCAAAAGATGTCAGTAATTAACACACCATTGATTGACAAGCATTAACAAATGATCCCTTTGTATTTTCTATGAACAAGGGAACTTGCAAAGCACATGAGCATCAAGAATTGGACACATAGCTGGGCTTAAATGCCAGGTAATGGCACAAACAACATAAATTGACCTTTTTCTTTTCTTTTTTCTTTTTTTTTTCAAGAGATAATAACGAATGTCTTTTGTGCTTCAACATGACAAAGAACAGATTATCGTTCGTACCATATAATTACATATCTGGGTACATTATCACAAGTTTATGCCTACAAGGTACTACTATCATTTTGTTCTGACAAGCCATGCTGTCAACCAAAATATTTATATCTGATGACAAAAGATCTATATTCAAGCTTGGCTCACGAATATCATTTCATTCTAACAAATGCTTCACTGGCAATATGTAACTGCATCTAAGTATGTTAAAATAAGAGAACGCACTAATGAGTTGCACAAAATGCCCTGATATAAATTAAATGGGCCAAGTGCAACCATTAGCATCAGCAGTAAGAAGAACAATGCGCAAAGAGGATGATATTACAAAACACTTCATGGGAACCCCATGAAGCAAGGTCCTCGTCATACTTGTGGCAAATGTGTAAGATGATCAGCATCATTAATCTGGTGGACCACCACGTGCATTATCCATAGCTGAAAGATGGTAATGATTGGACGATTCTAACCTTCAAATGTCTGTAACTCTTTCCATTAGTTTTTTTTTTTTTTTTCTCTCAGTATGGTACTATCTGTCTAATTCCAGACCACTGATCTAATGTTTACTATGGTCTGATCGCCTAGATTTTCTTATGCATCGCCATCAACACATGCACTAGTGCCACATGTATGGAGGAAATGTTTTGGTGTGTGCTTCATGGAATTCTATAAAGAATGTGCATTGTCATTTCACTCTCCGGTATGAAAGTTTTTCTCAACCAAAGAATGGTACATGTTTTAACCATGTACCAATACAAGTTTTTCAATCTTTGAGAGGAATTGAACAAAACTCAAATCTACATGTCATGTAGAGAAATAATGAAACTCTGGTGTACATCATCTGACATTGCACAGATAATTAAAAAGAATTTTGGATAACAAATTTGTTAGGTAAACTGAAATAAACATAATGTTGGAGAAACAAGAGAGAGAGGTCTCTATTAAGTATTTCTTTACAGCAATGCAGGGGTTCTCTTTATCTTCTTTTCTTTTTTGGGTAAGCGGGAATTGAGACCTCTAGCTTTGAGTTGTGAAAATACATCATCACTAAGTCTATCATCATCTATTCAAGTTACAGCCTCAGTGACATTCTCAACAGTGGTATACTACTGAAGTTGATAAAGCATAGTTACAATATGAACAATAAAGGCAATAGTAGGGCTGGGCATCGGTCCGAGTCGGACCAGATTTGGTACAACCCGGACCGATCCAAAATGATACTGGTCTGACCCGAACCCGATCCGATCCGGTACCAAGTCTGGGTCGCCTAACTCGGACCGATCCGAAAACTCACTGTACATATCCGATCCGAGTCCGACTCGGTCAGGAAAACCGAGTCGGATCGGATCGGACACGATTCAGACCGTTAAAAAATTAAAAAATATATAAAAAGTTTTAAAAAACAGTAAAAAATATAAAAAATACTAAATATATTCGGATCGGATCGGATCGGTCCGAATCAGATCCAATCGGATCGGATTCCGGATCAGATCGGATCGAGTCATGTCCAACCCGAACCCGATCCGAAACAGATTCGGATTTGGATGGCACTACCCGATCCGTACCGATCTAGCCCGTCGGATCGGTTCGAATCGGGCCGGATCGGACCCAATTTGCCCAGCTCTAGGCAATAGACTGGTTTTGTAATCTGTAGCCATGTTACACGGTGATGGGAATAGGCACCAGTTTATGCAGTTCGTGTTGGAGTAGAGCTGGGCACAGGATGGACTCAACTCATCCGACTCGTTCAGACCTGACTCGACCCGAACTGAATGGATGAGTCGGTCCTAACCGAGTAGGCTTCGCCCAATCCGAACTCAAACCGAGTCGAATTCGAGTTACCCAGTAACTCGACTCAATCCGAAACCGACTTGACTCGGATTCGGGTATATATATATATATATATATATATATATATATATATATATATATATATATATATATATATATATATATATATATATATATATATATATATATATATATATATAAAATAAAAAACCCTAATTTCTAAGTATCTCTAACCTATATGCCACACTCGACCCCGACCCCGACCCGGACCCGGACCCAATCCCAAACTCTCTCCCTCCCTCATCCTCCTCTTCCAAGCCCGGCAACCACCCACCACCATCACCACCCTCCTCCTCTCCCTCCCTCCCTCCCTCCCTCCTCCCTTCCTCCTCTTCCAAACTCGGCAGCCACCCACCACCATCACCACCCTCCTCTCTATCTCTCCTCTCCACTCCCTCCTTCCCTCATCTCTCGAACCAACTCGGTACTTTTGACCGGGTTGGACTCAGTTTGGATTAGTCGAAGCCAGACCCGGACTCGGATCTGCTTAGGCATGCTGGACTTGGTACCGAGTCGAGTCGAGTTCGGGTCAGGCCTATTTCAAAACCGGATTGAGTCAGGTCAGCCCTAACTTGGTCCGACTCGACTCGATGCCCAGCTCTATGTTAGAGAAACCAACTTAGTGGAGGCATTAAGCCAAGGTTCTCACAGCTGCAAATTCTTCTGAAAGGAACCAACGGATTGATTTTATTCCCCTAATATAATACAATCAATTAATCACAGAGCTACACAACCATGGCAAATTCGCTGGGGTCCCGAGGATGAGGGGATGTTATATTAATGTCTTGATTTTTATTTGATCAGTCATGTTTTTAGTAATCATGTCCATTGCCAATTAACTAGTAGGATGGAGCTTCCAAATATTTACATCTGGAACTCGATCCCTCTACATACATTTTTGGTATCTACACTTATAATGTTATGCGAAGTTTATATATTTTGTAACTTTGGAATAGGTCACCATGTGTTTTTTCCACTAGTTCTTAAATGATGGAGAGTTATTCACGTAGATGTGGCATACAATCAAGAAAGTCCAAATCTTGGGCTCCACTGTGAATGGATTGTGTTAGCCCATCTGATATCAGCCATTGAACCTCTGACAATTTTCTTCCATCCATTCAACAACCGACTGTTGGATGGCTAACAATCTGATTTGGATTGCTTGGGTTTACCAGTGTGTATGGTAGTTGATATAGGCTCAACCCACCATGTACAAAACTTTTTGGACAGTTCACTACTAACTTCTAGTTGACACCAAAAGTTTGTTAATAAACACCCGTCACTCGTCAGGCAAAAGCTACCAGAAGAACAAAGAATACAAAAATCCATTGATGCAAAGGATAAGGGAAAGAACACACGCACAAGAGCCAACACAAAAGAACAATCACCTAGACATCCCAAACAAAATATCCTCCAATCTCTAAGGGGATCAGAACTCGAGACCCCTTTAGAAAGCAACAAAAACAAGACTCCACTCAATCAACAAAAAGTTGACTCTGGCCATCAAGTGCATGATGCAAGAAGGATTATCCTCAAAGACTGTTAGTCTTTCCTATCATATCCCCACAAGGAAAGGGGGAGCATTCTCCACAGGATTTTGCCTCTAGAAGAGAAGGGCCCACTACTCCAATTACCTAATAGCATGGTGGAATGATCTTCAAATGAATCTTCCAAGGTAAGGAAAAGGCAATTTCTTGAAATAACTACGAAGAAATTAAAATAAGGGCCTGTTTGGTTTTCCATAATCCAGGTAAATCGTTGTAAATAAGTAATTATTACATTTTTTTCACTTGTTTGGAAATTAGTGAGTAATTTCACCTAGAAAACCAGTCCAAAAATGTTGACTTAAATCCGTGGGCCCCACCATAATGTATATAATATATCCGTGTCGTCCATCTGTTTTATTAGAATATTTTGAGGCTTGATCCGAAAAAATTAGGAAGATCTAATGTTCAATTGGCCCACATGAAAGGAAACAATGGACTTAATTTGTCCACTGTTGAAAGTTGATTCTTTTACTGGGCCCACATTGAGGTTTGTTCACCATCTAACCCGTTCATAGGGTCACATGGACATCGATAAGTGAAAAATATAAATATAAGCCTGATCTAAAATTTCTAAGGGCCTCAACAAGTTTTTAATGGTAGGCATTCAATTCTCATAATTTTGTGTGGTGTGGTCCACTTGACCTTTGGATTTGCCTAATTTTTGGGCTCATGCCTTGAATTCATTTGGCATAATGAATGGGCGGTGTGGATAAGCCACACACGTTATGGTGGGCCCTATATTTATTTTACAAATTCCTTGATTTAAGTGCGTAAAAAGTAACTGGTCAAGTCAGCATTGGGAAAGATGCAGGTAATTACCTTGGTAAATAATGATTACTCATTTACAAGGTAATTACACTTGAGCCAAAAAACCAAACAGGCCCTAAAAGTTATTATCTGCAATTTACATCCATGACCTTTTTAAAGACGTTACAGTCTTCATCAAGGGAAAATTCAGTGAATTAATAATACCAATGAATTCCATACCTTGACATCACATATTGGATTTCATGATCATGAAGACCAGAAAATATTCATATATCTAGAAGTTCTTAATACTGGCATTAGGAATGAAGTAGCTCTTAGAGATTTTGAAGTGTCAGATGTATACACACTTGGATTAAATGCAAAGGCGGTGGTTTGGTGCCCCCAAGAGGACTACCAAAAGATGAAGGGTGGTCAACGATGTTAAGTAACATTGTGCACATTTAGAAATACTTAGTTTACACAGGATAGGTTATCAACCTGATACTCTGCTTCCACTGGAATGCAATCAAGTGAATATGGTTGCTGAAGTCGAGCTATGATGCGATCCTGCCAAAACAAAACCACTGTCCAAAGATTAGAATACACTAACAAAAAGAATCCCACCAACCTCACATACATTGACATACACGTCAAGAAAAAAAAAAAACATATTTAAATGTTGCACCTTAGAGTATTCCCAAGAATTAAACTTTGAAAGGTGCAAGTTCCACATATCCCACCTTCCAAAAAAAGAAAAGGTATTCCACATGTCCCACCTACTCACGAGGCACTTGATTCCCCATTTTATCTTGGCCTAATAGGTGTTGGAGTGAATGTCTTTTATGTATGATTTTCAAGATCATGAATCTTCTCTTGCTCAAGCTTGTCCAATTATGACCATGGCAATGACTATTATAGGTGATTTATATGGTGTGACACAACAACACCCCCCCAACCTAGGCCAAGCCCATTAACTCCCCTAGTTTTTGCAGTGTTGGAATGTAACACAATGTAAATTTCCCATATCTCATTGATTTGGGAGACGCTCGACTCTCCACTATCTCTACCTAATAGGTGTCGGAGTCATAGTTTGTGAGAGAGAGAGAGAGAGCAGCTATACCCAATTTATAATGCCTTCATCTTGTTGAAGTTTTTGAGTATATTCAGCCTCATGATTTCCATCATATAGTGAAGATGCATTGGAAGAAAGCGTTATGAATTGAGCGTCTATATGAAGAATATTATTTGACGCAGTCGACAGTACAAGTAGACATTAAATGTGAGCCACTGCCATGGCCAGTTCAAAGAGCAAAAGTAAAAGAGGAAGTTGATGTCCAGTAGCAGCTGGTCAAATTTTTTTTACTAATCTACAATTTAAAAGACCAGGAAATTGTTAAGGCTAACTTGATGTTGATGATCATGAAGATGACTTTTGCCCCCAACTCATATTTTAGTCCTTTTTCAACATATTAGAATGTGCAAGTGTCCCTTAACACAAAAGCCCCAAAAGTTGTCAATAACTAACCAAAAACAACCCAAAAATCTTTAAGTATACCTTTTCTCCCTTGAGAAGGACTATTTAGCTCTTGTTCCCACAAACTCCCCTCTTCTTCTCTACCTCTCTACCTTCAAACACATCTCCCATAATCCCATAAAAAAGAACACGTAGCAAGAAGAGAGAGAGAGAGAGAGAGAGAGAGAGAGAGAGAGGCGTGTTTTAAATAGCTACGCGATGCAGTATGTAGCTTATGCTACAAACCGTAGCTTAGCCTTAACACCAAGTAGCTCATGAAAATAGCTCAAGTCACGTGTAGCCTACACTACATGATTAATTTGCATACGCTACACGCTATGTAACTCACATTACTAGTTATTTTTCGCTTCAACATTAAATCAATTAACTTGTTCCATTATTTGTTACATTTTTCTATTTTCAATGAAAATCAGTTAGTCTTTTAAATGCTTTTAGTAAAAACATGTGAGTAACAGCATTAAATCAGTTTGGTTGTTCTTTCTTTACCTTTATACTTAATCATTGCCCTTTCCTATTACTTTATGTTGCATTCGGTTGCACCAAATATCATGAAATTTTGTTACATTCATTATTAGTCAATCTAATTTGGTGCAAAACGTCATGAAATTGTGCAACCAAGTGCAAAATCTAGAAGTAGCATGTAGCTTAGACTAATGCTATGTAGCTTATGCCTCACACTTCACAGGGGTGAACACTACCCTACATGATATTTGGTATTTAAAACACTGAAAGAGAAATAGAGGAGTAAGGTTAAAGGAATCGAGAACTCTTGAATTCCTCATAAGCAAACCAGTTAATGAGAAGCGCTCAGCTGTTTCCCGTAACCATGGTATTCAAAAACAGTAATATATTGGCCATATCGGCAAATAAGGAAACAGTCACCCCTGTTGCACATTACTGGGGTGAATGTCTGCTCCGAGAAAAATGAGCCTCAGCTATTACGGGCCGATGTGCCCCATATTTTACATGGGTCGATACGACCATTGCGAGCCAATTCGGGCATAAAGGGCCCATTGTGAAAAAAATAAAATATCATTTTTTATTGTTTTTCCACTTCTTTCTTCATTTAAGCAATGAAGGGAACTTCAAAACTAACTTTAAACTAGATATAGGCCTATTTTGAGGAGGATTCAATGAATCAAAGCAAAATGGACCGATTTGGGAAATATCAAAATAAGGGGTAAAACATCACTATTTCATTTTTTTCTCCGTTTTCTTTTCATTGTATGCATATCTTTAATGGGCCTAATCCACCAAACCATGAATGATTTATGTTCTGTTTGAGCATCGTTCATCAACTTTCAGCAGGTTAAGCTGACACTGGCCACAAACAACATTATTACCAATGAATGGCCCGTAACACCAAGTGCATGTCCGAAACCAAAATAGAATAACTATTTAGGATCCTCACATTTTAAAGAATTTTATCAATACTTTTTTAGATTTCCTGCCCCCTCCCCACCAAAAAAAAAAAAGACCATTACAGGCCCATGTCATATCAACCTGCTTGATGCTACTGTTACATAATACCTTGCTGCTGGTTACTGCTAGGAAGATCTATTTGATATTCCTTCATCTCCAAGGGTCCAGATAACATAACAAAGTATGAATATCTTACCTTACCCCTATCATGAGCAAACTATTAATATCTTACATAAACAATGTACACAGGGGTGTGTTAGACCTGCTGTGGAACTTTTCAGATTGATACTATAGTGCCTGTGTAACATATGTGAACCATTTCCTGATTCACAAGGAAAATGGAAAACCAGCATAATCACCTAAAGTGCAAAAAGAAATCGATGGAAACAGGTGATTCCGAAGTTCTTTTATCAATTACATGATACAAAAGACACTGGGTTGAAAAAAAAAAAACAAGCTGTAGAGTTCCAAGGGAAAATAAAAAATAAAAAAAATCATGCTTTAAGGCTACATTTGGATGCACAGGTGAATTGAATTCTGAAGAGTAAGTCTAAACCAAAGGACATGAGCAACTTGTAGCAACATTTCCCAGTATTCATAATGAAGAAGAATACTCAAATTGTAGTTACATTCACTCAATATTAATGCTAAGGTAACAACAATTTAGCCATTTGCACTTTATTAGACTAATAATGAAATTCAATTTGATAATGACCAAAGTGCATCCAACTCAAAAGTGCATTGATCCTGCAATGACATACTGTATTTGCCAAGTTCCGTAGTTCATCTCTGTTGAATATGTAGTATTCAGACTTGATAGTGACGAAAGTGCATGCAATTCAATTTCAGGACAGTGTACTGATACTGCATCCAAACACAGTCAATGAAGTAACAAGAGATCTTCTTGCCAAAGTTATCAACCTTTTTCTACTGATTAATAAACATGTTTACCTTGTTCTGAATGACATCTTTTAATATAGCAGTAATCCTAGCCAGAGACTCGCACTTCTTTTCCATTTCACTCACATGTGTTAGATGTGCGACGTTCTTGTCATCCTGATGCATTACAAACATGCATATTAGCAGAAAGAATTCCATGGCCAGAAACAACAATTAAACCACAACTCTAAACTAAAATGATAAAGTAATAGCTAAACACAATTAGTTGGGATAAACCGATAAGGCTTAGATGATGATGATGATGATGATGATGATTCTATAAACTTTTTTCGCAATGTGGCAGTTATGTAAAATTTGAACAGCAGCTTAAATGCCACTGATGTAGTTTTATGGCAGAGTGATTTCCGTTCCCCTAAACATCTTTGAGGATAAGATGGGAAAGAGATCTACATCTGCAATTATTAAACATTAGTTTAAAAGATGAGAGGGTGAGAGAGGGAGAGAGAGGGAGGATAATTGCATGATGAATATTTGGTTTCACACACCCATTGTGACACAGCCCAGTACTATTTTTTCTTTTAGATTGGTTTGATCGGAGACGGCCGAGTACTTTCGACATGTTGTATTTGCTAAGCTTCCTAGTTCAACCGGTTTTGTCATATACACTTGGATAATTGCTTATGCAATCACATGTGCCATTTCATCCAGGTGGACCACATATGCCATCATGGCATATGTAAAAACAGTGCTTTTGGGGGGTATGCAGTCACACAGAAATCTCTCTCTCTCTCTCTCTCTCTCTCTCTCTCTCTCTCTCATCAAAGCCTGGGTTTAGCATAGGACTCATGTTGCATCTAGGTTAGGTTTTCATATTGTTGTGTCTAGGGTTAACAGTCTTCCCATTTTCATAACATTGCATTTAGAGTTCTAGTTCTTAAGTTTCCCCATTAGATCCCTAGTTTATGCCCACTCATACTAGGCGGGGTTTTGGTCTACACCCCACAATGAATTCGGAACAGCTTGTCGAGGCTATCAATGCCATCAATAACCGTCTTGTGGCCATTGAGGCCCATAATAGAACAACTAGTAACCAACTGGCAGCCCTCATGAATGAGACCAATACTCGTATGACCCAGTTGGAAAACTCCCTTCAAGCAAACCCAGACAATGGGGAAGATGATCAATCTCAAGTGGGAGGTGAAGTCAAAAGAAACCAAGTTGGAGGGTGTGGAAGAGGTCGTGGCAGAAGTAATGGACGTGGTGGGGTACGTACCCAACCATCCCTTAGAGTGTATCAAGACCACCGTGATCCTAATAAGTGAATTATAAAAAGCATGAAAGTCGAGGCTTCGAGTTAAGACAGTCGTTTAGACCCCAAGGCTTTTCTTGGTTGGCTTGCAGACATGGACCATTATTTTAAGTGGTACAATATGTCCAATCACCGTCAGGTGAAGTTCGCCAAGATGAAGTCGGTGGGCCAAGTGAAGTTATTTTGCACAAATGTCGAGCGGAAGATAAGATGTCTGGAGATGACCAGATTTCACTGTGGGCCAAGATGAAAAAGATTTTAAAGAAAAAGTATATTCATTTCTCTTACCGCTAGAAGCTATTGGATCAGTGGCAATCCTTTTGTCAAGGATCAATGCTCATGGCTGATTACATCTCCAAGTTTGATGAATTCATGATATGTTGTATCGATGAGGACTCGTTAATGACCCTTTCTCATTTCAAGATGGTCCTCTGACCTGAGTTTTAGCGTGAGCTCATTCCTCATGATGTCAACACCTTAAAGCATGCCTATCAAGTGGTGCAAGAACTTGAGCGGTATCTTAAACCACAATTCGTGAGACGATTCAACTCTCGTGAATCCAATGTTAGGGCCACTCCCTAGGGAGCTAGGCCTATTTATGGGAGTTAATCCAAAGCCCTTGCCGATACTTAACCCACCAATAGGGATGTTAAGGGAAATGGTCTCTAGTACCAGCTTGATGGCAGATGAGTAAACGTGGTGTTACAACCGCCACGGATATGGTCATTTTACGTACCAGTGCCCCATGAAAGAGCAAAATAAGGCCCTTAGGATTGGAAGAGCAAAATAAGGCCCTCAGGATTGGCGAGATTGAAGATGCGGATGATCAGGGTGATTACAAAGAAGAATATCAACCCGAAATTGGTATTAGTGATGAAAATTGATGTTTTACTCTCCAAATCTACTTTCTGGGCTCCACCAATCCAAACAAGCCTTTATGGACAAAGACACTGTTGTTCCTTTCCTTCCAAACCGACCAAAGGACATGTAAGAGGCACAAGTTTCAAGATAGCACTCCCTTGCCAACCTTATGCCTGTTGGCTATGCCTCCCAAATTGGAATAGATTTTGGCAGCGTCCACAAATTTACTACAGCACCATCACCACATATTCAACATAAAACAAAAGAACAATGAAGAAAAAGATGGTTCACATTTTACGCATCATCATGCACATGCTAGAGCCATTGACAATTGGCATGTCCATTTCGGAGATAATCAATCGTTAACACTTTGAACGTTCCACGAGCCACTAAAAAGCTATATGACTTTGGGGCACAATTTACTACCCGCAATTACAGAGTTGTCCCTACATCCCTCTTCCTGCGTCAACTTCCATTTGTGCGGAGAACTTTCCATACATCTCCCATCACCACATTCTCCTATCCTGCCCAAACTGATTAGACACAGCACCCTCCAACACCACAAACAGCCTGACAAATTCATCTCTCTCTCTTCCTCCGTCAGCTCCCTACAGAATCTTGGAGACCAAACAGTTGGGGGTGCCAACCTAATATAAGAGAACGGCAACTTAAGCATCCCTACAAAGGAAGGCATCTTTCTTCTTGAGTGCTATGTTTACATTTCTTCCACGAGGCCACAAATGTTTTGTTGCTTTCCCAATACAGACCAAGTTAAGATGACGCAAGCTTGCCTAACTTGCAGCCAAACAAGTCCGCAAAATTAGAAACGTCCTACATGTACATTCTAACCAAAGGATCACTTTTGAAAAGAATGATTTATAATTGACACTACCTTGAAAGGATCTCTCCTTTGATAGGATGGTCCGTGTAATGGTTTCTTACCCTGTAAGTCAAGGGTTCAGGAGTTGTTGCCATCATAGTAAAAAATTTAACACTACCTTGAAACATCATGGAATTTTTCTCAAATTGTAGACTTGGGATCTGTCGGGGCCTCAAAACAATGATGTATCACCTGCAAACTGGATGTGTGAGACTCTGAAACTTGCATTCTCTACTTTGAATCCCTTGATCAAGCTTTCCTCTCTAGCATTTTCCAACATTCTACTAAGGGCCTCGTCAGTGACTACAAAGTGAAAAGGAGAAAGAGGATCACCCTTCTTTGTCACAACCATGGATAATGTGTTGAGCTAACATGTTCCTACATCCATTTGTCTCCATCTCATCCCAAATTCCAACATTCCAACGTATAATTTAGAAATTCCTGGTCAACATGATCGTAGGCCTTTTCCAAGAGTTATCAAATGATTTCCAGCTGCCTCTCCCAATCACTTGAGTTGATACACTCATGAGCGATGGGGGCCACACTCAGAATCTGGATATCTGACACAGGGGAGGACGTGAGGTTGAGCACTGTCTTCCTCAAGAGGATAACTATTCCGAATCCACGGAACTTCTCTGGACTCCTCACAGAGACTTTCTCGAATCCACGAGAAAAGAGAGCAGAAAATAGAAATAAATTCGAAATAGATTAATGAATAAGTGATCATCTTCTAATGCGTCTCCTTACACCATTAATAAAGAAAAAATAAACTAAAATTCGTAATTACCAAAAATAGCAAAATTCTAACTCTAATAAAAATCCTAATTCTAATAAAACTCTTCTAAGGCCTAATTTCTAAAAATAAAAATTACAAATAAACTTTCTCTAGAAGAGTCCTAGTATAACTAAAAGTTATTTCTAAAAGGAAAGAAAATCTAAAACTCTAAAAATATTTTAAAAATTCGGAATTACTAAAAATAGTAAAATTTTCCTAAAAATTCGTTTTTGAGCTGAAAGCGCGCGTTTTCTGACGAAACGGACAGATGCGACCCACTTTTGTGGGTCGGTTCACCTCGGATGGCCCGTTTCAGTAAAGATTGATAGGTTGTGCGCCCTGTAACGATACCCGGATCAAAAGTTATGGTCAATTTACGGTCCATCTTCTTTTGGCCCAACCATACTAGAAACGTATCTGTGACACGTTCTACATCAGACCCCTCAACTTGAAAAAAACTCGTCCTCGAGTTACGTAGGAGACCTAGTACATGAGTTTGAGATAACTTCTAACGCCGATGTTCATTAGCCATTTTTTTGTACTTGGCATTAAGCTCTTGAGTTGACACAATACATGTACTCATGCTTTCCTTGACTTGACTAATATCGATCGGTTCCTTCACATCTGCCTTCGAGATCTCATATTTTTTCTGATAATGTGGGCAATTAGGCGGACTTGCTCCTGAGACGGGATCAACGTGATTTTGTATATCTAGTATGGGAGGTAATTTATTAGGGAGTTCATCGAGCACAACCCTCTTGAACTCCTGCGATACTGGTTCCAAATCCTCTAGGATATTCACAGGCTTCACATATTTTTTCTTTTCAACTAATGGATATATATTTCCCATTTCCTCAGATTGTTTAATAAAGGCCTGTTCAGTGATGAGATATTGTCCTTCTACTTTAGAAGTCTTGGGTTGGTTCTCCATTCCCATAGAGGTCACATGTTCGCCACTGATGAATCCTGTAGTCTGTTGCAACTCCGTTTTGATGAAGTCGTTTCTCGCGGACCAATAATAGGATTTTTCTGCATAACCTTTTACTGATAGGCTATCCTGATAATAATTTTGGTTTTGTTGGAATAATACCTGATCGTAATCTCGAGAGAGGAATCGCATGCACAATAACTTCTTCATCCGCGACCACGTGCGGATTGGCGCCTTCATCTGTCTCGCCCGCTTGAGTTGAAGTTGTTCCCACCAATCTAAAGCTTTGCCCGTCAACTTGTATGCCACGAGTTTAACTTTCCTTTCTTCTACGATGTTCATGTAGTCGAAGAAACGTTCGACTTCGAGCAACCAATCGAGGAAGTCCTTGAAGTAGAGTTGACCATTAAAACTAGGAAGATCGACTTTCATCTTGAATTCTTAAACCATCCTGTAGTTCATTGATAGCATCGCCTTACGATCAATATAATTACGAATTCCAGCAATTGCTGGTGGTGGATCACCACCATGAACACGGAGTTGCCTTATGTTTTTCATCAAGAGATCCGCTATGCGGTCGATGGAAGCCTGCAGCCCTTGCATGGCTTGCCGATTCTCTTGTTGCACTACTTTGAAAGCTGCCGCCGTTAACGGTAAATTTCCTGGAGCACCACCCATGGGATTGTTGCCCGACCCGTCGTTAGAAGCCATCAATCCAAGGAGAAACCTCGCTTTGATACCAAACTGACGCAGGGGAGGACGTGAGGTCGAGCACCGTCTTCCTCAAGAGGATAACTATTCCGAATCCACGGAACTTCTCTAGACTCCTCACAGAGACTTTCTCGAATCCACGAGAAAAGAGAAGCAGAAAATAGAAATAAATTGAAATAGATTAATGAATAAGTGATCATCTTCTAATGCGTCTCCTTACACCATTAATAAAGAAAAAATAAACTAAAATTCGTAATTACCAAAAAATAGCAAAATTTAACTCTAATAAAAATCCTAATTCTAATAAAACTCTTTAAGGCCTAATTTCTAAAAATAAAAATTACAAATAAACTTTCTCAGAAGAGTCTAGTATAACTAAAAGTTATTTCTAAAAGGAAAGAAAATCTAAAACTCTAAAAATATTTTAAAAATTGAATTACTAAAAATAGTAAAATTTTCCTAAAAATTCGTTTTTGAGTGAAAGCGCGTTTTCTAACTTGAAACGGACAGATGCGACCCACTTTTGTGGGTGGTTCACCTCGGATGGCCCGTCAAAGTAAAGATTGATAGGTTGTGCGCCCTATAACGATACCCGGATCAAAAGTTATGGTCAGTTTACGGTCCATCTTCTTTTGGCCCAACCATACTAGAAACGTATCTGTGACACGTCTACATCAGACCCCTCAACTTGAAAAAAACTCGTCCTCGAGTTACGTAGGAGACCTAGTACATGAGTTTGAGATAACTTCTAACGCCGATGTTCATTAGCCATTTTTTTGTACTTGGCATTAAGCTCTTGAGTTGACACAATACATGTACTCATGCTTTCCTTGACTTGACTAATATCGATCGGTTCCTTCACATCTGCCTTCGAGATCTTATATTTTTCTGATAATGTGGGCAATTAGGCGGACTTGCTCCTAAGACGGGATCAACGTGATTTTGTATATCTAGTATGGGAGGTAATTTATTAGGGAGTTCATCGAGCACAACCCTCTTGAACTCCTGCGATATTGGTTCCAAATCCTCTAGGATATTCACAAGCTTCACATATTTTTTCTTTTCAACTAATGGATATATATTTCCCATTTCCTCAGATTGTTTAATAAAGGCCTGTTTAGTGATGAGATATTGTCCTTCTACTTTAGAAGTCTTGGGTTGGTTCTCCATTCCCATAGAGGTCACATGTTCGCCACTGATGAATCCTGTAGTCTGTTGCAACTTCGTTTTGATGAAGTCGTTTCTCGCAGACCAATGATAGGATTTTTCTGCATAACCTTTTACTGATAGGCTATCCTGATAATAATTTTGGTTTTGTTGGAATAATACATGATCGTAATCTCGAGGGAGGAATCGCATGCACAATAACTTCTTCATCCGCGACCACGTGCGGATTGGCGCCTTCATCTGTCTCGCCCGCTCGAGTTGAAGTTGTTCCCCCCAATCTAAAGCTTTGCCCGTCAACTTGTATGCCACGAGTTTAACTTTCCTTTCTTCTACGATGTTCATGTAGTCGAAGAAACGTTCGACTTCGAGCAACCAATCGAGGAAGTCCTTGAAGTAGAGTTGACCATTAAAACTAGGAAGATCAACTTTCATCTTGAATTCTTAGACCATCCTGTAGTTCATTGATAGCATCGCCTTACGATCAGTATAATTACGAATTCCAGCAATTGCTGGTGGTGGATAACCACCATGAACACGGAGTTGCCTTATGTTTTTCATCAAGAGATCCGCTATGCGGTCGATGGAAGCCTGCAGCCCTTGCATGGCTTACCGATTCTCTTGTTGCACTACTTTGAAAGCTGCCGCCGTTAACGGTAAATTTCCTGGAGCACCACCCATGGGATTGTTGCTCGACCCGTCGTTAGAAGCCATCAATCCGAGGAGAAACCTCGCTTTGATACCAAACTGACGCAGGGGAGGACGTGAGGTTGAGCACCGTCTTCCTCAAGAGGATAACTATTCGAATCCACGTAACTTCTAGACTCCTCACAGAGACTTTCTCGAATCCACGAGAAAAGAGAGCGTAAAAATAGAAATAAATTGAAATAGATTAATGAATAAGTGATCATCTTCTAATGCGTCTCCTTACACCATTAATAAAGAAAAATAAACTAAAATTCGTAATTACCAAAAATAACAAAATTCTAACTCTAATAAAAATCCTAATTCTAATAAAACTCTTCTAAGGCCTAATTTTAAAAATAAAAATTACAAATAAACTTTCTCTAGAAGAGTCTAGTATAACTAAAAGTTATTTCTAAAAGGAAAGAAAATCTAAAACTCTAAAAATATTTTAAAAATTCGGAATTACTAAAAATAGTAAAATTTTCCTAAAAATTCGTTGAAATTTGAAAGCGCGCGTTTTGACGAAATGGATGGATGCGACCCACTTTTGTGGGTCGGTTCACCCTCGGATGGCCCGTTCAGTAAAGATTGATAGGTTGTGCGCCCTATAACGATACCCAGATCAAAAGTTATGGTCAGTTTACGGTCCATCTTCTTTTGGCCCAACCATACTAGAAACGTATCTGTGACATGTTCTACATCAATATCACACCAAACCTCAGAATCTGCCACATGAAAATTCCTTGTGATTTGGATATCACACCAAACCTCATAGTTGGGTGATCTTTTCCAGAAGAAGGAGCCCTGACTGAGCATATGGGTCTACACCCTTTTAGGCTTTCAGCCCTCTTTTTTTTTTTTTTTAAAAAAAAAATAATAATAATAATAATAATAATAATAATAAAATTTAAGGGGCAACAAAGGATGCACCAATATCGTTTGAAAATGTCCCCCTCTCCTATAAAATGGAATGAATACATAGAATATAATAGTAAAAGAACCACATCATCATTCTGCATAAATCAACCATAATCATAAACTTTTTAAAACTAATTTTCAATATTTCACCTTTCGACCTTGAACTTCTACTTTCAAGTTTGCAATGTTTCGTTGTACAGAAGTAAGCTCTCGTAAGACTTTAATCAAGTCATCACTCTTGTCACTGTTAGACATCGATGACATGCTTTGTGTCTCTTCCTGCAGGAAGCAAGAAAGATTGAGAATTAGACAATACTTTGTAATGAATTCATGCATAACTAATATCTTTGAAAGACAAATTTACAAGCATAACAACAAAAAGATTATTATTTTGTTCATCAAGTAGAATGCCATACCATTGTCATGTAATGCAAAGGTCATTTGTTTGATAGTTCTCATTGATATGAAAGAATAAATCAATACTTATAACACGTCTAAATTCCAAAGGATGATTTCTAAATTCTAAACAAAGTTGACCAACACGAGTATTTCATGTGTAAGGAAAAAATACTTCTATACTCCAAACAAAGTTGACCAACTTGAACATTTCATCTGTTAGGAAAAATAAGATGGATAATTTAAAATATGTCTCAAACACACATTAAATAAATAGAAGACCACCTAACATTGTTCACATTAAGTGGAACTTAAGAACTAAAGAACTTAAGAGGACCAAGACAAACTAATATCATAGACAATGTGATTATTTACGAAAGACAAGTTTACATACAATTACGTTGGTAATTTGGCTATTGCATGCCAGTAACTAGTCCCATTTTCTCCTCTACCTCATTAATTTAAGTACCTTGCACCCAAGTCCCTTCCACCAGATTTTCCTAACGAATGTTAGCTCAAGTAGCATTTTTTTTCTTTAAAAATACGAAATTAAATGCCTCTTTCAAAGGGACCAGAATCCTTCGCAGTCCCTTTTTGACTGCGTACAACAATAAAGCTCTGTGGGTCCACCGTGTTGCCTGTGGGAAATCCACTCCATCCATCAGGTGTGCCCCTCGATGTTGGGCCCTAAGGTTTAAAACAAAAAAAAAAAAAAAAAAAAAAAAAAAAAAAAAAAATCATCGGGATCTACAACTCAAGTGGGCCACACCCTAGGACAATGGATTTGGGACATCAACCATAGGTTTGTGCATGGAACAACCATTAGGACGCGGATTTCCTGCAAAAGCCTTTCGCAGGAAGTTCCTACGCTGGGATGCTTGGTGGGGCCCGCCATGATGTTTGTGAGAAATCCACCCCATCCATCGTTTTGCAAGCTCATTTTAGGACGTGACCAAAAATGAGACAGCTCTAAAACTCAAGTGGGCCACACAAGAGGGAAATTTGGGGAAAGAAATGCCTACCGTTGAAACCTTCTTGGGCTCCACCTTGATTTTATATGCCATCCAAACTGTTTATAATTATAAGGTCATTCCCACTGGGATGAAGTGAAAACAAAAAAAACTTAGCCTAATACAAAACTTTTGTGGCCATAGGAATGTTTCAATGGTGCTCATTGAATCCCCACTATTTCCTCTCACGTGGCCCACTTGAGTTTTGGATCCTCCACCTCATTTTGGGTCAAATGTCCGAAAATGAGCTCGCAAAACAGATGGACAGGGTGGATTTCTCACAAACATCATGGTGAGTCCCACCTCCCAGCGCAGGAACTTCCCGTGAAAGGTTTCGCAGGAAATCCGCATCCCCACCATTATATGTATTTCATCAAAACGGTTAATTAAGTTTGACTTACCAGGATGCAACATTCGCAGTATCGATACTAATGCATGTAATGCATCTTGGGAGAGGGAAACACATTTGTATCTCAAGGAAACTATTGCGTGTATTGGGGAATATTTTGCTGATTAAGGGAAACATTGGGAAAATGAAGGAATTTTTAAATGAAACTTTAAGAGATGTTGAAAGTGAAATGATAATACACTTAGAACTCAAAACATCACCCAAAAAAAAAAAACAAAACAAGTATGCATAAGAAATTTCTTCTATATAGGATCCTAAACTATACACTATCTAATAGAAGTAATGTAATTATATCCAAATTGAGTTCATATCAGTCATAAATTATACAATACAAGTACCAAAACAAAATCGATACATCCAAAAAAAAAAAAAAAAAAAAAAAAAAGAGAGAGCAAAAGTGAATCTATTCCACTACCCACTACATCCAAAAGTCAATACATTCCATTAATATTTATTTAATTCACTGCTATAAGTTAGAAACTTACACTAACTAATAAATCAACTATACTCAATTTATACTAAGCACATTTATAAAAAAAAAAAAAAAATCCATTTTTTAAAATATAATTTTATTTTCATAAATAACCTTCAGAGTTTGGCTAAAATGCTCATAGCCTAAACTCATAAACGGTGTTAGCATCAGTCGACACATGTATCGCACCCTCGTGGGGGTGGCTAACATGGAGTGTGTGTACTGACATGGGTGTGTACTAACAAGCTAACTGAGTGGAGATACCTCGTTTCAACACTTGAGGTCTTGGCATCGATCCCTAGTGGGGTTGGCTAACATGGAGTGTGTGTACTGACATGGGTGTGTACTAACAAGCTAACCCAAAAAAAAAAAAAAAAACATGTATCGCACCCTCGTGATGTAGAAACATATTGGGTATCACATGGGAAATAACACATGTATAATTTATTTATTTTTGGAAACATTGGGAAATTAGTTAAGTTTTTAAATGAAACTTCAGAGGATGTTAAAAAAGACATTAATATACACTTAGAACTCAAAAGACCAAAAGAAACATGATGAGGACATTGTGCACACGCACAAACGCACATCACCACCCCTACGCACGTATGTACGCAGAAGGAGGATCCCATCATCGATCTGGCTCGATGACGACGTCCAGGGAGGGCCTCCTAGCTAGAAGATAAGTTTTGGTTCAGAAAAGTGGGCCCGATAGTCAAGAAAAGCCCATCATGGGATCTCATGATCGTGGCCCACTCGTCGGATTGATTTCATTTTTAGGTTTTGCTTATTGTTATTATTTAGAACATTGTGAACGCTTTAGATTTACGTGTTTGGTTTTTATTTTAGTTTACTTCATCGCCAAGTAATAGGTGTCGTACATGGTGCGAAGTTTTTGGGTATAGGGCTCTCCTATAAATAGGCACCCCTTGTAGTTCTTTTGATTCATTTGAAGTTTAATAAAAATTCTGCTTTAGTTTTCGCTCTCTTCGTGAGTTGTGGAAGAACTCAAAAGTGGGTGCGAAGCCCTCCTTTTCGAAGGGCTAACTACCGTGGTGCGAAGCCACATCGACCCCGATTCATCCCCATCCCCCATCATCTTTTTTCATCTTCCCCCACCATCCATACTTGAATTCATCCTTCCGTTGCATCGGAGTTCTTCATTACAATTGAGTTTCATTTCACCCGTGGCGAGTTGAAACTTGACGGAGCGCCCCAAGCCCACTATCCATACGCAGGATCGTCTTTTGGTTCAGGTTTTTATCCTCTTTTATCCTCACATAGCCTTTTTTTCATGAATCCTAGCCCTAGATTACGTTTTCCCTAACTTATATGCCCATTTTCTTTCCCTAAGGTTCCTTGATTTGAAATTGGTGAATCCTTGGATTAGGGACTGATTACTATGTAAGGGTGAAGGATTATTTCTTATCTTTGAGTATCGTTTGCTTCATAGTTTTTATTGATCCACTTTATCATGTGTAGGCACTGGACCCGCATAAGTTCCCCTTTAATTGAACGTTTGGATTTTCATGTGGGATGTGGAATTTGTGTAATTGTTTCGAATGGTATGATCTAAGCTTTGAAATCTTGCTTATCATATTTACATTTCATGTCCTGCATCAAATTTGGTATCGAACTAGGGTTCTTGTAGAAATTCACCACATATTTAGGGTTTAGTTTATTTGAGTCTGTCATGCATTCAGTCCATCATATATAGCTGAATTTTAGTAGCGGTGTGTTATCGCCTTCATATAGAGTCTCATAGGGTCATTTAGTTTTTTTTAGATGCATATAGTTGTCATAGCAGGTCCTTAGGTTGAGTTAGCCTGTGTATGCCCACACGAACGGGTCGCGGTTTTGGTTTGCACCCTACTCTAAACATGGAGCAACTACAAGAATCAATGGCCAAGTTAACCCAGCAGTTTGAGTCTATGTCTAAGCGCTTGGAACAACGCATGGATCAACGCCTTAACCAATTTGATGATCGCGTTACTCAAATAGAGGCCTCCCTCAGGGCAAACCCCACCATTGGGGAAGATGCCCATTCTCAAGCAGGTGGTCAGGAGATTAGACAAAGGAATGGAGGCGGCCAAGGAGTTGGTCATGGGCGCGCACTGTGCACCGCCCGTGAGGGATATCATGACCAATATGACCCAGATGCGCAACTCCTCAAGGGAGTTAGAATAGATGCCCCTACTTTTGATGGCCACTTAGACCCTAAAGCTTTTTTAGATTGGTTGGCGGATATGGACCACTATTTTGAGTGGTATGATATGTCAGATGCTCGACAGGTCCGATTCGTCAAGATGAAGCTTGTGGGTCAAGCAAAGAGGTTTTGGGCGACGGTTGAGCGAAAGAAAGAAAGAGCGAGGGAACTCCCAATAGTCCATTGGGGCGAAATGAAAGAAACACTTAAAGAGAAGTACCTCCCTTTTTCTTATCGCCTGCGGTTGATTAAGGAGTGGCAATCTCTTCGACAGGGTTCCATGACTATTGCTGACTATATTGAGATATTCGAAGAGTACTTGACCTGTTGTGAGATTGATGAGGACCCTGTACTCACCCTTGCTCGTTTTAAAACGGGCCTCCGTCCTAACATTAGGAGAGAATTGCTCGCCAAAGATATAGACACTATCGAACAGTTGTACCAAGTAGTGTTAGATGTTGAACAATACCTTAAAGCATCTGTGGGAAGGCGGTTTGACTTTCGCGAATCCGGTACTAAGGCCAACCCCTCTAGGGCTAGACCTAACACGGGATTCCAAAACAAACCTTCCCCTAATGTTCAGCCCAGACCTAAGGATGATAAGGGTAAAGAGATTGTCGGGTCTAATTCACGTGGAAGTGGGGCCACTAGGTGTTTTAGGTGTCAGGGGTTTGGTCATTTTGCTCACCAGTGCGGCACCAGAGAGGGCACCAAAGTACTCCTTATTGATGGGCAAGTAGAAGTAGTAACCCCAGAGAGTGATAGTGAGGAGGAGGAATATGAGCCAGTCGGAACCCCTAGTGATGAGGAAGAGGGAGCACAAGAGTCTGTGACCCTCGCAATTGTGCGTTGCGCCCTGGCTCAAGCCAAGAACACTGATGACTGGCGCCGCAACACGATCTTCTACACTTATACGAAATGTGGGGAAAAGAAGTGTAAGATGATCGTGGATAGTGGTAGTTGTGCCAACGTGGCATCGACTAGCACCGTGAGTCGTTTGGGCTTGGTGGAAGCCCATCCTCGGCCCCCTATAGAGTCTCCACGAGTTGATGAGACATCCATTCCGGTCTCGCATTTGTCTTGTCCCTATTCGGTTCGGATCTTATAAGGACACAATTTGGTGTGATGTTGTTCTATGGATGTGGGCCATATCATTCAGGTAGGCCGTGGCTCTATGTGGGGATGTTACCATATTTGGTCGTTCAAATGTGTGTACATTACGGTTTAAGGGCAAGAAGGTCAAGTTAAATCCTCTACCACCCAAGAATACAAGCGGAAAGAGTTCACCACACGCAGTAGTGTGAGCGGCCCAAAAGAAGTGAAGGAGTCGAAGTCCAAGTCCAAACCGCTCCATATTTTGAATGCCAAAGACTTTGAGCGTGAAACGGAGGTGGACTCGATGATATACGCCCTTGTGGCTAGGGAGAGTGTACCAGAGACTAGCGTAGAGTTACCCACTGAGGCCATTCAGGTAGTACATGAGTTTCGTGATGTCTTTCCTGATGATTTACCGAATGAGCTTCCCCCTATGAGGGATATACAGCATGCCATTGATTTAATCCCTAGGGCAACTCTACCAAACCTCCCGCATTACAGAATGAACCCGAAGGAGTACGCTGAGTTGAAGAGGCAGATTGATGAACTCCTAGAGAAGGGTTTCATTCGAGAGAGCATGAGTCCGTGTGCCGTGCCCGCCCTTCTTACACCTAAGAAGGATGGCACATGGAGGATGTGTGTTGATAGTAGGGTCATCAACAAAATCACAATCAAGTATCGGTTTCCCATACCGCGTCTTGATGACATGCTAGATATGATGGCTAATGCTACTATCTTCTCAAAAATTGACCTCAAAAGTGGGTATCACCAAATCCGTATACGCTCTGGTGATGAGTGGAAGACGGCCTTCAAGACGAAGGATGGGCTATATGAGTGGCTAGTTATGCCTTTTGGGTTAACTAATGCCCCAAGCACTTTCATGCGTGTGATGACCCAAGTGTTGAGACCCTTCATGGGGAAGTTCCTAGTCGTATACTTTGATGATATCTTGATTTATAGCATGACTAAGGAACAACACCTCAACCATTTGAGGCAAGTTTGTGGGATCCTTAGGGCCGAGAAGTTGTACGCCAACCTAAAGAAGTGCGCATTCTTGTCTAGTAGTGTGATCTTCTTAGGTTTTATTGTGTCTGCTGAGGGCATATCGGCGGATCCCGAAAAGGTCAAGGCCATCGTTAATTGGCCTGAACCCCGCAATATTCATAAGGTGCGCAGCTTTCATGGCTTAGCCACTTTTTATAGGCGGTTCATTCGAGACTTCAGTTCCATTGTGGCTCCCATCACGGACTGCATAAAAAAGGGAGAGTTTCAATGGACAAAGGCCGCCTCGAAGGCCTTCAAGGAGATAAAGGTCAAGATGACCGAAGCTCCAGTCACGCGACTTCCAGATTTTTCAAAAGCCTTTGAAGTCGCATGTGACGCGTCAGGAGTCGGCATAGGAGGAGTACTTAGCCAGGAAGGGCACCCTGTCGCCTTTTTTAGTGAGAAACTGAACGAGGCAAAGCAGAGATATTCCACCTATGATAAGGAATTCTATGCGGTAGTGCAATCACTGCGCCATTGGCGACATTACCTATTACCGCAAGAATTCGTCTTGTTCTCAGATCACGAAGCCTTAAAATACTTGAACTCTCAGAAGAAATTAAGCCCCAAGCATGCCAAGTGGGTTCAATTCCTTCAAGAGTACACTTTTGTGCTTAAGCACAAGGCCGGTGTAGAGAATAAGCCTGCTGACGCGTTGAGTCGTCGAGTCGTATTACTTAACTCCATGAGCGTTGAAGTTACGGGCCTTGAGCGCATCAAAGAAGAGTATTTTGAGTGTCCAGATTTTGAGGTTGTGTATACATCTTTATTAGAGAGTCCGTCAGGAGCTAACAGTGAGTATTTGATTCTGGACGGATATTTATTTAGAAGTGACCGCTTGTGCATACCACGCACCTCCCTTCGCGATTTTCTTGTCTGGGAGTTACATTCAGGGGGGGTCACGGGTCATTTCGGTCGTGACAAGACCATTGCCCTAGTGGAGGATAGATTTCATTGGCCAAGCCTCAAGCGGGATGTGGCCAAAATTATAGGGCAATGTCGTACTTGTCAACTGGCAAAGCAGGGAAAACAGAATACAGGATTATATACACCTTTGCCAGTCCCCTTCATCCCTTGGCAGGACATCAGTATGGACTTCCCAAGACTATTCGAAAGCATGACTCCATATTTGTTGTCGTGGACCGTTTCTCCAAAATGGCCCACTTCGTTCCTTGTTCTAAGACCTCCGACGCCTCTCATGTTGCCAAGCTGTTCTTTAGTGAGGTTGTCAAACTGCATGGGTTACCAAAAACCATAGTGTCTGACCGTGACGTAAGATTCATGAGTTACTTTTGGAATACACTATGGCACATGATGAATACTAGGTTCCAATTTTCTTCTGCCTACCACCCTCAGACCGATGGCCAGACTGAGGTGGTTAATAAGCCTCAGGGAGTTTACTTCGATGTTTAGTAGGGGAGCATACCGGGACGTGGGACGCCGTACTACCCATAGCCGAGTTTGCATACAATAGTTCTGTCAATAAGTCCACAGGTCTAAGTCCTTTTAAAGTCGTTACTGGTTACAAGCCTAGGAAGCCTATTGATCTTATCCCCATGTCATTATCCCATAGGCCATCAGAGTCTGCAGAGTCTTTTGCATATCACATACATTCATTGCATCAAGAAATCAGGCGAAAGATCACTACTTGTAATGAGCAATACAAATTTTCTGCAGACCAACATAGACGTTTCAAAGAGTTCAATATTGGGGACTCTGTGATGGTCCGCATCAGGCCCGAGCGATACCCTCCAGGAGCCGTTCGTAAGTTACACGTGCGTAGCGCTGGACCCTTCAAAATTATAAAGCGAAACGGTCTCAATGCGTATGAGGTAGATCTTCCACCCTCCATGGGAATTAGTTCCACATTCAATGTGGAGGATCTACTTGCTTTTCAGGGACCCACTGATACTTTGTCCGGCCCTTCGCCCACCCGTCCTGATTCTCCAGACTTAACCTTTGATCCATGGCCTCTTCCCGAGCTTTCATCCCAGCCTCTACCTCCCATACCTAGCCTTCACACCCCAAGAGAGGAAATAGAGAATATCTTGTACCATGAGATAACTTCTACGTCGGATGGCGGGTTTCAGAAGTACCTTGTTAAATGGAAGTCACGTCCAGCTTCAGACAGCACATGGCTCACTGAGGCGGAACTCCAGCGACTTGATCCTGACATCCTAAAGCGGTTCAGGAGTTTTATTTCGCCAGTGGCGAAATCTTCGCAGCCGAGGAGAGTTGATGAGGACATCGTGCACACGCACGGCCGCACACCACCACCCCTACGCACGTATGTACGCAGAAGGAGGATCCCATCATCGATCTGGCTCGATGACGACGTCCAGGGAGGGCCTCCTAGCTAGAAGACAAGTTTTGGTTCAAAAAAGTGGGCCCGATAGTCAAGAAAAGCCCATCATGGGATCTCATGATCGTGGCCCACTCGTCGGATTGATTTCATTTCTTAGGTTTTGCTTATTGTTATTATTTAGAACATTGTGAACGCTTTAGATTTCTGTGTTTGGTTTTTATTTTAGTTTATTTCATCGCCAAGTAATAGGTGTCACACATGGTGCGAGTTTTTGGGTATAGGGTTCTCCCTATAAATAGGCACCCCTTGTAATTCTTTTGATTCATTTGAAGTTTAATAAAAATTCCTGCTTTAGTTTTTTGCTCTCTTCATGAGTTGTGGAAGAACTCAAAAGTGGGTGCGAAGCCCTCCCTTTTCGAAGGGCTAACTACCGTGGTGCGAAGCCACATCGACCCCGATTCATCCCCATCCCCCATCATCTTTTTTTTTCATCTTCCTCCACCATCCATACTTCGAATTTGTCCTTCTGTTGCATCGGAGTTCTTCATTACAGCAGGTTTCCAGATTTCAGCCCGTAGGCGAGTTGAAACTTTGACAGAGCGCCCCAAGCCCACTATCCATACGGGATCGTTGATTTGATTGAGTTTTTATCCTCTTTTATCCTCTCATAGCCTTTTTTTCATGAAACCTAGCCCTAGATTACGTTTTCCCTAACTTATATGTCCCTTTTCTTTCCCTAAGGTTCCTTGATTTGAAACTGGTGAATCCCTTGGATTAGGGACTGATTATTATGTATATGTGAAGGATTATTTCTTATCTTTGAGTATCGTTTTTATTGATCCAGCCCTATCATGTGTAGGCCTGGACCCGCATAAATTACCCTTTAATGAACGTTTGGATTTTCATGTGGGATGTGGAATTTGTGTAATTGTTTCTGAATGGTATGATCTAAGCCTGAAATCTTGCTTATCATATTTACATTTCATGTCCTGCATCAAAACAAGTACACATGATAAGTTTCCTTTTATATAGGTCCTAAACCATGCATTGTCTGGTAGAAGTAATACGGCTATACTCAAAATCAGTTCATATAATTTATAAATAATAGAAGATGTGTATGAAAACCTAGGCAATATATTCAAAAGCCAAATCTGCCCTACAATGTATTTATTTAAAAATATATTTAAATTTTTTATGTTTTGTTTAAATCGAATTTATTTTTGAAAATAAATAGTGTGGTTGATGTTAAGATCAACATACACTCATAAATACATAAATAGAAGGCATAAGTAACATCTGATCATTGTAAATTTATTTTTTTAAAAAAATATTTTTTATTTAGTCTTTGATATTTTAATTAAAAAGTATGTTTTTCAAAAAATTCTAAAATATTTTATCAATCTGTAGATCAGCCTCCAAGCACTCCCACATGATTTTTCCACACTCTTATTGCAAGATAAATGGGTGAAAATTAAAAATAAAATGGATTTTTCCTAAATCTTCTTATTTTTCCTAAATTCAAAAATCAAAGGTCAAAATCCATGATTAAGCATACAAAACATGTAAAATCATGGATTACGGACTTCACTCCAAAGATTCCAAGCACTTTAGACATAAGAAAACAATTTAAATTAACAAAAATGCACCAATTAGGTTTCTGATACCACATGCTCTCTGATCTACATTTTCATACCCAAATCCCTTTTTCTCTCATTTTTTTAAAGCCCCAAATCCCCTTTTCTCTCCAAACAAATGAAAAGGATTAGTCAAAATTCTCTTAAAAATGCAATCCTAGCAATTTTTATGGATTTTTGGCGAATTGTCCAAATATTTCAGAAGGAGACAAGCACAAGTGCGATGTCGTTGATATGTGCAATACATATCGACAATATCGGAAAATTTTTAACCACGTTATTTTCAAAATATCACGTTGTATCGATAAATTACAATATATTGCAATACATCAACTACTATTGGGAGGTTTCCCAACTACAACCCAATTTCGTATTGGCACCATGCCATATCGATAGTACATTGAAATTGTTGCTCATAAATCTACATACAGATTATCCTCCACTCATAGATTAGTATAATTTAAAAAATATATAATCTTAATTGAATTTCTAATTATTTCCGTTCTTTCTTAATTACAAAATTCAAAAATTATGAAAATTGTTGCCAATCCGCAAATTGGCCTACAATTAGTGTCCAATGCTTTTCTTTTTTTAACACCATACTTCAAATTTAAATGGGTGAAAATAGAAGATTTTGGGATTTTCCCTACTTTCTTCAAGTTCCTCAAAGTAAAATATTGGAGCTTCAAATCCATGATTTTGCATACAAATCATTCATAATCACAGCTTGGTAAGTTGTTTCTATCGATTATGAGCAAAAAATTTGGACTCTTTAATTTCGATTTCCCTACCACAAATGAGATTTTTCCCAAAACAACTCAAAAGGAGTTGCCTAAATGTGATTTAGAACAAATCCCCGTGAAGAAATCCCAGAGAAATTGCTTCTTCTTTTTTTTTTGCTGCTGTTTTACATTCAATTTGTCTAAAGCGGACAACATTGACCCAGTATCATTGATACATACCAACAGCAATAATATCGCCAGTCTCGATGATACTAGGGATTTATATAACGTGGCTAAGGACAATATCATGCAATATATCATCGATATCAATGATATATCATGCAATGGAGTTTTAACTCCCTAGATATTTTCATATTACAAGGGTGTCATACCTACAATCACTTTCACAAAAGGAAGATACAAAAATCAGCCTGATTGAAAGTCGAGCGGGCCATTGCATGTGAACTTAGAGATTTTAACAAGAGCTATAGACTATTTCAGTTCTTCTCGGTCTCCTCTTTTGCTACTTTGTTTCGCAGTTTTGCCTTGGTCAAGATTTGGGATATAACGACTGTCACTGCCAATTGGTACCCACATGTTGAGTGTTCCAATGATTGGAACCATCTATGTTGTGGACTCTGTGCTATAAAGGCCACTATAAGAAATGAATGGATAATTTTTACCTTGATTATTTGTAGGTGAATTTGAAACAACGGACAGAAAATTTCAATGATTCGCATTCAACCATAAAAATCAAACATGAGAATCGTTATTAAAAAGCATGATTATGGCACAATAGCTAATTCATAGTATTACAGAAAATATGGGCAGTTCAAATTACTGACCATCTCAACATGTGGGCCCAGGGGCTGTAACGCATGCTGTGCGTGAAGCCCTATGTCCCTATTACCTGAGCGAATAAACTTGTTGGAGTTCAAATTCTCTACAACTGTTGTAGAATTAGCTTATTCTACAATGCCGTGTGTGGGGCCCACCATAATGCAAGTTCCACGTCCAATCATCCAAACGATGTGCACCTTCAGGTTTTCCACATATCCCAAAAATCAGCATGATGTAAAACACAAGTGGTTCACACCAAAGGCCAAAGTTGCATGCAGACGCCCACCATGTTTTGTGTATGCCATCCAACCCAGTCATTCATAAGATACATCCCAACATGATTAATAGGAAACCCAAAAACTCAGTCCAATCCGAAAAACTCAGGCAGGCCACAAGCGTGATTTTATAGGATTTAGGAATGAACCTGAGTTTTGAATTGGCTTAATTGTTGGCATCAAAGGAGAAGATGAGGGGCCACAAATGATGCACGGATTAGATGTCACGCATACATTACTGAAGACCCCATACTGTTATGTAAAACAAGCTTATGTAGAAATCAGTCCAACCATCCCATCTAACCATCCAACCATCCATCAAAACATCCTTCGATATTTCATAATATCGACAAGACACGATATTTTGCCAAGAAATCGTCAACAACTGAAAAGGAAACGAAATACTGTGGTCTTGTTATCGAGCATGTTGCGATAACGATAATATCAAGATATTATCAATATTATCAACGACAATTTGAATAATGTATACAACCAGTGTTTAAATTATCGGCAACATTATCGAACTGTCGCCGATAGTTTCAGTATCGCTGGGTCATCGATATCGAACACCACATATTTCGTTTCTCTTCCAGATATCGGCGAATTTTCGCCGATTTTTTCGGATTTTCCGACAATTTCAAATTATCGCCGCTAAGTTACTGTTTCTATCCAACAACCACCCTGTTATCAAAAGACAAAAAGGGAAAATTTTCGGCATTTTCATCCAGCTACAAATTCAGGTCCAGATTAAATACTCGAAAAAAGAAGAAATACCTTTTTTTATTTCCTTTCGGAGGTGCCTGGATTGCGGGGAATGAAAAAACTTGAAATTTTGGGAATTTCGGCGAGGGTGTAGATGATCTTCCGCCGAAATTTCCTCCTATTGCGAAGAATCCCCGATTTTTGCATTGAAGGGGCTTGAAAACGCTTCGATACAAAAGAGAGAATCTGATTTAGGGTTTTGAAATAGGGGTTTCGAAAAGGTCGGCTTCAACGATTCGACGCTTTCCCTTTCGTTTTTATTTCTTACGGACGCAGCAACCGTGATGTGTCTAACTGTGTGGGGCCCTCATCAATGTATGCATCGTATATCTGCACCTTCCATTAGTTTTTCCATGTAAATTTAGGGCATGGGCTGAAAAACAAAAGAGATCTAGAATTCAGGTGGACCACACAACAGAAACAATGGTCGTTGAACACCCACCATTAAAAACTTTCTATGGGCTAGAGTCCACCGTAATGTTTATTTCCCATCCAAGCTGTTCATAAGGTAAAATATAACTGAATGAAAAAAAAAAAACATAAATATCAGCTTGACCCAAAACTTCTGTGGCCCACAAAAAGATTTTAATGGTCAGTTACCATTGTCTCTTGAGGTGCTGTCAGTGGTCCACCTGAGTGTTGGATCTACTTCATTTTTTGGACCATGCCTTAAAAAGATTTGGTAAAATGGATGGATGACGTGGATATACAACATGTAAATTGAGGTGGGCCCCATGGACATGTCCCATCCCACCCACAGAGGCGGATTGCGTACTAAGTAACTCAGTACCCTAAGTGCACTGAGTAAACTCTGTGGGGCCCACTGTCATTCATGCATTTTATCCACTCTGTCCATTGATTTTATTAGGTGATTTTAGGTCTTTAAAACAAAAATGAAGCATATATAAAGTTCAAGTCGACCACACCACTGGAAAAAGTGTGAATTAAACATTTACCGTTGAAAAGTTTTTGAGAGCCACGGAAGTTTTAGATCAAGCTGATATTTGTGTTTTCCCTTCATCCATGTCTGTGTGATCCCATGAACAGGTTGGATGACAAATAAACATCAATAGGGGCCTTGGAAAGGTTTCAACGGTGGAAATCAATAATTCCACTGCTTCCTGTTGTATGGTACACTTAAGCTTTGTATATGCTTCAATTTTGCGTTTAACCCCTAAAATGATTTGGAAAAACAGATGGACGGTGTGGATAAATCACATGCATTCACGGTGGGCCCAACCGAGTTTACTCAGTACGATAATAGCGTAACTCAGTATGCAATCTGATTTCCCACAAAAGGACGCAGATTGGCGGGCGCAGATGGAATCGGAAATCGAGTAAACTCGGTTGGGCCCACCATGAAAATAAGTGGTTTATCCACATCCATACGCTTTTTTTCAAACTCATTTAAGGGGTTGAGCCCAAAGTTGAAGCATATCCAACTCTCAAGTGGATCATAAGACAGGAAAACAATGGGAATAATGATTTCCACCGTTGAAACCTTCCTAGGCCCTACAATGATGTCTATTTGTCATCCAAGCTGTTAATAATATCACAAACACATGGATGAAGGGAATAAAACAAATATAAGCTTAATACAAAAATTCTGTGACACTCAAGAATTTTGCAACGGTAATTCACACTGTTTCATGTGGTGTGGTGCATTTGAGCTTTGGATATCCTTCAATTTTGGACCCATGTCATAAAACTATCTAATAAAATAGATGGACGGAGTGGATAAAATACATAGATCATGTGAACCCCACAGAGTTTACTCAGTACGCGGCGTACTGAGTTACTCAATACACAATCCGCTTCCGGCGCATATTGGATACTACTGAAGTGACATCACCAAGCTCTGTGGACCCCACCATGATGCATGTGTTGTATCCATACCGTCCAACCATTTTTAGAGATTGTTTTATGGCATTACAAAGAGAATGAGATAGATCTAAAGTTCAAGTGGACCCCACGACAGAAAATAGTGGGGACAGTAACATCCACCGTTCAAAGCTTCTTAGGGGCCACAGTAGTTTCCGATGAAGTTGATATTTTTGTTTTTACTTCATCTATCTCTATGTTAACTTATGAATAGGATGGATCTCAAAAATACATCACTGTGGGCCCTATAAATGTTTCAACGGTGGGTGTGACGGCTCCCACGGTTTTCTGTGGTGGGTCCACTTGAAAAAAAAAAAGGCAACACTGCATTGATGCCATAGTCCATTGATGCCATAGTCCAAGAATCAGTTTGATCTACCAGTCGAGTGGGCCACATTTTGCAAAACAAATGTACAACTCTGACAACTAGGGTGAAGCTTTTTAGTTGTCCACCTATTTCCCATGTTAGGTCTTATTTGGATCATAATTATTTTTGAAAAACATGTATAATGTTGGATCAACCTGATGGATGGATTGCATCTTGTACTTTTGTGCCATGCTGACACATGTGCGTTGTGTACATCAATTTTATCACGAGTAGATTAGTATTACTCAGGTAACACTATAGTGGGTGTTTCCCTAACCATGGGGCCCACCTTGATGTATGTGTTGTATATCCATGTCATCCATCAAAATTTTCAGCTCATTTTAGGACATAGTCAGAAGCAGATCCAAATCTCATGAGGACCATATGGTACTTGGAATGATATCTTATGGTAGCGCATGCTTTTAAGCCCCATTAAATGAAAACTTATTGTGTATGCATTATTTGTGCAAATTTTTTTATTCCTAAATATGCAAATATGTGTATTTAGGCATCTCTTGAAGTTTCATTGAAAAAATCCACCGTTTTCCTCATGTTTCTCCTGTTTTTCCCACATTTCCGGTTATCGGCGATATTATCAGCGATAACGATATTATATCATTATCTCTGGTCAGCGAAACTTGTAGCGATACCGACAACTCGAACACTGTATACAACCATGTGCCCATAGAAAAAAAAAAAAATCTAAAATGGAAAATTTTTTAATAAACTAAATTTTGGTGATATCGATATGTTGCCGTTATTATCGAAATATCACCAATACTCTTGTGATACAACACCTAGAATTTAGATGGTCAAAAATATTGGTGATACATTGGTGATATCAATACATTGGTAAAACAAGCAACACCTGGAATTTACACAGTTGAAAATGTTGATGATACATTGGTAATATCGATATATTGGTGATACTTAGCAATACATTGCTGATACATGGAATTTCCGATACTACTAGTGTTATTGGTATCACTACCAGTGTTATTTGTATCACCGAGCTTGAGATAAGGATAATATCAGGGATATTTCAATAATATCAAGGATACTTCGAACAATGGGTGTAGTCTAGAGCCTAACCATGTTAGCTGTGAGTCGTGTTAGTAATCATGAACTGATGGGCTCCTTGCTATTTTGTACAACCAACTACTCAAACATGACCTATCATGGATGCAAGTGATTCATGCTTCAAGGTTTGTCAGGAAACCGCCCCTCCATGACCTTACTTTCCTTGTTCACCCTTTGGATGTGCATAACATTTCTGTTGAAGTTCAATATTTTAACAGGACCATGTCTGCATATTAGTGATATCACTATGAGCCACTGCAGTGGCAATTCCAAGAGCCTAGGTAAAAGAGGAAGGTAGACGTCAAATGGGCAGCCAATCATAAAATCTTTTCCAATCTACACCATTTAAAAGCCAACCCGAATTGCCGGAAAGAAGAAAAAAAAGAAAAGGCGAGAACGGTAGTAATGACAATGACGACGATGATGATGATGCTTGGCAAAAGTTATAGAACCAGCAGCGCACCTAATATCAACTGTACTTTTTCACTGGTACTTAGAAGTAGGTTGTTGGATTGGTCCAAGTAGGTTTTCCAGCTATAGGTGCGTAGATTGGAGCAGTACAAGGTTGAATCTAAAATCCACTAGGACTTAAATCAATAGATAGATCCACATTTCCTGCAAACTAGAGTGCTTGCAAAAGGTTTCCATTGTCTTTTCCTTTTCTTATTATTTGGCCATTTCATGTGTCTTCTCCATCATCAAAAGCAAAAATGTTTCCTTCTCCATCTCACAATTTACTATTCCACTTATTTAAAGAGCAGAACACTGAATATGAACTGAAAAATAAAAATAAAAAACTCAATTGCCAAAAGCGAAGTAAACCCAGCCAGCTTGCTCATCAGCAAAGAAAAAGAAATGCCATGTAGAAAGACTGAAAGAAATAAGAAATGAAATCAACAAGACCTCATCCAAAAAAATGACAAAAACTTCTTCATATAAAGGAGAAAACTAAGTCAAACAATGCAGTTGATGCAGTAGAACCTGAATATAGTAGAGAGCCTTCCCTCTAAGGTACACCTGGCAGCAACTGTTCATCTATTGGGCCTTATCATAGATGGGAAGTGAATTGAAAAACATATGGAGGGAATGATCCTAGTCATCCAGTTTGTGGTCTTTAACTGCCAACATTCAGTGCAGCAAAGTCACCAAAATAAAAAATAAAAAATGATGGCAAGAATCATCCACCAAGTGTTCTCTCCACCCATATGAAGGCCAACTAGATGAACCGTCCTGATTGACAATGGAGCTATGTAAGGGCCTGTTTGGATTGCTAATTACATCAGTAATTTGCTGTAAAAGTCCAATAATTACAAATTACAACAGATGTTTCTGAAAACAAGTAATTTGACTGACAATTCCAGTGTTTGGATGGACATGGTAAAATCGTCATGATGATACTTCAATGTAAAATCATAGACAAAAATACATCAACATGCATGTTTGGATGGACATGGTAAAATCGTCATGATGATACTTCAATGTAAAATCATAGACAAAAATGCATCAACATGCATGTTTGGATAGGAGACTTCCACTGCAATGCAATGTAAAATTGCAATGATTACAAATTCTTTAACTGTGTCCTGTTACACCTGCATTTGACTATTGAATTATGTGTTTAAATAAACATTGTAAAAATGTAATGATGGTTCTTTTACAATACATAACTGATGTATTTGCAATCCAAACAGACCCTAAGAAACCCAATTGGATCTCTCCAAAAAAAAAAAAAAAACCCAATTGGCAAAATCATGAAAAATCCATTTGAGGATAATGTATGAAGAAAAAAGAAAATAAATGTTGGAACGGATGAGCAGTTACGGTCGGTCCATCTATCGGACTTTATCATGGATGGGAAATAAATTGAAAACCAAATTGATGGAATGACCCTAGTCATCCAGTCAGTGGCCGATAACTGCCGGCATTCAGTGCAGCAAAGTGATTACAAGAATCATCCGCAAGGTGTTCTTTACATCCATGATAAGGCCAACTAGATGAACGGTCTGGATTGACAATGAAGCCATGTAAGAAACCCAATTGGCAAAATCAAAGGAAATCGATTGGGGAATCATGTATGAAGAAAAATCAGAAGAACAGGGTGATGTATGAATGAGAAGAGGAGAAGAAAAAGATACCTGGTTGTTGAGGGTAGGAGGAGGGACGGAGAAGCCGAGATCGGTAGCAATGGAAAGGGCGTCGGCCATTCCACCGAGGCGTCTAATAGGCTTCTTTCCGACCCAGCTCGTGTCGCTGTTGCTCGATATCGACATATCCTCTTCTCTTCTCTATGGAGAGTTGTAGCCCAAACCCAGATGGTGGTGGTGTTCGCTGAGCTCTTCTTCGAAAGAAATGCTGCGGTGATTGAGGCGTAGGAAGGTATAAAATACAGTAACTATGCAGAATTTTCTTTACAAGGGAGAATTACTTTCTTAAGCTGATTTCACCTGTGGAAGGACGCCCCAATCCACGTGGCAGTCGAATGGTACGCCATTTGTCCAGCTCATCTCTACAGCGGAAACGGATTGGCTACTCCCCCTGACACCAGCCCCCTGGCTGGTGGTCAATGCTCTGTGGGCCCCACCATGATGTATGGGTTTCATCCTATCCGTTCATCCATTTTTACCAATCATTTTATGTCTTGATCCCAAAAATGAGTGGTATATAAATCAGTGGTATATAAATCTCATGTGGATCACACCACATGAAAACAATAGTGATTGGATATCCATCATTAAAATCCTCTTAAGGCCCACTGTACTGTTTATTTGACATCCAATAGGTTGATTAGGTCATACAGGCTCAGATGAAGGCAAAAAACAAAAATAATCTTGATCCAAAACTTTTATGGCCTCGAAATATTTTTCAACGGTCGATGCTCATTCAACACTCTTTCCTGTAATGTACTCCACTTAAGATTGAGATATAACTCGTTTCTTGTCTCATATCATAAAATGATCTGTAAAAATAGATGAACGGAATCGATGAAACACATACATCATGGGGGGCCACGGAGTACCAACCACCAGCCATTGGCTGGTGTCAGGGGCAGTAGCCAATCCGTTTCCCTCTACAGCTGCGTTACTAGACAAACCGCGTCCCGCGCGGACGGGGGACGCGGATTTACTGCGAAAGCCTGCGCAAGGCTGTTAGATGGGGGCCACCTCCATGTTTGTTATAAATACATACCGTCCATCCGTTTTTCTGGCTCGACCGAAAATTAGGTGGATTAAAAACTCAAATAGGTTACATGAGAGGAAATTTTCAGAAAAGAAATTGTTACCATTGGGACCTTCTTGAACTCCCTCCAATATGATGTCCAGGGCCTCTTTGGATTCGTGTATTGTATTGTATTTTGGTACTTATGATGTATACATTATACAGTTGTCAAAATACATCTTTATCACCATACCATTATTCATTGTTTGGATAGGAGATATCGTGCGGACAAGTATACAATATCTTGTACAGATCAATGTTTGGATACAAAATATTAGGCCTGTATATTGTACAAACGTTCAACATACAATAGTTGTTTTGTACAGATTGTCTATATATACTTTTTACTTCTCGTTCATTTTATAGGTGGTGGTGCCCACCGTCAGTTGATATGTTTCATTTGATCCGTCCAACATTATCTGATCTGTCCAACATTATCGTCATTGAAAAATCATATACATCCATTCATACAATTGCCGTTGTACGGTTTGTTTTTTTCTTTCTTTCCTTTCCAATTCTCGTCCAGTTTGTATGTGGTGGTGGCCACCATCAATTAATATGCTTCATCTGATCTGTGCATTGAGGAATTCTATCCATCCATTCAAAGAATTCACATTAACCACAGTATAGAGGGCATCTATCGTGGGCATTATCATCAACATCGACCATGACCTCTGATCAACCGTCAGAAAATGATCGCATGCCCACCTCAGTGACAAGCGCAGGAACAGGGAGACCGTATACACATCAATAAGAGGGGCGTCTTGCATCAAAGAGGCCCATGAAAGATACAACCCTTTTCCGATCATGGTTACAGGTGGTTGGATATAGCCAACCCAATTTGCAGGAGGGAGATGACTGTACCTAATGGATTTGCTTTCGGGCAACAGGAATGAGATGCAGGATGGCTCGATTTGCGACGAGTAAGCTTGCAGAGAGTTATGACGGTGACTATATGTGCAAAGGGTTCTTCGAAAGGGCCGGTTCGAAGTAGGATGCCGACATGCAGGCTCTCAGACGATCTATGGAGGAGGCGGTGGAGAAGATCACCCGTTCTCCGTAGAAAAGAAAAAACAAAAGAGCCTGTTTAAGAGTCGTTCGCGTTTACAACACAATGAAGACATTGTACAAATGACAGCGGACAGCATTGACAGTACAATATCGCCAGTCAGAAATTTTGGCTCTGTCATGTATTCACGCGCTTCGTATACCAAGGTCGGCTACTCTTAACCAAACATTGCTAATGTTACATCAGACCCGTTAATACAATGCAATACACCCCTAACCGCGAATCCAAATAGGCCTTTATAGGGCATCCAAACCCTTTACAACGTAATTCCTTATAAAGGGGGAAACAGATTGGCTACTCCCCCTGGTGGTTGGTGCTCTGTGAGCCCCACCATGATGTATGTGTTTCATCCATGCGTTAATACATTTTTACAGTTCATTTTAGGGCTTGATCCCAAAAATTAGAGGGACATAAATCTCATGTGGACCATGCCACGGGAAAACAATAGTAATTGGATATCTACCATTAAAATCTTCCTAAGGCCCACTGTACTGTTTATTTTACATCTAATCGGTTGATTAGGTCATAAAGACCCAGATGAAGGGTAAAAACAAAGATCAGCTTGATCCAAAACTTTTATAGCCCCAAAAAAAGTTTTTATTAGATGATGTTCATTCAACATACGTTTCCCTTAATGTGGTCCACTTGGGATTGGGATATAACTCATTTTTTGTCTTATACCACAAAATGATCTAGAAAAATAGATGGATGGCATGGATGAAATACATACATCATGATGGGACCCACAGAGCACCGACCACCAGCCATTGGCTGGTGGCAGGGGGAGTAGCCAATCCGTTTCAGGGATGGAGTGAAAACACTGAAAAGGAAAAGACAACGGATACAAAACTTTTATGGCTAGAAGAATGTTTCAATGGTGGTAACCCAAACCCCACTGTTTCCTCTCTTGGACCAACTTGAGATTTGGATCGACCTTATTTTTGGTTGCATATCTTAAAATAATATCCCAAAATGGATGAACGGGTGGATTTCTCAAAAACATCACATTGGAACCCACCCAGTATCCTTGCGGAGGAAATTAGGGGGCAACCCCCATGGACACAACGGGAATTGCTGCCACTCTGGAGCCAGCTATGTGGTGTGAGACTAAGGGTCTGTTTGGGGGCATGGATCTGGAACCTGGGATTCAAAATCCTCATGTTGTGTTTGGCACCATGGATTGGGAATCAACTTTAATCCAAAAGTGGTTATGCATAATATATTTACAGGTGTTTGAATTTAATTACTAAATCAACTTTAATATCTTTAATTAGTGACGAATGTAATGTTTAACACAATGGTTATAATAAGCCCACTGAAATATGTGCTTTTCCTAAAAATGATGAAATTCCAAGTCTCGGATGGGCAACAAGCACAAGATCATGTCCGAGTGACTAACCACCAATTTTTAACCGTTGATTTGCATGGACGATGTTTGGACGGTGTTGATCATCATATTAAAATAGTTATAGTGATGGAATTGATAATCTAAATGTTTTTTGATATCATTAGTGGGCCATGTGCCCAATAGAACAATAGTATGGTGCCAGGGATTTGAAACCCCCGGTTACTTTATGATGCCAAACAACCAAGGGATTTCAAATTCCCCCAATTGCATGGTGACAAATGACCCCTGAAGCTCACCTGAGTGTATTCATTGTATATTCATGCCATCCATCCATCTTTCCGGCTTATTTTAAGATATTTTTCCAAAAATAAAACAGATACAAATTCAGATGAACCACATCATAGAAAACAGTGGTAATTGATCGCCCCCCACTAAAAACTTCATGGCCCCACCCTAATGTTTATTGTCCCTCTAACCTGTTAATAAGGTAACACAGATTTGGATGAAAGTAAAAAAAAAAAAAAACAAATACGAGCTTGATTCAAAATTTGCATGGCTCACCCAAGGCTTTAATGATCTATAACCATTTTTCCTATGGCGTAGTCCACCTAAAATTTGGATGGGCTTTAATTTTGAGACTAGCTTTAAAACAGATGAACAACATGGATATACAATGCATATATTGCGGTGGGCCCCTATGGCCGGGGTCTCACCCACATCATTGGTTACAGATCGCAGCCAAGCCCCACTCACTTGGAATAGGCTGGGGCTCACCGTAATGTATGGGTCTACCTATACCATCCATCAATTTGCTATGTCATTTTAGGGTATAAGCACAACAACGAGGCAGATCCCAGACTCAAGTAAACCACACCACAAGAAGCAGTAATAGTGACCACACTGTTGAAACATTACTAGTATGTTTATTTGCCATCCCAAATAGAGCTTGATGGAAGCAAAACGGCAATGTCAGCTTGATTCATAACTTTTGCTACTCTCTATAAGTTTTTAATGGTTGTCATTTAATCCCAACTTATACATATGAGCCTTGATTTGTCTCATGTTTAGGCTTATTCCCTATTTATTTCCTAAAATAACATGAAAAAATGGATGATAGGGGTGGATAAGCCTATACGTCTTGGTGGGTCCCTTGATGCCCATCCTATTCCGAGTTCATGACAGTTGAAGCAGTTTCCAATCCATGTCCTAATTGCAGGCTCCAACGAGATGAAATTCCATTAGGTATGATCTTAACCCCATCTGGTGCGAGAATCAGGCCCATCTGCACGCCGTGCATCTATTTGATGGGTAGCCCAACTGATGAGTGAGTGGCCCACCTAGATGAGTAGTACAGATTGGGCGACTTCTTCTCTCAAATCCATTGATGTAATATCCCAACGAAAAAATGATCAAGCATGTGATAGAAATGATCTGACTTTTTTGCCTCTGGAATGTGGACCATTACATTTTAAAACTTATAACCATCCATTTAATAAAAACCAATTAGACTATCATAGCTGTTTGATTATTGTCAATATTAACTTATAATACATTTATAATATGCCCTGCAATTTGGATTCTGTAAAAAAAAATAAAATTGTCATGATTAATATCATCCATGACTAATCCAGACTGCTCACGTGTGGGCCCACCAAAGATTGCTACTCTGTGCATGATTTGAGCCCGTTATTTGAATGGTCCAAATTGACTCATGAACCTGCCAGGTGTACGATATAAGGTGGCTCTGTGTAGATTGGATATTCGTGATAAATTATCTAACCCAAACATCACAATGGGGCCTCCGAAAATCAATTCCATACAATCAGTAAGTGGAGCCACACCATTGAAAATAATAGACAACCATCCAAAAAATTTTAATTTCATGTCTTGTTACACCTGATGGTTGGACCTGACTGATATTTGTGGTGTCCAACTTCCACAGCTAGCAACCTGCTCGGAGAAATCATTTCTCTTGCTTACACTCATTATATTGATTTTTACAATCCATTTTTTACTTTTCAGGAATTAATATAGTGATAAAGTTTGTAATATTTTTTATTCTGAAAAGATGTATATGATACAATGAAGGCACACCTACCAATGTCAAACACATATACTTAATCCTACCTTTCCATCAAATGAGTAGCTAGATAACTGAAACATGGACCCCACCTGTAAGTAGAGGTGTACATGAGTCGAGTTAGCTCGTTAGCTTGCTCGAATCAACTGAGAAAAGTTTAACTTGACAAAAATTGAAATTATGTTCGAGCCAACTTGACCCAGCTTTATTGAGCTTGAAACATTTCGAGTCGAGTCCAAGCTTGACTCGACTCGTGACTCGGTCTTGAGCTCGAATTCGACTCGGTTCAGATCAGATTAATTTTTTGAGTAAATATATATAATATCTAATCTACCTGGTCACCCAAAACAAGTTTTTTTTTTTTTTTTTTTTTTAAAAAAAAAAAAAAAAAAAACCCTAACCGTGGGGCCCATTCTCGTCTCTACCGTTCGCCCAACCCTAAAACCCTAACCCCACTCATCTTTCTCTCGCCGTTCTTCGGCGCCCGAACGGCGACCGGCGATCACTCTCCTCTCCTCACTTTCTCGCCGTTCTCTAGCACCCGACTACTCTCCTTCCTCTCCTCTCTCCATTTTCCAGTGTCTGTCTAGACGACCGACAATTGAAAAGTGAGTCTCCTCTACTCCTCTCCTCATCTCATCAATTACATTGCCTCCGCCCTTTGGCTGGGATGTGGTGAGTGGCGAGCAGTGTTCGTCCGATTAGCAGACCCTACCCGACCACTAGCCTGGTAGCTATGACCCAATCAGACGGTCAGACCCCACTTGAACTCGGCTCGAAAACTCAAACTCAAACTCGAACTTGGCTCGAACTGGATTGAGTTGATGACTGAGCAGAGCCGAGCTACCAAATCAAGCTCGATGACCGAGCCGAACTCGAGTTGACTCCCATTTCCATCCCTACATTCTACTCAGTGGGCCCCACATCAGGCCCTATAAAATCAATGTTCCAGAGAATTATCCCAAATTGGCCAATTTACATTACAACTTCATCAAAATAACATAGCAAACTCCATAGTTTTGCTGAAAATTAAATCCATCACTTATCTTCATGTAATAGATATTGGCTGGAAATGGGCCATTTTAAAACTGGCTCGGGCTGAAATACACGCTTCTTCTTTTTAGACCCCTTTTTATGGGCCTGTTTGCTGACCAAGTTTAGACCCTTTTTTAGACTCATATCTAGCACAAATTTAGCCTAAGATTATTGGTGGTAATGGCTTTTAATGGATTTTTTAGCCCATTATCTAATCTAAGCTATCTTTGAGCCCATTGGGTCATCTGACCATTCTAGGTTACGGTCGCTCATGTTTTAACTAAGGTTGACTCTCATAGCCCCTTGAACGGTTGGATTAGAATATAGCCCTGAAAATTGTACATTTAATAGGGTCTTAATAAGCTCAGTGTGTTGCAACCCACTTTCAGCCCAAATTTTAATCCAATTCAAAAATCCAAGTACTCATGACATTGCCAAACCATGATATGGGTCCAACAAAGTCAACTTGAGGGGGTCTACTTCCCCACTCATGCTTCAAATAAGGTGACTATATAAGTTAACTCGACCCCTTGTGACCAAAGGAATTCCATCTGGTCACTACTGTTTAATTTGTGGTGTAAAAAAATAGACTTTTTAATTTGTGGAGTAAAAAAAAACTGTTTAAAAAATCAAGTGAAAATACAGAGAGTGATGCTAACTGTCCAATTGGTGGATATCAAATTGTGGTTTAAAAAAACAAAAAAAAAAAAAAATAGTCTGGTGGCTTAGTTTCATGGGTTTTCCTCTATTGAGATTTCGTGCGCACTGACTCTATACACAGTTTGCACATGGGTTTCTGAAAAGCAATTTCAAACCAATAAAATTACCAGTATCTCAGTGCATTTAAACAATGTGACCACCCATAATGGGATAACTGCCCTCTTCTAAATTACATTATATCTTCAACCCCATTGAGTGTGAATACCTAAAATTATGCTAACAATTTAATTATTCTTCTTGTATCTAGTCATTTAATATGTTTTTTTTTTTTTTTTGGTAATTTAAAGATGGTGGTTGACAATATCAAGTGTGAATCCGATCTACTCTGTATATTATCTTTCTTGGTAGTGAGACATAAATGATTGAGATAATATTCTCTTAATGATCTTTAGGACAAATGTATTTTGCATGGGATTAGAAGGTAACTATACTCATGTTATCTTAAAAAAATCATATGTTTAATGTGATTTTAGGTTATTAAAGTATGATCTGTTATGGAATTTTACTCCAAAGTAAAAGATGTGTCTGTCACATTTTCTGAAGGTAATATTTTTATTTGAAGAAAATATAATATTAATTTTCTCTTTATTATTAATTTTTGTTATAACTTATTTTTGTGATTGAATAGTGTAAATTTGCAAACACATTGGGATATTAGAGAAAACCAAACATACGAGGTAACTAATAACCTGTAAACTAATATATTAATTTAACAATGATTCATGTCAAAATTTTTAATGAAATTGTAAAAACTAAGATGTAAAGAGAGAAGAGGAAAGAAGGTAGTGAAAATGTGATTTTAGGAGCCATAAAAAGGAATCATTCTATGGAAGATCACTCCCTCTTTTCTCTAAAATTAAAATAATTTTATTCTTGCCTGATGTTTAAAATTGTAGTCATCCGTGTAACTTTTTTAAAGGTTTTGTTTTGTTTGTTTTTTGTTTTGTTTTTTCTTCTTTTATTTTTCTCTTATTACTATATCATTTTATTTTTTTAGATAAGCTTGGTTTTCAAGAGGATCAAAGGGCTGATATGGACCTTGAACGAAAGTACCTTATTGGAGGCAGTTGAACCATGAAAGAGTAAGGACCCTTTTTTTTTTTATTTTTTTTTACACATGCACACACACCCCCACACACGCACACACTCACTCCCTACACGTTTGGGAATTTCACCCCCTATGGACACTCGAACCCTGGAACGGGAGTTGAAACTCCCAGGAGTCTACCACCCGTCCAAGAGTAAGGATCCAGAAAGAGTAAGGACCTGAACATACGAGTGAATTGGCTTCTAAAATGATTCACGAACAAAAATGAACTGAATCATTATATTTTCAAAAGAAAAGACTTAATTTAATATTCAACTAGAATATATTCTTTTGAGGAGTATATATATATATATATGGAAAAGGTACAATGCGCTCGAGCTGACAATAAGCTCCCGTGAGGTCGAGCTGTGTGGGCCCCACTATGATGTGTTTCGACCATCAACACCGTGCATTTGATGGGTACCCTTTAAATTATAGGATATCCCAAAATCAGGCCCGTTTAACTCGTGGGCCATACCATCTAAAATTATGTGAAGACACCTTAAAACATATAAAAGCACTTGGTGGCGCTCACTTGAGTTTTGCATGCGCCTGAAACTTGGTCTGAACCCTCATTCAAGTGGGACACATATAATGGATGGGCTGGATTTGCAAACTACATCTCGGTAGGCCCTCAAAAATGGTTATGAATGTTTTAATGGTGCACGGCCCCTCCCCCCTTCTGTAGTGGTATGGCCCACACAAGTCATGGATTGACTTGATTTTTGAGACCTAGGCTCACGATGGAATGGTGCATCTGACTGATGGGGTAGATGTTCGAAAGGCATCACGATGGGGCCCACACAGCTCGACCTCATGGGGCGTTAAAATCAGCTTCAGCGCAATGTACCTTTTCCTATATATATATATATATATATATATATATATATATATATATATATATATATATATATATATATATATATATATATGCATGCATACTCAGCCAAGCACCATTTTGCACGGAATTCATGCGAACTTTTTAGAAAACTCATTATACGTGGTGTGACTATAAAATCTGAATGGTCTACATGAAGCAACACCTCATGAAATCCCCCATGCCTAATTTTTTCTTTAATCTAAAACTTTGGTGGGCCATGAAAAATGAAAACAATTTCCTCATTTGATTTGCATTTCTCTTTGATACGGCCCTCCAAAATTTTAGATCAAGGTGAAAATTTGTCACTTAGGGTTTTATGGGATTCCGCATCACATGAACCATTCGCCCATGACACATGTGCAAAGGTGCACACGTGCGTAGGTGTGCAGGTGAGCATCCCTCTATACATGTATCCATTTGTCAAGTGTAAGATATATCTAAATTTCCATTTCTCTTTTTTTCTTTTTTTTTTCAATTTTGACACATTCTGATTAATTTTTTGTATTTGTAATAAAAAAAATTATTATTTTACATAAAATCAGGTTAGTTAGCAAATCATTACATATGTATGACCACTGCAATGTGTAGATCAGGCTGATCTACATACCGAGCCATCCACATGGGATGCGTCTTTTGTAAGAAAGAGCTTGTTGAACCATCAGCTTAGTTCAATAAAGAAACAAAAATAAATCTCGTCCATTCAGTGGGTGGACCCCAAATGTTGGTAATAGATGGACGGGTTAGAAAAGTTTGTCCACAATTTTTTTTTTTTTAAAAAAAAAAAAAAACTAAAGGAGTTTCTCCACAGTTGGATATTTATTTCTGCAATCAGAGTACTACCTACCAGAACATTGGATCAACTTTTTTTTAAGCCTACTGCAACAGTACAGTAATTGCATTCTTATCAATTAATTGGATCTTAAAACTTACATGCATAAGATTAGCAAATTTCTTTTTATTAACCCATAGTAGGATGTGAGTTAGATCCCTGTTAAAAAAAAAAAAATATTCAAAAAAAAAAAAAAAAAAGAGAGTCTAAGTTAGATGAGTTTCAAGAGAGAGCTGATTTGAGCTGATTACAACACAAGTACAGATTGTCAGTTTCCACACATGCCTAGAATCTCATTGGGCCATGTCATCTTTTGTGATATAACCACACTAACTAAAAATTAAAATTGTACAATTTTTTTTTAATCAGATTAATATTGAATTCTAAAATTTAGATTCTAATTCCATTTTCAAAAGTTTTGAAAATATCACTTATATATATATATAAAAGTTTTGAAAATATCACTTATATATATATATAAAGCTAGAAAAGGGTTGCATGCACGCATCCATGCATTGTTTGTTTCATTCAAATAAAAAGTGTGCACATACATGTCTTATCCATATCTGTTTTGAGTACTTTGGTATAAGTTCAAAATAAAATAAAATTGGTCTTTTAGATAAATCTATTGATATAAATGAAAGCACTCCTCATGTTTATAATTGCCTCCCCAATGATATAAATCACTCTATACATTTATGACTATCGAGGACTTTTAATTTAAGAATAATTAATGAAATGTGGTAGGATTCCGTTAATTTAAGAATAATTAATGATCGGTGACAAAAATCTAATTAATGATATGTAATACCCTGAATTTTTGCTATTTTGGATTGCCAAAAATCCTTTTAAAAAAATTTATATAACTATCCACGTCGTCACTTATTGACCCTTGACGCTCAAGGTGAACTTATATGTGGTTGGTACCGATAAAGAACCGTACAAATAAAATTGATTAACTGTAGAAAATCAATGAATTCAACTGATCACTTAAACATCGAGTTTAGCCCCATGATTTGTTCACATGGGGCCCAAATCTAACCGACCTACCACCGACTAATCAAACAACTATAACTAAATTAGAGATCTATCCAAACCTGAGCCGGCTATGGGCCGGACCTTAATTAATAAACCAAATTAACCCAATTATTATTTTAACCTAAAACCGACGGTTTAGAGTGATCATGACCGAATCACCATTTTCGCTAATTTCAAATAGGCCATACTATGAACTTAGTTAATCCATATCTCAACAACTGCGCCCAAGAAATCTCCCCACCCAATTTACTCTATAAATGCCCCAATTACCCGAACAAGTTCTAGACCGCTCGTTAGTGGGCCACTAGTTTCGAAATTATAGAGTAATGTCCAACTCACTGGGCTTGTGGTCCATCATGGGCAATGGACTTAAACGACGCCTGGAAACGGACGATCTGCGCCGTTCAGCCGGCGCTTGTAAAACGTAACTCTCCCAAGTAATAACTTGAAACCTGATTTTTTTTTTTTAAACAATTAGCCCCGCTACTTAGGATGATGAATTAGGACACTTCAGCTGTTAGATTTCATCCAAGTTTGTACCAAAGGTTGAAGATATTTCCCTGCACTCATCCGCCAAATCTGACCCTTGATCGAGAAACGATGACCGTTGGTCGCAAATTAGACCTTTGCGGTAAATCCCCGCATTCGTTTGCCGTCAAACCTTGGACATCCCCTTATCAGACCATGAGACAACCATTTCATAATTCAGGTGGGCCAGGGGGCCATCAGGGCAGTCCCGAAAGCTATAAGTGGGCCCCAAAGGGCCATTTGAGGGAATAAGTGCCATCTAGGGCCAACTGAGCTAAGTTGCAGGTTATAAAACCCTTTAAACCCTCTCTCCCTCACTCCCACAACAAAATTCTAACAGCTGAGAGAGAGAAGAGAGAGAAAGAGAGAGAAAGAGAGAGAGAGGAGGGTGTGGAAATTGGAAATTGGAATTATCGCACTCCTACCTCCGACATTCGCCGAAAACCTCGGCCCTACCACCGTAGAGACGAGGTGTGGCCGATATAAGGTAACAATTCGAGCTCTCCGCCATTTTTCTTAGTTAGGGCCGCATGCATGTGTCCTGACATGTAATTCCTCTGCCACAGGACCCTGACACATCAAATTTATGAACCCGGCGCCGCTAGAGCGACTCCAAGGACCTCCAATCTACGATAAGTGCGGACCATTACCTCTAGGTGGCCTGTTATCATGCTTAGAGCGAATCCTAGTGATTTTGTGTGAAGATTTTGCTTGCATGTTGCTATAATTAGTATGAAATTGCTGATTTTGAACTTGTGCCTAGAATTTCCCTAAATTGGGAAGGGGAATTCAAATTCTAATCTCCTTGATGTATGCATTGTTGAATTGTTTGACAAATTTGTGAAGTTGCATGTGTATTATCCACAAATCTTGTTGATTTCATAGGTTAGATCCTGTTGCATGCAACTTACATGTGTAGATGTAGTGTGTTACTAGTTGTAATGTTGAATTGCTGAAATGGTGGAACTCCTAGTTAGGAATGCCATTGATTTTGCTAAATTAGCACTATGGATTCATGCACATGTCTCTCGTAGGTTTGAAATGGGTGAATTCACTACCCACACCCCCCACATAGGTTTAATTCTCCCTATAGCTGGTTGTGGTGTTCATTCTCACACCTCGATCTCTTGAAAGTTAGACCCATGTACATGTATAACTAGGAATTCCCTGAATTATGCACAACGATGTCTTATGCCCTGGTTACGAATGCGGACTGTAACTACACTTTCCTCATTCCCCTCACAACTACAAGTAGATCGACTTCTACTTGTTGGTATTGTATTTACACATTGCGCCCTTTTCGGATCGGCCAGCCAACCGAAAATTTCTTAGGTAGCCCTTCTGTTAGGTCAGCCCACGAGTAGGTTTGGCCCTACCAGCCAAACTACGAGTTGTCGACTGTAGTTGGACTATGTGAGACGTTGATCTCAAGTCGTACAACTCGTGGTTCGTCTCGTGGGGGCAAATTGGTCCACTGGTTGGCCATCCTTGTACGTTAACAATGTTTTTACATGCCTACTTGAACCTGAGGCACCACGTATCCGTTGCATCCATTGACAACCATTAATTGCGGCCCACAAGACTCATGAGTCGGGGATTGTGGTATGGGATACTATGCCCATGCTGTTGGCCTACGTTGGGGTGACGAGCCTCCCCGTAGTGATCAGTGAGCAACCAAGTCTCGTGAGCTCGATATGGTGGTATGGGACACTATGCCCGAGTTGTCTGCCTACGTTGGGCTGACGAGCCTCCCGTAGTGACCGCAAGCAAAGACTCTATTTGTCTTAACCACCTTTGTATGATTATAGTGTTGGGAATGACGAACCCAAATGAGCCAACGGTCGCGAGAGCCATACGGCCACGGTCGCCAAAGCCGCGCGATTGAATTAAGGCATTGATCTGTCGAGGTATCTCGGTTTCTCCAAACTGTTAGATGAATGAACATAATTAATCAACTTGGCTAACATTTACATTACATTGCATTGGTTACTTTAGTGATTTGGCAGTCGTGGTCGCACTAAGGGAGTGTTGGTCATTCGCGATTGTTAGATGTTGTCGCTCGAGAGAATGTTGTGGTGAGAAGTATGCATCATATCATTGAATCATGCATCTGGATTAACCAGAGTATTTAGGATCCTGTAAATGTATGTCTTTCACTAAATTTGTTCCTGTGTATGATTATCTGTGCAACTTATTGTTAATGGTACCACTGAGTTAGTTACTCACTCCCACTCTGGGACGGTGTTTCAAAACGCCAACCAGAACCTGTCATAGATGTAGGGATGACGGAGCTTGATGCGCTGAAGGATGTCAGCATAGACGACGAGGAGGAGCGAGCGTATCACTAGACGTTCGGCGGCTCCTTCTAACTTATGTATGAACGATCACAGGGTATAGGCCAGGGCCCTAGTCGTTTTGGGACACCTGTATGGGTGAGATTAGTTCCATGTCTTGGATTTTCTTGGGATTGTATTTTGGATATTCTGCATATTTAGCGGCACGTGTTACTGTTTTATGACTTATGTTTCGTAGTTTGCTAAACTCCCCATGGCTCATGACGTAATTCGAATGTAATTGAAATCTAAAGCCCATTAGGGCACACGTGGCACCCGAGAATTTGGGAGCCAAGTTCCTACCCGGCCCCTGAAATTTGGGGCGTTACATGATCCATGCCAAAAATCTACTTCTTTACTTCTGATTGCCTTCCATACCAGAGGGTGTTCAAGGAAATAGGCCAGTGCCTCAAGTGGGCCCATGGGCCAAGTTTATATAACATCAACCACAACAACAAGATGAAGCACCCATGTTAGGCTAAGGGCTCAAAAATCAGCCCATCTATTGTTTGAGTGGACCAAATTATTGGAAACATTGTACACAACAATGCTAACTTTCCAAACTATTTACATTAGTATAGTCAAGGTGATTCATATATAGGTATGACTTTTGAGCAACGTGGCTAAGGACATGTTTGATTTTCTAAATCCCATGAGAATCTGATGTAAATAAGTAATTATTACTCCTCCGCAGGGTTTGAAAATGCACAGGTATTTCCGTTTCAAAAATTGGTCCAAAATGACGGGTTTAAATTTGTGGGCCCACCATGATATATATGATGTATCTGTGCTGTCCATCCATTTTAGCTTAACATTTTGAGGCATGAACCGAAAAATGAAGTAGATCAAACACTCAAGTGGCCCACACCATAGGAAACAGTGGCCCCAGGAAGTTTTTAATAGTAGGTGTTTGATTCCCTAAGTCCTATGGTGTGGTCCACTTGAGCTTTGGATCAAACTCATTTTTTTGGTCAAAGTCCTAAATTCATCTGGCATGACAGATGGACAGTGTGGATACACCACAAACATCACGGTGGGCCCCACATATATTTGGCAGTGTCTTTGGTTTTATTGCTAAAAAATAAGCGTCATATCAAACATAAGTAACAATGGCATAATTACCAAAGGAAATCAGTATTACTCATTTGCAATGTATTTACCGATGGATTGGAAAATCAAACACACCCTAAATGTCTGTGTATAATTTAATAGATGGAGCGGATTTCATATACTGGCCCCGTAAAAATTTAAGGGTGAATGTTTCTCCCCAATGGTTTCTTTGGATACCAAAATCATAAGTAAACTTGTCGCCTGATATGATACTCAAGATCTAATGGTTGGAGTGGATCTTATATAAATATCATGGTGACCCCATCCGAATCAAGAGGACATTCCATAAAAATAAATAAATAAAGAATCTCTGTTAGAGTTAATATAGGGATATAAGTACGGCTCGACTTATTTTTAGTGTGGCCATCGCAGAATTTACCCCAGCCATTTGATGTGTAATCTCAGTTTAGACCTAAATCGAACAAATCATGCCAGCTTGTCATTCATGTAGGCCAAACAAACAATTGGGAGAGAATAATCCACCTTGAATTTTGTAGGACCCACATTGATGATCAGATGAAATCCACTTCAACCATTAAATGCATTTAGAAATCAACATTCAGGTTGTGACTTACAAGTTAGGCTCATCTATTATTCAGGTGAGTTATTCCAAGGGAAATAGTTTAGAGGGAAACCATTACCCCATACACTTTTTCCACTGATGTGATTTTTAGGCTGGTTTAACATGAGATGACGCACCTGTACAGATGAATTTTAATCACATATGGAGCGGCCACCGTTGGTTTCTGTGTGGGCCCACCATGTTATTAATACTACATCTAATCGTTAATTAGTTGCGTGCGACCTACTTGGATGAAGGCCAAGCTAAAAAATTAGGACATTTAAAAATAAATTTGGATCCCATGTGATTTCTGCATGATTAGTCACTTTTCCTAATGATATGGCCCGTCTGACTCCAACTTCCATCCCTACATATTACTCAGTGGTCCACACATCAAGCCCTGTAAAATCAATGTTCCAGAGAATTATCCCAAATTGGCCAATTTACATTACAACTTCATCAAAATAACATAACAAACTCCATAGTTTTTTTTTAGCCCATTGTCTAATCTAAGCTATCTTTGAGCCCATCGAGTCATCTGACCATTCTAGGTGATGGGGCCACTCATGTCTTAAGTAAGGTTGAGTCTTATAGCCACTTGAACGGTTGGATTAGAATATGGGCCCGAAAATCCTACATAGGGTCTTATTAAGGTTAGTGTATTGCAACCCACTTTCAACCCAAATTTTAGCCTTATTTCAGAAATTAAATCAAACCATTTCATCCTATTTGTCAAGAGTTTCGAATTGAGTGTTGAAGGAGTTTCGAATAATAAAGATATTGGACGAACAAGATTGATCACTCATTAAGTGACCATATATTAATCCAATAGTTATATTTTAATGAAAATTAATTTGAATAATTACAATGTTTGATCTTCAATCTAGACCAGTCAAATTGTCTAGAATATGTCCAGATTTGTCCAGACTGATCATGACTATTTAAAGGGTATTTTGGATGAATCTAATTAGTTTCTTATCAAATTGGGCTTAATTTTGTCTCTAGCCTAATTAGCATGTTTGGAGCACATCTAACTATTTAGATCGATCTAAGGATGACTCAATTATGGAGTTTTGATTACTCTAGACATTGTATGTTATTATTTACAATTACAATTAGTGATACTCGGGCCATCATTTAATACAAGTGAATCACACTAAATAAATGGACGGTTGGTGGTTTAATTGATGGATGGATATAGTAATGCGGTATATTTGTAATTGAGTGCTAATTTAGCTCAAAATAGAGCAATTGCCCATCCTATAAGGCTTATATATTCTAGTTGATAACCTTTAAACTGTTAATCCAACTGTAAATTTAGAAAAGAATTTTCTCAGTGTTTAGACTATTACCATCTACTATATCTTGAGGCCAAAATAGGCTACTTTAACTGGTCTATTGAAGGCAAGACCATGTAGTGCCCTGTTACTAACCTTTAAGCTGCTAACCCAACCATAAATTTATAAAATGATACTCCCAGTCCTTGGGTAATTAGCATCAATTATATCCTAGGTCAAATTAAAATATCTTATTATAGTCTCCTAAGGGTAGGATCATGCAGTGATCCTTGAGTTTAAGATGCAAAGATTAGAACCGGTGGTACTAGCCACAAAAATGATCTCAACTGGAGAAAGCCTTTATATTTTAGACATGTATATAAAATTTAGTGAATTTCTATTTTAGGATTGCATATAGTTGCATTTATGTCCATTGCGAACGATGGTCAGAAGAAAGAGGTATCACAATGTGAAAACATGAAAAAAATTACTGTAAAATTTGACGACATTCGCGTCGAATGTGTTTTTAGTTATTCGATGGCAAATATCATTGAATTTGGGTATAAAAAATGAGCAAGGACTGCGTGTATGACAAGCAGAAAATGGTAAGTTTCAAGAAGACAGGATGCGCTCCAAAGACTCATCTGTTGAAGCTTGTACACATTGACGTGTGGGACCGGCACATGTATTATCTCTTGGTGGCTCACATTATTTTGTTTCTTTTATTGATAATGCTAGTAGAAAACTGTGAGTTTATTTCGTAAAGCACAAATCTGATGTATTTGATGTATTTAAGAAGTTAAAAGTTATGGTAGAAAATGAAACAGGTAAAACAATAAAATGTCTTAGATCTGATAATGGGGGAGAGTACTGTGATAAGAAATTTGAGGAGTATTGTGCAGCAAATGGAATCAAACATCATAAAACAATTCTAGGGACATCGTAGCATAACGGTGTGGCTGAGCACATTAACAGGACCATCATTGAGCACGCCAAGAGCATGAGGTTACATGCAAAGTTGCCCAAGAGGTTTTGGACAGATGTTGTGAATACTGCCGCATATTTCATCAATAGAAGTCCCTCAGCACCATTGGATGATGGGCTACCAGAAGAAACGTGGACTGGGAAAGAAGTGAACCTTACACATCTTAGAGTGTTCGGTTGCACTTCATAAGTTCACATTGATGTAGAGCATAGAAACAAGTTGGATGCAAAGTCCAAGAGGTGTACGTTTATAGGCTACGGACAGCATAATTTTGGCTACAGGTTTTGGGATGCAGAAAATAGGAAAATCATCAGAAGCAAAGATATAATCTTCAATGAAAAAGTGATGCATAAGGACAATGTGCAAGAAAATAAGGCCAAGGAGAAAGAATTCGTAGAGTTGGAAGAGTTACCAGACACGGGTGTTACAGCGTCACAGGATGATCATGCACAGGAGCATTATGAGGCAGAGCCATGGACAACGGTTGTGAGGAGGTCTACTCGGGAGAGGAGACCCACGGTCCGATAGTCACCCTCCTAACATTATTTACTGCTGATAGATAATGGTAAACTAGAGTGTTTTGAAGATGCATTACAATCAGATACACGGGTTAAGAGGGAGCAGGCCATGGATGATGAGATGGACTTTCTTGAGTCTAATTGTACATGGGAGCTAGTCACACTACTCAAAGGTAGGAAAGCTCTTCATAACAAGTGAGTTTATAGACTGAAGGAGGAGTACGATGGTTCGAAATGGTACAAGGCCAGATTAGTCGTGAAAGGGTTTCAACAAAAGACAGATATCGATTTTATTGAAATATTTTCACCGATAGTGAAAATGTCTACGATTTGCATAGTCTTAAGTATAGTGACTACAGAGGACTTACATCTAGAGCAGATAGATGTTAAGACAGTCTTTCTTCATGGGGACCTTGAAGAAGAGATATATATGCATCAGTCGACAGGATACGTGGCACCAGGAAAGGAGAACAAGGTGTGTAGACTGAAGAAGAGTCTATATGGCCTGAAGCAGGCCTCGGGCAGTGGTACAAGAAGTTCGACAGTTTCATGTCGGGAAACAGTTTTAGGAGATGTCATGCAGACCACTGTTGCTATTTGAAGAAGTTTGACACGTCGTACATCATCCTTCTTCTGTACGTTGATGATATGCTTGTAGCCGGTTCAAGCATGAAGGACATCTCAGATCTCAAAAGACAACTGTCTAGAGAATTTGTTATGAATGATTTAGGAGCTGCAAAACAAATCCTAGGCATGAGGATAAAGTGTGACAGGGAAAACAAGAAACTAGTTTTTATCATAGGCAGAGTACATAGCTAAGGTACTTGATCGATTCAATATATGAGGTGCTAAGCCAATTAGCACTTCATAAGCCAACCACTTCAAGCTTTCTGAGGAGCAAGGAGCAAAGACGCAGGAGGAATGGGACTACATGGCTAAAGTCCCATACGAGTCTCATGTATGATATGGTGAGCACGAGGCCAGACATTGCTCAAGCAGTGAGAGTTGTTAGCAGGTTCATGAACAACCTCGAGAAGGAACCTTAGGAAGCTGTGAAGTGGATTCTCAGATACTTGGTAAGTACTGTGGATATAGGGTTGTGCTATGGTGGATCGAAAATTAAGCTATGAGGCTACATAAATTCAGATTTGGCAGGAGATATCGACAGTAGAAGAAGCACTATAGGTTATGTCTTTACTCGGGCGGGTGCTTTGCGATCAGTTGGGTCTCTCGATTCATGAAGATAGTACATATCGATGCGATGGAAGCGAATATATCTTTGCCACTGAAGCGTGCAAGAAGATGGTGTGGATACAAAGTTTCATGGAAGAGTTGGGTAAGAAGCAAGCAGATTCATTTAGGCCCATGCTTGACCAGTCGAGGGTCCGCTCGACTTGTCGAGCACCCTGCTCGACCAGTCAAGGATACGCAGATTCGTTTCAAGATTTGATGCGGACTGCGGATTTTTTAGTCGATTTTCGCAAGGGTGCAAAAGGGAAGTTGCCAAAACTATAAATAGCGGTCCCTAGGGCTTTTCTAGGCATTATGAGAGTTATTCCAAGGTGTGGACAAAGGGTTTTCTCTGTACTTCCAAGGGAAGAGGTTAGTATATTGCCTTATAATCTTTATTTTCTTCATAGTGGAAGTTTACATCCGTGGCTTTTTTACCCTTATTGGGTTTTTCCACGTATATCTTGTCTTGTGGTTTATTTGGAATGCTTTAATTCTTCTTCTAGTTTATATTTCTTCTTGTTTATTGTTTGTGGGTGAGACCGAAGATTGGATCTCGGTTCACTGCATTGTTGGCATGCTACGCAACAAAAATCATGCTAACAATTTAGTTATTCTTGTATTTGGCCATTTAATATGGTTGATCTTTTGTAATTTAAATATTGTGGTTAATCCGATCCTCTCCGTCCATTGTCTTTCTTGGTGGTGAGACATTTACGCAAGGATGAACGTGATAAGGTTGATTACCGTCTTCCTCAAGGATAACTACTTTGAATCTATGAAGCTTCTTTGGACTCATCGCAAAGACTTCTCGAATCCACGAGGAAAAAAGCAAGAAAAATATAAATAAAATTCTAGAAAATTTGTAAATTGATTGATCATTGAATAAATGAGTTTACACCCCTTTAAATAGGGATACTAAGCCATGGAAGAAGTTTCAGAATCAAACTACAACTAAAACTCCTATAAATCATGACTTACTATAAATAATAAACTTACTATTTATAGACAGTCATGGTGTCTACTAGAACGCATGGTTTTTGGCTAAAAATAGTACATATCCTATTTGACCACACCATGACGTTCCCCTAACTTTTCTAAGAACTTTTCATGTTGGGTGCAACTCGTAAAGCCCAATGGATGAAGAGTTATAATCAAACTAAAACTTACTATAAATAGTAAAAACAGAATTAAAACAGGGATTCATCCATCGATCTAGTGGTATTTCACAAATTCGGCATGCACAACTCAGCATAGCAAGGTTAGGTGGCTGAGGTAGCTCATCCTACCCCAAAATCATGTATGTTACGTCTGATAACTCATTTCGATTTACCATATACATTCGTTTGAAGTTCTGACAGTCTGGATCACCTCATCTCCGATTGGACTTTTTCTAGTCCATCTAGGCCATGAAATTGTCCGCGGCCTGCTCTACATCGGGTATAAATGATTGAGATAAGATTCGCCTAATGATCTTTAGGACAAACATATTTTGCATGAGATTAGAAGGTAACTATACTTGTGATATCTAAAAGAACTCATATGTTTAATGTGATTTTAGGTTATTAAAATATGATATGTTATGTAATCCTACTCCATAAATTAAAATATGAGCGCGTCACATTTTCGAAAGATAATAATTTTTATTTGCAAAAAATGTAATATTATTTTTCTCCTCATTATTAATTTTCATTATAACTTATTTTTGTATTTGAATAGCGTAAATTTGCAAATACGTTGGGATATTAGAGAAAACCAAAAATACAAGGTAATTCATAACATGTAAACTAATACATGAATTTACTAATGATTTATGTTAAAATTTTTAATGAAATATTAAAAATTAAGATGGAATGAGAGAGAAGTACAAAGAGTAGTGTTAATGTGATTTTAAAAGGCATAATGTTGAGGGTCAAATATTGCATATTAGACCCCAGTTATTACCTACTTTTATGAATATAATACTGTTTAATGGCTTGTTGTAATCGTATTTACGTTGCAAGGTGGATTTCTAAGCATGGACTGAAAAGGGTACTAAAAGTATGGATTTAACGTTCCGTCATCACCAAGGCAAGGGACAAACTCAAGGGGACCAAGATCGACGGATTTATATGCCAGAGATCTGAAAAAATTGAGAAACTGAAGCTAAGTGGCTTGGAAGTCGGCCAGAATGAAAGATCATAGGGTTTTCACCATCTGTTCAGCTCGAAACTTCATACATAGCCCGGGGACCATAAAATAAGCGTACACGTCAAAAATTAGCCATTGAATATTGGTGAAAGTGACCCAACAGACAGATCAACCTATAAAATAGTGAATTGGGGCCCACCTGATATCTGGATATGCTTCAATTTTGGACTCAACGTCTCAAATGAGATGATGAGACGGAAGGGTGGTGTGGATTTCTCACGAGCATCACGAGTAAACCCCACAGGTGAGGTGGGAGTGTACCGTGCGATGCACTCTCGAGCCACACCAAAACAAGGCACTTGGTCAGCAGGCGCTGACCCGAGCCCATGCGCAAACCAAACAGCGGATGACGTTGTTCATCCGTTCTCATTTTGTGGGCCCCACTCATTGATCATCTAGAAGATCAGGACCGTGCACTGTGCCCGTACAGTGGGGATGACTACATTCATGGTGCCCATTTGGTCCCATGCATGTACTCAGGCAATCTCCACTGTAAATTGCTGGATGGACGGCAGCGAGCAAAGTTCAGTGGACCACATCTAAGTCAATCCAATCTCATCCTTCCCAGACAATTTTCCGTCGTGAATCTAATGGACGGCATGGATTTTTCCATCACTGGAAATCTGGGACCCACCTACCATTACAGAACGAAGGCGTCGACTCTGTTTCGCAAAACAAAGCCTGCGGACGATCAAGATGGGTCACGCTACAGTCTTCAGGACAAGCATCTAAACTGTCCAATTGCCATGTGGAGAGGCTAAGACCCTCGCCAAGCACGCTGTTCGGCCTGATGCACGTGTACGCACGTGGAATATTGTAAAACACAGAATGGATGACAAATTCTTTACCGAAAGATAAATCAAATAGGCCACACCAAACCCAATCCAAAACCGTCCACGTCTAAATGGTTTTTCGTGCCACATCCAATGGACAGTTCGGATTTCTCAGAAAATTCCGATCATGGCCCCCACCGTCAACACAGCGTGGCCTCTGTTGCGTTGGTTGCTCCGTTGCTGCGTTATCTCTTTGCGTATGTTTTCCCACCGACTCCAGAAGTGTCAGTTCTCCAAACCAACCTCTCAACCGCCCTTAGCAGGCTATAAAGAGAGAAGAAAGGTGTAACGCCCCGAAAAATCGGGGGTCGTGCATACGCTCGACTCCCGAGTCCCCGAGTGTCACTTATCATTAATTTAATGGTTTTATGATTTATTAAGTTTAAATGCGCAACATAGAATTAATTGAAACATGAGGCACATCCACAACTAGTCTACTGAACTGAAGGATATCCCATATATATAGAGGTCCAAAATAAATAAGGGTCGCCCAAGGCGTTACCCAACCAAACAACAAAAGAATACTATGTCCTAAGGAATAAAGCTAATCTCGTGGATCAGCAAATCCAAATCCAACCCGATCAAGCTGATGGAGGGTCACCCATCAGCTGACGGTATGATAGCTCCTCCTCCTCATCGAGAGTACCATCGCCATGCTCCACCTGCTCCGCATCCCTTGCATTTATGAGAGAGTCTGGTTGGTGTTTTAAAACACTATCCCAGAGTGGGAGTGAGTGATCAACTCAGTATGAACCATTAGTCTCAAGTTATCACAAGCATCAGTTATATTACGGATTTAATGAAAAACAATCAATCACAGTCACTAAACTAATCTTATTAATGCGCATGCATGATGGATGAAATGATGCATGCCCTCGCCACAACACTCCCTCGAGCGACTCCGTCTAACGATCGCGTATGTCAACACTCCCTCAGAGCGACCTCGACTGCCGAGTCGCCAACTTAGCTAGTGCAATGCAATGATAATGTTAACCAGGTTCTTAGTTAAGTTCATTCATCTAGTAGGTTTGAGAATCTGGTACACCTCACGTATCAATGCCCTAAACTGGTTGCGAGGCCAGGGCCCCATCAACGCTTGAGGCTGAGACCCCGCGGTCCGTGATCCCGTCGGGTTCCTCATCCCCGACTTCAAGCACATGAAGAGTGCCAAGAGAAAGGGATCGCTAGCGGTCACTACGGGGAGGCGCGGTACCCCAGCATAGGCCGATAGCTCGGACACAGTGTCCCATTCCACCATGCCCAGCTCACGAGACTGTAGACCAGTTGCAATCTAGTATCAATGGGCTACAATGGTTGTAAAGTGTTCCAGGTTCCATAAATAAGTGAGCAAACATAGTTAACAAATAAGGTTGGTCAGATAGTAGGCTAGACCGCACGAGTCGGGCGAGCATGCGACGAGCGGCGTCGGGTACAAGGGACCCATGTAGTCGAACTACTGTCACCCGTACACACTCGTCCAAACTCACGGGTTTAGCCCAAGTATAGTCCTACCGATGGAACTGCCGTCTCTCCTCATGTTTCCGACCAACCCGAGGGTTCAAAGTTGATTCATAGCATGCCAACCATCAAGATTTTCAACTAGCATAAAAATGGCATGTTCACATATATCACAGCCTACAAATCAAATATTCCTAGCAAGCATACTACGTTATCAGGAGCAAGGTGCATGTGAGTGTGTGGGTTGGTGAGGAAGTTGAGCACTTCCAACATTTCAAGGAATCAATGCATATGGACAAACATCAAACACATCATAAGTAACAACATATGAGAAAATCACGCAACGCGTGAGCATATAGTCATCCACAATATCTCAAACAAGTGAGGCACCAACAACATCATAAGAAGGGGTAAGCAACATACAATTCCATACATCTCAACAAGCACCAAAATCCTAAGGTCTCTCTAGATTCTACATATGCTTCACCCAAGCAAACAAAATCATTAAACTCATGATATAATTGGTGCTAGGCCACCTAAGATTAATAGTCTGCACCTATGGATCATTAGAGATTGGAAAAACGTCATAGGAAAGAGGGCTTTGGCTCGATCGGCAGGAATCCCTAAAAACAAACTCTTGCATGTGAGAAATCCAAGCCAATCTCTTCTCAATACATGGATTCCAAGAAGAAGAAATGTGGGATCTTACCTAGATGACCAACGGATGATTGTTGTTGTAGTGGTGGAGGGTTTCTCCTTGAGGAGAGGTATAGAGTTGCAAGGGTTGAGCCACACCTTGATATAGGGTCCACCCAAGCTCTTTCTTCACTCTCTCTTTCTTCTCTCCATTCTCTCTTGCTCTCCCTTTTCTCTCTTCTCTCTTTCCTTCCCTAGGAAAAATTTGTATGGGGAGAGGAGTGCCCAAAAGAAACCCTTTTTATAATGCCAGATTTGGTGCAAATGGCTCCAAGCTTCCACAATTTCCTAAAATAGACTTATGAGACTCCTATTGGTGTTGGTGTGGCCCTAACACCCCTATGGCCACCAAATTTGGCGTATAGGAGTCTTATGGCCTGACTAAGGTCCATGCAAAAATTGAGGATGAACGGATGAACAAATATATGATCTGAGTAAGCGTTTTCAACCCTTAAATGGCCCCAGGGAGGCCATTCTGGTGATTGGAGCAGTTCTGGTGGCCCTCTATCCATGAAACTTGTAGAATAGGTGCTCCATGGCCCAATGAAGGGCCGCGCAAAATTTGGGAACGATCGGATGTGGGGTTTGGTCGTACGGGTCTGATTTGCGATCAATGGTCATCGTGCTACGATCGGGTCCTAGATCTGGTGAACGGGCTTTGAAAAATATATCAAACCTTCAACGCAAAATTGGAAGAAATCCGACGGCTGGAACACCTGGTATCCCGATTTTATTTGTAAGTGCTAGATTCCAATTCTGGCATTGGTGGGGTGCATTCGGCTAGTGCTAGATCCTAGTTCTAGGTGTCCACTCGGTCCGTAGTCCGCGATGAACCACAAACCCAGTGAGATCTATGATTTTCTAAACTTTTAGATTTTTCTGACCCTCCTCGGTCGCTGGATGGCCCACACGGAGTGTAAACAAGCCAGCTAGTTTGGCGGCCCGCACTTGGTTCAATCATAACCAGATTGATCTAGTCTAATGGGTTAATCTTGGATTTAATTTACTTGTGATACCTCACCCTGAGTAGTTTAAACGAACGATCCTATGACAAATCCGACGTGGACGCCCCAGGACACTGTGCTGGTTGGACGAGACATTACAATCACCCATGTATAAGCTAGCATTGAGTGTCAATGGTCAGTAAGTGATAATATAAGTTAATTACATTAAAAAAATAATTTAAAGATTTTTTGGAAATCCAAAACAGTAAAAATTTGGGATGTTACAAAAGGAGAGAGAAAGAGACCATTCAATTCTAAGGGAGGCAGCTGTAGGAGCAGACAGAGAGAGAGTATAGTATTTATTTTATTTTGCTATTTCTTTTTATTTCCTTAAGGATGTTAAGCCTAATCATGTTTATGTTAGGCTAAACCTCTTAGCTAGGGCTAAGAGGTGAAGCTTGTAGCGTGATCGGAGACTCTTTACTTGTGCCTTTTGTTTAGATTGAACTGATGTTGATGTTAGTATAATTAAGGTAATGTTTTCAGTTTTTAATGGTCTGTTGTAACTAAAATTACAATGGGTCTGCGATAGCTTTGAGCATGTTCCTTTTCTTATTTTGATTATGATGTCAGGAAGCCCTGTTGTTCACCATTGTCTCCTGGGCATGGTCGGATGGCAGTACCCTTCCTAACCTTCATACATCTTATGATTGGTTGGTAATTAGTTTAATTCTGTTGTTTACTTTGCTCTTGGGCATGGTTTGGTGATGGAATCCATTCTAATTCATATACCTTTCATCTCTTGAAAATAAGATCAAAGTAAGTTCAGTTTGATTTTCATGGTTACACCCTTCAACTGGATGAAGATGGATTCTAAGTCCTGTTGAGTTCTTGAAGCAGACATAAGATCTCCCTGATTTCTACAAGTGGATCCTCTGAATCCCTAATTTCCCTTCTCTGAATTTTTTAAGTTTTAGATAATTATTCCACCATTATTCTTCAAATTACAATCAATTTAGATTTCATCTTAGTCTAGTTCTAATTCTACTTAGTTTCATATTACGTACAGGTTTCAGTCCCTGTGGATTCGACCTCGGTCTCACCGAGTTTATTATTACATCACAACCCTACACTTGGGAAGTGAACACATAAAAGGAATAATCTTATATATATATATATATATATATATATATATATATATATATATATATATATATATATATGAACACTCATTTTCTCTAATATTGAAATAATTTTATTCTTTTTTAATGTTTAACATCATTCAGAGGATGGACTCATTCATGTTAACTTTTTAAGAAATTTTTTTTCTCCTATTTCTATTTAATGTTATTTTTTTAGATGAAATTGTTTTTCAATAGGATGGGAGGGATATACAAATATTGAAACATAAGTGGCTGATTACAGGGCCAAGGGTGTACATCGAGTATGATGCTAAGTGGTTGATCTTGGATTGGATTGGCTTGATTCACTGGCTGAAACATTTTCGAGTTCTGGTTGCCATTGAGGCAATGACACTTTAACTACAACTTCAAAAGAAGAAGAAAGTCTTCCAATGCATAGATACCCATTTGTGAAAATCCCATATATAAAAAAGAAGAAAAAGAAAAAAATCTTCCACGTATAGAAACATAGATACAAATGGGTGTATTGAAAATGGTAATAGAGGACCAAATGTTTGGAGCACAAGGTGCAATGGTATTTGCATTTGGTTTTGAAACAAAGAGGGAGAAAGCAAAGGGTCCGTTGGCTTTCAACATCCATGGCTTGGACTATTCCTCCATAGTAGGGGCATGATCCTGGCGCCTTCTCTTCCTCATTGCATATGTATGCTAGCCATGTCTCTCTCTCTCTCTCTCTCTCTCATTTCGTTGAGTCATTTTATGAAACAGCTGGTGAGCAACTTCAATGGCAAAGTAACCAGGTCACTGGACTACTTCGATCCGAGTTCCATTCGAGCTGGATTCCATCCGAGTCGAGTCGAGCTGGGGCCTACTCGAACTCGGCTAAAAAAAACAGCTCGACTCAGCTGGAACTTAGGTTCGAACCGAGTCAAATCGAGCCTATTCGGGTTGAGCCCAGTGAGCTAACCGAGCTAGCTCGGTTCGTGTACACCCCTATACAGGGCTGATGCAAATCTTGAAACATTAGTGCTGGTTAGAATGAATCCTCTCTTAAACATGAAATGGCTGAACACCGAATCTTGAACAAGAAAGGGTTAAATGGATGAGTGAATTAACTCTTTAATAGGAATTAAATGAACCGAATCTTGGAGAGGAATAATTTGAACAGGAGTTAATTGGCTTTTAAAACAGCTCCTGAACAACCATTAAATTTTCAATAGAAATGTCTTGAAGTAAGAGCTAAATAGAACCCATTCCTTGGAGCAGTGGGTTGCAATAAATGCTAGGACTGCTGAGGCTGACAGGACTGTCATGGGCTGGTGTTAATAAGGTTACTGGGGTTGTTAGGAGGTTGGGGTTAAGGGTATGGTAGGTGCTGTTTCTGGGCATCAAAATTCAATGTTAATTATTAAACTAATTTATATGAGAGGTAAATGTAGAAGGTGGATGAACAGATTCTGCTTTTGTAAAAGGTAAAGGAAGAGCTGATAACTAATGGTATAAATGTCTGTTGCAAAGTTCTTTTTTTTTTTATTACATAAAATCTTGTTCATTAGCAAATCATTACATAAGTATGTCTACTACAATGTGTAAATCAAGCTGATTTACATGCCAAACCATCCACATACAATGCATCTTTTGCAAGAAATTAGAGCTTGTTAAACCATCAAGTTGGTCCAATCTACAAAATAAAAATAAATCTCCTCCATTAAGTAGGTGGACCACTAATGTTGGTAACAGGTGGATAGGTTAGAAAAATTTCTGCACAACTGGACATTTATTTCGCAAGCAGAGGACTACCTACCTGAGCATTGTATCAACCTTTCTTAGACTACTGCAACAGTACATTAATTGCCTTCTTATCAAAGAATTGGATCTTGAACTTACATGGATAGCTTAGCAAAGCTCTTTTTATTAACCCATGTAGGTAGGATGTGAGTTAGATACATGGAAATATTTCAAGAGCTAGAGATTTAAAGTGAGTTTGGAGAGTTGTATATATTGTCAGTTTCCGCCCATGCCTTGGAATCTCAATGGGCCATCTCATATTTGGGGATGTAACCACGATAATTAGAAAAGAAATTTTTACAAAAAAATAAAAAATAAAAAAATCAGATTAATATTGAATTCTAAATTAAGATTCTAGTTACATTATTATTATTATTATTATTTGTTTAAAAATACAACAGTGTTGCATGCATGCATGCATGGTTTGTTTCATTAATAACTAGTCTTTTAGGTAAATCTATTGATGGATAATTATTTATATAAGCACAAATCAACTACATTTTAGGACGGGGATTTCATGCTACACACGTTTGCAGCTACTGGTCCCAGGGCTTGATGTAGACGTGGCATAATTTCATGCTACACACGTTTGCACACAGTCTAATTAGTGGGACCCACCGTATATGGGACACGGTATCAAAATCAGATGGTGGAGAAGATCCTGAACTCAGATAAAGGGCGTGATTGGCCGGTAGCCAGGGATGTGGGTGATAACCAAACCGTGAGACCCACCTCGATGTATGCATTGTATATCTATGCCATCCATCCGTTTTGCTAACTCATTTATAGCATGAACACAAAAACGAAGCGGATACAAATCTAGAAACTTCATATGGCCCACTGCAATGTTTATATGCCATCCAAGACGTTGATAAGGTCACACAGACCAGGATGAAGCAAAAACACAATTATCAGCTTTTATATGGCCCACAAATAATTTTAATAGTCATTCATCACTGTTTTCCGTAATGTAGTCCACCTAAGATTTATATCTATATGATGCATTTGGAGCTCTTGCTATAAAAATGCATTGGCAAAACGGACGGACAGCGTAGATATATATACAACGCATGGATTGAGGTAGGGCCTGGGTTAGGGTACCACCCACATCGGTGAGCATCTGTTTCTTGATATTCGAATACTGAACATCTTCAGTTCCAACCGTCCATTAGATTTAGAGCAATCAGACAGCTAAGATCATATAATCTGTTGATTCAGATATGACCCATTTACAGCCGTCCCAATGATTTGATTGGCAGTTAATGAATGGCTCAGAATGATCCAGTAGTGTCCACGCAGCCATTAGGGACGACCACTGTCGCTTTCTTCGTGGGCCCCACCATGTTTTTCATACACCATCTAATCCGTTCATTGTGTGGGACCCACTTGGATGAAGGGCAAACAAAAAAAAAAAAGGCCATTTAAAAATAAATTTGGGTTATAAGTCACTATTCCTGATGATGTGGCCCACCTGAGTTCTGGATGGGCTGAATTTTGCAGTGTCCAGAACTGTCTGGTTTCTGGATATATATCTGATACACACCACAGCAGGTAGTGGGCTCTACAATGTCCAGAAACAAAATGTGCACTGATCAGAGGCCACGATTACTCAAGCAGTCGATCTGATTTTTCTAGTTATAACCTATCGACAGTGGGTCCCATGATCTGAACGATTCAAATGGATTTTTGACCATTGAGATTTGGCCTGCCATCAGTTGATCGTGGAAGTCGTGTACATTATAATATTCTTCTTGAATTTGGCCATTTAATATATTTGATTTCTTGCATTTTAAAGATGGTGGTGGGCCATGTGGGCTGTGAATCTGATCCATCTGTCCATTGTCTTTCTTGGTGTTGAGACATTAAGTGATTGAGATGAGATTCTCCAGATGATTTTTGTGACAAACCTATTTTGCATGGCATTAAAAAGTCACCATACTTGTGATATACAGAAGAACTCATATGTTTATTGTGATTTTGGATTTTTAAATTAAGAATTATATGTTATGCAATTTCACTCAATAAGGTAAAAGATGAGCGTATCACATTTTTCAAAGGTAATATAATTTTATTTTTTCATTATTATTATTATTGTTTTTCATAAAAAAAAAAATAATTTTGTGATTGATTAGTCTAAATTTGCTCAACCGCATTGGGATACTGGAGAAAACTGAACATACAAAGGCAAAGCGGGAAAAGACAGAGTTCTGGAAGCATATCTTATTCTCCTTGTTAGAACTTCCGGTTAGGATAAGCATTCAGAACGGGCAGAACCGCGTCCATTTCGTTGGTAGAAACAATCGATGCAATCCATTCGGGGCTTCGGCAACCCAAAAACAAACTAATTCTTTTGACTTGATTCATAGATAGAAAAGAGATAGATGAACAAGATCTCTTTTTTTTTTTTTTCCCCTCTAAAATGAACAAGAGAAAGAGAATATAACCTTAATGAAAGTGTAGCCATCAAAATGAGGGTGGTGTTAGTTAATGTAACTGTAAGAGGCATAAGAAACGAAATCGTTCGACACATGATAACTCTATCTTTTTCTAAGATTGAAATAATTTAATTATTGTTTGATTTTCTAATCAGTAGGGAGTATGTGGTCATCTATCCAATCAATTTTTTTCCTCTTATTTCTCCTTTTTTATTATTTCTTATTTCTTTTATCTATATGTTAGGAATCTATGTAAACACAATATTTTTTTTAATTTTTTTTTAATTCTTTTTACTCTTCCATGTGTTTTTTTTTTTTTTAATGGTGTCGGTGACCGATGACAACAAGGCTTCTTATCTTGTTTAACTACATCTTAATTAGCAACGTGACTTAATAATATGTAGAGACATTTCTAATTATGATGGTTATGAATTTCCTCATTTTCCTTCATTTTTAATAGCACCATTTTAATTATAATATATTATTTTTGGTTATTATTTTGTAAATGTAAGAAAAGATTATATTATTTACATAAAATCATATTCGATGTCATATCATTGCATTGGTATGGCTTGCATAATGAGTGGATTAGTCTAATTTACGTGACAAGCCATCCACACATAATGCATCTTTTGTAAGAGGGAGTTTGCTTAGCCAACACCCATGATGTATGACTAATTAAAGATCGTATGCATAAAATTTTACAAAAGATGGCTGCCCTTGGGAATGTTGTAAGCAAATTGACAAAGAATCAAAATATCATCGCCAGCATCATTTCTTTTCTAAATCATGAGACTTAATAAAAATAATTTAAAGCATATTAATTTCATCACTACATTTAGAAAGTTTTATGAATATCTAGTACACGAGTTTGAAATGAATGCAATTAGATAGGTGGGATAAAATCGCTCAAATCTTACCAGAAGACAAAGAATAGTAATTAAGAGTAGAAACTAGCGACACTTCTTCCTAATTCTAAGAATGGAAAAAGAAAGAAGCAGCAGAGAAAATCCAATATTATCTGTTTTAACTATGGATACTTCTCTCACTACGTCTGTCAATATGCTAATAAAAAATGGTAATTCCTGAGTCACTAAATATATTGTTTTGTAAGCATTTGTTCTGAAATTATTTATATTGATATTTTATCTAATGAATGAATTTTGTATTCAGGTGCAACAAAGCAAATGTCATGAAATTATCGAGGACTTAAGGAATTTCGACATGTAACCATTGAGAATTAAAATGTGTATATGGGGAATAATGAGGCTGAATACGTGTTAGGATTGACATTCACCACCTACATACGCGAGTAGGATGGATGATAATCAAACATAATACTCTTTTTGCATATGACATGTGTTAGAGTTTAATTTCTGTTTATAAGATATTATTATATAGTTTTCACATAATTTTTTTTAAAATTTAAAGTTTTATTAATATTTAGTAGCCCCATTTTTGCATGGATTTTTTTAATTTATTGATTTTAAACATAAATATATGATAGTGCATATCTTGCATTATCTATTATATCGAATGAATCTATAATATATGAATTTATAGCACATGATATTAGGTCACATTGAAAATGATCGTACAACAAGTTGCCTTCTTTTGGCTTGTTAAATTCTTTATTTAGAATTGATCTTTCATTTTGTGACCAACGAGTACTCAGAAAAACTTTTAAGAAAACATTTTCTAATTACGTTAAGTGCTAGGGTATGTTAAAAATTAATACCAATATTTCATCACTTTCATTTACTCACGTTATGAATACATGCATCTTATTTTATATAAAGCTTAGGCTTTTGACTTATTTTTTAAATATAAAGTTGAAGTAAAAAAAATTAACTAGAGAAAAAAGATAAAAATAATTCTTAGATATGATAGATATGACAAGTATACATGTGAATGTTTAAATCAGATTGTGAAAAAATTTGCACGATCCAACAATAGACAGTGACTTAACCTCACTGCAAAATGGAGTTGTAGAGTGTCGCATCTAGATATTCAACGCTTGAGTTGGCAAAACCTAACTCCAAATCTCAGGTTATGATTTAAAATTTATACATTCATAATTAAAATTTTATAAAAATTAACGAAACTTAAAATTCAATCAAGATTGGAACGTGATAAGATTGGATGAGATATGATCACTTCCAATGTCATCCAAACTCCTTTGACATTTAGTTTAAATAGAGATGAGGATTCTTAATAGATAAACATCCAATAGTTTCAAGTCCCAAAGAGAAAATATAGAGAAAAGAGAGCGTATTCAAAATTTATTCATTTGGCTCGTCTTTATAGAATGTAAAACAATAATCATAATTCGAGTTCATCCTTATCGTAGAATCAGAAGAGTGGTCAGTGGTTAGGTAAACCATTGGACATGCATCGTCCACCTTCGACTTTTACAAAGATCTTAAGATCATGTAGACCATCGTATTTACAGGCCTACCATCCAAGCCATCTTTTAAAAAGTACAAAGTTTCTTAAGGTGTAAGCAGCATTACTTATACGGAGCATTTTTCACTTCACACGTTGGCTTGCATATATAGAATCAAGTGAAGTAATCCAATCGCTCCAACCAAGCACAATCAAAAGACACCCAATAATGGCACAAAGTGACAAATAATCACTATGAAAGAAAAAAATTACAAGAGAAGAAAGATTACCCAATCCAAACAACCTCGAATCAATCCCAAGCTACATCCTTAACCCCTAAAATAAATTGAAAAGCCTTAGAATTCCCCAAATCTCAATTACACCCCAATGTATAACCTTTGGAAGAATCATAATCGAAATCGAAAACAAATAATGTAGTTGGCCCATTCCTTGTCTATTGTTGCAATGGGGGTGTCGGTGCCTTCAGCAGGCTGCGAAGGGGATGTCGAGCCTTGACATAGACCCGACATAGATCGCGCTGGTTCGATCCCCAGCAAATGTGGGGTTAGGATCCCTTCCAAGATCAGCCCCACTGCCAATTGCGCGAGTGCCGTTCATTTCAACATTGTACGATGGAAAGCTCACAAGTGGGCCACTCATCCTTTGATCGGTCTCACAAAACGAAAATGGCCCATTAAGGGTTATTGTATCTATGTGTGTGCTAATCATCAAGTTTGTGGGTCCCACCATGTTATACCACTTTCGAATGTTGCAGTTGGCATTGTTGCTGTAGATTAAGATGCATCATGAAATCAATGGACATCCCATGGTTTGATTCAATGTACGGTGGAGATTGCCCACTGAGTAGATTGGTGCCATTTTAGTTGCAGGTAATCTTTATGGTGGCCCATCTTCTGAACGGCTCACATGTTTTACACATGTGACACATTGGCAGGAAAGAGGGTTGTATGTGAACAGTGGGGAATGATCACATGCATTCCAAGGTATGTGATTTACCATAGCTCAACCTATCTAGGTCTCATCATGATGCTTCTATATATGCAATCCAAACCATCCATACAATAATTCCATAAACGTTAGGCTTAAAAAAAATAAAATCAGCCCAATATATAACTCAGGTGGGCCACACCATAGAGAACGATAGGGAGCAATGAGGATGGAGACACCCATATTATTTTGCAGCATATGACATCCAATCCATTCATCCGATGCATCTCAATGGGATGAACGGACCTCCCAAAACTTAGTCCATTACATAACTCAGGTGGGCCACACCATTAGAATTTAGAGATTTTGGGGGGTGATTTTGCATTTTCCCATGGTGGCCCACCCGTGTTTTGGATCAACCTGATTTTTGGGATGTACGGTTCTGATGATCAGTTTGTAGTTAATACGCACATTATGGTAGGCCCTACATAAGTTGTGATCATAAGGTAATAGTAACCTTTTCTTTTATGAAAATGATAGGGGCATATTTGTCATTCTAATATTAAGTAATAAAAATGAGAAATTTTTTGCTCAAATGACATCGTCCCATAAGATTAAACGGCTCTAAAAACATATATACCACACTGTAATACAAACCTGTTTTCCATGATCAATGAATGAACGGTCTTGATCAGGCAGTTTGATTTATGGATAATAAATGAAAACTACGGGCATCAAGGTCCAAAAATTTTGGACAGCGATGGTGAGATCCCTCACATGGGCCACTAATATGGATGATTATGCCATTAAGAGTATCATCTCACACTTCAGAGTCACAAACATTTTCTTTCAGTCCAACTAGCGATCAGAGCACTTTGATGATGGACCATGGACTAATATGATTATATATTATGCAATAAATTAATAATATTGATTTTTTATCTTTTAATTAAGGATTTTTCTTCATAACTTCGCCCTACCAAAGTCTAGAATTTAAGTGCTCATATATATTATTTAAAGTCTATATTATAATATCGTATAATTCATAAATAGAATTTAAATACTCAACAACTCTCTAATACATTAATTTCTTAATGTAAAAAATGAATAATATTGATGTAAAAATCCTATCAATCCTTCGTCACTTTCTACTAGTTGGAGTACCTGTGATTTATTATAAAACATGAGAAGACACTTAGGGCACCGGTTAAGAACTCTTTAAGTCTGTACATATGGTCAATCTATTTTTACCCATAATGAATAACAAGGAACACATACTACTGAAGATCTACCTTTTAAAGCTTCGCTAATAATCTAACTAACTTCTTTGTCTTTTATATTCAAATTCAAAATTCAAACTTTAGCTATATGAGATGCCTAACACCTAAGGATAACGACTAACGTAAACTAGATGCTCTCTTCAAACCCTAAATCATTCAAAGACATT